>CM070066.1:22769880-25169880 GCA_036320875.1 Cotoneaster glaucophyllus | reverse complement strand
TCCCCAATCTTGATGTCACGTAGGCACCGACACTTAAATGAGCAACGTAGCCATAATATGCATGAATACATAACTAAAATTGTCAATTAAGATAGATCTAACGAAAAGTTCGGCAGAACTTCCCTGAAAATAGCGATAGGCCCAAATTAAAACATCCAAAGGCCACACCTAATGAGTCTCAGCTATTACATGCATGATAATAGGTTTAGAGCATAAATGCCAGTTTACAAATTATATAGACAGTGCCAAGTACTTATAACCTTGGAGTACTAGTCCACATAGAAATGGACGTTTATTCGAAGGGATTTTAAAAGGAGTAGATATCCAACTTGGTAGGAATATGTCAGAGTTATGGGAAGGTGTGTCTTGACGTCGAATATGATTACTGCTACTGCTACCAAGTTCTAAGGAAAGCGTAAAAATGTGAGTGGACAAAAAAAAAAGTTTTCTAAAATATTTTTTTTTTTAACATTAATCCCCTATTTTACAAAATTATATAGCTACTACATATATATACACATAATTTTTTTTTTGAAGTTTAAGCATGCTATAAAATTGAAAAACTGGTACTTGCATATGCTGATTTTTTACTTACTTGGGGGCATAACATACAATACCATACACTAGCATCAACTAGTATAATCTGAATAATATAGTCATGTCATTGCTGAGTAATTTTGAGATATTGGCAAGCCGAGAGTATAAATATAGTACCTAAATACACGTGTAAGATGAGTAACATAATCATACACTAGTCATGACTAGTGTAAGCGGAAATTATAATCATACACTAGCCCTAGCTAGTGTAAGATGAAAGAACATGTACATAGTATGGACAAGCTGAAACACTGAAATATAACTCATACACATGCATGTTGTGTCCTAGAGTCGTAGACTAGTACAATACTTTAATTTTGTGTAAGTGTATGCATTCCAGTTATAGAGAAAATCCATATTCATAAAGTCATCATTAATCACAAAGTATGTTTAATTCGTAAAATGAAACTGAAATTCACATTTCCAAAATAAAATTCCGCTCATTGGTCAACAATCTAGCTGAGTCTGTCCTCTAGAACGTTTGAAACTGTTAGGATCTAAGCATATAAAAGGACCCATTAGCAAAACTCTATTAAAACAATTGAGTTTGGAGAAACGGAGTGTGGATTTGGGATCAACGCATCAAAATATCCTAATGGGGGGTCCCGTAGCAGATCCAGAAAACAGTCAACGGTCAATGTTGATGGCTCAATTCTGGTCCGAGTCGATCAAGCCAATCTGAGCCGATCGAGCCAGTCAATTTACATTAATGAGGACAAAACGATTGAAAAAAATTAAAGACCGGTTGTAACATTTACTAGATTGAACACAAGTTCTTTATTTTCAACTTCCTCCGTCTATTTAATGAGCAAAACTATTTCCTTTAATTTGTGGGTCTAAATTAATTTTTTTCAATGCTAATTAGTAATTTCATTAACTTGGTAAAATGTACTCCATGAAAACTTTCATTAACTTGGTAACAATGTGCTCCATAAAATGCTTAAAAGAAGTTAGGGGAGTGCTATCAACTTTTGCATTTGGATCTTTTCACTTCTTCGAATGATACGTGTCATTTAAAAAAATAAAAAAAACCTTTAATGCTTTTAGTTAGGAATTATTGATTACGCTTAAATTGTAGTTTTCAGTATTAGTTCAAAAAATTAAAAATGAAATAGTTATCAAATGAAGCTTAAATTGTAGTTTTTAGCGTAAAGTGCTAGCAAACAAAATTTTAATTGTTGGTTTTCAATTTTCAAAAAAGTGAAAAGTAAAAAATAAAAGCAAAATTGTTATAATCTCTTCTTTTTTTTGTCTGAAACTGAGTTTTCTTTTCAGTAAAGATGACAGAGTACAAGAAGATTGGGTGAGCAAGGGAAGCCTCGTTAAAAACCTATAGTGCAGAGGAAAAAAAAGTACTTCACCAAGTTGCTCCTCACTTATATTCAATTATCATTCTCCAAATCTACTCCCAAAAAAGGAACGAGCCAAAGTGGCTCCTCCTCTATCCAAGTATGAAAACCTCCATTGTGAAGACCAAATTTTGCTAATTCATGAATCACCATGTTCCTTCGCGTTGTGTGTCATTGGCATAAAAAAGATAAAAGAAAAAAAAGAACCTCTTCTTCAAGATATCAATCTCCTCCAATATACGGTCATCCCAATCAAAATGAACGTCATTTGCAAAATTAAATCCATTGCGCTTTTAGAATCCAGTTCCAATAAAATAGAAGTGAATCCCGCATCGTACTCCTACACCTCTATTCAATCTCTTCAACAATATTGCTCCATCAACATTGACTTTGAATAGGCCCCCTGGTGGGTGCTGCCATCGCGGGCTTCCACAACCGCATCGCTCCACACTTGGTCGATCTTGTTGGCATCGTGAATTCGGTTGTTATATTGTTGACCCTAAAAACTACAAAGCCTACGTGGCGCGCAGGCCGAGTAATCTATGAGCTAACTACGTCCTTCGGTTGAATGCGGGGCGTGCCAACTCGACGGCCGAGCTCGGCCGATGAGTAAAATATGGATGTTGCGTTGTGTTGCGCGGCTGACTTCTTGATCTTGCGACTGCGGCCGAGGAAGGAACGTGCCTCGACCTTTGGATTCTAAAGCCTGAAGACAAGGCTGCTAGTTCTGCGAAGTTCACGAATCGTCGGCTTCGGCTACCGTGATTATATTTGTGAAAGTATAAGCACGCCGAATCGACACCAATGTATAGGGACACAAGTACTCGAAACAGATATAGGTCTTGACAGTAAAAGTTGTTCGGCCGTCTAAATGCCGAACTCTGAAACCAACCTGCGAGTATCCGATCATAAAACGGCGTTCGATGTGCCGAGCCTTGTAACCTGTAACACCTTACTTCGCCGAGAAGGCTGGTAAGATGACCTCTGCCAATAAGGATTCGAAAACCCTTCTCGACCGAGACTTGGATAGATAACCAACCGGCCTCGACGCAGTGCTGTTTATCCAAACTGAAGATGCTCTGCGATCGACTGGTTCTACGGCGATAGTGCTGTTTATCCAAACTGAAGATATCACCGGTTGCCTTCACAGTGCTGTTTATCCAAACTGAAGATGTGTTGGCGAAAAAGGAAAATAAAAATCTCAAAAGGTTGAGAGAGTTTGCGCAGGGCAGATTTGTGTGTTGAATTGGAGGAGCCTAACGTTATGCTCCCTCTCCCTATTTATAGTGCAAACCCTTCAACCGTCCCCAGATAGGAATCCGACTCCTAGTCCGACCGATACCAATCCAATCAGCCGATCCCAATTCAACTAGGACTCTGATCCTGCCTCCAGACTCCTTTTTCAAATAGGTCTCGGCTTCTGTCAGCCCAGCTATTCCGATTCCTCTCTAGATAGGATTCTTCCTAGCCCACGACCCATAGCGCCGACCCACTACCTTCGCGCAGGTCTTGGGCCGAGGATAGTCCGCGCTCGGCCCAAAGTCATTTTGGGCCCAAACAGTGCCCCCTCGCTTCTGAGGTCGTCGACCTAGAGTCTATGGTCGAGCCTCGGCCTTGAAGAAGCGAAATGTCGTTACTCCCCTCAAGATGATCGATAAGTCTTCCCAGAAAATAACGCCATGCCCATTTATTACGAGCAATGATGTCCCCCTTGAATGCTTCCCGAACTTGCCACGCGTCAGTCCTCGGTCACCCCAACAGCCTGCAATGATGACTCTGAACGCACGCAGTCGTCGAAACGTCTCGTTGCGTTAATTTTGTCGTCACACGCAATAATGCGTCCTCAAACCACGCGATACGCCGTCAGTCTGCGAGATTCTCGGTCCTTTCACCTGGATTTTCTGAAACCAATCATGGTGCGCAGTCTTTCTGATTGGGTGATTTCAAATTTCAAAATCTGATCGATTGATCTTCTTACCATACGCCTATAAATACCTCCTTTTTGTTCATCTCAATCTTACGCTTCCAGATTTCTCACACTCTTTGCTTTCCTTCTCTCGAATCTCCAGAAACCCAGAATTTCCATCTTTAGCACCCTCAATCCAGAAATTCATCCTCAACCTTTCTTCATCAGCAATGGCCTCGTTTATTTCTAAGCTTACTGAAGAATGCAATACCCACCAAGAAATCATAGATCGCTGCACCATCAAAGCCATCCGTTTTGCGCACGACTCCAGTACACCTCATCAGATTCTTGGACCTCTGTTCAAGAAGCCAATGCCTTCTTCCATTGTTGATCTTATGAAGGAGCACTGCTTGACTCCCCTTCGGCAAGGGCTCGATTGGGCGAAGTGGGATTCGTCGAAGCCTCAAGGGGCCTGGCCCTCTACTACCGCGACCTGGGTTGCTTGGGTCAGCCGAATTGAGAAGTTCTTCGGCCAAGAGTGGAAGGTTCTGGGGATTTACGATGCTATCAGGCTTTCGACGATGGAGATTGCCATCGACAAAGAGCTTCTTATGGCGGCCTTGACTTTCTGGTGCTCGGCCACCAATACTATGGTTCTTCCCCTAGGCCCCATCGGCCCTACTATCCTCGACATTTCTGCCATCCTTGGGACTCCCGCTGCTGGTATCCCGGTCGACGCAGCTCTCTTCGGATGTGAGACGAACATTGACCTCAGGGCCCTTTTCGACGCTCGAGCCGTCGAAACCTTGCGCCGAGACGGTCAAGACCCTTCCAAGGACGCAGTCCAGAGGCTGCACAAAATTTTTTTCAACTACAGCACCCTCATAGCCTACTTCGCCGGTCGAGGGGATGAGCGCCCACGCAAAGGGGAACACGAAGCTTTTCTGTTCTATTGGTACAACAAGTTTATTTGCTATACCAAATCGAACAAATGTTTGGTCGAAAACATGCCAGTAGCTGAAGCCCTGGCAAGTGGCCTTTCTTTGGCGCTCAGCCCGCTATTCTCGCCCATCTCCTGCGTTGCTTGGCCGACACGACCATCCAACAGATCGACCCTCATCAAAACGGGCCACTTTGGGTATTCCAACTCTGGTTGCAAACCTACTTCGTCACGCTCCAGCCAGACGTTCCAGACTTTCCTGTCGACGAAGCACTCGACCTTCCGCTGGCTTCTAAACCGGCACCTCCCCATCGAGCTGAAGACGTCTTCAAGTACCTCTTTGGTCTTGAAGAATTCTCTGACGACGAGTTTCTCGTATGCCGTCGTCGAGCGTACCCTTCTTTTATCAAGCTCCCCATCGTAGCCTGGGCCGAAGACGAGGACTCTTCACTTCGACAGAACTGGGGGTCGTTCGTGTTGTCACGCGACCTACTAGGGGTGGGTTCAAAAAACCGAAAACCGAAAAAAACCGAAAACCAAACCGAACCGAAACCGAAAAAAACCGAACCGAAAAAAAACCGAACCGAAACTATCAAACCGAACCGAACCGAATTTGGCTGGTTCGGTTTTGGTTTTTAAGGTCCAGAAACCGAACCGGACCGAACCGAACCGAAAAAAAAAATATATATATAAAAACTCAAAAACATGTTAGCGTCAAGGTTTGAACCCCTGACCTCCACGCTGAGAATAGCTGCTGCTTCAAGCCAACTTGACTGCACGCTTTTGTTGTTATATTTGTACCAGAAAGTTATTTATAGTTCTAATATTTAATGCTTTATCAAATTTCTTAACTTTACAAACCAAACCCTAGCCGCTTACTTCTTCATTCATTTCAGCTTTCAACCCTTTCGAACATTCTCTCTCCCCTCTCCGCCGCTTCCTCTCTGCGACTATGGCTTTGCTTCCTCAATCTCTCTCTCTTTCTCTCTTTCTCTCCTTCATCTCTTCGTACAAATCACTCTCTCTTCAGGCTTCTCCTATCCTTCTCACGAATTCCTTCTTCCAACCCATGATTTTCCCTCGCCCCTTTCGAATCAGAACCCCCTTCAAATTGGAAGATTCTACTTCGGGTTTTCCGTTCTCTCACAGGTAATTTTCGAATCAAAGCGAATATGATTTATATTGTGATTTTCTGAATTAAAATGCCTTTTTTTTATAATTATTTTGTTGGGATTTTGCATATTTTAATCTTCCAATTTGGCAGCAGATGCATAGTTTCTGAATTAAAATAGGTTTTTCTTTTAATTATTTTGTTGGGATTTTGCATATTTTAAGTCTCCAATTTGGCAGCAGATGCATAAGTGTTAATTACCATGGCTGACGAGAGGTTTGGGACTAAAAACAAACTCCCAAGGTAAAAATCTCTCTCGTCTGCTATTTAGTTGTATTGGGTTTATTTTCATGGAAAAATCGAAGAACTAACACATGCATGCGTTTCTCTGCGAGAGCTCTCGGATCCATGGCCGGTCGTTCAAGTTCATATTCATTTGATGCAAAAGTTTATGCATCTTCAGTGCTCAATCAATGCAGATTTTGTTCCAGATTAAAAAAAAAAAATCATGAAAAAAAACCGAACCGGACTGAAACCGAACGTAAAAAAACCAAAACCGAAAAAAACCGAACCGAAAAAAATTGAACCGAACCGAACCGAACCGAACCGAACGTAAATTTCGGTTCAGTTTCGGTTTTGGCTAAAAACCGAACCGTTTAGAACCGAACCCAGCCCTACGACCTACCCCTTGGCTGCGATGCCCGTCGATCGAGCTGGGAGGTCTATCATCCACAATTCATGGCCAGGCAACTCGGCTACCTGCAAGGCTGTCCAGTACCCCTACTCCTCTCCCGCTCTCTTCTCAGCCGAGGACGGCTTTCCGGCTCGTTAGAAAAAGAGTGCCGGGATACCGAAGGCGAGTTCCAGGAGACGTGTACTCACTTCCGTCTTCGGCCGGTTGCCCCAGAGGCTATGTGTATTGATACCTTCGGGGATTGGTGGGAATCGTACACCCGGGATTTCTTTGGGACCCCGGTCGTCGATGTCGTTGTCGCAATCTTCGGCGACCGCCCCAAGAAAACTGCTGCCCCTCCCCCTAAGGAAAAGACTCAAGGTATCCGATCATCTTTTAGTTTTAGTTCAAAACGACCGAGTGACTCCAACTTTACTTCTTAATTGCTCGGTTTTAATATATTTTCCTTTCACAGGTGGTCGAGCACTTAAACAGGCGGTCGTGATTGCCGCGGCCGCGGCCAAGAAAAAGGCGGCCCTCCCCAAGAAGGCCGATGTCGTTGTGCCCAGTGCGCCGAGCAAAAGGCCGCGCCAGGAGGTCGAGCCGGTTAATGAAGCTCCCCGATCTCAAAAGCGTGTCAAGACACTAGCGAAGAAGGGGGAACGGGAGGTTCAATTGATCACAAGTCAAACGACTGAGGCGACCGTCTCTAACGACCTCCCCTCCACGCGTGCTACCCATGAGCGACCAACTCCCGTCAGCCAACCTTCAGAGGCGTCACCTGTTCTGGGAGTGGTTGAGCCATCCGCTGCCCCGATCATTCCTGAGGCGGCCGAATCACCCGTTGTTGCACCGGTCGGGGGACCTGCTGTCCCGGTTCATCCTGCAGCAACCGTTCCAGAGTTAGCGGCCGAGAGACAGTCCCCTCAGCGTCCTAGACGAACGGCGATTGTTTTGGAGGAGGTATAACTGTTTTTTTTTAGACAATCAAAGTATTTTGTTTTATTTTAGCCTGATGCTAACTGTGGTTTTATTGCAGGACGAGGCTAGTGAGGAAATTCCACTGGCTCGTCGCCCTCGCCGTTCTCGGCCGTCCAAGCCTGTGGTCACTTCTTCCCAGCCGTCGAGGGAGGTTTCCCCACCATCTGGCCCTGCCATGATCGAGGCGGTCGTGCCCCCTCCGGCTATGGCCGATGTTCCTCCGGTTGTCGCCCCAGCCGAGGCAAAAATTGCTGCCCCAGCCGAGGATAACACCTCCGATCCGGCTGGGGTGGGAATTGCTACTCCGGAAGAGGTTCCTCCTGTCGAGCCAGAGGCGACCGCGGAGACTCCGATACATCCCCAGGACGTCGACCTCGGCATCCCTCATCAGGAGGTCTAGTCAACTTATGTAAGGATCCCTACTTTCCCTTAATTCTTAGCTATGTCTTCTTTTTAGAGTTCTGAATTAAGGATGTACTAACTGCTAGGTGCCCCCCAATTCCGTTCACCGAAAGTTCTACGCGCCGAGGGGCGTCGTTTATATTTCTTGGCCGCCCCAGTGGCCATCGAATATAGATAACCTCCATCGGCCGCGTGAATTGAGAAGCAGTCTCAAATATTGGGCCCGGCCTCTAAGCTCCTTGGGTTCGAGCAATGACACAGGGGACATGGTCGAGGTCTCGTCGCGTCAGGTCTACCATCTTCCCTTACTTCTATCTTTTTGCTTAACCTGTGCTAACACTTGTTATTTCGTGCAGCCCTCCTAGGAGGCCGAGTTCGACGCCCTACTGGCTAGTACGTCGAAAAGGGCAGCTGGGCCCTCCACCTCTGCTTCAAGGGATCCGGCCGACCCGGATTCCGTGGCCAAGTTGCAAGAACTCTTCTCTCTCTCGGCTTCCCAGATCCTTGAACAAAAGGGGCTCGATGCTGTCGGGACTTGCCTGAATGACCTGGCTGCCGACGGCCGACTGAACAATGCTGCCGTCACTCAGGCCTCGTCGATGCTAGAGCGAACTCGAGAATACTTTGGTATTTTCGAAAGAGCTCTTCGAGCCGATGACGACTGGAAAGCTGCGTCGGCTCTGCAGGAAAGTCTTCGTCCGAAGGTAGAGGAGTTCGCGACGAAAAAGGAACAACTTGCCGATCTCGACCGCCAAATTGCCGAGCTTCAGAGTCGACGATCGACATTTGCTTCTAAGCTTGAACAAGAATTTGAATCGGGCAAATCCACCTTGATTGAATATGCGTCTAACGGCAAACGTGTCGAGCGGCTGAAACTGGACCGGAAAATTCGGCAAGCTGAGGTGGCAATGGGCGAGGTCAGATGGCTGGAGCTGAAGGCTTTCCTAGGATCCGTTCTTCCCTCTTCGCCTTAGGTTTAGTTTGTTTGATTGTAAACTTGACTTGTACTCCCTTTTGCGACTATTAATGAAAATATTATCAAGTCTTGCATTTATTGGATTTCTGGATTGTTATCCTTGACACGACCTGCCCCCTTGCTGAGAAACCACTTACTATTCTCGCATTTCCCAAGTAACCGGATAATATTTCTTTAAAAACTTCCCATTAATCGGTAACTTATGAGTTGAACCCGTTCGGTCCTTGAGATGATATGCCCCCTTGCCGAGAACCTTGTGAACAATAAACAGACCTTCCCAATTCGGCGACCATTTGCCGAACCTAGGATCTTTAATTCCAACCGGTAATATAGTCTGCCAAACTAAATCGCCTTCGCCGAATGTCTTTTGTCTAACCCTTTGATTATAAGCCCGTTCGGCGATTTTCTTTTGCGCTACTAAAAGGTTGCAAGCGTCGAGTCGAGCTCCCTCTAAATCTTCTAACTCTTGCCTCATGGCTTGGTTGTATTCGGCGCTGAACAAACTACTCTGTTCGATTATTCGCAGCGAATTTACACTTAACTCGACTGGTAGCATCGCATCGTGCCCATACGTCAAGGCATACGGCGTTGTTCCAGTCGCCGATCATGGTGAGGTTCGATAAGCCCACAAAGCTTCATTTAGCTTTAGATGCCACATACCAGGCCTTTCCTTCACCATTTTTTCGAGAATGCCGATTAAGACCTTATTACTTGCCTCGGCTTGTCCGTTCGCCTGTGGGTAGTACGGCGTAGACTGCTCGAGTCGAATATTCAATCCACTCGTATATTCCTTAAACCTGTCGGATGTGAATATTGTGCCATTGTCTGTTATGATCGTCTCTGGCACGCCGAATCTTGTCACGATGTTTTCTTCCACGAAATTACACACTTTTCTGGATGTTAAATCGGCATACGACTTTGCCTCGACCCATTTAGTGAAGTAGTCCGTCGCTACTAATATCCATGCATGTTTTGCTGCCCCGGAAGATGGCGTGATCTTACCAATCACGTCCATGGCACAACCTCTAAACGGCCACGGTTTAGTCACTGAATGTAGTGTCTCGGCTGGTACTCTTTGTATGGGGCCATGGATTTGGCACTGTACGCATCCTCGGCCGAACTCGATGCAATCCTTTAACATGCTCGACCAAAAATACCTGTGGCGGCGTAACAGCCATCGTATCTTTCGGCCTGATTGATGGGCTCCGCATATTCCTTCGTGCACTTCTGCGATTGCTTGGACGGCTTCCTGTGGTCCAAGGCATAACAGTAAAAGACCGTCTTCACCTTTTCGGTATAGCCTACCCTGATATACCACATAGTTCGTGGCATGCACCCTTGTCTTTCGATCATGCTTGCCGTTCGGATTGTCGAGGTATTGCATAAGTGGTCTTCTCCAATCGTCTGGTAATGCCTCGACCGCACAAACAACCGTTGATTCTTCCCGTTCCAATAACGATGGTAAAGATATTACGCGTGTTCGAATCACTTGGTCGCGATGGAGGACTTGTTGATTGACCAAGGCCGGATATAACTGGTGTAGTGTGGGTATCATCCGGCCTACTTCGCCCCCCAAGAGTTGTGCTCCAGAGGCCAGCTGGGCGAGTTCATCAGCTACGGTGTTTCGATCTCGAGACACGTGGCTAAATGTAATACCGTCGAATGACTCGGCCAGGTAGCTGGCAAACATGTGATATGGTGCCAGAGTGCAACTCGTGCAACGGAAAATGCCATTGAGCTGGTTAATGACAAGTTCAGAATCGCCGAGAACAAATACGCGAGGTACTCGCAATTCGTGAAGAACGCCGAGGCCGATGACAAGGGCCTCATATTCGGCCTGATTATTAGTGCATTCAAAGTCGAGTTTGAGCGAGAAATACCAACGATGCCGATGTGGAGGTACTGGAGCCATCAAAGTACAGCATCCGATGTGGAGGTACTGGAGCGAGAAATACCAACAATTGAAGGATGACGATGCTAACGCCGGCCGATGTGGAGGTACTGGAGCCATCAAAGTACAGCATCCAGAAATTGTCGCGTGCTTCGATCATGCCGATCTCGACATTGTCCTCCCCGAAGTCGTACGGTGACGGATGTTGAGCAAGAAAATCGACGAGGGCTTGCCCCTTGACTGCTTTCTGAGGGACATACTGCAGGCTGAATTCAGATAACGCCATCGTCCATTTCCCAATGCGGCCTTTAACTATGGGCCGAGTGAGCATGTATCGGATAACATCTGTTTGGGCGATGACATGAGTGACCGTCGGTAACATGTAGTGCCGGAGTTTGGATGCGGCGAAAAACAGAGCCAAGCATAGCTTCTCGACGGGGGAATAATTGACCCTTGGCGAATTGAGCCTCCGGCTGAGATAGAAAACGGCCTGCTCACGACCGGCTTCATTGTCTTGAGCTAGGAGACAGCCTATGGATTCCTCGGCCGCGGATATGTAAAGTTTTAGAGGTTTATCGCGTCGAGGAGGAACAAGGACGGGTGGTTTCGCAAGGGAAACCTTGATTTGCGTGAAAGCCGCCTGGTGTTCTTCACGCCACTCGAATTTGTCGGAATCCTTGAGTTTCAGGAGCGTGGAGAAGGCCTTCATTTTTCCTGCCGAATTTGCTATGAATCGGCGGAGGAAATTTATTTGGCCGAGCAACGACTGGAGTTGCTTTTTGGTGGTTGGTGGTGGAGCGTTCAAGATTGCTCGAGCCTTGTTCTCGTCGACCTCAATGCCTCGATGAAGGACAAAGAAGCCCAAAAAGTTACCAGCCGACACACCGAAGGCGCATTTAGCCGGGTTCATCTTGAGATGATGTCGGCGCATACGAAGGAAAGCCTGCCGAAGATCATCAAGATGCGTTTGGCGGCTCTTGGATTTTACTACCACATCATCGATATAGACTTCAACGGTCGTGCCAATCAGGTCGTGAAAAATGGTGTTCATGGCACGTTGATATGTGGCACTGGCGTTTTTAAGGCCGAATGACATGACTACCCATTCATAAGTGCCGAGTGCCCCCGGGCAACGAAAGGCGGTTTTGTGGACATCGGCTTCGGCAATGAAGATCTGGTTATAACCGGCATGTCCATCCATGAAAGATAATACGACATGATTGGCGGCGGCGTCAATGAGTAAGTCCAAGAGTGGCATTGTATACTCATCCTTGGGTGTAGCAAAATTCAGATTGCGAAAATCGATGCATATGCGGAGGGCACCATTTTTCTTGAGCACGGGGACGATATTGGCAAACCATTCGACGTATCGAGCCGTCCGAATGAACCCGGCGTTTAAAAGACGAACAAGTTCATCTTTAATGCCGAGTTGGACTTCGGTCGAGAATCGGCGGGGTGGTTGCCGAAAGGGTTTGCAACCAGGTTTGATACGTAGTTCGTGCTCGACGAGTGTGCGATCGAGACCTGGCATCTCATGATAGCTCTATGCGAAACAATCTTTAAATTCATGAAGTAGTTTGCAAAGCTCCTCTTTCATAGATGGGGGAAACAGAGCACTAATAAACAATGGCCGAGGGTCCTCGACCATTCCAACATTCACCTCCTCCAATGGATCCTTAACTTGAGGCCGAGTGTCTTCAAGGTCGGCCGGAGCGGCCGGAATATTGTCAAAAGAGATCACGGGACCGCTATCGTCCTCGGCCAGGAACTCCACAAGATTAATACCCGAATGAGACTGTTTGGATATAAGATGCCAATGAGCCAGCAGTCGTTCCATAATCGATGAAACTGCGGCTTGGCGTCGGGTCGGAGTGGTGTCAGACATCAGGATCGATGATAAGGTTAGCCAGTCCGAGTCTCGCCGAATCCTGATAGACAGTTTCGGCGCCAACTTCGACGGCTTTCTGAACGGAAATGCGAGTAGGTCGTCCTTCTTCGTTAAGTCCCTGTAGAGTAATGTAACCGACATGATCGTCGTAGTACCTTGCTTGGACCATGTTGGCCTCAAAGGGCTGATGGTCGGCCGGATGTACGACGATCGATTTACCATCCCAAAAGACGAGGACTTGGTATAACGAAGAAGGGATACAACTGGTTTGATGAATCCAGTCTCGACCGAGCAGAGCATTGTACTCGGTCTTCGAATCAACTATGAAGAAGGCGGTCATGTGGTTGCGACCAACGATGCTTACTTCTAATGGTAATACCCCTTTAGTCTGAGACTTATCCCCGACGAAGCTGCTCATGGTGATGCCTGATGGGATGAGTTCGTCGTGGGAACGGTGTAAGGCCTTCATGACAGAGACGGGCATTATATTGACTGTGGCCCCATAATCAACGAAGATTTTCGAGATAGGGTATCCTTCGATGTGAGCCGTAATGTATATAGGTTTGAGGTGACGAAGGTCGGCGGCCGAAGATCGAGGAAACAATTCGGCCAGGGCTGCCTTGAGGTTATCATCCTTAGATGCTGGCTCGAAGTTGGTGAGGGAGACAAAGTCCACTTGAGTAGCTTCTTCAGCCACGACATCGCCGTCTAGGAAGCTCGGCTGGGTCGTAGTTGACTGGAAATCGGCGGACAAGACATGGACCATGCTAATCTCCATGTTATCGAGGATTGAAGGGCCCATCGAATTGGGATCTTCCCCTTTCGTCGGTTCCTCTTCATCTAGAGTCTCGGCTTCCGGAATTTCTTCCTCGTCTCTTAGGGTCTCATCTTCGTGTTCAAAGTTCACATCCTCATGGTTCTCGTCCTCATCCCCAAAGTTCGCATCCTCAAGGTTCTTGTCCTCCTCCCCAAAGTTCGCATCCTCTAGGTTCTCGTCGTTATCCTTAAGGTTCTTTTCCCGGTTTGTTTCCTTGTCTTTTAGGATCTTTGGTACTGGTGCCGGCTCTGAGACTTGCGCCGTGGCCTGGATTTTTTCTTAGAATGCTATCCGGGCATTTCTGATGTCCAGGTAGGCGTCCAAACGTTCGACACGACGCACTTCATCGGCAGTAAGGCCGAAAAGAGATACGGCCGAAAATACCTCGAAATGGTATCGCAAGTACTAAAGATCTTCTAAGGAAAAAGGAAGTTCACTCGAGTTGATGTCCGTGTATGGATCGACACTGAAACCAAGAACTCGGGCCTCGCGTATGTGCTGGAACCTAGCTTTCAACCCAGGATCAGAATTCTTTTGGATGATTCGCTCAGCATCTGGACAGGTTAGAACGAGGTCGATTGTGTCCTGACACGCTTTCGGCAAACCATATAAGTCATTGGCCGAATGAATTCTGTGAAACTCCCGCATATACTGCAAGGCTTCGCCGACGAATGGTGGATGCAGATTGCGCCGAACTTTGATCAACGGTTCTTCTATGGGTAACGGAGGAAGTTTATCTTCGGCCTCTTTCTTAAAATGCTCTAGTCGGGCTTTCATTTCTCCAGGCCGAATAAGAAGTTTAATTCGTTTTTCGGCTTCCTCAAATGTGGTTACCAAGGCCTGATCAACCGGCTGTTTACCTTGTGCCAATTCTCTCATAATGGTAGAGGTTTGCCGGTTATCGTTATCACCTTCTTTCTCCATCGGCTGCCTTTTATGGCTTGATGCAGCCGAAGTTTCTTGAGCTGCCTGCCGGCGGGCCATGCAATCGATTCTTTGGCGTCGGTACTTCTGTGACTTGGACAGCGCGATGTACACACCCTTAGGCGAGTGATAGGTATACCATCGTTGGTCCTTAGGTTCCGGAGGTTTAAAGGTTCTTCGGCTTGCGGAGGAACTCGAGCTGCCAGAATTGCGGGAGTAATACTCTTCATTGTAGAACGGAGTATCAAAGTCGAGTCGTCTCCTGACCGAGGATGATTTGACCTCTTGTGGGCCTAGCCTGTTCAAAACGGTATTGCGCGGATTCGAGCTCGGCGTTTTTTTAGGCGTCGTCGGTCCTGAGTGCGAACGCGGCGTTTCTCCCTGTCGTGGCTGTGCCTTGGGTCTAACCGGAACATCGGCTTTGCGCTATGTGCGCAAAGTTGCCGATTCATCGGTCTCGGCAGTACCAGAACCTGACCTCGATCCGACGATAGCTGGCTTGATCGAATCTCGAGGTGGTGAATTCGAGAACAGATCGATTTTGAGTCGAGGTTGGCCACCTTTTGTTAAGTAGCGCCGAGCAGGGATGATCTCGACCTTTGAACTCGACATAGGTTCAACGATGGCTGGTCCGGTCGAATCTCGAGGTGGGGAATTCGAGGACAAATCGACTTGAAACCGCGGCTTGGTCCCTTTTCTGAGGATATATCGTGCCGAGATGATTTCGGCATTTCCTTTCCCCTTGTCTTGAGGTAAATGAGCATCAACCATGCCCACCGTTGTTGTAGGGAAGGGATCGGCATCAACTGTCATTTTCTTCTCTGGGAACTTAAGTTTCCCATCGTCGATCCACCTCTGAATGGTATCGCGAAACACGACACAGTTGTTCGTCGTGTGTTTGCTCGAGTCATGATATTTGCAATATGTCCGCCCCTTCAGCTCTTCGGCCTTGGGGATGTTATGTCCCGGCCGAAGTTTTATAATTTTGGCGAGTAGTAATTGGTCGAAAATAGCGTCGGCCTTAGTGATGTCAAATGTGTATACTTTTGTCGTTTTCACGGCACTTTCTTCTGACATTGGCCGAACTTTGACATCCTTAGGATTGACGTGGGTCAACGCCTTGCATATATAGGGTTTGTCAACCACTATCTCGGCTGCATCTATGCTAGCGTATTCTTCAGAGTCTGCCGATGCATAACTGACCGAGGGGTTTTTATAGATGGTTCCTCGAGATGGGGGTCTCAAGGCTTTCTCTTCGCGGAGCAGATAGTCGTATTGCTCGACGTGCTGAGCTAACTCGTACATGTCGCGGAAGTTCACCCCCAGGAATTTCTTCTTATATTCGACATTCAAACCGTTCAACGCAAGTCGAACAAACTCGACCTCTGGTAAGGGCACTCGGCACCAGTTTCTGGCCGATTTAAACCTCGTAAGATAATCCATCGGCGATTCGTCGGAATCTTGCGTCATTCTGGCCAACGAAGAGACTGACATCTCCATCCCCGGCCGATAGAACTGCTCGTGAAACCTCTCGACCAATTCTTCCCAACTTTGAATGGAATTAGGTGGGAGGTTAATGTACCACGCGAATGCCGAACCCGTGAGTGAGAAGTTAAACAGCCGCAACTTATAGAGGTCATTATTGACATCTCCGCACTGTGCAGTGAAGCGAGTGACGTGCTCTAAGGAGGACAAAGATGTTTTTCCAGCAAAAAGGCTAAAATCCGGGATTTTAAAGCCTTTATGATATTCAAACTTCTCCACATAAGCGGGATATGGATGGATAAATTTGGGGAACTTCGGCCCCTTCTTCAAAGCCGAATAAATCATTCTCTGAACCTCGACCATATCGACAAATGTTTCCACCCTTGAATCGAAATCCTCCGTTCGACTGGTTGATGCACCCCTGTTGTCTAGCTCGGCCATTTTGAGCCGAGCAGGTCCTGCCTCGGCCGGTATTATTGGTACAAAATTGGTTTTTGGAATAGACTGTTCAGAACGATCTGAATACCCAATATGCTGGGTATTGTTAACCACGGCCTCGAGCAATCTTGTGTGCATGGCGTTTTGACTGTGTATTTCCTCGAGTATCCCTCTTAGTCCTTGACTGAACGTGTTTTCGAATAGCCGAGACTGTTCCTCGAGCCTGCGTCAAAAAAATGATCTAGTTGGTGGGTCGGACCCCTCACCACCGTCTTCATCACAATCCTCCACTAAGCCTTCAATCACGGCTTCCTTCGTTATATTTGCAAGGGCTTCTCGAGGCAGTTCGCCAACGTTCATCTCTGGTCGTGTCCCTTTCGACACTTCAGGCGTTCCAGCAACAGAAGGCTGTGCGCGTAATGAACCTTCGGCCCCAGGGTTCTGACTCGAGTGGGTAGCGACTGATTTTCCCATTTTCTTTGTTACTGACCGTGTTTCAATGGTCATGAACTTCGAAGGTTTAGCACTTGGTCCCACTGGACTTGCCAAAATGTTGACCCTAAAAACTACAAAGCCTACGTGGCGCGCAGGCCGAGTAATCTATGAGCTAACTACGTCATTCGGTTGAATGCGGGGCGTGCCAACTCGACGGCCGAGCTCGGCCGATGAGTAAAATATGGATGTTGCGTTGTGTTGCGCGGCTGACTTCTTGATCTTGCGACTGCGGCCGAGGAAGGAACGTGCCTCGACCTTTGGATTCTAAAGCCTAAAGACAAGGCTGCTAGTTCTGCGAAGTTCACGAATTGTCGGCTTCGGCTACCGTGATTATATTTGTGAAAGTATAAGCACGCCGAATCGACACCAATGTATAGGGACACAAGTACTCGAAACAGATATAGGTCTTGACAGTAAAAGTTGTTTGGCCGTCTAAATGCCGAACTCTGAAACCAACCTGCGAGTATCCGATCATAAAACGGCGTTCGATGTGCCGAGCCTTGTAACCTGTAACACCTTACTTCGCCGAGAAGGCTGGTAAGATGACCTCTGCCAATAAGGATTCGAAAACCCTTCTCGACCGAGACTTGGATAGATAACCAACCGGCCTCGATGCAGTGCTGTTTATCCAAACTGAAGATGCTCTGCGATCGATTGGTTCTACGGCGATAGTGCTGTTTATCCAAACTGAAGATATCACCGGTTGCCTTCACAGTGCTGTTTATCCAAACTGAAGATGTGTTGGCGAAAAAGGAAAATAAAAATCTCAAAAGGTTGAGAGAGTTTGCGCAGGGCAGATTTGTGTGTTGAATTGGAGGAGCCTAACGTTATGCTCCCTCTCCCTATTTATAGTGCAAACCCTTCAACCGTCCCCAGATAGGAATCCGACTCCTAGTCCGACTCTACTTCGGCCGATACCAATCCAATCGGCCGATCCCAATTCAACTAGGACTCTGATCCTGCCTCCAGACTCCTTTTTCAAATAGGTCTCGGCTTCTGTCAGCCAGCTGTTCCGATTCCTCTCTAGATAGGATTCTTCCTAGCCCACGGCCCATAGCGCCGACCCACTACCTTCGCGTAGGTCTTGGGCCGAGGATAGTCCGCGCTCGGCCCAAAGTCATTTTGGGCCCCAAACATATATATATAATCTCTTCAAGTCATATGCAAAACTTTGATCCAATAAATGGTCATACGCTCCAAAACTTGTCACGCCATTATCTAAAAGACTATAGAATTATATAAAAATTTCACACGGATAGGCATTCCACATCAGCAGAGATAGGCTGCTCACTCCCTCAGTAAAATACGCGCCTCTCTGATTGCGAGAGACATTCGAGTCAGAAACAGAGAAGATTGAAATGCTCGGCATATTGATGAGAAGATCAGTAGCTTCGGCTTCACGGAAATCACTCGCCGCACTGCAAATCGTACAAACGAGTAGGAATTACAGCCCCGGAGTCCTTCCCGATGGCGTCGATCGGAACTCCGAGGCCTTCTCTCGCAACTCCAAGGCCATGGACGACCTGATCTCCGACCTCCAATCCCACATCCATAAGGTCGGTCTGTCTGTCTGTCTGTCTCTGTCTCTGTCTCTCTCTCTCTCTCTCACCATTGCATTAATTCAGTGATTGATGAGCAGGTTCTTGGCGGAGGAGGAACTGTAGCTGTGAAGAGAAACAGGAGCAGAAACAAGCTCCTCCCAAGAGAACGCATTGATCGACTGCTTGACCCCGGCGCTTCTTTTCTCGAGCTTTCTCAGGTTTCCCATTTCATCAAACTCCTCAAGTTGTAGCTTTCATGAATTGGGTTTTGATTGAAACACACTAAAAGTTGCAAATTTGGAATAAGATTATGAAAAAAACCCCATTAAATCATATATATTATGATTGTTATCTTCACCCTGATGCAAAGGTTTTCATCTTTTTGACGAATTGATTGGACCCAGTTGATATCTTGCCTAAATTGTTGTATGTTTTGTTAATTTTAAGCTTGCAGGACATGAATTGTATGAAGAATCCTTACCATCTGCTGGGATCATTACTGGAATAGGTCCGGTCCACGGACGGCTTTGTATGTTTGTAGCTAATGATCCTACTGTGAAGGGTGGGACTTATTATCCCATCACAGTTAAGAAACACCTAAGGGCACAAGAGATTGCCGCTCACTGCAAATTGCCGTGTATATACCTTGTTGATAGTGGGGGTGCTTTCCTCCCCAAGCAGGCAGAGGTCTTTCCTGACAGGGAGAATTTTGGTAGGATTTTCTACAATCAAAGTATAATGTCTGCTGAAGGCATTCCCCAAATTGCGCTGGTATTAGGCTCCTGCACTGCTGGTGGTGCATATATTCCTGCAATGGCGGATGAAAGTGTGATGGTCAAAGGAAATGGTACCATATTTCTAGCAGGACCCCCACTTGTGAAGGTTATTTTTATTTTTCTCTTGTATATGCTTTGTATAGTTTCTGCATGAGTCTCGTGATTTATCTGGTATGTTGCTTTTTAAACTTTGTTTAAAAAATAGGTGAATATTATGTATATAATCTAGATGTATAACAAGGAAATGTTTCAATAGGCTGCTACTGGAGAAGAAGTATCTGCAGAGGATTTAGGGGGTGCTAGTGTGCATTGCAAGACATCAGGAGTTTCAGACTACTTTGCTCAAGGTATTACTTTCTGCCATTTCATACTTTAAACCTCACATGCATTTCTTTGAATTAACTAGCTGCTAACTTTAGGCTCTCTTTATATGTAATTTGATATATTAGTTAACAAATGCACGAGAAAGGATAACATTAGGAATGAGGATATCCGAGGTAAAGTAGGAGTAGCTGAAATTGAAGGAAATATGAGAGAAAATCAGTTACGGTGGTTTGGACATGTGAAACGAAGGCCTACAGACGCTCTGGTTAGAAGATGCGATTACGGGACAGAGGTTCCGCGCCGAAGGGGTAGGGGAAGACCTAGAAGAACTTTGGAAGAGACTCTAAGAAAAGACTTATAGTACCTGGATCTAACGGAAGACGTGACACAGAACCGAGCGCAATGGCGTTCTAGGATTCATACAGCCGACCCCACTTAGTGGGAAAAGGCTTTGTTGTTGTTGTTTTTGTTGTTGATCATGTGAAAGTTTTGAAATACTAACAGGACTATAAGAAAGTATTTTCATTGAAAGTTAAGGATTGGTTGAGCTTCATTTAGATTACTAGTTTATGTAATGTCAGGCATCGTCTTGATATTGATGGAGAGTTCTTGTGATATAATTCCCAATTCTAAAGGTCCATTCTTTAGGGATAGACATGTTGTAGAGTAGTCTTAATCGCAGATGAAATAGTTGAGGAGTATCGAGTGAGAAATAGGAAAGGAGAAATTTGAATGTTTTCTTAAAGTAACACATTTGTTTATCTTTACCTATTAGAATTATTTTGTTCTATGCATGTATGTAGAGGGAGGAGGGAGGTTAGCTATTTATGGTCACGTTTGTAATCTCACTTGTTCTTGTAGATGAACTCCATGGACTTGCTCTTGGGAGAAATATTATTAAGAACTTGCACATGGCTGGGAGAAGCTTGAAAAGCGGGTTGCAAAACATAAACTCTGAATATAAGGAACCATTATATGATGTGAAGGAGCTTCGATTCATCGCTCCCACAGAGCATAAGCAACAGTTCGATGTCCGATCAGTTATTGCTCGCATTGTTGATGGAAGTGAATTTGATGAATTCAAGAAATTGTATGGCACTGTAAGGGCATTTGCACCAATTTCAATTCTGATTGTTTTAATTTATTCCTTTAATATATGAATTTTGTAATTTCAATAGCACCTCTGCAGACTCTTGTAACAGGTTTTGGTAGAATCTTTGGGCAGCCTGTGGGAATTATCGGAAACAACGGAATACTATTTAATGAGTCTGCTCTAAAAGGGGCACATTTCATTCAATTATGTACTCAACGAAACATTCCTTTGGTCTTCCTTCAGAATATCACTGGATTTATGGTATGCAAAGTTGTAAACTCGATGTCCTTTTCTATTACTTTCTTAGTGAAGATGCTATCAACACCATTGTGTCAGTGTGCTTTTCTGGAGGGTCACTCTTTGAACTTGCGTAATAAGTCTCTTATTTTCTTTGGTTATCGGGTCCATTCTAGAATGAGGGAGCCATGCTTACCAAAAGTTTGCTCATTGAGAATAGGAAGGTTATATATTCATTACATCCTTTAAAAGGTTACCCAAGCCTTTTTCATATTTGTGAAGGTATTTAAAACATCTTTGAACTTGAACAGTTGGAACATAAAGGTCGATACGACAGGAGAGATGTACTTAAAGGATATAAAATGGATTCACTCGTCCTGGTCTAAGTTAGGCCTTGGCATTTTCACCTCAGATGTATTCGAGTAGTGGCAGTCTCTTCTACACCACATTTTTTATGCATTGGCAGTATTTTGGTTCAGTAATATACAGTAAAAAAAATTACTTATGCCCTGTTTTTGAGATTATTTGGCCTCGTTAACTGCCCAACTTATGGAGAAAACGCTCGTCTCGTTATTACATAGTTGTGATATATTATATTCCTTGGTAGGTTGGTTCGAGATCTGAGGCAAATGGTATAGCAAAATCTGGAGCAAAAATGGTGATGGCAGTTTCTTGTGCCAAGGTTTGTTCTTCCTTATTTCTGTTTATATAAATGTTCTTGTGTGATTATGAATCTATTCCCCCTCGCGCCCGTATGTGAATATGCATGTCTTGAGGGTATTACTTTCTTCCTTGAAACTTTACTAGTTCCGCCTGATTTTGCAATGGTAGCATCAGCCCTTTTTTTCATCAATCTTAATTTTTCCCCATGTCTTCAATTACACGTATAGGAATGGCTTTCATTTTACCTTGAGATGAGTATAATCAATCATGATTATGACTTAATCAATCATGAATCTCAAATAACAATGAATGTTTACAGGTTCCAAAGGTAACTATCATCATTGGTGGAAGCTTTGGTGCCGGCAATTATGCAATGTGCGGTCGTGCTTATAGTCCTGATTTCATGTACCTTTGGCCGAATGCCAAAATATCCGTGATGGGTGGTGCTCAGGTGACCCTTTTCAAACAACATACCTATGATTTGTTTTCCTGCATATTTCATATTTTTGCATTATCTTCTCGACTTTGGATGTCATGAGAGATGTAATTTCCGTTTTCAATTCAATTTAGGTGTAGAATGACATCTTTTTTCATTATTGAAATACTCAGGCTGCTGGTGTCCTTGCTCAAATCGAAAGGGGCAATAAGAAGAAGAAAGGAATTGAGGTAGAAATCGCCTGTCTAAGATAAAAGCGCATTTTAAGAAAACTACTAGTCTTTTATTTATCTGAGTTCTGTGCATGTAATGCAGTGGGACAAGGAAGAAGAGGAGAGATTCAAGGCACAGGTAGTGGAGGCGTATGATAGAGAAGGGAACTCCTACTACTCCACAGCAAGGCTCTGGGACGATGGAATTATCGATCCAGCCGACACAAGAAAAGTCATCGGTCTCTCCATCTCCGCTTCTATGAACCGTGACCCCGAAGAAACCAAGTACGGTGTATTCAGAATGTAACGTAGATGTAGTTATGAATTGATACAATGGAGCTATGTGAATGAAAACCCTTAGCAGCCAAAATGCTTGGTGCTTGGTTATTCAAATGTTCTCTAAATGTTGTTGGCCACGATTACCTCACTACATCAATTCAACCTCTTTTTTTTTAATCTTTTTTTTTTTTTTTGGGTGAGAATCAATTCAACCTCTTCTATTTTTTAAACCATAAGAAACTTGATGCATGTTCCTATTTTCTATCAAGAGCTTTGATATGGGTTGGGTTGGGTTAGGTTAGGGCAATGCGTTTACTCCTGTACCATAAGTATGAATGCAGGGCTTTGTCTTGATTAACAATTTGAGATAGGATATCAGGATAATGTGATATCAACTTATATTTTATAGAAAAAAAATATAAGAGATTTTTGAATATCCTTTTTTCCGTAATAGTTGTTATATTTACTCTTAGATTGAATAAATAAATAAAAAAAGAAAAATAAACAAGGGTGCGTAGAAGGAGGTAAAACATAAGGTAAGAAAGAATCGCAAAGCCGATGCTCCAGTACGTTATATAAATTAAAGTAAGTAGTAGCAACAAGAGCGCCCGTGGCCTAATGGATAAGGCATTTGACTTCTAATCAAAGGATTGTGGGTTCGAATCCCACCGGGCGTGCAAACTTTTTTACTCTACCTTTTGTTTTTTTGTCTTTTCCCATCAATCCAAAATCCAAATCATCAATTATTTTATTTCCCATTTAAAATCAACCAGCAGGCCCCACACTTGTCCTGTTCTCCACCAATCGCTGTCACTTGATCATTCTTCATAAAAAAATACCTGCCCAAAATCCCCATTCCACCCTCTCACTTGCTCATCGCACCAGACCACCATCTCTCTCTCCCTCTCCCCTCTGCTGCTGCTGCTGCTGCTGAGCTGCCATGGCCGCCTCCACGTTCCACTGCTCGACTCCATTACGCTCCCCCGCCATCCAAAACCCAATGCTCTCGCCTCTCCTCTCCCACTCTCCGCCAAATCTCTCATTCCCTTTCCGATTGCAGCAGCCCGAACGGGGACTCATCGTCGGCCTTCCAACTGTTCCTCCTCGCGGCCTCAAGATCCTCTCCGTTCGCGAATCCAAAGGTGTTTTCTGATCTCCCTCCTCTGTTAGATCTAATCCATTTTTCTTTTGCTCGTCACTTCTTGTTTGGTCCGCCATTGATTGATTGATTGAATTGTGTATCTGAAAGTTAATTTTATGGATGCAAAATGTTTTGGTTTTGTGGGAATAATTTGTGTGCTTTGTGCCTCCGATTGTTAGTTTCCTCGAGGCATCTTAGCATTTGGGTATCCAACAATTTGGCCACAAAACTTTCCTTCGATGCTTAAAATTTGGGTTTATCTATCTGCCTGTTTTGGTCATTGCATAGATGTTTAAACATAAATTGATGGATTACTTGTTTTTGGGAACTGATGTGAGAGTCGATCCCACTGGATTTTTTTAACAAGACGATATTTTAAAGTACTCAAATCTACGGGAAAGGGATTCTAACTCGGATGGAGGGCCCTTTCCAACTGGTCTAACCCGCGTCTGTCAATTACCTTCTGTCTATCCGAATTGAGAGAGATTGGTTTGCATGTATGTTGGGGATGTTCGGTTTTGTCTCTTAACCATATTATGTTTGTATATATGCAGCTCCGGCGGTTACTGGAGACTCATGGGACAAATCAGTCATCAACAGTGAGACCCCTGTCCTCGTTGAATTTTATGCGAGCTGGTGTGGGCCGTGTAGGATGGTGCACCGGGTGATTGATGAAATTGCGGCCGAATATGCTGGGAAGCTCAAGTGCTATGTGCTCAACACAGATGTTGATTTGCAGGTTGTTGGGGACTACGAAATTAAGGCTGTGCCTGTAGTTTTGCTGTTCAAGAATGGGAAGAAATGTGACTCCGTGGTTGGTACCATGCCGAAGGAGTTCTATGTTGCTGCCATTGAGAGGGTTCTGAAGTCCTAACCTTTTTTTCGATTTGTGCCAAAGAAGTGAGCAACAATCAACAACATAGTTGAATTTTTCCGACATGTTATTCGTAAGGATTCCTATCACTTTAGTGCGTATTCAAATGACACTATACAAGTTGTACATATATATATCTTAGACATATGCCTAGTTCATTACCAGCATAGGTCTTAGTTACTGTCATCTCATCATTTCGTGCTCGTCTTGTATCTTTTGAGTTTTTACCCCGTCTTTTTTTGGTTGAGGCATCCGTTGAAACTAGTTCTGTAACAAAACGTGTCGTTGATTGTTCATCCATTGGCTTGAAAAATGTTTGATGATTCGAAACCAATAAGAAAAGGTTGACTGTTGATCTTCATATTGGTGTTTTCTCCTTCTCCGTGGCATAGTTGTGTATTTGTTTTTATTCGGCTTTTATTCTTTTTGCGGAGTTATGTTGGAGGAATTCGAACCCTGAAAAATTACATAAAAGTTCAGTTCTTTTTCGTCACTTGTCATACGAGGTTAAGATAACATTTCCCATGATTACTCAAGTAAATTTGCATGCAGCAAGTGCCTTTGTCATCAGAAGATTGGTATTTCAGACATTCTTGTTGTTGACGGGCGGCCCTTAATCCATGCCACTGTCAAGAGTATCCCGAAGATTGCTTGTTCGTTTCATAACGTGCAGTTTAAACATGTTTTTCGTGAAGCGAATTTTGTTGATGATGCTCTTGCTAAGATTGGTAAGAGATCCTCAAATTCTCATGTTTGGATGGTCTCTCTTCGTTTTGATACTCAATCAACTTGGTTATGGGATACTAGAGGTGGTTGTTTTGATACTCATTGTCTTATTTTTCCACCCATTATTATTCCAAAAATAGCCTTCGATTATTATATATTGTGTAAAATTATAAAATTATCTACCCGCAAAGAAATAAATCTGTGCGAATAAGAACCACAGACGTATGCAAATTCAAGTGAAAAAGTTTGATGGCAAGATCAGTACTAATACTAATCATAATATAGTAGGCAAAATTAAATATAAATTCAAAGCCAAAAAAGGTATACAAATTGACATGAAAAACCACCAAGCGATGCAAATTCAAATGAAAAAGTTCGACAACGAAATTCATATCACCCACACACAAAATTATTCTTGTACCTCTTCAATAGAAACATAATCTTCTATCTTTACCATATAAACGTCATTTTCTACCTCTTCAATAAACACGTCATCTTCCAAATCTTTTTTTTTTCTTTTGCTTTCTCTTTATAAAAGGAGATGAAAAGATGAGTTAGGGTTTATGGTAGATAAATCATCTCTAAACAGAGCGTGAGATGTGACGACCCGTCCCAAATAATTATATATTTTATCCTTGAATGTGTGGAAATGAAGATACCCTTGAGATTTCGTGACGTGGATGTACGTATATAGTATTAAATTATTTTTCCCGCTGGCGTAATTAAATTATATGTGTCGTCACGAGTATGTCGTCACAAGTGTATTGACGCATGTTTAAAATGAATTAAGTTCATTTAGTTGTAATTTAGGCTTCATACTTAAATTAGATTAAGTCCAAAAATTATTCTAAAAATATGGGGATGCTCGTGGTGTTGAGTAGGCCACGATGGTATATTCAAACACCCCAATTGAGCAACATATGAGAAGTTATTACACGGTTTTGGTTATGTGCTTAAAATTAATGTTTAAATAGTTGTTTCGCATATAGGTGATACGTTTTCGGAGGACGAGCGTAGCCAGGCGAGACTCGGGGGTTACAACCCTACTACATACTAGTGAGTGGGCTTTTGGTTTTTATATATATACGTATATATGTTTTACATTTTCCCAGAAATTGTTTTAAATGGATTTACGTGTTTAAATGCCATGTCAATTGCATTACATTTTAGTTTATACATTAGTATAGATATGCATATTATTGCATGACGTTGCGGACGCCCAGGTAAGCTTCAGGTGAGTACATATTGATGATAGTGATTGCAGTGTGTATGGTTATGTTTAGATGCATTTAGTGCTCATTATCCTGCACCCCAGTGTTAGTACCCTGCCCGAGGCCAGGGCCTAGCCTTCACGTGATCGTTCACCTCCCGCACCACACGCTCACCTTGGATCCAAGGCAGGTGCCAGCCTGTCGTACAGACCACACTAGGTGGTTCTGACTCGTAGGTGACTTGCGATACTTCGCACAGCCTTCACGTGATCGTAACACTTGAGCGTACCTATTTACACCTAGCCTGTCGTACAGACCACATTAGGTGGTTCCGACTCGTGTGCAGGAATTGGTAGATGAGCTATAAACTCAGCCGTACAGGTCACGTTAGGTGACTCCGGCTGACATATCATTTTACATTGATTTATATCACCTGGCTTGTTTATTTCATTACTGAGATACTTGACATGGCATATACTTGGTTTTCACTACTCTCGAGCATGATTTCTATATACGTATGTATTACTATTTTCTGGGAAATTATACGGGTTTTACGGTGAGGGGTTATTATGTTTAGGAAGAGAAATGTGTTTTAAAAAACTGTGTTTTTGCCCACTTACATTTTCTGTTTTGCACCCCTCCAGGTTCTAGTTAGACGTTCGTGTTGGTGGCTTACGAGGGCTCGATGGCGGTTCTGACAAATGTCAAATAATGTTGGAATTTCTTTCATGTCTTGTATAATTAATACTAGGGTTGGATTTTTTTGCCAAATTGTCGTGCCAACCGAATTGCCAACCGTGCCATACCGATTTTGTGCCAAATTTTTTACGCCAATCGGTAATGTACCGTACCGAAATTTCATGGTACGGTATTGGTAATGGATACCATTACCACGACATTACCGTACCGTACCGAAAATAAAATAAGATAATTATATCACACATATTTATAATATTCCAATAATTTGAAAATAAAACCCTACTTATATTAGCATTGTTGTTGGTGACTTTGATCTCTTGAAATGGTGGAAATCAAATACAAAAGAGTTCCTAATTCTTTCACAAATAGCCAAGATATCTTTGTAACCCCCACTTCTATCGTTGCTAGTGAAAATGCATTTAGCCTAGGAAGGAGGGTTGTGGACCTTTTTAGGGCATCATTGATTCCTAAAATAGTAGAGGCACTAGTGTGTGTACTAGTGGTTGGCTTAGGGCAGATGAAGTAAACTTCTACAATGAACCAACGGAAGATATGCTTCAATTTTACAAGGAAATGGAAAAAGAGGAAACAAGAAAGATATGCTTTAATTTTTTTAGTAAATTTGTTATTAAATGGTTTTCAACTTTAATTCTTTTTGCTACTAATTAATATGTTTTATTTGTTTGTAATGTAGGCTTGACACAAGCTCAATCTTTTACAAGTTCAATGTCTCCTTCAAAAGTTTTGACATCTCAAGCTTGAATAACTGATCAATGAATTCTACTTTTGAAGTTTAGTTCCAATTTTCATTTGGTTTGAAACTTTAATTTCTATTTGGATTGTTAACTTCTATTTGTTTTGGTTCGTAACTTCTATTTGGATTGCAAGCTTAATTTTCATCATGAATCTTGATGCATTATTTGAATTATTGTGTGTGTGAATTGTGAACGATGAATAATAGATGAATTTAAGCTACAATGTATGAGATAAAGGTACAAAAAAAAAATTTTGCCCTTGAATTGGGTAAAAAAACAAAAACAAATTTTGTCCCAAAACAAAATGGCAATTACCATTGCCATACCATGCCAACCGAACTTTTGGCAATACCGAACTTCGGTATACCGAAAGTTTGGTACGGTAATGGTAATAGATTTTACCAAGCTGAAAGTTTGGTACAATAATTGGTACGAAGGTTTTGGTACGGTAACCGTACCAAACCCACCCCTAATTAATACTTAGCCTGCTGTACTGCACTTAGGTTACCTATGCTTCAAATATGTGTATCTACACTTTAAATACTTTCACTCGCACTTATATAGTTGTCTAGAGTAAGCTAGCTAGTTTGGTTTTTGTTTACCCACATTTTCATATCGTTATCACTTCCGCACTGTGCACATGGCTACGTCACCCTCACGTGACGGCCAGCACGCCTCAATTTAGGTCGGGGTGTGTCATGAGAGCTATCACGCCCAACCTTTTCTTGAAAAAATAAAAAACGCAAAAGAGGGTAAGAAATGTCCTTATGAGTCAATTTACAAATAGACAAATTTGTAAGAGTGATACTAGACCCACCCCATTGTCCTATTTTCCCACCCCATTATAATCTCACCCACCATAAAAATAAAAAAAATACAAATCCTATTTTCCCACCCACTATTATTCCTAAAATAACCTTTATCACACCACCACCCTATCATTATCCTGGTTCCACCCCTAGTATCTTTGGAACTTCCTTTAGCAGCAAAATGTGTTACTTTGGCAATCCAAAACACCAAAATCTAATACCTTAATTAAACTTGTGAAGATCAGGAATTTTAATAGACTAAGATTACGTTAACTCAACAATGCCCATAGAGAAATCAGTATCAGCGGACATAAAGCATTCCATGATTCTTTAACAACTGACAGATACGCACTTGCATCGAGAAAATTGGTCGACGAAGGTCCAAGTAGAAAAGAAGACGAGTAACCTTGCAGTTCTTCTTCTCAAATTCCATTTTCTCAATCTTGTTATACAAGCTATGAATCTCTAGATTCTGTATTACTGCAACAAATCATTTGCACTTGTAGCAACTATCAACCAATGAAGTTCGAGGTCAAAAGAAAGAAATAAAAAAGTTGATTACCACTGTGATGACGCTCTCAATCTCCACAATACCATTCAAAATCAATGGAAATTGAAATGTAAGCTCCAAACGAGAGACGTGATATGGCCGAGAAGAGAGGACCAGTCCTCTTGCCCTTCCTCCATCACAACAACTCTGTCGTGCTCCCCTTGATACTCCGTGCTTCCGGCCGTGGCGGTCAGTGCAGAAGCAGAAGAGAAAAGAAACGGAAGATAGAGAAGAATGGGGGAGCAAGAAACGAAGACGCAGAGAGAGAGGGAGAGAAATGGGGTAGGGGTTTAATAGTCTTTTTATATAACGATAAACATGTTATTAATACTTTTAAGATTTTTACTAAAACGTGGGTGGGAAAATAGGACAATGGGGTGAGATTATCAGCACTCATTTGTAATTAAAAAAAATCATTAAAAGGTGGGTGGAAAGATAAAACACTGGGATGTAAATAACATCACTCTTTTTTAATTTCTTGCAATTTTGAGTCTTTTTCTTCCCTCTTTACCCTTATTATGATTCTAACAACTTAAAAAAATAAAAAATAAATCTAATTTAAAATACCATCTTTGCTTCTCAACCTTTCGTCTCCTACCAATTCTTCCCTCACAAGTCTCAACTTCATCGCATTCCCATGTCCACCACCTCCTACACCTGCACCAACGCCCTTCCTGTCCTTCTCCAGGAAAGCTACAGTATGCGCAAAACCGCCAACCAGTGATCCTCCTACATATTGTCACGTTCTTAGCAGGGCCGTCTTTGAGATTTTGGGGGCCCTGTGCAAAATTAATAAAAAGGCCCCTATTTAAAATAGTTTTAACAAAATGTGGAACAATGTATTGACACTAGAAAGTAATCAATTAAATCAAAACAAAAGTTAACACTTATTGACAACAGGTGCATATCAAGAAAACAGATCACAACTAGAGAAGTAGTTAATGCTCAAAGTACTGTAAAACATTAATATTTATGTACCCAAGATCCTAATAAGTTAGAGATTGTTGATCATCTGAAGTGGACAGTTGCTCTTGCTCCTCATCCTCAATGTCAATAGGAACATTGAGATCAATCTGCCTGCGTTTCGGATGACCATCCACTGGCTTCGAAGATAAGGAAAGCCATTGTTGACAATATAAGTATAATGAGGATCATAAGTCGGGGCTTCAAGAACAACAGATAGAGCCAATCCTAATAACGTTTCCCCTTGTAAATTTAGAGGAATTTCAAAATAAAATTCATTGCCTCCAACAAAAGCTTTTTCACATCCATATTCTGGTAGATGTCTTGTTGGATGGTTAGAGGTATAACTGAACCACTTTGGAACTTCATTGCCTGGAAGAATAACGAGCACTTCAGAGCATTGAAGAAGAAATTCCAATCGAGAGCGCTGACGGGATTCCTGCAATAATGAATAATACGTATATAACTAATTACAAACAATCATGATCATATTTCTCTCAAGTATCATCAAAATGTATTTTCATTTCAAGAGTAATTAAGAAGAAGAGAGAGGAACCTGCTGATTCGACAACAAATTGTTTTCCAACTTTGCCACCTCATCGCCACTTAGTCTAAAGCAATTACGCAAGTTCATACACTCAAGCGTCAGGGAAGTTTTGGTTCTTTTGTCACTTAATTGAAGGGACTATATAAAGAACTTTATAACATTTTCATCCTCTAATGTGGTCGGCCTTAAGGGTTCATTGGGCTTTCAATCCATTTGTGTTTTCAAGTTGTCATACAACTTGAGTTAATGGGCTTGACATTCAAATCTCATTGGGCCTTGCGGCCCAAAACCAACCTGAGGTCTATAACGAACATATTCGTTTGATTACTTAACATATTAATTAATCCTAGCCATAAATAATTAATCTATTTAATTATCCTTACTCATCTCCTTTGTTTCTTCAATCTCTTCCTTACTCGGTGTACAATCCATTAGATTCCTTTTAGTGAGGCAGTGGGCGATTAGAACTCTTCAAATCGATTGTGAATTGAAACTTACTTTCAATTCCTCCTTTAGTGATTACTCACCTTTAGGGTTTCCATAAACCATGAGTGACACCTAGTAGTATGTCATGGCTACCCAAGCTAATCAGAAGAGGTGGAGAACCTATTCAGTTTAGGATTACAATGCAATACGGTCTTTCTCTAATACAATACTCTTGACCACATTGTTTGGTTTGATAGTTTATTCATGTCTACTATCCAATGTGATTTTTTTACTTATATGATTACCTTGAATGTGATTTGGAACGACTTCCAAAATCTCATTCATACTATGGCCAGATATTCTTAATCATATCATAGAGTATTCTCCCTTAAACAGTCCCTTGTTGTGCATTCATTCGCCTCCATGGCTAAGTGGCTTAACCCCAACTATGTCGTGGACACCCTTTGACAGAGTGACTTTGACATAGTCAAAGATCAAGGACCTAACCACAAGACAACTATGATGTCTCAAGTCAAAGGACTACTCTGCATTATCCCAACCATGAGTTCTCATGTGACATGAGTATAAGAACTCCTTGTTGATCGCGTTCAGTGGACTCATTCTATATTGAGCACCTACATGCTTGTCTTGGTGTCTGTCACACCAATGACTCGAGACCAGTCACTCTCCCTAAGAGAAGACGTAGCACATACTGATCTTAACGGATTGTCAGTGCCCAATTGGCAATCCTATGATCAGGAACGTTTAGGATATGTATACGAAAAAGAATGGTCGCAAGAATATAACTTCTTTAAATCACCTTCTCCCATTTACATATTCCTTGGACTTATCGTTTAAGTATATAACATTTATATGAGACTGCTTTAAACAATAATTTTTGCCTTTTATATTAAACTAGATTAGTTTAACATATGAAATGTCCATAAAGTATCATCATATGATTGACTTTAGGGCGCATTTCCAACAGTAATTGTGTTTGTAATTTATCTTTCTTATTTAAAAAAAAAAAAAGCATGCTTCAAGGTATGTATGGGGTAATTAAAATTGAACTGCTAAAAAACTTCCTAGTATAAGATTGTCCCATGTTATGACATCATATTTGCCAAGGAATGAAATTATATATGCCGCCAATGAAACACACGCATAAAAAGAGAACACTCTTTCTCTCCCTATGAGAGACCTTCTCTCGGCTTAAGAGCATTGTTTTAAAAGTTCTCATCTTGATGCTAGGTGGTTGGACACCGTCCCAATTAGTCTCTAGGCATTTGAAAATTAAGAAAGTGCGCATAGACCCACTTAGGCGTCCGCCTATACTCGCTTAGGTTATGACGCTCACTTAGGCAAAAAATCAATAACATTCATTTTGCATAAAATGTAAGAGACTTGTTGAATATTTGAATGAACACTCATTATATGCTTGGTCTCCATATTTTCAATATGGTCTAATACTGTATAATCTATATGTCATTTTATTTAACAATTTATGTATTCCAATAAAACTATGTACATGTTTTTTACGTATAAATTTATTTATACAATATATCATAAATTTACTTATATCCACCTAGTCCGCAAAGGCACCAGCCCGTCGCCCGACTAACTTTTAGTGTCTTTTAGAATTTTGATTGAGAGTATTTCCCCCATTATGTGAGGGTTTTCTATCCTGATCAAATTCTGTGGCATTGACTCTAGCTTTGGCTGGAGTTAGTGGCTGATCTCCCCTTTCTTTCTTTATCTCATCCTTTCCCTTTTTCTGCTGCTTTTTCCCCTGCTCACCATCTCGATTTGTCCTTCTCTTCTTACCTCATTGGAGTCCGTCCTCCTTGTTCATCTAAGTTGCAATCCTCAGTCATACTTTCCATGGAGATGGTGCGTAGAGTTTTGATGCTTCAACTAGCTCGGGTGTTCCCAACACCACCACCTTCTCTCTATTTTTTGCCGTTTCTGGTAATGTTGCTCATGGTTTTCCATGGGCTTCTTTTTCTTGATAGCCGACTGAATTCATTCAGTTGCTAGTTATCTTTACTTTGTGGCTGTGCTCGCAAAGTTGTTCGGGTTGGATGATGACTTTGGCGAGGCGATGTTCGGTTGTGGGTGTGGGTTTGTGCAGGTTAAGATGCACTATTTCGACAGAGGTGGTAGCAGCAAATTTTTCGATTTTTCTATCCTTTTTTTCTCTTCTGTTTTTGGGCCTCAACTGTTTGGTTGACCTGTTTTTTGCAGGCTTATGTTTTTCTATTTTTGGGCTATTAATTTGTAAATCGTATCTTTGTAGCTAGTAATAAATTTTCAATGAGTTTGAAAAAATAAATAAAAATTCATTGAAAAAAAAGCGCACGCATTTTTCAGATGTTAAAAAGAATCTTGCAAGTGCTAATTAGGAAAGTGCTGTATGTCGGTTTCAAAATACGCGTGAAATTTTATCAGAAAAATGAAAAAGCTCTGACCCTTCTCAACACTCTCTCCCTCTCTCTCTCTCTCTGGGCATCGACTTCAAAGCCCAAATCTACAGTTTTTATTTGCTCGAAATTCAGAAAGTAGGTACGAGTTTTAGTCAGTCCTTCTAATCGAATTCATATAAATTCTCATCGGTTTCCTTATAAATTCTCTGTTTCTCACATAAATTCCCAATTACCCATTAACCAGCATCCTTCCTTCTTCCCACTTTTGCTCCCTATCTATCAAATTTTCTGCTTTTTCGGCTCCAATTTGTGTGGGTTCTGATTCAATTTCAGATTTCTTTTTGGTATTTAGGATCTAAGTTTTTTGGCCTTTGACGAGCAGCGGCCGGCAAAGTATGAGGTACCCTTTTCTTCTTTCTGTATTTCTTATGTTTAATTTCTAATTTTTATTCCTTGCATCGTGTTAAATTTCTGTGATGATTTGATCGGATTGGGAGATTTTACGTTGATTTCTGGCACTAAAAGTTTACGAATCTCAACTGTTACAATCGCACTCCGCTGAAAATAAGAGAACCGCAAACGAAAGTTTAGAGAGTTAGAGATAGAAAATAAGGAAGGGTAAGCAAAGCCGATCGATTCAAAGTGTCATTACCCGTTGAGCTTGGAGGTCGACAAGATTTAGTGAGGGATGGTGGGGGTGGGGGTGGGGGGTTGAGGAGGGGTGAGGGAGGTTTCCTCCCGCTCCACCCTTTTTGTTCGTTTTCATAGGATCGATAGACATGGCTCAGTTGTAATTGATGGCTAGGTTTCATTTAACCATCTTCTATTAATATTTATTTCTTACCAACTAAAATCATTTCTTTAAGCAAGAAAACAGCAGCAATATAAGAATAATGAGAAATGAGCAATTTGATGTACATTCAGTCAAACTCTATTAAGTAGTTCAGTGGGGGGATAATCTACACTTCATTCGCTTTAATTGGTACGCTTTTGGTTTAATTTTCATTTTTACAAGAGAAAGACTAATGCTGCTTGTTTTGGGTTCCACTTCGGTAAACCAGTGTGGTTTATTTTGGAAGAGGCCTTCACCCTGTGATTATTCGCCTTTGAAATTATGCTTATTAAGACACGGGAGGCTGTAGTTGTCTGTATCTAATTCCGTATAACTCCACTCGCAACTTTTCAGTAACTAGTAAAAAAATTATGCTCAAGTATTAAAATTCTACACACTTTGGGATGCAGGTTTTGCTTTTGTTTAATCTTGTTGTTAATAATTCTTTTGAGGACCATTCTTATTCTGTTTTCTTCTATTTGCGTAAGCAGGATTCTATGAGTTTTGAACTGTGATGGCTTTCCCATATACATCAACATCAATAGTGCCTTCAGAACTGTCAGAGCAAAGAGGAGCAAATATATCAGATTCAAACACAAACATGTTTCAAGCTCCAACAAACCAGCCCAGCCGAGGCTCCTTTGATGGTCCTGTGGCTATCTTTTGGGATATTGAGAACTGCCCTGTTCCTAGTGATGTCCGTCCAGAAGATGTAGCTGGTAATATCAGAATGGCTTTACAGGTGCATCCCGTAATTAAAGGAGCAGTTATGATGTTTTCTGCTTATGGGGACTTTAATGGCTTCCCTAGACGACTCCGCGAGGGATGCCAGAGAACCGGTGTTAGACTAATTGATGTTCCAAATGGAAGAAAGGATGCTGCTGACAAAGCTATCCTGGTTGATATGTTCCTGTTTGCCCTTGACAATCCTCCACCTTCTTCCATCATGCTCATCTCCGGGGATGTTGATTTTGCTCCAGCACTTCATATACTTGGGCAACGTGGATATATTGTTATCCTGGTAATCCCATCTGGAGTTGGTGTTTCATCTGCTCTCAGCAATGCTGGTAAGTTCGTGTGGGACTGGCCTAGTGTGGCTCGTGGAGACGGCTTTGTGCCTTCTACTAAAGTTTTAATGCATCCTCGTGGGGGTCACACTGATATTTCTGGGTATCTTATGGGTTGCCATATCAATGATAATGTGGATATCCAAAATGAAGAAGAAGCTATCTTGTATAAGGGAATATCACAAAGCTATTACAACTCGAGAGATTTTTCCATAGTCTCACAATCACTATCTGAATTCAACTGTAGTTCCCTAATGGTGCCTTGCTGTCCTACTGCTTCAAGGTCACACAGTCTCCCGTCTGGTCTCAATGAAGTTTCTTCTGGGCCTACAACATCTGGTGATCAAAATGAATCTACTTGGTGGGTCCAGCCAGGGGACCTAAATGGTCTGAAGGGACAGCTTGTAAGACTGCTTGAGCTATCGGGAGGTTGCATGCCTCTTATGAAAGTTCCAACCGAGTATCAGAAAGTTTTTGGAAGGCCTCTTTATGTATCAGAGTATGGTGCATTCAAGCTCGTACATCTGTTCAAGAAGCTGGGTGACACAATGGCTGTAGAGGGAAAAGGGAACAAGAGATTTGTCTACCTCCGGAACTGTAAAACGGGCACAAGTGCACCAGCTTTGGTTTTGTTAAAGAGGGATAACAAGAAAGGGAAGGGGACTCAAGAAGAGTGCATGGATATTACTACAGGCAATGGCTCATCAGATGAGTTCTCAGAGGAGGAAAGAGTTGTTGTAGAAGAATACGATGAGACGAGCCAAGGAAAGACCAATGTGAGAACAGTAGGTGAATGTGGAATTGATGATCCTAGTCTGGAGAATTTCAAATATGAGCTGCAAGAGATTCTTGTCAGCTACTCTTGTCGGATTTTCTTGGGTTGCTTTGAGGAGGTCTACCAGCAGAGGTATAAAAAGACGCTGGACTATCGGAAGTATGGAGTTAATCAGCTAGAGCAACTGTTTGAGAAGGTGACAGATGTGGTGGTGTTGCTTGAAGAGCCAGTTGGCAAGAGGAAGTTCCTGGCTGCAAGTGGTGGCTATAAAAATTAAGGTGGTTCGGTTGCTGTTTCTAGTAATTTTCCGATGCTTTTTAGGTACGCACACCGCAGCCCAGCGTCTCTCCCTCTCCTTTTTGAATATTTACGTTTTTTTAGTTACAAATGTCATAAAGGGGAAAAACAAAATGACCGATGAGGCTGGTAAGATCTTTTATTTTTTGTTGTGTCAAATGTGTCCTGCACGGATGGGAGGCTAATATCGAAATTTCCATGCACGATTCATGCCCGGTCATTTGCAACTGATGATAAACTGCTAATGGGAGATGTTAATGTATATTTACTTGTATTTTGCTTTTGTGCTTGATTATACTGAAACTGAAATTAGCTTGACCTACATAATGTGGAAGTATTCTCAACTCATCAATAAATGTTTTATGTTAAAGAATGCCGCTTATTTTTTTCGTTCCTTGGTTGATAAGTAATCATATTATGAGAATGGTACTGATTCCTTGTAAGTTAACATGTTGGTTGGAACTACTTATGGGTCCAACTCGGTTTAGTCTGGTTTCTCGGTTCACCAGCTTTGATGCACACCCCTAGTTTCGTAATCTACTAAACCCTTGCATACCTCTTTCCATATGGCATGGCCAAGACTATAATTAAGGTTGGTTTACTTGACTAAAGATAGTTGGCTTATTAGAAGAACGGGTGAACATAGTGATTTCCACCGTAGAGAAATTCCAGTACCTTCAATCATTGTCGCTGGGAGAATCATTTCCAGCAAACATGCGACTTTCAAAACTTGTGCATCTTCTCAAGCTTAGTTTTGCCGGGAGGTCAAGTTAGAGAATCTACCTGATCCACTGCACTTCCCGCCAAACCTCGTCAAGCTAAGTGTCCTTTATTTCAATCTCGATCGACAAACTCAGTATGTTGCCAAACTTGAAGCTTTTGTTGGGATCCAAATCGTACGCAGACAAGAAACCTGTTTGCCTCTCCTCATTAGTGTTTCCTGGGTTGCTTGTGTTGCCGGAGTTATCAATTTTGCGGAGGATATTTGCGTGTTGTTTCTGGTTTGCTATTCTTCTACTTTTGGGCTACATTTTTATTTGCTTGGATTGAAGATTTGAAATGTGATTGTGCTTTGTTGCTTGTATTGTTGTTTGTTTAAACTTGGCCCTCTTTTTCCTGATAAAAAGTTGTTCTAGTGCTTTTTCCCTAATGGTAATGAGTTTCCTCTTGATACTAGATTGATGAAGTTTTATTGTTCACGCATGAAAGTTTAAAATTAATATCGAACTTGTTATTCTAGAGATTCAAGCCTAAAACTTCTCATTTACAAGTAAAAATTGATGGAGTTGAGCTACTGCGACACGATGTGCTGCGCAATCGATCAATCTTCGCATCGCGGGAAAGTTTGAACGCGAATGAACATGCTATATCTGATTACTCTATCCGCTTTGCCATCACCAATTAACTTGAATCAACGTGGAACCATATATACACACACCGGCCCTTAAGGAAAGAGATTCCCATTTTTGAAAAAAAATGAAGATTAGTTGCAGGACTTACTTCACATCAAACTTCAACGATCCGAACAATTTATTTTGTATGTCTCGAATCATAAATCATCCTTACAAAAATTTAATTCAATCCAAAACCGCTTGCCTATTTAATTATCACAATGAAATTTCAATGTTTCCTAGAGAACCAAGTGTTAGTCAATTTCTTTGAACTCAATTAGATGCCTTAAATATTTTCAATTTGTCTAATATTTTGCAAGGATGATCTATGAGGTGCAACTTCAAAAACAAATTGCTCAAATCTTTAAAGTTCAATGCGGTATGGGCCTAACGACTAATCCCCATTTTTATAATAAAGGTAATTTACACAAGGAAAAAAAAAGGTTTTTTGTACGTAGGAAAAGGGTCCATACCAAATTAATGTAGTTCCAAAATTTTCCAAGTCTTTCACAACAGTACAAGCAAAAGGATATATATTCATACGCTTCCCCAAAAGTTCTAACAAGCAAAAGACAGAAGCTTGCAATAATACTGCCCTCACAATTTGCTTTGGCCTTTTGGTCCATACTGGTAAACACCTTGAAGCTGTTTGATGAGTTTTCGAAACGTTGAGCTGAAGAAATACCGTACGTACCTCAATCCGTGGAACAGAGTCTCGAATCAATGAAATCTTCAAACGGAGAGAATATTTGGAGGGGATTGTGGCGAGCCATTTTCAAGCAAGAAACTTCTACTACAATAAGACCTGGATGTACTCGAAGAAGAAGCGAGATACCTCCCATCCCCGCTATGAAAAATCATGTCAGTCCTATGCATCTTCCCTTTACTAGTCCTTCCTCTTCCTTCCGTCTCTTCATACTCTTCATCTTCCACGGCTGCTAGGAACCCACTATGCATTGGGTCCGAACTCTCGTACAAAAGCCTAAGCACCTGTTTGATTGAAGGCCTATCGCAGCCTTCTTTCTGGGTGCACCATCTCACGATAGACACAATCGTTTGGAGCTGATCCAAATCAAAAGAATCTCGTATACTGGGATCCACCAGATCATGTAAGCTTAATTCAGATTCCATGTACTTTTGTGACCATTCTACCAAATTCCTGTTGTCTTGTATTGCTCGCCTCGCAGTTACTAGCTCCAACAGTAACACACCGTAGCTGTATACATCACTTTTCTCCGTCAGCTCTTGGGTAACCACGTACTCCGGATCCATATAGCCTGAAGCCATCCATTCAACATAGGTTTTTAGCAAAAAGAAACTATACCTTCATATGTCAGTCTATCAATATGATTCTCTAACCTGGAGTTCCACGGATATCCATATTTACTGGTTCAAAGCAAATAGAACCATCTTTTGAAGCCTGTGCAAGGCCAAAATCTGCAACCTGGAAAGAAAAGTACAGAGATTTCTTTCAAGAGTTTAAAAGAGTTCTTGGCATGCATTCCCTGCCACGGAAGGAATATCATAAAACTTATAAAAGTAATCTTCCTCCTTGAATGCATTCAATTTAAAGAGGAATAAAAAGTCTAGTCAATCTTCCTCCTTGAATGCATTCGATTTAAAGAGGAATAAAAAGTCTAGTCAATCTTCCTCCTTGAATGCATTCGATTAAAAGCTACGTCTGCATCCAGCCATATATTCTACCTTGGCAACAAAATTATCATCCAGTAAGATATTGCTGGACTTAATATCTCTATGGCAAAGAGGAGGATCACAATAGAAATGGAGATACTCCTGCACGGAAGAACAAATTAGAAGCAAATCAATTTCATGAACAACACAAGCCAGTAAAAAGATGACTATAAGCCTGCTGTTTACCAGAGCGTTAGCTACGTCAATGGCAATTTGGATTCTAGTCCGCCAACTTAGAGGAGTCCTATTTGGAGCTGAGATTAGAATTAACATAATCAGAATACGTGGCCTTAAAAGAATATGGCTTTCGAAACAAAATAAGAGAATGACTTTATGCTGTCCTCCACGGCTTTTGAAATCCTGAATATACCAAGGTAAAAATCACCATACTAAAGTGGGATTCCACCAAAATTCAGAAACTTGTGTTGTTAGATAGAGTCATAACTCTGCACAAGTGCAAGTGTGTGTGACAATGCAACAGAGAGGGAGATAGACAAAAGGATGAAATAATTGATTTCAAACGCGATGAAAAACACCATAAAGTCATCCCCTTCCATAATCCAGTTTTAGAACACTATTCTCAGCAGAAGGGAATTCAAGAGATGGAGTAACATACAGTGAAGATGGTCCTTCAAGCTACCATTTTCCATGTATTCATACATGAGAAACCTGCCATGGAACACGTAAAGCATTTGGGCAGGTATAAAAGGGCCACAAACATACAGAAACATACATAAATTAACTACCTCTCACGCTTCTCGCTGCAAAAGCCCCTCAGAGCAACAAGATGACGATGATGCAATCTGGCTAGAAGCACTATCTCTCTGCAGAACTCATGTTCTCCCTGCTCTGACACTTTGTTCATTCGCTTAACTGCTATCACTAAACCATCACTAAAGTGAGCTTTGTACACAGTTCCAAATCCCCCTTGTCCAATAATTGTGTTGAAGTTTTCAGTCGCCTTCTTTAATTCCTTGTAGCTGAATTTCCGAAACATAGATGGAGGACCTGCACTTAAATACCATCTCAGATGGGACCCCCAACAAAATGTTTCATTCATGAATACAAGTCATCAAGAAAACAAATTACGAGAAAAATAAGAGAGATAATTATACCTTCCTGAAATTTCCTCATAGGACGATGCGAGTGAAAGGATTTTGAAGATTTTTTATCTACACTCTCAGAATCCAGTAACTCTCTGTTTTTCTTACGAATGAGAACTATCAAGACTAAAAGCATCATTACAGCGACAGCTGTTACTGCAATGCCAATACCTGGAACCAATGTAAGGTGGTAGGAATGATGTGTTTCATTTTGGGGTGGACCCAACAAGTGTTGGCTTGGGCTAGCAGCCACAAAAGGACTTGGAGAAGCCTTCGGGGTGGAGGATGGCGATGGCTCTGAAACTAGAAACACAATTTCAACATAGAGAAGAAAAATTTACCTGTTTGGATCAAGAAAATATATGGACCACGAACCCCATTTATAAAGATTACACAAACATGAATAGTTGAACCCAGATCTTCTGCTTTTAAAATTACTTATTCGTAAGAAAAATAGTATATTGTACATTATACAGGTCTATGGGATTGATAAAAACAAATAATGATCACTTCTCACAATATGTTTGAGGAAAAATGACATAATGTTAACTATCCTCATACCAAGCTTGCCCTCAAGGCATTTCAAAATACATTAAAGCTGTTCCCAACAACCAACCTTTCCACCGAAAAATTGGTAAATAAAACATCAATGACAGTGGCAATAGTTGAAGTACTCATATGATTGAAGAGGCCCTCTATTACCTCACCAAACCGGGATCCAAAAACTAGTTCACTATTCTAGTTTACCAAATATACAATATACACTTGTTTGTTCGTACTAATAGCATAAAATTATTTATTTAACACAATAAGCATGACATTGATCGCAACAAAAAAATAAAAGTAAAATAGAACATGGTATTTGAAAAATTAGAATAGTTTTTAAGAAAACACTAAAGACTAAACAAAACGGTAACACAGAGTTTTATAATACAGTTGAAATCTAGCACATGGTATTTGTCACATTCTGTTTCAGTATAAACCAAAATCTCCTCCACAGCCAGAACTGTCCGTACCTGGTAGGATGTTGTTGAGCCCCTGGATTTGAAAGAAACAGCTTGCCATGTCAATAGCTGAAGCATCATCAACTTGGCTTGCCAATGCAGCAAAAGTTGCATCACGGCAGGTACTCAAAGTTATATTATCTTCTGTTCCTAATAGACGATGAAGATATACGATGCCAGAATTTAAACACTTCTTGCATTTAGTTTCCTCTGAAAGTGGTACTTTGCAATTTGCCATGACATCAATGAACTTTGGAGACTGCAGCATTTGTGTGACAGTTGTTCGACCCTTACACTCATAATTTACTGGAATTTTTGTCCCAAACCCACAGAAAGCTGTTGCATTTCTGGGAACTCCATACAGTACTAAGGTTTGTGATATGGAATGGAGGCATATGTCAGATAAATTTGAAGGAACGCCCAAGTTGCTTGTCACATTTGCATACTGAGCAATAGAAACTGCAATGAAAGCATTTATATAGCGGCAACACTTTCCTCTGTCTTCTTTATTAGAGCACAAAGAGGCTGCCTGAGTAACGTTTGATCCACTCAAATTTAAGGGGCATTCTGCAAAAGTATATACTATGGTCTTATTTCATTTAAAATTCATCACAACAAGGGACATCAGACTGTTTGACCAGAACCGATAAGTACTGATAATCTCTACACTGGATTGAAACTGTCTGTAATGGGCAAACATATAATAGCCTTGGAAAGGATATGTACGATTATAACAGAAACTCCAAGAATTAACAAACATTGCATCTGTTGGTGATGTCCAATGTATTAACAGAGTATTTTAGACCCTCCGTGCAGGGTCCAGGACTTCTCAGTGTTGGATCTCAAAACGTATGTTGTTTTATGTATCTTAACCCCGTTATTATTCTTAAGACAACAAGTAGCTCCCAATTAAGATAAGAACTAAGCACATTAGTCACAGTCCGAAATGATTATCACTCAGCAGTACTCTATCCCTGAATGAAGATGCATTTTCTTGGAGTACCCTAAAAAGTTCAAAGAACTGCTAGTGTGATAAAGAACATAGACCAAGACAGATTTCAAATCTATTATATTTGACTTCTACAAGTATCGCATTTATCCGATGCTCTATTGTGCACACCATATTGGCAAAGGATGCAGCACCAATGCAAGCACATGTGACTCTTCACGACGTCAACAATTATTTTCTATATAGCTTTTATGAAGGACAAGAGTATAAGATACATGCAAGGCCTGCTCCAATCTATTCAAATTATACCAACAAATTTATTACATTACACCCAAAAAAGGCTATAATTTGCAACGAGAAGATAAAAAATTTACACTGAAAATGTTGGATTTCACCAGAACACACAGATTGTTAAAACTACAAAAACACAGTAGCCAAATTGAGCTCAAAATTGTAAAACACATGCCAATAACATGTATTGATAACATATAGTAACCCCATTAAAAATCACAGCAAACAATTTGTTTTTCTTTCTTTAAGAAGGGAAATAAAGGGTAAAAACTGAACTCGGGGGTGTCTTAAAATTAAAAATTCAACAAAAAATAGTTAAAGACTTGAATTTTCAATAGGACCCATCTCCAGAATTAATACATAATAACCTACAATAGGGTCGCTGAATGTGGAAGTGCCCAAAGCATGAATTACAATTAGAACAAAAAAAATGAAGAAAATAATATTTAAATAAACAAACATAAATGCAGGCTCTTCAGTCACACAATACAGAACAAAACTAAGCAAAACCAGAGGTTCATTAAAAAAAAAAACCCAGAAATTGTTCTGACCTGCCATTATTTGAGGGAGGAGCTGCATTCCCAGAAATGCAAGAAAACCCAGAAAAAATACAGGTCCGTACGCAGCCATGGTCGAAGCCAAGAGGGAAATTTCCTCTCACTCACCCACCAGAGAGAGAGAGGGAACTCAAAAGTGGGGTAGAAGAAGAAATAAGTGGGGTTTGTGTAGAGAACCAGCGCCTATGTGCGCTGCTAAGTTCTTAAACACATTTGTCTGTGAGAATGTGTGTTCGACATGTGAGAGAGAGGGTTTTGACTGTGGAGTTGACTAGAGCGGACCCACCACTCTTCCAAGATATCAAGATTACTTATTTCAGGTAAATTTTCAGACATCCTAACCCTTTCCATCATTTCCTCTCACATTTTCTATTTTGTTTTTCTTTTTTATAAAAAATTAATATAAGAGGTTGACATTGCTTAACCGTGATTGTTCAAATAGGAGGAAGGGAGGATGAGGAAAAAATCATACTTTTCAGTGTGTCTTCAGTGATACATTACTACTTATGTTTTAGCGTTAAATTTGAGTTCACAGCTGTTTATCCTTGTATTTACAATCTCAGTTGTTCTCGTTTCACAAGTACTATTCAAGAAAATTGAAAGGTTTCATTTATATTTTAATTTGGAAAAGGATCCTCTCTCCGGATCTCTTCCTCCTAATCCATCAAGTTCGGAGATATGTACCGTTAAAATTTAATCAAATGGCTAAAGTTATTATAACTTTTAAAGTGGACTTCGGTTTGTAGTCGTTGGATCAAATTTCAACGGTCCGGATCTCTGAATTTGGTGGATTATAACTTTTATCGGGCATTATTAAAATGGAGTTGTGGGTGGGTCCCTAATCTTTCCACTATAATATGAGGGGTCGAAAAAATTTATAGTGTGACAAGAACACAGCTTAATACACCAATTGCATAATATAATTGGTTGAAATTTTGTTTTAAAATTTTCAACCAATTGTATTATTATACTTGATGCACTAGATCGTGTTTCCGGCACATTGAAAAATCTCTCGTGGAGTCATAGAGTTCATTGTCTTCTAGGAACTCTAGAATCCAAGTTGCTTTTTGTTTTTGTGTTTTTATTTTTGTATTTCGTAATTGTTACGGCGCGTCCCAAATTTTTGACCTAAATTATTTTTGAGTTTGCAAAATAACGAAAATGCACATTGCTCTTAAAATAAGTTGGACAAATTTATCAAATACTTTTTATTTCTCAACTTTAAATGGAAGTAGTTGTTTATGAAGAAAAAAGTAAACTCAAGGGGGTAAATATCTTCTTTCTTCTAATCTTTTTCATTACTCGCACAGTAATGAAAAAAATTATAAAATAAAACTGATGGAAAGTGATTCATATTGCTGCTTTTTATTTTTCTTTTGGTGCAAATTCAAGCAAGTATGCAACGCTACATCATAAAAAATAAAAACAAAACAAAACATTGTGGCTGGAAGAATTAAATAATTCGGGCGCAAAAGATTCAAACAAGCGAGATTTTTGTATCTTTTATTTTTTTAAGAAAGGAAATGATTGGTACATTAAATTACGTGAGAGATTTAAATTGAGATGCAGAAGATTAAACACATTGTTTTAGCTAACTTGACTAAACACATGTTTGCCTAACATATAAAAAATTGTATAGAAGATATTGTATCGCAAAAGTCAAAACTATCCACCACCTCCTAGTGAAAGATCAATAACTTTGACAACCAGTGACTTTTTTTCGGTTGCGCATATTGTTTTAGGAATCTTTTATTATGCTTAAAAGGTTTTCTATCTTTGGAGTTTCGCTAATTAGATTCTAGAGAAAACATAGATCAAAATTCTCGGTTGTGCATATTGTACTAAGCCTGGAATTAGTTTCGATATATGGCAATTTCTTTGTAGTGGCCAATTAAAGCTATCAGATATAGGAGAGACTACCTACTTCAAGTTCAAGGAGGGCTTGCTCAGTAAACAATTCTCTTCCTTTAATGTGCAATTCCCGTCCTTTAAATAGAGCGACTTCTCACTCTTCTGCATGTTATCTGTCAACTGGTAACGGTCTCATTTGTCAAGTAACTGTCCTATATGCGGTCCAATCGCTCATCCGTCCACGAATACCGCCCTACGAATACTGTCCTCTAGCTTATGTTATGAGTGAATTTCTATGGCCTATTTTATCTAAAAAGAAGCCCTGTGAAAGCGTCTGTAATGGGGAGCGGTCCATTAACGTTGCTTAATTGGCCTTAGTGTTTCGCACTAAGTAAGCAAGCTACCTTATTTATGTGCTCTAATCAACTTATGAATTCTCTATATTATACAACGGATTCTTCCTTGCAGAATCCGTCAACGAGGAGAACGGGGTTGAGATTTTTTTTATTATTTCATGTTAAATAAAAAATTAATAATTAATTAATTTTTTATTCCAATTGGTGAAGGAGTGAGCCTCGCTCTTGCCACGTCATCGTTTAACAACCAAATTGACAGAAAATTTAATGGAGGTCTGACATTGCAACGAATTCATAAGTTGATGTATGACATTGCAATGCTTAATACATGATAATGAGATTGTAGTTCGACTCATAGTTGAGATAGCTTTTGTCTAATTTACCCAAAGTTTAAGTATAAAAGAACAGACCCTTTAAGGGAAGGGATCCCCATTTTAATAAAAGAAAATAGGGAATAGTTGTGGGACAAACTCTACAACAAACTTAAACAATCCGAACTGTCTATTTTGTAAGTCTGGATTCATAGATCATACTTTGCAAAAATTCAAAATTTCAATGTTCTCTTAGAACAAAGTTTTCGTCAATTTCCTTGAACTCAATTAGGTGCCTCAAATATTTTCGATTTGGCTAATATTTTGTAAGGATAATCTATGAGATGCAACTTAAAAAATAGACAGTTGCTCCACAACTAATGCCCATTTTTATATAAAAATGGGAATCCCTTCTGACACACCTCGACCGAGATCGAGGCATGATGGCCGTCACGTGGGTGTGACGTAGCCATGTGCACAGTGCGGAAGCAGTAATAAAGAAAGAATTACGAATGAATAAAAACCAAACTTCAAGGAGTGCTAGAACGGAAATAAGTATGAATACACAATCAGAGCATAAATAGCCTAAGTGCAGTCAAGCATAAGAAGTACTAATTTAAATAACACCCAAAGGGGTCCTACATATGTGATGGTCTGTCGGAACCTCCGATGTAGCCTCGTAAGTCACCAACAAACGTTACCTAAAACCTGGAGGGGCGCAAAACAAAAAGCGTGAGTGGGCAAAAACAAAGTTTTTCGAAAATCATTTCATTAACCATAGTTATAACCCCTCGCCGTAAAACCTGTATACTTTCCCAGAAAATAGTATATACATATACTAAATATCAACTGATATCATCAACATCAAAATACGTAAACAAATCATGAATATGCCATGCCACATAAATCAAATCACCAGGTAAGTAACCCAAATGCAATAATAACTGCAATATCTCATCATCTGAACTCTAGCTCATAAATCATGCCTGCACACGAGTCGAACCCACTTATAGTGGTCTATACGACAAGACTGGGTGTAAAACAATACGCTCTAGTGCTACAATCACGTGAAGACTGTGCGAATGATCGCGGGTCATCTACTAGTCGAACCCACTGAAAGTGGTCTATACGACAGGCCCGTGCACCTAACTTGGATCCAAGATGAGCGTGTGGTGCGGGAGGTGAACATCAGGTGAAAGACTATGCCCCTAACCATGGGCGGGAGCACTAACACCGGGGTGCAGGTTAATGAGCTCTCGATGCATCTCATCATAATCATCATAACACAACTCCTCATCAACAACACATAAACTTACTTGGAACTTACCTGAGTGCCCGCAGCGTCAACAATCATGTATATACAATTCATAAATGCATATTCAAAAGTATAAACACATTGGCATGGCAATTCATTGATAAAGTCATTTAAAATGTATTTCTGGGAAAAATACTTAGCATATAGGTATATACGGAAAACCAAAAGCCCACTCACTGGTAAGCAGACGGATCGTAACCTTCGTGCCTAGCCTGGCTACGCTCGTCCTCCGGATAGGTCTCGCCTATGTGAGAAACAACTATAATAACGTTATTTTAAAGCACATAAACGAAATTAGGAAATAACTTCTCATACAATGCTTAATTGGTGTGTTTGAATACACCAAAGTGATCTACACAACCTCAGGAACATCCCCATATTTTTAGAATTATTTTTCGAGGCCCCACGCGCCGGCAAGGGCACGACCCTACGCGCCCCTACCCGCGGCCAACCCTAACGGAAACCCTAACCGCCATTAGGAATATTCTGTTAAGCCCTAACAGAATCTAACTGACGCCGTTACTTTCGTTAGGAATATTCCGTTAGACTTGACGAAATATTCTCTGTCTTCTCCGACGAGTCGCCGGACGCCGGCGACTGTTCGCCGGTTTCTGGAAAACTTCTAAGCTTCAAATCTCTCTCATTTTTCAACCAAAACTTATGAAATTTGTCTCAAAATGAAGCTTAAGACGAGTAGAACATAACCTTACCACTTTTAAGACCTAAAATGCACGAGATTTTGCCAGAGAAAGCTCGCAATTCCGGCCACCTCTGCAAGCTTCGTATCTGGGCTTCCCGACGTCCAATTTCTTCCAACGAAGTACTCTGAGCTTCGTGAGGACCTCCTAAAGCTCGCTGTGAGCTTAAAATTCAGAGAAACCTACACATTTAAAAGTTGGTGAATAGTGACCAACTCGGGGAAGTCCAGTTCTCGGGTTTTCTTACGTGCAACCTTAACCAAAACTCACCCAAAACACTTAGGAGGAAGATGAGGTACCTTTCTGAGCCTTGAAATGACGTAAAACCTCCACGATCGATTTGGCGCAACTGTTCCCTCGACGGAGCCTTCGGGTTCTAGGGTTTTTCGAAGGTGCCACGACCAACCAAGGACACCACTCGACTCGTATAAACACGATGAGCACAATGGTGCACTTAAAAACCTCGATCTACAAGGTTTCGAGAGGGTTTGAGGTTTGGTCCGTACGGTTGTACGGAAATGGAAAGTTCACCGAGAGAAATGAGAGTTTTCAGTTGGTGTGTGTGTGTGTGTGGTCCTCACACTGCCAGCCAAACACACCAAAACAACCACAAAAACCTAAATTCTAATTGGTCTAGAACTAAGCTATAACAACCCTAACTAACTAAACCCTAACACCTAATACTAAATTAAAAGATTCCCACCAACTTGGAAACACACTAATTGGTCCACAACCAACCTTTGGGTCTTTAAACTTAGCCCAAAAATAGAATTCAACCCAACGCTCAAGGGTAAAATCGTCCTTTCACATTTTTGAGGATAATAAATGTAAATAAATCGGAACGGGCTGTCACACCTTCCCTTAAAGGCCTCCATAAAAGAAATTGTATCGCAAATCCATCCACCACTTGAGTTTCAAATCTTTACTACCAAATTCCTCATAGTGAAAGATGAATAACTTTGACAACCAGTGACTTTTTTTCGATTGCACATATTGCTTTAGGAATGTATTAGTGCTTAAAAGGCTATCATGTGAAAACATAGATCAAAATTCAATGAATTCTTTATATTAACGTGACTGCTAGTACAGAATTAATCGATGTTTATTCCTTAAATTATTGCTTCTTTATGTTTTTTCAAAGTATAAAATCACCAAAAGGATACTAAAAACTTTTGAATCTTCCATTCTCAGTGGCGGAGTCAGGATTTTGTAATAATGGGATCATGATAAATAAATTTTTCACAAGGAAAAAAACTTAATGAATTAACCTACTTATAAGTATAAACACATGTGTCACTTAATACTACTGTCTAGTGCTATTCCTCTTCACTTGTAAGTGAGAGTTCTTAGGTTTGAATTTTGTGAATGACGAGTTGACAACCAATTCATTCCCCGACCCTTTAGTATAAATATTTCTGTGTATTAAAAAGATTACAAAATATATGTAATTGGTTGCCCTGAGTCTTAGAAGAATGTCCTAAGGCTTACATTGTATGTCTTACGTTACAAATACTCAATTATTAGATCAATTTAATCCATTGAAAAGAAAACTGATACTCCATCATTGATATTGGTATGATAATGTAATCAAATTCAAGACTTAATAGAAGATAGTTGCTGAAACAATTAATGAGTGACGTAATTAAGTGAATTCTGTAATATTCTAATTGGCAAGCGAAAGATGAATATATGTATTGCACAAACTGGTCAAACAAAGACCAGCCCACATGAATAGGAAGTAAAATTCGTATCTCCAGTCCAATGGATGAAGCCAAATATCTAGCACTGCTCCACCTACACCATCAAATTTGGTCTTCTTTGAACAAATTATGTGGTCAAGACAACAAAATACAAGGAGCACTGGGTTATTGGGGTCGTGAGCATACATTGCCCCCGGTGTAGCTCCGTTACCGTCCATCCCTTCACATTTCATGGAAATTATCCCATTGTCGACGTGTTCGTTCAATCCTCTCATCCTAGTGACCTGACGGCATGCGAGGGAGATTTCTAATCCCTTCCATTAGGCGAAGGTTCACGTGAGACCCACAAAAACATTGTTGGCGCAGGGTGATGAATTATGATGATGCTGTCTGCGTTGTCATGCCACAAAAACATGTCAAATAATCATGTAAATAAATTGTATAATGTTCAGCAAAAACAGGAAATAAATAATGATGTAATCTAATAGTGTATGCAAACTTAATGCGTGCTCGAATTATAATTCAGATTGTTTTTTTTTTTTTTAATATGGGCGGGATCTCGCATGCTAGTCCTTCTCTTCATGCAGTCTCAATATTACATGAAGTGACAACATATTTTTTACTCTTGGGCAAACAGAACCCCAAAGTAGAGCCGGTGACATCTGAAAATGTATGTGTAGAAGTTCAAATTTGAGTTGAAAGTTTTAAATCTTTGCTTGCTTTTCACGAGTTGAGTTGAGCTAGTCCAAAAATAAAAGTGCAATATAGTGTTGGAGTACCGAGAGGACCTTGATTAGGCCCAACTTCATTTATGTGGTTTTGAAGATCAACTTAAAAGCAATGCCCAGCCTACTATTTTATAACTCAATATTATTGGCCCATGAAATGACCAAAGAGATTAAGTGACTAAACTCATATTTAGGGCAAAAACCCTTATCCAATCCAATGCATGAACAACCACGGGGTAACTCAGTGGTCGATGATGAATTTTAAGTTTGTATTCCATACGGTATGTCTTGAGTTTGATTCCTGTCATTAGTGAATCACACGACGGTGGTCAGGGGAAGGTTGATATGTCTTTGTGAGTTTTTTTTACCATCAAAAAGGTAGACTGCTATGACAAAACCACCAGCTAGTCGCATTTTTGAAAAAAAGAAAAAAATCCAATGCATGAAATTTTACATATTTTGTTAAGAGTTGCCAAACTAGAATTACGAAAGTGAAAGAGTGACATTATTCAATGTTTAGTGTTCAAATCTCCCTTCCACAACATCACTCGTTTAAAAGTAAAAAACAATCGCATCCCTGGGTCCTGTTTCACCCGCTTCTTCTCTGGCCGTTTGCCCTAATCTTAATTCTAAGTTTCTAACCCTAACCCTAGAACTACGAAAGGAGAAGAAAGCTGCTGTGGAAGTGCTGCCAAATGTATGTAAAAGTATATTTAAGGTAAGGACATAAGCTGTTGTAGTCAACTTTTACTTTTTATGGGTGGTCTAGTTGCATAAAACACTAGCCTTTATAGTAAAGTAAGAAATCATCATATTTGTAAGGGGTGAATTGCTTTGGTGTTTAAATTCTATACCTCTTCAACCCTAAACCTTGAAGTCAAATTGCGCTTCCCCTCTCTTTTTTAGGGGTGGGCACGGTCCAGTTCAGTCGGGTTTTATGCCCAAATTGAAACCGAAATAAAAACTTATCACCAGTTTAGTTCGATTTTACTCAATAAAATTGATCGGTTTGGTTTACACCAATTCCAGTTCAGTTTGACCGGTTACAAACCGTACGTACACACTGGCATGTGGAGAAGCAACATCGCTTGTGAGAGAAGAAGTCCTCTTAGTTAGTTTCCCTAAGTCTGCCAAAGTTTGTAACTTACAAGTCTTGTACTTGTAGCTAGTCTTGTAGATAAAGCAGTTTCAGTGCGTGATGGGTCACATCCATTTCACGAGAGAAGCTTCCTGCTTCAAGCAAAAACAAACTGAAGGCAGAACGTATCATTTTCTTTTCCTTGCTGAGAACTTGGTTTTTCTCAAACTGTAGTCTCAGAAAAAACAGGAAAGACGTATTGCATTACATATTTTCTTAGCTCCCCCAGTTGGTCTGCATAACCTTATATATTAAGGTACCCATTGCTTTGGTCTAAGTCCTTAGCATGAGGATTAATAAGTTCATATGGATATGGAATAAACTCTTAATCCCAACAGTCATACACTCATGCTTACGCAAAGCCATAAGCTCTAGCTCAATTGTGTAGGGTTGGAGTAAGATCCATTGAAATCAAACGATTAGGAGAATGGTAGAAGCTTGGTCCAATAATCCCATACGAAAAAGGAAACAAGGTTTCACCATGCATGGTCTACAATTTACTTGGTGTAAGAGAGTTATCCAATTAACCCTTCTTAAAATGTTGGTTGTCCTCTGAAACTGTCATTTAGTCTCAATATACTTTCTGAAATTAGTTTTGTCTCACTTTGTCTCCTGAAACTAACATTTTCACATCCCATTCCGGTAAAGAACTGTTAAATCAAGGGTATTTTAAATTTTTTACTTTTTTTACACATCTATTTACCTATAGCCACACACTAAACCAATGTCAATTCATTTTTGACAACTCTAATTCAAACCCCATGAGTTAGGGCATTTAAAAAAATAACTTATTCAGTCAATAGAAAAATTCCGAGACAAACAACAATGTCAAACTTTTAGTTGCAAACTATGCACATTTGCGTTAGATGAATTTTTTGGTTTGGGAAGGATTTTGGACATGATAGCTTAATGGTTTTTTTTGAGATTATATTTTGTGCAACTGATATGAGATCATTATTTGATGGGTGAAATTTGTGGTTAGGCCAATTTCAATTAGAAAGATATCTTGAAATAGGTTGATCATGTTTCCTTTACGTTGTAGTTAATATTTTTCAAATGCAAAGTTTCGAGCCAATCTGTGGATGCTTTGTATGTGAAATGACCCTAAAAACAAAAAAAGTAAACCCTTATTTTGGTTGATATAATGATTTTGTTGCTCGAAAATTTTCTATTGATTGAATAATTTATTTTAAAAAGGCGAAAAACTCATGGATGTGAATTAGAGTTGTCAAAAATGGAATTGAGGTTGGTTTAATGTGTAGGCTAGAGGTAAATAGATGTGTAAAAATAAAATGTCTAAAATACCTTTGTATTTAATAGTTTTTTAACATAATGGGGTGAAGGTGAGACCAAAAAAGTTGAAAATATCAGTTTTAGGATAGAGTGTGACAAAACCAATTTCAAAAGGTAAATTCAGACTAAATGACAGTTTTAGGAAACATTTCAATTAATAGGCCTTTATCCGCACGTAAAAAAATTGTCAATTTGAGTGAACAAGAATCCTACTTACAAATAAATTAGCAATCTCATGGCGGCTCTCAAGACCAATATATAAACATAAAAACAACACACATTTCATGTTGATCTAAGGGAGAAAGAGGGTAAGAAATTTGTAACATTAAGAACATTCTAATTTACATCCGAGTTATTAAGTTCGATTTTTCTGGTATTAAAAGAGAGAAAAAGGAAAAAGAGAGAGAGCTTCTAGGGTGGGACCGCACTTGATGAAGTCATATAATTACTTGTTTTATTGTGAAACGTCCCCCAACTTTGTTTCCCACACACTTGTTACATAATATAACTCAAACATTGAGTGATTTATAGAGGGTAAGAGGAGTCCTCAACAAATTGTATTTCTTTTCTTCATTTGTTCTTGCAACAGAGGACTCCTTTCTTTCTTTTTACTTCATAGTTTCCCTGAATCTATAGCGTCTGTGGAATCAAAGCTCCCCACCTAACACTTCAATGGAGCACGTAATTAACAACTTCTTCTTCTCCATCACCTCCTTCTAGCTCCATCACCTTCTCGCACACTCGTTTATTTTATTTTTTTTCCTTGCAGAGACTTATTTTTGTTGCAACTCTGTTAGCTACTATTTCACTCCTCGATCTTTCTTCAGCTCGCGAGGTATTAACCTCTTGATTTATTTCTCTCATCTCTCTGATCCAAAACTGAAAACCCATTCCATATCTTATTAACTCTGTACATTTTCCACAGCTTTAAAACCCATTTTTCCTCTTTTTTTTTTTCTTTCTGGAATTTCCAGGACGGACAGAGATGTATCAAGAACAGCGACTGCGACTCGGGATTGCATTGCGAGACGTGCGTTGCAGACGGCAACGTGGTGCCCAAATGCACCAGAATCAAACCCATCAGCCCCATTTCTCAGGTTCCCATAAATCCAACTTCTTTGATTTTCCATTTTTCTTGAAGTTTTGGTCTTTATTTTTGTTTCTGTCTGTCTGATGGGGTAGTTGTGCATTTATACATGAGCAGGTTCAAACGCTACCGTTTAACAAGTATTCATGGTTGACAACCCACAATTCGTTTGCAAGGTTAGGTGACAGGTCGGCGACTGGCTCATTGATTATCGCTCCTACTAACCAGCAGGACTCCATTACTGAGCAGCTTAACGTATGTCTTTCTCTCTCTTTCTATTTCTTTTGTTTATGTTATTTTTCTTTTCTTGTTTAATTTCTGGGAAATAATAAGGAACTTGTTTGAGGAACAAAACTCTGTTTAGAATTCTAGGCTGTTGACAGAGCGGTGTTTCCTTGTCGGTTATGGCATTTGATGGTATTCATCAATGGCCTTTCATTAGAAAAAAGACCAAACACACATTCATTTTGTCTATCACACTGATCGAATGAATTAAAAAAGACTGGAGAAAAATCAACAAGGATATGTAGGAGGAAAAATGGGTGTGTGACTATCCTTAATAAATGAGTTATATGGAAACGTGATTTTCTTTTTCTTTTAAAAACGTCAAAAGGAATCGCTTAGTAATATGATTTATTGGGATTTTTTATATTTATTTTCACTTATAAAAGAAAAATCTTAGATTCAAATCTCGTGAATGGAGAGTTTGATAATAATTTATCTCCCCTGAACCTGTACTTGTAAATAAAGTTCTAAATGGTGCTAGGTGTTAGTCGGCGGCGGTGGGAGCCTAAGCGGGGGTCTAGATGATTTTTCCTTATTTTTATAAATATGAGTAGACATTTATTTATGTGTTATATAATAAATTTAATTAAAATATATAATTATATTGGAAAATATAAATATTAAAAAAGAATAGTATATAAATTATAAAGTACTAGAATAGATTGAAAATATGAGAACAAGCATATAAATATGTGTTCATAAGTATCAAACAAGTCTCTTATAATTTGTTTAGAACATAAAATGCAAAATGAAAGTTATCTATTTTTTGTTTAAGTGAGAATCGCGACTCTAAGTCATTTTCTTAGAGAAAAAAAAAGCAAAAAAAGTCACAAAACTACCAAGCCCGCCTAGGATACTTAGGCCATCTCCAACCGAGGGCTGGCCAGAGGGCTCGTTTGAGCCCTCTAGCCCTCCAAGATTCTCCAAGATATTAATATTTTAATGAACAATACAGGGCCATATTTGCCTCCGTCTCCAACCGAGGGCCAGAGGGCCAGAGGGCTCGTTTTAGCCCTGTCACAAAAAACCGTCTCCAACCTAGGGCCAAAGGGCCATAGGGCCAAACATAATTTATTATTTTAAAGCTACAATTTAAATTCAAATCCAACGGCTAAGTGACGTCAGCATGACGTCAACTAGCCGTTGGTAGCTGACATCATGCTGAGGTCAGCTAGCCGTTGGATTTGAATTTTTTTTTGCTATAAATAGGGTGGATATTGGGCTATAATTCACACAACTTTGATTTCAATCTATTTCAATTCAATCTCTTTCAATTCAAGTTTGCAATGAATTCCAACTTTGGATCCTCTTCAAATTCCAATTGGGGGTCCTCGTCCAATTCCAAATTGGAAGAAAAATGGGCGCAAATGAGACGAGAAGATGAGGAGTCTGATGAAGAAGTTGAAGTAAGGCGCAACAAACAAAACAAAGCAGCAGCCATGGCAGCGGCGAAGGTGTGTCAGCCAACTGAGGAACAACCTCAATGGGGTGGCTCTATTGCTGGTCGATCTTACAAACCACGAAATAGAGAGATGACGCAAGCCAATCTGATGAACAACTACTTCAACCCCAACTCAGTGTACACACAAGAGGATTTCAGACGTCGTTTCCGGATGAGGCGTCATGTCTTCGAGCGTTTACTTCGTGATGTCCAGCAAGTCAATCCATACTTTCGACAGAAGCGGGACAGAGCAGGCTGCCAAGGTTTCTCACCTCATCAGAAGGTTACTGTTGCACTCCGAATGATGGCCTATGGCTCCCCAGCTGATTCGATGGATGAAACCCATGGTATGTCTGAGTCTACATGCCTTGATACTCTTGAACAATTCTGTGTCACAATTGTTCAGGTTTACAAAGACGAGTACCTCCGCGCGCCAAATCAAGAAGATCTGAATCGGCTCCTTCGCAAAGCTGAAGACCGTGGGTTTCCGGGCATGATAGGGTCATTAGACTGCATGCATTGAGATTGGAAGAACTGTCCCACCGGATGGCAAGGAGGCTTTAGCGGAAGGTCGAGAAAGCCAACTGTTGTGCTAGAGGCGGTTGCCTCATATGACACATGGATTTGGCATGCTTTCTTTGGAGTCCCTGGATCCCAAAATGACATTACAGTTCTTGGGCGTTCACCCCTCTTCAATCGCCTGACGGAAGGTAAAGCACCTCAACTTGACTACGACATCAACGGTCGTCAATACAATATGGGGTATTACTTGGCAGATGGCATCTACCCAAAGTGGGCGACACTTGTCCAAGCAATTCCAAACCCTAAGAATGACGCGGAAAAGTTGTTTACCTTACACCAAGAGGCATATAGGAAAGATGTTGAGAGAGCTTTCGGTATTCTACAAGCACGATGGAAGATCATCAACGAACCGGCAAGAGGGTGGAGTCGAGAAAACTTGGACTCCATCATGATGTCTTGCATCATATTACACAATATGATAGTGGAGGATGAGCGAGATGGGTATATTGATGGAGAGTCCGATGACGACGAAGAAGATCCAAATAGGTCAAGAAGGGCTCGTGCAAAAATATATGATGGGCCTAATTTGCCTTTCAATCCAAGAACTGGTAGTATCTCTATAGAAGAGTACATGAGGCGCTATAGAATGATACGTTCTCGTGCCACAAACAAGCATCTACAACAGGATCTTGTTGCACATCTTTGGGCCAAAAGAAGCCTCGAGTAGGCGTTTACGTTTTATGTTTTTAAATATTTTTAAAAATATTGTTTAAGTTTTATGTTGTTAAATGTTTTTTTTATGTTGTATAATTTTTATGTTGGTTAATGTTATTTAATGTTGTTTCATATTGTTTAATGTTGGGCTATAATTCACTTAATTTAATTTAATGTTGTATAATGGCCTAGGAAGTTATAGGAAAAAAATTGAATTAAAAAAAATTGAAACAAATTTTGTAAAATAGAAGTTATAGGAAGTTATAGAAAAAAAAAGAAAAAAAATAAGGTTTAAATTGAAGTTATAGAAAAAAAAAAAAAAAGGTTTAAATTAAAGTTATAGAAAAAAAAGAAAAAAAAAAGGTTTAAATTGAAGTTATAGAAAAAAAAAAGAAAAAAAAAAGGTTTAAATTGAAGTTATAGAAAGAAAAAAAAGGTTTAAATTCATAAAAAATTTAAAAAAAAAAAAAAAAAAAAAGGGGGAAGCAACGGCTAGTGGCTCGCTAGCCGTTGCAAATTTCAAATTCAAATTCTTATTTCTGTCGGTTATAACCGACAGAAATAATATATATTATACTATTTCTGTCGGTTATATCCGACAGAAATAAGAAAGATTAAAAAAAAAATAGCCAGCCCCGGGCTGGCTGGCTGGCCGAACACAGCCAGCCCTCCAGCCCTCCAGCCCTCTCCGATTCCGTGGGGCCCTCCCAGATTCCAGAGCCCTCTGGCCTAGCCCTCGGTTGGAGACGGTTTTAGGGCCATTTTCGGCCCTCTGGACCTCTGGCCGGATCGGTTGGAGATGGCCTTATGTCCACCTTGGCGAGTGTAGGTGCCCTTTCTTATTTTTTAAACGCATAGAGATTAATCGCAACGGTAGCCACCCGCCTACTACCTAGGCAGATTTTTAGAATACTAGCTCAGAAGTTTAGTATTCTATATGAAATTAAACTCTTACGAGTATGAAAAAACTCTACAAATGGAATTATAAATTCCCGCCAATGCTTGAGTTCAATGTTTAGTTAGACACATGTATATCTTGTCACTTAATATTGTTACGCAAAGATACATAGTTACAAACACTTGTGCTATGGACGTAATTTTCTTGTTCTCCTATAGGATAATGTGCGTGTGCGTAATAAATTTGATTTGGATCACCACTTGAATTAAAAATTGAGGTATGGCAATAGTTGAACTATTATTAATAGGAAATGATAGTTCGAGGTTCATATGGGGCCTAATAAGTAATGATAAAGACTCATGCATGTTGGTTGTCACGCTACTTCAGGTTTTGGTGTGAAAAGGAAGATGGACAATGTCTTATATTCAATTAAGGAGGACCAATCCTAAAGTGAAATAACCGTATGACTATGTCTTTGGTTTTTTTTTGTTTTGTTTTGAAAATGGATTAATTGATGGCTTTGTTACGACAATCAACCTTTTCGTGGAACGGAAAGACTTACAGATGCATTTAAGCCTCCTTTTAGTCACCATCGTATGATTCACCAGTCTGAAATGTGTCCTCAACCACTGGATTACCCGGTGGTGGTTATGACTAGTCTTTGGTTGGCTGTGGTGACCTTTATGTTGCCATGAAAGTTAAGTAATCTAAGATTACAAAGGCACTTGGAAACACAGATAAAGCTTAAAAAAACTCGAAAACAATAGCACTTTTTAGTCAAGAAAGGAAAATATTTGTTGAGTCTTGGCTTTGGCGGCAAGAATAGCCATCAGATTTGTGCTTTTGTAGAACCGTGGAAGGATGTTCAAGGGTTAGACTTTCTACCTACTGCATAATATGTTTGGATATTAAAGTTGTTATGGATTAGGTATTGATTTGACTTTAATAATTCCCTCTTGGTCGATTGTCTAATATTCAAAAAAGAAGAAAATAATCATAGACTTTGATGATTAGAAGCTCCAGCAGAATACATATGTACCGTACGTATGCTACGATGATGACGACAATTACTTGCAAGATGCACCTATCTTACTTGCATTATAGTACATAAGCAAGACTGCCAAATAACGATAGTAGACCGATAAAACAAAGGGAATTTTTAAAATAATTACGGCTATATGATAAATTTTCAATTCTTAAATTCGTGAATTAATTGCTATATCAACTTGCAGAATGGCGTTAGAGGGTTAATGCTGGATATGTATGACTTCCAAAATGGTATTTGGTTATGTCACTCGTTCGGCGGCAACTGCTACAATTACACATCTTTTGTAAGTATTATATGGCTTCCAAATGATATATTTTATGTATACGCAAAAGGATGAGTCTGTGTTGTGATGTAAATGCATGGGTTGCTTATATTATGCGACTACCTATTGAAGATTCAACTCTTGAAGGATTATTCTTGCAAAACTTAACCAAACTGAAAAATCTTTTAGTTATTTAACTGTGATCAAATATACAGACAAACACAATTTTACTGAAATTATCATGATGACAGTTAATTAGCTAAACGATTTTCGGTGTAATTGATTTCTAAATCCTGTGAAGGGTAAGAAACAGATGCTTCTCAAGTTAAGTTTTCAACTCAAAACGTTTATCAATGACTTCGCTATTTGTGACTTTGCTTAGATTTATTGAAAAGATTCCCTTTAAGAATAGCAGTATTAAATCTGCAATCTGGTTTGTCAGCAACCTGCCATTAATGTGCTCAAAGAAATTCAAGCCTTTCTTCAAGCAAACCCATCAGAGATTGTGACCATCATCATTGAAGACTACGTTACATCACCAAAGGGCTTGACCAAAGTGTTTGATGCAGCTGGCCTGAGAAAATTCTGGTTCCCAGTGTCAAGAATGCCAAAAAAAGGCGGAGATTGGCCGACGGTTGCTGATATGATCCAGAAAAATCAGCGTTTGGTGGTTTTCACTTCAAAACGAGCAAAGGAGGCAAGTGAAGGGATAGCCTATGAGTGGAACTATGTGGTCGAAAACCAATGTGAGTCCTATGTTTGACTTCGAACGTTCTATTTGTATTTTTTGTACTTATGTCCAAAATTATGTCATTTAGGGTTTTATTTAAGGGGCGTTTTGATATAGGCGCCTCGTTTTTAAAATTTTTAGACTAAACAAACACTCCTTTTAAAAATTTGATCAAACATTTTCTTAAAATTTTGGTTACTAATTTCAGTTTTCACATAAGTTCAATTGTGTTTAGAATTTTAGTTTTTCACAACTTCTCCTGGGCATTTCATTTTCTTTTTCTATTATCCCTATATTTATGCATTTATTATCCATCTCTATGCATTTTTTTTATTGTTTGTTATAATTTTTATTTTTTGTGTGAATATAGTAGAATATTTATAAAAAAAAATTGTCAGATTTGATTATTTAGAAGACCCAGCACATAATAAAGATTTGTTTGATTATATAGCTATGTCTAGTTACATATAATATGGACACATTTAGTTTTATAGTGGATTTAATTTTTTGTATTTCTCGGTACATTTGGAATGTAAATGTACCAAAAGGTTATCTGATAGAGACATTTGGTTTTATATACATTTGGGATTTTTTTGTTCATTTGGTCTTTTGGTACATTTGAAATTTAAACGTACCAAAAGGGTTACATAACAATGGGTACATTTGGTTTTATGGTACATTTGAATTTTTGGTACATTTGGTTTCTTGGTACATTTGAAATATAAACGTGCCAAAAGTCAATACTTTTGTTCTCAAATGTACCATAAGTTTTAAGTATATTTTTTATATATCTATAGGTGAAAAAAATATGTATTGAAGACTTTTTATTGAGACACTTTTAGTAGGAAGAGAACTTTTTTTTTAAATACTGATAATAAGGAAATGAGGAATTAGTTAATTAATTTTTAATTTTATTTTATTAAAAAAATGTCATTTAATGTGTTGAAGGGGATTGACAAAATTAAATTCCTATATTATAGGCAATTAGTTGTTAAGCTACCTTATGCCTCTATATAAATGCATTTAAATTAATGACATGGAAATTAAATAAATAGAAAGTTATTGAGGTGACAATTGATCAAAACACCCTAAACATAAATCTTTGACCCCAACATGCTTAATTCTGAACTCTAAAACGATTAACATGAACTTGACTCAGAAAACACAAACAGAAGACCCTATTTCTTAATATAATTCTGTTTTGAGTGAAACTGTAGATGGAAAGGGTGGAATGGTTGCTGGATCATGTCCAAATCGCGCAGAATCATCTCCCATGAGCACAACATCAAAATCGTTGGTCTTGGTCAACTATTTTCGAGATGCTCCCGATATAACCCAAGCTTGCAAGGATAATTCAGATGCATTGCTTCGCATGGTGAATACGTGTTATGATGCGTCTTCTAAGAGATGGCCTAACTTTATTGCGGTTGATTTTTACAAGGTATAAATTACTTTTAAAAATAAACTTACTAGCAAAAATTATGTCGATGCTCATTGTTTATATATGTGTATAGAATTATAAATTTATTCATTTTTCTGTGACCTACCTTCTAGAGGAGTGATGGTGGGGGAGCTCCTAAAGCTACGGATGTCGCAAACGGTCATTTAGTTTGCGGCTGTGGAACCATTGCTAACTGCAAGGTGAGTAATTTATGATATTCGGTATATAAATATCCGGTAATGTGATGCATATGTGGTTTTATAAGACACAGTTTGATATGTTATGTTATCACACCATGGACAAGACATTCAAGCGACAATTAACCTAATTTTTGGTCATTTACGTGCGTGTTAATCATAAATTCATAATTACGTGTTCTTGTGTACGCAGGCCAATGTGAGCTTTGGAGTATGTCCACAGCCTGAGGCTGAAGTTGTCCCAAGAACTGCACCATCAACAACAAACTTTGGTTATTCGAATACGGGACCAGTTCAGCTGCTGTGGTTGTTTGGGACTCTTCTTGTGACACTTCTAATTTTGTTTTCTCTGTAGACTTTATAACCTGAAAGTATTATCTTCTAAATTCATAACTCAGTGAAAAGAAAAAAGGAATTCTAGTTTCTAACCAAAATAAAGTTTGACTATTAATGGTATTTGAATTAGAGTTTAATGGGATTCATGTGTTCCTTAAAAAGAAATATACAGAAAAATACCTCACACAAATACAATTATGGATTTTATATTTCTGAGAACGGTGGTGCTATACAAACACACATATTTACCTTTCACACACATCGCTCAATTTTCGGCCGTTAAATCAAATAAATTGAAGAGGTTCAAAAGAAAAAAATTAACAAGTGCTGCGTGAAAGGTATAAGGAGGTGTAGGGATAGTATCACTCTTCGTAAAGTTGTGATGGGTACTCTTTCTTAGATACTAAATTGTGACAACCCGTCCCCAAATTTACATTTTTATTTATTTTAATCAAGGGAATTGACGGAAATGCCCTAGGGGCAAAACGTAATTTTGAGGATGTATTTGATCCTCGTATATTTTGTCCTGTTTCTTGACATATTTGGATAGAACTCAACCTCACGAACGCGTAGGCGCAAACCGCTCGTGAAATGGTGTTATAACAAAGAAGTTATTAACGAGTGAAGTGGAGGGAAAAATAGATAATTTACTATTTAATTAGAAGGCTCCAGAAAATCTGGAGTAATGGGATGAGCCACGTGTGTGGCTGAGATTGAGAAGGGAAGTGAGATGGACGAAGGAGATGAAGGAAGCAAGGAGGGAAAGGAGGGAGGAAGATGGCCAATCAGGAGAGAGAACAAGGAGGGGAAAAGGAGGAAGGGAACCGGGTTTCCTCAACCCGCGTGACCCAACCCAAATTTAAAAATTCTGACGTCGATTCCGGCATTCTCCAGGCGAACTAGGCTTCGCCACCACCACCAAAAGACTCCACATCGTTCCAACTTCCATTCCACCCAAGTTTGACGGCGGTGGGTCACAAATTCACGGAAAACCAACGCCGTCTTCTTCAGCGAGTTCGAGGGCACCCACGGCGTTTTCCGCTGTTTCTGAAGCCAACTCCATCCACCACCACTATCAATGGACTCCTTGTGAACCCAGGATCATGTCCCAAGCTTTGGTTGGGACGTTGGAACTCAGAAATTGTCAAATCGAAAAGAACCCATTTTGAGGGTTTCGGGTGATTCTTGCCGAATTTGAGGTGTTTCCCGGCCGAATTAGACTTCGGCCCAGGTATGAAAATTACTCTCCTCGTTGAGATCTTCATTTTTGTAAATTTGAGAATTTTTGGAAGTAGTTGAAATTTTCCGGCGAGTCGGGGCGGCGAGTGGTCAGAGGGCCGTCAATGTTATTTTTAGGTTAAATTAGATGTCCTAAATTTAGTTTTGATATTCGTATGACGTAGATTGATCATTTGAACCTAAATTCACTACGATATCGTACTTGATCAATTTGTGAATCGACGATCCAACCGTTGGATCGTCACCAAAATTTGAGACATTATTGTACGTAATATTTGAGGGCCTTAGGAATTTACGGATCGGGAATCTGACGTACGGATCTTCCCAAATTGGATTTACAAGGTTGTAAAATAAAACGTTGACCGCCACTTGATTTCATGACTGGCGGAGATCCGACCGTTGGATCAGAATAAAATTTTAGTATGTTGTTCTAGAAGCGTATGGTGAATTACAAATGGCTTGATCCCTTCATTTAGGGTACACAGGCGGTCTAACCAGGATGTTAGATGCAGCCATAAACTAAACAAAATGATTATTTTTTTTAGTGTGGTTAGTAGAATTATAATTAACCATCATTTTATTGTGGCTTACCTGTGTGTTGGGCTTCCGAATTAGGAATCTCGGGTCGTTACAGTTTGTGACGTCTCGATATTCGTGCTAGGGAGTTGTAGTGCGGACTTTGGGTGAGTGGGTCTTTTCTTTTTTATAGTATTTCTATGATTGATAGTTTCCACAAATGCTTTTAAATTGATTTATGCATTTTTTACCATGTCTTATATATATTTTAAATAGTATGAGGTGGTTGAGTTTTAGATTGCATCATGGCACATCCATATGCATATTACCTGCATATAATTGTTGTGAATGCTTTAAAGTGCTAAGGTGAACGTGGAACGTTCAAGTAAGTTCAGGTGAGTTTATGGTGTTATTTGAAATGATTGAGTTATGACATGATTATATTTATGTTTTATTTATGGCTTCGTCACATTCCAGGTGTCGGCCAACACAGCTCGATTCGGAATTCTAGTAGACATTCCGGATCATGGTGTGTCAAAATTGTTCTAGTTGGGGTTTCAAAAAAAAAAAAAATGTTCTAGTTGGGACATTTGGTTGGTGATCACCATGTGATTGTAGAACTAATGAATCATATTTATTTTAGACGTACTTTGGCTGCAGACTCAGAGGAATGTATGTCGACTTTGGCTGCGAGTTGGAATTAATGGTTTATCATTTACAAATATAATGGTTGCCACTAGGTTAGAGGTCATGGGAACATTAATATATTAAAGGAAAAGTTTTATAGTGCGCAATGCTTTCTGGCCTTTGAAAAACTAGTTTCTTATAGATATATGAGTTGCACATGTTTTATTTTAAAAGTTGGTATACCGATAAATCGTATAAAGTTCATAAAAGCTTGAACTTATTAGACTCGGAGTATTATACAATGCATGATTTTGTTTCTTCTTTATTGTGATTTTGTTTTTTCTTAAGAAAATGATATTTTAAACTACTTTAATTTATAAAAACTGAACTTTGAACTCAGATGTAAAAAAGCGACACACTGCCCAGCAACTAGATTAATTGGTTACCCCTATTCCCAACCCTTAAGAATATATTTAAATTACGAATGTGCCACTATCAGTTGAGATATGAAATTAATAACTTGTGAATTGGCTGGAGGTACGATAATTTCTTAATCTTGGGACATAAATACAACATGTCGAATATGCACACGGAATGCACACGCCTTGCACAACAATCGGATAGAAATAGGATTTTTCCTACACCTTAAAATGACTTAATTGTCCTTGTATATAAATGGGTTATTTCCCTACATTTTCTGATTTCTCTCTGTTTACCCTCTCTCCCTCCCTCTCTCTTCTCTCACTTTCTCCCTCTCGCACTCTCTCCCCTTCTCACTGTGCATACACGGTGCACATTCGTCCTGACCAACACTGTCCAAATTGAAACCACCACCAATTTCATCTTATCCTCATGAGTCCAAAACACCTAGCCTTGTCACGAATCTCATCTCCGATTGTTGGGATCAAAACTTAAGTTGGCCGCGAGTTTTCCGGCCATTTTCCGGCAACACGACAAACGACCGACGCTTGAGACCACCACCACTGGACTGGCATTGAGGGTGGGAACGAAGCCCCACCATTAAATGCTGGTGTTTTGTTGGATGAATTTTTCAGGATTTGCTCATTGTATGTACACGACATGCACATGATATGCTCATAGATATGAGCCAATCCAAAAACCCAGAGCTCATAGCTTTATTTTTGAAATCAGAAAAATGACATCATCACCTGTGACGTCACCACCATATACACTATATGCACACCACATGCACATTATATGTGCAGTACATGCACATAATATGCACAGAACTGGAGATTGAGCAATGAGCTGCTTTTCGCCTTAATAAGAAACTTTAAAGGTAATTTATTGGTATAGTGGATACAATTAAAACATAATTGTTACGTATATAAAGTTACAGTGGCAGTTTGAAAAATCTTGTTATGTATATCAATCTCTGCTTAACCGTGCACGTGGAAAACATGATACTCATTGTTGTTATTTCATGGACACGCATGATCCTTAACATCTTCTAAGCTTTTTCTTAATTTTATTTTTTGCCGAGGCCAACTAGGTTGTGGTCATACTCGCTAAATTTTGAGGCACAACGTACGTGCATCATAACTAGTGAATATTCCCGCTTCTCATATTAAGATGTAGCCGTGCACACCATATGCACATTACGGAAAAATTTTCACAAATTTCTGCAATTGGACACTTGAGCCAGAAATGGTTCCATCCCAGTTTTGTAGCACGTCAAAACTTGAAATTTATTCCATAACCCATAGGCCCCAATATAAAACACAAACCCTAATTAACTTCTAAGTATTAATTCATATGATGTGCATATAGTGTATATGGTGGTTACATCACAATGATGTCATTTTTCTAATTTTGAAAGGAGAGCTGTGAGCTCTGGGTTTTTGGGCTGGCTCAGATTTGTGAGCATATCATGTACATACAGTGAGCAAATCCTGAAAAATTCTTCAACAAAACACCAACATTTAATGACTGAGCTTTGTTCCCACCTTCCATGTGAGTCCAGTGCTGGTGGTTTCGAGCCTCGCTTGTTTGTTGTGTTGCCTGAAAATGGCCGAAAAACTCGCGACCTACTTGAGTTTCGATCCCAACGATCAAGGATGAGATTTGTGATAAGGCTAGGTGTTGTGGACTCGTGAGGATGAGATGAAATTGGTGGTGGCTTCAATTTGGACGGAGTTGTTCGGGATGACAGTGCACCGTGTGTGCACAATGAGAAAGGGAGAGAGTACGTGAGGGAGAAAGTGGGAGAAGAGAGAGGAAAGGAGACAGAGTAGAGAGAGAAAGCAGAAAATTGGAGGAAATAACCCATTTATATGTGGGTATTTTAGTAATTTCGATTTTGTGCATGGTGTGCATGGTGTGCATGGCTTGTGCGTAGCCGGTTTGTCTTTATTTTTGTCCCAAGATTTAAGAAATTGTCTCATTTTGAGGCATTTCCCCTTTTTATATGCCCTTTTCACAATAAGTACTTTAATGTAATGCAATAAAATACGCATCAAATCAGAAAAATCAAATTGGAAGAAAAATTGTCTCGACAATGATGAACTCCTCATGCACGCTTAGACTCCAGAAGAACTCGTTCATGTACAATCTCAGGGAAGGTCATCTAAATAAGATGGATATCAATGTAAATATCAACCACAACAGTGATTCTATCTAGCCTTCTTGCAAAAAAAAAAATCTTCTTTGCTCGGGTCTGTGGTGAAGCAAGCTATATTGTGACAGTAAGCTGGATGCGATTGACATAGATCACAATCGACATCAACATGATTGTAGCAAAACTATTGAGGTGAACATACATATCATTAAGGAGAAGCTGGAAGATCATATTGTTCGCTTCCCATATGTGAACATTAATTGGCAAATATCCTAACAAAGGCAGTTTCAAGTAAAGCATATTACTACAACTCACTCGACAAGTTGAACATGAGCAACATCAACGCACCAACTTAAGGGACATTGTTGTCGTGAGTTGATTAGTTTTAGCTATATTTTATTATGTGTTATAGTTCCCACTGTAATTAAGTTTCGTATTGTATTTCTAATTATTCATAAAGCCCTCTTGTAAATTCCTATATATCTCTGCTACGAAAAGAATAAAATATCAACAAAAAAACATCATAACCTTAATTTTCGCACATGGAATCTGGTGATTCAGGCTTCTGTAGTGTACATGTCTAAATACACATTCTATTTGCAAATTTTTATCTCAGCCTTTAGATGAATGTCAACAGCTATTATTGGAAATTTTATCTTATGGTAGAACCCAGTAGATCCATACTACGGGTGAGCAAACAAGCCCTGGACATGCGGGTTGGGACGGGTTCAAGTCGTTTGGGGCGGGTACAACGAAGGTCCAAATATGTTGAAGACACAACGGGGTAGAGACGAGACATGTTAGAAAAACATAAACAAATGTGCCCTAGCCCAGACTATTTATTTCAATTTAGAGCAACTCCATCGTGGGAGTTTGCTCGGGGGACAGGCCAGGAAAAAGGCCTGGAGAGCCCAGCCTTCATGCTCCAGCGTGGGCAACCCGAGGGAAAGTGGAGGCCCGAGCACCGTGCCTGTGAGGAATTGCCAGCCCGCGAGCCCGAAGTGGATCTGACGCAGGGCTGACGTCATCCTGTCGTCAGCCCAATTATTTATTTTTTTTTTTGTCAGGCGCGTGCACCTTACCCGCGCGTGGGGGCGCGTCATCCGACAACATTTCAGAGCCTGGGGCCCACGTCGTAGATTCAGAAAGTTACCGTTGGGAAGCCACGTGGCTTCCCACGGTCCGTTAGATCTCAACGACTATATAATTTGGACCGTCCGATTTGCAACGGTAAAAAAAATAAAGAAATCTTATTTAATATCAACCGTTGGATCTGAGATCAACGGTTGATATTATTCTCCTTTATAAATAAAAAAAAGAAAAAATAGTTTTAAAATTAAGAAAAGTTACCGCTGTGATAAGTGACACAATCTGGAGTGTTGGAATTCAATTTTTTTTTAAATCCAACGGCAGAAATTAATTAGTTGAATAAATTTTTTTAAAAAATTGTAAAAAATCAGAAAAAGAATTTGAAATTTAAAAAAAAAATTGTTTTTACTTTTCTATAAATACCTTCTCATTATCATCTTATCGAAATCCATCACCAATAATGACACGTGGCGCAACGTTAACGATTTAAATTTTTTTATCCGAAATTACAAATAAATTTATTTTGTATTATTTAAAAAAAAACTATATTTTATTGCCTATTGATAGGGGGAGGGCTCCCACGCTGGAGATGCAAAAGGCAGTTATTGTTCACTGGGTGGATTGAATAGTGAATTCCCTGGGAGGAGGGCTCCCACGCTGGAGTTGCTCTTAGAGGTTCATTCTGTCTTCAACTTTGCTTAGCAGGGTGAGAGAAATGCATTAGGTGAAGTATCTGCACCAAGGGTAGGCCAAAGCTTCTTGTTCTGTCTTTCTCCCTTCTCTCAATGTGCCAGAGTGTTAATCCCAATTCAAGTTTGATGCGATTGCAGACACTATATCCATCAACCTTCTCGATTTCCACACCAAATGCCATGGTCATTGAGCTACTGTCTCCCTTTTACACACCCATACCAAGTATTGTCTGGTCCACAGATCCAAACTTTCTCATAATCAAAGTATTCTTGACATCATTAAGTTTCATAGGTGTGACCCTATAATCCTCCACAAAATGCAGACCCAACCGTTCTCTCTTCTGCCATATTTCCCAATCTGCCCATAACTGCTTTGCGTATAATACAAATGCATTTGTTAGCGATCTTCTTGGTGCGGTTGAGGCAGAGATCTACGATCTCTTTGCCGTTGGTCTAGTGCCCCATGGGAAGTTGGTGGAGACTTCCTTGCTGGAAATGAGCTGCTCAGGGTGGAAAGCTGGCAATAGGTGTTGTTCCAGACCTCGTCAATGACGGTTGGCTCTAGATCGACAAAGATGGCACGAGGGATGTGCTTGCTGGCACCGGTCTCGGAGAAGAAGGTGTTGAAGGTGTCGTTGCCGCGATCGACGGTCTTGTCATTGGGCATATGGTTCCATTCCAAATGTGGACCCATATGAACTGGCCGACTTCAAATGGGCCGAGTCAGGTCCGATTCATTTTTTCAAAATAATGTGACTCGCCCTGCCATGTACCGTTTAATTTCCAAACGGGTCCGGTCTGGGTTCTTTAATTTTGGGCCCGGCTTGGCCTGTGCCCATCCCTAATGCCTACAGCTTCCAGCCACACACTGTTCTCTTTTCTCGTCATGCGTCTCCGACCGCCACTTTATCTTTCTTTCTCTCAGTCTTCCACAACAAGGGGTGACCCAAAATTGATTCTTATTGGAGCAAGTCAAAGCCCCAATTTCTTTTGAGCATTAAATTTGTTGACGTGAGTCAATGTACCTAGAGTAAGAATTCACTGTACCTAGAATAGGGATTCAATGTACCTGACATCGTCGTACTTATATATATATATATATATGTATATTGTCCTCCCGTTGAGAGAACGATTAAACGAAAAGTATTCAAAACTCTAAATAAACTTTTATCTTGGCATTGGAGCAGGTTTCGACCTGTTTTTTTCCTAATCCTAAACCTATTACTGTTGCGTAAATTGCAGCAAGTCAAACCCTTTCTAGTTGGTTTTGAAACTTGAAACCAACCTAAACAAACAAGCACCGCCTTGTGTTCTCTAGGTAGCGCTGATCCATATCCAAAAATGTACCAGAAAAACTCTCATTCATCTGCTCAATGATTTCGCTGCGATGGATAAAGAGAAGAAGTCTGAGATATTTCCTATTCAAACTGTACCCATCCCAAGTTAGTCCACCAACATCAACGTTTTACCATTCTGGTTCAAGCTCAATGACTCGAATTATAAGATCTTGTCGAAGACGTTAGAGGTTTATGCTTTCGAGTTGGAACAACTAGACTACTTGACCATGAAAATTTTAGAACCGGAAGAACATGATCCTAGTCACTCGAAGTGGGTCACCGAGGAGGTAATTGCTCGAGGATGGTTGTTGAAGACCAAAGAACCTCACTTGCTAAGACTTCTTATCGATCCACCAACTGCAAAGGACATCTGAGAGAGCATAACTTAAATGTTCTATGATGAAGTCGGCGAGTCCCAGTACTATGAACTTCAATGTAAGGCTACACGGACTCGACAAGATGGTCACCTAGTAAACTTATACTATGCAGAGCTGAAAAACATGTGGCAGGAACTTGACAAGAAACACCTTAGCATGATGGTGTGCGGGCTGGATCTAAGATACCATCTGCTGTAACTTCTTGTTATTCCTACACTGATATGGATATTGGGAAGCGAAAGCTTCATTGCAATCACTGCAATGGGAAAAGGCATACAAAAGAAACATGATTCAAACTCCATGGTTACCTGGAGTGGTTTATAGAGAGAATGATACAACTTAGGGAAAAAGGAAAGTGCGCAAGCCAGACAAAGGTGGCAGATGCGGGACCTGGACGTGCTACTGTAGCCACAGGTCGTGTTAGGTCTAGAATTAGCAACAACCTTGCTCGACCTGATCATCCGGTGGAGCAAAACCAACGCCCATAAGCCAGATGATCGTGATACTGGCCTAGTTCTTTCTTTAATCAATCAATTCTCTGAATATCGGTACTGCCTTAGTAGCTTTTGCTGACCATGACACATGTTGATAATTGATTCTGGAGCCACATGTTATATGACATACACTACTAGAATTATGGACAATAGCTACCCTTTTCCATTGGTGGCTATTGTCAAGAGTTGCCACTCACATTGGTGGCAAACCTCTATAGCCACCAAGCACCCACTAAACTAGAGAGTGTGGTCTATGTAGAGGACTCTATTGTTACAATGGCTACCAATATTGCATTGGTGGGTATGTCAATAGTACAACATTTTTATGTTTGATAATTATTTCCAAATTTCAAAATATGTCATTGCCCCTCTTATTAGTGGCTAGATTTGGGACTAACATTGGTGCCTTTCATACCCATGCACACACCAATCCTATGTGTCTGTATTAGGATCAATGGGTTTTAAAATATAGGCACCAAAGTTGGTGCCAATCTACAACATTCCAAATGGCCATTACATCCAATTCTTTTACATGCAATTCCATAATATCCCTGTACTATATTAACCAGCATCTTCTTAATATAAACTTCACATGAAATTTAAATTTGCAAAAGGATTCACATTGACAACCAAGCACACTTTATATCCCATACATTTATCAATAACAAGGTTTGTCTCTATTAAAGACACCATATTACATTCAAGTCTGTTGTCCAACACATCCAAGTACCCAAGGGTGATGACGTTACATTTTATAACACATATGTACCTATGCACATCCACCAACAGCAAAATGAACAAACAAATCCATCCACTTGGATCTATGCCTTCCCTATGGCATTTCTACTACATACATGAAGCAAAATTCACAAAAAGGAACTGCAGTTAACTTATCACTTACTGAACCCAGCCAGTGACATTAACCATGCATGGACGATACCCAATCTCATCCTCTGTGCCATTATTCTGCAGCACAGCAATACCCTCATCTTCTTCTCCACTTGCTTGGATCTCCATACCATTCCCTTGTTCAATTCTATTGACATAAGCTTGAGTCACGACAACGCGATTTGGTTCCACCATGCCTCCATCAGCAGCCATCTTCAACGCGGACATAATTTCAGCCCTCATTTCAAGCTTCATGTTCTGCACTTCCAATTCCACCCGTCTGTTGTGTGCCACCATTGACTCAGCATGCTCTTTCCTCAATTGTGCAATCATATTTGCTGCCTCAATCCTTTGCCTTTCCTCTCTCTCACTTGCCTCCATCTTAAGTCTCTCAATTTCAAAGTTAGCAGCTTTTCTTTGCTCCTCATATGACGTTGTAATTGCTTCAACCTCTCTACAAATTCCCCTTTTCTCAGTTATAATACCTGGTACGTCAGACCACACAACCCCTTTCCCATACCCTCTTACACGGTTGTCTCTCTCAGGCCCCAATACATCAGCGTACACAATTTGCCTAACCTCATCAGTTATGCTCTCATTCCTATCCTCGTACAGCTTCAGGTTTGTATTGAATTCATCCTGCAAGTAGTTGCCAACATTCATTACTAATGTATATGCACTCTTATATACATTTGAAAGCCTTCCAAATCAAAATAATCCAACATAGTTTCTCAATGATACTAGTACTATTAGTGATTGTTCTGTTCTTCAGACTATAGTGCATACCAATAAACTCATATGCATGGGAATCTCTTTCATTACTGCAATGTATTCACTAATGCAAGCCCTGTTCTAGCTTATGCTCTTTGTTTCTAAAGACATTAAATAGCACATAATCTAAAACACTTGATTGTTCACAATCCACAAACCTTTTATTTATCTCGCTTACATATATAAATCATAGAAACAGGTAATTGATGGCATACTTACAATTATTGCAGCTGACCGAGCATCCACTGGTTCCCCATTCTTCCGAGTATGTGTTAGCGTAAAGAATGTAATGCAGTCCGGTTTGCTTCCATTCACTTGTTCCTGTTAACATAACTTGTCAAACAACTAATTCCTTCCATTCATTTCATAACATTGTTTTCAACCGGCATCTTCATTCCATGTGCACTAACATGTACTTAATTTACCATAACTCAAAAATCACAGCAGAGCCTTACAAGTTCGTGTCTGATTTGCGCAAAAGACTTGGTTCCAGTCGTGTGATTTATTTGTAGCGCCTTCCTGTTCTTTCTACATGATGTAGCACGCTTCTACATATCTCAAGTTAATCATGCATTAGTAGGGCTATGTGAAAGGAAATTCATTCTAATTTCCAATACATACAATTCATACATTTATCATTCACATTATGTCATAACTAAATCAAGCATATATGGTGTATAAAAAAAGGTCGAACTGATGATCATTGTGTGTGGTACCTGAGCATCTACGGTGTCCCATAGCTTTACTAACAATTTCCATTGCCCTTGGTTGACACGACCATCACGACACTGGAACCTCTCCGCTAACGGTGAGTGCAGGCATGGACTATAGTATGCCTTCTTCAGGTTTGCCTTGTAATCCTTCCATCTCTCATTCAACTTCATCTCACAAACCCGTCGAATTTTTGGCTCCAATTCTACTGTTATTGCATCTGTCCAATCAAGAGTCCCCTGCCCATGTAGATATATATGATGTTGTTAATTATGCACCATCATCTAATATATGAAATATGAAACTGTACACTTAACCCGTAATACCCCTCCAATAGGTTTCTAATATTTTTCTAATAATCTAACCAAAATTACATGAGCCATAGTTAAAAGAGGCCTCATTGCACATCACCAATATGCATGGATGCTGCCTTTTAGTGGTTCATAATGTGTTGTGGACCCTATTGTACTTGTCTATGTAGCCTCTTACGACGTAATTGGTGCGTCTCATTTCAAATATATCACAATCAACCCCAATTTATTCTATTGCTACTTTATGAGTGACCAACTGCAAAATAATTGACATGACCAATGAAGAGTTAAACTTGTGTATGGATAACAACATTTAAGGTCAAACTACGTTTGGCATTAATGTATCATAATTACAAACTTATGGTTTCAACCCTGCATGTTGAGTAAGTGAATAATAGGCCATGTGATGGCTTGTAGTGATTTTTTAAATTCGAGAGTTCAAACTAAAACACAATGATATAACTAGCTATATATATAGCAAAACCAACCAACCATTAATGCCTTGTCTGTTGATTTACCTTAATCCTCTGCCAAGCACGATCCATGTTGTTAGCCTTGTAGAAATGCCTCCAATCAACTACGTTAATTGGAAAATATGTTGACTCTTGAGATAGCATTCCTAAGAACCTAGCAAATCTAGCAACAGTCTGAGGAGGCTCTACCGGCTGCCCTTTCTCATTAAATTTCATCAGCTCCTTTGTACCATTAGGTGCCCATCGTGGCCTATTTATTCCCCTTGGAGCCTCCACGTTACGGGTCATACGTTGACGTTCATCCACGACCCCTTCGACATTATTTGGAACCGTGAATTGCTGTATGTGGTCATGTTCCATCAGGTTGAATGCTGGTGGTTGAGTTTCGATGCCTTCGTGAATTGACACTGATGCAATTGAGTTATTGTTGCTGACCCACGGTACCTTCGTAATTACATTTCATGTAAACACAACACAAGTGTGTTAAATTAACATTTGTAAACAAAAGCATTGAAATTTAACACCTCAATTAATTTTCTAGTAAGAAGACAAGAGGTCGTAGATACCTCCTGCAATGCCTTCAATGTAACCTCTTTGCCCTCAAGATATTTTCTTCTTTGAGTTGATAGCTTGATACAATTAAACAACTAAAGTGAATTAAATGAATCCATACACGTTTCCTATTTCAGAGCAGCAAATTCAAATTTGTGCAGCTACTTAAGGCGAGCGGGAAGTCCTCCCGCCAACAAATCCCTAGTAAAACCATTATTTAATTCATATACACTTATGGAGGTCAGCAGGTAGCCACACAAAATGGCCAGGTGTTGCTATTACCAAATAAAATAATTGGCAACCCATTAAATAATTAGATGCGGCTGTGAGGTGGCAGATTTGGAATTCATGGTTGATGAGATTGGCATATGCATTGTGTGGTCAGAGTTAAGTGCTTTTGTAAGCAGAATCCTGGAACTATTTGACTTGCATCCTAATTAATTGTCAATCCACCAAGTTGGTGTGAACTTACAATTACCCTGCCCTCCATTCTAATCTCAATTATAAATATCAACCTTGACGACTTTTTGGACTTACAGCAGTTTCAAAACCTCTGAAATTCACACCTAATAAGCAATGGCCCCTTTATTCCCAAACGCTCGCAGACAGCTATTTTGTAACACAAGTGAACCCCTTGTTCCTGCGGTGGATGATGAAGTGCTTGGTCCCATGATGCCTGCCCCAACCAATAACACTGCAACCCCAGTTCCCACCCAAGGAAACCTTGTCCCTGTGCTCACTGCTCATCATAAAGATCCTGATTTTTGGCGTTACCTAGAGGCTAACTTTCACGTCGAATTCGAGTACGACCAAAACCCCACACTGGAGTCAGGTGCCAATCAGCAGTTCGAATCCCCTGCCAAGACAACTGCTGCTTGGGGTGAATGGAACAACTTTTCGCATGGCTCTAACATGCCCGTTTACCCTCCTCAATCACCCAATCCCTTGATCAATATTTATTGTCCTCGTTATGATGAGGCAGCGAAAAATATGATCTTGAAAGCTGAGCATTTTCCATCTGATCTTCCAGGTTTCGGTGTGAACGTGATTCCGCCTTGGTCCAACGAAATCGGCTACGTGAAGCATGGTAGCAAAGGAAAACAACCTTGTATCAGTGGTGATACTGAGAAATTAATGACCAGTGGAAAACAACCTTCCATCAGTGGTGACACAATGAAAATAATATCATCTTTTTTCCCAGGTGATTCATACCGTTTCAAGCCTATTGAGATTTGCAATGCTGTACACTTCGATTCTGATTCTGATTGTACCAGTACTGCGAGGACTCGTCATCCTCAAAAAAGGTACAAGGCTGTTAAAGAGTGTGCTGCGTGCGAATATGTGGGTGGTCAAGAACATTGTGATTGGATGAATCGTGCTACAGGTCAAGCAAAACAGGAAGTCATCCCCAATCAAAAGAGAAATGCAAAATCACCATTCAATGACGCTTATGGTAAGAAGAGTTGAACCTATATGGGAATGGATGTCATATTATGGTATTAGTATTCATGTATGTCCAGTGCAGTGCAAGATATCAACCTTGAAAAAACAAATCTATAGTCTTTTGCTATATGTAAACATTCCTGCTCAGTTTGTACCACATGAGCATCTATGGATGTTTATATTGTGAACCTAGGCATTTGGTACCTATATAGACTGCTATGTAATTTTTGTTTCTGTATGGATGGTTAATGGAATTATCATGTATGACTACTCTATGTATTTTGCAATTATAAAAATGTGTACCAGTTTGTGGATATGTATTCATCTACAGTTGCGCTAATTAAATATCATGACAATATTACTGGTTAATGATCGACTCATTTCATACCTCGATTATATTCTTATTGCTCAATGATCGAGTGCGAGATAAAAACACGAATAAGCAGCGATGCTACGTCCACAAGGCTTCAACATATTATACTTATCTGAATTAGGACAACCCCATGCTCCAGTGCATCTCCAGTCATCCTTCCTACATGAAGCTGCCACATAAAGACACCAATTTAATATATTGCATATAATACCGGAAAAAAAAAACTACTAGTCAGGGCAATGCTTGGTTGGGGAATGAATGTCAATAGGTTCAAATATTTCCATATCCTACAACACTTTCATCGAATCAATACTTCCTATAACAATTACCTTAAAAAAAAATGAGATGCTTTTACAGGCATTCTTCGAAGTCTTGGGCGTCTACATCCATTCTAACTTGAACCTCATCAGTATCACCAGTTGCATGTTCCACATCCTGTCCATTGCACGGATCATCATCATGTGTTGAGGACATATCAAAGAAATCACGTGGTCTCGTTTTGATTGCAACATGCCATTCAATATCTGTTGGGTCTTGTACATAGAACACTTGTACTGCTTGTGATGCAAGAATGAAGGGGTCACTCGTACAAGAAATCTTATTGAAGTTAACCAATCTAAAGCCATATCTGTCTGTTTTTACTCCCTCACCAGTAATTCTAGAAGTGCCATCAAACCAGTTGCACTTGAATAATACCACTGTGCGTTCCATATGGTACTTGATTTCAAATACATCAGTGAGAACCCCATAGTAGTCTACCAAACCGATAACAGGGTTCTGGTCACGTGGGCCAGCATAACTTGGAACTTCAGACTGTAGGAAAACACCATAGTTTTGGTATTTCCCATTGGATTGTGTGTCTCTTACCTTGAACTTGAACCCATTACATACAAAAATCTTATATCTCCGACACCACTTACTAGGTCCATTAGCAAGCGCCACCAAGTCGTCAGTTGCCCTTGGATCACCTGATTGTTGCAATTGATTAACCTACACAATTTACACCCAGGTTCATATGCATAGTTAAGATGAGGAAGATAAATAGGAAACCATAATACGAAAAATCAACTTATTCCGTACTAACATGTTTTTCAAACCAATCTGGGAAGGATTTAATAGCTTCTTTCTCTGCTTGTAGCATGGTTGCACGCCTCCCTCGAGTTCTTTGAGAATTCTCCACGTAACTTATGTATGTGAAAATAATGTCAATGTCACTTTGTATAACCAACATTAGAGTTTCAGAAGTTGGTGTCATTCTACTGCAGCTTATAACAGTTACGGAATACCTCCTATATGCCATTGACTTATCACAATTGGCTAAAACATATGATCGTGCAATCTCCCAATCGTGGTTGTCAAGATGATAATCTTCCTGCATACCAAGTGAATGCCCAGTGGCACAAAATATGTCAAAGTCACCATCATGGGCAGGACGTATTCTATCTGCATTTCGGCTTGGACGGTTCACACGTGTCTCCACGCCTTCCAAGTACATCGCACAAAAAGACAAGCACTCCTCAGCCAGATATCCTTGGGTCATGCTTCCCTCTGGTCGATTTTTATTTCTAACATACTTCTTCAAGGTCAGCAGGAACCTAATTTAAAGCATACAACATCAAATTTGCTGTTCTAAAATGTATGATGCACATATGTAATGCCCATACAAACATATTAAAAGTTAAGGAATACCTCTCAATTGGGTACATCCATCTGTAGTGCACCGGACCTGCAAGTGCAGCTTCCTCAGCAAGATGTATTGTGAGGTGAAGACTGACAACAAAGAATGCAGGGGGTAATATCCTTTCCAATTGGCATAGGACCATAACTATTTTGGGTGTAAGCTTGTGAAAGCCTTCCACTGAGCCTTTTTTAGTACACAAATGTCTGAAGAATGCACTTAGTTCCAATAATATCTGTGCAGTCCCAGTTGGGAGGCTTTTGCGTATGGCAATTGGAAGGAACTGCTGCATTAAAACATGCCAATCGTGACTTTTAAGTCCCCTTACGATCTTTTCCTTTACATGCACAAGCCGTGAAATATTGGACGAGTAATTGTCAGGAACCTTTATTGAGGCTAAAACCTTGCAAAACAATTCCTTCTCTAATGGTTTCATAGTATATGCACCGGGAGGCATCTTTGGCTTTCCATTGACAAATTTTCTATGCAATTCTGGTTTCATGCCCATCAATTCCAGGTCCAACCTTGCATTCAAGTTATCCTTGCTTTTCCCAACAATACCCAGCAGAGTTGCAACTAAACTTTCAGTGACATTTTTTTCAATGTGCATGACATCAAGGCAGTGTCGAAGGACAAGATGTTCCCAATATGGCAATTTGAAGAAAATACTTTGTTTCTTCCATGGCCCAACTATTGGTCTAGGTGGTGATCTTTTTTCTCCAACCTCTTTCCGTGGGGTCTTACCATATTTGAACCGTAAAATGGACAACCGCCTCAGGCATTCACATCCAGTCAAGGGGGAAGGTGCTTGCCCTCTTTCATTAGAGAGATTAAAGGCTTTCCTCTGTCGACGAAAAACATGTGACATGGGCAAGAACGACGGTGACCCATATAACAATATTTCCTACCTTTTTTTAGATATGTCGACTGAGTTTTGTAGTTGCAATGAGGACATGCTAATTTCCCATGTGTGCTCCAACCGGACAAGTTCCCATAGGCGGGGAAGTCGCTAATAGTCCATAGAACAGCTGCTCGTAAGGTGAAGGTCTCTTGCTTAAACGTATCATAAGTGGGAACCCCTGAGGTCCACAATATCTTCAGCTCATCTATTAATGGTTCAAGGTATACATCAATATCATTTCCCGGAGATTCTTTTCCCGGTATTAACAAAGCCATCAATATGAACGGTGCTTTCATACACAACCAAGGTGGTAAATTGTATATTGTCAACAATACTGGCCAGGTGCTATAGTCACTGTTGCATTTTCCGAAGGGGTTGAATTCGTCACTTGCCAACCCAAGACGTACATTGCGCATTTCGCCACCAAATGTTGGAAATTTCAAATCTAATTGCTTCCATGCAAATGAATCAGCTGGATGTCTTAAGAAGCCATCCTCGGGGCGAGAAAGCCCATGCCAACACATATCTTCACTGGTGTGGCGAGACATGTAAAGCCTTTGCAAGCGAGGTGTAATAGGAAAATATGTTAGCACCTTCCGAGGTATTCTCTTTTTAGTGCTTGGCGCTATGTCATCAACCTCGGTTGTATATCTGGACACACCACATGTATGACAAACATCTAAACCACTGTTATGTTTCCAATACAACATGCAGTCATTTTCACATGCATGGATCTTTTGGTGAGGCAACATGAAATTTTTCAGCCATCCCTTTGTATTCATCACCTTATTCGGTAAAGAATGACCATTTGGGAGTATATGTTTGAAAAGCTCAAGATTAGCTTGCACTGCACTTTCGCTACACCCATATAAGCACTTGTTTTGAAATACTCGTATTAGGAAGTCCATTTTCTTCATACCACAACCCGGATATAATTCCGTATTGGCGTCTTGCACCATGGCTTCAAACTTACGTGCATATGCAGGTATTGGAGCTTCCTGCCCCCTGTGATTATTACTAGGCATGCCACCCATTACACTAGTACCAGAGAAAATGTCTTCCAGCAAGGGGCCTAGTTCAGAATGAGGATCATTAACAGCAGCACTTTGTTGTGCAGCCTGGCTACTTGGAATAGGGTCACCAAATGTCTCTCCATGCCATACCCATGAGCCTTCCAAGTATGAACGGTCCATACCTTCAACAATTAGATGCGCTTCGACTTCATTTTTACTCAACCAAAACCTATTCAAGCATTTAGCACATGGACATTTGATGTTGCCATCATTAGAAGAAACTTGCAATGAGTTTGAGATAAATTTTGCTAGCCCTGTTCTGTAATCTTCTGTAAACGGATTCAAAGTGGCCCAACTTTTGTCCATCATGACTGAATAAACTAAATAGTTTCCAGAATTGGAACAATAACGTGACTAATAATGACTGCACCCACCTTCTCTCTTTCCCTATAATTTAGCACGCAAACCCTATGGAAAATACAACAGACAGAAAAGGAATTGAATGGCAAATCCAACAGTGACATAAGGAATTGTAACCTATATTCATATTAGACATAAGCATAAATCCAGGAAAAGATTTATAAGATATTCGAAAAAAGTTAGACAAATGAGTAGCTATGCATGTATAAGAACATTTATAACAGCAAGGAATATGCAATTTTTAACACCCCAACCCCCATTATCACTTTTATACCCTGTTGTGGTATCATAAGCATCTCATTTTTTAGTATGAAGCTGTTTTTGTGTGCCAAAATTATAATAATAATAACAATACTAATTCAAAAAGTATTGTACATTACCAAGGAAATGAGTGTTAGGTCCAGAATGGTTTACGGATTCCCATCGATTTGGTGTGAAGAATTTCTTTGTTTCATGTTAGGTGACGCGCAAACTCTCACAAATGGTGGATCGACATCGACCTTGCTCCTAAAAAACTGCAAGAACATAAATTACATCATATGAAAATAGTTAAAAATAATTATTTCATCGTAAGTCATAAGGCTCGAAACTTTCTATCAAATTATTTCAGAACCTCAAACAGATAACAAAAACTCTACATTGACACTAACAACCCCAAACAATGAACAAAAGATTAGACTGAAATCAAATCATGTGATGTTTTATCAGGTGATGCCCCTATCAGGATATCATATTATGTACCCAAGAATGGACTGAAAAGTGGCAATGAGAAGAAAACCAAGCAATAAATAGTGACAAATTATTCAAGCTAAAAACTGGGTCCCGTCCCAATGTATGCCAAAAAAATGTAGTGCTTAGACTACTGTATTAGGTAAGAGCAGCAAAAGGGAGACCCCATCATTCATTGATAAAAAGAATGTGTTTGTGTCCATAAAAGCCTCTTTCAAGTTAGAGAGAGATATTGCAGCTCTTTACCACTCTTTGATTATTACTACTAGCTATTAATAGATCAAAAATGTCATGTATGGAGGAATATCCTCACCACCCGCAACCGGTAAACAAAACAATGCAGGCTGAAGCTAAGGATGTCCGCATCTGCTAGAAGAAAAAGTCAATGCCTACAAAGAGTTAGTAGGCAAACCTAGAATATGAAGGACATACTGTCAAACAGAACCATTAATGGTGCTTACTTCGACCTTAAGGTGGTTCTTCACATAAAGATGGGAAAATACCTTTTCCTGGAACACGGACCACCAACAGCAAAAAATCTAACCAAAATTAGAGTGTGTTGTTTTTAGCATGTGCTTCTAACATTTTTAAGTATGAATGTCACACTGCCATGTGATATTATGTTCATATTTCATACAAAAAATACATATCTAATTAATGTATATCAACTGTCATTCACTCATAATTTAGCTAATGAATATGCATAACTATGTGACTTAAGAAAGACATAGATCTTTAGCAAAGACGTGTTTAACACCCCATCTGATTATCGAATGTTAAACCATCACTCTTGGAGAGCGGTGCAAAAGCTCTAATGAGGGGAAATGAAGTAGTTATATCTATTGACGAGACAAAATGAATGCACGTAGGTAAACAGCAGTGAGTTGTCCAACAGAGGTCATCTCGCATCCTCGCCCACTAATAATAACGTTGTTTTCAATTTGCAGACCACATAACGAAGCATGAAATCTAGCTTCACTATTAGTTTTCATGCAGTGGTAGTAGGTAGCAGCAAAAAAAGCATACCAAAACTTTAAAACACACACAAAAAACTCATATGCTCCTTTGTTCATAGCCATGTTTCAATAAGCCAAACTTCCACTACCAAAGTCCTTTCTTGTGTATACGGTGTTTACAGAACATACACACAAAATGCGATATCCTTATAGCATAAGCTTAACCAATAGTGGAACTTTACATAGATATTTTAACTTATTTCCCCTTGTTTTCAGTTTCTGCTGGGCTTTACGGACAGTAGTTTGTTAAAAAAAACCTAGCTGTGATTTGCCCAAATCATGATTTCGTTGAAACAGTAAAGGAATTCGTATATTTATATAACAAGAAGCAAACACCTAGCTTATATCTGCAAGAACAATAAAAAGCTTAAACCCTGTATGGTTTCCAGTTTGATCCAAATTGAACAGATAAATGTAGCACTTCAAACCCAACTTCTAAAAACTCCAAACATTCGAAGACTTAATAAACAAATTGGGCAGTTAGATTTTAAAAATGCTGAATGTTCAAATCTAAGAAACACAGAATTACCTTTTTTTACTCTCCAAAATCAATTCAATGTGTTGCAGCCCCAAATTGATTGTACGATGCCCAACTGAAAATAAATAATGAACCCAAGAGCTTAATCTGTTGAGAAATTGAAAGGGCGAGGTATGAGAAGCAGATAACCAGCATCGTGGGAGTGGAGCTTCCGCTGCCCACGCCCATCGCCAACTAAACGAGGCCGCTCACAGTCTTGGCCGCTATGCCCTGTCCGTATCCTGCGAGTGCGACCTGTTCGCGGAACCGCCTGACTTCATCACTGATTCAATAATGGCCGATAGATGCGATTTGGGTCCATGGAGCTGTCCTTCTATGGGTTTTGGCCTCTCTGTCTCCCTTTTGTATTTGACTTGCATCCGTAGGTCCTGAGAAGCAATATATATTGTGGGTTTTAAAAAAAATATTTAACCAGCACCACTTAGGCGGCAAGAAAATAAAGAATGAAATAAAAAAGTAGAAGAAAAGTAATTTTTAAAAATAATAATTAATACACACCAATCATTGGTGGCTCAATGTTGAAGGCCACCGATATCAGCAGCACCCCACTGTAAAGCCACCAAAAAATCGTAAGAGTAGCAACTTTATATCTATGGCCACCAATTGCCAAGGGTGTGTAAAAAATAGTAGCCATTGTGCATAATTCTAGTAGTGATATGATCATTTTTTTTAATATATGAGAGTGTTGTCATTGCAAAATGGTGAAGTTGTCTCTGTTATTGGAGTGGGATCCATAACTCTTACAACTTCTTTGTCATTTGATAATGTTTTACTTCTTCCCGCCCTGTCAAATCATCTATTAACAATTAGTCAGATCCATAACTCTTACAACTTCTTTGTCATTTGATAATGTTTTACTTCTTCCCGCCCTGTCAAATCATCTATTAACAATTAGTCAGGTCACTGAACAACTTGATTGTGTTGTGCTAATGTTTCGTAGTCTTTGCTTGCTTCAGGATATCTGGATGCGGCAGAACATTGAGCGTGGTACTAAGAAGAGAGGGTTGCACCATGTGGCATAAGAGCATGTCAATAAAGTCCATACTGGTGACAGGCTGACAACCTAGGTTGCATGGAAACAGATACAGATATGGCGACATAGACATAGCTAAGACCCGACGATTAAAATTTAACAAATATTATATATATAAAAAATAATACTTTGAATTCATAAAGTACTCGCGTTCACCAAATTCATTCACGATACATAATAATGAAACCACAAATATAATCGTTAAAACAACACATGATTAGAGTCTTAATGGTCTTTAAGTCTTTCTATTTCATCTTGAACTTTAATGTCGTCATTAGTAAAGATCACGACCTCTAGTTCCGGTTCACAAGTGAAAGGTTTGCAATTTCGAGCACCGCATGTCCCATACTCAAAGAATCAAATCCATCCCCACCCATATCCCACATCTTTAAGTGACCATTTTTTAATATAGGTTGGTCCTCCTAGATAGAAGATGAAGATTATTATGAACATATACCAAATCATTGGCTCTTTGTGGTGCTATCCGATTCCTCCTCAAAGACTGTATAAAAATGTATGATGACCAATTTCTTTCACAACATGATGAGGAACAAGATTGTCCAAGAAGCTTCAAATCCAAACCTTGAAGAGTTGGAGTAGAAGCTCCACGGATAAACGACCACTTCACTTGTTGCATTGGAAATTTGTCACTCATAGCATCACTACTTGAAAAATAAAAAAGATTAGCCAAAAAAGCGGCATACTCCTCATTGATACTTCTTCTGTCCACACTATTAGCAAAGTAACGCTCAAAGCTTTTTTCTTCTTCTTTCTATTGAGATCTCTATATCCTTATGCGGAGCAACACGATTTGGAGCACCAACAAGCTACTCATTGCTATAATACATGTAAGTGATAAATGAAAAAATTATAATAATTAAGACCAATTAAATAAATTTACTAAAATTCTCAAGAAAGTTACCTTGGATTTAAAGAATGTGCAAGGCAATGGAGTGGTGTGCTACTCTTGGTCCATCTTTATATTAGCCCCTCATACACAGTATAAAAGAATTCTGATTGCTCATCAAGCTCCTCGTTTTTTTTTTTTTTTTCCATAAATAGCCTTCTTCACATCTTCTATCATACAATCCCACCATTCATAAACCAAGTGAAGACACAGAATATCGATGTCACAAATTCTAAGCATAGAATAAATAGGAGATGTAAAACTAAGTATGCATTTAAGGTCACACCAAAGCTTGTCAGTTAACATTTTCTCTTTGACGCTTCTTGCTAGTTCACACAATCCTCTTGATATGAATTCCATTCCTCACTGATCACCATTCTTTGTAAGTCACACTTTATTTCCTTAGATCTCCTCATCATCATAATCATGGAAACAAAGCTCGTGTCTGCAACTGCAAGAAGCTTTAGCTCTGAATAAGAATTAAAGATGACCAAAATCATTTGGTGGTTCATAATATATTTTTTAATTGCTAAAAATGATAGGATTAAAAACACACCACAAAGTAGCACACAAATATCCTATTGATTTTCCTTATTAACACTAAGATTTGTCAATTGTAGCATATGAAAATAAGGGTCTTTCCCGCAGAAGATTGTTTTATCTAACTACTTAAAATGTCACAAAAACTGGGTTGCTGTCCCTACTGACCAGCCACCGAATAATTATTAGACCAACTTATACTTGTCTAAAGTCTACAAAATTTTATATGCAGATACTAGACACATGGAACTACACTCACACAAATTTTTGGGATTTTTGGAGTTGATTTGATATTTAAATTAAATCGAACAAAAACAGGACAGAAACAAATTTTAAGTAGTAAAAATATATTGTAGTTCACAAATTAAGAAAACGAGTTAGGGGAAGTGCTATCCACCACCAAATAATCATGCAAACATGTTATGTTTCATTCAAATTCCTTTTATTTCCGGATGAAGATGCTCAAGTTGGCTCAATGTTAGAACTCAACCTATTACTCTTTCTTATGTAGTATGTTAAGAGAATGGCGTTTTCAACTTAACTTAGTCCCTAGCATGCAATCTAGAATGGCGTGTTCATAGATTTAACAAGTAGAAATCATTAAGAACGAAAAGAGTTTGAGTCATCACAAGGCATCGTAAGTACTGGTGTTGTCTTACTTATCCTAGAAATTGGTTCATATGTTAATCGCAATTAACAAGTACTACTCTAGAACATATGTAGGTCCTCATTCGACAAGGGCAGGCACACACATATTCATAGCATTAGAATCCTAGATATGCTTACTAAGTATGCATCCATAGAAAACACATAAAGAATTCATCAATGAGATAAGTAGTGAAGCAATTTTCATCCATTCATAAAATAAATTGAAACGAAATGTCATAACACACTTGCAATCATATTCGGGGCTTCAAAACAGCCCCTAACTACTAAAAATTTAGTTACACATAATTCTTAAATAAAACGAAAAAAAAAGACATGAGGCCTCCGCCTCTTTCCTTCCTTCCCCAATGCTGCTTTTATACCAATTCTTGCTGCATCATTTTCTTCTCCTTAACTCACCCACTAATAGCCATTTAGTGATGACAATAAGTGAGAGGAAATGGTAAAACAATTGTAACTCTTTGGGTAGCCTTTATGCCAATTACTCCCTCTTAATCCTCATCTTTAATTCCATTCCCTTTAATATTTGAATAGGTTTCAGCTGAATTGTTCTTGGCTGCATCAATTTTGGCTGCTAGATTTATTGGGTTTATTGCTTTCATTTCAGTTACAAACTGCTCAGCCTCTTGTCAACCTTTCAGTGTTAAAACGGCCATAACTTCTTCTAGAAAAATGATATTAACAATCCGCGAAATGCTCCAGAAAATAGACATCCGTAGCTTTCCAAGCATATAAGGCACGTTCTCTAATTCATTCTGACCTGTCCGAAACTTGCTTCCAAAGTCAGCTGACCTGCACAGGCAGTTTTGACGAATTTGTTACTTAAAATTCCACATATGCTATTTTTATTTTATTTGCTTGACAAATCCTACAAAACACTAAAACAAAGTAAATAGCTCAAAAATATAAGGAACTAACTAAGAAAAGACAAGTGAATTTGATGTAAAATATATATAAATATGAGCTTATCAAAAAACTCTTCACAAACATCGGCAATTCAAATGCATTGACCATACACATCGTTAGACGGACTTGCCGTCAATGTGCATATGTTATTCAAAGCTAGATGTAGTGTATGTACTACACATGGAGTCCAAAATATGTATCTATATTTGGCCTCTGTTATTTTTCCTGCTTCGCAAGAACTTGCATTGATTGTGATTACTTCAACTACATATTGTGGTCCAGTCTCATGAATGCATTGATCGAGCAAATTAGCAATGAATTGAGCATTCTTCGTCTCACCTTCACAATTAACCGCCTTCAAGAACATAGGTCCACTTTCACAAGTGGCCATAATATTGATAAGTGGTCTTCTTTGAGAATCTGACCATCCATCGCTACGCATACTTCACCCTTTTCTCTCAACGAATTCATTACTAGATTTAATTTTTATGTTAATGTAAATCTTCTTCATTTGGAAAAATGTAGTCCTCAACCTGGAGGCTTATAACCCAGAACCGAATTCTTACAAGCATATGTAAATGCTTGGAAAAAATATGGTTCCTAGCAAGATTGAATGACAACCCACTTGTATAAAACATTTATAGCAATAATAGGATCCAAATTCTCTCTATGCATCAATTAGAAGTTTTCATCAATTAATCCAGCAGCTCCCTTTCTTTTATTTTGATCAAGTCCACTTTCCATTGTGGAACCCAATGTATCAAATTCCAAATCAAAGGTAGTAGCAATTGAAGAGCCAAATTTGCTTGATGTGGTGACCTTGGTGGTTAAAGAAATTGTTCTAGCTTTGGCATTTTTTACCCTCACCTCCGCTTCATCCATCACTCGTTTTTTGTTTTTTTTTTTGTTTTTTTTTTTAATAAATTACTTTGTGTAACTTTGTTGCAAGGTCTAACCCCACTTCCTTTGATTTTCAACAAATGATAATTGACTTTAGATTATGATCCATGAAAATCTTCTTCATAATAATTACACTTGAAACTAACATTCCCCCCACCCTTCAAGCCACTTGATTCATATTATGTAAGATACTTCCATAGAGGAGCATTATCATTAGGGGTGGGCATGGTTCAGTGCAGTTTTGAGTGAAACTGAAATCGAAACCAAAAACTTTTGCGGTTCGGTTCGGTGCGGTTTTGAAGCCAAAACCAAAATGAAACCAAACCGTTTAATTTGGTTCGGTATGGTTTCAAATGGTTTCTATTCAGCTTTAGACCATTTACAATTTTACATACAAAATTAAAAAGTAACATGAACAACTTTGTTTTCTAAACTGAACAGAAAAAAAGATCAAAAGCTAATTAAGATTATACTAAGCTGTGAAGTCAACTGATTACATAATTGTGCCTAGGGATGGGCAACGGTTATGGCGGGCGGGTAACCGCGGTTATTTATCCATAACCATTTATTCTCATACCCGCATAACCGTTTACCCGTTGGGTAATTGCCTAAACGGTTATACCCATACCCATAATCGTTTATAAACGGTTAACCATACTCATAACCGCGTACCCATTTAGCCGTAACCATTTGATACCCGTTTACCCATTTATCATTTTTTAACCCGTTTATCCCTTTTTTTTTTTTTTTTTACCATTTACTCATTTTTCACCCGTGTACATGTTTTTTTAACAACTTGAAAATTAAAAAAGAAAAATTTGTCATAATTTTATTTTTCTAACAATTAAACACCGTTATAGGTACATTCATGATACATTTCTGCATTTTAATTTTTTAAGTCCTTATATCATTCCAATAATTGAAATAATAGTTTACGGACGATATTTTTAACTGTTAACAATGAAGGTAATATAAAATTGGCTAGGTATTCTTGGGTTACGAAAACTATTAAAAGACAGTATTCTTTGGTTATTTAACTCGGAAAGTAAAGTATTAACATAATATATATAATGGACCATGAAATCATGCACTATAGTCAATAACATTGATCTAAGTTTTGTCCGATAAGGAATATGGTTTGTGTTAATTTTACATATATAAAATAAATTGGTAAACGGTTACCTGTTTATAACCTCGGTTAATATCCATAACCGCCCATTTAAATTTCGCGGTAAACGGTTATACCCATAACCGTTTATTTATCTAAACGGTTACCCATAACCGTAATCGTTTAATTTAAACGGGCGGGTAACCGCGGTTACCCATAACCAATGGGTATTTGCCCATCCTAATTGTGCCAGGTACATTAAGAGATTACACATAATATATCAAAAGCTAAGTCTTATAAACCATGCAATTCTACACTAAAAAATAGACTGAATATTAATTCCACCAATGATTGTTTAACTGATTAACTCAAAAAATTACACTTGATTAACCATAAGCACATTAAGAGCATTCCAACTGGAAGATGGATGACTTTTGAGAGAGAGGGATACTGATGAGAGAGAGGAGAGAGCAGCGCTGCCTTTGAGCAGTGGCCTGTTGAAGGCTAAAGAAATTCATGATATTCAAGTGTAGTTAATTTCATACAATATATATATAAGGACTCTAACAAACAACCAATTAGAACATGACATCTAATATGGATATTATTAAATGTTTATTAACATTTGCGGCGAAGTACAGTTTCAATGTGATTTTCAAAAGCCAAAATTGAAGCCAAACCGTTTTCACTGTTTGAAAACCGCAAAACTGAACTGTTCGATGCGGTTTGATTTGGTTCGTGTTTCGGTTTCGGTTTTCAGTTCCAAGTGCCCACCCCTAATTATCATCATATTCCTAGGATTGTGCTTGAGAAGATGAACCCTCATTGAAACCACTCATGTTCCCTAAACAAAAATAAGCAACATCTAATTCAAATTATACATACCCAATCAATTGATAAACATTTATTATCTTTGCATCAGACAATCAAATTCAAATCAAGCAATGCCAATTAAAATATGCAAAACTTCAATCAAATTAGAATAATTTAAATTCAAATTCAATTCAAAGTAAGCAATACCCAATTAAATCTATAAACTTACCTCCAATTAAAATAGAATGTTGAACGCATTCTATGTAGAATCAAATTCTGCAGTTGCCCAATCAACACAGATTAAAGAAAGAGCTTCAAATTAGATAGGAGAACTCGAGGCTCAAGATTAGGTAAAGTCTAGAGAAAAAGGACTGAAAAGATGACTTAAGAGAAGACTAAAGAAGACTGGAGCCGGGAGTGAAGACGCCGCGAAAGATATAGAGAAAGGATGGAAGAGAATTGAAGTTAAAGGGTTGGGAAGTTTCAGGTTTAGAAGTTTTGATATTTATAAAATTGACCCAAAATGTTTTTCTAAAATGCCCCTGTCGTGCCTTGATTGTGTCTCGACTGTTTCCAAACCGTTTGACCGTGTCCAACTCATGTCTAGGGCATGTATGAGGGACAATACTTGGGTCCTCACCGGGGAGGACCCAAATTTTACTGACTCCCAATGAAAAAATGATACTTGTCTTTTTTATTATAGTTCAGATCATTTTTATTCTATTTCAGATATTGGTGGGTCCTTTTAATGATAGATGGCTTGATTTGATTGGGTTAAATGGTAAAATCAGTATATTGGGTCCTCCCCGGTGAGGACCCAAGTATTTTCCATGTATGAGGCGTGTTGGGGTGTCCGACTCTCTGACACTTTTGGGTTTTGGCTAGCCATGTCACTTTTCCGTCAACTCTTCGTTTGTCCCCATGTACATTTGGGTGCGTAATAAGCAAAATGTGATGGCTAGGTTTACTACACAGGCGGAGTGCCGGAGGATGGTACATGGTATTTGTAAACTATTGTGGCTCCAAATACTCCTTATAAAGATTGGATTCAAGCCAAATGGATCTATGTTGTTATACTGTGATAACCATGTGCTGCGGGAGATTGCTAACAATCAGTTCAATATTATCAAACCAAACATGTTAAAATGGATCGCCACTTCATCAAGAAGAAGTTAGATGTCGGACTGGTTGATACTCCGTATGTCAAATCAGCAAACAATTAGTGGAAGTGTTGACACATGCAGTATCAGCTAGAGTGTTTCATGTCATGACTCCCTAGATAAGTTGGTTTTTAGGAGACATCTATGTACCAATTTGAGGGGAGCACTGGCTTGAGTCAATATACCTAGAATAAGCATTCAATGTACCTAGAATAAGAATTCAATGTACCATACATCCTTGTACTTGTATGTATATATTGCCCTCCTATTAAGAGAAGAATAAGACCAAAAATATTCAAAACCTTAAATCAACTTTTATCTATTCCATGGTTTATTAGTTAAATTTTGTTTTCTTGGCAGTAGGCACAAATTTTCTTTTCTCCAATTGAAAGAATGATCAAATTACCCGTATATAGGATATACGCTTCTAAGACAATATGATTGTCAATTAGAATGTCTTCCAAAATGTTTCATAACTCCATAGGATGTAGTTGGAAAGAAAGACAAATCTTGATCAAGTTAAGATTTGGGGTTGTCATGCATATGTCAATTGACTTAATGCATGTTTGCTAAAAGGTAAATGTTTGTATGAGCATTATCTTGTTGGATAAAACTTTTATAAACCAACTAACAAATGTCGTTTGTTGGATAGTTCATTGTAACCCTACAATAGGATTTGCCTAAGATAGAGCAAATGAACGAGAGATACAACTCAAAGAATATGGGTTCTTTGAGAGACAAGATGATACTTAATAAATGTAACAACCTAGTTCCTACACCAAGAGCTCCAAGATAGTCGAGAAGGATCTACAAACCATCTCAATTGAATGGTTTGGACTTTATGATTATGTCATAGAATTACACCTCTTAATTCAAAAGAAATAAGAATGAAGATTCTTATGACTACATTGAGTGTGTGTACCACATATACTCAAGGAAATGGTATAATACCATTTAACCCAAAAAAGTGAAACCTTTTAAAGCTAATTGGTAGCTTAAAGTGACTACAATAAAAAAGATCGGTTAACTTGGAAGAAACCATCTTTGACGTAGTCTTGGTTTCAATTAATTCGACGATTGCTTGCTACAACTAAATGGTGATTTAACATTTGAATATTGTATGGGTTTCCGAAACCATTATCAAGATAGTCTTGATAATATGTCTAAGACTAAGAATCACAAGATGTGTAAGTTGTAGAGATCCATCCATCATGAATCTTAGCAAGCTAGTGGGAGCTATAAGCGTCTTATGAGAAAAGTTCAAATCGTTTGATTTCTCGTAAAGATGTAAATGAATCTTTTGTTTACTAGGTTTACAAAAGATTAGTCGGACTTATTCATATTCCTAAATTTGAACATATATATGATATATTAATTTTGAAAATGAAAGGAATTCTTCTTCGATAAAGTTATGATTTTAAACGTTCTATAATGATAGAATGTATATGGGACACATTAGTCTATATAGTTGGGATAGAAATCTATAATGATAGATTTCAATATATAATTGGATTATCTCAATCCCTATTGATAGACGATAGATGAAGGAAGTTTCTCAAATGATAAACTTCAAATGGAAGGACAATTCCAATTAGACAGGGAAGTTTCTCTTCTAAAAGGGAATGTACCCTTTGACTCCCAAAAAAACATAATGCATAAATAGAATCCTTTATGCATACACAGAAAAGTGATTTACGTATTTCATATTGAATGAAAAACGTTGATATGAGTTGTACCAAGATCGATAAAAAACGATATCATTGCAACCCCAGGATCAGAACCATGGCAACTGTCAAGTGAGTCCTTATGTATTTGAGAAATACTAAAGGATAGGTTCCTCAAGAAATGAGGAAGAATTAGAGTAACAAATGGAAGCATAAACGTATTAGATTATGAATCTAATAACGTATCCATCATTGGATATCTCTTCATTATGACTGAAGAGATAATTGGATATCTCTTTATTATGACTAAAGAGACATTTAGGTGGAAACACTAAAAGTCTAGTGTTTTGCATCATGCATACAAAATATATCGCCATATAGAAGCTTACAACAATGTTGTTTGGATGCAAAAGTTCATTTATGAACTCTCAATTTGGTTCCAACCAAAAAGTGCCACTAGTGTACCCCTACTACGACACTAATGGGGCGATATGTCAAGCCAGGGAATCAAGGTCTTATCAAGATCTGAATGTAGTTGAGAGAATGAACCACATGATTGAGAATCATGTATAATGGTGGCGTCTTTAATCTCAAGGTTGCTTCTACGGATAACATATAGATATCCACTGTCTAGGCCTATTACTCAGCTATTTATGAAATGACTTCAGAAGAGGTATCATCACTGATGACATGTTGATTGGCTCTAGTGCAAGTGAGAGATTGTTGGAAATGTGCCCTAAATCCAATCATATGATGATAGTTTACGGACATTTCACATGTTAAACTAATCTAGTTTAATATAAGGGCAAAGATTATTGTTTAAAGTCGTCTCATATAAACGTTATATGCCTGAATAATAAATCCAAGGAATATATAATTGAGAGAATGTGATCTAAAGAAGTTAGATTCATGAAACCATTCGTTTTCGTATACACATCCTAAACGTTTTCTGATCATAAGATTGCCAATTGAGCATTAACAGTCTGTTAAGATCAATACGTGCTATGTCTTCTCTCATAGAGAGTGACTGGTCTCGAGTCATTGGTGTGACTAACACCAAGACAAGCATGTAGGTGCTCAATAGAGAATGAGTCCACTGAACGCGATCAACAATGAGTTTCATACTCATGTCACATGAGAAACTCAAGGTTGGGATAATGAAAAGTAGTCCTTTAACCTTAGGCATCATAGTTATCATGTGGTTAGGTCCTTGATCTTTGACTGTGTCAAAGGCACTCCATTAGAGGGTGTCCACGACATAGTTGGGGTTAAGCCACTTAACTATAGAGGTAGATGAATGCACAACAAGGGATCTCTAACCTTCAAACTGTTGAGAGAGAATACTCTTTAATAAGATTAAGAATCTCTGGCCAGAGTATGAATGAGATTTAGGAAGTCGTTCCAAATGACATTCAAGGTAATCAAATAAGTAAGAGAATCACATTGGGTAGTAGACATGAATAAACTATCAAACCAAACAATGTGATCAAGAGTATTGTAGAAAGACCATAATGCATTGTAATCCCAAATTAAATAGGTTCTCCAACCTCTTCTGATTAGCTTGGGTATCCATGACATATTGCTAGGTGTCACTCATGGCTTATCGAAGCCCTAAGGGTGTATAATCACTAAAGGGTGAATTGAAAGTAAGTTTCAATTCACAATCAATTAGTAAGAGTTCTAATTGTGCAATGCCTCACTAAAAGAAACCTAATGGATTGCACACCATGTGAGATAATGATTGAAGGAAATAACGAAGATGAGTAAGGATAATTAAATAGTTTAATTGTATGTGGCAATGATGAATTAAAAGTTAATCATGAATGAAAGGTTCGTTTTAGGCCTTAAGTTAGTTTTGGGTTTCGGGACTCAAAAGGGTTTTAGTCCACAATGCACATAAGGTTTAAGTTGTGTGACAACTAAAGCAAAATGGGCAATTAACACACTAACAATAGGGAGGCCGGCCATGCTTAGAAAGGGAGTGGTTTTAGACTTATTACAAGTTTGCCACTCAAATGAAGATAGGTATAAAAGTAACTTTATAGCCTTTTCTTCATTAGGGTCTTTCTCTTTAGAGAGGCTGGCCACCATGGGAGATCACTGCTAGCATTTTGTTCTTCCATGGTCACTCATCTTCTTCCTCAACCATTCTTGGTGTCAGAACTTAGAGGTCTCCAACTTTAGGGACATTTGGAGAACCCATTCCTCCATCCATATCCAAAAAGTCATGGAGCCAAGAAGCAAAGTTCCTCCATCCACATCCATGGAGCCAAGGAGCAAGGAGATAAAGGAAAGAAGGCCCTCACATGGGTGAATATCCTTTGCTAAGCAAAAAGGTGCTTCAAAGGTATAAAAGTTTCTCAAATCTTTTCTTTAAGATTTGAGTTGAGTCTTTGTTCACCACAACTACTAGGCTTTGAATTTCATGGTTTAAGTTTTGTTTTAAAGTGCATATTTCTATGCTTCCACCATTTAATCGTTAAATGCATGTATTATGTTGCTTAATGAACTTAGTTTTTCATAATTTTTCCTTCAGTAAGCTGGCTGTGTGGAGAAGGGAGTGAATAAGGGTGGCAATATGGCGATGTTTTCGCTCAGCAAGCCCATTTTGTTGTGGAGTGTGGGGGCAAGAATAACGTTGTTCGATGCTATGTACATGACAAAAGGTAGAAAAAGATTGATTGGCATATTCAGTACCATTGTCACTGTGGATGACCATAATAGTGGCTTGAAACAGGTTATGAATCATGGCAACAAAGTTTTTAAAGTGATCAAAGACCTCAAATTTTCGTTTCATAGGATAAATCCAGGAATAATGGGAAAAATCTTTAGTAAAGAGTACACAATAGCGACAACCATTGACAAAAGTAACTGAAGATATCCACACGTTAGAATGAATAATATAAAAAAGGGAAGAACCGCAAATATTATTATTAGAATAAAAGGATAATTGGGTAGACTTGCTAATGGCACAGCTCATACAAAATGATTTATCAACTCTAACAGTAGGACCTAAATTAGAAGAAAGATGTGATATAACTAATGATGACGGTGCCAGGTAATGGAAAAGACCAAATTGTTGGTGCCAGGTGGTAGAAGAGACGATGACATAGGCTTGAGGGGCGGCAGAGACGGTGGAGAATATAGACAAGGGATATAGCCCATCTTTACAGGGGCCATGAAACATCAACACATCGGTACGTAAGTTATAGATTTGATAAAAATGAGGAACAAAGACAAAGAACACTAAATTATCTTGGGTAACATAAGCAATAGACAAAATATTTTTACGAAGGTCAAAAAGAAAAAAAAGTATTTTAAAGAGTAAAACTAGAAGAACCAAGAGAAAGAGGGATCGTAATGGTACGAGTAATGTTCATAGTATCACCATTACCCAAGTATACATTAGAAGAACCAGCATAGGGTTTCATATGAAAAACCAAAGACGATTGACCGGTCATGTGGCGGATAGCACCAGTGTCAAGATACCAAACAAGTTTAGATTGCTGTTAAATTGAGCTCCAGCTAAGGGTGGGGCTTGGTCATACGAGCTGTAGCGATGTGGGAAAGTTTGTTAGGTGTGCTGAGTGGTGTTATAGTTGTAACACTAAATTGGACCAAGAATGGAGATTGCAGTGGATTTGAGAGTGTTAAGCCTGGGAATTGGCTGGATCGAATGTTTATTGGGGCAGGAAGATGGGCCAGGAAAATTGTGGATAACGTTGCACTAAACTCGCAGTAAAGTTTTGCGACTGCTGAGGATTCCAGGGTTGTTGATGATTGTGGTTGGGCTAGGCTCTAAAAGTAGGTCGTTGATGATTGTTGTTATTCCAGGGCCTGCGATTTCCCTAACAGCTAGATGGACCATGCCAGCCTACACGATTGCCTCCACCACCACTGTCAGAATTGCCACGACTACCACCATACCTTGAATTCACCATGATAATGGCTTGGCCATTGTTAACTCCAAAATTATTTTAAGGATTTTGTTGGTCAAATGTGAGAATCTTGGAACGTAATTCGATGAAGGAAAGAAGAGGACCACTGATCAATGTAATGGTAAGCATCTGGTAATCAGTCCCGAGTCCACGAATAGTACAAATAACACGATCTGTATCATAAATTGGTTCACCAATTTCAACGAGTGGATCATCAATGAATTTGGCTTCTTGGATGTATGTAGACATTTGCGATCTTGGAGCCTTTTGACAAATCCAAGAGTTGAAAGCACAAAGTGGCTTCATTAGCAATAGAGGTCTAAGAAAATTGAGTATGGAGGCAATCCCATAAAGCATGGGAATGTGGCACAACCAATAGTGAGATAAAGTAAAGAATCAGATATTGTACTCATGGATAGCTAAGTACTAGTTGGTCCTATTGATGCACTCAAAAACAAAATTTTACCCATGAAATTCAAGGCCTAGTGAGTGTGGTGAACCAAGACTCAACTCAAGAACAATGTGAATTGAGAAATCTTATACCTTTGTTGATTCCTCTTTGCATAAGCAAAGGCTAATCACCCAAGGAGAGAGCATTCATTCATTGCTTCTTAGCTCCATGGATTTCTTGGAGGATGGTTGAAAGGATTCTCCAAGTTTCCAAAATAGAGAACCTCTAATTTTCCACACGAAGGAGAGCATTGATGAATAGATCAGTGTCCTAGAGGAAGTAAGATTGCTAGCTAATTTCCTCTAGGGTGGCCGGCCTCTTAGAGAGAAAAAGAGAGCTTGTGTTCTCTCCAATTTCCTCCAAAAGAAACCTTAATGATGAAATGGTTATAAAGTCCTTTATATAGTCCCTTCAATTAACTAAAAGAACAAAACCCCCTTTCTTTCTCTATATGGCCGGCCTCCTTAGAGCTATGGGCTGTTTGGGCCCTTTTGGATCTTAAGTCAATAAGTTGTCCTACAACTTATGTTAATGGGCTTGACATTCAAATCCCATTGGGCCTTGCGGCCCAAAACTAACCCGAGGTCTATAACGAACTTATTCGTTTGATTAGTTAACATATTAATTAATCCTAGCCATAAATAATTAAACCATTTAATTATCTTTACTCATCTCCTTTGTTTTGTCAATCTCTACCTTACACGGTGTACGATCCATTAGGTTCCTTTTAGAGAAGCAGTGGGTGATTAGAACTCTTCAAATCGATTATGAATTGAAACATACTTTCAATTCTCCCTTTAGTGAATATACACATTTAGGGCTTCCACAAACCACGAGTGACACCTAACATTATATCATGGCTACCCAAGCTAATCAGAAAAGGTGGAGAACCTATTTAGTTTAGGATTACAATGCAATATAGTCTTTCTCTAATACAATACTCTTGACCACATTGTTTGGTTTGATAGTTTATTCATGTCTACTATCCAATGTGATTCTTTTACTTATATGATTACCTTGAATGTGATTTGGAACGACTTACTAAATCTTATTCATACTCTGGCCAGAGATTCTTAATCATATCATAGAGTAGTCCCCCTCAAACGGTTTGAAGGTTAGAGATCCCTTGTTGCGCATTCACTTGCCTCCATGGCTAAGTGGCTTGACCCCAACTATGTCATGGACACCCTTTGACTGAGTGACTTTGATATAGTTAAAGATCAATGATCTAACCACAAGACAACTATGATGCCTCAGGTCACATGACTACTTTGCATTATCCCAACCATGAGTTCTCATGTGACATGACTATGAGAACTCCTCGTTGATCGTGTTCAGTGGACTCATTCTCTATTGAGCACCTACATGCTTGTCTTGGTGTCAGTCACACCAATAACTCGAGACCTGTCACTTTTTCTAAGAGAAGACACAGCACGTACTGATCTTAATGGACTGTCAATGCCCAATTGGCAATCCTATGATCAGGAACATTTAGAATATGTGTACTAAAGAGAATGGTGTCATAAATCTAATTTCTTTAGATCACATTCTCCCAATTACATATTCCTTGGACTTATTGTTTAAGCATATAACATTTATATGAAACGGCTTTAAACAATAATTTTTGCCCTTTATATTAAACTAGATTAGTTTAACATGTGAAATGTCCGTAAAGTATCATCATATGATTGGCTTTAGAGCACATTTCCAACAGATACCAATAGAGTTACTCGGAATTAGGGATTTAAAGATGAGAGAGATGGTCAACTTCAATGTATTTAGGATTGGCACTGGTGGGAGGGGGAGAGAGAGAAGAACCGTCTACGTATTTTCAGAAATCATGACCAATACGAAAAGCTTTGAGTTGGCGAACCCAAACAATATAGTTGGTGGAGAAAGTTTAAGGAAGTTGCAGTGTTTTGGCCAGGAAGAGAGGAATAAGATGATGCCATGAGGGGAGAAAATTGGACGACAAGTTGCTGTGTTTTTTTATTCATTTACGGTTTGGATGGCAAGAGAAGGGAATGGGAGACAAACCCTAGGACCTATGAAAACTTAGACGAGTGATACCATGTAGAATTATGACTCATTGCATTGATGTGTGGAAAATATTAAAATATATCGGTTATATTAATCCCTATTGAGGTAAGAATCCTACACTAATTACAATTGGAAACTACATTTCTATAATACATGCTACAATCACGAAGTATAATCACGGAAAGGATACCGGATTAATTGTCTAGTCTACGGTGTATATAAGATGTGATCTAGTGATGGCATTGGAGAAAATTCCTCTAGTGATTAATCATATGGGCGACAACTATACCCAGCCCTTTTTTTTTATTTTTTATTTTTTTATATAACCCACACACCCATCCATATCCAGCCCACTTTCAAGTTCCCTTCCAACCCATAATTCCGTACAGACCACGCCCTAAAATAAATATGAAATTTTTTTGTATAGTGTATGTACGTGCATTTACCAACCACAAATTGGCTTGGGATTTTAACATAAGTAGGCTTAATATGGCTTAACGGTGATGATATTGGGGTTCCACCATAAAACCAATTGGCAATATGGGGAGTAGCCCAAGATCATATAAGCATATAGCAAACCTTGTCCCTCACCGATGTGGGACAACTCTCAACACGCCCCCGCACGTGTGGCAGATTTTCAAGCCTACACGTGGACAACAACTGGGTGACGTGGAGCGCGTGTGGCTGTTGGGCTTCACACGTAGACAACCTTGCTCTGATACCATGATGATATTGGGGTTCCACAATAAAACCAATTGGCAATATGGGGAGTAGCCCAAGATCATATAAGCATATAGCAAACCTTGTCCCTCACCGATGTGGGACAACTCTCAACAAACGGTACTGTTCATTTTTAACGAAAAATCACATTTTTACCTTTACCTGAACACTATTCATTATACCTTTAAAAAAGATTTTTCCGTTAAAAGGAAAGTCTTTTTGGACTTTTCATTAGTTTTCCTGTAATATAATTTGTGGTGAAAAAATATGAACATGGCATTGGTTATAATGAAACATTTTCATGCGTTAAACCCTAGCTTGTGCATGAAACTAATGGAGATCGATAATAAATTGCTTCTGGGGATAAAGGAATGAAACTCTGGATCTTCTCAAACAATGTCACTGGTGTTCATGAACTTCTAATTAATTAAAATTTTATTTGATGTTACAAGGATAATCAGCTTCCCTTACTTGACATGCTCAAAACCTGCCATGCTGCTGCTGGTAATCGATGGCCTAATTTTCATTGCTGTTGATTTTGTTCAGTAAGTACAAAATGCAAATGCCAAAATTGTCATATAATTACGGGATGGTTAAAAATAAAGTGCATGACAGACCGCGCTTTACAATAGTGATGAAAATTAATCATGTCTATGCATTTTGGTACAAGTTATATCCACACCAGTCTCCCTCCTCTAATAACTAATAATTTAACTTGCTAACACTGTCGTTTGTCAAATAAGAAAAAAAGAAAGTGAATGCAATGATTTGATTGAAAACTAGAGTTGACTATGATTAATTTTTCAGACAAGTGTTGGTGGCGGTGGCGCCCCAGAAGCTGTGGATTTAGCAAACAGTCAATCGGTTTGTGGGTGTAATGATATCGCCCTTTGCGAGTTTTGGACTGAAAACTTCAATCACAGTTTTCAGTTTTCTTTTAGGTATTTTTGCACATTTTCGAGAGTGAGATTTGCACTCTCGGAAGACTGCTTCAATATCAGTTTCTTGGGGTAAGGGGGCCTGCAAAAATGGCGCAATAATGATTCAGAAACTTTTATTTGCACTCCTCTAATGTTGTCACTTTTTGTAAAGAGTGCAGACTGTAAAAAAAGGGGATATATACACAACAGAAGCTGATTATAAATTTTTAATAAAAAATATAATTGATGAGACAAATTTGTAACCGAATTTGTTTGTGCATATATATAGACAACATTGAACATTGAGCATTAAGACTTGTATATAATTCGTTTTGCTTTCAAAATCCTAGGGAAATTTAAAACGCAGCTCCCTTGCAGATGAATGAGTTGTACTTCTAATTAGTAAACTCATGGCCAGGTATATGCACTAATAAAAAACCGTCCACATATGTTCTTCATCTATTTTCCCTCTCTTACTCTGACTTAAGTAAAGCTAATATATATCTGGTTGTGTTAGGAAATAAGGGCTCCTACTACTATCCTTCCAGGAATGCAGTAAGAAAAATTGATGGGAAAAGAAACTGGTTAGACATGAGGACCAATACTCCACATTTTGCCAAATTCATAGACCAAATTAATGAACTTTAAGGGACTAAAGCTACAATTGAGCATAATTTAGGGACCATCAGTACTCCAATTTTCTCAAAATATAGATAAGCAGAAAATCTGAACTTGTACTTGTTGTGAACTGAGTCATCCAGTTCATGTGCACATATTATATGAGCACAGCAGTCAGCCGACTGATCAGGAACATTTTTGGTTAGGGGCCAAGTACTGTATATAAAAAAAGAATGGGGCTTAATACGAAGTCTTCAGTCTTCTAGCTATAGGGGCTAAACTAAGATGCATGCATGAATGAAGGGCACTTTGCATGCGTTTAAATAATTTAGTCACATGAAATCGTTTGGTGCAGGGCTCAAGAAACCTCAACTCCTTGATTTTAGTGGGCTTTAAGGTTAATAGATTAACATGCACCAATCAAGCTTCTGCTCAATGTGCTTCGACAGTCGACCCTTCTGATCAAGCACTCTGATCGAAACCAATATGTTGGTTTGATTAAGTTAATCCAGCTGCAGGAAATACATTGAAATAGATACGATTTGTACGTCGGTTAGGTTAAAAAAAATAAAACAAAAAAACATATTCTAGAGCACTGGACTCGCTTGGCAGCAGATGAATAAACAAAGTATGAAAGCTATGCATGCATGATATTTTTTTTGTCTCATATACGAGTAATATTCTCTTATCATGTTATTATGAGTCATTAATGTTCAGATTCAGTTCACAGGATAATAATTTTTTGTTTATACAAATGGTATAGAGAGGAAGAATTTGAATTCTAAATCTCAAATTGTTGGATAATGTAATTTTAACCACGTCAATCACAAACTTGCGCTATTGTTCTACAGTAAATAAGCAAAATGGTCATGCGCTATTTGTCGTCTGGACTTTTTTGCAAGGTGAAAAATCGTCTTGTTGCGGAAAAGAAAAATGGTTCTCTATCTACCCAATGAAATTCAACACCTATGACAACAATGGATTCTCCACCATCCAATCACAGACATGTTTATAATTTTCTGTCATGCTCAAAAAAGCCTTCTAGAAATCGCACATATTAAAGTCATGTCCAATTAAATCCAAGTCCCTATAATAAGTTATATTCCTTGTACATATATATGAACTCATGGATTTTCCACTCCCCTGTTTATATGCGCAGCAGCAACATTTAATTTACAATATACGATATGGAAACTGGGGCAACAGTTGCCAAGTTTGAAAGCAACCCAGAATTATGTGATTTTGGCACTTAATTATAAATTTATATATTTATATATACTTATATATACAGTGAGGGGATTCCTGACTTTGACTGCTTGCATCATAATCCACATGCTTAATTATTAATTATGAATAATTTTAGGTAGATCAACTTTTTAGATCATATTTACAAATCATGTGATGTGTTACTAGTAGAAAATAAAAACATTAATCAACAGTTAAGTGATAATTCAATCATCAATAATCATATCATATAATTTACAAAATATAATTTAAATAGATAGTCTCTCTATATTACCTGCTTAATTATATATAAATATGCAAATATTATCCATGGCTAGCCTATATCGATTTACTCATTTGGTACGACACTATCCCAGTGCGTGCATGCCATACATGCAAGTAGAGCTTAATTAATGTCATTATCTAGTGGTGTATTACGTTTCTAATTTATTTTCTTATTATCTTGCTTTTTTTATTGTTAGGTTAAATTATATTTTGACCTCTCAGATTTTCCTCCAATTTCAAATTCATACTTTTTTCAATTTCATACAACGGCTCACGATTTCATATCAATGTCCGGCTCACAATTACATACCAAAGTCATACATCCGTCACAATTTCTGTTAAGTTAAATTAGTTTCTCTGTTTTCTGACCATATTAACATTGCAAAGCTAAAAATAGGTTTGATTACGCTTTTTATGCAAAAGATTTAGTTATTTAATAATGTAAAAAATAAGGAAAAAAAAAACTTTAAACAACAATCTCATTCCCAATAATCAATTCACCACCCGACGCATCACAGCAGCTCCTCCTCTCCCTCCCATTGCAGCCACCTGCACTACCAAAAAAACACTTTACCAGACGAAAAAGCTTTGTCGAGTCAAAGTGGCTTTCGTCGCAGTACACTTTAGCTGACAAAAGTATGTCGAGGAAGATTGATCGCTCGAAGTCTTTTCTAACGAAAACACAAATTTATCGGGTGAAACAGGTTTTGCAAGACGAATAAAGGCATCGGGTAAACATGCGTTGACTGACTTGACCCAACGAAAATTTCTTGCCCAACTACCAGGTTTCGTCGCTCGACATCGAATTAAATCATGTTAAAATCTTGACCCGACAAAAGTGTCATTGGCCTAATTTTTTGAAACCAAAATATAAAAAAAGAAAAAAACATAAACTTTGCTCGACGACAATAGTTTTCGGGCTAAATTTTTTTTAAAATTTGTTATAATAACAATATTTATAATAAATAAATAATTTAATTTACATTAATTTTTAAAAAAAATTGTACAATCAAATGTTATGATACTGACAATATGTCAATCAAATTTATTACAATTGTAAATAGGTCAATGATACTTTAAGGTACACTATAACACCTCAATCAAATAAAATTTACAATTCATGCTACACTATAATACCTCAATTAAATAAAATTTACAATTCACTATAATACCTCAATTAAATAAAATTATAAAATTTACAATTCATGCTACACTATAATACCTCAATTAAATAAAATTTACAATTCATGCCACTGTCAGTTAAACGCCCAACCTCTCTCATCTATCTCCTTCATAACACACGATGCTGGCCTTCAATCCCCTAAAACACTTAAACCCATTGCCTCCCATGACATTCAACCTCCATTTTCCAGCCTCAAACACCTGCCACTCCTAACGATCTCATACTTTCATCTTGATTTTGACGAACAATGTGACACTTTTGCTCGAGAAATCACGATCAAGGTATTTTTTTTCTTTTTGTTTTCTTCCTGTTCTTCAATTTTTAAGATTTAGGTTTTTGAATTGTGTTTTTGAGAGATTTGGTGTAATTTAACACATTACACCTTTTGGTTTTGAATTTGAGTTTGTTTAGATTAAAATTGGTTTGGGCATATCACAAATTTAGTTTTCTTTGCATTATTGGGGCTTTTTGCAATGGTGTATGCTGCTTAGTACTTACCTTGTTTTTTGGTTGCTTGGAATTGTGAAGATTAAGAAAAGAGAAGTAGTTGGGTAGTTTCCATTGAATCAATGTGAACAATTTAGTGATTCATAGCATTTGGATTGTTATGTTTCCATGCTAATTCTTATTTTGTATGAAGCAGTGGTATGGAATTATGGTTTACTCTGCAACGGTGTTATATGCACCTTGTGCATTTTGTCTATGGTGACTGGGTGTCATCCGTTCAATCTCTTGAATATATGCATTTGATCTAGGTGGGTCTGTTTCGGTATATTTGCTAACTCTATGCATGTTTATTCATGGTGGTTATGCCGTTTAGTCTAATCGCCACTCCTCATGCTCTTTTTCTTAGGTTATGTGCTCCTAGGTTTTGTGGCAATGTCTATTTCTTGTTCTATGCTCTTACATTGATATTCAAACAGTTTTTGAGAATTCAGACACTGCATTGCAGTGTCTCTTTCATGTTCTGTGCTTTTACATTGATATTTAAATAGTTTCTATGGATTCAAACACTGCAATGCAGTGTCTGTTTCATGTTATATACTTTTACATTTATTCAAATAGTTTGGATTTAGACACTGCAACACGAAGTAGCTTTTATTTGTTAATGAGTAGGTCGAAGTAGGTTTTCTTTGTTAAAAGCTACAAAAAAATCATTTGGACTCAAACTGGCCAAACATATGAGCAATTCAGTACTAGTCTCATGGAGGCGATCATTTAACTCCGTAAGTTGGGAATCATTGAAGCAATTCGATACTTGTTCATTGAAGCGATCATTTAGCTACTTTGTAACGATGACGGTTGGTGTTTTTGTAGGCATTACGTAGCGACCTCTCGAGCTACATGTCTCAGCCATGTTAATAACCTCAATTTGATGTTGGACACAAAATAACCATATTTTGTCAACCAAAAGATCAAACCACTCATCATTTCTCATGTAGAACAGTTGTTCTTTGCATGTGTTGACTAAAGCCATTGCATACACAATCCCTTGATCATTCTTTTGTAATGCATGTGGTAAATCATTTGTGATTCCCAATATAGATTTCATAAAAAATAGGAGAAACATAAACTCAAAAGATTGTATGTATCTCAATAACCTATTTGGTTCGGCCACAGTATCATTAATGTTACCATCAACAATTATTTCAAGCACATTGATCACGGATGAGAACATAGAAATCAAATTAATCAAGGTACCATAATGTGAATTCCATCTTGTAGCTCTGACACATTTAGTTAAGACTAGTTTCTTGATTCAAGTCTCGTCTCATCATAAGAGAATAATTTTCAAGAGCTTTCATAAGTTCTTTTTGTTGCATCTCTCTAACTGCATCACGATGCTTACACAAAGATCCAATATTATTTACCACATTATTAGCCAATATGAAAAATTGTGTTAACATCAACATTATCATTTTCCACGGCAACAAGAGCTCATTGGAGTTGATGAGCAAAGCAATAAACATAGAATACACAAGTTTGTTCATTCAAAATCTTTGTCTTGAGGCTATTTAACTCACCTTTCAGCACCATTGTAACCTTGCGCTCATAAATTAGAGAAGCCTAACTAATTGAAATTAAAGAACGCACCAATAGACTCCTTTAGTGTATTTGAAGTGGTGTCGGGAACATGTTGAACTCCTACAGACCTTTCGATGACTTGCCCTTTTTTTTTCACATGACGCAAAACCACTGTCATTTGCCCCTTTCTGGAAACATCACGTGTCTCATCCACCAATAAAGAAGAGAACCTAGCATTCTTTATATCACTTATGATAACTTTTATGGTTTGAATAGAACATGAATAAACAAGATCTTTGTGATTTAAAGGAGCTATTAGCTTAAGGTTTCTTGGAGCTTTATCCAACACAACGACCTTTATTTACTCATCATGATCCATAGGGAATTACAAAAGCTCCAAATAGTTTCCTCTATTGCTTGAAGTGTTACTTTCATCCTGACCACGAAATGAAAGACTTTGTCGCAACAAAAACTTAGTAAAATCGATTGACGCATTCAAGCAAGTGCAATAAGCCATACGAGCTTCGTCTGACTGTTAGACCACAACTATTTCAATGTGTGTCTTTTGTATCATTAGATTACCAGCGTTTTCTACAACTTTATTGTAAAAACTACCAACTAGTCCTACATGTTTTTTCAAAACATGCTCTTGCATGCTTCCAATTTTGAAAGCTAAATCTCATTAAAGACTTCATTGCCTGATTGTTCAAAGTTGACCTTGAATAGATAGCAATAAAAGAAAAATACAACATCATTACATATACTAAATTTCAACCAATGAAATTTCTTCAACCAATTATTAACGAACAGTCACCTTTTATTCAAACCAAAGAAAAATGTTGCATCAATATGTATGCTCTTCGAACCTCATCTCAAATATTTGGAGGATAATCCTTCATTGGATTTGTCTTTCAAGGGTTTGGACTCTCTCAAGATTATTTAAATCAATTTCTAACTCATTTTGATGTGGGAACTGTCCGAAATAGGATTGAAACTATCCAAAATTGAAGATCAACTATTTGGAATAGGATTGTCCAAACTAATTGATGATCATTTTCGCTTGTAACATTGCTCTATACTTCTAATTTCTACACTTGTCAACTGATTAAAAAAAAAATCAATTGATTAAACTAAAAAAACATGTATGAACTAACACAATCCAAATGATATAGAAAAAATCCTAGCATCCTCATATGGACTATATAGTCATTTTAGGTCTTAGGATGATTATGAACCGTTTGATTTGATCCAACACGAGCCTTGTGTTGGACCTTGGGTCTAAGGTAGGTAGTTGTTGATTTTAGTTACGCATTTAATCTAATTAAACAGTCATTTCCTATTGGGCGTTAGACCCAACTATTCCAATTTGCGTACAAATAAACAAAAAGGAATACTTGAAATAAAGAGAAGGGCTTATGCCCTTTTACAACACATTTGAACTAATCAAATTACATTCAAATCTAAACTACTTAACCCAAACATTCATAATGTAAAGCGGTCAATCACATAGCTCAATTATCGAGGCCTTTGGTTCATAATCACCCTTTTCTTAATCAATCACATTAACTATGAAAGCAACTTAAACAATTGGTTTTCGGATTCATAGAATTGATTTAAATGGAACTAAACGAAATGAAAATCCAATTCTCATTAAAGAGACAAAACCATTTTGTTCTCATCATAATTTGGGCCGAAAAAGCAATGACCACAACTATTGGGCCACAATGCAAAAACATAAACTTTTGGGATCACTTTGTAAAAACACAAGAGTCCACAATTTCATGTAATTTCAACAATTACAAAAACTTCATTAAATGAGCAAAACAATTTGTCCTTTAGTGATTTTGGGCCTTTACGTAAAAATGTAAAGTTTTGGGCCAAAGTGCAAATACACAAAAATATCAAAACTTTATGTAATTGCATAAAATCCCCAAAAGTACCGCCATTATAGGGGTGGTCAGTTTTCGTAATGTAAGGGGAGGGTTGGTTTTGGTGAAAATTCAAAAATTTTAAATGTGTTGAAAAAGTGAAAGGTATGGGTTGAATAGTTGATTGACATGGTTGATTAGTTTGATTGGTATAAGTTGTAAGATATAGGTACGGTGTAGCATTTATCAAACAATAAAAATAAAAATCATCCATCACCAATCATCCATCATCCATCACCAATCAATAACAAACCAAAACTTTATGAAAAACATTAAACACATTGAATCAAAACACCAAACCTTTTTGTTCTTGGTAAGAACAACAAGAACAAAGCAAGAACATTGAAGAACATCCATGAAAACCCATAAGAGCTCCATGAATGTCTTCACTCAATAAAACTCAAATTTTCACTACTCAAAAGAGGGTTAACATCCTTGGGTACTTAGGGGTTCCTAATGTCATTTTAAAACACTTTTAACAAGACAAACATGAACCCAAAAATTCACCCTTTGGATTTGGCCGAATTTCCCCACATACATGGCACCAAATTTTAGTTCCAATATTCATGCTTAAATGAAATACATCTACAACATTTGAGATGCTAAATTTTCAAGCAAAATTTATATTAAAAAAACAAGAACAAAGCTTGTAACATTTACGACATTTAAATCACAAACCATGAAAAACACAAAACCCAAAAGGATTCACCATACACTAGACCTAGGCTCTGATACCACTTGAAGGAAAATTTTTGTCCTAGCTAAGACATGTGAGAACATTTGAACACATAAGCAAACTAATAACACTTTAAAGTAGGCATGCATTAAAAAATAATTCTAAAATCCATGACTTTCAAAGCCTAGTGAATGATGAACCACAAGACTCTTTAACATTAAAGAGAAGAAAGCATTTTGAGACCTTGAAGCTCATCCTTGTTTACACAAGGGATTCACCCAAGTGGAGGGCCTTCAAGTCACCTCCTAGCTCCTTAGATCTTCCTTGTGAGTGGCATTCTTGCAATTAACTCAAGTTTTACCACTCACCCTATGACCGGTTTTGACTTTGTATTTGGGTTAATTTCCATTTAGTTTTAGTTGTCACACAACTTAAACTCAATGGGCCTTGTGGACCAAAACCCTTTTTGGGCCTCGAAACCCAAAACCAACTTGAAAGCCCAATACGAACCTTTCGTAAAATTAATTAATCTTGACCATTCTCAATTAAACCATTTAATTGCTTATCCATCTCATTTATATTTCTTCGCTTTCATCCTTACCCGGTGTACGATCGATCCATTAGGCTCCAATTAGCGAGACAGTGGGCGATTGTTACTCTTAACGATCGATTATGAATTGAAACTACATTTCAATTCACCATTTGATGAAGATTAGTGTTTGCTAATCTTTCGGGCTTCCACAAACCATGAGTGACACCTAGTATTATATCATGGCTACCCAAGCTAAGTAGAAGTGGTTGGAGAACCTATCCAGTTACAATTAGAATGCAATACGGTCATTCTCTAATACAATGCTCTTAATCACATTGTTTGAGTGATAGTTTGTTTCATGTCTACAATCCAATGTGATACTTTTCTATATGATCCAATTAAATATGATTTGGAACAAACTTCCTAAGTCATATTCATATGCTTTGGCCAAAGACTCCCGAATCATATCTCAGAGTATTCTCCCTCCACCTTGGAAGGTTAGAGATCCCTTGTTGTGCATTCATATGCCTACATGACTAGATAGCTTGACCCCAACAATGCCGTGAACACTCTCGATGGAATGCCTTTGACATGATCAAAGATCAAGGACCCAACCATTAGACATCTATGATGGCTCAGGTCGAAGGACTACTTTGCATATTGCAACTTATGAGTTCTTACATGACATGTATGTTCGAACTCTCTTTTGATCGTAGTTCAGTGTACTCAATTACCGTTTGAGCACCTATGTGTTTGTCTCAGTGTCTAACACTAAATGACTTGAGACTAGTTATACTCACACTTGAGTTAACATAACACACACTAACCTGAGTGGATTGTCAATGCCCAATTGGCAATCCTATGGCTAGTAACGTTTTAGGAATGAACATAAGAGAAAGGTCTTGTTAATCTAACTTACTTAGATCACTTCCCTCTTAGATTAAATACATTCCTTGGATTCCCTTATTGCTTAAACACATAATACAATAAATAATGATTAACAATAAGCTTTGTCCTTTATTAAACATATAACAGTTTAATACAATAAGTATTCCAATGCTATTACATCAAATGAGTGGTTTTGTGGGCATACTTCCAACAGGGTCAGCTCCACTAACATAGGAGAAATCCTGGGCTAAATTTGGCCCAAAAATGAGTTTTGGGTTAAAACTCATATTTATCCCAAGGGTTGGAGCAAATTCTGATAAGTTTAGAACCTAAAATTTGAGTTTTATTCTAATGGTTGGAGTAGGTCTTAGGAGTGGACCATTGGCCCATCTCTATGAATTTCTAACATGACATCATAGTAGGTTTGATTGTGGCTCCTATGGGCCTATGCCATGCCCAAGTTACCGGGTTTAAATAACACCATGCTTCTATGCTCCATATCCTATGTGAGATTGATTGCACGTGTAGTCCACTATGTGGTGATCCTGTGTGAGGGGACGTGTTGAATATGAGCCCCACATGGAAGAATTGAGAAAATAAATAAAATATTTAAGTGTATAATTCCACTCCTAATAACACTGCGGTTATTTGTGTTATAACTCAATACTTAGCGATGGATTGTTAAGTTAAGATAGTATCAGTGTAATTAGGAGTGAGTTTATGACCCGTGTCTTTGAATATCTGACATTTGGGGTATTGATTCATAAAAATAGTGTTGAAACTATTTATGTGTTTGCCAATAACAAAAGATTAAACCTTTTTTTTTTTTTTACTTTTTTTCTTTATGAAATTGGCCCGTCTCTCTGAATATCGAACATGATATCAGAGTGGGTTTAATTGTGGCTCCTGTGGGCATGTGCCATGCCCGAGTTACCGGGTTTAATATAACACCATGCTTATGCGCTTCGTATCCTATGTGGGATTAGTTGCACGTGTAGTCTACTATGTGGTGATCCTATGTGACAGAACGTGATGAATATAAGCCCATATTGGGGGATGAGAAAATAAAGTAAAACATTTAAGTGTATGATTCCATTCCTAATAACATCGAGGTTTTTTGTAATATAACCCAACATTTAGCAATGAATGGTTAAGTTGAGATAATATTAGTGTAGTTAGGAGTGAGTCAATGACTTGTGTCTCTGAATATCTGACATTTGGGGTATTGATTCATAAAACTAGTGTTGAAACTATTTATGTGTTTGCCAACACTGGCGGAGGGAATAAAGGACCAGGGATTGCCTGGGCCTATCCTGGCTTTCTAAAACAAATATATATATATATATATATATATATATATATATATATATTAGGGAATTATGCATCTTTCTATTGCTTCAAGTCCTGCTTTCCAAGTTTCAAGCATAACCCCATCTCCCAATTAACTTTAATATTTTATCTATCTCCTTGACATAAATTAATAGCATTTAAAATAAAGCAATATTTCGCCTTTCTTTGAATAGAAAACATTCAATTTTAAATATGAAAATTAAAATATTTCCCCTTTTCTTTTTGAAATCTCATACATTTTATAATCCTAAATTTGAAATCTATTCAACAAATAAGGTTTAAATTTCTTTGTTTCTCTGTTATTTCTGCTCTATTCTACATATTACATGAGAGTTACGGTTCGTAAAGTTTTTATCTATCTCATTGAGTTTAATAGTATAGGCAACAGGGTTATAATAAAATGATTTAAAAATTTGTCCATGACAATTATAATTTTTGTTAGTATGTAATATTATATGTGCATATGTTGTTTTAAACATTTGATTTTGATATACATATATATATATATATATATATATATATATATATATATATATATTAGCTTTGTAAATACCATCAGCCTAAAAAAATTATAAAAAAAAGAGGCCCCTCCTCATCGAAAATTCTAGCTCCGCCACTGTTTGCCAATAACAAAAGATTAAACCTTTTTTTTAACTTTTTTTCTTTATGAAAACAAAAGAGAAGGGTTATTTGCATGGTAGAAATAGAACCTCTCCAATGACATCAAATCACCTTTATTCATTGCGTTGAAATTTGAATCAATACCATGTACACAAATTGGTGTCTTGTAGCTTTTGGGGAAAACTAAAGGGCCACGTTGAGAACCCTACGCACACATACAAAATGTATAGTTGATGATAGACGTTTATAATGGACCACATCAGCATCCCCATCAAAGTTGACACGCGGTGCAAGCATGGACCACCCACGTGGAAAGATGATTGCAGTATTTGATAAATAGGAGAGCATAGGACCACAAAGATAAAAACCCTAGGTCTAATCACAATTCACAAGCTCCACCAAGTTTTCAATTTCCAAAAAGTTAATTTCAGAGGTTTAAATCAAGCTGCTTAATCAAATAATTAGTTTATGGATTATGGACAACTCATCCACTATCGTGACATGTAATATTGTAAGACCTCACAGATGTATCACCTTAGAAATTGGTGAACTAATCTTGCTAAAAGGTTGGCTTTCAAGCACTTGATGATTTTGTATCATATTTAATTCTGATAAAGAAGATTTGATTACTTTACCGGATTAAATTAGGAGGGGAATTGTTGCTCCCATAACATGAACAAGATCTGTTGAGCACTAGGTTAATTAATATAGAATCAAAGCAATTGCATGAAAGCAGTATGCTGGAATCCTTTTTTTATGCTAATAGAAAAAGGCAGATTCGAATTCACACAGTTAGTTCTAGCTCCATACCCTATAAGATGTTATATCATCAAACTATTAGTTGAGCTAAAATTTCTAAATAAAAATTCGTCTAATCAGTAATTCAACATCGACAATATAACGCAGTTTGCTCTTTAGGGTTTAGCAAACCTATATTTTATGCTGGAATCATTCTTATTATCAAGAAAATTTGGTAGAGAGGAGACATGCTGGGAGTTTCAGGGTGTAATCGTTGTTTTTCTTTTTAGGATAGGGTAGGTGCATAGCACACGGATCGGCGAATAGCTAATCTCACGTAATTCTTCATTTTTTTTAATACAAAAATTAGGGTAAATTACATAAAACTACCTCAACTATTGGATCATTAACAGTTTTATACCTCATCTTTAAAAAGTTTCAATGTCATACCTTATCTTCGAATTTGTTGCAATGTCATACCTTCTGTCAGTTGTATGTCAATTTCTCTATTAAATGCTGAAGTGGCTTGAGGCGGGGCCCACTTTCTATTAAAAAATTAATAAAAATTAAAAAAAAATCATTTAATATTTTTTAAATATTAAAATAATAATTAATTAAAAAAAAGTTAAAAAAAATTAAAAAAAAGAAGAAAAAAACTATCTTCATCTTCCCCGACCCCTCCTCCCTGCAACCCACCCCTTTCTTCCCCCTCCTGTCTTCCCCAAACCCACTGCACACCCATCCTCCACCTCCTCCGCACCCACCTTCACACCCACCCTCCGCACCCACCCTCCGCACCCACCTTCTTCCCTCCTCTACACACCCCACTTCTTAAATCCACACCATTTCCCCCCATTTTCTCCGTGCCTAATTTCTCCACCCGCGGAATCGGCCTGGTGAAGGGGGTTGCCCGATTCTACCTCAACTACTGGGTCATTAATAATTTCATACCTCGTCTTTAAAAAGTTTCAATGCCATACCTTATCTTCGAATTTGTTGCAATGTCATACCTTCTGTCAGTTGTCTATCAATTACTCTATTAAATGCTGACGCGGCTTGAGGCGGGGCCCACTTTCTATTAAAAAATTATTAAAATATTATTAAAAACTAAAAAAATATCATTTAATATTTTTTAAATATTAAAATAATAATTAATTAAAGAAAAGTTAAAAAAAATTAAAGAAAAAAAAATACTATCTTCATCATCCCCGAGCCCCCCTTCCCTGCAACCCACCCCTTTCTTCCCCTCCCCGTCTTCCCCAAACCCACCACACACCCATCCTCCACCGCGTCCTCCTCACCCACCCTCGCACCCACCCTCACACCCACCCTCCGCACCCACCTCGCACCCACCCTCTTCTCTCCTCTACACACCCCACTCCTTAAATCCACACCCATTCCCCCATTTTCTCCGTGCCCAATTTCTCCACCATCGGAATCGGCCTGGCGAAGGGGGTTTCCCGATTCCACCTCACGAACCCGGTGATGGCGATGTAGACGGGATATGGGTTTTTTTTCTGGGTTGCAGCGTAGACGTTCGTGTTGGATACGGGGGAAGAAAGGGGTGGGTTTGGGGAAGACGGGATCTGGGTTGCAGGGAAAGGGGGGTCGGGGAAGATGAAGATGGTTTTTTTTTTTTTTTTTTTTTAACATTTCTTTAATTAATTATTATTTTAATATTTTAAAAATATTAAATGATTTTTTTTAATTTTTAATAATATTTTATTACTTTTTTAATAGAAAGTGGGCCCCGCCTAAAGCCATATCAGCATTTAACAGAGGAATTGACAGACAAAAGACCGAAGGTGTGACATTGCAACAAATTTGAAGATCAGGTACGATATTGAAACTTTTTAAATACGAGGTATAAAACTATTAATGACTCAATAGTTGATGTAGTTTTATGTAATTTACCAAAAAAGCTATATTATATACATAAGAATACCATATAGCTCGGGTAATGCTCTTTGTACATCTTTAAGAAAAGAAAAAAAAATCTCAGTTGATTAAGAGGCCATATCTTGTGTTGAAAGTTTGCCTAAGATTTTGATCGGGTATGTTCGTTTTCTGTTAGAAATTTAGTTAGTGTTTGACTGTGAACTTTCCTTTGTGACGATTAAGGATATATGATGTCTAATAGTCCATGTCACAAGGAGGGGCTTTTCAGTAGGAATTATTACTTTGTAGGATATAAAGTTAGGAAAAGAAAATTGCACTCCATAAAAATATTTTTTTCTTGGTTTAGGTTCTGATGTGACAATGAAGTCAATTAGTAGGCTAATATACATGTAACAATATGCTTCTTTACGTGAGCCTCCACTTACAGAGAACAACAATATGAGGAAGGGGTGGGTTAGTGGGTTACTCTCTTTTGGAGAAAGAAAACAAATGTATAAAGTATATGATTCCTTCCTGCTGCTTCTTTCTTCGAATTTTGTTACTAATTAAAGTTTAGTTTACAAGATTTGATATAGGTTGACTAACTAAATATTCATTACTCACAATCACGTAGAAAGACGGGAAATAGGGGTCCAGCTCAGCTAGCATTTTGTAGGAAACACAAGCAAGCATGCACTACTTTTTTTTCCACTTTATATTTTGACAATATATACTTATATATATCGTTTAAACTTTAAGATTAGGCAACGTTTAGAGGTCGACTTTTACTAAGGCCTCTGTTGTTGAAGGGTCTCCCATTTGCAATAGTAAAGTGATAAACTCAGTATTTAATTACTAGCTAGGTAAGATCTACAATATCTAACTGGAAAGCTTTTGCCAAGTTCAATATATACGGTAACCAAATAGCTTGACAACCTTTAGATGAGGATTCTTTCCCCTCCTATTCTCATCTCCTTCTCTCCTCTCTTCTTACATATTATTTTTTTGTCTTATTATCTCTATAAAAAAAACAATATAAGATGTTGACGTGGCTAAACCGTAACCATTCAAATAGGAGAAAAAGGGAAGATGAAGAGATTAAGAGGGAGAGAATCATCCTCCACCTTAATGAGGTTTACATTGACTCTTGAATAGTACCCTTCACATAACTCAGCATGGAATGAAGTTTAGAACCTAAACCCAGACTGATTTTATAACCATGACCAACCAAATAAGATAAGTTTTGTTCGTAGATTTCTATTACATCCTAGTCCAAATCAATCCCAATGACATTCTAATAATAAATTCCAAATTCCAAATTCCAATCGGTATAAAACCAAATCAACCGGCAAACAACTTAATAGTTAGCAATTTAATACGACGTTAACTACTTGTTTAAGTCTACTATATAGTTTAATCTCTCAATTTGAACCATTCATACTTTGAATCTTCATTCAAATATCATTCTTGTAAATTTACCCATACTGAAAATCTGTTAACGGTTCGTATATTGTTTGGTCATGGTTACATAACTCATAAAGGGTCATTTAATAACCATTTCGTTTTTAGTTTTCACATTATTTTAAAACTGAAAACTATTTCTTGAGTTTTCAAAATTTGGGCTTGAGAAGCTCAAAGTAGGTAATGATCATAATTCATTTCAAGAGCTTAGGCCTAAGTCCAGGAACCACAGATGGATCCTGGTGCAGGGTCGTCGAGGGTCAGACGAAACAGGGAGAATGGTCTGAACATCATGCTTGGGTTCCCACCAAACCCTACATTAGTGTTAGAGATCCAGATGAGTCTCGACAAAGGCTTGGCCTTCTACTTGGCTACAAACCCTTGTTAGTGGAAGATTGTATGGTGAAATCTTGGGCGATTTGGAAGTTCTGCTTTAAGAAGCCATTGAAAAAGATTGAAGAAATTGGGGAAATTTTTTTAATGAATAAGTGAAGAAAGTTGGAGCCTTTTTCCTTGAATGATTACGGGATTTTTGAAAGATGAACATAAAAGATTGAGATTATATAAATGGCACGTAGCGGAGTCATCTAGCCATTGAATACGATCGACTTCTCGCACAATCAGTGAATCTGACAGTTAAAATCAGTGCAGAATATCAGAGGTAATTTCTTGTTTTTCTTGCACACACAACAAAGGCAGACTTCATCATTACAAGCTTTATGGCATGACGTCCGAGACCGCACATCTCTATCCAAAATGTCTTCACTACACCACAAAAGCTGAATCACCATTAGAAGATAGAAGACTAAACAATACAAGTGCCTTTGAGATATATAGTTAGGAGTTATAACGAAGAGTTATTAATGAATGAAGTCGAAGGTAAAATTGTAAATTTGTTATTTTTTGGAATGCTCTAGATTTTTGGAGCAAAATCTGGAAAGCCACGTGTGCGGCCCAGATTGAAGGAAAGGAGAAACAGATGGATGGGAGAGAAAATAAAGGAGAGAAATGAGGGAGAGGTGAGGACCAATCGGGAGAAGGGAGAGGGTGATGACCAATTAGAGAGGAGAGAAAGGAGGGGAAAGGATAAAAAAATAAAAATAAAAATAAAAAAAAAAAAAAAGCACCGAATCTCCCAAGATCTGGTTTCTCCCCACGACTCGACCCGCATCTGCAACAATTTTCGACGAGTTTTCCGTCCATTTTCCAAGCGATTCACAGCCTACCCCCACTACCAAACACCTACCCAACCTCCTCTCGTTCATTTCCACCCAAAACCCATATAGATTGACCCCGTTTTGAGGAAGAACGGAACCTGTGGGTTCCGAAGATGTCACGGCGAAGATCCGCCTATCGTGAAAGCATCATCGACCATTACCACCATCAAACCACTCACCTTGAACCCAGGAACAAACCCCAACCAACCATAGAGGCGGCGGAGCACCGGAGGAGTCGAATCAATGCACACCCAAATCTAGGGTTCGGACGGGTTTGAATGAAATTGAGTTTTTTCCCAGCCAAATTGGCCTTAATCATAGGTATGAAAGTTATTCCGCCCTCCGTTTTCTGAAATTTTCGCTGTTGGTTATATTTTCGTTAAGGGCCGCCACTTGGTTAGTAAATGAATCGATAACCCGACCATTGAATTGTCACCAAACTTTGACACATTATAGTACGTAATATTTGAGGATATTTGAAATTTACGGATCAGGAATCTGACTGTACGGATCTTCCGAATGAGATATGTAAGTTACGTGTTCTATTGATAAGAATTTTGAGATGTGATTTGATCATTGTTCTAGGCGCCGATCGTTCGTGATGCCTTGATATTTGTGGTAGGGAGTTATAGCGCGGACCTCAGGTGAGTGGGTCTTTTTCCTTTTTGTAGTGTGTGTGTGTGTGTGTGTATATATATTATAGTTTCCACAAATGCTTTGAACTGAGTTATGCATATCATGCCATGATTAAATAATGTTATATTTAAAATGTTGCATTATTATGAAATTGTGAAACGCCAAACGATCCTACGGAATACGCAGGTAAGTTCAGGTGAGTTTACCTTGTGATTGGAATTGTTGCATTATGTTGGCATGCATATATTCATTTAGACCTCATCATTGTTGCACCTCGGTGTAAGTGCTCCAGCCCCGGGCCAGGGCACAGTCATTCACGTGATGTTCACCTCCCGCACCGCACGCTCGCCTTGGATCCAAGTTTGGTGCTAGCCCTGCAGACAGACTGCATTAGGCAATTCCGACTCGTAGGTGACCTGCGATTTATCTCTAGCCATCACGTGATCGTAGCACTAGAGCGTACATATTTACACCCAGCCATGTCGTACAGATCACGCGTACATATTTACACTCAGCCTTGTCGTACAGGTCACACTAGGTGACTTCGACTCTTGTGTAAGCATAAATTGATGAGCAGTAGGTCCAATCGTACAGGTCATATTAGGTGACTCAGATTGGCATGTTAGTTTAGACAGATTTCACACCCGGCTTACATTTATTATTGCTGAGATGTTGTGACATGGCATGCTTCTGTTTTCACTGCACTTATGCATTCATTTTCGTACTTACGTAGTATTATTATTTTCTGGAAACTATACAGGTTTTACGGCGAGGGGTTATAACGTTTTCGAAAGGTTTTTATTAAAATTTTATTTTCATGCCTACTCACCCTTCTTTTTCGCCCCTCCAAGTTCTAGTAGTAAAGTTTTCGTACCGACGAGGATTATTGGCAAATCTTGGTGTACACGGTTACCATCGATGGTACAATTCTCACCCTATTTTACTGTACTGTACTTATGCTCTGTCATCATGTGTGAAATGGGTTCATACCCGCTCACCGCGCACTCTTGTATTTAGGCACTTTTAGGTTTAAATTTATTCACATCTTCCACATCACTACACTTTACGGCTTCATCACCTTCCAGGTGTTGGCTAACACAGCTCAATTTGGAGTCCTAGTGGACATCCCGGGTCGAGGTGTGTCAACTATGATTTTCTTGGGTCAGAGTAAATGGATTGAAATACATTTACCTTAGAAGTTTGGTCAATGACTCAATAGCTTCGAGTGGAGCTGGATTAACGGAACGGTGGTGCCACTATCATTCTGTTCCAAAGCAGTGGGTGAAGTTTGAGCAACTTCGCTGAGATTGACCATGCTTATCCCGCAAAACTCGGTATCTGATCATGTATGGAATCTAGGGCTGGGTTCGGTTTGAAACGGTTCGGTTTTTTGCCAAAACCGAAACCGAACCGAAATTTCGGTTCGGTTCAATTTTTTTTCGGTTTTTTTCGGTTCGGTTTTTTTCGGTTTTGGTTTTTTCGGTTCGGTTTTTTACCATGATTTTTTTTTTTTTATAAATTTGGATATTGCCGTTCGACGGCAGCGGTGCGGGTTGAGTCTGATCTGGGGTCGACCCAGATGGCAATTCATGGAAAAATGGCTGGTCGCTTGAAGTCTCCGGCAGAGGTGGCGGTGGAATCGGCGGCGACGGGGTGCCCGACGGAGGGGAGGAGCTGTCTGGAAACAGGGGCTGGTGAATAATTCTTCTGTGATTTGCAGTGAGCTTTTGAAATTGAAAAGATGGAGGGGAGCGAGGGAGAGAGAGAGGGAGAGGGAGAGAACAACAGAGAAAATGAGATGGTGAGGAGGAGCTTGCAATTTCATCTCGGAGTAAATTTGTAGGAGCTTGCAATTACTTGGGTTTCTCTACAAATTTTTGAACTTTCCCTGTAGACTCTTCCATAACCACCACTCCACTCCATATTTCGACGGCTCTCATCCACCTACATGAAAAGAAGAAGTTATTTTCATTGATATCAAAGCTGGAAGGAAGCGTGGCTGCGCGCTAGGGTTGCTGATTTGATCAGCAAAATTAAAAAAAAAAAAATATCAAAGCTGGAAGGAAGCGTGGCTGCGCCCTAGGGTAACAAGTGAATGAAAAGAAAAAGTGTGGATGCGCGCTAGGGTTGCTGATTTGATCAGCAAAATTAAAAAAAAAATCCAAAATCCGAGAGCATGAGAGGGTTCGAACCCATGCGCTCTACTAGCTTTAGAAAGTTTCACTGAAACCAACTTCACAACAGGTCCTGTTTTGTTATATTTGTATGACTAAACTATTTATAAACATTAAAAAAATAATTAAATATATATATCGGTTCGGTTCGGTTTTCGAACCTCAAAAACCGAAACCGAAACCGAACTGGCCAGATTCGGTTCGGTTCGGTTTGAGAGTTTCGGTTCGGTTTTTTCGGTTCGGTTTTTTCGGCCTCTGTCCGGTTTGGTTTTCGGTTTTTTTCGGTTTTCGGTTTTTTGAACCCACCCCTAATGGAATCAACCTGATCCTCTATATATCTTAGAATTCCTACAATCTAGGAATTAGCATGCGTTGCAAGTAATTACACTCCTAAAGAGGATGCAGTATCTACTTCTAGATATCCTCTAAGATTCTCCGTCTCTGGTAGCGCATTCATCGCACTCTACTTATCTTGCTAACTTCTTGAGTCTTATACTTAATTACTAACTTGATTGCTGAGAACCTTTGGCTGGCACACATCCCTCCTCTCAATCTTAGGCTTGGTCACGGTTGTTTGTTGTCTTACAGGCTACTCCGATTTGTGCCTCCACCACTCACAACGATGTGTGAATGTGGTTTTAACAGTATTTAAATTTGTTAACATACAAATTTTGAGTGTTAGCATCAACAATCGGCGACATATTTAGTTTGGACTAACAACACTAGAGCCGAAGAATCAAGCGATCAATGAGCATCTTCAGTTTGGACTAACAATACTGCTTCTAGTTGCTATTCAAGTCTCAGTTGATGAAGAGGTTTTTTAACTTATTCACTGAAAGATGCCACTTCATTAGCTTCCCAACGAAGTGGAGTGTTCTATGATTGATTACTCTCAGGTGCATTTTGCAATTTAGCATTCAACGGGCCGAACCACATTCATCATCAAAACGCTCGTCTCCTTTTAGTACCTATGTCCCTACAGCCTGATACTGATTTGACGCACCTATGTCCTCGCGAATATAGTCGAGGAGGCGGAACCTGGTGTAGGAGATCTTGCACTTCGCAGTGATCTAGGCAACCTTGTCTTCAGGTTCTAGAACCCAAGGTCGAAACGTGTTCCTTCCTTAGTCGTAATTGCTTGGGTACATAAGTCAACAATGAATTCGATACCACCACCACCACCAAATCTATTCTACTTGCCTGACCAAACTCGGTAACGAGTTGGCACGCCCGCATTTGTAAGAAGGGTGTAGGTAGCTCATATTTATTCGGCCTGTGTGTCATGTAAGCTTTGTAATTTTTAGAGTTAACAATGTTTTTATCTGAGAACCTGAAAATAATTCAACATATGGTACCTCAACAAAATAAAATACTACTTTTTTCCGTTGAATTAATTGTTCTTATTGGATGCGAATCCGTAGTATAGAATTGAAACAAATTCTTCTAAACACCACCTCTCAAAGTTTGGTTCTTTTCAATTTCAACCGAACTTATCATTTCGTTTTTTAAAGTACAATACCAAATTATCCACATACCGACTTGTTACAGGGATGTTAATCTCCTCTGGCTCTCGCGATTCCACACTTCACGTGTTAGGGTTTTGTGAAGTGGGAAGCCATCGGACAAAGTCATTACATGGTGGGGGCTCGGAATTCCGTACGTGGGTCACTGTTGTCAAAGCATGCGGTCAAAAGGAATAAACGAGACCTAGCTGGAAACACGTGCAGGCCAAGTAAAAGTGCACGTGAAATGAGAGACAGAGAGGGAGAGAGCACCGAAAATAGTAAAAATTGAGGGGTGGCATGGGGCCAAACCGGCAAGCTGGTTGTGCCCGGTTGACCGGGGACAGGAGGGTCACCACCAACTCACTCACAAAAATTTACAATGGGGCATGGCTCGTGGCCAGCACTGTCCCTTAACCCACCCGTGTGTTGGCTAAACGACGCCGTGCTTACTCTGCCTCTGCTGCTCTGACTCAAGTTGGATCTTTATCTCGGATTTATCCGGCAGCAGGTGAAACCGAAACTGAAAACAGTACTTTTGTTTTTCTTTTTTTTATTTTTGTTTGCGTTTGTGTTCCCACCTGGTTCCCATTATCCACGAGTTTGCCAAAGATATGCTGTACTGGAATTTTTTATCTCCCAAAAAAGGAGGAGCTCTTTTGGTAAAGTGGAAAAAACGAAGGTAAAAAATTGGAATAGTGGCATAGTGGATGTGTTGGTTGAGGAAGGAATGCCTTTATCCGATGTGTTGTATTGGTGGCCCTCGAGGTTTTGTATTGAGAGTATGAACCTCACGTCGGTGAAAAAGGTAAACTTCATTTGTGTTTTTTAGTTACTTTATTTTCTTAACAAAAGATAAGAGTCCCATGAAGGTAATAAAAGTAGTAGGGAAGGAACTCCGGTGATCCCTTACTCATTTAGTTTGTGACTTATTTAAGAGAATTGCCCAGGGCTTTGCTACAAGTGAACGTTTTATTAAATTGATTTTGCTAAAACGACATTGTTTTGAACTATGTCGTTAAATCCTTTGAATTATGGAGATTGTAATGGAAGATACATAAAGCAAAACAAACTGTAGCATTGGTGTAAAGCAGTTGATGTTATACTCTCACATTCTCTCATGCGAACTTTTTGTTTAAATGACTTTGCTAAAACGACGTTTATTTGAGCTAAGTCTTTAAATGTTTTGATTTATAGAGGTTGTAATGGGAAGATATATAAAGCAAAACAAATATATATATATATATATATATAAGCCCTTTATGCAAAAGAATCCTCATTTTTTGAAAAATAAGGGGATTAGGTGTGGGTCCACTCCACATTGAATTTCAACGATCTGAGCCGTCTATTTTGTTAGTCTCGATTCATATATCATCCTTGCAAAAATTCAATTCAATTTGAAATCATTTGCCTATTTGATTATCAAGATCAAATTTCATTGTTTTTTATATAACAAAGTATTCGTTCATTTTTTTTAACCCAATTAGATGTCTTAAATATTTTCGATTTGCAAGGATGATCTATGAGATATAACTTAAAAAATAGACGACTCGGATCGTTAAAGTTTCATGTGGTGTGGGCCCCTACAACTAATCCTCATTTTTACAAAAAAATGAGAATCCATTTCCTTAAAGGCTTCCTATATATATGAGAGACTTTGAATGCGGTGCCTAACTATGAATATTCTTTGACTGAAACCTTGTTGGTTTTCAATTTTTGATCAAAATCCCTGAAATTAATGTGATAATTTACTTTACTAGATTTTATATAAAATAAGAAATGGTACATTTTACATATAACAAATTGGTATACTTAAGAATGAGAACATTTTAAGATTAAAAATTTGAAAAAATTACATGAATGGGTACATATAGGATTAAAAAAAGAAAAATATTATAAAAAAAAAAAAAAAAAAGCTAATGGGTACAAACTTATTCTAATTTTTTTATTTATTTTTGAAATGTTTTGAATTGAAAATTAATTAGAAGTTTTATAAAGGTGTGAGTATTAAAATTCTAAATCAATTATTAATTTTTATTTTAAAAAATTATGTAACTGACATATAAATAATAGAAAAGTTATCATTTCATTACTTAATGAATAAGATTACATAATTTTGTTTATATACAAACCATCTGATCAAATAGTGAGGACAGCTCACCTAACTAACTAAAGAATCCAAAACAGATAAACCAAACTATAACAGCCAAATATAACAGCTCTAAGTTTTATCCTTTACAATATTATCTCTAATATTCCCCCTCAAACTGAACTGAGGTAAATGAAGTGATAGTTTGTCCCGGAGACAGAGAAATCTGGTTTTGGGCAAGGATTTGGTGCAGATATCAGCTAGTTGGTCCTGTGAGCAAACAAATTGAACTGAGATTGCATTAGATAACACCTTTTCCCGAATATAGTGGTAATCAATTTCCACATGTTTGGTCCGGGCATGAAAAATTGGATTTTTGGCTAAAGATATGGCGGAAATATTGTCACACCATAGTGTAGGGGAGCAAGGAAGAACCAATCCAATATCAACCAATAATTTGCAGATCCATGTGATCTCTGCAGCTGTATTTGCAAGGGATCTGTACTCTGCCTCAGTGGAGGAGCGAGCCACTGTAGGTTGTTTCTTTGCGCTCCAACTGATAATAGAATCTCTCAGAAAAACACAAAACCCACCAGTTGATCGTCGATCTAAATGACAGCCTGCCCAATCAGCATCTGAGAATGCATTGATGCTGAGAGGTTTGGCACATTTAGGAAACCAAAGGCCAAGGTCAATGGTGCCTTTGAGATACCTCAATATGCGCTTGACTGCTTGAAGATGTGATTCTCGAGGATTCTGCATGAATTGGCAGACTAAGTTGACTGCAAAGGACAAGTCAGGTCTGGACCAGGTTAGATATTGGAGTCCACCCACCAAAGATCTGTACTCGGTGGGATTAGTGAGTAGTGGAGAAGTATGATCCAATTGGGAAGTACTTAGGGGAGTAACACAGGGCTTAGCACCATCCATATGTGCTTTCTTGAGTAAATCCAGGATGTATTTAGTTTGGGAGATAAAGATGCCCGAGGAGGACCGTTTTACTTCAATTCCAAGAAAGAAGTGTAATGGACCCAAGTCCTTAATTGGAAAGAGATCACTGAGCTGAGAGATGGTGTCTGTGCAGGCTTGGGGATTGGGACCCGTGACAAGAATGTCATCAACATAGACCAAGATGAAGACAAGATCAGGAGTCTTCTTGACAAACAGAGAGTGATCGTTTTGAGATCCAAGAAAGCCAAGTGAGGATAAGGCTGTGTGCAATTTTTCATACCAGGCCCGAGGAGCCTGTTTGAGGCCATACAGGGATTTGTGCAGTTTGCACACATAACTGGCTTTGGAGGGGTCATCAAAACCTGGAGGTTGAATCATGAAAACAGACTCAGTAAGATTGCCATGGAGAAAGGCATTGCTCACGTCAAGTTGGTTGAGAAACCAGTTGAACTTTGATGCTAAAGTGAGAAGCAATCGAATTGTAACAGGTTTGGCTACAGGGCTGAATGTTTCTGTGTAGTCCAAGCCTTGTTGCTGATGGAATCCCTTTGCAACTAGACGGGCTTTGAACCTGTCTATAGAGCCATCAGGTTTCCGTTTGATACGAAAAACCCACTTACAACCCACCAAATTCTGAGAGGGGTGAGAGGGAACTAAAGACCAGGTTCCAGTGTTGAGGAGGGCATTAAGTTCCTCCTGCATAGCTTGCCGCCATTGAGGATATTTGGATGCTTGAATGTAGGTAGAAGGGATGTAGTCTTGTGAAATATGGGGAGGAATTGGATGTTTAGTGGCTGTATAGGCTTTAGGCTTGGAAATACCAGATTTTGATCTGGTTTGCATAGGGTGTGTGTTGGATGGAAGAGTAGAATGAGGGAGTGGTTGGGAAAGTGGGGAACTAGATGGTAAAGTGGGAGATGGGGGAATTGATTGGGATATGGGTGAAGATGGGGCAGATGAATTATTGGTTTGCAGTGGTGGACTTCTAGAAGTAAAGGTTAGGGTGGATGGGATTGAGGTATTGAATGAAGGTACTGTGGAAGAAGGACTTGGAGAGGTGGATATCTGGTGAAATGGAAAGGCTTGCTCATTGAAAACAACGTGTCTAGAGATGTACATCTTCTTACTCAGAACATCCAGACACTTGTAGCCTTTATGTTGGAGGCTATAACCCATAAACACACAGGATGTACTCTTCGGATCAAGCTTGGATTTGATGTATGGCTTTAACCAGGGAAAGCATTGGCAGCCGAAAATTCTAAGAGTGGAGTAATCTGGAGGGCGATGAAATAGAGCTTCCCAAGGTGAGCATTTGAGTGCAGTAGGCATTCTGTTGATCAAGTAGATAGCTGTAGAGAAAGCCTCAACCCAATAGATATAGGGAACTTTAGAGGCTGCAAGAAGAGTTCTGGCAGTTTCAACAAGATGTCTGTGCTTCCTCTCAGCACAGCCATTTTGTTCTGGGGTGTGAGGGCAGCTGAGTTGATGAGAGATGCCATGTTCTCTTAGAAAATTAGAGAACTGATTGCTTGTGAATTCACCACCATTGTCTGACCTGACAGTAATAATCTTGGTGGACAACAGATTTTCAACCATAAGCTTGAACTGAGTAAATGTAGCAAAAACTTCAGATTTATATTGAAGAGGAAAAAACCAGCAATACTTGGTAAAATCATCAATAAAGATGATATAATATCTGAAACCATGTACAGAGAGAGTAGATGAGGGCCCCCATACATCAGTATGTAATAGTTCCAAAGGTTTGCTTGTATTACAAGAGACAGATTTGAAAGGAAGCTTAGAACATTTTCCCAAAACACAGCTTGAACACTAGGACTTGTTTATTCTATTAGAAATGCGAATACAAGCTTTGGAAACAATTTTATTTAGTATTTGGAAAGTAGGATGGCCGAGACGCTGATGCCACACATCCTGAGAAGCTTTGGATGTTGTTGCAAAAGCCTGAGGATGACCAGCAATTGGAAAAGAAGCATGAAAGGGATAAAAGCCATCTTTCACAGAGCCTTTAAAAAGCGTCTTCTCCGAAGAAAGATCATTCACAGTAAAGTGAAAAGGATAGAGATGAACAGAACATGAATTATCAAGAATGAATTTATTTGCAGAGAGCAAATCTTGTTTGAGTGCAGGCACATGTAAAACATTTTTGAGATCAAAATTATGAGCGGAAGTAGATATAGATGAAGAGCTAGAGTGGAGAATAGTTAAACCTTTTCCATCTCCGATGTATACTTGCTCAGGACCATTGTAGGACTCAGGATTCTGCAGATTGGCATAGGAATTGGTCATGTGCGAGCTTGCACCAGAATCAAGAATCCAAGTGGGAGCAGTGTTGGATGTATTTGCACATAACGCCATTTGAGATTTGGTGCCATAGTTGGGATTCAGACGATGAGGACAATCAATAGCTTCATGGTCAAATTGTTTGCAAATTTGACAGGAGATTCTTCTGCCAGAGTTGTTGAAATTGGATCTCGAACCACGATTATGACGTGGATTGTTCTGACGAGAGAAGTTGTTCCTCTGATTGTTGCCCCTGTAATTTGAGAAATTCCTATCCGTACCTCGATTTTGGAAATTTCTGGAGATAGAGAAATTTCGATCCATGCCACGGCCTTGATTTGGATTGCTGAAGTTTTGTGCAACATACACCTGAGAAGTTGGAGAAGTAGTTGGTGTAGGAAGAATACCAGTGGATGAGTGAAAGGCTTGGATGGAAGGTGAGGAGGTTTGCTTGCGGTTGTTGAGTTGAATTTCCTTACTGAGGAGGAGGCCATGTAATTCATCAATCGTAGTCGATCCAAGACGAAATTGAACAGCATCAATGAAGGAATCATAGTCAGGAGGCAATCCATGAAGTGTTACAGAGATCAATTCAGAATCCTCAACCGGAGCACCGGTGCTGGCAAGAGCATCAGCGATTTCTTCAATTTGTTGAAGATAAACAGCAGCGGTAGAATCACCTTTTGTGATAGTACGAAGACGAGATCTGAGTTCATGGATGTGAGATTGCGAAGCCGTCGCAAGTCTTGATTCGAGTTTGGACCATAATTCCCGAGAAGATGTAACACCAACTGTGTAGGGAATCAGAGAATCGGAGAGAGTAGAGTTGATCCAGATCAAGATATTCTGATCATTTTCATACCAGGTCACAAACTCAGGATTCAACGTAGATGTGCGATTTCCAGATGAATCGCGAAGAAATTTGGGCGGAGCAGCCACCGAGCCATCAACGATACCGGTGAGATTGTATCGGCGAAAAATTGGAGCGAAGAGAGCACTCCAGGTAAGATAATTTGTGGTGGTAAGCTTGATTGGAACCAAAGAGCCAATATTCTGGATCGTGATTGAAGAAATCAGCGATTGAGAGGAGTTAGGGCACGGATTTGTGACCGGAGATAGATGAATTTCAGAATCTGAAGCAGAGGAATTTGCTGCCATGGCTGAGATCTAGGGTTTGAAAAGGGGAAGAAGACGAAGAACCGTTCGTCGGTGAAGAAATGAGGAGGATCAGAGGCGGTGAAGAAGCGAAGGGGATCAGTGGAGAGAGTCTTTAGACAAAGGCGATGGATACCATAATAGAAAAGTTATCATTTCATTACTTAATGAATAAGATTACATAGTTTTGTTTATATACAAACCATCTGATCAAATAGTGAGGACAGCTCACCTAACTAACTAAAGAATCCAAAACAGATAAACCAAACTATAACAGCCAAATATAACAGCTCTAAGTTTTATCCTTTACAATATTATCTCTAATAATAAATTCATTGTTACATTAATACTAGGTACTTGGATCAAAATCTAAAAACTAATAAGGTATCAGTCAATGTACATTAGTAACTAGGGACATGATACTAATTTATATAGGGAGCTTTAATAAAAAGGGCTTGAACTAAGTTTATTTTAACCAAAAACCATCCTATAACTTTTTTTAACCAAAAACCATCCCAGAACAAGGTAAAACCCACCAAACCAACAGACAGCTCGACCACCAGCTAGTCACTCATGGGCTCTCCTTTGGCCCTCCTCCTCCTCCTCCTCCTCCTCCTCCTCCTCCTCTTCGTCTCGCTGAGTACTACAACTTTCCTTTTTGAATCACCTTATTTCGTTGAGTATTGAAGAAGTTATATCTATTTGAATCTTACCCAGTTTCCGGCGACCTCCGAGGCTTTCGAGGCATTTTTCGACCAAACCACAATGAGTTAGTCATCGTGCAAGGTACCATTCTCTTCGTCTCTTTGAGAACTACGATTTTCATTTTTGAATCACTCGATTTCGTTGAGTATTGACAAAGTTATGAGCGTTTAAAGTTTGTCCAACCCAGTTTCCGGCGACCTCCGAGGCTTTCAAGGCGTTTTCCGACCAAACCACAACGAGTTAGCTATCGTGCAAGGTACCATTCTCTTCGTCTCTGCGAGAACTACAATTTTCATTTTTGAATCACTTGATTTCATTGAGTATTGACAAAGTTATGAGCGTTTAAAGTGTGTCCAACTTTCCGGCCGAAATCCGGCCTTCCCTTCCGTTTAGCTCCGGCGAGCAACAACCACACCAAGCCCTTTGGGCCATGCACAAACAAACACTATATCTGGAAAGAAAATGAACATTAACACTGTCGCTGGAAATAAACTAACAGTGCAGTGACTTAAATTCCAGAAACAGTGACTTAGATTCCAGAAACAGTGTTACTTAAAATCTAGAAACAGTGACTTAAATTCCAGAAACAGTGACTTAACTTATAACATGGTTTTTGATTAAACAAAACTTATAACATGGTTTTTTATTAAACAAAACTTATAACATGGTTTTTTTATTCAAACTAAAACTTTTCAAGCCCTTTTCATTAATTTTCCTATTTATATATGGGTAAATTACACATAACTACCTCAACTATTGGGCCATTAACAATTTCATACGTCGTCCTTAAAAAGTTTCAATGGCATACCTCATCTACGAATTTGTTACAATTTCATACCTTTCGTCATTTGTCTGTTAATTCTTCCGTTAAAATGCTGACGTGGCAAGTGACGGAATCCATTTTCTATTAAAAAATAAAAAAAAAGAAAGAAACTCATACGCAGATCCCATCCCCCACCCCCACCCCCGGCAAAACCCATCCCCTCTTCCCATTTTCCCCATCCGTCCCCCTTCCAAACCTAGAACCCCCTCCTCTTGCTTCACTAACCTCTCCTCCCACCCGAGCCCAACCTGCCAAAAAAAAATAAATAAAATAAAAAATAAAATACCATCTTCATCTTCCCCAAGAGGGTGGGTGCAAGGAAGGGGGTCGGGGAAGAAGGGATCTAGGTTTTTTTTCTTTCTTTTTCTGGGTTGCAGGTTGGGCTCATGTAGGGGGAGAAGGGGGTGGGGGAAGACGAACTGGGGGTTTTGAATGGGGGGAATGGGTGTGGATTTAAGGAGTGAGGTGTGTAGAGGAGGGAAGAGGGTGGGTGCGGAGGAGGAGGTGGAGGATGGGTGCGCAGTGGGTTGGGGGAAGACGAGAGGGGTAAGAAAGGGGTGGGTTACAGAGAAGGGGTTATGGGCTTGGAATGAAGGTTTTGGGGGACCGCCGGGGGGGGGGGGGGGGGGGAGGGGGGGGGAACCGACGAGGTAGATGCGAAGGGAAGGGGGGGGGGCCGTTATAGCTAGGATAAATTATTATTTTAATAATTTTTTAATAGAAAATGGATCCCGTCTTAAGCCACGTCAGCATTTAACAGATGAATTAACAAACAACTGACGGGAGGTAAGAAATTGTAACAAATTCGTAGATGAGGTATGACTTTGAAACTTTTTAAAGACGATGTATAAAACTGTTAATGACCCAATAGTTAAGGTAGTTTTATGTAACCTTTATATATATATAGCATTGACGTAAAGCAGTTGATGTTACACTTTCTCATTCTATCATGCGGCCTAATAAAGAAACTTGAAACATAAAGAAACTGGAGACCAATCCAACCGTATATTCAACGTCTCTTAATCTCATCATGCAATCAAATAATTCATTCTCTTAAGTTGACCCGTAAATTCCTTCACTTCTTGAATTATTTCTTACTTTTTTTCTTCAACCCCACATTTTTGTTAAGAAATGTACAACATTCATTGATATGATTTAGCGAATAAGTACAAATTGGAGGATATGGTGCAATTAAGTGGGATTCAACAAAAACTTTGCCGATGATTTCAACCCGATCTAAGAGAAAAAGAACATCCCACACTAACAACCATAAAACTGTACTATTCTCAATTGAAAAATCAGTGATTACATCGGGGTTCCATAGATAGCCCAACTCTTGCCAATTTGTGAGCCACCCTATTAGCTTCTTGTCGTGTGTAGAGAGTTTTGGTATGAGGGAAACAATGGAAAAAAGTTTTCTCTTTTTTTTTTCTTCATAATCTCACCCTTGAGAGAGAGTGTGTGTGTGTGTGTGAGTGTGAGTGTGTGTATATATATAGACATATATTATGAGATTTGTTTTTTCTTTGACATTGCTGGCCTTAGCGTGCGCAGTTGATTGAGTAGTCGTAGAAGTTAGAAATAAGATCCTACAATTCCAATTTCCAGCAATTTGTGTGTGGTCCACTTAATCAAACAAACAAAAACATCGTTTCTTTCTCTTTCTAATTTCTCTTGTTTGTGTTGGAGTCTTGAGCGTTGTCTGTTCATCTTTGACCTTTGACTGCCCCCACTGCCACTACCCACGCTAATATCATAACTATTTACGAACCTAATTATAGTTTATCCACACCACCTATTTTATATATGCTTCTATTATTCTACCGTTATTATAACTATTATCTAATTGTGATTGTTTAAATTCTAAAAAGATTTGATTTCGAAATTATTCATTATTCTAGTAATTCTTTTTCTATATGATTATCCTTATTTGGAGGGTAAGTTAATCCTTTCCTCTTGGTTTATTATAATTTATAAATAAAGGCACTGATATAGACAAAATCACAATAATCACCAGGCATTCTACAATTTCTCGTCTCTCTCTCTATATTGCTGCACCCTCTCTCCCTCAGGTTAAATAGATCACAACAATGTTATCAGCACGCTCCTATGTTGTGTTACAAAATCTGAAGGGAAATTTTTGCTACAAACCAGTTCACAAATATCATCACGCAATTCAAGTTCTTCTTAAACGTAGTCTTAGTTGTCGATATTCTCTCAGCCTAACTGCATGAACGTCCACCATAATCTATGAACCCAACATTACGTTGTTCGAATTATGGATTCTGCATAAATTGTGTTTGCATTATATTAAAATATTTTATTTTGTAAATTGATATTGTGAAGAAAAAATTAAACAAAATTTAGTGTTTTGAAAAAAATTCTTGAGCGAGTCGCCGCTTTGAGTCGTATCTCTGAGCTACGCAAGCCGCCAGCGCCAAATAAGCAGCCTACGTTGAGCCCAGTCACCGAGCCACGAACCAAGGAGCCATCTGCTCCAACTGAGAACCAAAACAACGTCGTTTTTGGCATTGTCCCCAAAACCCAAACTTGCTTACCTGAAGCTAAGCCACAACTTTGCCATCTTTCTGCAAATCACGACATGCGATCGTGTTTTTTGTGACTGATTTCATTGTCTCCGACGATGTTCTTCAAAATCCAGAAGAATTTCATTGATTTTCGCGGGATTCTAATCGAAGCCCTATGATTCTCCACACACCCGATGTCGAAATTAATTTTTCGTCGAAAACCTAGGGTTCCAGTTTAACCTGTAGCTTACTCGGATGGACCTGACCCAGAACCAGGCTGCCTGAAGCAACGCCGTTGATTTTTTCGGCAATAACACACACCCAATATAGCTTGGGTGGTCTGGATCGAACCCGAGCCCAATTGGGCCTCGATTTTTCCTTTGGGCTGCAAAGCAGCAGCACCCATCTTGGGCCACTGCCTCTACCACAACAACCCAACCACAAGAACAAGGCAACCCTCTATTCTATCTTCGCCCGCGTCAAAATCCAGCCCAGTTTTAGGCTTGGATTCTATTTCTATCCACCCAGCCTGTGTGGGCTTAGGTCTAGCTTCGGACCACCAAAATTTCAACACCTGTTTTTTTTTTTAGGAATTATTTATTGGGTTTACATTTTGGCTTGTTTCTTCTTTGTTGGTCAGCAGTCCAATAACAACCAATTATCAATTTATCGTAGGCCCTGAAGACCTACATGTATTTATATGTTGCATACTTTTGGTATATGTTGCGTTTTCTTGCAGGAACTAATAAACTTGAAGTTTATAAAATTCAAACCCAAAGTTTTTGAAAAACGTAACACGAAAACCCACAAATTTTCATGAAAATGTAAACCAATACATACCTAATAGAACCTGAATGTTCTACTCCTTGTGTATGGATTGATAATTTTTTTGTCTATATTGCACTAATGACACTCTTGTCTATTTTTTCTTTGACAGAGATATATTGTATTTGAATAAACTCGATTTTACTGCTTTCAAAGCCTCCGGAAGAAACTATTTAAAGTGAGTCCAAGATGTGAAACTCCATCTTACCGCTAAAAGTCTTAGAGCTACCTAGCTGAGATGGATGGTTTGGTTGGCGAAGCTGACAAAGCCACCACCATGGTTTTCATACGAAGGCATATGCATAACGTATTGCAAACTGAGTACCTCGCTAAGGAGGATCCACGAGCTTTATGGATCTCTTTGAAGGATTACTTTTATCGCAAAAGAGATATATTCTTGCCTGAAGCAAGACACGACTAGAAACACTTACGCTTCCATGACTTTAAGTTTGTGACTAAGTACAAAATTATGAAGTTTGTCAAATCCAGTCACTTCTTATGTTCTATAAAGAGGATTTAACTTAAGAGGATCTCTTGGAGAAGACCTATTCGACCTTTCATGCTACCAATATGGTCCTGCAACAACAATATAGGGCACATAAGTTCACTCTATAAAGAATACATCAAAGGAGACAACACCAAGCATATTGCGCTGAAATTCTTTTTCTCTCATTAGCAACAAGAACATCAGAACATTGAAGTCACTGCCGAAGTCTACTTTTCAGAAACTTGTTCAAGAAATTGGTATGCGTAAACTTTCTGAGTTGTAACATTATTAGTTCTCTTTGGAACTATGCCAAACTCAAGGGTGTATCCCGAAGTATACTCACTTAGCCTTACGTACTATTTTTCTCTACGATTAGGAGCATTTTTTTTCCTTTGGGTTTTTGCTACCTGATTAGGTTTTAACGAGGATGTGCACCCATTATGAGCTAGTCATACCATTGTGTACGTCATGTAGGCATTTAAATTAGCTTTGCATCCAACTCACCGTTTTCCTTAAACTATGGGGTTTTGTCCCATATTGGGTTTTATCATAGCTGGGTTTTGTGAGGCTTATTTCCATATGCAAGTTCCATGTTTGAGGCTAGTGTGTTCCCAGACCAGTGCTGACAAGTTGACTTCCTCAATTTTGCCGAACTTGATGTTACACCTAAGCCCTTGTTATAAATATTACCTAATTGTGATTGTGTAAATCCTAGATAGATTTGATTTTTAGATTATCCATTATTGTAGCGATTCTTTTCCTATAGGATTGTACTTACTTGGAGAACAAGTTAATCATCTCCTATAGGGAGAATCACAACAATTCTTAAGCATTCTACAATGTCTCTCTCTCACTCTCTCTCTCTCTCTCTCTTTCTATATATATATATACACAGAACCCTTATGCAAAGGGATCCCCATTTTTTTTTATAAAAATGAGGATTGGGTGTGGGGTCCACACCACATCGAACTTTAACGATCCGAACCGTCTATTTTCAAGTTGCACCTCATAGATCATCCTTGCAAAATATTAGGCAAATCGGAAATGTTTAAGGCATCTAATTGGGTTCAAAGAAATTAACGAATACTTTGTTATATAAGAAACAATGAAATTTGATCTTGATAATTAAATAGGCAAATGATTTCAGATTGAATTGAATTTTTGTAAGGATGATCTATGAATTGAGACTTACAAAATAGACGTTCGGATCGTTGAAATTTGATGTGGAGTGGGTCCCACACCTAATCCCCATTTTTAGAAAAAAAATGGGGATCCTTTTGCATAAGGGTTCTGTATATATATATATATATATATATATATATATATATATATATATTGCCGCACCCTTTCTTTCTCTCAGATAAAATAGGCCACAACAACCTTTTTATTTTTCTCTTATTTCTATTATTCACTACATAAATCCATATCCTTTATGCCCTTACTTATGTTGTCAACTTCACCAATTTCATTTTGGAAATTTTTATTTGAACTCGTATAATGTCTCTCTGCACCAATTTGAATTTTAAATTGTTTTAGAAATTATATTTGAACCCATATAACTTCTCTCTACACCTAGCTTAAACTTTAAATATGAATTTGTTTTATTATTCTATTGCATAATTGCCATCAAGTACAAGATGAAAATAATAATTACCACCATATAATTTTTTTTTTAACAGATGGATGGTGATTTTGAAGTTTTGGATCCTCCAGCTAAGGTATGAATCGATTTATGCAAGTTCTTTTTGTTTTGATTTCAATTCTTATATGAAGCAAAACAAAATTTAAGTTGATGCCTAAGAAGCTCTATTGCACTTGCTTCAGTCAATGTCCTATCGGTGAGTGTTAAGAGCTTTCAATTTAAGAATTTAGCTTTATTCTTTTTGAATTCGTGGTAAGTTAGTAACATGAGTAAAAACCATGTTATTATAAATTGATTAGCAATATTTTTTATGTTTGTGTTCATGTTTTTTTCTACTTAATCACTGGATTTTTTCTGCTTAACAGTTCAACATGACTCCATTGAAAAAAAAATGTTTTATTCAGCAAGATATCATCGAAAATTTCAATTTTCAACAGGATTTAACTAAATACTTATGTTTATTCCAGTTGTTTGCCACCAAATATAATTTTGTTTTTTTTTTTCAATAACGGTGATTTTTTTATATATTTATTCAGTTATTTTGACACACCCCCCGACCTAGGAAGGTTGAAGCATGCTGGCCATCACTGTGAGGTGACGTAATTATAAGGGTAAGTGATGTGAAAAGGTGAATAAATTTAAAACTAATTAGAACTAATTATACTAAACAGTGAAGGAGTGCGCAATCGTGGGAATAACCCACTACAATTATTCAGAACTTAAAAGACAGTACGACTACCAAAGAGAAGTCAAAGCAAATAAAGTACACTTATTACACAACAGTGATAAGTTCGTACGTCTAAACCGAAGATAATGTTAGAATTTCCAAAGGTTCCTCGAGTTCCACGAAGAAATCAGCTATCTAGGTCCTAAAGGGGCGAAAAACAAAGTTGAGTGGGTCAGCAAAACAATGCTTGTAAGAAAACCTTTATTTTCGAATATACTAACCCTTCGCCGTAAAACAAGTATAGTTTCCTGAAAACATACTACGTAGGTATGTAAACAATAATACAACAACATTATAACCAGAAAATATGCCAAGTCATGATATATCAATGCCACAATAATAAAATCATCTGATAAACAAGTATAACTAAGTGCTCATCCATCTAAGTTGACACACGAGTTCGAATAGATAATCTCTAACACGAACAGGACTGGGTGTAATCAATACGCTCTAGTACTACGATCACGTGAAGGCTAGTGCAGAAGCACGATCACATACAAGTCGGATTGCCTAATGCAATCTGCCCTACAGGACTGGCACCTAACTTGGATCCAAGGTGAGCGAATGGTGGTGATGTGAACATACACGTGAAGGATTGGCCCTGGCCCTGGGGCGAGTACTAACACCGGGGTGCAGCAAGATGAACATGTACAAATATGCATGAATGTCATGACAGTAATATCCCAACCATATAGCAGCATTTATCACAATTTATATTACAATAACGAATACTTGGCAATATAAGCGTAAAAGTGAAATAACTACGCATTTAGGGAAACTATAAATATGTATAGGTATAAAATAAACTGCCCACTCACAAGTACGTCGCAGGGTGGTAGCCCCCGAGTCTAGTTTGGCCCCATACGTCCTCGGGATACGTTTCCCCTATATGTGAAATAACTATAATCGAATTAAATAAAGCACATATACGGAAACTTAAATAAAACCCTCATAGTTTGCTCAACCTAAGGTTTAAATACATGAAATCGATCTACAAATTTTCAGAATAATTTTTGGACCCCGCATGCGCCCTCACACGCTGGCTAAGGCACTGTCATATGCGCCCCCACGCGCAGGTGAACCCTTGACGTCCGTCAGGAATATTCCGTTAAATATATAACAGAAGTTAACGGTGTTACCTGATGCCGTTAGAATATTCTGTCAACTTTGACAGAATATTCCGTCACCTTCTCCGGCGAGCCTCACCGGTGGCCGCCGTCTGAAACTCAAACTTCGCCGGATTTCTGGAAAAATTTTAAACTTGCATTACTTCTTCATTTTTCGACCTACTTTACATGGATTTGAAGCTCATGAAAAGTAGAATCATGTTATACCTATTTGGAATCCAAAAAGTGGACGGAGATGGTCGGAAAACACCTTGAAAAACACCTTGGGAGCCTCGAGGAGTTGCGTAGAAGCTTACCCAAGCTTCAAAACCTCCTAACTCATTCGAAATAACGTCGAACTTAAATTGTCCGAGTTTGGACCATCCGAGTTAACAAGTCAAAACTCGTCTAAAATAAGTTTGATTGGTATGGTTGTGATCGTGAGTTCAAGATGAGTCTAATGGTAGGGTTTTTAGGTTTTATCTGCAACGTTTGGTGGTTGCTTATAGAGGTTGCAGAGAGGAGAGGGTAAACGGGAGAGAAAGCAGGAAGAGATATATATATATATATATATATATATATTTTTTTTTTTTCTGATTTCTGATTTGTGATTGGGTGCTAGAGTGTAGGGATAGATGAGATTGGTGGATGACATAAAGGGGAGCACGGGACGGGTTAAAAGGGTAGATAGGGATAGGATTTTAGATTTTGTACAGAAAAGAGAATCGAAATCTATCCGAAATAATGTTTTTACACTGGTAGAAATTCTCGTACACCCGTAACAACGTGTACAATTTAAATGTGATAGCGAGAAATAAAATAAAAGCAATATAAATACATCCACGTCACTTGCCTCTAAGGGCATAATAGTCATTTCACATAGTTGGGAAGAAATTACATAGAAAATTAGGGATGGGTCGTCACATATTTATTTTTAAAATGAGTGTAAAGATAAATTTACGTATTGAATTGAGTTTGTTAAAGTAGGAGTAGCCGAAAGATGAGGGAAAATCGGTTACGGTGCTTTGGACATGTGCAAAGAAGGCCTACTGACACTCCTGTTAGAAGATACGATCACAGGACAGAGGTCCAGGCCCGAAGGGGTAGAGGAAGACTTAGGAAAACGTTGGAAGAGACTCTAAGAAAAGACTTAGAGTACTTGGATCTAACGGAGGACATGACATAGAACCGAGCGCAATGACGTTCTAGGATTCATATAGCTGACCCCACTTAGTGGGAAAAGGCTTTGTTGTTGTTGTTGTTGTTGTTGTTGTTGTTGTTGTAATTGAGTTTGTGAGGATAATTTAGATATTTTGGTTTAAAGAGATTTGATAGTTTAATTAAAAATAATATGAATGAAGAGAGTAAATTGGTTGTGGAGAGAAATTACATGAATGTAGACAGTTAACTAAAATTAGGGGTATTTTGATATGGGTCCAAAGTAACTAAAAATTGGACCTATTTCAAAAGATTGGCTAGAAAATTGGACATATTTCAAATTTTCTCCCTAAAATTATTATGTATACGCAAATTCGAAGAAAATCCTTTACAATTAGTTGTATTGTACACACATATTTAACTTTCTTGAGATACATTAGATTATCAAATCACGCATACTTCGAGTTTAATATCCTATCATTGTAATTTAGATTAGGTTAAAGTAAAATACAGTTACATTTTTTTTTTCTTAAGAGAATCAAGTGTTAGTTCGGACCCTCGTCGGATTATATTTGTGAGGATCTTAGGAATTCGTGAATTGTGTCCGTTTATTGTATATCATGCTGTTAAAAATATTTTTATTTAAAAATAAAGATAAACAATACTTGACAAAAACTAATCGCACGATATATGATGAACAAATACAATTTACAAATTTCTAGGATCTTTACCAAAAGGATCGAGGATCCTGTTGGTGATGAAGAGCATGAATGCAGCGACCACAACCCAGTGACCCACCTATAATGAATGAATGATGCCGCTTGCCCAATCAATCTCCTAAAACAATGACAGGCACACGTTAAAACAAATCCACGATGTATACAGGAGTAAGATTTTAGAAATAAGTCTATGGCTATGAGAAATTTATATACAGGGAGGTCCCACCCCAGTCGTCCAGTCCACTCCATTCCATTTGACCAAACCTTAACCTAACCACGGTCGCACTGTTTCACATAGAGTATAGGTTTTTTTAGTGTATCAGAAACACGGTCTAGTACGCCATACAGAGATATACACACATCAGAGAGATTTTTTTTTTAAACAAACGATATTATCTACACTAAGAGAGGTGGGAGAGTGGGCTAACCTTCCTAATGAGTTAGCAATAATATGATTTAAATTAATTTTTGACGAGAATCGAATTTAAAACATATTATTTACAAGTGAAGAAGAAAATACTATTAAATCGTAATATTGAATTTTACTAAAGAGATTTTTGAAGTGTATTAGAAACACGATTTAATAGAGATATACACAGCAGATAAGTTGTCCTCCCACCAAACACACCACACGTGTGGCCAAAGTTGGAGTCAGATGTGTGTGGAGAGAGAGAGAGAGAGAGAGAGAGGCCTGTTGGGTATGTCCCTATGTTCCACTTGTTCTAATATAAAAGCCACCATATACCCAGCAAAGCGTAACTTAGCCAAATCCAAATCAGAATTTGCAGACCCCCTCAGATTTAGCAACCAACAGAGAGAGAGAGAGAGAGAGAGAGAGAGAGAGACGCACAAATGCCCGGGAGTTTAGAGCCGTTGGATTTGGGGGTACAGATACCATACCACTTTAGGTGTCCCATATCCTTAGAGCTCATGCGCGACCCCGTCACGGTCAGCACCGGCCAAACCTACGACCGTCCCAGCATCGAGTCTTGGGTCGCCACCGGCAACATCACATGCCCCGTCACCCGGGCCCCGCTCTCCGACTTCACTCTTATTCCCAACCACACCCTCCGCCGCCTCATCCAGGAATGGTGCGTCGCCAACCGCTCTTTCGGCGTCGAGCGCATCCCCACTCCTAAACAGCCCGCCGACCCCACCCACATCCGCCACCTTCTTGCTCAATCTGCATCGAATTCCAACCCTTACCCGACCCGAGTCTCCGCCCTCCGCCGCCTGCGCGGCCTTGCGCGCGACCTCGACAAGAATCGCTCCACCATCTCCTCTCAAAACTCCCGCGAAATTCTCCTTGAGCTCGTGTTCTCCGATACCAATTCCGAATCGTCCGAGTTGACTCACGAGGCGCTCGCGCTTCTCGTTCTGTTCCCGCTCCCTGAATCCGACTGCGCTGCGGTGGCGTCGGATCCGGACCGGGTCGCCTACCTGTCTCACCTCGTGCAGCACCCCTCCATGGAGGTCCGAGTCAACTCGGCCGCATTGATCGAGAACGTCCTGGCCGGGTCGCGAACGGCGGAGCTACGAGCGCAGGTTAGCAATGTGGACGAAATCCACCACGGTGTCATTTCAATTCTCCGAAATCCGATCGCCTACCCGCGCGCCCTCAAAATCGGCGTGAAGGCGGTCTTCGCTCTGTGTCTTGTGAAAGAGACGCGAAACAAGGCCGTATCGGCCGGCGCGCCCGAAACGTTAATCAACGTCTTGGCGGATTTCGAGAAATGCGACTCGGAGCGTGCACTCGCGACGATCGAGCTGCTATGCAGAGTCCCCGAGGGTTGCGCGGCGTTTGCGGCGCACGGGCTGACTGTGCCGCTGCTGGTGAAGACGATTCTGAAGATCTCGGACCGGGCGACGGAGTACGCGGCGGGAGCGCTGCTGTCGCTGTGCTCGGCGTCGGAGAAGAGCCAAAACGAGGCCGTGGCGGCGGGGGTTCTGACGCAGCTGTTGCTGCTGGTGCAGAGTGATTGTACGGAGCGGGCCAAGCGGAAGGCGCAGCTGCTGCTGAAGCTGCTTCGGGATTCGTGGCCGGAGGACTCTGTAGGAAATTCAGACGATTTCGTTTGCAGTGAGCTCGTAGTGCCCTTTTGAAATTTCACTCTTTTTTTTTTTTCCTTCTGTTTCTCATTAATTTTCTTAATCTCAAATTTTCAGATTCTTAGTAGAAAAAAGAAAAAGAAAAGGGAAAGTGAAAATTGAGGTTGTAGATTATTGGCATATAAAAAAATTGCAATTTTTTGAGTATTTTGTATGTAAGCATTTTTTTTAGATGATTAAGAAAAGTTGCAAATTAAAATTTCAGAGGACAAAGTTTAAATGTGTTCTTCTCTTGAATATATATATTTTTTTTCATTTTAATTCTTCAAAAAAGAAAGAATAAACGAATGTTTAATTAATTTATCAAGCGTAGATAATATCGTTTTATTTTAATTCGTAGCATTTTCATACGTAGAACTGCACTCTCATAAGTGAGACGAAAAATCCATTGGAGATTATGAAATAGTGATTGTCATTGGTCACCCTAATTTCCACTCACTCGTTTGAATGAGTTGGTCGCACATCAAATCATTCATAATTCTTGTTTGTGACCAGCTTTGACTGGGCCCTTTTGTTTGTGGAATTTTAAATAGTTACAATTCAATAACACCATAACTTAAGCCCATATAAGCCCAATTAATAAAACCAAAAAGGGGGGTGGTAAGCTAATGGCTAGGTTTGACAATTTCTTGCACCGTCTGTTAATCCGTCATGAAACGATACAAAAATAACAATATAAACATTTTCTCATATAATGTGGCTTGAAAGTATTGAAGATGATGGTCACATGTTTGTGGAATAAAAGCATTGGAATCACATGGCTTTGTTCATATTCTTTGTGTTGTGATGGCTACTAGTGCTCACATGCCAACCCAACTTTGTTTGCTACTCTTTTAGTCACAACAGCATATGGGAATTCAATTTGTCCACCAATGTGATATATTACAACATTTGGGTCCCAACCTCTTAATGTCTCTCTTCTAACTTTGTCAATAAATAGGGGATTTATCACCCTTTCTTTTATGCTCTCCATCTTTCCATCTTTTTCAACCATATTTTTTCGACAACATTCTTTAAACTGTTGGATCAGATTTACAGTTACCTAATCAAAAATTTTAAGTTGTTAAATCAAATTTAACGATCAATTATGCAACGACATTCAGTGGCTCTAGGCTCTAGGTCTCGAAGAAAAGTTGCCTCTTTCAAGGGTGAATTTAATAAAGTGTTGAGGAAAAAAATCCAAGATATCTTGGGTGGTGGCCAGTGAGGACATGATACTTGACTCATTGAGACAATTTTTGCTTAGTTAAATGGTGTATTTATGCCACATAGTATTACGGTCTAGTGATATTCGTCTTCACTTGTAAGTAAGAGATCTTATGTTCGATTCTCGTCAACGGCGAATTTGAACCAAATTATTGTTAGTCCATTGTGCGGCTAAGCCCAGGATCCCCCTCCCCTTTAGTGTAGATAGTATCGTTTGTTCAAAAATAAAAAATAAATAAAAATGATGTATTTATATAAATCATTTCTGCATACTTCATTTTACTCGATGTGGGATTTGGACTACACTAGTAGTCAAAGCAAACATTATATTTATATGGACTTGAATAACTCTTCTTTTCACGCGTGAGGCTACTGCTAGAGTAGAGTGCTCACACACTCTGTAGTAAGTTCATGCACTATGTAATGCATAACTTATGTAGAATAACCATACTACATTTCTTTTGGAAATATTCAACTAATGTGATATAGAGAGGAGAAAGTAGCAAAATCAAATAGGTAGGTTTGTTTACAGCTTACTATAAATGATTATTTACTTTGGTAGTTTCGTTTCACTCTACAACGTACAATTTCTAATTATAAATGGTCTGATTTTTGTTGCATAAATTTAATTTGTCCAATTCTTTGGGACAAGTTCAACTAGACCCTATGCTATCTAGTTAGTAAATTGATGGATCTCAATAGATAATGTTAGTGAACCATCACGGGGTAGCCTACTGGTTGGGGACAAAGTATAGGCTATATTTTATACAGCATGTTCTGGATTCGATTACTGACGTTAATGAATCACACAATGGTGGTTAGGAAAAGGCTGAAATTCCTATTTGAATCTTCCCCACCCCTTACGAGGGTGGACTGCCCTGGATTGCAATGCAATAATAGTTGGAGTTATTAATTCAAAACGGAGCTTTAAGTAATTTTGATTATGAAAGAGAGTTTCGGAGGATTTACTTCCCATGAACCCTAAATTTAAATTTAAATTTAACTTGGTTCTTTTCGTTTTGAAAGAGATGATGCGTCGTTGAACTAAACAAGAATACTTTCATAAAATAATAGGTGTTAAATAAAATCTAGAAGCTTATCTCATGTTTTAAGTAGTCAGGAAGTGGATCAACTATGTTCATCAGTGCTATGAAAAAATAATGGTGCGAGATGATAGCAGCAAGATGTTTTAACATCCGAATGCCCCAACAAACAGAGCAATATATAGCAACCATTTTGCTGTAATCATGACAGAGCGTGGTGTTACTTTTGAGTTGTTTTTGCTGAATGCGGACGGAATATTTGAAAACCCAAGATACATGGGTTCATGAGAATCTAGCCCATTAGTTGATTGGGTTTAGTTTTGAAAAACTGGGCTCAGGTAGAGATTTTTCTTTTATTTACTATGTCGATTGAATTAATAATATTCCTCTTCACTTGTAAGTAAAAAATGTTAAGTTCAATTTATGCTAAAGGAGAATTTGAACCACATAATTGCGAGCCCATTGTAAGGTTAAGCCCACCCCCATCCCCCTTAGTTTGGATAATATCGGTTGTTAAACTACCCTCATCCTCCTTAGTGTAGATAATATCGATTGTTCTAAATAATAATAATAATAATAATTGAACTAAAACACTCTTGAACAAACTAAATAGTTACTTCTTGATCCACACACACTCTAACCCTCGTCTGGAGATATAGTCAGCTAAAAGCTTGTTTGGTCTCCACCCTAGAATTGGTTTTGGAGTGGATAAGTCATGGAATCAAGATATTTTGAAAGTAGGAGTTAACGATTTTTCATTTGACTGGATTAAAAATGGATCAGACGTGAAGTGGACTTATCACTTGTAATTCTACCATTTTAGAGGGATTTTAATGGGTTAGTATTAATCAAACTTTTACCTTCGAGGTGAACAGAAATTTCTTCCTTCAATATGCCTTCAACACAGTGGGTTAGAAACACCAAGTGAGGCCTAAATGTTTAATCCGTTTGGTTCCTCACTTTTTAGCTTAAGCTTTTAAAATGGTAATCAATAATGATATTAGAGCATCTTCACTTAGGGGATAAGAATGAATGGGTATGGGAATGAATGTTGATGAGAAGGAATGAGTATGAAATAAACAAACCCTATTACTATATATATCTTCATTTTTCAGGCACATATGTCATGGTACTGAAAAGTCATGACCCACTTACTTAATCCTTTTATTTTAGTAAAGGGTAATGCTAGGCAAACTACATTTTTTAAACTAAATTTGTAAACCAAATGATGTGGTTCTAGATGACTAGATTATTAACTAAGTATCGATCAATGTACTTGTTTTTTTTATTAATAATACATAATTTAGTTTATAAATTTGATTTCTCTTGCACTACTCTCTAGTAAATACAAAGATATCAATGATGCAAATCCATTTCTTACAAGTAAACGTTCCAGAAAAGAGAGACCATTTGTTCATGTGTATAATACTCGATATAAGAGGAAGTGTTGAGCACTAAGTACAGATCATTTTAGTTATCTCCACTAGTTATAACTTAATAGGATGTGTGTATCTATATATATATATATTCACTTCTAAGTACACTCCATTCCTTTCTCTACAACCTCTTTCTCCCTTTCCTTTGTTTTTTTTAGATTAAGTACGATATTCATTGATAAGAAAGGAAATACATACATCATTGAGGATAGGATGCATACAATGAGCCTTGATAAAAATCTTGTTGGGGATTTCAACCCAAACGAGAGGAAAAAGAGCGTCCCGCCCCCAAAAATTACAAAGTAGTACTATTCTCAAAAAAAAAAAAAAAGATAAAAAAATTACATAAGGAGTTACTCAAACCAAATTAATTGATTATTTAAAGACAAGCTTAATCTTTCCAATCAATGTGCCACCTTGTTCGTCTCTCTTCGACTAAACGTGATCTTCCAATGGGGAATTGAGTGCATAACCTGGCGAGCATCGTTCAAAATATGACCAAAGGAGCAATATCATCTGCTGCATCCCGTTGCAATGCAGCTAGTACCATCATCGCGTCCCCCTCGAACGCCACCGGTGTTACAGCCTGATCCTTCGTGAATAGCACCATTGCTCGAGCAACCACTACATCTAGGAGTGGGTTCGACAAATCGAAAATTGAAAAAAATTGAACCAAACACCAAATCGAAGCAAAAAAAAAAAAAAAGAACTGAAAAAAAAAGGGGAACCGAATTTCAAAAATCGAACCGAACCAAAATTGGTTGGTTCGGCTCGGTTTTGGTAGTTTGAAAACCGAACTAAACTAAATAATCTCTTACCTTAAAACAACACTTTTTTGAGTTTTGACTTTGGTTCGTGCAGCAACGAAGAGCGAGGATGGTGATTCCACTGCCAAAGTGGTGCTAGGGTCGACCCTTCCTGCTGAGAAGAAAGCATTTGCCCATATAAGCAGCCGTGACCAGCATGCCAAACCAGCCTTAGGGAGTTTTTTGACATCTATGCACTGTTGATGCTCAATCTGCTTGAGGATACGAAAGCATGTGCCAAGTTTATTGATGACGTGTGCAAGGTTGAAGACTCCAGTTTCTTCGCGAAGCGTGAAAATCAGTCGCGAAAGGGTTCCTTGCTTACTATGATACAAAAATATGTGATCTTGGCAGCCGAGTATAAGCGTATGGAGCAGAATAACGCCAAGGCTATTATGGAGATATCAACAGCCATGGTAGTAGAAGTTTGCTCGACTATTGATAAAATTAAAGAGTTGGAGTCTGGACTTACCTTTTTGAAGGAATCTGATGTCTCTGCCCTCTTAGCAGCTTGAGACTGCTCACCAAAAGATCAGTAACTTGAAGGCTCAACTTGACGCAATCCGAGGGAAGTACGGCATTGTAGAGAAGGAGACTGAAGTCCAAGCGTTGCTAGTGCAGGACCTTGAGTATGCCATTTCAGAATTTTGGTCTACTCATGGTGCCAAGGATGTAGAACTTTTCGCCATGCATAATTGATGTGATAAAAGTTAAGCACTCAAATTAAACCCTCTTGTTGTCAATTGTAGTAAGTATGCAAGTAGGGATCGTTCTGGACCGGGGATTAGGAGGGATTGCTAATCGACTCTAAAAACACAAAAACAAAGTTAAAAACGTTTGAAAAGGTTCATAAGACTCAAAACAAGTTAAAAACACTTAAAACGGCTTAAAAACACTTTTGTGGACAGATTTAAAACACTAGGGATGGTTTTGGACGAAAATTGGTTTTGGTTTGATTCAAAACACTTGAAAACACAAAGAAAACAGATTTTAGACACTTTAAAACAAGAAAGTAAAAGGGGGGTTTTGATTTGGACGAATTTGAAAGTAAAACAAAGAATTTGTAAAGTAAAACAGTTTTGAAAACGAATTTGAAAACTTTGATGGGTGATGGGCTAGCTAGAGGGTCCTTCTCCACACATGACACACTTGTACATAAATCGATCTCCAATTGCTTTTCAATGAACCATGAACCTCAACACCCCAGATTAACCGTGAATGCACTAATTAACCCTCAGATTTTCCTTATGTCATTGAATTGGAAGAAATGCATACGACAACCCAAATTATTCTCCAACGGTCCCCTACATGAATGCATAGAAGAGATACAGTTAGAGATCATTAAGTTCCATGAAAATCATAAGTGTTGACAAGGCATTCGTAACTATGAATGCATGATACGTTTGCCAAGAATCCAATTAACGCAATTGTGACAAGCAACCTTCACCACTTGTGAATATAAGTTCATAACGATTAGGTGAAACTCCCTTATATTCTAGCATCAAATTCCTGTATGAAAACTAAGTATGCATCCTTAATCAACATACAAGAACAAGTTATGAATAAAACAGTTAATTGAATTGCATTCACGATTCATCAAATCACAATTGGAAGAAATCAATTCATATCTCAAGCATGTTCATTGCTTTGAATTCTCCCCTAGCTAAGTAGGGGTTTAGCCACTCATAGTCACAACAAAATTAGAGAATATTAAAGTAAACATTGAAATTAAGAACGAAGTACACCTAAAACGATCCAATCTTCAAGCTTGAAACGCCAAAGGGCCTCCTCTTCTCCACCTTGCTGCGGCACAAAGGACTAAGGTTGTGTATGGATGTGTTTGGATGAAGGGATGTAGGTTTAGAGAGTGAGAAGGCTGCAACAAGGAAGGGTTTGTGGCTGAAATTGTGTGAATGTGTGAATGGATGAGTGAATGATTGAATTTGGTGCGGCAAGACTTAGTATTTATAGAGAAAAGGTTAAGGCACAGCTGGGATTTATTTAGGTAACAAAAAGTAAACCAAAACCTTAAGGGAAATAGGATTTAAAGTCAAAAACCTAAGGGGAAAGGGAATAGGATGCGGCTGTGAAGGAAAATAAAGGGAAAGGTAAGTTGAATGTGGCAAAGGCTGAAACTAAAGGCAAATCAACTTCCTTGCACGGCAAGGAAGTTTAAATGGCTGGTCTTGGTGTGGCATAGCCTAAAAGAAAAGGGAATGTGGATGTTTTTGTGCTGCAAAGGCTAAAGAAAAAGGGAATGTTGTTCCCTTGCTGATTCTAGGTAAAATTAAAAGGGGAATGTCTTTCCTTTGTGTGGCAATCCCTTTGTGGCTGATTTTAAACTTCTAGCACATGTAATTAATTGTCCCATATGGTTTAGGAGCCCTTCTTGTGGCTGATTCCTTGCCCAATAGGATTAGGAAAGTCAAAGGTCAAAGTAAGGAAACTTTGACTTAGTCAATCCTTCTTCTTCTTGGATTCCTTTTCCTTCCTTGACTTGAATTAATTTTCTTCCTCTCCTTGGCTGATTCCTAGCATGCTTTGGCCTTCAATTTCGTCCATCTACATTGCTCCAAGCATAAGCTATCCAAAACATGCCCAAAATTGCTCCGAAAGGCTCCAAAATGCTCTTTCTTGATACTTTACCCCTTGGGACCTACAAACACACGAAAATAGCTTAAAATACTAAATTAAATACGAACAATCAACATAAATGCACGAAAACAAGCTAACTAAGTTGCATAAATATGCTTCTATCAATAATGACATTGTTCGACTCAGGAAAGCCATCAATAGACTTGAGTCCAAGGAAATTGAGCTGCAAGGAGCGTTGTCTACCAACAAGAACCTGAAAAATGAACTAGATGAATTGCAAAAAGCTCATTCTGACCTGACTGAGGAGAATAAGCAGGTGAAGAGCGAGAAGTTCAGTTTTAAGGTTGTCCTTGCCCAAGGTTAAGCTGACTTTTACAAGCTTGGCTATATAGATAATTTCCTTGGCTTGCCGTCTGACTACACCTTTTCTGATAAGGACTTCGAGCTTTTTGCTATTCCTTTTGAGGATTTGCTTAAGTTTTCCTTCAAGCTGCCAAGGTACGTGTGGCCGAAGGTTGTGTCGCCCAGGCAGGGGTGGCTAGTGACAGTGCTGCTAAGGATGGGGCAACTATAGATAAAACGCGAGAGGTTGATGCTCATGGGAGCAATGCGGCTGCTGAAGATGTCCAAGCTAATGAAGAGTAGCCTTTTTAGAGAGACTTTAGAGTTTACTTTCTTTTCCTTTCCTGCTTTCCTTTTTCCTTTGCTTGAACTCTGTTTGCCTTCATGCTAGTTTACCAATTTGCTAGAAATTAATAAACTATTTTTCTTCGCTTTACTTCATTTTTTTTCTCTTTGGCTATTGACTCGGGTGCGAATCTTCGCTTGCTTGAGGCATCTTCTGAAACTTCTAACTTGCATGGCCGAATGACCTCCGTAATTGCATGTTTCATGTCGTGGTCTACTAGATCTTTAATCATAAGGTCGTTAGCAAAGCACGCTGCTTTTTAATAAACTGACGGGCTTGCACGACTTACGTGACTACCGATCTATGCTTAGGACCTCTGCAAAGCTGTTAACTAGAGAGTCAATAGCCAAGCACATTACTTACAAAAGTAGACGAGTTTGCATGACTGCTCGATTGTTAACTTTGATCTTCTAAGGCATTGAACTGTTGAGCCTTGTCTCGCGTTGTTGCCCCCTAAGCATTGCCTGCTTAGCTGGTCGTCATTTCTTTAATCCTTTAAGTTGTGTGGCCTGCATCACAACATACTAAAGATTGTTGGGACACAAAATTCCCTACCCTTTCGCATCAAAAGTGTGGTTATATGGAATTTTGTGGGAAATGGTTCGAAAGAACGCTTTTCACTTTATGTAACCAATTTCGTAGGCTGCGCAGCAAGTAACACAACACTTTAGGAATCAGTGTGAACGCAAGGGGTTGTTCTGCACTAGGTAGTGCATATACGCGCTAACATGTTAACCTTTCACAAAATTATGCGGTTGTATAAGTTTATATGGTTAAGTGCTTGAAGGGTGTACCGTAGGCATTCTTCCAGAAACTGTAGGCTATTCAGTGAGTTGGCAGTGGCTTTAAGTTCCAGGGATCTTCCAGAATCCATAGGCTTCTCGTTGAATTGGCAGTAGCTTTAGGTTCCCAGGTACCTTCCAGAAACCGTAGGCTGCTCGTTGAATTAGCAGCAACTTTAGGTTTCCAGGGATATGCAGAGATCGCTTGTTGGTCATATACAAGATGCTCAGCTACTTACTCTAGCTGGTCACATCAAGGATGCTCAACCGACTGAACCCCGTACGTGTAGCCGAAGCTAGAATTTCGTATCCTTGTAGAGATCACCTATGTATTGCACCATAGATACTTAGTTGCGAATACTAGCTGGTCACATCGCGGATGCTCAAAAGGGATGTTCCATTAACGGGTAGGGGGAATACTATTCCGTAACACGAAGATCGCTAGTTGGTTATATACAAGATGCTCAGCCAGGGGTTGCCAGTAGTTGGTCACATCAAGGATGCTCAACTGCTATCCATCTTCGTGGATAACCGTCCAAAGGGCGAGTTTCGACGCGTACCTCATTTGTCTCTGATGCCTGGGTCTCCGTGGATTAAGCCAAAGGCCTAAAATCTTTCAATCTAGCTAAGCCTTGAAAAAGATCATTGTGGCTACTTCTAGGGATGCCGACGCAAGCCATCGTGCTCTAGTTACACCAGGGCAGCCCGACATATCCATGTCTGGATATTCGGAGTATGTAGTTTACCCTCTCCTAGGGCGAGATCATGGTTAGTCCCTATGAGGGTGTACTTCCTGCGATACGTCCCTGATTGGGCGCGATCTTCAATAAGAGTAGGAGTAGACAGTTGTTGCAGATACGCAATCGAGCCAAGTGATGAATAACTTCGGAAATCTTCATTGAAAAAATGAGAAGAATGATATTGAACTTAGCTGAAAGGTAGAAACTGCGTAAAAACTAGATAGTCATTGGCTTGCGAGGTAGTACTCATTGAGTTGCTTAAGTTTTCGAGCTTTATTTTGTCTGAGCAGTGCTCAAGGAGAAGTGGGAGGTCATGCGTAGTACTTATGCAAGTTGTAGGCATTCCACTGCTTTTCGATCTCTTTGTCGTTCATGGTGGTGAGGGTGTAGCTACCCTTACCGCCTGATCTGCTAACCCTGTACAAGCCTTCTTATATAGGATTCATCTTTTTGGAGCCTTCTTTTCGGGCAGTGAGGAATGCTTTTCTTAGGACCAGATCTCCAGGTTGAAACTGCCAGATCTTTGCCCTTTTGTTGTAGCTGGAAATGAGTTGTTGCTGGTAGGCTACAATGCAGGTGAAGACCTTCTCTTGTTCCTCCTCTGCCAAATCTAGATTTGTGACCATTTCCTTTCTGTTCTGCTCCAAAATTGACAGTATGGTGTTGATGCTCGACATGATGACATTAGGAGGGATGATTTATTCTGAACTAAATGCTAAGGAGAAAGGAGTTTCACCGGTTGCTTGTAGTTTGGTTGTGTGATACACCCATAAGACACCGGTAAGTTTGTCTGGCCACTTTGTCTATGAGGAATTTCTTGAGGTAGTCCAGGATTGTCTTATTGGATGCCTCCGCCTGCCTGTTACCTTGGGGATATCAAGGCGTAGACATATGCTCCTTGATGCCATATTTCTGGAAGAACTTCACCAAATCTTTGTCCATGAATTGCGGACCGTTGTCGGTGATGATAGATTGTAGGATGCCAAATCAACAGATGATATTCCTCTATATCAAGTGCTCTATATCTGGTTAAGTAGTGGTGGTCATGGGCTCAGCTTCTACCCACTTGGTGAAGTAGTTGGTAGCCACGATCATTATGCATTTACCCCCAGTAGCGGGCAACATGGGCCCTACCAGGTCGATTGCCCATTGCATGAATAGCCATGGGCTTGTCTGCAGGTGGAGCTCGCTAGCAGGTAGTACAGGTACAGGCTTAAAGGGTTGGAAGCTGTCGCACAAATGTCTTAACATCTTGATGCACGAGGGGCCATTAGTAGCTGGCATTGAAGATCTTTTGTGCTAAGGATTGGCCTCTTGAGTGGTTTCCATAAACTTATTTGTGCATTGAACTTAGAACTTTCAAGTCATCGAAGGGTGCTAGGCAGCGGAGATGTGGGCTTGAAAGGAATCTTCGGATGAGAATGTCGTTCCACATGTAGTAGTGTGCCGCCTTTATTTGGAGCTTCCTAGCTTCTAATCTTTCTACAGAGAATGTCTCATTGACTAGTTAATCGATGATGAGGTCTTACCACCTTGGGGTTGTGTTGACTTGTAACACATCGGCTGCTAAGTTCTTCTTCTATGCTTGGCTTTCTCAAATACTCAATCAGGATGAAACGTTTGAATTAGTCGTCCAAAACGGAGCCTAAGGCTACCAAGGCATCTGTGTGAGCGTTGTTTGCTTGTGGTACCTGTGTGAAGGTGTAAGTTTGAAACGCCCAAGCTGCTTTCGTACATTCTCAAGGTATAATGCCATCCTTGGATGCTTTGTTGCATATGGATTGCGAGCTTCTTGACTGCCAAATCTTGTGCCATTCGAAGGCCTACCATTAAGGCTTCGTACTTTGTTTCTTTGTTTGATGCCTTAAAGCCTATAGTGATTGCTTGCTCGAGCATCGACCTGTCTGGGGTAATGAGAACCAAGCCTGCTCCAGAGCTCTTGTAGTTGGATGAACCGTCAACATGCAGATGCCAAAAGTCTTTGTCAAAAAGGGTTAGTGTGGTTAAGGCGTGCCCGACTCATTCAGGGATACTTTTGGGTTATGCTGTTGTGTCTTTTAGGCCGGGAGTGAACTCCTCTATGAAGTCTACCAAGGCTTGGAGCTTTTATCGCCATATAGGGTCAGTAAACCAAGTTGTATTGGCTGAGTTCCATCACCCACTTCATCACGCGTTGAGAAAAGTCTAGACCGTGTGCGATAAATCGTAGGGGATATTGAGTTATGACGACGACCGTTTGCGCCTGAAAGTATGGTCTGAGTTTTCGAGCTGCAACAATTAGTGCCAAAATTAACTTTTCTCTCCTCGGGTATCTTGTTTCTGCATCGAGAAGAGTTTTAGAAATGTAGAATACTGGCAGTTGGGTCATCAACTCTTCTCGTATGAATCAGAGCTTACTGCTATGTCTGAGATTACCAAGTAAATGCATAATTCCTCGGCTGCTTCCAACTTGGATGATAGCGGAGGTGATGTCAAGTATCTCTTCAAGTCTTAAAATGCTTTCTTGCACTCGTCGTCCTACTTGTCTCTCTGGGCCTTCTTGATGGCCTTGAAAAAAGGCTTGCATCGATCGGTTGAGCATAAGAGGAAATGGTTGAGCGTAGCTGCTCGTCTGATCAGACTTTGGATCTCCTTCAATGTGGTTGAGGATTTTATCTCCAAGATTGCTTTGATATGGTAGGATGCGCCTCGATTCCTTGTTGGGTTACGAGGTACCTTAAGAATCGGTCCGAGGAGACTCCAAATATGCATTTGGCAGGGTTAAGCTTCATCTTGTACTCCCTAAAGATATTGAATGTCTCTGGCAAGTTTTCGAGGTGGTCTGACCGTTGCCTTCCTTTTACCATGATGTCGTCAATGTAGACCTCCATGGTAACCCTAATTTGCTTCTTGAACATCATGTTTACTAACTTTTGATAAGTAGCTCCTACGTTCTTGAGGCCAAAAGGCATAACCTTGTAGCAGTAGGTGCCTCGCTCGATCACTAACACAATATTCTCTTTGTCGGCCTCAAACATGGCGATCTGATTGTAGCAGGAATATGTGTCCGAGAAGCTAAGCAGCTGGTTCCCTGTAGTTGAGTCCACCAATAAGTCAGTTCGGGGGACTGGGAATGATCTTTCGGGCAAGCCTTGTTGAGGTCGGTGTAGTCTACGCATACTCTTCACTTGCCCTTCTCTTTCTTCTTTACAAGAACAAAGTTGGCTAGCTATGCTAAATACGCCACTTCCTCGATGAATCCGGCTTCCAGTAACTTGTCTATCTTTGCCTTAATGATTGTTACTCGTTCTAGAGCGAAGTGTCTTCTTTTCTGGATCACTAGTTTAGTAACAGAGTTGACATGTAGCTTGTGGCAGGCTATCTTAGGATCAATGCTAGGCATGTCAGAAGGTGACCATGCAAAGACGTCACGATTTTCCCTAATGAAGGCCGTGAGTTCTTCCTTTTCCTTTGGGCTCAGTCGTAAGCTGATTCTAGCCATCTTCTCCAGCTACTCGGGATTAAGAATCATGTATTCAGTGTCCTCTTCTGGCTTCCATCCTTTTTCTTCTCTTAGTGTGTAATCTTGAATGCCATCTTCTTGATCCGCCTGCTGTAGTTGTTATTTGGTTGCAGGCTCGTCTTTTTCAACCTCAGCAGCTCTTATAGGGGTGAATGACCTTTTCTTTTCTAGTACTTGACAGAGGTTACGGAGCTTAGTTTCACTAGCCAGGGTTTTCCCAGAATCCCGTTATAGGTAGATAGGTTGCTGGCTATAATGAACGTCTACTTTAAGACTACTAGCGGAGTTCTCACATCGAGTGTTATGTTGCCAATAGTAGTTGAGGTGTATCTGTTGAATCTAGCGAGAACCCTTGCTCGGTGTAGTATCGTGCTTTCCAGGCCATCTTCTAAATAAAAGATAATTAAAGTAGATTTACTATGCTTCCATTGTCCACCATCACTCTGTCAACTATAGCGTGTGCCAGTTGAAAGGACACTACCAGAACATTGTCGTGTGGGAAGTCAACTCTATCAACATCCTGCTCGGTAAAACTAACGATGGGCCCAGGTTTGGCGTTGGTTGCCTAAACTTGGGAGATTGCTATAGCCTGCTGGATCTTCCTCTTCTTGGAGTTGTTTGTCGTTCTTAAGTATTCAGACTCGGCGAAGATGTTGTTGATTCTAATGGTCTTGGCAGGCAGTTTTTCGTCTGCATCTGCAGTTTTTCCTAGGCTACCCAGCTGGCTTGTCTAGTTATCTATCGTATTTACCCTCATTCACCAGCTTCTCTAGGTAGTCTCTCCAAGTATAGCAAGTGTCGATCGTGTGACTAGGACCTCGGTGGAACGCCCAGTACTTGGGGTGATCCAGCTTTGAGGTGTTTCATTTGGATTATCTTGGCAACTATAACCAAGGTTTACTCTTGAGGTCGTGGAGGATATAATTGATCGAGAACTTAGTATAGTTCTTGGTGGCTTGACTTCCTCTTTCCTGAGATCGGTCTATGTGTATTGCCGTTTGCCTGCCTCGATCGTTGGACTGTTTCTTGCCCACCTTCTTCTGAGCTATCTCAGACTTCTTCTAAGGTTGCTCAAGTGCCGTGTTTACTCGTCGGGCCTCATCCCAAAGCGCATGCTTCTCTGCAAGAGCGAACGAGTCTGCTAGAGTCAATTCTTCCTTCATGATCAATTCTTTGAATAATGGATGATCTGCTAGGAGTCCATTTTGGAAGGCTGCGTTGGCGATTGAGTCGTTACAGCCGACTATCTTCTCCTTCTCCGCCTTGAACCTGTTGACATAGTCGCGGAGCGACTCCTTCAAATTCTTCTTGATGTTGAAGAGATGATCGTACTTCTTCTTGATCGAGCGGTAGAATGAGTATTCCTTAGTGAAAAATACAGAAAGCTCGTCGAAATTCCAGATAGACTGTGAAGGCAGGGTATGGAACCAATCTTGCTCCTCGCCTTGCAAAGTAATGGCGAATATCTTGCACATTAAAGCGTCGTTAGCTCTATAGAGGATCATCGCACTCTAGTAGTGCTTCAAGTACCTTTCTGGGACTCTGTCTCCCTCTGTTTGCTCGATCTCATCTCTGAAAGGTGATTTGCCCATGCGTGCCACATCCCTATTTAATGCCTCGTATGTAGTCTTGATACGTTGGAATCCGCACAATCACTCAGTCAGGAGCCTCTTTACTTCTTCTTGAATTTGCCTCTACCAGGGCAGCAGGCCTTCCGGTTGCCCTTGGTTTTGACCTGTTAGTTTCGGCTGCTCTTTCATATACTCGGATTGTCTATGCTGCAGATGCGGTGCAAGTGGCACGATCACTCGTAGGCTGCCGGTTGAACTTGAGTCGGATTGTTCGACTGTTTCTAGTCGCGAACACTTCGTCTGGAGGGCCTAACCGAGAGTGCACGCTCATTCGCTCGCTAAGACAAGAGTATATATTCTATCTTGGGGGCCCATATGAGAGTGTACACTGCCATAATGCTCGGTCCAGGGCTTGACGAAAGACTGCTTGGGGGGACGCCGCTGGAGAGAAATGTCATCGCCTGCCTTTGTCCTACTTCGGGACACCTAATCTAGGCACATTATATCTCGATGTGCTACATGAGCTGATTCACCAAGGTAGTCTGCTGCACGAGGGTGCTTGTCAGTTCAGCGACCTGTCGGGATAGGTGTTGTTCGCCATTTGGAGTGAAAGAGCTGGGATGGTAGACGTCTGCTTGAGTAAGGGAAGTGTAATGGAATCTGAGTGCAAAGCTCGAGCCAGGATGGGTTAGATCTATAACAAGGTGGGGTGAAAATACCTTGGTTTAACCATCAGCCTCGAAATCTGGATTTGGTTGGTTAAATTGGTCTGGGACCATGCTGGATAGTCTAGAAGGTTGTAAGAGTAAGTCGAGCGCACAGGCACTAGGCCGCCTTGGTTGGCGTGGCTTGGGCTCCTTAGTCTGGGCAGCTCGCGTCCAAGTGATGGTGGCAGACGCCAAAGGCTGTTGTCGAGGACAAGCAGCTGCTTGGGTCTACGCTTACTAATTACTTGCGTTGTGGGCCTCCTACCCTACAGTTTCCTCTTGTTGAGTGGAGGCTGCCCCGTGGGCCACTACAGCGACGGCAGCTGCTGCTGGTATAGCCATGGTGCCTCGTGGTGACATACCCCGACCCGGAATGTCCGCATGGAATTTGAATCGAGTTGTGCTGGCCGACACCTGGAGAGTGACGAAGCCATAAAGTGTAGTGTAGTGGGAAAAAAGGATGTGAATAATTTTAAACCTAAAAGTGCCTAAACTAAAGAGTGCGAGGGTGAGCGGGATTGAATCCAATTCACACGTGATGTCAGATCATAAGGCAATATAGTAAAAAGGATGAGGGTTATACCACTGAAGATAACCATCTCCTGAGATTTGCCAGAATCCTCATTTACACATAAGCATAGCTACTAAACCTGGAGGGGCGAAAAACAAAGTTGAGTGGGTCAGCAAGACAACGTTTGTAAGAAAACCTTTATTTTCGAACATACTAACCCCTCACCATAAAACAAGTATAGTTTCCTTAAAATCATACTACGTATAAGTATAAAGATCATATGTATGCCAACAATGTAAATCAGAAATATGCCACAGTAGGAATAATTCACCACAATAGAAATATAGGCATGTGCTTGACAAATATACTAGCACGCAAGTCAAAGTTACCTATGGCTTATATATATATATAAGTAAATTGCCCACTCACAGATACTTGTGAAGTTTCATCCATTCAAGCTAGGAAGCTGAAATCTCCAATAATAATTGCACCTAGGCACATAAAAGGGTACAATTAATAAAACTTTACTCAAACAATTGAATTTCGAGATCATAAACAGGTCCAGGACGTCAAAAATAGCCTAGGAGGGGTCTCCGACGAAAACCCTAAAAGTCAAAGTCAACGATCAACGTTGACCAAATCAACGATCAACGTTGACCGGGTCAAGGGTCAGACCGAGTCAGGTTAAACTGATCCGAGTCAAATCGAGGTCAAACCGGTCCGGGTCAACTAGGTCAAACCAGATTTGGGTTGGACTGGGTCAATGGGCTGGAGGCCCTAGGTTCTTGGGCTTGGGTTCTAAGGCCCAAGAAGTTTAGTGGGCTTGAAGCCCGTTATGGTTTAAGGTTTAAAACTCGAGCCTAGGGCTTGATGCCCGACCCCGGTCCTTACGTTTAAAAGAGTTCCATGTCACTGGTTGGGCTTGGCTTTTAGATGGATTGGGTTTAAGGCTTAAGTCTAGTGGGCTTGGGTTTAATGGCCTGACCCAAGTATTGGGCCAAGGGCCCAAGTCATCAACGGCTTGAAGGCCTGATTTGCTTGTGATCGCCAGATAAGGTGGGTGGAAGAGAACCTAGGTGTGGGTATTACTGGGAAAGAGAGTCCCAGAGAGAGTTGAGAGCTGCGAGGGAAAGAGAGACGGGAGGAAGAGAGAGCGAAAGAAAGCTAAGAGTGTGAGATCTAGGAGAGAGATAGAGTTTGTGATGAGGTAGGATGGTGCCATGTGACAATGCCAGAGTGGTCCACTTTGTAAAAATACGCAGAAAATTCACTAAAATGTCACCATTGTTCCATGTTCCGTAAAGTCTTCATTTTAGCTCCAAATTGAAATCCGCTTGCACCTACGGGTTCGTACCGTCAAGAACTACGCAAGCACACGTCTCTAACCAAAAGTCAACGAAAGTCAAAACTTTGCCTCTAGGGCATTTTCGTCAAGCCACGTTTCTAAAATTCATAAAATTGTAAATGTAGGGACGAGTTGTCACAATCTACCCCCTTAAGAAAATTTCTTCCCCGAAATTTAAAATCATTTGTTACACAACTTTGAAGATAAGAAGAACAAAATATATGTACATAACGAAGAAATCAAGTCAGAGTGGTTGTGAAAAAAGCGAAAATACCGCTCTGTCGTGATTTGGAGTGCATTAATTCCTTTTTCATGCCTCCAACTCATACTTTATTTCTTCTTCAGTACAATACTATAATAGTTTTCACAAAATAAAACGTCGAAAATATTTATATGTACTAACATCCCGTCGAAAATACATATATATACAACGTAAAGCTAAAGTTGTTGTATTGACTTTAAAACTGAACATAGGATACTACACACTTAAATGATGCATACTCCGAAGGTAAGTACATAGTATCCTTGGGTCGAGTCCAAGTAATAAACAGATAAAAGCAACAAACACTACAATAAGTACACTAACAAAAAAGGTCTAGCTATGTACTTACTTAACGAATCTAACAAATAAGTTATTGATATTACGGTCTACAGCCCGTGATATCGATAACTCACTGTTGTCATGATAAGCAAGTAACAAATTGTCGAGGGTGCAATATTACCATCATGCCCCCAATGGGAAATACACAAACAACGTCTAGTCAAGTCTCTACCGTGCTCATGCACTACCCCCCTTTGGGTAACAATAACAATAAGATAACATTTTTATAATGTGAACTGTCACAAAAGAACACTTTTTCGTAAAACTCCTCTGTCAAATAAGTGCTAAACACAGAATCTCCATACTACGCCTCAAACGTGTAACAACCAAGACCAAAAACTATAACCGTAGTTACAAGCAGTTCTAACAGAAATAAGTGTCTAATACGATCATGCTACAACTAAAGAGCAGATAAACACATCATGCCACGAAGATCCGGGTAGTTCACTCAGACTAACCGTTAGTCCGAGGAAGAAATGTAGTCGGTGATAAAATTTACTACACGTGGACTTCAAGAAGGCTTCCCCAGTACTTGGTAGTAAAACTCGCATCACGATGAGATACAATAGTCATATACCTGCATGTAGTCGAGCCAATGTAGTCCGCAACGCCTTAGCAAGCAAATTCATAGTGAATTTCTGTCGAATTCAGTGAAAAGTATATGGAGAAAGCTAAAAGGAAACTCAAGAGTTTAAGGGTCAAAACAAGTCCATCAAATCTAGAGTACGAGATAACTGGATCAAAAGTATAACATAAAACTACAACAGTAGCTTCCGAGATATTCAATCACCACGGTAAAGATTCATTCAACCGAGCATTTGCTAGGTGGTTGAGTAATTAATGGTCACAACTGCACTTCCAATGTCAATGGTTTTTCTAGACAATGCATCCGCTTCAATGCAAAACGAAGTGCAATAGAGTAGACACGTACACACGGTTGATTGGAATGGCTTCTAGCACTAAAAGGTGAAAATAGGATCGCGGTCAGAGTATATGCTGATTGGAAAGTCAGAAGATCCGATAGGTTCAAGACTGGACAATTTTTACCAAGAGGTGTAAAATGTTGTCCATTTGGACCAAGGGAATTGACTCGTCAAGTCAATCGATAATCACCGTACATCACCAAAATCTACACATGTACAAGAACTCGTACTAGGAGTGTATGGCGATATTTTCCTATCTCTATTCAGACATAGGAAGTGATTATAACTACTTGAACAATTCTTCATCACTTGTAAGTATCATCAAATCAATACTCGTGATGCCCGACTAGAATGTGACAAGACAAGCTAAAGACTTTCAAGGGTATATATGTCTTTTGTTGCTGTAGCAGTAATACGTTTGCATGATCGGGGTAATACATGATAGTGCAATCGTAGATGTTGGTTTAGTTCTTCTATCATCGCTGTTTCCTAACGAAAGTGTACTCGAGAAATTTGTGAGGTTGGTGAACATTTTGTACACGTTTCTCCACAGAGAAGTGTCATCCAACTTTCGAATAAAGATGATAACTATTGACTCTAAGTCATGGATATGATGGTTCGTTTCAAATGGTTTTAACCGTTGGAAAGTATAAGCGATTCACTGTCATGCTGCCTCAGTCAATAAGTGAGGAAAAATACAATAGCTGAAAGATCGCTAACAAATTGTCGATAAAATTGACAAGTCCAAAGATGTCTCGGGTAAAGTTTGAGGATTGACGCCAAAGATATGCATCCTTGAAATGTATAATACTGCTAACCAACTATGCGACATGAACTAAATGGTCTTCACAGTTTTCTCGAAACTCAAATCACTCTATTAGTGAGAAATTATCTTGTACTTCGAATCTACTGTCTACCTGTGGAAGTGATCGAGAGATGGCTAGTCAAAGAGGTTTTGTTTACCTAGGTAGGGGATAAGGTAAAAACAACCATGAATTTACTGTCCTAATACAAAGCTTACTCCTAAGTTGCCATGATTTAGTTTCTTCGGCTCAAGTAGCCACTGTTAATCAGTCTACCTGTCACACCATTAATTAACGCGCTTAAGATATTTTAATATTATTCCTTACCCTGAAACTGTGAACCGGCATTTTTGGCATAAAGGTATAACTCCCAGATACTAGTACTTGTGTCCGGTATCAGGAATCATACCACCGAATGCTGGTAAACTGTCTCTGGATATCAGACAGTATCGTCAATTAGTAGCATCATCGTAGGTTGATTACAGGTTAGAGCCCTTTCGAGTAGTAAGTTTCGAGTGATTGGGAAGGAACTGGTCAAGTGAAGTAGTTTGTTGATTCTAAGAAGATTTTATTATTGCTTTTGGGATTTCTTCTACTCCCAGGATATGACAACTCATACCCGGAAGCTCATACTCACCCAAATGACGAGTACAACATCGAAAGAAAAATCTAGGAGTTAGTGTTTATTGGATAGTCCCAAGGCCGGAAAAAGAAATTGCTGATAATTTACTTTGGAACAAACTTAAATGAAAGTCGATCTTCCTTCTGAAGATCCAGAATAATCATTAGTACGTTTGAAGATATTAGTGCTATTAAGGACCTAAAAGTACTTGTCCCTCAACTGATCTTCCGTCAAGTGCTACCACTTTTGTACCAGGTGATCGCTCAAGACATTTCTAGAATCTTGACGAAGTAACCATCATAGGAATTCTAAGAGATGCTATACTAATGGGTGCTACCAAATAAACAAAACCATTTCTGATTTCCAATCTCGAAAGGTTGGTAAAAACGGTGGTAAAAAGCGATAGGATTGACCGGTAAATCCTTAGTGATACTCAACCCTTGATACATTAACTTGACTGCAGGGCTAGCAACTCATTTCCCAAAATGGGAATTCCTTGGTAGGAAGGTTCGTCATTTAAAATCTATGGGCGATTCCCAAAATGATTTTCTAAAATGACGATAAGTCGTATAAAGTACCCAAAACTTAGGGAAAGTTAACACGTTTTTCGTGCTCAACAAGGTGGCAAGATTCAAGAATTAGGTTCAAGAACCAAGAATGCTTACATTACACGTGTGATGGATGCAATATTGCCCAAATTTTTGCTCTGATACCAAACTGACACACCCCGACCCGGAATGTCCACTTGGATTCTGAATCGAGTTGTGCTAGCCGACACCTGGACGGTGACGACGCCATAAGGAGTAGTGTAGTGAGGAAAATGATGTGAATAATTTTAAACCTAAAAGTGCCTAAACTAAAGAGTGCGCGGGTGAGCGGGATTGAACCCAAATCACACGTGATGTCAGAGCATAAGACAGTATAGTAAATAGGATGAGGGTTATACCGCTGAAGATAACCATCTCCTGAGATTTTCCAAAATCCTCGTTTACACATAAGCACAACTACTAAACCTGGAGGGGCAGAAAATAAAGTTGAGTGGGTTAGCAAAACAACGTTTGTAAGAAAACCTTTATTCTCGAACATACTAACCCCTCTCCAACAATATAAATCAGAAATATGCCATAACAGGAATAATTCACCATAATAGAAATATAGGCATATGCTTGACAAATATGCTAGCACGCAAGTCTAATTTACCTATGGCTCATCAATCTATACTAGCACACAAGTCAGAGTCACCTAACGTGACCTGTATGACAAGCTGGGTGTAATAATAATATACGCTCTAATGCTACGATCATGTGCAGCTTGCGCTAAGCGCAGTCACCTACAAGTCGAAGTCACCTAACGCGACTTGTACGATAGGCTAGCACCTAACTTGGATCTAAGACAAGCATGCGGTGCAAGAGGTGAACATGCACGTGAAGACTGGCCCTAGCCCCGAGGTGTAGTTATGATGAGCTAACTATATGAATATATGAATATATGAATGCCATACAATTCGAATCAATATAATAAACTCACATGAATTTACCTGCGCGTCCTGTAGAATCATTTTAGTATTCTACCACAATAGTTCATATACATATAAGCAGGTAAAATGCGTATGAATATGCCATAGCCATATTATAATTCTAATCACAAAGCAACATTTACCAAACTAAGCTAAAATTATGGCATAATAGGCATAAATCCATTTAAATGCATTTGTGGAAACTATAGTTCATATATATATATATATATATATATATATATATATATATATATATATATTAAGTAAACTGCCCAATCACAGATACTTGTGAAGTTTCATCCATTCAAGCTAGGAAGCTGAAATCTCCAATAATAATTGCACCTAGGCACACAAAAGGGTACAATTAATAAAATTTTACTAAACAATTGAATTTCGAGAAACAGACGTCATAAACGGGTCCAAGACGTTGAAAATAGCCTAGGAGGAGTCTCAGACGAAACCCCTAAAAGTCAAAGTCAACGGGTCAATGGTCAACGTTGACCCGGTCGGGTCAAACCGATTCGAGTCAAACCGGATCAAACCGGTCCAGGTCAACTAGGTCAAATAGGGTTTGGGTTGGACCAGGTCAATGGGCTAGAGGCCCTAGGTTCTTGGGCTTGGGTTCTAAGGCTCAAAGGGTTTAGTGGGCTTGAAGCCTGTTAGGGTTTAGGGTTTAAAACTCGAGCCTAAGGCTTGAGGCCCGACCCAGGTCCTTGGGTTTAAAAGGGTTCCAAGCCATGGGTTGGGCTTGGCTTTTAGATGGATTAGGTTTAGAGCTTAAGTCTAGTGGGCTTGGGTTTAATGGCCTGGCCCAAGTGTTGGGCCAAAGGGCCGAGTCACCAACGGCCCGAAGGCCCAATCTACTTGTGATCACCGGAGAAGGAGGCTGAAGCCTTCCGTGCTCCGGTGAATGCCAAAGCGTCACACTTGCTTCGTCAACGAACGTCAAAACTTTGCCTCTAAGGCATTTTCGTCAAGCCACGTTTCTAAAATTCATAAATTGTAAGTGTAAGGACGGGTTGTCACACTTGGTGGCAAAGGTGCAGTCCTTGTCGTGGTGAGCCTCGAGGAGCGATGGCGTGGAGCCATGTCGCGATCTCCATTGGTTGGTCAATGTCCTTCAACGTAAGAGGTTCTATTGGTTGTAGTTTCTGAATTTCCTTCTATCGTAGTTGTAGATCTACGAACGAAGGAAGTTGAAAGCGAGAGTTTTCTTCAAGTCTTCGGATCAGAACTCTCAAGGAGAGCACCAATTTGTGGAATAATAACACCTAAGATTAAGGTTAAAAGCCTCACGTCCCCACGATGAATGGAGAGGGCTTTGGCTGAAGAATCTCTGATGCCAAAGTTAGAATTCAAAAAAGAATGTATTTGAGTGTTTGTGGGAAGCAAAAAGCCTCTTTAGGGGTAGGTAAAGTTTACTGAATTTTGAAGATAAATGGAATATTTATAGGAGAAAGGCCCTTTGGGGTTTAGGGGTGGCCGGCCCTATGTGGTATTTTAGGTGAGAATATTCCCAGATATTTGTGTAAATAAATATCCTGAAATAATTAGAGAAATATGCTAAATAAATGGAATTAGGATAACTTACCTGAAAGAGGTCTTCTCTGATTAGAAATGTATTTATGATAAGGATAAGGGATTATTCTATCATAAATACCTTTGACTTTTCCTACGGGTAGAGGTGCCTTGAGCAGTCGTTGATCTTTGTCTGCTCTACCTTAGCTAGGCGTTGTGAATGAGACTGCTCCTTGCTTATGTAATATGGTAGTCTTGTCTTTCTTGAGAAATTATCTACGTGTCAGCTCCATGATTTTTTGGATTATTTATGGCTCCGGTCTTTTCCAGTTCATGCCATTTTTTGAATTCCTACAACCAAGCTTGTGCTTCGCAATGAATGTCCAAGGGGTTGAAAGCCGAGCCTCTCGACAAAAATGAGTTTCGCTTTTTCCAGATGCTCCAGGAAAGTACCAGCACCATGTTGAAACTATTCCTTGACAAAGACCCTACTAAAGCATACTATACCAGCACTTTCCCATGTCTATCGCCCCAAATCCTAATCCACAGCGGACTACAGAACCAAAAGTAGCTGACCTTGGACAATCCCTACATACATGCTTCACTGTTTTAGATAATTTTTTTACTTGATTAAAGTCCATTGACTAGGCTCCACACAAGCAAATTCATTAACTATGTTTGACTTCATCGTTGTACATTTTTTGAATGCCTAATATACCCTTAATTACATTGTTGACCTATACAATTAATTATATACGGATTAAAAGGTAAATTAATGATTCTTGATAAAAGAAATAAGCATTAATATTCATAGTATATATGATGTAATTTAACAAATATGTGTTGGATCAATAAATGTGCCGAATAGTTGTGCTAATATATGGAGAATAATTTACCTACTGTTGCAGTCCTATTAGATTAGGAATGTAATTGTGTAAATCGTAGTATATCTTGGAATATCTTTTATATTCCCTTTAGTAGTTAATATCCTATTAAGAGTTGTAATCCTAAAAGGGTAAGAAATTAACCTTCCCTACTACTATAAATAAAGGCACAATGGGGTGGAATAGAACACACCCCACAATTACACATCTCTCTTCTCTCTACTATTGCCGCACCTTTCTCTCTCTCTATGGCCTCCATAATTGTTCAGTAAATTATACCTATAACACGTTATCAGCACGCTCTTGACGCTACGCTAAAGAGAGTTTATTCTTCAATTAGGGGAGTATTACGTTTTAATCATTCTTTCTATGATTAATTATTTTATTGAATTGATCTACATGTTATTGATTCAATTTAATTTTTCTGTGTTGAACGTGATACAACCTTGGATTATGCAATTCCAGCTTTCCAAGAAGAATCTTCTACAAATTCAAAGGCTTTTGTTGTTTTCTGCCAATCAGGTACAAATTTAAAGCATTCCCCATGATGCATGAACCCCCTATGTTTATATTTTCCTTCCAATATATATATATATATATATATATATATATATATATATATATTGTATATGTTTATATATCTATCAATATATATCTTTGTTCATGCAATACGCAATTTTTGCTATGTGGAATTTGTGAGTCCATGTATAAAATAAAATTAGAAGCAAATCTAGGGTTTGTAAACCCTACCTATGTCGAAAAAAATAAAAAAAGGTTTTGGGCACCATGCGGCACCACCGCCGCAACACCCACCGTGACCTGCATAGACCATCGCTGGCCTGAAGCCCAGTCGAGTGGATCACACGGCAGCACCCTTTGGGTTTGCTACACTGACCCAGACAACCTAGGCCTTCGGCCTACTTAGCTCTCTAGGGTCCGAAATCCCTTAAGCCCAACTAAAAGAAAGAAAAAAAAACCTGTAGATTTCTTTTTCTTTTTGGCCTGTTGTTTCATACCTACCAGAAGCAGTGTGTAGCCCATTGGGCTGTGTCACATGCCCCGGTCCACTTCTTGCATCACAAGTTGCTAGCCTGTGCGGTTGGGCTCATATGCGAACCCACAGGCAGCAAACATGCTGATGCCTGAACCCGTGCCACTCCTTTCAAGCCAGCCTTCAACGGCTGGGCCTACACCCTGACCCGTGGCCTGTAGCCCACCCTCGAGCACCCTTTTTGCTCACAGCATCCAACCCAAATATTTTTGGGCCTATATTTTAACCCAATAATATTATTTTGATATTATTTAGCTTCTACGATCGACCTTGAATGGTCCCGATCTATTGAATTAATTAAAACTAACCTGCAGTCCATTAAGCTGATAATTAATCCAAAAATATTGACCTGAAGATCACTTTTTGGACATTAACAATTCAATAATTCATTTTTATACTTTGATCTATGACATACTTTCGTAGTAACGAAGCTCTCACACTTAAGCTCCCGAAGAACCTCAAATCCACTACACTTAAATCAGCATATTGCATTCTGTGTTCTTGCAGGAACTTCTCTTTTATGAACTAAACGTTCATAAACTAAATTGAACCTGTAGTTTCAAATTTAGTGCCTTTGAAACCCTGAAGTTTTGATAAAATAATACACCTATGAAAACCCGACGTTTTTCATGAAAACCATGTCTTAGAACTCGAATGTTCTAACTTTGATGCTTATGGATGATTCCTTCCCATAACACCAATCACAATCTTGTTCCCTCCAATTCAGTGGATTATCGAACCGTCACAAGTTCAATTTCCCTCATTTGGACGTTTCTAATAGAAACCAGTTTATGCGGGGTACAAGACGTGAATCTCCACTTGACTATCCAGTAGTTGAGAAACCATTGAAGCCAACAATGGCATGGAAGAGCTGAATAAGCCTCTTCCATGATCTTCATTCGAAGACTTATGCCCGAAGCATTACAAACGGAAGTACCTCCCGAACGAGGATTCCATGGCTCTTTGGCTCGCTCTTATGGACCGTCTAATCATGAAAGATATTGCCTGAAGCACACCATGATTACGTCCATGAATGAGTACAATTATGAAGTTTATAAATCCGATCGAATTTTGACTAGAGAATACTTTTCTCGTCCTTCCTTGTTTCTAATTCGCTCCTGAAGCAACAAATGTAGAAAACAGAAGTTTACCAATTTCTCGAATCTGATTACTACCACAAACATATGGTAGAATCAAGGCCTGCCAAGGTGTGGCATCATGCCCGAAGCATGATCCTTGGCACCTAAGACCTAAGACTTCAAATATAAAGGGATAATATTCCTAAGCCTTAACCCTATAAAATCTACTTCCGTCTTGTTGGAATAGATCATTGGTTATGCACCTGTTCGTGCCCCTACCAATGTCGTTGAGGAGTACCATTCTAGTAGTCAATATGCGAGACTAATTTTGCTCTACCAAACGCCGTTGGAAAAGTAGAATTTTGACATGAATGGCCTTGTTGGCCGAATCCACCCTAGTAACTTTGGTTTACTTTGTGAACATTTTTCCATGTTCATGGATTCAAGTTTGGTGTATGTTTTACTTATGGATAATCTTATTGATATTGTCTTCGAATATGAGTTAATTGAATCATGTTTCTTAACACATGTGACCCAATTCAATTAACCATGTGATTAGGTAGGAATGTGGGAAAGTTAGTTGTCTGGATGAATGCGTACTACACACACTAACGTTACACCTAAATCACATATCTAACAACGACTTCAAGTCTATCCACCCTGATTAAGAGCATTGGCACGCTCCTCGTTGTATGAATGGTATTGAATTACCATTTAAGGGACCTTAAATTCTCCCTGTCGTTGAGTTTTTAAGGATATTCGAGTTGACAAAGATCATAAATGAAGCCACTGAAGAAAATAGAGTGAAATTTCTTTGTACCACCTCCAAAAATGAGCCTGAAGCTTTGATTTGGGGATAATGAGTTGTCTCCCAACTGGGGCACAAGCCACATGTGGCCGGCCTCGGAGCTGGATGATTGAGCAGTTTACTTGTTTTGGCACGACCATTTGGGACACTTAGGTCGACCATTGATGCTACAACACATCTCCTTACCTGAAGTAAGGATCTTGTGCCTACAAGCACACTTTGCCAAAACCCGCTCGTTTTGGGAAATTTGATTTCTAAATCATCCCTAGCAAAGATAAGAAATGACTCTTTTTTCACAGTGGATTCATGGGAATATATGTGGACTAATCCACCAAAATATGAACCATATAAATACTTAGGGTTTTGGTTGATGAATCGACAAACTTGTCACATGTTTGTCCACACACATTGATGCTAAACCTCCTGGCCGATTAAAGGCTCACCACCCTACTTATCCCTTAAGGTCCGGGAGACCGGATAATGCTGAAGAGTTTACATAGACGGTTTTCGATAAAGTATTGCATGCATTTTGGGTTTATAATTGAACATCAAATTCCCATGTTCATCCTAAATTGCCTCGCCTAGCGATTATAAAGCGCAATTCAAATGATCGCCCGGATTTTGGTGCACGTACCAAGTTTTCAGTTTTTGCCTAGGGTTATGAAATCTTGTACGCAGCTATGTTAGTCCGCCTTGAGGCCCATTGCCACCCAACCTGTTTGACGTTACAGTTGGTTACTGGGTACGAACCTGAAGATTTTTGTATTTACGCATTTAGGTGTGCATTCCATGTGCCAAGTTGTGCCGCCGCAACGTACCAACATGGGTCCTCAAAGAAGGATGTGAATCTTTGTCGATTATGATTCTCCTTCACACTTGCTCTCTTTGAGCCCTTGCACGTGATCTCTTTACTGCTTATTTGCGGGTTGTCACTTTAATGAGACAGTCTTCCGGCCGTTAGGGGGAGATAAGAACGTCAACGTTCCTGGAGAACTGTACAAATTTACGTGGACGTTGCCCACTATGTCTCATATCGATCCCCGTGCCGCACATGTATGATAAGTAAGTGCGATGAATTCTAGATTTCAGAATGTTGCTCCACACACATTCCTCTGATCTAGCTAAAGTGACGAGATCATATACCAGCTGCAAACATGCCTGCAAGGATAGATGTACTTAACAGACGTCGAGTCAACATCCTTGGAGGGTGTGCCGCCCTGTTGGATAGTCCGGTGCACCGGCAAATAGCCAATCAATCTGTCTTGGCCTGAAGCACGACAGATCATTCGGTTCGTAGGATTCACTTCCCTAGAAGAGGAAGACACGGCACAACAATGAATCTAAACTCGATTTCTATCTCAAATCATTTCGATTTCATGAGATTAATCCGGATTACACCCGAGACTTGAAGTTCTTCGTCCAGTATACCAGTTTGGATAAGCTAAATGGAATTGAAATGAGATTACCATCGATGATGTTTTCACTTATATGGTAGCTACCGACATAAATGAAAAGCGATGATATCGATTCATGTTCCGTTGATTAAGTGATAACGTAGAACTGATTGGATAATCGAAATTACAATCCAGGTCAAATTCCTTACCAAAATGTGTATTGGACCTGTCGTTTCTACACTGCCCAAGGTAACCCTAGCTGTATTTTAGTCTACCAGTCAAACTACACCCCGAATGTGTCACCTTTGAGTATACCTTTGATCGTCCATATGTTATACGTAAATGAGACCCTTGAAGAGGTTATGGAATCCGAAATTCCACATCTAAGTTCAACTTTGCGCTTCGTTGTACTCAACTCATTGTATTTAGATAAGACATCTCCTTCGCTGTTGATCTTGGTAAAGATGCAGCACTGCACCTACACGCAACCATTGAATTGGTAATAAAGATGTACCATGAATGTACTACATGGGCAAATCCCAACGCATCTCAAGCGGATTTAACCCCCTTAATCTTCGAAATGATGTTTGCCTTATTTGTTATGCTGACGTTGGTTACTTATCAAACCCGCACAAGGCAAAATCCCCAAATGGTTATGTCTTTACCGTTAGGGATATCGCAATATCTTGGAGGTCCATGATATGACCTTAGTTGCGAAATCTTCGAATCGTTCCAAAACTCACCTCACTTCACTACGCCACAAGGAGTTATTATTGAGCATATTCGAAGTACTTGTTGTTTTCATCCATCGTTGAGTCCCAACGATGATCCATGAAGACTATGCCGCATGTATCAACCCGGCCAAGACATGATACATCAACGAAGTCAACACCAAGACATATTGCGCCTACATCTACATTAGCAAAGCATCAGGGGATTGAAGTCATGCAAGCTGATCCCAGACAATCTTGCCGACCTCTACACGTCATTGCCAAAGTCAACCTTCCAGAAGCTTGTTCGAGGAATTGGTATGCCTAAATTATCATATGTAATGCTTCCAATTCTCATTTGGAAGTTATGTCAAACTCAGGGGGAGTATTAGGAGCATCCAGAAGTATCTAGAAGTATACTCACTTGATCTTAATGTACTCTTTTTCCCTACGATTAGGAGCATTTTTCCCACTGGGTTTTTGCTACAAAACTAGGTTTTAACGAAGCACCCATCATGGCTGATCATACCCTTGTGAGATCTTTTACTTGCGTCCAAAAGACGTATAGTTTTGATTTAATGCAACTTCTCACTTTTCTCCTTAGTCTATGGATTTTTCTCCCACCTTGGGTTTTACCATAGCGAGGTTTTGTGAGTTTTACTTTTTATGCATTCTTCCGTTGATTTGAGACTCGCATACGCTCATTGTGCTGACGACTTCATCAACTGTAATTGCTTCATCACTGAAGACCTGATGCGCCATTTACTTGAGTATTTACACACTCAAGGGGGAGTGTTGCAGTCCTATTATATTAGGAATGTGATTGTGTAAATCTTAGTATATCTTGGAATATCTTTTATATTCCCTTTAGTAGTTAATATCCTATTCAGAGTTATAATCCTAAAAGGGTAAGGAATTAACCTTCCCTACTACTACAAATAAAGGCACAATGGGATTGAATAGAACACACCTCATAATTACACATCTATATTTTACACATAAATATAGGCAAATAATTTTACACACACATAATAATAATAATAATAATGTGCCTTATATATATTAATACATGTAAAATAATTTATCTACAACATATAGAAATTTTATTTTATTCAAAGTTAATTACCTATATTTTACATATAGATATGCAAATTACTTTACACAAACATACATATGGTAACAATAAAATGTGCCTAACATATATACTTTTTTATTTTATTTTTTAATTTTTATCCAAGCCTAACATATGTACCTTATATATATTAATACATGTAAAATAATTCATCTACAACATATAGAAATGTTATTTTATTCAAAGTTAATTACCTATATTTTACATATAGATATGTAAATTACTTTACATAGACATACATATGGTAACAATAAAATGTGCCTAACATATATACTTTTTTTTTATCCAAGCCTAACATATGTACTAAAACATGCAAATTAATTTACCTATATATTACATATATATATATATATATATATATATAAATTATGTTACACACCATAATAATACTGTGACGAATATATATATGTAATGGTTTACCTACAAAATATAAAAAAATATTACTTTATTTCAAAAACATATAATTATAAGTGGCTAAAAAACCGTCAAGAGGAGTAATTAGAATTTAATGCCCATATTATGTGGGCATGATTGAAGCCAAAATTGGAGGGTTATGTGTGAGAAAACGCTAGAAAGGCTGTGGCATATGTTGTAAATTATTTGAAGTAATAGGTCATTTAATTTCTAATGTGGCAACATATTTGAATTTTGGGTTTATATTGGATGTTTAAAGATAGGTGGGTTTTAATCTAAAAATTATGAGTTGTATGGGCCTATAACTAAAGAATCCTAAAATAAACATGACGCATCTGTATGTAATCACTTTCTGTTTTCTCAGGTTATCCCTAGTTGGTAGCGCATTCATGCAACTTCTCCAAACACACCTTAACTTTCCCAGGCACACAGGCTCTAATCAAAGACCCATTGTGTTCATCCCCATTGACATCCCCGCAAGAACATGCAAGGTGATATGCATTTCTCAACAAGTGGCCTTTTACCACAGTGGTGGAAATATGTTGAGCCCTTGAAAGACGGTGTGGGTCCAAACCTCGTCGGTGGCTAATAATCTAACATCTAATCTAACAAAATCTATCATTTGACACACAAAAAAAAAGAAAAAAAAAGAAAAAAAAAAGATATGCATTTCTCGTTGTAAACTTCATGCCAGTCTAAACATTACAAATTAAGGTATCAGACGGTTTGAAGATGCTTAAAGGGATGCACATTATCAACCTAGCCTCCTCCTCGCAGAATATGCTACTGATTACCTCCATGTTCCAGGCAACACCCTCATCATCCTTGATTAAGTTATTCACTGTGATAGAATATATGATCCAAGCCCGCAGGAATAGGGACTAAGTACTTTAAAAAAAGTTCTTCCTAGGCAACCAACTATGAGCCATACCCCACCCACCATCATGCTCCTAAACGAATAACCTTGCAAGCCTTCACAATGCTTCTCCAACAGAATGAGGAATTTGTCTTCACCAGGGCCTACCAAAAATCAGTATTTGGATAGTATCGAGCTTTGAACAACTAAGAAGCAAGTGACTTAGGTTGTTGTATAAGTCTCCATCCTTGTTTAGCAAGCAAGGCTAAGTTGAACGCATAAAGATCTTTGAACCCTAATCTGTGCTCACTCTTGGATTTACACATTTTACACCTACTAACCAATGAATCTTTCGCTTACCTTGTTCTCTTCCCCACCAAAACTGAGCTATAATTTGATTCAATTCTTCACACAACATCTTAGGTAACTGTTTGGGCCCAAAATGATAATTTGGACCGAGAGTAACAAAATGGGCCGAGACTCTTGGTCTAGTGGTCATCCGGGAGTATCATGGGCCGCCTACGCACCAAGAGTTGTCTAGTCGATTACGGTCAAGTCCTATTGTAAGGAGGATTGATTTGGATAAGTTGAATCCTGGTACAAGGAGTTTCAAGGTTAAAGGAGCCCCCTCCAATTCAACACACAAACTGCCCTGTGTAAACCCTCGCTCTACGCGAAACCTCTCAACAACCGTGAGATTTTTATTTTCTTTTTTTCGCCAACACATCTTCAGTTTGAATAAACAACACTGTGAAGGCAACCGGTGACATCTTCAGTTTGGATAAACAACACTGTTGCCGTAGAATCAGCCGACCGTAGAGCACCTTCAGTTTGGATAAACAGCACTACGTCGAGGCCAACTGGTTATCTATCCAAGTCTCGGTCAAGAAGAATTTTCGAGTCTTTATTGGCAGATGTCATCTCATTAGCCTTCTTGGCGAAGTGAGGTGTTACAAGTTACAGGGCTCGGCACATTGAACTCCGAGTTGTTTTATGATTGGATAACAAGTAAGCTTTAGAGTTCGGCATTCTGACGGCCGAACCAGATTTACCATCAAGACATACATCTCGTTTGAGTACTTGCGTTCATATAGTTTGGTGCCAGTTCGGCGTGCTTATACTCTTACGAATATAATCACCATGACCGAACCAGTGCTAACAATCCGTGAACTTCGCAAGATTAGTAGCCTTGTCTTCAGGCTCTAGAACCCGAAGGCCGAGTCGTGTTCCTTTCTCGGCTGCAGTCGTGAGATCAAGAAGTCAGCAGCGCGCCCAACGCACATCAACAAATTTTACTCACCGGTCGAGCTCGACCATCGAGTTGGCACGCCCCGCACACAACCGAAGGACATAGTTAGCTTATTAATTACTCGGCCTGCGCGCCACGTAGGCTTGGTAGTTTTTAGGACCAATAGTAACAAAAAAAGTTTGCATGCTACAAAGTGGCACAGCTTGAGCCACATTTTTTTATCAAAAGCTCATTCCCTTTCCTCTAGGTAAGAGCCCTACACCCAATTTGAACAGCCAGATTCCATGCCATCAGTTTCGACCTCTGATTAGGTGTTATGGTCTGGTTGACTGGCAAGTCAAATTAAGGGAACTTTAACAAAAAGCTCTCGATACTATTCACTTTAACGAAAAACCACATTTTTACACTAAAATGTCAATCCTGATACTATTCACCTTACCCTTTACTTTGTCCTTATCGTTAAAACTCAAAGTTTTCAAGCCATTTTCATTAGTTTTCCTTCAAATTAACCCTAAAGTTTATTCAAGGTAGAACAAAATATATAATTCACTACCCCAACCAAACTTGATCTGTTTAGAAAAATTTCCCAATGAACATCATGCATGACAATAAAGACATTAAAACCCATAATTTGTTCAAAAGATCCTTACCATGCATTCATACGAGCATAAAAAAAAAAAGGGCAAATGAAAACGGACAATTGACCAGAAGGAGAAAAAAAAAAAGACAGACAAGTTCATGTACATCGCCATAGCAAGCTAAGTACGACGCTGTACTAGTCTTCGAAAAAACTTAAAACTACAAACGATTTGAGATCAACTTTTGGGGACTTGAGTTTCCAGCCGAGGTTTGATCAACAACCTTCGACCACTAGCATTATCTCTGCTACTGCTTGTCTGAAAATTTCCATTGCAGGAAACACCTCAAAAAACTGATCTGGAGCTCCCCTTGCCTGCGAAGGGACACAATAATTAAGTATAACTGCAACATTTAATGTTGAAATGAAATTCAATCAGAGAAAAACTTCTGTAGTGCGGACGCAAATAGGTGCTGCTTTTAGCTTCCCACAAGAATAGCACATGACCCGTAAATGGACAATTCGTCCGTCTCACCTAAGTTTTTCTCAATTTAATTATTAAAGATATTTAGTAAGCATTCATATCATATACAGGGTCCAATGAGGCGCTCTAGCTAGGAGGGCCACGCTATTATATAGACATAAGTTTGCAATGAAACTAAAAGCAGTGATATAAGCTTCACAGATCTAACTTTCTTAGCAAACTCAACAATTCATGTATGGAAATGAAATTAAAAGGAGAGACTTCTATGGATAGACAGAACTAGCCCTGGGCGTGCACTCGGCTTGTCACAATAATAGCATGGGACTCATAACATTCTGTAAATCCAAAACCAAGTTATGTGAGGGGCGGATGCACAACGCACCCATCCTAATAAAGGTTTTTCTCAATTCAATTAATGATATCTGTGTCTATGCAGTCATGTAATGAAAAATACCATATTACTCTATATTGCAATCAATAAGATAGGAATGAATTCAATGATATTTCCACCTGAGCAGAACTACACAAAACAACTTTTCTTCAACAATCTTCTAAATTCTCTTTAATATCATGGTGTCTCTAACTAGTTTTTTCTGTGTAGTTCGTATCATATACTGAAATTTCACACTATATGTTGTGATCGAACTACTGAATGCTGCCAACTTATAACCTAGTAAGGTTAATGCTAATAGGTACTATATAGTATGGTGTCTCTATAGGTATATGTACGTCTTTCTTTCATGTTAACTAATAAAATTTAGTATTTTCTTGATTTGTTACAAATTAATAAGCAGGCTTAAAGGCTAAATAGTGAGGAGGGTAAGAGTCGAACTCGTTGTAAGTGTGTGGGCATATGCTCTACCAATGGAACTACGAACCTTATGGTGAAAATTTAATTATGGTTTCTAGGTACATAATTCGCAAGAGGTCTAGCCGTGAGAAAAACTTGCTTACTCCGCTCATAGGCGTAACCAGCTGGTTTTTGTACAAAGCCGGATCTCATCCCATTTTATCTAATTTCCTCTTTTTTAATTATTACTTTTTTTAATGGAATCCTAATCCAACACAACTATCATCCTAGCCCATTTTCATCCAATCTCATTCCATCCCAACTATCCTCCACTGATCTCCTACAGAATACATTTGCTTCTCACGTGAGAGGCGACTCAAACGGTGTACACAATGGGTTCAGTCAAGTTTTTTTTTTCCTAGTTTTTTACTTTGGTACTATGTATGGTGATTCATTCAATGTACTTGGCTGGAACAAAGTCATGCAAAAATTTTCAATAGCACTTTAATTAACTTTCTGCAAATGTAGACATTTTGCTTATATACTAACTAGCATTATAGAGTATCAAAATCATAATGAAATAGAATTTAAAAAAAAAACTTATACTTACGTGAGTATGAATCATGTACATACAACGATTGGAGTCCGAGGTAATATGAGCTGATATCACACCAATGTTATATTTCTCCAAAAGGAAGCATATAGCGGAAAAGAGACTGGGCTTCTTTGGAGTGCACACACTAATATGTGCTTCTTCGCCGCAGATGTTGGCTACGACATTGGGTGAAGTCCAAGTTTGAAAGCTTATAGAAGCAAAATGCGAGGCTGAGAATGAATTGGATGGGTTGCTTGTTGGGGTAGTACTAGCAGTGGCCAAGTTACCGGACCCATGATTAGCAAGGAATGCCTCTCTCGAACTGAATGCGACATCTTGTGTGTTAATTGATGGGTCTAGGTCCAGATTGATGGTTGTGACACCTTGGAGCCTTTCCAGCTTTTGTTTTTGTAGCTTTTGGAGAGTCTGCTGTAGGGTTTTGACGTAGCTCACTGCCTCATCTACGATGGTGGATTTGTCAGCCTGTAATAATATATATGTTATCACAGATTATTAGTTATCTATATAAAAACAAAAAGAAGAAAGTAGATCTATAGTTGTTCTTGCTCTTCAGATCTATACTTTTTCAAATCTTAAAAAATTAGATGCCCTAAAGTAATCATATGGAATTAGCGAATTGGTGTATCTAAGAACTCACACTGTCTGAGTTTAATTAGTGTGTGCCCAAATATTTAATTTAAATCGCATGTTTCAGAATTCAGCTAGATGGGTTGTATATATCTACCGACTCCGTCTTTGGTTAGATCTTAATTTGATTTATGTCACGGCTGACAAACCCTTACCTTTGTAGAGAAACCCCTCTTTTTTTGTTTTGACATGAAAGTTATATCAAACAGATAGTTCAACAAAATCAGTAATTAAAACATGTACAATTCTCCTCAAAAGCTATGGAAGAAGGAGAGAAAGGGATAAACACAGAAGGGAATAAAAAAAGAAGGAAAGCTTTTCTCATTAACTGCCCATTATATGCAAAAAGGCCAACCAAAGCTTTGATTCACCTAAAGAGAAACGCAAGTAGAAAGGCTGGTCTCTTTTTAAGAGAGAGAGAGAGAGAGAGAGAGAGAGAGAGAGAGAGAGAGAGGCGAGAGACATGCAAATGAACAAGGCTCAGTGGTAACCCTTAACCAACTTTAAATGGTTAATTGTATTACCTTAGCTGGAAGCTGAGGAAGCAAAGCATGAAGGTTAGCAAACATGTTCCTCATCTTCTTCCTCCTTTCTCTCTCTGTCAATATATGCATCTCATGGTCATCTGACTCATTACCCCCTGCAACACTTTTTCCTTTATCACCAGTTCTAGTACTCCCCTTCCCCTTCGCCTTCACATTCTTGCCCACACCTCCTCCTCCTCCTTTCCGCTTCTTCCCCGCTGCAGGTGGCGGCCGCACTGTCTTTTCCTGATTATGACCTTCTGCACTAATTTCCATCACAGCTGTCTCCTGCTCCTTCCCCAAATTTTTCTCTGCATCACCACCACCACCTGAGTTGTCAGAATTAAAATACAAATTAGCCCATGACTGGTTTTCCCACAACAGACCCTCAGTGAACCCTCCTGCTTCCCTTTCCGCCATTATAGCTAGAGAGAGAGAGAGAGAGAGAGAGAGAGAGAGAGAGAGAGAGAGAGAAGGAGAGGGGGTATGAACTATGAAAGATGGAGATGGGGTGAGGAAGCGTTTAAAAAGGTGGCAAAGCAATAGGGGGGTGTGGGTGTGTAAGAGAGAGATGTTTTTGGTTGGCAAAGTATGAATCCAAAATACAATCATTTTGCCATGCCGTTACTATGCGTCAAAACAAAAACGGATAGCCTAGGCTATGCGTATTCAAGGGCCCCACAAGGTCACTCACCGACCCCATCTGCCCTAATACCACCTGATACCCAAAACCAAATTACCCTCGGCCCCCAAATTAAACCCATTTTATCATTTTTCTTTTAGGATTTTTCAATAATTCTGAGTAGGTATTGGTATAGGAACTATGTATTAACAATCCTTAGTAATTGTTATTGGTATAGGGTCTCAGAATCAGGGATACGATTTTGCTCGTACTACTTTAAAAGAATTCGCCGTTATAGTAGTTCTGTACTGGACATAACGTTTTTAAAATCATTTTACATACCTTAAAAGAAAGAATGAGAATAACGCTTTCAATATACCATAAGTGCGTTATACATAAGTACCGTTAAGGATAACTACGTCTTATTTTATTATTGACGCAAGACAAGACAGTGTATCCGGCACTGTCTGATACTCAAAACTACGTGTCGTTTTGATATCGTAGCCTTCAAAAGATACTACCAGTGACCACTTGTACTCTTTGGATTAGCATATATGAAACCACCACTTAGTTATGAGCTAATGAAGTAGCGATCAAGTTGAATACTGTATATGTCTAAACGAAATTGTGATTTTTGAAATTAAGCAACTCAACCATTGTACTACTTCCATCAAATTTTCTGTTTTCCTTTGTCAGAAAGCGGATACTTTACCTAATTTATATGTCGGTGTTCAAGGTACGCATATAGAAATGCACTTTGTTTAATGCGTCTCTATTTTGCTCACCCGATTATTTCTATAATCAATTGGAAAAGATGCGAACTTTACCAAAGTATGTAATGATTGCGTTCGACTTATTATCTAACCCAACAACGTAACTAAATCTAGGCGAATTTAAACAATCCAACGTGGTCATGGTCCAACATGTGTTTTTCCTCTTGATTTTAGTTTTAGAAATACAGTAAGACCTCTATATTGCCATAATGTTGGACTAAATCAATTTTATAATTTTAAGAAGGTTACTGCTTAATAGAGGTGTAGTTAAAAAGAAAATTATTTTTTGACTTATCCTTAATGAAAATTAGATGGATACAAAGAACTACTAGTGGAGCGTGTCAGTTTTCAAGATATAATATTGGAAAAAGAAAGGCATCGAATCTTTAAAATCTAGTGCTTGTATGTATGCAGTGCTCTTTAATGCTTCTCTGTAAACATGCTTGAGAAGCCATAAACATTATGGCTGGACCAAGAAGATGTCCATGTTGACGAGGTATTACGTATCTGCAGCGTGGTATCAACTCTAAAAAAATAACACATTATCCTAGATAATTAAGAGAAATATTTTAGTTCATCGTAAACTTTTATTTGTGACATTGCATATTTTTGTATTTATTAATTGGAAATTATTGTTACATGGAGGCGAGATTCTTCAATAACAGACATAGAAAGATAACTTATTACAATGCGAAGTTTATTCTTATCCAAAACTAGTCCAAGTTAGACAGGAAATTTTTATGACTATAAGAATGTTATTTCTATATAGATTATTACTATAGAGAGATTTTATTGTAGGTGTAATTATATAATTACATTTCAGGGTAAATAAATAATTTACTATCCAACTCAGTATTCACGAAATTTAGACTTAAGACATCTCAATTTCAAATAAAAAGAATATCATTAAAAAGAAAGCTATTAAACTGTAATACTGAGCAACATTAATATGTGCACGTTAAAAAACCCTAAACCCCAATGTATTATTTACAAGTTTATAAACCCGCCTCTACCCATATGTAAGATACACAACTGAAGAACCCTAGGAACCAAAATATGAAGAATTTGTCATGGTCTGCGTAGCATTGATTTCAGTGACAACGACTAACAAAGAAAAAAAGCACCTGTTTCTATTTTTATTTTTATTTTTTTGAAAGGAAAGAAGGAAAACAGAGTTTAGTTGCTTTGGAAACCAGGAAGAGATTGTCGTGTAGTGCTTTTGGAATTTATCGGGATCAAAACTCTGCAACTGAAAGACAAGAGGCAGCTAAGATGTCTTACTTACGCAACACGTAAAAAGCTACAGTTGCATGCAGCAAAAAACAACGCATCTGGATGGATGGTAGCTTCTTCTTCCATCTTGATAATGGTGATGATGATAAAGTTGAGGAAAAAAGTGGAAGCGTAATCATATTTAACCAGTAGAAACTGCAGAATTTGCAGAATTTGCTTACTCTGCCTCACTGGCTCAGCCGTCCCTATATAATACGTGCGTTATAAGTAATTATATATTATATAATAGTTAGTACTTCACTCTTCAGTCTTCACGAACATTTAGAGCAGGATTTCGACGTATGCAGATTAATTTTTTATGTTTTTTTTTTTTGTTAATCATTAGAAGTAATTAAGCCAAAAGCATTTGTTTCAGTTCCATTAATTTGTTTCATCAGAGATAACCTTACATAATTTGTATTGTTTTCGTAGTTGATAATCTTGCATAGTTTATACTTATGAAAATATGATTTTAGTCCCTTAATTCAATTCTTTTCATATAAAACTTGACATAATTTTTTTACTAAAAAAAAATCCAGTAATTAGAATCCATATAAGTGAATTCATTAATTACATATTGTTTTACCCATTTTACATTTTTCAAATGCCTAAAAGATTCCTAATGCAGATGGTAAGGAGAGAGTAAATAATTTTGCAAAACAAAAAAAATATTAATTTTAAAAATTCATTGCATAATATCAAGGCCAAATCAGATTAATGGTCCTTATAGTGATAGGGTATTCGAAAGATAGCACTGTGGTAAAAAAAAGTTAGGATTTAAATCCTTGTGATGAAGATTATTAGCAAATTTAACCCAAAAATTCGATTTTTGTCAAATCTCAATTAAAGTTGGGATAAAAATGTCCAACCGAACTCTATCTTTCAATTCAATGAACGATGTAATAAAGACACTCGAAAAAAAATAAAAGTAAACCTTCTCTCGTCTTTAGCTTGTAGCTCGCGAAGAGTAGGTTCAATTTGTTCCCAACCTCCTGGGTATTTCACTTGGTTAGTCATTACCTTCGGCATTTTCTACCTGTTATCAGTGGCAACATATAAGTTCAAAAAAGTTCAATCCGAAGTAGCAACAGAATCAACAAGAAAAGAAGCCGTTTCTAAGAGTATATTAATTAGCAAAAATGGTAAATGAAGGGCGCCAGCACCGGACCCAGGAGTTGAAACTGGAGCTTTTAAGCCAATTTTCCTTAGTCGAAAGGTTCACTCTAAATTTGGGCATTTGATTTTTGTGGAATTTGTCAACAAAATGATAAAACAATGAGTCCAGTTGAAAATTCACAAAGCCAGATAAGTAAGATTATACAAAGATCAATTATAGTTTTAAAAATGGAAGGCTGGAACTGCAACTCAATTCCAAAATTCAACTTAAACCCCAAATTATTCATTAACTAAAATCTGAAATCGGGCATAACTGAATAATCCTAAATTCCTAGTTAGCCATCAATTAGAAATAGTATGGTTGAACATTTTTATCCCTACATTTAATTGCTAATAATCTTCACCACAAGGGTTTAAATCCTAATTTTTTTTTTACCTTAGGCCTATCTTCCGAATAGCTTATCACTACGGGGAAAATTCATCTGATTTGGCCTAGTAGCAAATATGAGATTGTTTTTTTTTTTTTTTTTTTTTTTTGTCAAATGATAGATTTGTTAGATTAGCGATCCCCATTTTCTCAAAAAAAAAATAGGAATTAGTTGTGGGATCCAAACTATTTCAAACTTCAATAATCCGAATCATCTATTTTTCAAGTTGCATCTCATAGATCATCCTTACAAAATATTAGCTAAATCAAAAATATTTGAGACATCTAATTGGGTTCAAAGAAATTAACGAACACTTTGTTTTATAAGAAACAATGAATTTTCATTGTGATGATTAAATAGGCAAATGATTTCGGATTGAATTAAATTTTTCCAAGGATGATGTATGAATCGAGACTTACAAAATAGACAGTTCGATCATTGAAGTTCAATGTGGAGTGGGTCCCACAACTAATTCCCAAATTTTGAAAAAAAAAATGGAATTGCTTTGCATAAAGGGCCTGATGACACACCCCGACCCGAAATGTTCACTTGGACTCCGAATCGAGCTATGTTGGCCGACACCAGCAGGGTGACGAGGCCATAAAATGTAGTGATGTGGAAAATGTGAATAAATTTAAATCTAAAAGTGCCTAAATATAAGAATGTGCTTATGAGCGGGAATGAACCCATTTCACACGTGATGTCACAGCATAAGTAAAGTAGGATGAGAATTGTACCATTGAAGGCAACCACCTATACCAAGATTTGCCAAGAATCCTCGTCGACACGAAAGCTCAGCCACTAAAGCCTGGAGGAGCAAAAAACAAGGATGAGTGGGCCTAAAAATAAAGCTTTGTAAAAATCTTTTCGAAAACATAATAACCCCTCGCCGTAAACAAGTATAGTTTCCAAATATACATACTACGTGTAGTGTGAAAATACTTATCGTGGCCTGTAATATCTCAAGAATTCAATACGTCACAACATTTCGTAAATAAACGCCTAATGATCTGTAATCACATAATCTCGCATAAACAAACATATCATATCAAGTGCTCATCGACATATGCTGACACACAAGTTCATGCAGAGGTATACATGAACAGGACTTGGTGTAATAATGATTTACGCTCTAATATTACAATCACATGAAGACTGGCACTATGCGCATCACATATGAATCCTAATTGCCTATAGCAATCTAAGACAGGACTGGCACCTACAATGGATCCAAAGTGAGTGTATGGTGCGATGTGAATATACACTTAAAGTTTGGCCTTCGCCCGAGCGAGTACTGACACCAGTGGTAGCACATGATCAGCAAATAACGTAAATAGGGTCATGCAACAGTAAATTGATTATATCCGTCGACATAATACTATTCAATAAATATTAATCATGGCCGAAATTAAAATCCCACAAAAGTACGCATACCTATGCATCCCGTAAGATTTATGATAATTTCGTAAATTTCGTCATTTCGCTAATTCTTATAAACATTAGTCTAATCTCAGCATATGTAAGAAATTATTTTTCAAATATATAAATGGAAAATAAATAAATAATAATTAAAAGCAAAGATCCACTCACAGATACTTGCGAAGTCGTAGCCTTCGAACTAGGGAAGTCAGAGTCTCCGATAGTAATCGCACTTAAGCATAATATTGGGATCCACTAGTAAAACTCAACTAAAACTATTAAATTTAGGAAAACGGTGTGCGGACTTGGAATCAGGGCGTTGAAATACGCTAAGAAGGGTCCCGAGTAGATTTTGTAAAAAAGTCAACGGTCAACCCTAAAAGTCAACCGAGATGTCGAACCGGTCAAATACTTTAAAACTTTAGAATTTCACTAAATTGATGTCAAAAACGGACTCGGGACATCAAAACTAGCCTAGAAAAGTTTTCGAGAAAAATTTCGAAAAAGTCAATGCCCGAAGAATATTTCATAATTCATTTAGAAACTGGGCTGGGCCGGATTTCGGGTTTGGATCTGGATCTGAATCGGATCTTTTTTTTTTCTCGGATTGGGTTGACTAATTGGGATCGCGGGTTTCACCCACCGGACCCAGTGAAAAAGAAGGGCGATTTTTGGGTTGATTTGGTCGGGAAATTTCCCAAACTTCGATCTGGGTTCAAAACTCAACTATTCACATAGATCTTTAGGTCAATTTGAAGCTAAGGGAAAGGAGAACAAAGATTTACCGACATGAGACCTAGCTGTGGCCGGAAAGTAGCTGGAAAAATCTGAAATCTTACAGGTCAGCAGGAGAACAAGTGGAAGGGTCCCCGAGGTATTTCCTACACCAAAACATCACCAACTCGCACAAATGATCCAGAAAATAACCCAAAACGATGATAATGACGTGATTTGAGGGTGCGAGGTCCTTACCTCATCAAAAAAGTCCACAGATTGCCGAAGTTCGTCGGGGAAGAAATGTACATTGGCCTCCACCATTATCGAGGTTTGTAAACTCGTCGTCAATTCTTAGTATAAAGTGAAGAAGATGGTGGTATGGTATGACGGGGGTTATGGAGCTCGTCAAAGAGTGGTGTGTGGGGGTCTCGGTTTGCCTAGAAGGATAGAGAGTCCAGAGTTTTAGATAGAGAGCTGAGAGAGATGAATGAAGAGAAAGAGTTGAGTAGTGAAGTGAGGTGGCAGCAAGGGAGTGGGTGAATAAAGAGAGAGAGAACCCAAGGTTTCTGGAAGGAAGGGATACGGGACAGGGCATGAGTGGGGTGTGGGCCCCACGTGGCTCACAAAACAACACAAAATATCTCTAGAAGTGAAATTACCAATTTGCCCTCGGTATTTGGTGTTTCATAATATTTTAACTGTAACTCTGAATTCGATTCTGCTTGCACCTATGCGTTCGTACCGTCGAGTACTTTGAGAATACGATGAAATAATAGTGTATGCATCACGAAATGACGGTCAACGGAAGTCTACAATCTTGCCCCTAGGGGCATTTTCGTCAATTCACACTTTTAGAATTTATAAAATCGTAAAATTAGGGACGGGTTGTCACAATCTACCCATCTTAAAAGAAATTTCATCCATGAAATTTGAAATAAGTCGCTATACGTAAAATACTCAAGATACAAAGAAAATATATAAAGAAGAAATCAAGCTAGAGTGGTTGCATAAAAGATAATGTCATTTCGTCTCGATCAGATTGCAATGATTCCTCTTTCATGCCTCCAAACTCATACTTTCCTTCTCCTTCAGTACAATACTAAAATATAAAATCCTTTATTAAAACATAAAGTTAAAAATAGATATATATAGTAACATAACGTCAAAATACGTATATAATAAAGTGAAGTTAAGATAATTGTATCGAAATCAAAATTGAAAACAGAAAAAATTTCGCCTACGCATTCGTAGCATCACTTACTCCGAAGATATGTATGTAGTATCTTTAGGTCAAGCCCAAACAATAAATAAATAAATAAAAATACTAATGTAGATGGGCCTAAATGTCCACTTGCTAAACGAGCCCAACGAATAAGTTATCGATATTACAGTCTGCAGCCCACAATACCGACAACTCACTATTGTCATAATAAGCAAGCGAATTATTCCCGAGGGTGCAATATTACCATCTTGCCCCTCATTGGGAAATACACCTAAATCGTCTTATGAAAGCCTCGATCTTGCCCACGCACTACTCTCTCGGGCGACAACATCAATAGCACACAATTTTGCTACATTGTAATCTCGATCATTCGAATACATGTTCACAATACTCTTCTATCAATCATGTTTCGTGCGTAAAATCCCTATACCACGGCTCAAATGGTACCATTGCCAAATCAGAATAATAACTATCTTTCTACACAACATAAATAAAGATAAGTGTCTATCATAACCAGCCAAAACTATAAAACAACAAAAGCAACATGTTCTCTAAGATTCAGATAATTCATTCAACTGGCCGTTAGTCCGAGAGTGAAATGTGGTAAGTGACAAAACTTAATACACATGGCCTTCAAGAAAGCTTCCCAATACTTGGAAGTAAAACACACATCACAGTGAGAAACAATAGTGACAAGCATACCATGTAGCCGAACAATGTAGTTCACAACATCTTAGCAAGCAGATTCATAGTGGATTTCTCTCGAATTTAGCGAAAAACTATGTCCATAAGCCTAAAAGAACACTCAAGAAATTGAGGGTCAAAACAAGTCCATCAAATCTAGATTACAAAGTAACTGGATTAAATACATAACATCTCGTTACAACGGTAGCTTCCGGGATATTCAATCGCCAACGACAAAGATTCGTTCAGCAGAGTATTTGTTGGGTGATTGAGGAATTAATGATCACAACTAAAATTTTAACGTTCGAGCGATTCTCCTAAACGGTCTGTTCACTTAAAAGAAATAATACAAAGTGCAGTAGGGTAGACACGTACACACGGCTGACTGAAATGCTTTCCAGCACAAGAAGATGAATATGGAATCACAGGCAGAGTAGATGTTGATCAAAACGCCGGAAAATCTGATAAATTCAAGAATGAGAAATTTTTACCAAGTGGTAAAAATGTAGTCCCTTTGGACCAACGGAAAGTGAGCTGACTTGTCAAGTCAGTCGATAATCACTGAAACATCATCATAATCTCCACATGTGCAATATACCTCGTACCAGGAGCTTGTGGTGATATTTCCCATCTCTAATCAGATATAGGAAGTGATTATAACCACTTGAACAGTTTCTTGATGATTTGTAAGTAACGTCATAACAATACTCGTGAATTCCAATAGAAATGGAATATGACAAGATGAAGGCATGCAAGGGTAAATATTGTCTTTTGCTGCGGTAATCAGTAATTACGTTTGCACAACTGGGGTAATACATGATAGTGCAATCGTAGACGTTGATTTGGTTTTTCCACTGCCATTGTCAGACATCTAGTTCATTTCAAATGAAGATGTATTTGAGAGGTCTAAGGTTGGTAAAGATTTTGGACACCTTTCTCCACAGAAAAGTGTCATCCGGTTTCAAGTAAGGATGGTAATTGTTGATTTTGGGTCATGAATAAGATTGTTCATTTCATACAGTTTCAACCGTTGGGAGGCATAAACGATACTTCGTCATGCAGCATCAACACAGACAAAACATCCAGAGAAAACGTCGTCGTGGATTTTGAAATTCTCACAACTTTAATCATATTCCGCGTCTCGATTTAACTAACTTTCCTCGGTTGACATGTGAGGAAAACGCTATAGTTGAAAAATTGCTAACAAATTACCGATAAAAACAAACAAGATCAAGAGTATCTCATAATTTACAACACTTTGTGAGAATTTCAATTTCTATAGTTACAACCTTCTAGGAAAACAAAAGAATGCTGTCTACTGAGATCACATCTCCCAAGAAAAATACCAATCTAAATAGAGGTAACACTTGAGGAACTTGGTCTAGAGCTGATTGTCGGTGTTTAGAAAAATTGATCTCGCTGCTAGGGTAGGTGAGAAAGTCGTCGGCAGACTACTACAAATTAGTCAGGCTAAAGAAGAAACTTGGCTCAAAAGGTTGGTCGGGTCGACCATTAATTCGAAGTTGGGGTTAGCGGTTTTAATTGTCACCCGATGGAGTTGCTAAAATCTAGGTACGATCCTAAGCTTCAATCTATTGTTTGCGTGACTAGGTTTGAGGTTCCCTAAGACACAGTGTTTAGTTGGGTAAATTCCTATTCGGTAAGCTTTTGTAACTAAGCTTTCTCAATGACATCAGAGTTGTTCAAGAAGATGTAAGGAGAATTGGTGTAGTACTAGAAAGTGAATCGATGGTGTACTCGACTTCTCGCTTTAGTGGTATCCCGAGAAATTTTGGGAAATGACACCAAAGATAGGCATCATCGAAATATACAACACTACTTTCTTTCTCTACAACATGTGCAAAAAGGCCTTCACACATCCTAATTCTCATTTCACTTTTACAGCGGGAATTTAACTTGTGCCTCAATTCTAATGTTTGTCTGTGGAAGTGATCAGAAAAATGACTAGTCAGAAAGGTTCTTGGTTACCTAAATGGGTGATATGGTTAAACAACTATGAGTTTACTATCCTCCTACAAGGCTTGCCCTAAGTTTCCATGATTGTAATTGCTTTGACTTAGGTTGTCACTGTTAATCAGTCTATCAATCGTGTTGCTAATTAACGCATAATAATATTTTCATATTGTTCGTTACTCTGAAACTGTGAACTAGCGTTCTGGCACAAAGGTATCACTCCTAGATACTAGAATGTGTCCAGTATCAGAAATCATACCGTCTGAATATTGGTTTATAGTTCCTGGATGTTGGACAATATCGTCAATAAGTAGTGCCACCGTAGGCTGATTACAGGTTAGAGCCTGCTCGGGGAATGGTTTCGGATGATTGGCAAGGAATTGGTCCTGGAAGTTGGTTTCCTTAATTCTAGGGAAAATTGATTACTACTTCTAGAATTTCTGCTACCCGGAGGTATAACAACTCATACTCTCATGCCTATACTCATCGAAATGATGAGTACAACATCGAAATGAATTCTGGGAACTAGTGTTAGTTGAAATGTCCTAAGGCTAGAAAAAGAAATTTGCTAATAGCCTAATTAGAATGGACTTAAACGGAAATCAATCTTCATCCTAAAGATCTGGAATTATAACTAGTGCGTTTGAGAAGATTAGTGCCATCAAGGACCAAAAGTGATTGTCCCCCAGATGTTCTTCCGTCGAGTGCTACCACTTTAGCACCACATTGCCACACAAGACATTCTGGAAATTTCGACAAAAAGAAAAACTTCACAGGAATTCCAATAAGTGATATACTAACAAGTACTGCCAAGGAATAAAACTATCTCTGGTTTCCTATCTTAGAGGGGTTGGTAATGATGACAATAGAATGGTAATGGAATTGATTAGTGGATCTTTGGTGGTATATAACTACCCACACAATAGCCTTTCTTTAGGGTCATCAGTTTGATTCTGATCTAAATCCTTCATTGGCAGAGAATTTCTTCACTTATAATCTAAAGGTGTTCACCAAAACAATCTTCTGGAAGTCAATAAGTCGTCTAAGTCACTCAAAACTTCGAAAAAGTTAACACATTTTTCATGCTCGACAAGGTGACAAGATTTGACATCAAGTTCAAAAACCGAGAATGATTACATCACGCGTGTGATGAGCATCATACTGCCCAAACTTATCCTCTGACACACCCTGACCCGAAATGTCCACCTGGACTCCGAATTGAGCTGTGCTGGCCGACAACAGGAGGGTGACAAAGCCATAAAGTGTAGTGATGTGGAAGGGTGACAAAGCCATAAAGTGTAGTGATGTGAAAAATGTGGATAAATTTAAATCTAAAAGTGCCTAAATATAAGAGTGCGCTTGTGAGCGGAAATGAACCCATTTCACACGTGATGTCAAAGCATAAGTAAAGTACAGTAAAGTGGGATGAGAATTATACCAAGATTTGCCAAGAATCCTCGTCGACACGAAAGCTCAGCCACTTAAACCTGGAGGGGCAAAAAACAAGGGTGAATGGGCCTAAAAATAAAGCTTTGTAAAAACAATTTCAAAAACATAATAACCTATCGTCGTAAACACAAGTATAGTTTCGAAATATACATAGTATGTATAGTGTGAAAATACTTACTGTAGCCTGTAATATCTCAAGAATTCAATCGGTCACAACATTTCGTAAATAAACGCCTAATGTTCGGTAATCACATAATCTCGCATAAACAAACATATCATATCGAGTGCTCATCAACATATGATGACACACGAGTTCATGCAGAGATATTTTGTCATGAACAGGACTGGATGTAATAATGATTTACGCTATAGTACTATAATCACGTGAAGACTGGTGCTATGTGCACCACATACGAGTCCTAATTGCCTATAGCAATCTAGACTGGCATCTACAATGGATCCAAAGTGAGTGTATGGTGCAATATGAAGATACATGTGAAGCCTGGCCATGGCTTCGAACGAGTACTGACACCAATGTAGCACATGATGAGCAAATAATGTAAATAGGGTCATACAACAGTAAATCGATAATTAATGTCGACATAATACTATTCAATAAATATTAATCATGGCCAAAATTAAAATCCCACAAAAGTACACATACCTATGCATCCCGTATGATTTAGGATAATTTCATAAATTTCGTCATTTCGCTAATTCTTATAAACATTAGTCTAATCTAGGCATACATAGGAAATTCTTTTTCAAATATATAAATGGAAACTAACTAATAAATAATAATTAAAAGTAAAGACCCACTCACAGATACTTGCGAAATCGTAGCCGTTCGAACGAGGGAAGTCGGATATTGGGACCCATTAGTAAAACTCAACTAAAATGATTAAATTTAGGAAAATGGAGTGTGGATTTGGAATCAGGGTGCTGAAACAGCTAAGGAGGGTCCCGGTCAAATTTTGTAAAAAGTCAACGAAAAAGTCAATGCTCAACCCTAAAAGTCAACCGAGGCGCCAAGCCAGTCAACTACGTTAAACGTTTGGAATTTCACTAAATGGATGTCAAAAATGGACTCGGGACATCAAAATTAGCCTATGAGGGTTTCCGAGAAAAATTTCGAAAAAGTCAATGCATAGTTTTCGAGAAAAAAATATTCTGGAATATTCCAAAATCCATTTAGAAACTGGGTTGGGCCGGATGCCGAATCCGGGTTAGATTTTTTTTCCCTGGTCGGGTTGACTTGTAGGGCTTGCGAGTTGCACCCGTCGGACCCAGTAAAGAAGAAGGTCGGTTTCTGGGTTGATTTGGCCAGGAAATTTTCCAAACTCCGATCTGGGTTCAAAACTTAACTATTCTCATAGATCTTTTAGGTCAATTTGAAGCTAAGAGAAATGAGAAAAAATATTTACTAACACGAGACCTAGCCGTGGTCCGAAAGTGGTTGGAAAAAGTCTGAAATCCCATTGGTCCATCGCCGGAGAACAAGAGGAAGGGTCCCCGAGGTATTTCTTGCACCAAAACATCACCAACTGACATAAATGATCTAGAAAACAATCCAAAACGATGATAATGACATGATTTGAGGGTGCGCAGACCTCATCAAAAAAGTCGACAGATCGCCGGAGTTCGTATGGGAGAAAGGTACAGTAGCCTCTACCACTGTCGGGGTTCGTGAACTTGTCGTTGATTCTTGGTATAGAGTGAGGAAGATGGTGGTGTGGTACGACGAGGGTGATGGAGCTCGCCAGAGCGATGAGGTGCGTAGGGATCTCGGTTTGCCGAGAAGGAGAAAGAGTCCATAGTTTTAGAGAGAGGGAAAGCTGAAAGAGGTGAATAAAGAGAAGGAGAGTTGAGTAGTGAGGTGAGGTGAGGTGAGATGGCAGCAAAAAAGTGGGTGAGTAAAGAGAGAGAGAAACCAAGGTTTCTGGAATGAGCGGATATGGGACAGGGTAGTAGTGGAGTGTGGGCCCCACGTGGCTCACAAAACAACACAAAATATCTCTAGACGTGAAATTACCAATTTACCCTCGGTATTCGGTGTTTTGTAATATTTTGATTGTAACTCCGAATTTGATTATGCTTGCGCCTACGCGTTCATACCGTCGAGTACTTTGAGAATACGGTGAAATAATAGCTCGTCTGCATCACGAAATGACAGTCAACAAAAGTCTACAATCTCGCCCCTAGGGGCATTTTCGTCAATTCACTCTTTTAGAATTTTCAAAATCGTAAAATTAGGGACGGGTTGTCATACCTGATATGTAATTATACATAACAAATAATTTACCTACAATGTACAAAAATGTTATTTGATTCAAAATTTATATAATATGTATATGTTTTTTATATAATTGGAACAAATTAATTTACCTACGTACTTTTTAAAATATTGTTCAATTTCAGTGATGCAAAATATTGTATACCTACAACAAAATATTGCATAAACTTAAGAATTGTATCATCCTTTTTGTTACATCCCGACCCGGGCTCCACCACAACCTGGGCTCGACTCCATCGTAGCACGATATTGTCCGCTTTGGGCCCCGACCACACCCTCACGGTTTTGTTTCTGTGAACTCACGCGAGCAGAACTTCCCAGTGGGTCACCCATCGTAGGAATGCTTTGGCCCATTCTCGCTTAACTTCGGAGTTCCTACGGAACCCGAAGCCAGTGAGCTCCCAAAAGGTCTCGTGCTATATGGAGGTGGGCATGTACATGTAAGGCATAGAGGATCCACTCCCCTGGGCGATGTGGGATCTAACAATCCACCCCCTTAGGGGCCCGACATCCTCGTCGGCACACTTTCAGCCAGGGATTGGCTCTGATACCAAATTATTTCATCCCGCACGATATTGTCCGCTTTGGGCCCCGACCACACCCTCACGGTTTTGTTTCTGGGAACTCATGCGAGCAGAACTTCCCAGTGGGTCACCCATCCTGGGAATGTTCTGGCCCATTCTGGCTTAACTTCGGAGTTTTTATGGAACCTGAAGCAGTGAGCTCCCAAAAGGCCTCGTGCTATATGGAGATGGGCATGTACATATAAAGCATAGAGGATCCACTCCCCTGGGCGATGTGGAATCTAACACTTTTTATGCTAACTTTTTTACCTAAAACAATCATATATGTGTATATACATATATAGATATATATTGTGTGTGTGTGTGTGTATATATATATATTTATAAAATAAAAAAAGGTGCCTGATATATGTAATAATACATGAAAACTAATTTACCTAGCTACCATGTACAAAAATGTTATTTGATTCAAATAATATAATCTAATAGTATAATATATTTTTTTTATATAATTTGAACAAATGAATTTACCTACCTACTAAATGAAATGTTCATTTCCATTGATGCAAAATGTTATTACCTACCTACAAATTAATTTCCAATAATTTACCTACAAAAATTATACCATGGGTGTAATATAATACTAATACATGGAGAATAGTTTACCTATAACAAGAAGAAATGTAGTTTGATTCATATTGAAAATATTATGTTACACTCATATTTATACAACAATTAAACGTGCCTAATATATGTAAAAGTACATGGAAAAATAATTTACTTACAAGTTAGAGAGATGTTATTTGATTCAAAATATATAATAGGGACTTAGTATAATTTTATTTTAATAATTGGAACAAATTATGAATTTTTTGTATGATATGGATACAATTAATGCAATACAACAGTTTGTATATAAAATTTCACTTTTTATTTGGCATAAATTTAGGGATTAGGGAAACTGCATGGCATGTAAATAAATTGTATTAGTAGGTCAATAGTGTTCCGATGTGGCTGCAGATTTTAAATTTGGGCTTTTATTAAACGTTTAAAGATAGATGGGTTTTATCTAGGAATCATGAGCTTTAAGGGCCAAAATCTAAAGCTTGTTACCCACAAAACCTGCGGTACAATTACGGGTTTGATGCTTTCGGAGTATTTTTAATTTGGTGAAAATGGAAGTTATAATGAACGACAATAAACTAGTTTTTGGTATAAAATCGAATCAAAAAGATTAAGTACCATTGAAGGACAAATATTTGATGCTATTTGTGTATTTGAAATGGAAAATTTTATTTGAACCGACTAATACTCTCTTTACACCCAACTTTAAAATTTGATCACATACAATTTTTACTTTACCTGAAAAAAAGCTACAGTTTTAAAACTAAAAGCATAAATCACAGTAAACCCACCCGTCAAACAAAACCCAACTGATCGGCAACCACTCATGGCAGCAACCCGGTCCAAATACGACCGTCATCAATAGCCAGTCGTCGTCAACCTTGTTATCCTCTCTATACACATTTCAACAGTCAAGCTTTACTTTTAACGAAGAATTGGCATAAGGATGAGTTGTCAAAAGGACTAGTGGTTGTCTATATGGATTCAAAGGGGCATACCCTGGTTGTTGCATAGGTTTTGCACCAAATCTACTGCTGAATTGAAAATCGAATCATATTATCCTTATTTGTTGCGTTGATCTTGTTCTGCAAGATACATAAACCTAATCTACCAAAGAATCAACATGTTCCTATAATCTTGGAGTCCTTACAATCTAAAGATTGGCGTGCGCCACAAGTAATCATACTTCTAAGATGATGCAATATCTACTTCCTAGATATCCTCTGGGATTCTTTCGGTTTAATACGATTCGACTATCCTAAAAGGTCCTCTCTTTGACTGGTATAAAATACACCCTTCTAGGGTTCATATCTGGTAACATAATTCTTTCATACTTATTCTCTTGCCCATTGCTTGAGTCTTAATATTGCTTACTACCTTGTGTGAAGTCTAGACTTATGTGTTTGGCTTTCCTTGTCAATTTTTTTTAATGGTACCACACATACTATAGTTAGATTTAAGGTACACTGTCATTGTAGGATCACACTACTTGGAATACTCACTTAAGTTTCGACTTCTCTCCTCAAAGATTTGTTCATGGATATGCATTTCATGCTTAAATTTCCAGTTCATTATGTCTAGTTGTGTTGTCTCATCAGAATTACTTACTACTTTCAAGCGAGCTGGCCTCACACTTTAAGACAGTCCACATAGGCCAACTGACATCTTTTTTCCCAAAAGTGAGCTTTTCATCCTAGATCTGTAAAGATTACTTTTTCTCTTGGCACGTGTCTTCTAGTTCCTTTGTCTGAAATATTCATGCGCATGCCCAATCTCAACGAAGTCGTCGAACTTCCCTCCCTGATTCCAGAATAGAATGATGGTGGCGTCATTGTTCCGTTTATCCAGCTCCAAAGCAGAGGCTGTGGAGTCCATGACTAGACTTCTAAGATATTCGTATTCCGATAAACCATACTTAGGCCTTGAAAAATCATGGTTCCACACATATCATTTCTACTTCCTAAATAATAAATAATTTACTATCTAAGTAACATAATAGATTCTTCTGAATCTATGAAAACGGTGCTAAAAACGTGATTCAAGATGTCAAAAAACCTTAGGATAGGTCTCTGGTTTCCACGTGCTGGCTAGTCACCGTCAAGCGCCAGTGCTGGTGATTGTCGTCGGCGGAAGAATATTCCGTCAAGTTTGATTGGAATCTTCTAGATTTTGGTCACATATGAGAGTATTCAGTTGGTATCAAAAGGATTTTAACAAGGAAAAATACCTTGGGAATATTCCTATTCAAGGACTGAACTAGGTTTAGTTTGTCGATTTGAACCGGTTCATTGCTCAAGTCTGCCGAAAAGACTCACCGATTTTTGAAAAAATTCACCGACAAGTTGATAACTAAGATTCCAATTTTGTGATAAGTTGATATAAATCCAATTTTGTGAACCATTACTAAGATTTGCCCACTTAATTAAAATAGGTCCAATAACTAAGATTCCATGTAAGCTTATTTATAATTATACCATATTTATCCCTTAGGCTTATAAATTGTAGTACATACACAAAATTTCTTAATTATGGGATTTTTTGTGGTTTAACTAATCCCTTAGTTGTAGGATTAGTTAGAGCAATATGATCACCTCAACCCCCTGTCCGTTTCATCCCTTGTTTTTTCCTTGTTCTAAACAATTCCATCTGTTAGATCATGGAGTCAATCCTCCTATTTCTTCTCTCTTCTTTCATGAGTAATATTTTTGTGTTCTCCCTCCAAATTCGTTCATGACGATTTCAGTTGTTGCATAGCCTTCACAAGTTTTTTAACATATTCATTTTGTAATATATTATCAATTGAAAGCAATAATACAGTATCATCCATTTATATTTGCTCTATTCTATTTTTATGCTATAATAAGGGTAAAATGAAACTTAGTATTTGTTCCTTCTTCTTTTTTTTGTTGAGTATTTGTTCCTTTGATAGAGGTATATTAATATTTTTATTTCAAATGTTCCGCCATGGAAGTTCCCAACATTTTTTTTCCTATACAATAGGAAGCATTTGTCTTCCTATACAATAGGTAGTTACTAAATTATATCGGTTTTGTAGGTAGATATCATTTTTCTTCATATATAGTAGGAAATTACTAGATAATATTTTAGTTTGAGTATTTAAATATTCAAAATTTTAAAAACTGAACTTTCTCAAAAAAGAAAAAAAAAATTAAGAAATAATACAAAAATTAAAGAATTTAGTTAAATATTTTTATCTGAAGATAATTGGACTCAGTCCCAAAAAGTACCTATATTTTGGACCTAGATCCAAAAGCCCCATTAAAATCGAACTTCGTTTTTCTCCAAATCTCAACCAAAAATCACATTCAACACATAAAATTCGTACCTGAGATGACAATCAGCATATATGTAATCACCACTTAGTTATGAGCGAATGAAATGAAGTAATTAGCATATATAGAATCACCACTTGGTTATGATCTAACGAAGTAATTAAGTTTTTTTCTTTCGGAAAGAATGAAGTGATTGAGTTGAAAACTCTAAAATGTCTAATTGAAAATGTGATTTTTTAAGTTAAATTAAGCAACTCAACCACGTACCGTACCACTTGCATCAAATTGTACTTTACATAATTTAAAAATCGGTGCTCAGGTAGAAACGCCCATACGAATGTACTTTGTTTAATGCGTACGTCTCCATTTTGCTCAAACAATTCTCTAGGTAACAATTGACTTCCCCATACCCTTCTAATACCATTGAAATAAGAAATTGCCCGTGTTTTTTCTTTAAATAAAAAATAAAAAATGAATCAGTGGCTTCGTCACACCAATATACTTTTCCGATAAAATTATGGTAAGAGTTACTTTCTATTAATTTGTTAGGCAGCTTCATTATATATAAATCTGACCAAACAAGGTAACTGTATCTGGGCTGATCACTACAAGAAAAATGGGCTAAGAACACAATTGATATGTGCCCTTTGCATTTTCATTGAGCACAAAGACATATTTGTGCTTTTAAAGTTCCATTGAGCACTAGAGTATCTGAAATGTGCCCTCTAACAAATAAGCACATTAATTTGTGTCATGTAATTGTGCCTACAAAAATTTGAAATGTTTTTTAAATGTTAGAGAGAAAATTTTTTTTTATTAATTTACACACACACAATAAAGGCTTTTGTGTCCTCTTATTGAATATATTTAAATAAAAAAATATGTTTTTGTGCCCTCTCATTTACCCTTTTCCCTATTCCCAACTCCTTTACACTCTTAATCATTTAAAACTAAGTCAAGAAAATAAAAAATAAAAAAAAATCAACAGCATCATTGCACCAGAGATTTAAATGAGTATTTTACTAATATTTTGATGGATTTTTGGTACCCCCCACGTGGGTCTTTGCGCTTCCCAGTGCACACAATATTTTTTTCACTACATCACACTCTTCCGTCTCTCACACTCTATCCACTTCTCCTCCCTATTCTGTCATATCCCTCACCCTCTCTCCCTCACCATCTGCAGCTCATTTGCCGCTCCGATGAACCTTGCCACCACCCAAACACCACACTGCCACTCTCTCTCTCTCTCTCTCTCTCTCTCTCTCTCTCTCTCTCTCTCTCTCTCCTCTTTCTCCCTCTCGGCTTCTTCTTTGCTTTCTGGAAACCAAAATCGACGCGGTGAAGAGACGAGCTCCGTAGCGGCCCGACTTCCCGCCGAGATTTTCCGTCGAATCTAGTATAGGTGAGTCTCGAAAACACCTTAGTTAGGTTCTTTAGGTTGTTTAGAAACGTTTTCGTGCACTGCATGCCTGATTTGTTTAAGGTTGGATGCAGTTTCAACTCGGGAAAAATTCCCTAGATTTCCGGTGAGGCCCGCGAGTTTCAGGCTGATTTTAGGCTACCATCGGCCGCCCAATGGCCCTGAGGAAGGTATATTTTGAATCCTTATCTTCGTAGCTTTTTTTGGGCTATTGAGTTGCTGAAAATGATTTTGTTTTGGACCCAAAACGGATTCTAAAACCACTGGTGTAGCTGCGGGCAGCGGTCGTAATCGCGCGCGTGGAGCTGTGCGTGGTACTGCTTGGGTGGCGCGTGGAGCACAGACACCTCCACTGAAGGATGATACTGAAAGGAAGAATATACGTTTGAAGTTGTTGCCTTGTTTTTTTCCTTTAATTTATAATGTTGATTACTTGGTTGAATCTGATCTGTGAAGAAGAGAAACTGAGCAATATTTTCCTATTCCGATGTGGTGTTTTCAAATGTTTGTTTCAGGTTGGAAGGTGTTATGATGTTTTTATTTTTAATTTTTTTTTTATATTTAACTCACAGGGCACAATTACAAAAATTGTGTTAACATGAATTTGAAATGTCACCTGACACATGTGTTAGAACAGGGGCACAAAAATACCCTTATCTGTGTTCAACCCTTTGAGCACCAATAGCCATATTGTGCCCTCTGAGTAATGGTGACGCCCATAGAGGGCACAGACTCAAAGATAGTAGCTGCATTGTTGCTATTGGTCTATGGGCACAATTGTTGGTGCTCTTTAGCCTCAAAGGGCACATATAATTTATTGTGTGCAGTGCCCATATTTGTTGTAGTGGATTTAATAAAATATTCTGGTCATGGTCTAATGTATTTTTTTTTTCTCTTAATTTTGGGATTGATTTAAGAAACCCTAAACCCCAATGTAATGTATTTAAGAAACCTAATTAATGAGCCAAATATGAAGGAATAATTCTCACTTCTAAGTGTAAATAATATCGTTTGTTAAAGAAAGCTCTTAGCTCTCATGGTGTGCAGAGCATTGATTTCATTGAGAACGACCAACAAATATTAAAATAAAAACTTGTTTCTATTTTTTATTTTAAAAAGGAAAGAAGAAAACAGGGTTTAGTTACCTCTCTCTGCCAAGTTCTAAACCTCATATCAACCACCACCATCAGTGGCGGAGCCAGAATACTAGATTAGGAGGGGTCTTTAAGCCATATGAAAGATTGCAATATAACTAATGGGAGAAAATTAAAAGTTTTATTTTTTATTTTTGTATTGGCAGGGAAAATTTTATTCAAACAAGAATGGTAGAGCTTTAAATTTTGTATGAAAAACCTAGTATTGAAATGATTATATCATAAATCAAAATTTGTTTACGAGCTTTGATAAAAAAAGATTAACACATAAATTACATTCGATCAAAAATTTAAGGTCGTTAAAATAAGATCCTACTCTAGACTGTATAAGCCTTTGTTTTATATAAATGGCTAAAAAAAGGATATGATTTTTATCTGTTAAAACATAAGGCTATTTTTTTTTAATATAAAAAAAAGTGCTTAGTTTAATATGGTAAAAAATAAGGCAAATTATAAAGGCAATTTTATTCTTTCAATTTAGAAACATCTAAAAGATTGCGGCATACCAGCAACTCTTGAACCATGGACGCTTGGAATTGCAAAATCCCACTAATTAATGAGCATTCTGCAAAAACTTGCATAAAGTACATACAAATGGCTAAAATTCAAGGATAGGCCTGGCCTATGCTGAGTTCTATGTGGCTCCGACACTGACCACCACCACTTAGTTCTCTCTCTCCCTTCTTACCAGATCCATCATTTGAATGGATCACGAAGGATGGAGTGGGCGGGTCGCAGAGGAAGATGTGAGGGGTTCGAATGGGATGGGCCGTAAGCGGGTGGCAGTTGATTTTTCATCTTCAACTGATTCGCTAGGGCATTGCAGGTCTGCATCTTTGAGAATTGCAAGATCTGCATGCAGGTCATCTTTTTCATGAATTTCAAGATCCGTATCTGATTCTTCATCTTTGGGGCATGCGAGCTTTTAATCTCAATTGTTTATGTCTGATTCCTCATCTGTATGGCACGCAAGTTTGATTCTTCTTCATTTTTTTTTCCGTTTGAATCTTAACTTTTTTCGTCTGATTCTTTAGTATTCTAAGCTCACGACTTGGGAGGAGCAGAAGGGGCCGAAAAGAAGAAGGGAGGGAAAGGTAGGATTGCCATTTAAAAGCTTTCAATAAAAGGTGAATGTCCAAAAAACACGTGAGACTCTCTCTCTTTCTCGTTTCCCAACTTTGCAAACATCCTTGTCGCGGGCCCTAGCCTTTGACTTGGGTGCACGTGGCTACCCTTGTTCAAATCTTCTTGTTCTCCTCTTTCCCTCTTTCTCCCGATCCCGTTCTCTCTTTTTCAAATTTTTCTTGAGATTTTTCTCATTTTTCTTGAGCTTTGTCTCAATTTTTCCGTGAGTTTGTCTCACTTTTGGACTTCATGTCCCTTCTCTCCACCCCTCCTTCTCCTCTAGCCGTTCTTTTTCAAACCAAAAACTCCATTTCCCCTCACTTTTTCCCTCTACATCCCTTCTCCTTAAACCATCCCCACCCCATTTGCTCTGATCTGCAGACTTCGGCCGAATATGATTGCCAAATTTATTTCCCTCCCTCATTGTATCTCCCCCTACCGGCATGCCGGATTTTCCTCGAGGCCAAGTGTACTGCAGCTTCGGCCAAAGTAAGGATATTTTACGTACCCCCTTAGCCTCACCTTCTATCCATGTGTTACTGTGTTTGTATATATTTGCAGGGATTCATGAATGGGATTTGGATCTGGTGACTATCTCTTGGTTCTGCATCTTTGGTGAAGAAATCTGGATGTGGTGTGCTCCTAGTTGCAGGTTTGGTACTTTTGTGTTGTGATGTCTTGGTCGTTTTTTCTAGTGTTGCTACTTCAGTAGCTGCTGGCAAGACTTTCGTGGCAATGATGGCGACGCACTGCTTTATGCGGTCGGAGATTAGGGATTTGATTTTTCGTTTTAGTTTATTTAATTGGACTAGGCTTTTAATGAAATTAGGTGACTGTCCACCCATGTTTTAGAATTAAAAGCTGGTTTTTGAATAGCTGCTTTCGCTTTTCTGGAGTAGGATTCCCTCCTCTCTTAATTTATCTCCCCTTTCTTCCTACTTGAACAGTTACGATTAAATCACGTCAACATCTTATATTGATTTTTTTATAAACAAAATAGACAAAAAATAAAATGTGTTAGGAGAGGAGAGATGGAAATGAAAATAAGAAAAGAGAGAATCATACTCCTGATTTTCTACTTTTCCATCCGCGTTTTTGGAAATAAGCGCCATTTTTTTAGTTACCAAACATATTTTTTGGCCCTAAATAAACGCAGTATGATGTGTTACCAGGGCCGGCCCTAGCCCAGTGCCACAAGGGCTACTGTCCAGGGCCCAAAAATTGAAGGGGCACCAAAATAAAAAAAAACCCAAATAACTAGATATAAAAAAAAAAAAAAAAAAAAATACTAGAGCCCAATTTCTAAATAGGGGACGGCCCAAGATTGACAACAAATTAAAAGGCCCAGATTTTATGCATTAAAAAAAAAAAAAAAAAAAAAAAGTAGTCATACATACACTCGGCAGGGGCCACTTGGTCCCATAAACCCTAATTTCTAATTCCCAATCCCCACTTTCGGTTCCACCCCCCCCCCCCCCCCCCCCCCCAAAATCCCCACTCACTAACTTCCAAAATTCCCATCTTTTTTGTTCCCCAATCCCCACCATTTCTTCTCTTCTCCTGTGCTGTGCTGTTTCCCATTCCCCAATCCCCTTGCTGCTGCTACCGTGTGTTGCCTTGGCCCTTGGGCTGGGTGGGTGAGTCTGCAAGCTGAGCTGTGAGCAGCAGCCAAGCCAACAGAGCACAGCAGAGAGGACCTCCTTCAACGTGACAGCACAGAGCACCATTCAATTGGGTATTAGAATTTGACTACAAGTGCATTCATTCACCACCAACCCTTTTGAGTTTTGAGGTAACTAATTTTTTAAATTTGAATTATCAATTCATAATTTAATATAAAACTTTGCAAGTGACATAGAAATATAATTATATGATAATTGATGTATAGAATTGTTGTTGTGGATGAATTGAATTCTTCATATGTTAGACTATGTGTTAGTGTTTTTATAATATATAATATATGTTGGAATGATTAATTTTGATAGGAAATTTTTGTTATATCATGTGTAGGTAATTTTTGCAAACAAATTATCGAAGCCATGTCTTTTAGAAAACAACTCTCTGGTAATATGAAAAGGAAAAAAAAATCAAAGGATAACGAAATTGCCGAAAGTTTAAGAGGATCTCTTAATAAATTTTTCTCTACAAAGAATGAGTCGGTTGAAAATTTGAGAGAAAATGATGTTGGTGAAGAGTCACAAAATATTGTTGGGGAGTCTCATGATCATGAAATTGGTGGTGATGAGTCTCAAGATCATAAAAATGGTAGTGATTTAGAGGAAAATGTTGGTGATGAGTCTCAAGATCATGAAAATGATGGTGACATAGATTTAAATGTTGATGATGATCATATTGGTGTAGAGGAAAATATTGAATCTCCCGAACCTACATTCCATTTAAACATTTATGATCCAAGAATTTGGGATGGTCTTAATGCAGAAATGAGAGCTTTACTTGTAGAAAAGGGACCAATTCGAGAAACTAATCTCACTTATCCTAAGGACAAACTCTCTAGAAAATTTTCCTCACACTACTATGATCGAAAATTACCAACGGGTGAAATTTATGATAGGAAATGGCTCGTGTACTCAAAAGAGTTGGATAAAATCTTTTGCTTTTGTTGTAAATTGTTTAAAACAATTGCCTCAAAAAGTGAGTTAGCAAAAGATGGAATTAGTGATTGGAGACATCTTGGTGTGAAGCTTGATCAACATGAAAAGAGTAAAGAGCATCTCACTAATTCGAGAACTTGGGTTGAGTTGAAAAGTAGATTGACAAAAAATCAGACAATTGACAAAGAATTTCAATTGACAAAAAATCAGACAACAGACAATTAACATATTGATGGGTTAACTTTGAAGTCATTGTCAACTACTCGATGGGAAAGTCACATTGAAAGTGTTAAAGCAATTAAATCTCAAGTAGCCCAGGTTAGAAATGCTTTGTTTACGTTGGTGGAAATTACTGAGAATCCCCAATTGAGTAGGGATGCAGGATGTTTAGCATCAGGAGAACTTTCCAGTTTTGATTTTGTATTAAGTTTGGTTATTTGGTATGACATTTTGTTGAAGATTAACATGGTGAGCAAAAAATTACAATCTGAAGACATGCGTCTTGATGTTGCTGTAAAGGCACTGGAAGCACTTGTTATCTTTTTTGAAAACTACAGAGAAACTGGTTTTGCTTCTGCCATGCGTGATGCTAAAGAAATTGCACTTGATTCGGAAATTGAACCTGTTTTTCAAACTAAACGTCATAGACCTAGAAAAAGACATCATGATGAAGTTGATGGTAATGAGAGGGAACAACAGTCTGCTGAAGAATCATTTAGAACAGATTATTTTCTTGTTATAGTGGATATTGCTCTTTCTCAACTGAAAAGTAGATTTGAACAGTTAAAGGCTTTTGAATCTATTTTTGGCTTCTTGTTTGATGCACCGAAGTTAGTTTCATTGGATGATCAACAGCTAAAAGAAAATTGTATGAATCTTGAAGCACATTTGAAACATGGAAATAACATGGATGTAGATGGAGCCGACTTATGTTCCGAATTACAGGTGTTGCAAATGATGTTACCTGAAGAAGCATTTCTCTCTAATAACCCTTGGACATCCATGGAAATAGCAAACTTTGTAAAAGAAACTGACATGTGTCCTAATGTCATGATTGCTTATCGTGTACTGTTGACTGTACCTGTGACCGTGGCATCTGCAGAAAGAAGTTTTTCAAAATTGAAATTATTAAAATCTTACTTGCGGACCACTATGACTCAAGATAGGCTAAATGGATTAGCAATCTTATGCATTGAAAAGGATGAGATTGAAGACTTGGAGTATGATGATATAATTGATGATTTTGCTTCAAAAAATGCTAGAAGACAATTTCTTAAAGGTTGAAATTTCAAGGAGCTTTGCTAGGAATGGTTGTATATGATTGTATTTTTTATTGTCGGGGTTTAGGTACTATGTCCCCCCCGTTGTATATTTTCTCAAGTAATATAATTTGGGCGTGAGGGCCTAGCCCCCCAGCTTCGACTGGGTTCCAGCCCTCGTTAAATATTATTTTTTTTAAACATATATTTTCGTAATAAAAAAAGGGCACATTTTGAGCTTTCGCACCGGGCACCCAAAAACTCAGGACCGGCCCTGTGTGTTACTCACGCCACACGTAAAAAAGCTACAGTTGCATGCAGCAAAAACCAAAGATTATGGATGGATGGTAGCTTCTCCTTCCTTCTTTGGGTACGTTGATAAAGTTCGAGGAAAAAAGTGGAAGTGTAATCATATTAAACCAGGAGAAACCGTAGAATTAGGTTACTTTACCTCACTGACATGGCCATCCAATATGATACGGGCATTTGTACTATTCACACTTATTTTAACTTCTCATGCACTTGTTTCAATTTTTGATCGTTGTATTAAATGAATTAAAGAAAATTAATGACAAAAAATTAATAAGTGTATGTGGGAGGTGAAAATGGATGTATAAATAGCATTATCTTAACGAGTATGTTTGGTTTTCTTGTCAAATCTAATTATTTTGTTTTTATAAAAGTGATTGAAAACAAAAAACAAAAAACTGAAAATGAAATAGTTATCAATTTATTTTGAAAACTAAACATTGTCGAATTGAATACCAAACATAAAGTGGTGTTTCCCAAAATAAGTTTCACATCAGATTTTAATATGACAAGGTATATATTAAACTCTTTCACATAAAAATCAACTAGTATTTGGTATAAAATCGAAAAAGAAATAGCTGTGAAAGACAAATAATTGATTCTTTCTGTGTATTTGGAATTTGGTGCATATGGAAGTTACTGAGTGAAGAGATAAGGCCGCAAGAGAGAAATTAAGGCCATCTTCAATTAAAAGAGGATCAGAGGGCTCGTTTTAGCCCTCTGATCCTCCAAGAAATTAATATTTTAATAAACAATGCAGGGTCATATTTCTTACCATTTTTAACCGAGGGGCCAGAGAATCATAGGTCAAACATATCCTGTGACAAAAAACTATCTCCAACCGAGGACCACAGGGCTATAGTATGGAATGTGAAGAATTGAAATAAAATGAGGTAAGATAATATGGAATGGTGAAAAATATGTGAGAAATGGTGTATGAAAAAATTAGAAATTAAAAAAATATATATCCAAAAAAAAGTGGGTTGGGACAAAAAAAAAATCCTAAACCCTAAACCCTAAAGTGGGCTGAGCAAATGGAAAAGAACAACAAAAAAAAATGTAGGCTAGTCAGCGGGTTGGCTAGCTGGCTGAAGATGTTATCGTCATACAGATACTTGGTATTAAAAATTTACATGTTATAATATGAATGAATAACATGATTATTGATACATTATGGACTTGATCCGGTAGCATAACATAATGGATTAATACTAATTGTACACACTGAAAAACTAACGTGGCTAAGGTTAAAAAATCATAAACAAAATAGGTTTAATCTCAGTTTATTACTCTGAAGTTTCGTGATTTTCAACATTTGGTACATGAAGTTTTTTTTCATCTCAGAGTCATACCTCAAGTCTTAATTTTGGGACAGTTTCGTACCTCCGTTAAGTTGGCTGTTAAGTCAGCCGTTAGTTGATGATGTGGCGCCTACATCCACAATGACTTGGCACTGTGTTTCAATTTGGACCCAGTTAAATATTAAAAATATAAAAAAATTGAAAAAATAAAAAAAGTTAAAAAAAAAATTTATTTCCTTCCTCTTCCTTTCTTCTTCTCTCTCTCTCTCCCTCTTCCTCTTTTGTGAGAAAACCCAGCAACCATCAACCTTTACCCACAACCCAACCCCGTGAACCGCCGAAAATGGGTCCTAATTGGAGACCGAGAGAGAAAAATGAGAGCCACCGCCGATCAGATCTCAACAATTTTTAATATGTGGACCGTTAATACTCCACCTGCTACTAGAGATCTTCGCTTTCAGCAAAGATCTCAACAGGCATACGTAGGATCTCAGCAAAGCACCAAGCAAGGATTCTGATCCACGTTCCCGATAAAATCCTCTATCCACCGCAGCTTTAGACCTTCCAATTTATGCAGTCATGGGGTTTCGTTTCGATTCCCAGAACCATTGCGTACTCTCTCGCCCTCCTCTTGCTCCTTCTCCTCGCCATTTCTGCTAGGGGTAGGTTCGGTACGGTTACCGTACCAAAACCCTCGTACCAATTACCGGACCAAACTTTCGGTATACCGAAGTTTGATATTGCCAAAAGTTCGGTTAGCATGGTATGACAATGGTAATTGCCATTTTGTTTTGGGACAAAATTTGTTTTTGTGTTTTTTTACCCAATTCAAGGGCAAAACATTTTTTTTGTACCTTTATCTCATACATTGTAGCTTAAATTCATCTATTATTCATCGTCACAATTCACACACATAATAATTCAAATAATGCATCAAGATTCATGATGAAAATTAAGCTTGCAATCCAAATAGAAGTTACGAACCAAAACAAATAGAAGTTAACAATCCAAATAGAAATTAAAGTTTCAAACCAAATGAAAATTGGAACTAAACTTCAAAAGTAGAATTCATTGATCGGTTATTCAAGCTTGAGATGTCAAAGCTTTTGAAGGAGGCATTGAACTTGTAAAAGATTGAGCTTGTGTCAAGCCTACATTACAAACAAATAAAACATATTAATTAGTAGCAAAAAGAATTAAAGTTGAAAACCATTTAATAACAAATTTACTAAAAAAATTAAAGCATATTTTTCTTGTTTCCTCTTTTTCCATTTCCTTGTAAAATTGAAGCATATCTTCCGTTGTTTCCTTGTAGAAGTTTATTTCATCTACTATTTTAGGAATCACTAGTGCCTCTACTATTTTAGGAATCAAGGATGCCCTGAAAAGGTCCACAACCTTCTTCCTAGGCTAAATTCATTTTCACTAGCAACGATAGAAGTGGGGGTTACAAAGATATCTTGGCTATTTGTGAAAGAATTAGGAACTCTTTTGCACTGTTCTAAAAATCCCCGCCTAGCGCCGCCTAAGCCCCGCCTAGGCGCTAGGCGGTTGGCCACCACCCCGATTAATGCCTAGGCGTTTGAAAATTAAGAAAGGGCGCCTAGACCGCCTAGGCACCCGCCTAGCCTGCCCAGACCCGCCTAGGTTGCAACTCACTTAGACAGAAAATAGATAACTTTCATTTTGCATTTTATTTTTTCCAATAAATTGTAAGTGACTTGTTGAATACTGAAATGAATACACATTATATGCATGTTTTCCATGTTTTCATTACGTTCCAATACCTCCTAATATATATATTATTCTATTTTGTAGTTTATAATGAAATTATATATATTTTAAGTATAAATGGACACTTATTTACACAAAATATAATAGATTTACTTAAATCCGCCTAGGCGCCTGCCTAGTCCCCGCCTAGCCGCCCAGGCGCTAGGCCCCAGCTCGCCGCCTCGACTAGCGCCTAGCGTCTTTTAGAACCTTGCTCTTTTGTATTTGATTTCCACCATTTCAAGAGATCAAAGTCACAAACAACAATGCTAATATAAGTAGGGTTTTATTTTCAAATTATTGGAATATTATAAATATGTGTTATATAATTATCTATTATATAATTTATAAATTATATATTTTATTTTATTTTTGGTACGGTACGGTAATATCGTGGTAATGGTATCAATTACCAATACCGTACCATGAAATTTCGGTACGGTACATTACCGTACCATTACCGATTGGCTCAAAAAATTTGGCACAAAATCGGTATGGCACGGTTGGCACGGCAATTTGGCAAAAAACTTCACCCCTAGTTTATGCTCAGGTAGCTCTCTCTCTTTGCGGTGCCTCTCATTTTTCTCTTCGTCTCCGATTGGGACCCATTTCTGACGGCTCACGAGATTGGATTGTGGGTAAAGGTTGGTGGTTGCTGGGTTTTCTCACAGAAAAGGGAACTTTATAGTTGTTGGGTTTGCGAAATTAAGTTCAAAACTGAAGTGGGTTTTCTGTTATTAGGATGTATCGTGAGAGATGTTGAGATCTAGGAAGGTAAGCGGTGAGAGGGATAAGCAAATTGATGTTCAGAAGAAAGGGGATGACTTGAAGCGGGGCGGTTTGGATTCCGGCGGGGAGAATCATTATTCAAATACATTCATTATTCTCATACTGATAAAATAACAATGAATATGACAAGTAACAATGAATATGAAACAGTCAATCTTTCAATTCAGCAAAGGCTTCATAAATCCAGAAACATTATTCAAATACATTCATTATTCTCATACTGATAAAATAAAAATAAAAATAAATAAAACAGTACCCTTGGCCAGCTGATATATAAATCCCTTCATGACCCACGCAGCAAAGTTTTTTCTTTTTATTTTTTTTCCAGTGACGGCTGCTCTTTCCGCTTTTTATGAAACCATGCAGTTCATGCACAAATAAAGTTAGTTTCAGACAAGGAGGACTAGATTCTCCCCCAACTTTCGGGTTTAATGATACAGCAGCAAGAAAATCAAATCTCAGGCTTGGACATCAATGGTTTTCCCTTTCAAGTACGCAAGGCTGTTGTTTTACAAATCGGGCACAGATTCTTCTGCCTTAGCCATTGTTTGATGCAACTGGTGTGGAAGTCGTGCCCACAATCTAGTGTGCCGATATCATCCTCATCAGCATATACCTCCTGCCATGATAAGGATTCAAACAAGGTAACAAGAATAAATAAATCAGCTGCTTGAAGTAAGCGAAAGAAACTAGCTGTGTTCTTGTGCGGATAGATATAGTCGCATAGCTCATACCTGACAGACACAGCACGGTTCCATATCTGCTGGGCATTCTTCTGAAATAGCAAGAAATTTTCGCTGTTTCATGCACTTCATAATAGTCTCCTCACTCAGTCCAGTGCTAACATCTCCTATACGTTCCCCCAATGCCAGCAGTTCCTATTGTCCAAAAGTACCGTTATTAGAACTGCTCTGAAACAAAGAAAAAAAAAAACCTATGGAAAAATACTTGCCCCCGCTTTACCTCGTAAGACATGTTATCAACATCAAGGCGCATGTCTCTGTGCCTGTCATGCATCTCAGCCATGCCATGATATATGAATGGGTCAAAGAGCATATAATCCTGACATCACCACATGAATCTTGATTATCAACTAAATGTAATCTGCTGTATTCAGCAATAAGACAAGCTCCTTTCCCATTGTTCAACAAAAGCACTTAACTGTAGATACTAACAGAAAGAACAATCAAGCCTGTACCTACTCATAAACATACCCAGATGCTTGCAGCTTAATTATGCTGCTCTTACAATCGTAAGTTCCATCTTTCTCCCCAACTCTATAATTTTCCAACATACCATTTAATCCACTCCATCAAATTATAGTCCACTTCATGGAGACTGCAGATGACTGATTATCCAGATATTTTATATTCTTACTCAAGAAAAAATCCTAATGTTACATGGATGCACAAAAGACCAATGTCCAATGTGCCGCACCAAAAAAAATGGGGGCGTTGAACAGTAGAATAACCAGTATTCCATGCTGCTTTCTTCTAAAGACATACTTCTGCTACATTTGGACGTTAACCTAGCAAAGCAGACAGATCTATTGCTAACGGGCAAATATGATAAACTGACTACCTTCACAACATATCAGAAGGTTGTTTAGGTAGAAATTGTTGTAGTAAATTAATTTCTACCGGGCTTTTTCATGTCACAGCTAGTGTACCCATTACTCAAGCTGGTTTGTATACACGGTGGCAGCCAAACTGTTACCAGATTTGGCCACAGAAATGGCACAAACAAAGCTCAGTGTCTTCTATGGCGTTCCAATGTACTTATGGAGAATGAAAAATTTAATTTTAAATCAATCATAAAATATGACAGCTGCTGCATCCAAGACATCTAACCTTGTACCTCCATGTTTTTGTACTTGTCAGAAAATGACTATCAGCCTAAGCCAGCTACTAAAACAGCCTTTTGCAATTGCAACAAAACATATAAACTCAAAGTTAAAAGCAAACAGAAATTAATGTAGAGGTCAATAGCAAACCTCGACGCGTAAGTTCTCACCCCTACGCATAGCATTCAAAACTTGACGAATCTGGTACACGAGAAAATTATAATTGTTAGTTCCAGAGGGAATGATTCTTTTGCAAAATCTAGTGGATATAGAAGAACAAAAACTTGAAACACTAATGCCATCGTATCACCAGTCAGAGGCAAGAACCATTCAGTGGTATCCAAAATAAAATACTCAACCCCATATCCAACCATAAAACTGATCCTTAACGTGCAAAAATACCAAAACAGTAAAGAGTAGTTTAATTTTCCCAGTCAGAGGCCAAAGATAAGTACAATCTGCTTTAATGTAGCAGTACAAATTAGAATTAGCTCCATAAACACATAAAATGTTATTTTACCATTAATGCCAGAGAGTTTCACCTTACTTTAAAGATAATACTCATAAGAAAAAGAGAGGCGCCGTTATCACCCCTATTTATTTACCCAGCCACCTTGTTTTGCCACCCCCACAAAATTTTGTACACTATTTTTTTTAACTAAATTACCCATTATTCCTACAATATCTCTTAACTTAGCAACTCAACTACCCACCATATAAATACTCTTTATAACCTTCAAACTTTATCTTGATAGCAGATGACAGTGCTGGCCTTTAGCAAAAAAAAGGCCAGTGTGTGCTGGCTTCTTCTTGTAAATGGTCTCCTTTAAAGTAATTTTGTGAAATGCTAAATTTGTAATAAAAAGTTACGGGGTGGATAAAGTAGATTGGGAGGTTGAAATAGAGCTCCTCAAAAGAAAAGGGACCACTTTCACGGCAGAAGTATCTTATGGAGAATATGTACAATATTATAATGAGAAATTTTTGCGTGAATACTCCTATTCAAGTTTAGCATGCAAAAAAATTTAAGGAAAACTAATGAAAAGGGCTTGAAAACTTTGAGTTTTAACGATAAGGACAAAATAAAGGGTAAAGTGAAAAGTACCAGGATTGATTTTTTTAGTGTAAAAATGTGGTTTTTCGTTAAAGTGAACATTACCGGAAGCTTTTCGTTAAAGTTCCCAAAAATTTATGGGGCGAAAGATTTCAGTAACTAATAGACATTTCAAAAAGGTGATATCCAGACTCTGAAATCTGAAAATCCAAATGAGGAAAGCAACTGAGAAAAGCCATTGCAAAATTAATTCCAAAAATGTAATATCCATGATATACACCCTCCAAAGAGTACATGTACAATGAGAGTGTACTTGAAAAGTAGGAAGAAGAAATAAAAACACAAACCTCAGATATAAGTCGGCGCCTCCCTTCGATGTCGGCTGCTAATACCCGCAGTGACTGGGGCATATTAAGAGCATCATCACCTTGTCTGTCCAGCAAGAATGCTGACCTAGGATGTGGTAGATGACGACCCTGGTGATTAGATCCAGAAGAACTTCCTGAATCTTGTGAGGAAGCAGGTCCTGAAGATGCTGGGTTATAATGACTATGACCTCCGGGTTGAGAATCAACGGAAGGAAACAAAGACCAATCTATTGTTCTTTGATGATTTTCGGTAGGAGGGTTATTGGCACGGATCAATGCAGGAGTAGGCACAAAACGAATGGCCGAACTGGAGCCAATTGTTGAAGAGGAAGAAGCACCTACAGAAGAGCTTGATTCTCCAGGGGCCAGACTCCAAATTGTGGGATCCTGTGCTGAATTTCTCATATCAGTAGCAGTTGCAAACGTCGAATGCTCCACATTGTTTCTGGGAATGCTTCTTAAGTTTGATTCTTCTCTTAACTCAGCACCTCTATATCCAGACATAAGAGAACTTGATAAGCTGCCCACTCTTGAACTGGAAGCACCAGTCCAAGGAAAAGGAAGCACGTTTCCTGACGAACTACTCATATGCATAGCAGGAAACTGGCTTTGGGGACCACCCGAATTTGTTGCAGCTGCAGTTGTTGATCTCCCTTGTGATGATAAGTTGGATGGAGCAGATTCTTGCTGAGGCCCAGGACAACCCCCCCTACAATAAAATTCCTGCAGTGAGCTTGCTCCATTTCCTGTTGCACCTAATGAAGGAAAGGTATCAGATGTCCCAAGTCTCAAACCAACCCTGGTCCTTGAGTTTTGTTCTGAAGGACACCCACTAAGAGAACTACGCAAGGGTGTAGATAAACTTAAATTACTAGGACTGTAATGAGCAGGACCAGTATTCCATGCACTAGTTTCAGCTTGTGGAAGAGAGCTAGAACTTCCACCAGAATAACCCTGGCCTGAAGTACCCTCAAGGGCCTTTCGCTTGCACGATAAGCCCCAAGTTCCAAAAGAAGAACCTGGGTTACCATCATTTTCCTCAACCAGAAAATCAGTGCTTCTGGATGAAGTCCCAATAATATCAGGCGAAACACTGCCAGAAGATGTCTGTTCTGTTTCTACTCCGCCTTGAATCTGATTGCCGCTTTGTCCAATACGAGCTCCCCCAGGAAAAAGGATATTTTGTTCAACTTGTCTTTCTTCTGAACTTTGACCAATAACAGGACAAGCACTATACGGAGATGACCAACCTTCTTCCATTTTCATCCCATCATCGTCCACTGGGTTTTGTAGATTCAATCTCGAGCTAGGTTCACCTGAACCATTCAAGTTCTGGGTGTCATTACTAGAGGCGTTTAAACATGGAATCTCACCAGATGTCATCATATAGCTTGACAACCGGTTTTCAACAGGATTTAGCATATTATTTAAAGAAGTCTGCTGATTCATACTAGTGCTGTTGGAGAGAGATCCAAGCCCAACATCAGTGATTTCAAGGAAAGTATCAATACCACTCCCTTCACCTTGCATTAGTGTCAACAAATGCCCGACTCAGAAGACACTATAAGGTATTCACAGGTGGTTCAGATAAAACACTTGTGTGAAAGATCTGGAATATCAACACAATGCTGGTACCCTGAATGTAACAAAACAAAATTTTAAACATTAGTTCAAATCCATTTTTACATAATATAGCAAGAGATAAAATAGGATTCAGATTTACTAATGGAAATAAGATGATATAAAATCAATTCTTTGCATTATCTGCATGCCTTCAACTGAAAACCCCGACCCTGGAAACTGATATAATAATGATGGATGAAATAAGAAGGTGCATGAAACAATGGTTCTGAGACTAGTGACGTACAGATTGGTCATTCAGGAAGATGTAAGCTCACGATTAGCAGAGCAATTACAGCAAAATAAACCTCAAATGAAACAGTATGAGGAGTTTAACAAGGGAGGGGACCGATAAACAAACGTAGGTCAAAGTAAGAATAGAAAGAAAATTAGAACACAGAGAACAGTCAACTTATTCTCCATCAATAATCTTAATTTATATGCCAGAAATCTAACCCTCTTACAAAATAGCATCTTAAATATCTAAAATATCATAAACCCTTATATAACTAGTACTATACTTTACAAGTAAAAGCCAGTTGACCATCAATTCTAATCCACATTAGTAACTTGGTAGAAACTAAACAAGCAGCTTCAAACTTGGAACATTGATAAACTTCTCCCTTGATATGGTCTAGGATGTCATAAACTATAAGTTTTGTCTAAGAACTCTCAGCCTAGTTTACCTCCAATATGTGAACTTTTACTCAGTAGTTTAATCTTGTGATTCTTACACAATCAAGTGTGAATTTTTTAAGTAAACCGTATTAATGTGCTCAAGTCAATTCAGTTTTGCACCAAAATAAAGTTGAACTGGGTCTGGTTGACCATAAAAGGATAACCACCTCAATTTTGTCTATCAGACCAAGAATCGCGTACCCCACCTTTTCTCAAGCTTACTCAGGCAGACTTAATTAATGAAAAGAATTGGTTGGAGCAGGTTAGAATCTGGTTGAACTCAATAAGACTAAGTCAGCCTCAATTTGCAATCTGGTCACACTCTAGCGAAACTGATCACTCAACTGCAGCTTGGCAGGAATCAGGCGAGCTGAATTAACTCCCTCTATTTGATCAAAATGACTAAATCAAATGAACTTAACTTAATTTCTAAACACTCTTGCTTATGTCTACACAATAATGAAAATCTTATTCCATCATCATTAGACTCACTCAGACCATTAAACGATCTAAGATTATCAATGCCTCTCCAAACCCAAATCTACAAAAGGTTCTAATTACTTTATCCAACTTCCGTCGTAATTAAGATACTTGTGCATGTTAAATTGACCTCCTTTTTTTTATTGCTCAACACAGGAAAAGCAAGATGAGAGAAAAAAATCCTTATATACAGGAGAGTTTCAGAACACCACACACTACTTTCACAATGTCAATTGCATCCCTACACTCAAATGGCATCTCTATTCAACTACACTCAACTATTTATATCAAATTATGCAATGACAGGTACTAACTTCGATGCACCATATAACCAAAGTGGTGCGCACAACATGTAGAACAATTGTTACCACTACAACGAACATTGATTTTCCAGTGATTCAGGGTATTTTGTATACCCAACGGAATGTTAACACTACAGCATAAAGAAACAAGAGAGAGGCAATTTGGTAGCCGAAATGAGATACAGAATCATAAATCAAATACCACAAGGGTTTAAGCTTTAGCAAAAAAAAAAAAAAATCAAAATCCACCAAAGAATCAAGAACACATAAGCCTTGAGTTAAAAATTCAAGAACTGATATTAAAGCAATCAATCAAATGTTTAAAGAAACAATGCAAACAGCGTTAAACATCTGTAATGGTAAATGCTGCTAATGCAAAACCTCCAAAGTAATTGATCGGCTCACAAAACCCAATAATAAAAATTGCAAATGAGAAACTTGGGATAAATCGCCCAACCCATTTCTTCAACTGGGTTCGAATTTTCAGCATACCCAACCCAGGATCTTTGCAATTCTCGCCAAAAAAGCGGACCACATTGATTTCTTTTCAAATGATTCGACCCAACCCCAGAAAACAAACCAAACCCAGAGCGCACAATTACCAACTAAAATCATGGTCATTTGGGTCGGTTCCGATCCTCCTAATTCTCTCCAATTCGGAAGAAATGAAAACCACAGAAACAAATAAAAAAATCAAAAAAATTGAATAAAAAATGGAAGATGATAATCCAAGGAATTAATGGTGGGAAAGAATGAGGAAGAAGAACTACCGGAGGAGATACTGGGGAAGATGAGAGATCACAGATGGAAGTGGCAGGATCAAATGGTATGGTGAGAAAACGTCTCCCACACTCTCTCTCTCTCTCTCTCTCTCTCTCTCTCTCTCTCTCTCTCTCTCTCTCTTTTCTGTGTGTTCTGAGTCCACCTGAAATTTCTTCTTCCTTCACATACTGGTTGATATTATCATATTAAATTAGAGGCCAAGTCAATTTGGATTTATTTTAATAAACTTTTTTTATGTAGCAGATTTCAAATGATTTTAGGGGGATGTATTCAATCGAGAATTTAAAAGATTTTAATGGATTTTTATGGAGTTTAATTGATTTGTAGAGATTCCATATAAAATTTTGATTCAATTCCCTCGAAATCGCATGGAGAGATGTGAGATTTGTGGATGCTTAAAATACATTGCGAAATCTCTCTAATTCCCTCTAATTCCTCAACTATCTCAAATCCTTTAAAATCAATTTCTAATTGAATACACTAGGAATGTTATAAACTTCTTCAAAATCCTAATTGAATACATCCGGATTTCTAAGGATTTTAATAAACTATCTTAAAATTCTGATTGAATACACCTTGAATTTTAGATAATCACTTAAAATCCTGATTGCATACCCCTAGATTCATTAGAAGAATTAAAATCTCTCAAAATTCCAATTGAATACACCCCCATTAATAGAGTCTACATTCTATGTGGATTTCAACAGATTTATATGGATTTCCATTATAAATTTTATGGATTTATATGAACTTGTCTCGTGGATTTCTTAGGATTTCTAAACATCACCAAACTAAAAATGCCCTGCTTGGTATCCTATTTTCCCAGGTACCAAGTATGTGAGTTTTTTTGCAGGCTTAGAGATGTTTATGAAGGAAGAGGTGGAGCTGTCACAGTAGTAGTGATTTACATATTTATCTATTTTGAGTAATACCTTTCACACGGCTGTTTGGTTAATTGAAAAATCATTTGTTGTTGTGTTAAATAAATATGGAATTGCAGAAAGGGATAACAAAAACATGCGTGACCTTAGAGAGAGCCTTTGAACTAGAACTTCGAGACCCAGCCAGTTGTTGGAATTGGTTGTGGGGTTTTGTGTTAAGGGGAGATGATGAGATGACACAGTGATAGTGATGAGCAGTTTGTATGCAAGAGATAGAAAGGTTAGTTTGAGAGAGAAACTTGAAAAGAAATCCTATGGGTGAAGGTGGGATTCTTTATAGTCTTTGTATGTGTAAAATTCACTCACAAATCCTACAAAATCTCTTACTTAATGAAATCCTTCAAAATCTATGACATTTTGAATCCCTATAGATTTGCCCCTTAGATTTTAAATCCTAATTGACTACCCCTAGATTTGGATGCATTCTTTTAAATCCTGTTAAATCCTACTTTGACTACACTATGATTTCAAAATCTTTTAAAATCCTCTCTTAACATCCTAATTCTAAAGTCACTACTACAATATTAGCTTTAGGTGTCGGCTGATGGTGCCGGTTTAATAAGCCATTATGTCGAATAAAAGATATCTGACACATCATTCAGTTGGTGTCGGATAACAATGAAATACTGTCGGTTATATCCAACATAAATTCCTGGCGAATATTTAGTGTCGAATGCAACCGCCATAAAATTATTATAACCGCCAGTATTTTTGAATTCTTTTTTTTTAAATATTTTTAACATATTCTGGCGGTTTTTAAGTTAATGGTGGCGGTTATAACCGACAGAAATTGTGACGACCCGTCCCTAAAAAATTATGATTTTTATAATTTTAATAAATGAATTTACGAAAATGCCCTTCTAGGCAAATGCATTGACCATTGTTGACTGTCTTGTCGTGTCACGTAAGACTCGTTTTATTAGCATGTCCTCGTAGTACTTGTCGCTACAAACGCGTGGGCACAAACGGAGCGCAATTTGGAGTTATAACGAAGGAGTTATTAACGTTCAAAGTTAAGGACATTTTGGTCATTTTCTTCAATTTGGAAGGCTCCAGATTTCTGGAGCAAGTCTGTGGAGCTAGTGTGTGGGATCAAAAAGGAATAATAGAAGGGAGAGAGATATACCACTGTGATGCAAAGAAAAGAAGAGAAAAAGGAAAGAAAGGAGGGAAACTGACCAATAGGAGGGGAGAGCAAGCAGGGGAATGAGAGAGGAAGAAAAGGTGGAAACTGGGCCGACCCGTATAACCGTCGGACCCGATCCGGATCTTTCCCTTCCCGACGATTTTCTGCCATTTTTCCGGCAATCTAAACCACTTAACTACATGGGAAACACTCTAGGGCCTTCCCTTTACCTATTCCACCCCAAATTTGAGGGAATTTAGCCTCGAAATAGTGTACACCGTACGGGGGTGCGACGGGCTTGTGGTGGCGATCCACCCAAATTCGCATGTAACTCTGATCACCACCATCACCAATAGGCTCCCCTCAACCCCAGGATTAAAGCCCAAGCAATATTTGAGGTGTTGGAGCGAGTTTGGAGGTTGAATCGAACACACCCAAGTTTAGGGTTCCGTACGGTTCGAGCTAAATTTGGGCTTTTCCCGGCTAAATTGGCCTTAGTCATAGGTATGAAAGTTGTTCCTCTCATTAAGATCTTCATTCTTGTAAAATTTGGTAATTTTTAGAAATAGTTGAATTTTCCGGCGAGTCGGGGCGACCGATCGCCACCCGCGGCGGCACGTGGCCAAATGATCATCTGACATGGCCCGACCCCGATATTCCCTGAATACTAGGATAGGCACGTGCTGGCCGAGACCCGAGGGTGACAAAAGCCATTTATTGAATGCAAATGCTGAAAACATGGGATAAATAAGACTTATAAATATGAAAGAATAGTGAATATGCAATTTAGGAACGTGTTCAGAGCATACAACTAACTATAACACTAAAAGAAATAACATAAAATTGAATGAAACAAAGGATGGGTCCTACACCGAGAGGACTCAAAGATGCCGATGCAGAAGTGCCTTGACGCCGGGATTGTATGCCTTCATTCTATGCCCTGAAGGGGACGCAAAACAAACATGAGTGGACCAATTTGATATATATATATATATATATATATATATATAGTAAAACAGTTATCAACATACTAACCCCCAGGTTTTAAGAAAACACATATATATCATGATAAACATAGGTTTTCCGAAACCTAGCATGCTGTGGAATGTCTCAAATCATAACTTTTATATATAATAGACGCTAGTGAATGTCCAATATAACACTTCAGGCCCCATGCCAGCTCCCCGTCTCTGAGCAGACAGTTAGAGGAAAATACACTCCAGGCCCATTGCTGGCTCCCCGTCCCTGTGCTAAATAGCCAGAGGAAACACCCTCCAGGCCCTATGCCAACACCAAACCGTCGCCTGGGACGGACCAGACACTATCCCTACATCCCGTAGCGGAATAAGGACCGCTAGGTAAGTACAAAACCATTGAACATATATATTGAAAAGCAACTTCCTAGTATAAAGTCATCGATCATCTATACTATAAAGAGATGTTCGAAACATGTTCTAAATATTGTATCGTCATCGATCATATATCCTATAAAGAACATGGGTTATAGGAAAAATAGTAGTAATTCAAACTAGCCTCAGTAAGCATGTTATCTCAAAACATTTCATAGAACATAATCATCAAATCATGCTTTTCATGTATGCATTTCTAATATCAAAACATGCAATTTTAGAAGGGGTCCACTCACAGTACTTCGCCGCTGAAAAGCCACACAAACTAGCGAAGATAGAACGCCACAATAATTGCCCTTAAGCACATAAATGGTACACTTGGTCAAACTCCACTCAAACGATTTAATTTGGGAAAACGGACATCGGAAATAGGTCCAGGACGTCGAAATTAGCCTAGGAGGGGTCTCGAACGAAATCAAAAAAGTCAACCCGAAGTCAAAATCAACAGTCAACGTTGACCGGGTCAACGGGTCTGGGTCCGGGTCAACGGGTCTGGGTCAACCGGGTTTGGCCTTGGATTTAGGGCTTTAGGATTTGGGTTGGGCTTAAGGGAAATGGGTTTAGGGTTTGGGTTATAGGTAAGACGGGCCTAAGGCCCTGGCTGTAAAATAAGGGCTTGGGCTTAAAGGCCCGGCCCAGCCCCCTTGGGTTTTTAAAGAAAAAGAAATAAAAACTTAAAAGGGTTTTGGGTTGGGTTTAGACTCTACAGGCTCAAGGCCCTATTTCCTCACCGCCCGAAGGCCTGATAAAAAGAAACAAGCCGTGGTTTTGGGCTGACCCACAATGGCCTAAGGCCCGAGGTTCTTAGGAGACGGCCTGAAAGGCTTAGTTTTGCCGGAAGAGAACACCGGAGCTTCTACAGCTCCGGTCGACCGCAAACAAGGATCCTAGACCCCGATCTAGGTATCAAAATGAAGAAGAAGAAGAAGAGAGGAGCAAGTCTATACCTTTAGTTTGCCGTGAAACGGCCGGAGGTGTTCGGAAAATTCCTCAACACCCACGGGCTCGCCGGAGCTAGGTGTGCTTTCTCTCCGAGTGGAATCCATGTTATACCTTGGCCAAAAAGAATGGGATAAACATCAAAATCACATCCAAACATCAATCTAAGACGAAATGAGGTAAACTCGAAGCTTACCTAACCGGAAAAACGAAGAGAAAGAGAAAGAGAAAGAGACGAGGTGATATGATAATGATAGCGCCGTCGTCGTCGAGGACATGGTGTGGGTGTGGGTGGTCACAGGTGAAAAAGTGAGAGACGAGAGTTTGAGAGTGAGAGATAGAGACAGTGCAGAGCAGAGAGAGAGAGTCGAAAGTGAGAAAGAGAAGGAAAGGGTCTTGGGGTAGGGAAGACCGAAAAGGGAAGAGGGCCCCACGGCACACACATTAAGACCCAAAAATCATTTCTTTATTATAAAACGGGGGTGGGTGTAACATCATCAATGCTATTTTTAGGCTAAGTTAGATGTCCTGAATTTAGTTTTGATAGTGGAATGACGTAGGTTGATCGTTTGAACCTAATTTCATTACTATACGTGGTTTGGTCAATATATGAATTGACGATCCAACCGTTGGATCGTCACCAAACTTTGAAACAGTATAATAAGTAATTTATGAAGATCATAGAAACTTACGGATCGGGAATCCGACATACGGATCTTCCTGAATTGGATTTGTAAATTCATAAAATAAAACGTTTGCCGCCACTGGGTTTGGCAATTGGCGGAGATCCAACCGTTGGATCGTAACGAAACTTTAGTATGTTATTCTAGAAACATAATATGGATCTTTGAAATTTGTGGATCATAAATCTGATATGCAAATATTTCGGATCGAGTTATATAGGGTTATGGACCCTACAGTCGATCTTTGATTGACAGTTGACTTGTGGTCAATGGGTCTCAAATCATTCTAGAATGTACTTGAGGATGTGTTTTATGTGAGTTACGTGTTCTATCAATAAGAATTATGAGATGTGATTTGATAATTGTTCTAGGCGCTGATCGTTTGGGACGCCTTGATGTTTGTGCTATGGAATCGTAGTGCGGATTCCAGGTGAGTGGTCTTTTGTTTTCTATATATATGTATATATGTTTTACATTTTCCCAGAAACTGTTTTAAATGGATCTACGTTTTAAATGCCATGTCAAATGCATCACATTTTAATTTATACATTAGTATAGATATGCATAATGTTGCATGACGCTGCGGATGCTCAGGTAAGTTCCGGGTGAATATATGTTGATGATAAAGATTGCAGTGTATATGATTGTGATTAGATACATTTAGTACTCATTATCCTGCACCCCGGTGTTAGGGCTCCGCCCGAGGCCAAGGCCTAGCTTTCACATGATCGTTCACGTCCCGTACCACACGCTCACCTTGGATCCAAGGCAGGTGTCAGCTTGTCGTACAGACCACATTATGTGGTTCCGACTCGTAGGTGACTTGCGATACTTCGCACAACATTGTAGCACTTGAGCGTACTTATTTATACCTAGCCTGTCGTACAGACCACATTAGGTGGTTCCGACTCGTGTGCAGGAATCGGTTTATGAGCTATAGGCTCAGCCGTACAGGTCACGATAGGTGACTCCGGCTGACACATCATTCTTCATTGATTTATTTCACCTGGCTTACTTACTCATTTCATTTCTGAGATACTTGACATGGCATATACTTGGTTTTCACTACTCTCAAGTATGATTTCTATATACGTACGTATTATTAATTTATGGAAAATTATATGGGTTTTACGGTGAGGGGTTGTTACATTTTAAAAAGAAAGACGTTTTCAAAAACTTTGTTTTTGCCCACTCACGTTTTCTGTTTTGCGCCCCTTCAGGTTTTAGTTGCTGAAAGTTAGTATCGACTAGGATTCTTGGCGAATCTCAGTATAAGTGGCTGCCTCTGAGGGTATGATTCTTACCCACACTACTGTACTTTACTTATGCTCTGGCATCGCGTGTGAAATTGGCTCATTCCCGCTCACCGCGCACTTTTGTCTTTACGCACTTCTAGGTTTAAATTTATTCACATTTTCCACATCACCATACTTTATGGCTTCGTCACCGTCCAGGTGTCGGCCAGCACAGCTCGATTTGGAGTCCTAGTGGACATTCGGGGTCGGGGTGTGTCAGAAATTGACTATTTTATTATTTTAGTTTCTGGCGGTTATTATTTTAGTATTCTGGCGGTTATAATTGACAGAAATTGACTATTTTATTATTTTAAAATGTTATATTGATTATAAATAAATAAATAAACACATGGTTTAAATATTTTTTTTTCACTCATGGCCCTGTTGGATATAACCGACACGAACAAAGCAAAATTTTGGGCAGTCGCCAAAATAATCTCTGAATTTTTTTTTTCACTCATGGTCCCGTTACCTAATCTCTGATTTTTTTTTTTTTTTTGCGATTTTTTACACATGTTATCTTGGAGTATATACAAACATATTTGACGATTAGATAGTTGAAACTAGTTTCGTAGAATGCATATCCTATCAAATTGATAGATTTAACAAACACTTAAGAGTTAATGTTATACTTCCATTAAGTATAAAATAAGATTTTGTGGTATCCACTAGTGTAAATATTTTAAATTGAAGATCGAATTCATTCAGTGCATTCTTATAGGGTTGAGGAGTGTAGCTGTAAAAAATCATCAAAATCGGAGCTAAAATAACTGTTAAATTGTGATTTTTCGTTTATAACCGTCGAAAACTTTTGTTTTGTTATCTAATCTCTGAATGGTTGTTTTTTGTGATTTTTTATGTATGTGATATTGGAGTGTGTACAAACAAGTATGACGGTTAAATCATTGAAAATAAGTTTCGTAGAATGTGTATCGCGTCAAAACGGTAGATTAAATAAACACTTAGAGTTAATGTTATACTTCCATTAAGTATAAAATACGATTTTGTGGTATCCACTAGTGTAAATATTTTAATTTGAAGATCAAATTTATTCATTATATTCTTATAAGTTAGAGGAGTGTAGCTGTAAAAAAATCATTAAAATCGAAGCTAAAATAGCCGTTAAATTGTGATTTTTCGTTTGTAACCATCGAAACTTTTGTTTCGTTACGTAATCTTTAAATATTTGTTTTTTACGATTTTTCACGTATGCAATCTCGGAATGTGTACAAATAAGTTTGACGGTTGGATCGTTGAAAAAAGTTTCGTAGAATGCATATCGCGTCAAAATGGTATATTTAAAATTATTTATCATATATTTTACATTGGTTATTATCTATTAAACCAAACAATTATTTATTTAATTTTTAAAAACGTATTCTATTTAAATATTATTTATTTATTTATTTATTAAACCAAACAATTATTATTTTATTTTTTTATAATCGTAACAAAATTTTGGGGGGGAATTTAAAATTTTGGGAGGGAATTTTGGGGGGAGTTTTGCCGCCATTTATAACTGACAGTAATGAAAATTTTATGTCGGTTTTTATTTTAAAAAATGGTTCTGTCGGATTTAACGGACAGTAATGAAAATTTTACAAAATAAAACCCCTACATCTCTTCCTTACGCCGGTGCTTTCTCCCTTCCCTCTTCCTTCCCCTTTTGCTCCTCTTGGCATCTCTGTTGCGCGTATTGATTTTGCCCCATGGGGTCTTAACCCTCCACATACACACCCTAGAGCTAGTGAAATTTTGACAGTCCTGGAAGGGAACCTCAAAGTTGGTTTTGTCACCTCCAACCCCGAAAACCGCCTCATCACCAGTCGGTCTTATGCATTTCCAGCAGGGTGATGTTTTTGTGTTCCCAGTCGGTCTTGTGCATTTCCAGCAGAATGTTGGACATGGTAATGCAGTTGCCCTTGTAGCTCTCAACGGCCAAAATCCAGGTGTCATTACCATTGCAAATGAAGTATTTGGATCAAATCCTGATATCCCAGCTGATATTCTTGCAAAGGCTTTCCAACTGGGTACTAACGTGATCTATAGCCTTCAGGCCAAGTTTTAGAATAAATTCAGTTAAATATCAAAGTGCGCAATGAACAAAATTACAAAATAATAAGAATATTATTGAACAAACGAGAATGCCGGAACGGCTACAAAACCTAATAGGCTACATTGTGACTAGCTTGTTCTCAAACTAAATTACAAGCTCTATTTATAGAGCAATAAACCTAAGAAACCCTAATGCGTAAATGCCAAAAATACCCTACTACAAAATCAAATCAAATCTCTAATTAATTTCCTAAATAAACCTAATAAATTCCAACACCCCCCGTCACATTCATGGCGGTACACGACATGGGTTTGCCAACGTAGATGTGGATGCAAAACTCCAAATTCCAGTGCTAGTGCCAGTGCCAATGCCAATGCCGATGCCGATGCCGATGCCGATGCCGATGCCGATACCAATGCCAAAACAAACAATCAAAAAATCCAATTTACTCTATCCGCAACGTCACTCGAGTGGTCACCAGTCCAAGCACTCAAGTGATCATTGCTCCAACAGAACTCTTGCATACGCAACAAATGACCCAACAAAACAATCCTCCTCACACTTTTCTTTTTTTTTTTAATTTGTACTTTTTTTTTCTTTTGTTTTTCTTTTTACCTGGGGTCTTCTCCTGATGACGTAAAACAATGCAGCAATCAATTCCATTGCACATTGCAGAACGAGTTGGTGCAGATACGATTGCGGACGGGTGGGCAGACGAAGCAGGTGGTGCAATATGGTAAAGGGAACAACGAAGACAATGAAGACAAACAAACCGATTCCAAACGGAGACAGAAAACAAACATGCATTCACCTGATCGAACATAAGCGGAAGCCTAATCAAGATCCAAAATGAAATCAAACAATTTTCAACCAACAAATTGATACCAAACCAAAGCAGACTGATCCCAAATGATCAAACCTGCTCTGATACCAAGTTGAATATCAGAGTGCGCAATAAACAAAATTACAAAACAATAAGAATATTATTGAATAAACGAGAATGCCGGAACGACTACAAAACCTAATAGGCTACATTGTGACTAGCTTGTTCTCAAACTAAATTACAAGCTCTATTTATAGAGTAATAAACCTAAGAAACCCTAATGCGTAAATGCCAAAAATACCCTACTACAAAATCAAATCAAATTTCTAATTAATTTCCTAAATAAACCTAATAAATTCCAACAATTCCAATTTGGAACCTCTGATTAAATCAAAAGGGATTTAGCTCATTTGAAGTGCCTTTAGAAAATTATTAGTTTTTTTTTTCTTTTCATCGCAGTCATGTTGGTCTACTGTTTTATTTGATTCAAAAGATTTAATTTGTTTATGCTCATTTGAAATGTTGTTGAAACCTGATATCCCTGTTGGTCGTGTCGGGATAAGGTTGTGTGGTTGTATGCTCTTGAAATGTGATCAAGTTGTTATTTTTTTATTCTATTGCTCCAAGAAATAATAAAAGCGGATGTTTGCTACCAACTTCAAGTAAAACACGAGTGCTTTGAGTTTGGAAAACTGTTTCTATTTGTTTAGGCCAAAAATGAAAATGCTTTCATTTCCTTTTAAGCATGCAAAATGCACTTCATTTAGAGGCTTAAAAGCCAAACAAAGTGGTTTATATTTTTTTTACTATTAATATATTTTCTGACGGTTATATCCGACACAAGTTCTGTCGGTTTTAGAGTATTTATTATCCGACAGAAAATGCTCTTATTTATTCATTATTAATATATTCTCTGTCGGTTATATTCGACACAATTTCTGTCGGTTTTAGAGTATTTCCTGTCGGAAAATTTATTTCCTGACGCTGGCAATTCTGTCACTTATTATATCCGCCACTGCATCCATTTTCTATCGGATTTTGCTTAATATCCGACAGTAATATACGTTTCTTGTCGGTTATCATAGCAACACTAATAAATGATTTTGTAGTAGTGAGTCTTTTAAAATCGTTTCAAATCTTAATTTGACTACATCCTCCTTAATTTACTGCGAAAGAGATAACGGAAATACGACAAAGCCCAACGGATGAGAAAGATAGAGAGAGAAATATTAAGGAGAGAGACTAGAGAGAGAAAGATTAAGGAGAGAGATTAAGGGGAGAGAGAGCAATGCAAATGAAAAGGTTAAAGGGGGTAATGTTAGATGAGAGAGAGAGAGAGAGTAATGTATTAGAGTGAGAAAAAGAGTGATGTAATTAAATAGGGTGATGTTAGGAGACTATCTATTTAAAGTATATATATATATATATAGACTTTAAATAGATAGTCTCCTAACATCACCCCTATTTAATTAAATCACTCTTTTTCTCACTCTAATACATTACTCTCGGTAATGGTAGATAGACTAAATGAATGTGTAGACTAAATTTTGTAAATTAAATGACGTGCAAGATGAACCACTTAGTACGACGGTCTAGTAGTATTCCTCTTCACTTGTAAGTGAGAAGTCTTAGGTTCGATTTTCGCCAAAGGCTGAACCATATTATTGCTATCTCATTGTGAGGCTAAGCCCACCCCCTCCCCCTTATTGTAGCTAATATCGTTTGTTAAAAAAAAGGATGATGTGTAAGATGATGATTGAATTGTTACTTAAGTGTTGATTAATGTGCTTATTTTGGTGACACTTCATTTAGTTTACAAATTTAGTAATAACTTATATGGTTTACATAGGTAGTTTTTTTGGAGAATATTTTTGTTCACCATTCTCAAGAGATAATGATGTTCATCATCTTATTTATCACCGTTGGATGAGTTTAAAATTTTGAGATTTATGTAGCGCATAGACACAAAATCTCAAACTTTGAATTCATTCATAGGGTGGCATAGCCGACCCTGACTTAAGACAACCAGGGCGACCACTCGACGCCCCAAAAACGAGGGGCACCAAAAAAATTATGTTGGTTTATATAAGTATAAGGATTTGTTTTGTTTTAGATAAATAACAAATGTTCATCACAGTTATGGATATATCTTATATGCTAAATTGGTTCTTAGATTCGATTCTCGTTAAAGACGAATTTAAACTACATTATTACTAGCTCATTGTGAGATTAAGCTCATCCCCTCCTCTTAGTATAAATAATATAGTTTGTTAATATATATATATATATATATATATATATATATATATATATATTTTGGTGCTGTTTTTATTTTCGTGCCCACCCAGGTTCAATTCCCTCTTAACATAAAGGGGTTAGTTATTTTTTTTATTTTTATTTTTTTGTTTTTTTTTCATTTTTACTTTAAATAACAAAGAAACGATAATTAGGTTATTAAATGTGGCATTTTTAGTAGTGGTTTTTTATTTTTATTTTTTAAGTTTGAATTTGCTTGCTAAATCAAGTTCAAGTTTGTCTAAATATAAATTAGGGATTTTTTATTTATTGATAATCTTTTCATGTTTAAGTTAGATAAAGTGTTGCCACTTAAACTACGACCACAAAAAGAAAAATGGGCTAAGAACACAATTGATTTGTGCCCTTCTCATTTTCATTGAGCACAAATATATATTTGTGCTTTTTAAATTCTATTGAGCACCAAAATACCTCAAATGTGCCCTCTAACATAAAAGCACATTAGTTTGTGTTGGGTATTTGTGCCTACTAAAATTTCAACACAAAACTTTGTTTCCAGCTTGCATGTCAGAGATGAATTTTTTTTTATTAATTTACACAGACACAATAAATGCTTTTATGCCCTCCATTTTAATATATTTAAATAAAAAATTATGTTTTTGTGTCCTTTACATTTACTTTTTCCTATTCCCAACTATTTTTTCCCTATTCACAATTTGTGAAAATATCTAGTTGCAATCAACTTGAATTATTAGCGGGGCATTTAGATTGAGATGTCTCATTTTACTATTTCTTTTATTAAACATTTGTGTGTTTTAGACTTTTGATCAAACTACCTCCTTAAAATGTGGCATCATTTAGATTATCAGCAACCCTTTTTTTTTTTTTTAAAATTACGTTACATGTCGTTGCATTTAAATAAATGGACCACAATTATTGAAAAATAGTGATTGATATTTCTATGTTTCTGGAAATTAACTGTTTAAGTCATCGATATTTTCAAACGTTGTGTTTGGTTTTGTACATACATGTTAATTAGTTGTCACATATTGTTCATGCAGTTTTCTCTCTCTCTCTCTCTCTCTCTCTCTCTCTCTCTCTCTCTCTCTCTCTCTTTTTCAATTTTATTCTCACATCTTATCATATAAATCAATGTACAAATGTCAACAAAATTATGAAAATGTACCCATAGTTCCTATAAAACCAATGTACGCAATTTATTTGTAATACCCTGTGTATTTTTAGATGTATGATTTGGTTATTCATTTTTGTATGATTATGTGGAACTCGTTGGAAAACAAATAAGATGGTGGGTAATTTCGTCTTTTGTGGGACCTTCAAGTTCAAGGCACTTGGTGATAAATATTATATTTTATTTAAATAATACTTATCATAATGAACGTTTTGTCACAAACGGATGCGAATTCGGAGTTAGAACGAGTAAGTTACAAATTTTTAAAGTTAGAAGGTAAAATGGTAATTTTGGGACTGAGTATTCTAGAAGCCAAAGGCTTCTCCCATTTTACTTTCCCGACAGGCAAATGCAGCAAGGACCCACCCACGTGGGTCTTCACCCTTCCCACCTGATTATGTATATATAATTATTTGTTGAGTATTAATCCAACAGTCTTCCGTCTCCCTCCTAGTTATGTATATAATTATTTTATTAGTTTTCTGATGGCTTTTTGTGTCCAGTGGGACCCACCCACGTGGGTCTTCACCCTTCCCCGTGCTTCTACTCCTCTTTGCATGCCATCACTCTTCCGTCTCCCTCCTTCACGCAATCTTCTCTCTCACTAACTTTCTCTCTACTTCTTCACACTTTTCTCTGTCATCTTCCTCACCATCTCTGTGCTCACTGCACAGAAAATTGCAGCATCCATCTCCATCTAACTAGCCACTCCGGCGAACCTTGCCACCACCCAAACACTACACTACCACCCTCGCTCTCTCACAATCTTTTTGTCTCTCCCTCTCGGCTTCTTCCTTGACACAGAGAAGCACATAAGCAATAATGCCGATGGAGCTAGCGATCTCCGACGAGGCAACCACCAGCGTCACCTTCCTCTCCTCACTGTAGACTTCCCATTTCCTTTTGCTTTTTGGAAATTGAAATTGACGCGACGAAATGACAAGCTTCGTCGCAGCTTGACTCCCTGACGAGATTTTCCGTCGAATCCAGTATGGGTGAGTCTCAAAAACACCTTAGTTACGTTCTTTAAGTTGTTTAAAGACGTTTTTGTGCACTGCATGCCTGATTTGGTTAAGTTTGGATGCACTTTCAACTCAGGGGAAAAATTCCCCAGATTTCCAGCCAGGGCTATGATTTTCAGGCTGATTTTAGGCTATCATCGGCCACCCAATGGCCCTGAATAAGGTAAATTTTGAATACTTACGTTTGTAGCTTTGTTTTAGCTTTGGAATTGTTGAAAATGGTTGTGTTTTGGACCAAAATGGACTCTGAAACCCCTGGCGTGGCTGCAGGTTGCACTATCGATGCGTGTGGTACTGTTGTGATGGTGCGTGGAGCACAGACGCCTCCACCGGAAGAATGACTGCCTGAAAGGATGAATATACGTTTTCAAATGTTTGTTTCAGATTGTAGGGTATTTCGAATTTGTTATTTTTATTATTATTTTTTTAATTTTGATTGATAGGGCACAATTAAAAAAATTGTGCTAACATGAATTTGAAATGGCATCTGACACAGGTGTCAGAACAGGGCACAATAAAAACCTTATTTGTGCTCAACTCTTTGAGCACACATGGCCGTATCGTGCCCTCTAATCAAAGGTGACGCCTATAGAGGGCACAAATACAAATATAGTTGCTGCAATGTTGCTATTGGTCTATGGGCACAATTGTTGGTGCTCTTTGGCCTCAAAGGGCACATATAATATATTGTGTGTAGTGCCCATATTTTTTTTGTAGTGGATCTAGTGGTATTCATCTTCACTTGTAAGTGAGAGGTCTTAGATTTAGTTCTTGCCAAAGGCGAATTTAAACCACATTATTATGCCCTACCGTTAAAAAAAATATTAGATAAAGTGTTGTTATTTGTTTTTATTGAATAAAGTGTTGTTAGTAGCAATCCAAATATATCATCCTACACTTCTTCGTATAAACTTTCCCTTGTGATTTTATAGATTTTGAGTGAGCTGTGCAACCTTTCATGAGAGCTCGAAGAAAAAAAAACAATAGTTGGATTGTTATATGTGGCCTTTGGTAGTAGCAGTTTTTCGTTTTCATTTATAGCTCACGTATAAAAATTAAAGATTTTAAAATATGAAAATTTCATTTCAAAGGTCCAATAATGTTCGCCCTTGCACCCCTGGTCTCGTATTCGAATCTCTTTCCTTGCAATTTTGACGAGTTTAGTGTAGATTATCCTATCATTTGTCCAAAAAAAAAAAATTTGATAATGTGAAAAATGTTATTCTTTAAGGGAACTGTTATTAGCATTCCAAAAATCTCATTTTGCATTCTTCACAAGTGTATTTAGCTTTTTAAATATAGAAAGTTTAGAGTGCCAAATGATAATTTTGGAGTGCTAATAACAATTCACTTCTTTAATTGTAATTGTGTAAATCCTAGATAAATTTGGTTTCTAAATTATCTATTACTCTAGTTATTCTTTCTATATAGGCACTACATATGAAAGAATACATACAAGAATCCCTAAGCATTATGAAGTCTCTTCACTTTCTCTCCTTCTTTGAGGCACCCCTTCTTTTTCCTCAGTTAAATATAGGCCACAACGCGGTATCAGCACGCTCCTACTATTAAGGATAGTTTATCTTTATTTTCTGTTGTAATTAGTCATTGGACAGTTAGTTTGTTATTGGATAGTTATAGGTTAGTTTTGATGAGCTGTCAAAACTATAGCTCTCTGTATAAATACCAAATGTACTCTAATTATTCAATCAATGAAAATACTTTTCTAATATGGTATCACCCGCCTTTGTCCACCGACTTCTCTCTCTTTGATCCAATCCCTCTCATTTCTCACTACGATCTTTCTCTTCTCTGATTTCTTGATTGATTTCTCGATCGTGTTTGATCTCTTCGAGCTTCTCTCATCAATTCAGCCATGGCATCTCATTCGTCAGAATCGGTTTCTTCAATTCATCCCCTTTCGACTTCTTCTTCAAACCCTAATTCTTCCAGTTTTGCCTCCATTACGATCCAAAACATCATATCTATGGTGCCAATCAAGCTCACCACTACAAATTACTTGACCTGGAGTGCTTTCTGTGCACCAATTTTTCGTCGCTATAATCTTACCGGTCTCATTGATAGATCTATGGCTGCGCCGCTTTAATTTCTTCTTGATTCTTCCGGCAATCGCACTTTGAACCCTGCTTATGTTTCTTGGTATGAGAATGATCAAAATATTCTCATCTGGATCAACTTCATACTTTATGAATCCCTAATTCCTTATACTGTTGGTGTCAATTCCTCTCGAGAGCTATGGTCTAGCTTGAATCACATCTTGCAGTGGCCTCTCAGTCTCACATTCATGAACTCCGATCTCATCTTTGCAGTATTTCAAAAGGTGATTCCACCGCTGCTACTTATCTTCAACAAATTGAAGAAATCGCTGATGCTCTTGCCAACGCCAGAGCTCCGGTTGAAGACTCTGATCTAATTTCTGTTACACTTCATGGCCTGCCGCCGGAGTATGATTCCTTTGTTGATGCGATCCAATTCCGTCTTGGTTCTACAACACTTGATAAGCTACATGGCTTACTTCTGAGCAAAGAAATTCAGCTTGCAACTCGCAAGAAAGCTACTACATCTTCTGGTGTTTTTCAGGCCTTCAATTAGAATCTTGCATCATCATCTAACATTCTACCTACGCCGACTTCCAATTTTGGCTCTCACGCCTTTCTTGCTCATAATTCATCTCAATTTAACCAGTATCAAGGTGCAATCAATCAAACCCTAGGAATTCTCAAAATAAGGGAAATTTATCCGGCTATCGTGGCAACAATCAGCGTAAGAATTACAATCGCTGTACTCAGAGAAACAATCGTGCAAGTCGCTCGGGTTCTAATTTCAGTGGAAAAAGAACCACGTGTCAAATCTGTCGTCAGTATGATCTTGAAGCATCTGATTGCCCTCACCGTATGAATCCTCAGTTTGGCAATCGACATTCTCATATGGTTATGTGTGTTAATCCTTCATAGACTGCTTCTCCTTCATGGTTTCTTGATTCATGAGCTAGCTCACATATGACAAGTTCTCTGGCGAATCTTCAACATCCAAAACTATACACAGGCCCTGAACAAGTCTACATTGGTGATGGCAAAGGTTTGCCTATATCTAATTATGGTTCTTCCCATATATCTACTCCTCATCATCGCTTTGCTTTGCATGATGTGTTACATGTGCCTGATTTAAAGCAAGATTTACTCTCTGCAAATAAATTTACACTTGATAATTAGTGTTCAATTCATCTATCCTTTTCACTTCACTGTGAAGGATCTTACTTCGGAGATGACGCTTTTTAAACGACCTGTGCAAAATGGTTTTTATCCATTTTCTGCATCTGTCAATGATGGTTAGCATAAGCTTTTTGCAGCCACTGTCAAAGCTTCTCCAGAGATTTGGCATCAAAGATTGGTTCATCCCTCTTTAAAAGTTTTACATAAACTTGTTTCTAAGTCTAGTATTCCTCTTACTACTAGTATAAATAAAACCTTATGTTCAGATTGTGAATTGGGTAAAAGTTCAAAACTGCCATTTCTATCAGCCTCTAGTGTTACAACTAGACCTTTGGAACTTTTACAAGCAGATGTTTGGGGTCTAGCTCCACTTCTCTCTGTATCTGGTTATCGATTTTATCTTCTTATAATGGATGATTTCACTCGATATAGCTGGTTCTTTCTGATCAAATGTAAATCTGAGGTATTCAAAACCTTTGTTGAATTCAAAGCTCTTGCTGAATCTTTGTTAAATAGTAAAGTTGTACTCTATGATCTGATTCTGGAGGTGAATTTCTTAGTTCAATGTTTACTCAATATCTTAAAGACAATGGTATTCATCATCAACTCGCATGCCCTCACACCGCCAAAACAAAATGGTTGTGTGGAGCGCAAGCATATACATTTAGTAGAAGTTGCTCGCACACTTTTAGCTGCTTCTCATGTTCCTCATGTTTACTGGGTTGAAGCATTCTCCATAGCAGTTTATCTCATAAACAGATTACCTACTATGTCTAGATCTTATCCTTGGGAACAACTTTTTAGCAAGTCTCCAGATTATACAACACTTAAAGTGTTTGGGTGCAGGTGTTTTCCTTAGCTAAAACCCTATGTAGCTTATAAACTTGAACTCAAAAGTAAGTCCTATGTCTTTCTTGGCTATAGTCTCAATCACAAGGGCTATAGATGTCTTGATATTCACTCCAAAAAGGTTTATATTTCGAGGCATGTCATCTTTGATGAACTGACCTTCCCATTTCATCAAGTTTCTCCAGTTTCATCATCTTCATCCTCAGCCTCTACTTCTTCATCTTCCATACCTTTAACTCGTACCTTTACCAATCTCCATGCAGTATCTTATCATTCTCCAACTCTCAACCAACTTGAATCATTTCCTAACTCCACCTCTTCACCTCACACCACTACCTCTTTCCACCGCGTCTCTCCTCATTCCTCACACATATCACTAACCCTACCTCTAAACACTCACCATATGCAAACAAGATCCAAATATGGCATTTTTAAACCTAAAGCCTATTCAGCTACCAAACACCCTCTTCATTCGCACATTTCTACAGATTATCTTACTACTACTTATCTTCAAGCTTCAAAACACCCTCACTGGAGACAGGCTATGTAAGAGGAATTCAATGCACTAGTTAACATAGGAACTTGGTCTCTTGTTCCCCCACATCCTTCTTAGAATGCTGTTGGCTGCAAATGGGTGTTCCGAATCAAAAGGAAAGTTGATGGTACTATTGACAGATACAAGGCTCGTTTAGTAGCCAAGGGTTTCCATCAACATGAGGGTTCAGACTATACAGAAACTTTCAGTCATGTGGCCAAACCAGTGACCATCAGGTTTCTTCTCACACTTGCATCACAGTATGATTGGTTTCTATGATTGGCCAATAAATTAGCCAATTAAGCCAATTACTTATTCCATACTTAATTAGCCAATAAATTGGCTAATTAAGCCAAAACCATAACCACCAAAACCCACTAAGGCCGGCCACATTGTCGGGAAAATGGGCAAGCTCAATCCTATAAATAGGTACCTATTCTCACCAAAAAGTCATTCCAATTCTCTTGCAAAAAATCCCAAATACTCTAAACACTATTTCTCTCTAAAATTCTAACTTTGGCATCGGAGGTTCTTCGGCCAAAACCCACCCCTCATTCGTCGTGGGCGCGTGAGGCTTTTGGCCTTAACCCAAGGTGCTAGTTGTTTTGTAGGTGCAAAATCGTCCAAGATCGAAGAGGAGAAAATTTGCATCCACAAATTGGTGCTTTCATTGAGAGTTGAAGATTTACGCTCAAAAGAGACTCTCGCACAAAAAAAAAGGTTTCTTCTCTAATTTCTAGTCCATTTGTATTTTTCATACGTTTTTATTATTAGAAATTTTTATTTGTAAAAGTTCTTTGATAAAACGTATAAAAAAAAAGGAAAAGAAAAATATACAATGGCTGGAAATCTAGAAAATTCCACAAGTGACAATTCAAACATTCAAGAAATGGGTCCGCGGCGATTTACAAGATTGAATATGGTTCTAGGGAGGACGACATCATCACCAAGAGGCTCCACCATGGCAACCAACGCGATGACCACCCGCGGCGAGGTCCATGGTACCACTACCATGGCCCAAATTGTGCTACCAAGGCAAGTCCAAGCCGTACCGCACAAGGCCCATGCCGCCAAAGCCACGACCCAAGCCTCACATTCGCGTGCGTCACGAACTGAGCAGCCTGCTCCCGTGACCAAGCCTGCCCCTGCAGTCCAACCTGCTCCCGCGGCCCAGCATGCTCCTCTGAGCCCAGCATGCTCCCACCGAGCAGCCTACTCACGTGGCCCAGCCTGCTCCTACGGCCTATCCTGTTCCCATGGCCTTTCAAGCAGCTCAAGTCGGCCCAAGACTATCTCAACCATCCGGGCCAACCATCGAGCCGGGGGCATTTTCACCACATTTCTTCGCGGATTTGACATTTCCCAACTCAAGTCTCGCGCCCAGAGTCAACCACCTTTCCACTATTCACGGAGGCACATTTCTTCCAAGCTTTTCCAATCCAAATGGCGAACAACACTTGTCTCGACAAGTCATAGAGTTGACAAGCGCCCTTGCACAACAAACAACCTTGGTGAATCGATTCTTGCAGTGCATCGAGATTCAACGTGCCCCGAACGAGGTGTCTCGAAGTAGGACAAGGGTAGACGAACCTCTCCATCAGCGCCCGACAAGCAGCCTGTTAACCAGCCACGATCCGAGCGTTCTGGCAGTTTACATTACCGTATGGGTTCTTGGGATAGCGTATACTCTTGTCTTAGAGCGCGGAGGAGCGTGCATTCCCGATCAAGCCCACGAAGGAGCATACACTCCGATTATCAACATGGACAACCTTCCAAGCGAAGTGTTCATTCACAACTAGGCTCGCAAAGAGTATTCTCCACCTCATATCGGAGTAGGCAGCATGGCAGAAGGAGAGAAACAGTCACTCAACCGGCAGCCTGCGAGCAGCTCGTTCGCCTGCTAGGTGTATGCCACATACACCGCAGCCACGACATAGACAAGTCGAGCATATGGAAGAGAGGCCCAGACCCATGAGTCACGACTGGGGGCAGCCGAAAGTTCCACTGCCCCAGCAGAGGAAAATTCAAGAAGAAGTTGAGAAGCTCCTGACCGAACGATTGCATAATTTCCAACGGAACGGGGTTGTTGAAGATGCGCTTCGACGAGACATGACCAACATAAGCATGTCGCCATTCATGAATGAGATTGAGCGGACAGATCCACCTCGCGGGTTCACTATGCCTTCACTTCACTCCGTACAAAGGAGACGAAGATCCGGATCGACATCTTAAACACTACCACAGTACCATGATCCTCTACAGGAACAACGATGCGCTTATGTGCAAAATTTTTGCCACAATTTGCAAGGCGAGGCGTAAGACTGGTTTCACACTCTACCACCGCAGTCAATCCGAAGTTTCAACGAACTTTCCTTTGTTTTCACTAAGGAGTATTCGTCTAACCGCTCAATCAAAAAGACATCCGACCATCTCTTCAGCAACGTAAAAGACCCTTAGGAGACAATTCGCGACTATGTTAAGAGATTCAAAGCAGAGAAGGCCAAGATTGTTGGCTGCAACGAGGATATAGCAACGACAGCGTTCAGAAATGGGCTTCCCACCGAGCACCCTTTATTCGAAAAACTGATAATGGGAGAAGAACTGACCCTAGAAGCTTCGTATGCATTGGCAGAAAAGCATGCACTATGGAATGAAGCCAAGCAGTCTAACAAAACGAGTCGGAGCATATGGAACGTTTCCCGACCAAAGAAGACTTAGCACCTGAAACATTCACCAAGTTCATAGTTTCAATTGGCCAAATTCTCCGCAAGCTCAAGGATGAACCTTGGTTCGAACTACCGCCACCCATGAAAGGCGATCGTACCAGGCTGGATCATACAAAATATTGCGCATTCCATCAAGGACCGGGCCACACTACCAACGGCTGCCTAAAGTGGAAGCAGTACCTTGAGAAGCTGACAAATGAAGGTCGATGCGATGAGTATCTTGACGGATCAACGAAACGACCTACACAAGCAGGAGAAGTTTCTATCACCTTCTGAACCCCGTTTGGGTTTTTCCAAATAAGTTCAAAGTCTTTAGCAGCTTGATGAACAAGGCCTCTCAAGTCGAAAATTATTCAGTTTGTTATGCAGTTTCTACTTTCCAGCACAGTTCATTTATTTCTTTATTCTCAATGAAGATTCAAGGAGTTATTCATAAGCCTGGCTCAACAGCTGTCTACAACAAACTGCTCAAAACCCTTTATGGGTATGCTCTCCAGTGCGAGAGGATAAACTAATTGCTCTCCAGCGCGAGAGGGTAAACCAATTCCCCGACACCCATATGGGTATGCTCTCCAGTGCGAGAGGATAAACTAATTGCTCTCCAGCGTGAGAGGGTAAACCAATTCCCCGACACCCATATGGGTTTGCTCTACAATACGAGAAGGCCACATAGTTCAAAAGATCGAATGCTTGAAGACCAACCAGGCAGCGAATGGTCAAGGGGCAGTAGCCACCGCTCCGATCTCGGCAGCTTTATCCTTGACTGCTCTATCTATGGCAGCTGAGAAATCAAACTCAAGCAGTTTCTTTATTTTTGGAAAGCAGCGCAAACGAGGCAGCCTAAACCATAGCCCATGCCACGCCACTTCCTCGGCCCATGCCGAGCCAATCCTTGGCTTTAGTCAAGCCAAGCAACACAAGCAATGGCCCCTGCCAGCCGACGTACCACACCGCCTTGACGGCTGCTCTACAGCAGTACCTCCCGAGAAGAAGACAAGAAAAATTAAAATTTTCTTACATCGGTGCGGCACGGAGAAGCCGAAGAAATCAACAAAAAACGGTCCTTTGCACTGGCAAGGTGTAGAAGATTGCTAGAGGAGGGGGAACAAATATCCTCTAAGCTCTCTCTCTCTTGCAGGGTAGAATAAATCGCTCTCCAAAGTTGATTTAATAACCCACTTAAGGTGGACTTAAATAGGCTTTGAGAGAAATTTATTTCCCTTTCCTAGAAGGATCTAATTTCCTATTGAAGAGGGAATCTACATCAAAATAGGAAGCAGTCCCAAGTTTCCCAAAAACAAGGAAATCTCTACACCTGCTGCCCTTTCCTGCGAGCAGCCCAACAGGTGTGGGGGCATTTGTGGAGCCAAAAATAATCACAAGGCGACACGTGGACTTTTGGGTAAAAGAGGACAAAAATACCCTTGAGGCATACTAGGATTCCTACACGCGAGCAGCTAAAAAATGCTCCAAAAAGGTAACAATTCAAGATTCATCTCATCAAATTCCGTAACCTCCAAAATATTTATTCCAAAATTATATTAATTGGTTAATTAATGGATTAATTACCCAATTAATCCATTAAACATCAATTAAATCATCCAAATAACCACAAAATATATCCCACTCAATCCCAAAACTAGTGATTGACCGGCCACTTCCCATTCATCCCCACCTTTCTCACTTTTCTTCATTTTATTACCCCATTCATACAAATAAACAATTTTGTAACCTCCCATTTACTTCTTCCATACTTAATTAGCCAATAAATTGGCTAATTAAGCCAAAACCATAACCACAAAAACCCACTAAGGCCGGCCACATTGTGGGGAAAATGGGCAAGCTCAATCCTATAAATAGGTACCTATTCTCACCAAAAAGTCATTCCAATTCTCTTGCAAAAAATCCCAAATACTCTAAACACTCTCTCTCTAAAATTCTAACTTTGGCATCGGAGGTTCTTCGGCCAAACCACCCCCCCCATTCATCGTGGGCGAGTGAGGCTTTTGGCCTTAACCTAAGGTGCTAGTTGTTTTGTAAGTGCAAAATTGTCCAAGATCGAAGAGGAGAAAATTTGCATCCACATTAGTAATGCCTTTTTACATGGCAATATATCTGAGAATGTGTTTATGCAGCAACCATCTAGTTTTCAAGACCCTACAAAGCCACACTATGTTTGCAAGCTACACAAGAGTCTTTATGAACTAGAGCAGGCTCCTCAAGCCTGGTATGAGAGGCTTCATGGTGCACTTAAATCAATGGGCTTTCATGGATCACAGAATGATCACTATCTCTTTGTCAAGAATGATCATTCTCTGGTGTTTATCTTAGTCTATGTTGATGACATCTTGGTCACGGGTCCATCTTCACAAGCTTGCAAGGACACAGTAGCTCAACTGAGTGCTCTCTTTCCAATCAAGGATTTGGGTCATCTTCATTTTTTCCTTGGGATTGAGGTAAAAAGGTCCTCATCTTGTATTTTCATTTCACAAACCAAATATATCCTTGATTTAATTACCAAGACCAACATGGCTGGTGCAAAACCCTGTGCTACACCCCTAAGTACATCCAAACTGGATCACTCTTCTCCATTGCTCTCTAATCCAGAAGAGTACATATCAATTGTAAGAGGGTTACAATACCTTACTTGGTCTAGACCAGATCTCTCCATTGCTGTTAACTTGGTCTGTTAGTTTATGCATCAACCCAGGCAGTCTCACTTACAGACTGTTAAAAGAATATTGAGATATTTGAAAGGCACTCTTGATTTAGGTCTATGGTTTCCAAAAACTTCAAGTTCTTTCACTGTTAATGCCTTTTCAGACGCTGATTGGGCAGGGTGTGCTTTGGACAGAAGATCAACTGGAGGGTTTTGCATTTTTATAGGGAACTCTCTTATTAGTTGGAGTGCTAAAAAACAACCAACAGTGGCTCGCTCATCCACTAAAGCAGAGTATCGATCTCTCGCTAACATTGCTGCTGAGATTTCTTGGCTTTGTAAATTGCTTGTTGATGTTCGTGTGTCTCTACCTTATCCTCCAAAATTGTGGTGTGATAACATTTTTGCGATTTCCATAGCCAAAAATCCTTTATTTCATGCAAGGACTAAACATGTGGAGATTGACTATCATTTTATCAGGGAAAAAGTCCTCTTTAAAGTTGTAACTGTTCAGTTGGGTGTTCCAGGATCAAATTGCAGATATCTGCACTAAATCTCTGTCCAAGTCTCGTTTTCTGTTGCTCAGAGACAAACTATCACTTCGGTTGCCTACGTTCAGTTTGAATGGGCATATTAAGGATAGTTTATCTTGACTTTCTGTTGTAATTAGTCATTGGACAGTTAGTTTGTTATTGGACAGTTATAGGTTAGTTTTGATGAGCTGTCAAAGCTATAGCTCTCTGTATAAATACCAAATGTACTCTAATTATTCAATCAATGAAAATACATTTCTAATACCTACGCTACCCTATGGAATCTGAAGGAAAATTTCTAATACAAACCGGTTTATCAATATCATCACGCAATCCAGTTCCTCCAAAACAACGGTGTTTATCTCGATATTTTTCAGCCTTGATTGCATAAACCTTCACCATAATGAATGACCCAACTCTACGTCTTACGAATTTTAAATTCCACATAAATAGCATGCATTATACTCAAAATATTACTATTATGTGAATTTCTTTTTGGTTTAAGAAAAGGGATAAAAGAAAGAGCCCAAACAAACCTACTCAATAATAAATCTAGACCGGGACATCACAAGTCGATCCTCACGAATAAAACTAATTGAACAAGGAGGAGTATCAAAATAAAAATGACCTAAATCTAAATCAAGGCTATAGGTCGCTAAACTGTCTGCCATAAAATTCTTTTCTCTGTAGACATGCCGAAATTCACATTGCCAAGATCTTGAAAGCAAATATCGACATGCCAACACAAGGGGACCTAAAGGATGATTATTGCCAGCAGCTTGCAACACCAAATGAACTGTGACTGCAGAGTTTGATTCCACCAATAATTTATCAATTCATAATCTCCATGCCAATTGTAAGCCCAAGTAAAGACCTCATAGCTCAGCATTGAGAATCTTACCTATGCCTAAATTGGCGCAAAACCCAGAAATCCATTTACCATCAAAATCTCTCAAAACACCACATGCTCCAATAGAATTATTACTTCCCTTCTTGCAACCATTAACACTAATCTTAAACCAACATGAAAGAGGAACTTCCCAATGGAGCAAAGATTCAATCCTATGTGGTTTATCAACCATCAACACTTTTAAGTTAGATAAAGTGTTGCCACTTAGTACTACGGTCTAGTGGTATTCATCTTCACATGTAAGTGAGAGGTCTTAGGTTCGATTCTCGCCAAAGGCGAATTTGAACCACATTCTTATGGCTCGCCCATTGTGAGGCTTAGCCCACTCCCCTACCCCCTTAGTGCAGATAACATTGCTTGTTAAAAAAAAAAAAATTAGATAAAGTGTTGTTATTTTTTTTATTGAATACAATGTTTTTATTCTTTTTTTATTGCATATAGTGTTGTTATTGGCAATCCAAATATATCATCCTACACTTCTTCGTATAATTTTTGCCTTGTGATTTTATAAATTTGGAGTGAAGCGCAACCTTTCATGAGAGCTCGAAAAAAAAAAGAGAAGGTGTATTTGAATTGCTATATGTGGCCTTTGGTAGCAGCAGTTTTTCGTTTTCATTTATAGCTCACGTATAAAAATTAGAGATTTTAAAATATGAAATTTCATTTCAAGGGTACCATAATGTTCACCCTTGCTTATAGTTTTGACGAGTTTAGTGTAGATTATCCTATTATTTGTCAAAAAAAAAATCAATAATGTGAAAGATGTTATTCTTTAAAGGAACTGGTATTAGCACTCCAAAAATTTCATTTTGCACTCATCGTAAGTGTATTTTTCTTTTTAAGTATAAAAAGTTTAGAGTGCCAAATGAGAACTTTGGAGTGTCAATAACAATTCCCTTCTTTACTTGTGATTGTGTAAATCTTAGATATATTTGGTTTCTAGATTATTATTACTCTAGTTATTCTTTCTATATAGGCACTGCGTAGGGAGGAATACACACGAGAATAACTAAGCATTCTACAGTCTCTTCACTCTCTCTCTCTCTCTCTCTCTCTCTCTCTCTCTCTCTCTCTCTCTTTATTGCACCCCCTCTCTTTTCCTTAGTTAAATATAGGCCACAACACGTTATCAGTACTTCTACGCTACGCTACGGAATCTAAAGGGAAATTTCTGATACAAAATTGGTTCATCAATATCATCACACAATCCAGGTTCTTCCAAAACAATGGTGTTTATCTCGATATTTTTTTAGCCATAATAGCATAAACCTTCAGCATAATGCATGATCGAACTCTACATTTTATGAATTTTAAATTTTACATAAATAGTGCATGCATTATACTCAAATTATTGCTATTATGTGAAGGGAAATTTTATTTGAACCCTGGCAACCTCTTTCTACACCCAACTTATGTTTTACACCCATGTTATTTTTAATTAAAGGATTAATATCTTTTTAAACCCAATTTTATTACCTAGACTACCCTTCCAAATCCAATTCAAAATGTAAATTTTCCTTTGCACCCATTTAAAAAACGAAATCCCAAATTGAAAGTTTTATTGAAGCTTGTATCTGTGCACCAGGGGAGACAGATCTCCAATGTATTCTTGAAAAGTTTGAATCTGTTGAGGAGTATTTTAGAATATTTGAACCGCTTTTGTTTAAAAATGTCGGCACAACTTTACAACACCTAGGAGAAATTAACAGAGGGTATTTCTAAAGATGCTCATATAATTGTTCGTGTAAGAAGCATTGAAAGGAGAAAGGGAGAGAGAGATGTACCATGTCCAATTTGTTTCCTCCTACTTTAGTGATACATCTGGGTACAGATTTTAGAAATAATGAAAATAAAATTGGCTAACCATGCATTTAGGGTTGGCCAATGGCCAGTATAGCTTATAGTACCTATGCTTTTTTCGTGGCTCTATGATTATGTGAACTGACTAAAGTGTAACTTTTGATGGTTAGGGTGGTATGATGTAATAGTCCTTCAAGTTGGTGAATGCAAGTAGACAGTTAAAGATGGGATGTGGCAATTCTCTCAACTACACGGCCTAGATCAGGTCTGATAGTCTTCGGGAATTCTTCTCTATATATCCATGTTGACAAGGGGTTAATAAATTCAAGAGGCGTATAATTACCATTCATCAATAAATTAATGTCGGCAAGGGATTAATGTGACAGTCCGTCCCGAGCGAGGATGTGAAATGACTAAAATGTCCCTGGATGTTGAGGTAAGTTTTATAAATTATGAGTTAGTTTGTGTGGGTGACAAAGTGGAATTTAATTATTCCTAAGTTTTAGTTATGCTTAGGACTAATTGAGGATGTTTTAATTATAAGGTTTTGTGTATGTGGACAAAATTGACCCACACACACACTCACTCCCTCACCTCTCTCCCGTGCCCTCTCTCTTCCTCAAGCACTCTCCCTCTCTTCTCTTTGGTACGGCCAAAGGCCAAAAACCCTTGCAACTTCGTGGATCGAAGCTCTAAAGGTAATATTCGAACTCATCTCAAGTCCCTGAGTTCAAATATATAGTTTTTGGAACGTAAAACCTTCGATTTCACGTTGAACTCGCGATGTTACTATTCATGCACTGTTCATGCAAATTTTTATACGTGATTTTTATGGATTTCTGGGTTCATAGCAAGCTTGTGGAGGTCCTAAGGAGTCTAGGAGTGGTTCGTTTGAAAGTTTTGGACGTCGGGATAGCTAGATCGAAGGTGGTGAAGTGGCCGGACTATCGAGGCTTTTCCGGCCAATTTCCGACATCTTTGGAACTTTTGGTAAGTACGAATGTGTTCTACGTGTTGAGGGCTTCGTTTTGATATAAAATGCATGAAAAATGGTTGAGAAATGAATAAGTTATGGACCTTGAAAATTCCCAGATTTTTCCGGCGAAAAACACCATTTCCGGTGTTCTTCTTCAATTTCCGGCGGGTGCGCGTGGGGGGCGCGTGGACCCGAGCCTTACCAGGCGCGTGGGGGCGCGTGCTACAGTAAAAAAATTTACAAAAAATACCACGACGCTCGTGATGTCGTGTAGATCATTGTGGTATATTCATATGCCCAATTTGAGCAATGTATGAGAAGTTATTTCCTTAGTTCCGTCTATGTGCTTAAAATAATGTTTGTACAGTTATTTCTCATATAGGCGAGACTTATCCGGAGGACGAGCGTAGCCAGGCTAGGCACGGGGGCTACGACCCTTCGACTTATCAGTGAGTGGGCTTTTGTTTTCAGTATATATGTATATATGAAAGTGGTTTTCCCAGAAACTTAATTAAACGTTTTATGCCATTTGAAATGCCATGCAAAATATACTCATTATTCATGCATATGTTATATGATTGGTAAGTGATATGGTAAGACGCCGAGGCCGTCAGGTAAGGCAGGTGAGTATGACGATTATGATATATTGATGAGATGTGATATATGATGAGATTATGCACCAGGTGTTAGTGCCGGCCGAGAGTGGCCTAGCTTTCACGTGATTGTTCACCTAATTGCACCACACGCTCACTTGGATCCAAGATAGGTGCCAGCCTGTCGTACAGACCACCTTAAGTGGTTCCGACTCGGAGGTGACACATGTTGTACACATAGCTTTCACGTGAATGTCGCACTGAGCGTTCTTATACACCTAGCCTGTCGTACAGACCACTATAGGTGGTTCCGACTCGAGTGCACTTAGAGATAGATGAGATATTGATGAGATGATGGATATTGCGTATGATATAACTCACTTGCATCATTGATTTCATTTAGAGTTATTTGGCATGGCAAACTTACTTCAAAGCTTATTTTGAAACTGTTTTGAGATGTGTTAAGACTATATTGGCATAAAACTTGATTTAGATTGAGATTTGAGATGTTGGCATATCGTGGCTCACTCTGGTGACCATGAGTTGTGATATATATACATATGCTATTTTCTGGGACATATTATACAGGTTTTACGGCGAGGGGATAGAAGTGATATTTGAAAGAGTTTTGTAAAACCTTTATTTTTGCCCACTCACGCGTTTTGTTTTTCGCCCCTCCAGGTATTAAGTAGAATCTAGCTGGTGGCTTACGAGGATTCAGCGGAAGTTCTGACAGTTCTGCTTAAATGTAGGACCCATCTTCGGGTGTTGTAATTTAGTTTGTGTCCTACTTGACTGCACCTAGACTTATGCTCTGAATATGTGTATTACACCTAAACTCCCTCTCTTTAGCACACTTTCTGGATAGAACTGCTAGTAGTTAAGTTTTAAATTCTTAGTGATTTTCTTATTACAACAGCTTCCGCTTTGCACATATGGTTACGTCACGCTCACGTGACGGCCAGCATGCCCTGATTCTAGGGTCAGGGTGTGTCAATTTGGTATCAGAGCCTAGGTTTGCAGTCCTGTATATCTTTGGACATTCTAATTCTTTGATGTTTTCTGTCAGAACTATGCCGCCTCGTAGAGAGCCACGTCGTTCAGCTGAACCTAGTTTTCCGGGTATAGCTCAGTTAGGGGAAGCTATTGCTAGCGCCATTCGGGAAACTCTTCGCCCTCCTCAAAGAACTCCTCTGGAGTCTGTGTATAATTTAAAGTTGGTGCATTTTAAAGGTAATGAAGGATATGAGGGTGCTGAGAAATGGTTCAATCATGTTGAGAAGACTTACAAGGTTATGGAGAGTCAGGGGAGTCTTCCTTCTGAAAAGTGGGTCGAGACTACCACATGGTTCTTAGATGAAGAGCCTACAACCTGGTGGAATCAGGAGTCGCGCGATATGCCACGTGAGGTAGCTTCAAACTGGGAGGTGTTTAAGGCGTCGTTTCGTAAGAGATTTGTGCCTCCTGAGTATTTGGACCAAAAGAAACAGGAATTTACTCAACTGAAGCAGAGGAAAATGTCAGTGAATGAGTACTATAGGAAGTTTACGGACTTGTCTCGATATGATGAGGATGTGGCTGCTAACCCAGTGGAGATGCTTCGTCGTTTCAAGCTAGGCACTAAAAAGAAATGGCGTTCTTTCGCGACCGCCATTCATTGTGATACTTACCATGATTTTTACGAGATCTTAGTGAAGATTGAGGACTCAGAAAATATGCCTAGTGAGAGTGATGAAGAAGAGGAAAAAGATGGCAATCAGGGAAAGAATAGTAAGGGTAAAGGTCTTATGCCTCAGGGACCTCGCCAGACCCAGAATTTTAAGAAGAGTGGAGCCAGTTCTAGTTCTTCCAGCGGTGGCATGAGTGTCACAGGTAATAGGAGGGGAGGTCGATTTTCTGGGGGACCCAGATTTCAGAGGCTGAGAGACTTTGGTGGATCTGGAGGATCTGGTGGTTCAGGTACTCCTATTTGTCGACGATGTAATAGCCGACATGTTGGAGAATGCAGACAGGGAAATAGGGGATGCTTTGTTTGTGGTCAGGTGGGACATCGAGCTGCTAATTGCCCACAGAATCAACAGAGGCCCCAGCAACCTTCTTTACCACCTCCAGCTCCAGTTCAGCAGGCCCCAGCTTATAGTGGTTATAGTCAGCCAGGTCGTGGAAGTGCCTACCATTATCAAGGTGATGTGGTTCCCTATCCTCCAGGGCAGTATCAGTACTCCCAGGATCCTTATTATCAGGGTGGTTATAATCAGCAGTCAGGAGGTTATGTGCCCTATCAGCAAAGCGGCTATGGTCAGCAGTTCTCGACGGGTGGATCACAGTGGCAGTCAGGGGGACAACCTCAGCAGGTTGATACTACTACTAGTAGTGCGGGATCTTCGAGACAGCACAGTCAGTCAGGTCAGGGACGTAGTTCACAGGGCCGAGGTGTTCATGCCAACAGAGGTCGAGGAGGAAGGCATCATGCTCAAGGACGTATCAACAACATTACTTTGCAGGATGCTCAGAATAATCCTGACTTGATAATGGGTACGTTAAATATTCTTGGTTATCATGCTAGAGTGTTGATTGATTGTGGTGCTTCTCATTCTGTGATTTCTCATACATTTGCTCAATTGACTCAACCTCATTCTATACCCTTGGGTCATGAGTTAGAATTTTCTATGCCTAGAGGAGAAAAGTGTTCAGTTAGCTATGTATACCCGAATTGTCCTGTGATGATTGAGGATGCAGTTATGCCAGCTAATCTCCTTCCATTAGAACTTGTGGATTTCGATGTGATTTTGGGAGTAGACTGGCTAGATTATAATATTGCTGATATCCACTGTCGTGAGAAGACGGTGACTTTCCGTCGCCCAGGTTTACCTGGAGTTAAGTTCGTGGGCGAAAGTGGTGGATTAAGGCATGGTGTTATTTCTGCCATGAGGGCAAAGAAACTGCTCAATAAAGGATGTCAAGGATACTTAGCTCATGTGGTATTGAATGACACTACTCCTAGTAGTTTGGAGGAAATTCGAGTGGTTAGACATTTTCCAGATGTCTTCCCAGAGGATTTGCCTGGATTGCCGCCGGATAGAGATGTGGAGTTCACCATTGATTTACTTCCAGGTACGGACCCTATATCTTTAACTCCATATAGAATGGCTCCAGCTGAACTAAGAGAATTAAAAGCTCAATTGCAAGAATTAGTTGATAAAGGTTTCATCCAGCCTAGTATTTCTCCTTGGGGAGCCCCTGTGTTGTTTGTTCGAAAGAAAGATGGGACTTTGAGACTATGCATTGATTATAGGCAATTGAATCGGGTGACGATTAAAAACCGTTACCCATTGCCTCGCATAGATGACCTATTTGATCAACTTCGAGGTGCCCGTGTGTTCTCTAAGATTGATTTGAGGTCCGGGTATTATCAAATGAAGATTAGGAATGATGATGTTCCTAAAACGGCCTTTAGGACCCGATATGGGCATTATGAGTTCTTGGTGATGCCGTTTGGATTGACTAATGCACCAGCAGCTTTTATGAGGTTAATGAATGATGTGTTTCATCAGTACTTGGATAGATTTGTCATTGTGTTTATTGATGATATTCTGGTGTATTCTAAGTCAAAAGCAGAGCATGCTAGACATCTTAAGTTAGTATTACAATGTTTGAGGGAACATCAGTTGTACGCCAAGTTTAGTAAATGTCAGTTTTGGTTGAATCAAGTGGCATTCTTGGGACATATTGTATCGGCACAAGGAATCCAAGTAGACCCTCAAAAGATAGCAGCAGTGGAGAATTGGGAGCAACCACGAACCGTCACTGAGGTAAGGAGTTTTCTTGGTTTAGCAAGTTACTATAGACGGTTTGTTCAAGACTTCTCTATGATTGCGTTACCACTAACGAAGTTAACCAGAAAGGATGTTAAGTTTGAGTGGGACGGAAATTGTGAGCAAAGTTTTCAGCAGTTGAAATATTGCCTCACTCATGCACCTGTTTTGGTACTTCCGGATGATGGTGGTAACTTTGAGATTTATAGTGATGCTTCTTTAAATGGTTTGGGATGTGTTTTGATGCAACATGGTAGGGTGATAGCCTATGCTTCTCGGCAATTGAAAGTTCATGAAAGAAACTACCCTACTCATGATCTTGAATTGGCAGCTATTGTGTTTGCTTTGAAGATTTGGAGACATTATCTCTATGGCGAGAAATGTAAGATCTTTTCTGATCATAAGAGTCTTCGGTATTTATTCACTCAGAATGAACTTAATCTTCGTCAGCGAAGATGGATGGAGCTACTTAGTGATTATGATTTCACGATCGAGTATCATCCAGGTCGTGCAAATGTGGTGGCAGATGCTTTGAGTAGAAAACCTCAGGGTAGACTTTATGCCTTGTATGATAGCAGAGTTCCTCTTCTTGGTGATTTAAGGGCTACCGGAGTGAAATTGCAAATGGAAGAGAAAAAGGAAGCTATACTTGCAAATTTCCAGGTTAGGCCCATTTTGATTGACCGGATTCTTGTTACTCAAATGGAAGATGAAGGAGTTCAAGAACTAATACGGGCTAGAGAAAGAGGAGAAAAGAAAGATCTTAAGGTTCGAGAGACTGATGGTATGTTGATGCAAGAAAATCGGATGTATGTGCCAAATAATGTAAATTTAAAGAAGGAAATCTTTGATGAGGCACACATTTCGGCATATGCGATGCACCCAGGAAGTACGAAGATGTATCATACCATTAGACCGTTCTATTATTGGCCGGGTATGAAAAGGGAAATTGCAGAGTATGTGAGCAGATGTGCAATTTGCCAACAGGTTAAAGCAGAAAGGAAAAAGCCATTTGGGTTGATGCAACCGCTTTCCATTCCTCAGTGGAAGTGGGAACATATCACTATGGACTTCGTGTATAAGCTTCCACGTACACGAAATGGTTTTGATGGCATTTGGGTGATAGTAGATCGGCTTACCAAGTCTGCACACTTCATTCCAGTAAGAGAAGATTATTCCTTGAATAGGTTGGCTAAATTGTACATATCTAATATTGTGAAGTACCATGGGATTCCAGTGAGTATTATTTCGGACAGGGACCCGAGATTCACTTCTAAATTTTGGGTTGCATTTCAAAAAGCTCTTGACACGAGTTTGCGTTATAGTACAGCTTATCATCCTCAGACAGACGGACAATCTGAGAGGACGATTCAGACGTTGGAGGATATGTTGAGATGTTCAGTGTTACAGTTTGGTGACTCTTGGCATGATCGTTTGGATTTGATGGAGTTTGCCTACAATAACAGTTTTCACTCGAGTATTGGGATGGCACCATTTGAGGCACTGTATGGTAGAGCTTGCCGTACACCTGTGTGTTGGTCAGAGGTTGGTGAACGAGTTTTGGTGGGTCCTGAGATAGTAGAGGAGACTACTCAGAATATTCAAGTAATCAAAGCTAACATGAAAGCAGCCCAAGATCGTCAAAAGAGCTTAGCAGACAGGCATGCCACTGATCGAGTTTATAAAGTGGATGATTGGGTATTCTTGAAGTTGTCGCCTTGGAAAGGTGTTGTTCGGTTTGGAAAGAAAGGAAAGCTGAGTCCTAGGTTTATTGGACCTTATCGGATCACTGAAAGAGTTGGTGAAGTGGCTTACAGGCTTGAGTTGCCTCCAGAGTTATCCAGGGTGCACAATGTATTTCATGTATCGATGCTTCGGCATTATGTCTCAGATCCTTCTCATGTGATACCTCCTCAACCATTGGAAATCAATCCGGACTTGACTTATGATGAGGAGCCAGTGACTATTCTTGATTGGAAGGAAAAGGTTCTGAGGAATAAGACCGTACAACTGGTAAAAGTTCTATGGAGAAACCATTCGGTGGAAAAAGCTACATGGGAAACAGAGGAACGGATGAGAGAGATGTATCCCAGGTTGTTCTATGGTTAATAGAGGATGTGTTGGATTTGGAAATTTCGAGGACGAATTTTTCATAAGATGGGGAGATTGTGACAGTCCGTCCCGAGCGAGGATGTGAAATGACTAAAATGTCCCTGGATGTTGAGGTAAGTTTTATAAATTATGAGTTAGTTTGTGTGGGTGACAAAGTGGAATTTAATTATTCCTAAGTTTTAGTTATGCTTAGGACTAATTGAGGATGTTTTAATTATAAGGTTTTGTGTATGTGGACAAAATTGACCCACACACACACTCACTCCCTCACCTCTCTCCCGTGCCCTCTCTCTTCCTCAAGCACTCTCCCTCTCTTCTCTTTGGTACGGCCAAAGGCCAAAAACCCTTGCAACTTCGTGGATCGAAGCTCTAAAGGTAATATTCGAACTCATCTCAAGTCCCTGAGTTCAAATATATAGTTTTTGGAACGTAAAACCTTCGATTTCACGTTGAACTCGCGATGTTACTATTCATGCACTGTTCATGCAAATTTTTATACGTGATTTTTATGGATTTCTGGGTTCATAGCAAGCTTGTGGAGGTCCTAAGGAGTCTAGGAGTGGTTCGTTTGAAAGTTTTGGACGTCGGGATAGCTAGATCGAAGGTGGTGAAGTGGCCGGACTATCGAGGCTTTTCCGGCCAATTTCCGACATCTTTGGAACTTTTGGTAAGTACGAATGTGTTCTATGTGTTGAGGGCTTCGTTTTGATATAAAATGCATGAAAAATGGTTGAGAAATGAATAAGTTATGGACCTTGAAAATTCCCAGATTTTTCCGGCGAAAAACACCATTTCCGGTGTTCTTCTTCAATTTCCGGCGGGTGCGCGTGGGGGGCGCGTGGACCCGAGCCTTACCAGGCGCGTGGGGGCGCGTGCTACAGTAAAAAAATTTACAAAAAATACCACGACGCTCGTGATGTCGTGTAGATCATTGTGGTATATTCATATGCCCAATTTGAGCAATGTATGAGAAGTTATTTCCTTAGTTCCGTCTATGTGCTTAAAATAATGTTTGTACAGTTATTTCTCATATAGGCGAGACTTATCCGGAGGACGAGCGTAGCCAGGCTAGGCACGGGGGCTACGACCCTTCGACTTATCAGTGAGTGGGCTTTTGTTTTCAGTATATATGTATATATGAAAGTGGTTTTCCCAGAAACTTAATTAAACGTTTTATGCCATTTGAAATGCCATGCAAAATATACTCATTATTCATGCATATGTTATATGATTGGTAAGTGATATGGTAAGACGCCGAGGCCGTCAGGTAAGGCAGGTGAGTATGACGATTATGATATATTGATGAGATGTGATATATGATGAGATTATGCACCAGGTGTTAGTGCCGGCCGAGAGTGGCCTAGCTTTCACGTGATTGTTCACCTAATTGCACCACACGCTCACTTGGATCCAAGATAGGTGCCAGCCTGTCGTACAGACCACCTTAAGTGGTTCCGACTCGGAGGTGACACATGTTGTACACATAGCTTTCACGTGAATGTCGCACTGAGCGTTCTTATACACCTAGCCTGTCGTACAGACCACTATAGGTGGTTCCGACTCGAGTGCACTTAGAGATAGATGAGATATTGATGAGATGATGGATATTGCGTATGATATAACTCACTTGCATCATTGATTTCATTTAGAGTTATTTGGCATGGCAAACTTACTTCAAAGCTTATTTTGAAACTGTTTTGAGATGTGTTAAGACTATATTGGCATAAAACTTGATTTAGATTGAGATTTGAGATGTTGGCATATCGTGGCTCACTCTGGTGACCATGAGTTGTGATATATATACATATGCTATTTTCTGGGACATATTATACAGGTTTTACGGCGAGGGGATAGAAGTGATATTTGAAAGAGTTTTGTAAAACCTTTATTTTTGCCCACTCACGCGTTTTGTTTTTCGCCCCTCCAGGTATTAAGTAGAATCTAGCTGGTGGCTTACGAGGATTCAGCGGAAGTTCTGACAGTTCTGCTTAAATGTAGGACCCATCTTCGGGTGTTGTAATTTAGTTTGTGTCCTACTTGACTGCACCTAGACTTATGCTCTGAATATGTGTATTACACCTAAACTCCCTCTCTTTAGCACACTTTCTGGATAGAACTGCTAGTAGTTAAGTTTTAAATTCTTAGTGATTTTCTTATTACAACAGCTTCCGCTTTGCACATATGGTTACGTCACGCTCACGTGACGGCCAGCATGCCCTGATTCTAGGGTCAGGGTGTGTCAATTAAAACTTCAAAATCATCATCCATCAATAAAAAAAAACTTGTCCTTCTCTACAAGAGTTATTAGGGTTTTAGCAGGAATGAATGTAGGATAAATAAGGAGTGATGATAGGATTTAGTTATAGTGTGTGGGTTTATTGAGAAATTTTAGTTTTATTATTAATTTCATCTTATACTTGATGGTAATTGTGTAAGAGGGTAAAAAAGATAATTAACATTTAAAATTTAAGTTAGATGTTAAAAGATGTTACATGGGTTCAAATAAAATTTCCCTTATGTGAATTGATATTATGAATTGAAAACATTAAAAAAATTAAAAAACATTGGGGTTTGAAAAACCCATGCGATCAACAGTTTTAAGCCGCACCGCCAAGCCACCAGCACCCAGGCCAGTAGCCTGAGCCGCTGGAGCCGAGCTAAGCCCACATGGAGCTTCCCTGCTCCAAGCCTGAACTCAAAAAGCACGATACCGTTTTGGGATTGTCGTCACCAACCTCGCCTGAAGCCAAGACCAGACCACCATGGTTCACCAATTTTTTGTGAGAACAGCAGTCCCCGATGATCTGCAGTCATCCCTGACGACCCTTGGCGGAGATTCTCGTCGAATCTCATTGGAATTTTTGAAATCCCAATTTTGTTTTTCTAAGGTTTTTGGTTTTTTGGAGGACGAGAATCGTCTTCTTTGTCGACACATGTGGTACTCCGTTATCAAATGTCATATATTATTTTATACAAAACAAAACGTTTAATGCTTTTGAAATTATGTTTTATGTTTGAGTAATGTAGATAGCCAATTTTTTAGATCAAAATTACAAATCATTTGATGTGTCGCCAATAAAAAATAAGCACAATCATCAACACTTAAGTAATAATTCATTCATTAACAACCACATCATTTGGTTCGCAAAATATAATTTAAATAACATTACCCTTTACGTTTTTCATTTTTAATCCCTAGCTAAAGGCATTAAAGATCTTGTTTTTTATGTACAAAATGACATGTGATGCTTGATAAGTGAAAAGGTCCCAATGCATAGATTAGTGCAAAGGTTGCTAGCATTCCTCATGTTGTGCAATATTGGGCCTTGGCAAAATGAATTAAGAGTTTGTGACCCGCAGTTCTGATGGGTTTAGCTTGTTAGTGAGCCAGTTTAACCAAACTTTTCTACTGTTTTTCGACCCAATTTGGTTATATGAGTACAAAAGATAGTCTACATTAATCTACATTGGAGGGAAAGGAGGGAGGGTTGGACCAAGATATAGTGGGTTGGAAATAAATACTTTAACGCCAATCCGCCAATCCACCACTTGCCCTAATTTAGTTCAGATGACTCTTCCAATTTATACATCAAAGATGGGCTCCGAAACCTAAACCCATATACAAAGTCCGTTTGACCCATTTGGTTTATTAAAGTTTCTATGAAGCACATTTTTCTCATAGAAGTATGCTTGAATTTTATATGGCCTTGTTTGGTCTTTACCTTTAATGCGCTTTCGATATAGCTAGGGCTGGTTCGGGACAGGATCCTGCATCGAAACCCAAAGGCCGATTCCCAACCCAATAATTTTCGGGACGGTATTTTACAACCCGAAACCGAACCGAAATTTCGGGATTTCGGGACATGTTTGGGATTTGTATAAACCTAGAAAATTCATACCAATTGCAGAAAATTCAAAATTGGTATAAACCCAGTAAACCCAGAAAAGCAGATGAGCAAAGAAAGCAGAAAATTCAAACTGTGTGTAGTGGAGGGAGGGTGTAGAGTCGGAGACTGTGGTCGTGAGGTGGGGATGAAGCCGTGAGGTGTGGTGGTGGCCGGAGTATGGAGAGTTTGTCGGAAGAATTCGAGTGAGACTGTGGGAGGGTGTGTTGGTGGCTGCTGAAGTTCTAATTCAAGAAGGAGAGACTCAAAGAGAGTTTGAGCGAAGAGTGGCTGTCGAAATGAAATGAGACAGAGAGTGGGTAGGGTTGGAGACCCCTAACAAAGAATGGACAACCTAGACTGTTTTGAAACAATCCAATGGTTGCAAACTTGAAAGTATTCTAAATATAATTAAATATATATAATAATATATATTTTCGGGATTCCCAAATTTTTGAATGAGCAATCCCGAATACCATACCAAACGATTCGGGATTGGTTCGGTATAACATCCTGATAATTTTGGGAATTTCGATTTGGGATTTTTTCGGTTTGGGATCGGGATTTTTTCGGTTTGGTTCGGGATTTTCGGGAATTTTTTCCAGCCCTAGATATAGCATTTATCCATTCTAATCCAATTCAATATAAGACAGAACTCATAGTTAAAATTTAGGGTTCATGTTTAGGGCGTATTTAACCAACAAAATGCAACAATTGCCCAACGAATTGGCACAGTAAGAGATCATGGTTTGATGGTCTAGGGCTTAAGTCATGGATTCTACGTTATAACCCATTTGTTTTTTTCTTTCCATATTTTAATGAACTAGCTTCGTGTTTGAACATGCAAATGTGCAAATGTGCAAATGTTCGAGCCTGAAATTTCCACAACGAATATGGACAATTATAATTTTTAACCTTAAATCTCACATCAAAGATGGAATATAGCATATGAAACAAAAAAAAAGAGGATATATTTTCTTTCATATTCATCCTATCCTTTTAGTATGGATGATACTATCCACATACTTCTTTTTTTCCTCTAACACACTGCATGTTAAATTTCTGTCATTTAATCATTCTCAATTCGTTCAATCCCACAATCGAAAATTGCCAAAATATGTGTAGAAAGTAAAAATGTCACATCCCGACCCGGGGTCCACCACATCCCGAGCCCGCTCCACCACCGTAGCACGATATTGTCCGCTTTGAGCCCCGACTACGCCCTCACGGTTTTGTTTCTGGGAACTCACACGAGAACTTCCCAGTGGGTCACCCATCATGGGAGTGCTCTCGCGCGCTACTCGCTTAACTTCGGAGTTCCCATGGAACCCGAAGCCAGTGAGCTCCCAAAAGGCCTCGCGCTAGGTAGGGATGGGAATATACATATAAGGATCACTCCCATGTGCGATGTGGGATCTCACAATCCACCCCCCTTAGGGGCCCGACGTCCTCGTCGGCACACCACGGCTAGGGGTAGGCTCTGATACCAAATTGTCACATCCCAACCCGGGGTCCACCACATCCCGGGCCCGCTCCACCACCGTAGCACGATATTGTCCGCTTTGGGCCCCGACTACGCCCTCACGGTTTTGTTTCTGGGAACTCACACGAGAACTTCCCAGTGGGTCACCCATCATGGGAGTGCTCTCGCGCGCTACTCGCTTAACTTCGGAGTTCCCATGGAACCCGAAGCCAGTGAGCTCCCAAAAGGCCTCGCGCTAGGTAGGGATGGGAATATACATATAAGGATCACTCCCCTGTGCGATGTGGGATCTCACAATAAAATTGTCACATCCCGACCCGGGGCGGATCACTTCCCGGGCCCGCTCCACTACCGTAGCACGATATTGTCCGCTTTGGGCCCCGACTACGCCCTCACGGTTTTGTTTCTAGGAACTCACACGAGAACTTCCCAGTGGGTCACCCATCATGGGAGTGCTCTCGCGCGCTACTCGCTTAACTTCGGAGTTCCTACGGAACCCGAAGCCAGTGAGCTCCTAAAAGGCCTCGCGCTAGGTAGGGATGGGAATATACATATAAGGATCACTCCCCTGGGCGATGTGGGATCTCACAATCCACCCCCCTTAGGGGCCCGACGTCCTCATCGGCACACCACGGCCAGGGTTAGGCTCTGATACCAAATTGTCACATCCCGACCCGGGGCGGATCACTTCCCGGGCCCGCTCCACTACCGTAGCACGATATTGTCCGCTTTGGGCCCCGACTACGCCCTCACGGTTTTGTTTCTAGGAACTCACACGAGAACTTCCCAGTGGGTCACCCATCATGGGAGTGCTCTCGCGCGCTACTCGCTTAACTTCGGAGTTCCTACAGAACCCGAAGCCAGTGAGCTCCCAAAAGGCCTCGCGCTAGGTAGGGATGAGAATATACATATAAGGATCACTCCCCTGGGCGATGTGGGATCTCACAAAAAAGAAATGTTTGAACACCATATACAACTAACAAGAAATGATCCATTAAACAAGTATACGCGTCGATTTAGTTCAAAGCTTCAAGCCACATTCCCTTGTCTCTTCCTTAACTTTTCTTTTCTCTGTTTGGGAGAAGGGAAAAGGCAAGAAAGTAAAAAAGAAGAATTGAAAAAACAATGAATAGATAGAAGGATAGTAAATTTGTAATCATCTAAATTTGGAGTCTCTTCAAGACCTAAATCTTGCACATTAAGTTATTAAAATGTATCCTAACATTTCCAAATACAGAATTCTTTTATGTGACCTTTAACTTACGTGAAACAAGGATGTCAAAGTAGCGGTGTTTCAACCAATAATGTAACATTGTGTAGAAAATTTAAAACAAATAATGTAGTGCTATTGGCTCACAATAACATAGTGACATTTTAAAGAGGGTAAATAAGTTATTAACCTCTTCGAGCACAAAATCTTTCAAATTAGGAAACCACCAAAAAATTCCAAGTAAAGAATTCTCTCACGTGCTTCTGAGAGATGAACTGGTGACCAGTATCTCAATCCAATTATAAGACGCTATATAAGAAATTAAAACATATAAAATTGTATTATTGATCTAAAATATTACCGTGAAGTCCTAAATACTTCAAAATGTACACCAAAATTTCCCAAGAACACTCTCACGTGTCCCAAAAGATGCTTCCAAAATCGCAAAATACCAGTAGTGTACAAAAGAACCCAGAGCCAGGTGTGCCTTTGTACTTCGTCTCCCAGATATTCAATCCCACGAATCCCACGAATCCCAAATAAAAAAAACAAAATCAAAATCAAAACGCCCATGAGAAAATGGAATCCGCCACCCTCGTAGCTCTACTCTCTTCCATCTCCCAACTCATCGTCCTCCTCCTCCTCTCTCCCAACTCTGCCGATTCCAGTTCCGCCGCTAATGTCTTCCCAATCGTCAACAATTTCCTCTCATCCCACGAAACGGCCGCCGCCCTCTCCCTCCTCACCCTTTCCCGGAAACGAAAGCGAACCCATTTCTCAGAACGGGATTCTGAGCCCGATGACCATGACAGCGATCATGAACTCGGCGGCGGTGACTCAGCCCGACTCGGTCTGAGTCGGAGCCCGGACTCGTTCAGAAACTGCTTCAGAATGACCTCCTCCACCTTCGAATGGCTCTGCGGGTTACTCGAGCCGTTGCTCGAGTGTCGTGACCCAGTTGGGTCGCCTCTCAATCTCTCTGCCGATCTCCGTCTGGGTATCGGCTTGTTTCGGCTGTCCACCGGCTCCAGCTACCCCGAAATTTCAAAGCAATTCGGGGTTTCGGAGATGGTGGCCAGGTTCTGCGCCAAGCAATTGTGCCGAGTTCTTTGCACCAATTACCGGTTCTGGATTGAATTTCCCAACCCAATTGAGCTTGATTCTGTATCGGCGGCTTTCGAAACCCAAACTGGTTTGCCCAATTGTTGCGGTGTGATTGACTGCACAAGGTTTAAGATTGTTAGAAATGGTGGGGTGCAAGAAGAAAGCATCGCTGCCCAAATCACGGTGGATTCTTCGTCACGAATTCTCAGCATTGTCGCCGGTTTTCATGGCAATAAGGGTGATTCAAGAGTACTAAAGTCGTCGACTTTGTACAAGGATATTGAAGCGGGAAAGTTGTTCAATTCTCCTCCGGCTTCTGTCAATGGGGTGGCTGTGAATCAGTACTTGATAGGAGATGGAGGGTACCCTTTGCTTCCTTGGCTTATGATCCCTTTCGTTGATGCTGTGAAGGGCTCACCCGAAGAGCATTTCAATGCAGCACACAATGAGATGCGCCTTTCGGCGCTTCGGACGATTGTAAGTCTGAAGAATTGGGGTGTTTTGAGCCGACCAATACAAGAGGAGATGAAGATGGCAGTGGCTTATATCGGTGCTTGTTCGATATTGCATAATGGTTTGTTGAGGAGGGAGGACTTTTCTGCATTGTGTGATGGGTTGGATGATTATTCCTTGTATGATCAGAGCTCTCAGTATTATAGGGATACTAGTTTGGAGGAGAATTCGATTGAGAGGAAGGCTTCTGTTATTCGAAGTGCATTGGCTACGAAAGCGAAATAGTTTCAAGACACAAACTTTTGAATTTTGTTCAACTGAATCTACCTTGGAGATTGGTTCACAAGAGGGAGTAGCTATAGAACAATTTTGTTTTAGCAGGTAAACTTGGATACTTTTTCGTTCGGCATTACAATTATGCTTCCATAGATTAAATACTGCTGCTGCAATTTGCTCTGGCGTTTATTTCCCATTCTTTTAATTTATTTTTGAATAAATATTGCTTTTGCAAACAATTTTTGACAACTTATGTTTGATGTACCCATGTGATGTCAGCATACCATAATCAAAGTGGAAATATGGGATTTTTCCTGTTGTGAATGTGAATCTATTAGTTGGACATTGTTATTCATTTCATGATGAAGGCTGAAATCTATCTACAATGGAAATGGTATTTTTGCTGTGATATATTGCTCTCTGTGTACCAACATTCGAACAAGAACTGCGAAGCTTGTGGGCTATAGAACAACAAAAAAGAGTATGAAGAATGCAGAACTTTCATTTGTAATTTGTTACCTTTGACTTCTGCAGAATGCAGAGCACAATATGGGGTATTTTCCCCATTCAAAACGAAGCCCTGAGATTAAGAAAAATTCGTCTATCTTCCAGAACAGAAACTAATCAAGTAACAAACTAACCTCCCTTTACTAATCCTATCCAAGCTGACTGCGCTTGGCCAACTGCAACACCGAAAACACCATAGCAGAAACTGCACATTGTAGCATCTGACAATAAGCCAACTTCGTTGACTGTTCTGTATTATAGAGCGTTCATTAGAGCAATTTAGTTGACTACTCATCAACTTAGTCGACTGTTTTTCGGTTTGTTTTTCACCATCCTTCTCTGCCTCTTTCTTATATAGCTTAGTAGTTGTACAATTCACCATTCACGATCGCTGCACCATGTTATAGCAGCTTAACCTTGCTTCTCACAATTGCTACTTTCTTCAGGTAATGGTAGCTGGGGTATTACTTTCTACACAATCCTACCTTGCGCTTATGGAACAGGTTTAGACTGCTTAACTGATTAACCATTTTATACAAGTTTACCTACTGCCTCCAGAATCATAGGGTATGCTCATATGCAGCTCAGTTTGAGAATGCCGGTCGGCCTCTAGACCAAAATTGCACACTTTCAAGCCTATTTGAAACCAGAGTGGAATAATATTCACATTACTCTTCTGTCAGTCTTAACACTGCATCCTAGTCCTATTCTCTAGTCCCTTCTTATCTTACACAATCCATTCCCAGAAGCATGATTTCAATGCTTTGATGACCTTCTAATGATGTATCGGCTTCAGTGACAATGATTGACAGATTGAGGGGTTCATTTTCGTACGTAGGCAGTCCTGTATTCGGTATTCCTAGATCGTAGCAGTAGTGCTTTCACTGAAGCATGTTTTTAAGGCTTTGATGACCACTTGTAGTGATGTATCGGCGTTGGTGACAATGATTAAGGGTTCATTTTCGTATGTAGACAGTCCTGTATTCGGGATTCCATCGTAGCAGTAGTGCTTTCACTGCTTTGCTAACTGGATTGCCTCCTTACATTAAGCAAAGGTTGGAAATCCTCTTTCAGAACAGACAGTACATCAAAATCACCACCTCATACTAGAATCAATGGCAAAAGGTTATGAGAGTAACCATTATTGTATATTGTATGGACACCGTGTACAGTCGAACAATGCTTGAGTCAGTCGTCTCCGCACAAAACTCATTGTACATGCGAGTATGAGTCAGTTGTCCTGGCAAGTGTATATAAAAGAATGAGCGAGTTGCCCGGGGCAAGTGGGCGACTATCGTTAGCAAAATCCTTGTGCATACATATTAACGACTATATAATTAGGCAATGAGAGATGTCCTGTGGCTCTAACGAAAAGGCAGCCAGCTAGTGGGGTTGGTGGAGAACCCTTATACTAGTCTGATCTGGTGGGGACCGATTCCACAGGATAGGGACAGAAAAAGCGTTGTCTATTTTTTTACGTGTTTCAGAACCAAAAAAAAAAATAAAATAAAATCAAAGCAAGAAACAGCCTCCCTCACCAAACAACTCAACTTTTATGATTAAATTAGCTGTGGTAGATGTATACATATTATATATCTCTAGATGGAGTGAAAGAAATAGCTAAAACAAAAAGTTTGTTATCGCCTATATTTAATTGACAGGGAGATAGAGGACCGGCGCCACAGAGAGATAATAGAGAGAGATGTGTTTGTACGGTTGTGTAGAAGATGTGTTATTCCCCCGCAATACGTTTATTTATAGTAATAAGGGAGAGAAGAAATCCTTCTTCTCCAAGTAATACAAATCCTAATAAGGAAGAATAACTAGAATCAAATCTAATCTAGGATTTGTGCACTTAAATAAGAAGTTTATAACACTCCCCCTTGTGTAAATACTCAAGTAGATTTAGCATCATGTAGAGTTAAGGAAGTTGACTCGTCAACACTGATTCTGGGAACACGCTATTCTCAAATAAGGTAGGAACTTGCATAAGGAAGTAAGTCACACAAAAAACCCTAAGGCTATGGTAAAAACCCGAGTAGGGACAAAATCCATAGTCTAAGGAAAAATGTGTCATCAGGGATATGATCAACCCAATGTGAGTGCCTTGTCAAAACCTTGTTAGGTAGCAAAACCCAGTGGGAAAAATGCTCCTAATCGTAGGAAAAAGAGTACATTAAGATCAAGCAAGTATACTTCAGGATACTCCCCCTGAGTTTGACATAATTCTAAAGAGAACTAGTAATGTTACAACTCAGAAAGTTTACGCATACCTATTCCTTGAACAAGCTTCTGAAACGTCGCCTTCAGTAGTGATTTGGTGAAGAGGTCGGCCAGATTGTCTTGTGAACGGATTTGCGTGACTTCAATCTTTAGATGCTCTTGTTCTTGATGTGAGAAGAAGAACTTCGGCGCAATGTGCTTGGTGTTGTCTCATTTGATGTAACCCTTATTAAGCTGTTCGATGATGCTGTGTTGTCTTCATAGATCATCATCGGGATGTCAACGACTAGGTAAAGATCGCAAAAGCTTCGACTATGGCCCACAACTGCTCTCAGCCAGAAGCATTCCCGAGTTGCTTCGTGTAGGGCGAGAATATCAACATGGTTAGACGAAGTGGCAACTAAGGTTTGTTTAGTTGACCTCCAAGAAATTGTGGTGCCTCCAATGGTAAAGACATAACCCGTTTGAGAAAGTGCGGATAAGATAAGTATCCTGCATCGGCATAACCAACAAGGCTAAAATCCACTCGAGATAAGGGGGTGCGACATCACTCGAGGATCCATAAGGTAAGAACATGCCCAGATCTGTAGTACCCTTAAGGTAACAGAAGATGTCTTTAACACTAGTCCGGTGTTTGTGTGTTGGTGCATTACTGTATCTTACCAAAAGATTAACAGCAAATGAGATATCAGGTCTAGTGCATTGAGCTAAGTACAATAAAGCGCCTATCGCACTTAGATAAGGAACTTCAGGCTCCAAAATCTCTTCATCATCCTTATTCAGACGGAAGGGATCTCATTTTGCATCTAGCGATCGAACGACCATATGAGTACTCGAAGGCTTCGTTTTATCCTCGTTAAAGCGGCGCAACTCCTTCTGGGTGTAGTTTGATTGATGTACTAAGATTCCATCCGAACGATGCTCTATCTCGAGACCGAGACAATATCGAGTCTTTCCTAGATCTTTCATCTCAAATTCTTACTTCAGGTGCGCGACAGTTCTGTAGAGCTCTTCAGGAGTTCCAATGTGATTCACGTCGTCGACATAAACTGCAACAATCGGAAAACTAGAATGTGACTTCTTAATGAACACACAAGGGCATAGTTCGTTGTTCACATATCCCTGACTGGTCAAATACTCACTCAGACGGTTATACCACATTCTTTCAGATTGCTTCAAATCGTAGAGTGAACGCCTCAATCGAATTGAAAGCGTGTTTCGGAGGTTAAAAATATTTGATCCAGTCAATGTAAGTCTTTCGGGAACTTTCATATAAATTTCCATATCAAGATCCCCATAGAGATACGCAGTTACTTCATCCATCAGCTGTATACCTAGTTTTTCGGAAACTACCAAACTGATAAGGTAGCGAAAATAATCATATCCTTAACGAGTGAATAAGTTCCATCATAGTCAATCCTAGGGGCCTTGTGAGAAGCTTTGCGCAGCAAGACGAGCTTTGTAACGCATAATTTCGTTATTCTCATTATCCTTCCGAACGAAAACCCACTTGTAGCCAACGGGCTTCACATGTGGAAGAGTAGGAGCTACAGATCCAAACACCTTACGTTTAGCAAGCGAATCAAGTTCGACTTGGATTGCTTGTTTCCAGTTTGATCAATCAGTTTTATGTCGACATTCATCAACATAACGGGGTTTAATGTCATCGCTCAACATGATCTTAGTAGCTACTGCATATGCTAATGCATTGTCGATGATCATCTTATTTCTACACCAAACATCATCTAAGCTAGCATAATGGACCAAAATCTCACGATTATTGGGAGGTGGTTTCGCCTCTTTAAGGACGCTTCCGTAATCTAGAATTTTCTCATGAGTTGGATAGAATAAGTAGGCGACAGTCAGATTCATGGTAGGCTATTCAGGGGCCTGTGTCGTGGGTTTCCTCTTCCGGGGGTGTGAATCCTTTGAACCAAGTGGTTTGCCATGCTTGTGTGTAAGGGCAGATGATTGGCTAGCCGTTAATGTACCTGGATCGGCCAAAGTGGCATCCCTTGCCTCCAGGAAGGAAGTCCATCGTACATTTGGTACATCCATCTTTGCACGATGTAGCTAGAATATGTGATCTTGTCACTCGCGCTAGATCGGTGAAAACATCTGGCATGCTCTAAAGATCTAATATGCGTTGCACTTCAATCTCAGACTGAGTGGTACGGGGATCTAAATGAGACAAAGTAGGAGTCGTCCACAATAATTCGCGTCGTTCTTCAGGTTCGTTGATGTTCTTATCTCCCCATAACGACGGGAATAATGACTTGCAGAAGTGACAATCCGCGAAACGAGCAGTAAACAGATCACCTGTCAAAGGTTCTAAGTAACGAATGATTGAAGGAGAATCATATCCGACATAGATTCCCATTATTCGCTGAGGCCCTATTTTTATACGTAAGGGTGGCGAAATCGGCACATAGACCGCACAACCAAAAACGCGCAGATACGATATGTCGGGTTCGTATCCATTAACCAACTGAAATGCGTTATATGGTTGGGTCGCAACAGGTCTCAGGCGGACCAACATGGCTGCGTGCAATATTGCATGGCCCCAAGCAGCGATCGGGAGCTTGGTATGTATGACCAACGATCGAGCAATCATTTGTAAGCGTTTAATGAATGTCTCTGCTAGGCTATTCTGGGTTTGAACATGGGGTACTGGATGTTCAACTTCAACCCCAGCCGACATGCAATAGTCATCAAAATTTTTAAATGTGAATTCTCCAACATTATCCAATTGAATAGATTTGATCGGATAATTAGGGTGGTGAGCCCTGAGCTTGATAACCTGAGCCAACAATTTGGAGAATGCAGCATTCTTTGTGGACAACAAGCACACGTGTGACCAACATGTGGAAGCGTCAACCAAAACCATAAAATATCTAAATGGTCCGTAGAGAGGGTGAATCGGTCCACAAATGTCCCCCTGAATTCTTTGTAGAAAAATAGGAGGATTTGAACGAATCTTGTCATAAGAAGGGTTAATAATAAGCTTTCCCATATAGTAGGTTTGACATGCGATTCCTTGAATTGAACCTAAACTTTGGGTTAATGGATTTCCGTGTGATGATTTGAGGATACGGCGCATCGCTGTTCATCTAGGGTGTCCCAAACGATCATGCCAAAGTGTAATTTCATGCGCGGTTCCAGAGGTAAGCCGGCCACATAGTTGCTTTCTATAAATGGTCGTAGTATACAGACCACTCGGGATACGCTCCGTCTTCTATAGAATACACTCTTGGCCATATTCGTAGGAAGTTATGCACAGAAATTCAACTCCATTTTCTACATAGGTTTCAGCATGGTAATTATTATCTCCAATGTCCTTGAAACTCAACAACTTTCTTCCGGAACGCGGAGAATAAAGTGCCTCATCAATGGTCAAGATTGTACCATTGGACAACATTATTTGTGCTTTACCGTATCCTTCCATCAGGTTGGATGGGCCTAAGAGGGTTGTCAAAGGTGCATTCTTAGTTATGAAGTTAGTGAAATAGATGCGTTCACGCAAAACAGTGAGTGTGGTTGCACTATCTGCCAGACAACTAACTTTTCCACTAATCATACTTAGAAATAAAAATTAATTTGAATCGGTCACATGCATAAAAATTCTAAAGACAAATATCCGTTCAAAATAATTTAAGTATTCAAGGATGGTAATTAATAAAAACTTAATATCCAAATACAAATCACCAACAAATAATCTAAACATAAAGGAAAATTGTGCAAAATTAAACCAAAAAACAAGGGGATTCACCCATTATGTGGAATTCGGCCCTATTATTCTAAAATTTAACTAGAAATAGTTCATGTCTAAGATTCTAATCTTCCATATGGGTGGTATCCTCCTGAAAGTCAGAAACCTCCATCTTAGTACTTTCCGGTTCATCCACTTGCACAAAGTTTGATTTAAACTTCTTACGACGAGAATGATATTCAGCTACAACTTTCTAGGGAGCATGACAAACACATGACCAATGGTCATTTGAACCACAGCGGTAGCACATGTCCGCATCCATGGTTTCAGGTGCTTTGCTCTTATTCTTTAAGTTTGGGGCCTTGGGAGCGAGGTTAGGGCGCTTCTGGGCTTGGTTTCCTCCCTTAGGTGGCTTCAGGCAAGAAGATGTTCTTTTGATGATCAAAATGATCAGCCAAAGCGACCCAGAGTGCTCGTGGATCTTCCTCAACAAGCTACTCGGTTTGCAGTGCATCATGAATGTGTCAGTGGTTTTCTTAGCTTCACCAACTAGGTAGTTCGTCTCATCTTCAATGGCAGGACACAAATTCTTTGCGGTGAGGTGGAGCTTCACATCTTGGACTCACTTGAGGTAGTTCCATCCAGAGACCTCTAAAGCTGTGAAGTCGAGTTTGTTCGAATTCGACATGTTCCTATAAAAAAATAAATGGACAAGATGTAGTTAGTGTAATGGAGAAAAATCAATCCATTCACATAGGAGTAGAACATTCAGGGTTTAAAATTACATAAAAAAACTTTGGGTTTTCATGGGTGACGTTTTTAAGGAAAACTTTAGGTTTTTAAACAAGGCATGTTTCTAGAAACTTCAGGTTTCGAAATAATTCTGAACTTCAGGTTCATATGTTCCTACAGACAAACACAAATATATATACAAAAATATGCAACAAGAAAATATGCAAATAGATCTTCAGGGTCTATTATTATAATTGAATTAATTATTTGGACTTCGTGTCACATCCCAAACTCGGCTCCGCCTTAGCACGATATTGTCTGTTTTAGGCTTACCATTCCTTCACGGTTTTGTTTTTGGAAACTCACATGAGAACTTCCCAGTGGGTCACCCATCCTAGGAATGCTCTCGCCCGAACTCGCTTAACTTCGGAGTTCTGATGGAATCCGAAGATAGTGAGTTCCCAAAAGGCCTCGTGCTATATGAAGGTGGGCATACATATAAGGCACATCACCCCTTATCCGTTGGTCTATGTGGGATGTTACAATCCACCCCCTTAGGGGCCCAATGTCTTCGTCGACACATCCGCATCGAACGACAGAGTGGCGCAGATACCATTCTGTCACATCCCAGACTCGGCTCCGCCGTAGCACGATATTGTTCGCTTTGGGCTTACTATTCCCTCACGGTTTTTTTGGGAACTCACACGAGAACTTCCCAGTGGGTCGCCCATCCTAGGAATGCTCTCGCCCGAACTCGTTTAACTTTGGAGTTCCGATGGAATCCGAAGCCAGTGAGTTCCCAAAAGGCCTCGTGCTATATGGAGGTGGGCATGTACATATAAGGCACATCACCCCCTCTCAGTTGTTCAATGTGGGATGTTACACTTTGGACCAAAATTGATGTGTGGGTTAAAAATTATAATACCTAAAATGTCTAAAAAAAAATAAACAATTAAATTTGGGGCCCAAAAACATGGGCCAAAACACCCACGGGTGGGTTGAGAATGTTTAAACTGTGTGGCCCAAGCCCAAAAATTGGGCTAGGGTAAATAAATATGGGCTGCAGACCCAATATATCAGCCCAGATGGGCGTGGATTAGGTGTGACGCGGTGCAGTGCATCGATTCTCAAGCGGCGAGCTGGGATCTTGTGAGGCGTCGTGCATAAGGACACCAAAGTCCAATTGGGCTGGTGTTGTTCGCGGGCCGAGGGTCTAGTTCAGCCCAATAGGCTGTTTAGATTTGGGTCGTGGTAGCAAAGACAACTAGCAGCCCAAAAAAAAAGTTGATGTGCGATGTAGGCCCGAGGGTCCCAGCCCTACTAAAGTTCTGGTCGAGAAATCCAGAACACCCTAGTGGCGTTAGGTGTGGGATTCGAACCGAAAAAAATCTCCGACGTCGCTTCAAGCGACTTCCCTCGGTCGGTCACGGCATAATGTAAAGTTGGGTCATGCATTATGGTGAATGTTCATGCTATTAGGGCTACAAAAATATCGAGATAAAAATCATTGTTTTGAAAGAACCTAATTGCGTGATGATATTGGTGAACTGGTTTGATGTAGAAAATTTCCACATCAGATTCCTAAGCGCAACAGTCGGAGCGTGCTGATAACGTGTTGTGGCCTATAATTAACTGATAGGGAAAGAGAGTGCCGGCGGGCACAGAGAGAATATAGAGAGATAGATGTGTTTGTAGGGTTGTGTAGAGGATGTGTTATTTCTCCTACACAGTGCTTTTATTTATAGTAATAAGGGAGAGAAGAAATCATTCTCCTCCAAGGAATACAAGTCCTAATAGGGAAGAATAACTAGAATCAAATCTAATTTAGGATTTACATAATCACACTTAAATAAGAAGTTTATAACAGAGCTTTCATTTTTTCAATCAATAGCTAAAACTAAAGGCTATACTATTCGAAAAAGTTAGGTCTTCTCCTTTGGGGTCACAACAACAGGTGTAAGTTGGATTGAAATTTACGATTCTGTCATTAATTATTTTTTTATATTTTATATTTTATATTTTTAAATCCGATCATTTACAAAACATTGAATGAAAATAGGCATTGACACACCCCGACCTGGGAGGGTCGAAGCATGCTGGCCATCACTGTGAGGTGACGTAACCATAAGGGTAAGTGATGTGAAAAAGGTGAATAAATTTAAAACTAATTAGAACTAATTATACTAAACAGTGATAGAGTGCGCAATCGTGGGAATAACCCACTACAAATATTCAGAGCATTAAGACAAGAAGACTACAGTAGAGTAGTCAAAGTACTAAAGTACACTTATTACATAATAGTGATAAGTTCGTACGTCTAATACAGAGGAGAATGTCAGAACTGCCGGAATTCCTCGTGTGCCACAAGAGTACAGCTATCTAGGTCCTGGAGGGGCGAAAAACAAAGTTGAATGGGTCAACAAAACAATGCTTATAAGAAAAACCTTTACTTTCGAAAATACTAACCCCTCTCCGTAAAATAAGTATAGTTTCCTTTAAACCAAACATACTACAATATAGGTACGAAGAATCATGTGCATGCCAACAATATATATATATATATATATATATATCTCAGAAATGTGCCACGATATGAATAATTCAGTAACGATAGAAATGAAGGCATGTTATTGGAAATATACTAACATGCAAGTATATATTAACATCAGTCTGTACTAACACACGAGTCGGAGTCACCTAATGTGACATGTACGACAGGCTAGGAGTAATAATATAAGCTCTAGTGCTACGATCACATGAAGCTTGCGCTAAGCGCAGTCACCTACAAGTCGGAGTCACCTAATGTGACATGTACGACAGGCTCGCACCTAACTTGGATCCAAGACTAGCATACGGTGCGGGACATGAACATACACGTGAAGGCTGGCCCTGGCCCCGGGCGGGAGCACTAACACCTGGGTGTAGTAATGATAAGCTAACTATATGAATATATGTATGCCACACAATTCAAATCAATATACTAACTCACCTGAATTCACATGTGCGTCCTGTAGAATCATTTTAGTATTCTATCATAATACCATAATTATAAGCAGGTGAATATACGTATGAACATTCCATGACCATTATGTAATTCTATCAAGCACATTTACCAAGTTAACTAAAATTGGCATAAAAGGCATAAATCATTTAAATGCATTTTGTGGAAACTATAAGCCATATATATATTTAGAAATAAACTGCCCACTCACAAGTACGTCGCTGGGTCGTAGCCCCCGAGCCTAGCTTGGCCCCGTACGTCATTGGGATACATTGGGAAATAACTAAAATAAAGCACATATACGGAAACCTAAATAAAACCCCCATAGTTTGCTCAAATCTAGGGTTTAAATACATGAAATCGATCTACTCGACGTCACGAACATCCCCAAAATTTTAATAAGTTTTGGACACCGCACGCTCCCCCACGTGCCGGCAAGTGCACGCCCAAACGCGCCCCCACGCGCGGCCAAACCCTAACTGAGGCCTAACGGCCGTTAGGAATATTCCGTTAAAAGCTAATAGAGTTTAACGGCGTTACCCGACGCCGTCAGGAATATTCCGTCAACTCTGACAGAATATTCTGTAACCTTCTCTGGCGAGCCTCGCCGTCGCCGTTGTCTACAACTCGATTTTTGCCGGTTTTCTGGAAAATTTTCAATTCACTATTCTTCTTCATTTCTCAACCATTTTTGATGTACTTATATGGATTTGAAGCTCATGAAGAGTAGAATCACATTATACCTGTTTGGGGTCCAAAAAGTAGACGAGGTGGCCGGAAAAAGCCTTGAAAGATCCGACCAAAAGTGAACTCGTGGAACTCGAGTTGTTTCACGTCAAAGCTTCCTGAAAAACATCCTAGAGGCTTCGAGGAGTTATGGGAAGGCTTCCTCGACCTTTAAAACTCCTTAACTCGGCCTGAAAATCGATGAACTCAAACTCACTATGTTCAGACCTCACAAGTTCGACGTCGAGAACTCATCCATTCCAGATTTCAAGAACATGGTTGTGTTCGTGAGGATGAGGGGAGTACAATGGTGTAGTTTTTGGGTTTGATATGTGAGGTTTAAGGCTGGTTCTTCCTTGTTGCAGAGGAAGGAGATAAACGGGAGAGAGAGAGAGAGAGAGAGAGAGAGAAAGAAGATATTTTTCTTCATTTTTCTGATTGGGTGCAGGAAATAAGGGATGGATAAGATTGGTTGGTATGATTTGAGGGTGTGAAATAATGGGGGTGCACGGGTAGGACTTTAAAGAAAGCTAATAATAGGGTTTTTAGATTTCTTACATAAAAGAAATCGAACACTATCTGAAACAGTGATTTCACACGGATAAAATTACATGTGTTCTCGTAACAACGTGTACAATTTAAATACGATAGTGAGAAACGAAGTAAAAACGATACAAGTATGTCCACGTCATTTGCTAATAAGGGCATAGTAGTCATTTCATAGGAAAATTAGGGACGGGTCTTCACAATCTACCCCCTTATAAAAATTTCGTCCTTCGAAATTTCAATACTGACTACAAATCAAAACCATAGAACAAACGTGGGTACATATCCCGTATGCGCTGTTCTGTCTCCCAAATAGCTTCCTCAACTAAGTGGTTCCACAACAAAACTTTCACCATCCGCATGGTCTTGTTCCTAAGAACCTTATCTTTCCAATCAATGATAGTCACTGGAACCTCATCATAAGTCAAATCTGGATTAGTCTTCAGTGGCTGCGGAGGGATCACATGAGACGGATCAGAAATGTATCTCCGTAACATCGACACGTGAAACACATTATGCACTCTCGCCAATTCTGACGGCAAAACGAGTCGATAAACAACTTCTCCAACTCGTTCGATAATCTGGTACGGTCCGATGTACCTAGGGCTAAGCTTCCCTTTCTTCCCAAATCGTACAACGCCTTTCCATGATGATAATTTCAAGAATACCCAATCACCAACCTCATAAACTCTGTCAGTGGAATGTCTGTCTGCGATACTTTTCTGTCGATCCTGGGCCACCTTCAAGTTAGTCTTTATCACCTGAATGTTCTGTGTCGTCTCGTCCAGGATCTCAGGGCCCACCAAGACTTGTTCACCAACTTCAGACCAACATAGTGGTGTACGACATGGTTTCCTATACAACGCTTCAAATGGTGGCATACCAATACTAGAATGAAAGCTGTTGTTGTAGGCGAATTCTACCAACGGTAAGCGTTTTGCCAAGCATCTCCAAACTGTATAACCGATGATCTCAACATATCTTCCAGACTCTGGATAGTTCTCTCTGACTGCCCATTGGTTTGAGGATGATAGGCTGTCCTGTAGAGTAATTTCGATCCCAAAGCTTCCTAAAAAGCTACCCAGAACTTCGAAGTAAATCGGGGGTCCCGGTCAGAAATGATACTAATTGGAACTCTATGGTACTTAACCACTTCAGACATGAACTGCCAACTGACTCAACAAGTAATTCTCACGAACTGGTATGAAGTGTGCTGACTTGGTAAGTTGATCAACTACTACCCAGATACCATCGTAACCATTTCGTGTACGAGGTAACTTGTACACGAAGTCCATCGTAACATCTTCCCATATCCATTGGGGTATCAGTAGTGGTTATGACAATCCAAAAGGCTTCTTCCTTTCCACGTTAACCTGCTGACAAATTGCATAACGACTGACGTACTCTACAATTTCTCTTTTCATACCTGGCCAATAGTAGAAGTTTTGAATGGTATGATACATCTTGGTACTCCCGGGATGCATCGCATAAGTAGATATATGTGCTTCATCCAAAATATCCCTATTTAGTTCCTCAACATTCAGCTCATACATCCGATCACCTTGCATCAACATGCCGTCAAAATCTCTAACTCTGAAATCCTTCTTTTTCCCTCTTGACACTGCCTGTATCAATTCCTGAGATTCTATATCATTTGCATGTGCTATGAGAACACGATCTAGCAGAACTGGTCTCACTTGGAAATTGGCAATTAGGGCTCCACGTCGACCCTTTTTTTAAAGCTACTCTAGTGGATCTCAAATCCGTCAAAAGAGGAATACGACTTGCATAAAGAGAATTAAGTCGGCCATGAGACTTTCTACTAAGAGCATCAGCTACAGAATTGGCACGACCTGGGTGATACTCAATGGTGCAGTCATAATCAATGAGTAACTCTACCCACCTTCGTTGCCGAAGATTAAGATCTGGTTGAGTAAAGATATACTTAAGGCTCTTATGATCAGTAAAGATCTTACACTTTTCCCTGTAAAGATAGTGCCTCCAGATTTTCAAAGCAAAGATAATGGTTGCCAACTCGAGATCGTGAGTTGGATAATTCTCTCATGAGGCTTTAACTGGCGTGAAGCATATGCAATCACCTTCTCATGCTGCATTAACACACATCCAAGACCATTCAGAGACGCATGGCTGTGGATCTCAAAGTTCCCATTGTCATCGGGAAGTGCTAAGACAGGTGAGTGAGTGAGAAGATACTTCGACCGCTGGAAACTCTGTTCACATTCTTTACTCCACACAAATGGAACTTCCTTGCTAGTCAACTTTGTCAAGGGTAGTGCGATAGTTGAAAAGCCTTTAACGAAGCGTTGATAATAACCAGCAAGACCAAGAAAGCTTTGTACTTCTGTAACTGTCTTAGGTTGTTCCCAATTCTCCACGGTTGCTACTTTATGAGGATCCACAAGCACACCTTGAGTTAATATCACATGCCCTAAGAATGACACATGATCCAACCAAAACTGACATTTGCTGAACTTAGCGTACAGCTGATTTGCCCTTAGCGTCTTTAGAACCAAACGCAGATGCCTAGCATGATCAACTTCATTCTTCGAATACACCAAAATGTTGTCTATGAAAACAATGACGAACCTATCGAGATATGGATGAAATACTCGATTCATTAGGTTCATGAAAGCTGTTGGTGCATTAGTCAACCCAAATGGCATCACAAGAAACTCGTAATGACCATATCGAGTTCTGAAAGCTGTCTTCGAAACGTCGTCGTTCCTAATCTTCAACTGGTAGTAACCCGACCTTAGATCAATCTTAGAGAAGACACAGGCACCCTTAAGCTGGTCAAAGAGATCATCAATACGAGGTAACAGATATCGGTTTTTAATCATCACCCTGTTCAACTGCCTATAGTCGATACATAACCTCAAAGTTCCGTCTTTCTTCCTTGCAAACATAACTGGAGCTCCCTAAGGGGAAATGCTTGGCTGAATGAAACCCTTATCAACCAACTCTTGTAACTGAGTTTTAAGTTCCCTTAACTCTGCAGGAGCCATACGGTAAGGTGTAAGAGAAATAGGATTAGTACCTGAAAGTAGATCGATGGTGAACTCCACTTCACGATCTGGAGGTAAACCAGGTAAATCTTTAGGAAAAACATCAGGAAAGTGCCTGACTACTCCGATGTCCTCCATAGATGCAGTAGTCTCTTCTGCTAGCATAACATGAGCTAAGTAGCCTTGACAACTTTACTCAACAGTCGCCTCGCCTTCATGGCAGTGATAACTCCGTGCTTTAGACCACTACGTTCTCCAACAAATGTGAAAGTAGGCATGCTTGGTCGATGGAAAGTAACCACCTTCTCATAACAATCCAACTTGGCATGATTATAGTCTAACCAATCCATGCCTAAGATAATGTCGAAATCAACGATATCCAAAGGAACACGATTAGTCGACATGACTACATCTTCAACAAGGATAAGACATCCTTGAGGTACCGTTTGGTACGCAGACGGGACGGGACGGGACAGGATGGAACAGATGATGTAAATATTGAAAAAGATAAGGGGAAATTTTGTCTTAAAATGTTATAAATTTGTGTTCCACGGATGTGGAACCAGTCGTTCCACGGGGATAGGTGGAACGAAAAATCAGCCAAATTTCGTCCCATGGGACAACCCGTTCCACGATTTTTAAGCGCACCAAACGTGGGACGGAACGCCTCGTCCCATTGCGTTGTGTTCCGTCCCGTCCCACGTACCAAACAGTACATGATATTCCCCGCTAACATAATAAATTTCACCCCTAGGTATCGAGAATTCCAACTCGTACCCGAGTGAAGTAGGATGTGATTGAGTCGTTTGAGCAAACTTATGGGAAATAACTGAATGTGTAGCACCAGAGTCAATTAAAACTTTAGAAAAATGGCTTAGAACATTCAACGTACCCATAATCAAGTCCGGATTAGCCTAAGCATCCTGTAGAGTGATGTTGTTGACTCTTCCCTGAACCTGTTGCCTGCCTTCACGGCCTCTGTTTACTTGAGTCTGATTACCTCGACCCTAATTACCTCGGCCCTATTGAGGTAGATTTGCCTGCTTGCCTGAACCTCCACTACTAGACGCTATGTCTAGGTTATGATACTACTCTCCAGTATACATCTGTGCTCCACCACCCTGATAGGGTGTATAATCTCCCTGATACTGTGGATAACCTCCATGAGTCTGCTGGTAGCCTCCCTGAATCTGCTGATAGCCTCCCTGATAGTACGGGATCTCAGGTGTGTACTGGTATGGTCATCCCTGGTATTGGGCTAATTCTCCCTGATAGTGGAAAGCTCCACCATAGCCTGTTTGCTAACGAGTACCAAGTGCTGGAAGCTGCCGTAAGGGGAACGTAGGTGGTTGATTAGCAAGCTGATTCCTCTGACTCTGAGGAAAATTACTGGCCATGTGTCCTGTCTATCCACAAGTGAAACATCCTTTGTTTCGTCCTTGTCTACACTCACCATGGTGGCAGTTATTACATCTACGACAATACAGAGCACTAGAATTTTCAGAGTTCCATTGACTCTGAAAACGAGAGCTGCCAGTGGATCTGCCGCCTCTACGAGGTGTACCAGAGTTAGAACCCCCGCTCGACGATCCAGAGCTATTTTCGCCTCTCTTGAAGTTCCGAGTCCTTCTCGGACCAAGCGATGATTGCCCCATGTTATAGTTCCTCTGGGCATTCCTGCCATCACCTTCGTCATCATCATCGAGAGCGTTCTCTGAATCTTCAACCCAAAGTAAGATCTCGAAGAATTCCTGATAAGTAGCACAAGGAGTAGTGGTTGCCATAGAACGCCATTTCTTGCAAGTTCCTCTCTTAAACAAACAAAGCATCTATCAGGGATTAGCAGCAGTCTCGGGGCAATAACGAGATAGGTTTATGAACCTCCGATGGTACTCAGTGGCTGACATTTTACCCTGCCTCAGCTCTGTGAACTCATTCTTCTTACAATCTATATATTTCGGAGGAATAAATCTGGTCTGAAATATATGCTTGAAGACATCTAAATCCATCACATCCTCAGCAGACAATGGTTTCTTCTCCTGTTCCCACCAAGTCTCTGCTCCCAAACAAAGGAACCAGGTCGTCGTATCGACCCATCTCTCTACTGGAAGATTTCCTCGTCGTTCCATGATTCGAAAAGTTTTCTCAACATGATCAAACTATATCTCTGATTTCTCCGCTCCCTCATTTCCAAAGAATTCATTAATCTTCAGGCAAAGTACGGAAAATTATTCTCAGCTGAAGTACGTGGCTGTCTTCGAGGTGGCATGGTTCTGACATAAGAAAACAAGAGTTAAAACACACTAAGAAGTGAAGGACTGTCTAAACCTATGCTCTGATACCAAGCTAATACACCCCGACCTGGGAGGGTCAAAGCATGCTGGCCATCACCGTGAGGTGACTTAACCATAAGGGCAAGTGATGTGAAAAAGGTGAATAAATTTAAAACTAATTATAATAAACAGTGATAGAGTGCGCAATCGTGGGAATAACCCACTACAAATATTCAGAGCATTAAGACAGGAAGTCTATAGTAGAGTAGTCAAAGTACTAAAGTACACTTATTACATAATAGTGATAAGTTTGTATGTCTAATACAGAGGAGAATGTTAGAACTGCCGGAATTCCCCGTGTGCCACAAGAGTACAGCTATCTAGGTCCTGGAGGGACGAAAAACAAAGTTGAGTGGGTCAGCAAAACAATGCTTATAAGAAAAACCTTTACGTTCGAAAATACTAACCCCTCGCCGTAAAACAAGTATAGTTTCCTTTAAACCAAACATACTACAATATAGGTATGAAGAATCATGTGCATGCCAACATTATATATATATATATATATATATATATATCTCTCTCTCTCTCTCTCTCTCTCTCTCTCTCTCAGAAATGTGCCACAATATGAATAATTCAGTAACGATAGAAATGAAGGCATGTTATTGGAAATATACTAACATGAAAGTATATATTAACATCAGTCTGTAGTAACACACGAGTCGGAGTCACCTAATGTGACATGTACGATAGGCTAGCTGTAATAATATACGCTCTAGTGCTATGATCAAATGAAGTTTGCGCTAAGCGCAGTCACCTACAAGTCGGAGTCACCTAATGTGACATGTACGATAGGCTAGCACCTAACTTGGATCCAAGATGAGCATACGGTGCGGGAGGTGAACATACACGTGAAGGCTGGCCCTGGCCCCAGGAAGGAGCACTAACACCTGGGTGTAGTAATGATAAGCTAACTATATGAATATATGTATGCCACACAATTCAAATCAATATACTAACTCACCTGAATTCACCTATGCGTCATGTAGAATCATTTTAGTATTCTATCACAGTACCATAATTATAAGCAGGTGAATATACGTATGAACATGCCATGACCATTATGTAATTCTATCAAGCACATTTACCAAATTAACTAAAATTGGCATAAAAGGCATAAATCATTTAAATGCATTTTGTGGAAACTATAAGCCATATATATATATATAAATAAACTGCCCACTCACAAGTACGTCGCTGGGTCGTAGCCCCTGAGCCTAGCTTGGCCCCGTACGTCATTGGGATACGTTTTCCCTATATGCGAAATAACTAAAATATAATTAATTAAAGCACATATACGGAAACCTAAATAAACCCCCATAGTTTGCTTAAACCTAGGGTTTAAATACATGAAATCGATCTACTCGACGTCACGAGCATCCCCAAATTTTTAAAATAATTTTTTGACACCGCACGCGCCCCCACGCACCGGCAAGTGCACGGCCAGACGTGCCCCCACGTGCAGCCAAACCCTAACTGAGGCCTAACGGCCGTTAGGAATATTCCGTTAAAAGCTAACAGAGTTTAACAGCTTGCCGGTTTTCTGGAAAATTTTCAAATTCACTATTCTCCTTCATTTCTCAACCATTTTTCACGTACTTTATATGGATTTGAAGCTCATGAAGAGTAGAATCGCGTTATACCTGTTTGGGGGTCCACAAAGTGGATGGAGGTGGCTGGAAAAAGCCTCGAATGATCCGACCAAAAGTGAACTCGTCGAACTTGAGTTGTTTCACGTCAAAGCTTCTTGAAAAACGTTCTAGAGGCTTCAAGGAGTTGTGGGAAGGTTTCCTCGACCTTCAAAACTCCTTAACTCGGCCTGAAAATCGATGAACTCAAACTCACTGAGTTTGGACCTCACGAGTTCAACGTCGAGAACTCGTCCATTCCAAATTTCAAGAACATGGTGGTGTTCGTGAGGTTGAGGGGAGTTCAATGGTGTAGTTTTTGGGTTCGATCCGTGAGGTTTAAGGCTGGTTCTTCCTTGTTGCAGAGGAAGGAGATAAATGGAAGAGAGAGAGAGAGAAGAGAGAGAGGAGATATTTTTCTTTCTTTTTCTGATTGGGTGCAGGAAAGGAGGGATGGATGGGATTAGTTGGTATGATTTGAGGGTGTGAAGTAATGGGGGTGCACGGGTAGGACTTTAAAGAAAGCTAGGGATAGGGTTTTTAGATTTCTTACATAAAAGAATTCGAACACTATCCGAAACAGTGATTTCACACATATAAAATTCCACGTGTTCTCGTAACAACGTGTACAATTTAAATATGATATTGAGAAACGAAGTGAAAACGATACAAGTACGTCCATGTCATTTGCCAATAAGGGCATACTAGTCATTTCACATAATCGAGGCGAAATTACATAGGAAAATTAGGGAGGGGTCGTCATAGGCATGCATATAGAGACTTCAAATTCTGATTAGAATTTTTCCAAAATGTTTTAAACTTATTTTGATAAAAAAAAAAAAAAAAAAGTTCCGATATATTTCAATTTTTACTAGTTACTTTCTAAAATTAGGGATATCATAATCAAATTTCATGTTTTATAATGTTCGTTATTTAGTTTGGATAGGCCTGTATAAAGGCCACGGTTAGAGTATATTAAGTATTTATTTTTATCACAATGATAATGGTTCATGTCTTGAAAATTTAGGACCATATAATTGTGATTGCGTCTTATTATCTTAGTGTTAATAATATCGTGTGTTAAAAAAAACATAATGGAATATTTTATATTTATTTTGTTTTTTTTGGACTTGAAATATTAGAAAACAAATTTTGATATTAGAATTTACTATTATAATGATTTTGAAAGATATTAATTTGTATAAATACTCTATATTTTTAGTTGAATTTTAATTTTATTCTATAATGATCTGGGGTGGGAAATATGCTCTCCATTGAGCGTGGGAATGGAAATCACCAATTAAAAACTTCATTTTAATCCTTGAAAAATATAACTTTTGTAATCTTGTGGAAGAACAACGCCCACGGGTCCAAGAGTTTCCTCGACGGCGATCTTCCATTATTGAAGCTAGTTCTTTCAACCACCAACCTCATTTGACTTTCCTTGAACCCAGAAACAAGTCCCAAGCTTTGGTTGGGGCATCAGTGCATCAAAGAAGACGAATCGAACGATTACCCATTTTAGGGTTTTGGTGGTCCAAGGCAATTTTTAGGCATCTTTCTAATCAAATTGGACTTCTTCACAGATATGAAAATTGTTCCATAAACTGAGCTCTACTTGCTTGTGAAATTTGGTGATGTTTGGAGTTGGTCAGAATTTCAGGTTTCCGTTCATTGTAGCCATTGCGCATGGCGGCGCGTGTGACGGCATGTGGGAAACACCGACCACCTAGGTTTTGGATAGCGAGACTTCCTCAATGTCATGAGTCCATATTCGAGGTCCGTTTGTTGAAACTCAATACGATGATTCGATTGTTAGAATTAAGGGATAAATGTACCGACATTCGATTTTTGTAACTGACAACGATTCGACCGTTGGATCGTCACGAAACTATAATATGTTATTGGTCATATTATTTTAGGATCTTTTACGGATTAGAAATCTAATGTACGGATCTTTCGGATTGAAGGAAATCTTAAATTGTTGACCTTTGTAGTATGTGAGATCCGACCGTTAAATTGTCACATATTAATATGTGTTATTGTAAATAATATTTGAGAACCTTAGAAACTTGCGGGTTGGAAACCAACGTACGGATCAGGGCCGGCCCTGAGGGTAGTCGGGGTAGGCGGTTGCCTAGAGCCCCCAAGCTCGGGGGGCCCCAAAATTTTTTTATACATCCTTCATATAACATATAAATATAAAGAAACGTAAGAAACATTACAATTACTTCTGATGGTGCAGCGGAAACGGTTCCACTCTGTTTCTCCGTTTCCTTGGGGTGAGCATTTCGAAACCCCTTGTAGGCATTAGTTTTTGCATTTTTTCAAATCTATGAAATTAATAGTCCCAATCGGCCAAATCCATTTTTTTTTCTTTTTGCTTTTGAAAGTAACCTCAAAAAAAAAACCAAAAAACCAAAAATAAAAAATAAAAAATAAAAAAATAATCATAACTTTGTAAATTTTTTTCTTTCAACTTCCCCGTCTTTCCATTTCTATTGAATGTTTAAGCAACTATCACTTGGTCTGAATATTATAATTTGAGGTAACCGAAACTTTGAATTTAAATTTTCTTTTTCAATAATTTATTGTTAAACTATGTTATTCTAAAATTTGATTCGTTAGTGTGATGTTGATTTTAGAAAGAACACAAGAGAACCACTTGGCGTTGTTGAATTATTATATTCGTTAATCAAATTTATTGTTTTTTACTCTCTTGATCATCAAGTTTTATTGTTATTCACTCTCAATCTTAGACTCTTGACTGCAAACACTTTGTGCATTTGCGTCTAAAGACATGTAATATTTAAGTAATGTTAGTATATCTTTTTTCTTATGATATTAATTTTTAATGATATTCGATGAAGAAATAAACTTTTTATGTAGTTAGCGAAGTCTTTTTACTACATACCAATATACAAAAAGTCGAAGGTCCGAGAACTTTAGGGCCCCTACTTTGTAGACTCGCCTAGGGCCCCCAAATTCTCAGGGCCGGCCCTGGTACGGATTTTCCCGTATTGAATTTCTAAGTTTTGAGGAAATTATCGTTCACCGCCGCCTGAAATTGCGATTGTGGATATCTGACCGCCAGATCGTCACAAAATTTTAATATATTGTTGTACAAACATATTAAGACCCTTAGGAAGTTATCGATCAGAAATCCGGTGGGCAGGTCTTTCGGATTGGATTACTAGGGTTGTTGACCGTTCCATTGACCACGTCGACCGAGTGTTGACTTTTGGTCAACATGTTTTGAATCGTTCTTAAATACTAAAATTAGTATTGCTAGAGACTAAGTAGGGCTTAGTGGGCCTATCTTGGTTACCGAGCTATCCCAATTAATGTTTACCTTAATTTACATGCAAGTGACCCCTTATTGTGATTTATATGTTTGTTGAAGTTCTAGATAATATAAATGAGATGTATGATTACTAGTATGAAAATATGAGCTAGAACCTCGTTATAATTATTCCTTAGAACTCGTATGTATGTGTGACTAGATATTGGCTAGTTAAATGGAATCGATAATATGTACATTTGAAATTGTGATTCACGATGAACTGGCGTATGTTATAAAATGTATGATCTGTGATTCGATATTCATTTATCTTGTTAAATCGATAGTATGTATGTTCGTAACTACAATTCATATTGATTTGATGTATGTTATGTGATGATGTGACTGCACCATGTATCAATGGTACATGGATGGTCCCACCTGATTAATTCGCATTAAGGGACCATACGCATTATAGGGATGACTCCGCCTAGTTAATCCACATTGGGGAGTCACTGCCTACTTGGTGACATTATCTCCATTGGTGGTTCTGCCTGATTAATCCACATTGGGGGACCACACGCACCTTAGGGGTGACTTCACTTGGTTAATCCGTATTGAGGGGTCTCTGCCTACTCGGTTTACTTCCATAGGTGGTCCAGCCTAATTAATCCGTATTGGGAGACCACACTATTGGATGCTGCCTATGGTCCCACTTGGTTAATCCGTATTGGGGGACCATACACATTCTAGGGGTGACTTCGCCTAGTTAATCTGCATTGGAGGGTCACTACCTACTTGGTTATATTAAATCCATAGTGATCCAGCTAGGTTAATCCACATTGGGGGATCATGCTATCAGATGGATGCCTATGGTTCCGCTTGGTTAATCGCATTAGGGAACCATAAGCATTCTAGATTGGATTTCTGTTGAGTGGTTTGGAATCATATTCAAATTGAGATTCGGTTAAGTGATCTGGATACACTAATTTGCCTCAATTCCGTTGAATTGTCCGAAATTGTATTTTAGTCAAGATTCCATTGAGTTGGTTCGGACCTAGATTCCTATAAATCTTTATGGTTCCTATGTGTCACTCTAGCCCTAATTTTCTATATGTATGTAATATTGAGGACCTTTGTGCTTTAAATTAGAAAGACCGATGAATGTCTAGGTGACTTATTCAGGATTTCTGGTTAGATTATTCATAAGTTTATAAAGTATGATTTACATCTAATTTTTATTTTTCGGATTGGTTGTTAAATATGGTTAAAGACTATTGTTATGCATCGTTGGTTGTTTAACGTAGTTAATTCTTAAAATTGTCCATCTTGATTCTCTGAATCTATTATTTGACGTGATAGTGGAATGCTGTTGGAAAGCATGTGATGTATGTGAATGATGAAATGACAATTCTGGGCTGGTATATGGTTGTTATGTGATTTGGAAATTTATGTTTTCTGCTAGGAAGTACTATGAGGAATGTCAGAGATTAACATAAGATAAACTACGAATGGCTTGTTCCCGTCTTAGGGTATGTAGGCAGTCTAACACAGATGTTAGATGCAGCCATGAGCTAAGGAAAAATTACTATGTCGCTGAACCGTTGACTTGTTTTGGTCATGTGTCGGAGGCGGGGGCATGCTAGAGGAACAGTTGCTCGGTGACGTAACGTATCGATCCTGGACGTATTTCGGGATTGGGGCGTGACATATTTTGTTGTATATATTTAGATAAATAATTTTTTTTTCAATGTAATATATTCGGATACAATTTGTATTCTTCATTTAGGTACACTAGTTCATTTAATATACTTCGGTATACTCATTGATACAAACATTTAGCTAGGTACATTATTCTTTATAATGCATTTTGGTACATACATTTAGGTATTGACGTTTAGGTGCATTAATTCGATATATTACATTCCGGGACATATCTTTCGGTACATACATTTTATACATACATTTCGGTACATCCAATTAGGTACAAAAATTTTAGTACAAAGAAGTCAATTTAATATATTTCAGTATAGTCATTTTTTTATACTTATGTATTTAGATATTTTTCTTATGTGCCACTATTTATTTTTAATGTCCTTTATTAATAAAATAAATTTTTTTAATGTGGAGACATTAAATAAAAATATCTATTAAATAAAAAAAATAGAATATGAACTTAATAAATGTACACTTTAAAATATTGAAATCAATATGTAATCTAACACCAGATTTTTTTTTTTAAATTCCAATCTGTTGTAAAATTGACGGTGTGTGCAGTGGAATAAATAAAACAAGACACAAAATTTACGAGGTTCCTCTACAGTCAGTGTGACTGGAGTACATCCTCGGAGCAGCAGTAGTATTTTCATTTATAATTTGGAATAATAGGAGTACAAATATAACTCTCTATATTCTCCCCCTCTTTCTTCCTCTCTCTCTTGTCTCTTCTCTATTTTCTTTCGTGAGCCTTGTGGCTTCTATGTTGGTGTCAATTTGTTCCTTCCCATTTCTCTTATATTTATAAGAGAAGCATGATCAAAGCATCTGCATCTTTTTGCAGTGGAACAAAATGGTGGAGGACAACTATTATTTTACTTATAGTTGAGTGGACATCCACTTACTTTACAACACTCCCCCTTGGATGGCCATAAGTTTTGACGCCGATGCTGGCTACCACTCCAATAATTTTCACTTGCCTTATCTGTCCCCTAGGTAGAAGTGGTATGTTCTCTAGTTTTCCCCAGGCAGATATGGCATCTTCTCTGGAAAACCTTAAAATCTTAATCTGTTTTTGGGTGCTCCCCCTGATGAGTTTCTCCCCCTGATTTTAAATTATTTAGGCTGATATTTCACCCAAAGATGATATAACATTTTCACTTGATTTACTTGTTGTTGACTTTCCACAGCTTGATCTTGAACTGGGCTGGAGGGCCTTCTGCTAGACTTCTTCCAAAGATCTGAATTTACTCATTTTATCTGGAGCTGAATTTGATTCAATAATGGTGGACACTTGATCTTGAATCAGACTTATGATTCCTTCAAGGGCCATGAGACTTGTTCTTGAATGAAATGGAACCACGAGCAGCTCCATGTGATAAGTGATCTTCAGCTCCGTCAGGGATGGATCAACACGTGTTTTGTTGTGCTTGCCTCCACATGCTTTAATGTATCATTTTCATTTGGCTTATTTGCTCCCTTTGCAGAAGTGGTATTTTCCCTGGTTTTCCTCCATGCATGTGTGACATCTTCTCTTGCAGTATTTGTCCCCTGATGCAGGAGTGGAATGCAACCCTTGCATTTGAATGGTGTTTCATCACTTCTCAGCGGTTCATCATGCTTGGCAGCTTCAGTGTAAATAGTCAACATTATATCAACAGTTGAAGATGAGTACTTGAGAGCGATGCAAGGTAAGCAACCAGGCAAAGGTTCCAGGTAGTCAGTTCTAGATCAGAAGCTTGATTCCATGTGGCGACTGATTGCTCTATTTCTCCTTGTCTTGTAAGTAAGAACAAGGACAAAGGAAAGGATAAGGAGATTGCATGATATGAGATACTCTTGCTCTCGTCCCTGATGATATGAGATACTTTTGCTCTTGAAGAAAAAAGTATAAGATTTTGATGTTGGTGTAAACCTTTTCGATCGAAAGGGGTTTCTTGCTGAAGAAATTAGTTAGGCACTTTTAGGGACTTGGTTGAAGAGGTATTCTCGGAGAGGAAGAAAACTGAGTATGTTGAGAGGTTTGGTTGCAGATGCATTCTCGACAAAGAGAGAGAGTTAGGCGTTTTGGATGTGTGCCTTGCCATAGGGGATGAAGGTCGACATATATAAGGATTTTCCAATAGTAAGTAGTGGTGTTGTGCCTTTACTCTTGTAAGCAACTGTGGTGTAATTAGAACAGTAATATTTACGCGTTTTCAACTTTGTCAGAGATCTTTAACAAAGTTGCACGTAATATCCGAAAAGCTGAGATTGCGTCTGAGAAATGTTGACTCACTTTATGCAGGAAATCTGGCTTTTGAAATTCGAAAAGCGGTGCATCTTCGATCTTTGAACAAGTGGCTCTGTTGCTTCTTCTTTTTATAGAGGCATCAATTGTGCCCAAAATGTATGCTTGGAAAACTGCTGCATGTAGAATCTTCCCCTTCTTGCACTTTTGAGATTTTATCTTTCATCATTTCTAAAAATGGCTTGTCCATCTAACCTTTGTTTAGATTTGAGTCTCGGGAGGGATACAGACGAGCTGCGTGAAGATAATATTTGGCGCCCGTCCTTCTTATCTTCTAATGGCCCTCTTACAGTTGGAAACTCTGTGATGAGGGATAATACAACTGCTACAGTAGTAGCTAAGAATCTTCTTACTCCAGAGAATAACAGAATACTTTCAAAACGGTTTGATGAGCTGGTCGTTCAAGACTCCTTAGCTTTCAGTGTTCAGTGTGCTAGCTTCATTTCCAATATGGGTCAACGCCTACTTGCCCGAACTTGCCAAGTTGAATCATTGATGGATGAAGTGGCAAGTCTTAAACAAGAGATCAGAGAGCTTAAGCACGAGAATAGAGTGTTACACATGCTTACAAATAATTACTCAACGAGCATGAAAAGAAAGCTCGACCAGCTGTTGGAATCCGAAAGTCGGACTTAAAATGATAATCAGAGGTTCGATGCTTTATTCCAAAAACACGTATTGCCTTCGTCATCCAGAGTTTTACCAAGTATTGAGGCTCCAAATAATCAATCTCTGGTGCTTCCCCCTTCTGGGGTGCTTCCGAGTACTGAGGCTTCACATGAGCAACCTTTGTGAAGGTTCCCTCCTGTTTGTTCATTTTAACTCATGCGTATGTACATGTCTTATAATTTCTCGAAAATATTAATAGATAAGCTTTATTTCATTCAATGTATTGTGTCAAATATAATAAAGCTTAAACTTCACTAATATGTGGTCCTTCTGGACCAAACATTAATTCATCTTTTCCCTCACAAGGATGAATGATTTTTCTTAGTGTCTACATCATTTGAGTATTCAACTCATAATCTTCAATCTGTATGATTCTTTAATATCATGGATAAGATTCGTGTTGGCATATTGCTTGATCTGCAGCTCGAGACAATATTCCTCTCAACACTTTAGAATCTTTCTTGACTCTTCAGGAGTTCTAATTAAATATCATCAACTCTTCAGGAGTTCTATTTTAATGTCATTGACTCTTGCAAGAGATTTTAGTATGTTGCAACAATATCATAATGATAGTACTCATTAAGGCAATTTATACCATCCATTGATATTGAGTACATGATTTATGCTTTACCCTTCAGGGGCTTACTTCAAGCAATTTGAAACCTTCAGGGATTTTCTACACTTCATGACACATTTTTCTTTGGAATTTATACAGAGCAATTTGCTCCCATGTATACTTGAGGGATTTACTTATGGAGATATGATGTGGGCGACCCACAACCCTTCGTATATAATTCTCCATTCATATGAAATCATTTACAACCTTGTGTCATATCATGTGAGTGTATTTCACTGTATTACAAATGCCCATATGTAACCTCCTTGGTTCAACATCTTTTGGCTATTTGTATCGTATTCAAGTATATAGGTCCATTTTTCCACGTTCTTACAAAATTGTAATGTAATTGCCTTTCTCCATTTTTGGCCAATAATAATTCCTTCCATTGATGGAAAAAGAATGGGACTTAATATCAACACAGCTCATTGATGAATTTAGTAGCTACTAAAGAACCAAAATTAACATTGGTTATCATCAATCCGTGATCCCATATTCTCATGTGCATGCGCATGCATAAAAAACTTTTTGTTTCTTTGGATATCCATTGCCTCTTCAAGGGCATTACACTATCTCCTCCAGGATAGTCATAATTTAGAGAATGCAGATCATAACCTCTTCTTGAGCGTTACAGAGCTTGGATTTTAATCTCCACTTCCGGGAGTTGAGTCATTGGAACCTATACGTCGATCATGCTTCATGCATGAGACATCAAAATTCCCACGTCCGCGGATTGTCCTTTCTGGGACGTGTATCCATACGGTGACTATCATGCTTCCGGCATGTAACAGTTATGCTTCGGGAATGCAATAGTTCAGTAGTGCCATATTTTTCTTCTTTCGAATGACTGAACCTTTTGAATCTAAGGGTTTGCCACGCTTTAGGCGTGCAACAGATAAATCATTTGCTACCACATTATTTTGTCCAATAAGGACATCAATTCTTGTAGGCACATTTGTAGCAAGTATATGTGATTTCATCACTTTCGTTGCATCATTAAATGCATCTGGCATTTGATTGACACATCGTTGTTTCATTCAATTATTCTTACTTCATTTTTATATTGATTGCTTCGTGAATCAAAATAAGACAAATTCTCTTCGTTCTTCTGGAACGGTCTTTTCTCATCATTCTTCTGGAATGATATTTTCTCATCGTTCTTCAGGAACAGTGTTATTTTCTCCCCTAACGGTGGGAAAATTGTCTTATCAAAATGACAGTTCGCAAACCATGCGGTAAACATATCCCCAGTCAAGGGTTCTAAATATTGAATGATATATGGTGTTCAAAATCAATGCCCAATCGGCGATGATGCCTCATTTCAGTACGTTGTGGCAGTGCAATAGGCACATAGATAACACAACCAAAAACTCGTAAATGTATAATGTTTGGCTGGTTTCCAAACACGAGTTGTACTGAGAAATATTGATGGTTGGTAACAAATCTCAACCGAATCAAGAATGCATCATGCAAAATAGCATGTACCCATGTAAAAAACTGGCAATTTTGTTTTCATGAGCAGAGCGCGGGTAATCAATTTCATCCGCTTAATAAATGCTTCTGCCAAACCATTTTGAGTATGGACATAAGGAACTTCTGGTCCATTTTTTTTAATAGTCTGTAAATTGAGACTCTTATGGCCTTTATTACAGTTAAGTTGAGGTTCCTCAAACTTACTATACTCATCAAGGAACTTCATGTCCTGATCTTGAGGACCTAGGGACTTCATGCTCGATCTTTTTACATGATGAAACTTCAGGCCCAATCATTTTTATATGATGAGGATCAAGAAACTGCAGGTTCTGATCTAATCAAGGAACTTCGGGTCCTTGTTATATACTCATCGTAACAAAAGATAAGTACAATAAATAAATCAAAGCAATATGCGGTAATTTCAGCCATACTGAATAAATTGCATAAAGCTTGTGACAAGGGCTTTAATTCAGCACAATTCACATAAATATCAAAGCTTTAAAGCAAAGGGCAATAATTCTACCCACTGTTAATAAATAGAATTTGTGATAGGGCTTTAAACCAACACCATGCACATAAATATTCCAAAACAGAAAATGCAATGATTAAGTCCTCATTTTTTTTTCTTTTTCTTGGTCTGCCACTTTCTTTTGTTTCATCCCTTTTATTTTTGTTATTATTTCACAGTTCTTAAGTCATTTTAGTTACTCGGGAAGTAATAGTAACAATAAGTTCCAATTGGTGTTCCTTCTTCGGTGAGTTTCGAAAAAGTCGAAACGGTTCCCATAAGTTTTGGAGTCAAGAGTGTCTGCAACTTATGAGAAGATCAAACCGTTATATTTAGCTCAAGAATGTCTGCAACTTAAGAGGATACCGAACAACTTTCGTGAAGAAACAATTTCGATTTGAGCTACCGAAATGGAGTTTTGGTACTCATAAGGTGGTTGTCCAGTTTTCTGAGGAAATTAGAAACTAGTTTGGTATTTCAGGCATCTGCGATGATCGCACCGTTGGAATTTTATAAAAATTCGATATGTTGTAGATACTAGGCTGACGAACAACTTTGAAGAAGAAAGTATTTCAATCCGAGGTCTGCGAGTTAGAGTTTCGAGGCTGTTTACATGGCTGTCAGATTCACTACGAAGTTTGAGTCTGTACTCTTTTGCTTCTGCAAAGGATGATATACAGTCATACAACAACATATATATATTTGCATCAGGAAAATCAGTAGTACAAAGATTTTAAGATGAAATGAAAAGATTTTCTTATCTGTGATATTAGGTGAACAGGATTTGTGGCGTTGTGCTTTCCACCGACATGAGAACTTCTCGTGCTGATAACGTATTGTAAAATTGACGGTGTGTGCAGTGGAATAAATAAAACAAGACACAAAATTTACAAGGTTCCTCTACAGTCAGTGTGACTGGAGTACATCCTCGGAGCAACAATATTATTTTCATTTATAATCTGGAATAATAGGAGTACAAATATAACTCTCTATATTCTCCCCCTCTTCTTCCTCACTCTCTTCTCTCTTCTCTATTTTCTTCCGTGAGCTTCGTGGCTTCTATGTTGGTGTCAATTTGTTCCTTCCCATTTCTCTTTTATTTATAAGAGAAGCATGATCAAAGCATCTGCATCTGCATCTTTTTGTAGTGGAACAAATTGGTGGAGGGCAACTATTATTCCACTTATAGTTGAGTGGACATCCACTTACTTTACAACACAATCCTTTTTATAGGAATAATGTTCACAAAGCCCCTTAAAATTATGAGAAGTTTTATTGGCTTAAAATAGAACTATTACCCCTTTATCCTCTTAATTGGTAAAGATACATTTGACTTTTAAGCATTTAGTCAGGATACTTTTTTAGGAGAATTATATGCAGGTCTCCTTTTAGAATAGAATTTTCACATTTTTGTCAATTATATATAGTTTTTTTTTTAGTACAATGATATATTTTACACTAAGGAGATGAGAAGTTTGGTTAAGCCATACAATGGTCAACCTAATTTGATATCGAATTCGCCATCCACGAGATTCGAACCTAAAACCTCTCACTTACAAGTGAGAGGAATACTACCAGACCGTAGTACTAAATGACTTCAATTATATATAGTTTAATATGCATATATAAATTTTTGTTTTTGTAATATAATAAGATATTTTGTATATATGTCAAACTATAATTTACAATCAAGATAGTACAACGATAATCCTCGTCGGATTCTCCAATCACATCTGTTCATCGTACATCGTGTGATTAGAAATCATTGTAAATTTTTTTTATTTAAAATTGAATATAAACAGTACCTGACAAAAATTGACCGCACGATGTATGATGAACGAATGTGATTAGAGAATCCTCAGGATTCTCACAAAGAGGATCCAGCGAGGATCCTCTCTCGAGATAGTATAGTGCTACTTTTTAATGGAACATTATTGCTCTTTATTTTTTTTCTATGTAATCCAAAGTGTTATTTTATTTATTTATTTAATGGAACATTATTGCTCGTTTTAATGGAATATTATTGCTCTTTATTCTCTTCATTTGTAAATGAGAGGTTTTATGTTCGATTCTCACAAAAGGCGTATTTGAACCATATTATTGTTAACTCATTGTGAGGTTTAATCCAGTCATCCATCACTTAATGTAGATAACAGTCTTTGTTTAAAAAAAGTGTTACATTTTGTATTGAAAATAATAATAATAAAAGACAAAAGGAGGCTTAGAAGTGGAAGAAATGAGGAGGTGGTCACCTACCGCCACGCCTAAATGCCAAGCTCATACCAATCTCACCAACTTATTTTGCCAACTGAAATGAAGGTGGTCCCCTTTTTAAAAGAGAAGGTGGTGACGCATGATGCATGTCCAATTTCTGTTTGACTCTTTATAATGAGTCATTCTTTATACTTATAAATTATAGTTTGACAGATAAAAATATATGTTTAAATTATGATAAGAAAAATTTATATCACTCTTTAAATAAAAATTTGTCTAAATAAACAATACCTCTTTATGTGTAAAAACTTAAGTTTTTTTTTTATGAAATTAAATACACACATTTTTTAATACAACCATATATTTTACACTAAGAGGGAGGGGAGAGTTCGGCTAAGCCACACAATGGACAACCTAATTTAGTATCGAATTCGACATCCACGAGATTCGAACTTAAGACCTCTCACTCTTAAAACACAAAATATCATACTATAAACTCCACATCGTACCGTTTCTCTTTTTACGTTTTGATGAAGAAATTACATGCCTTGTGTGACCAATATTAATTCCCTAAATTTGGTAAAGATATTCAAAAAAAAATCTTAGTGAATGTAGGTAGATACGTGATGATATTGGCAAAATTTTAGCTGAAATTCCACCAATAGAAGGGAAAATAACGATGACGTGATAATTATAAAAAATGCTGTCACCAAAACCCAACTACAACACCGTACCAGTGGGCCCCATTTAACTCGCACAAATCCTGAGGGTCTAGTCACCCACCAACCCCGGACCGGTTTCTGGTGGCAGGTCCAACCAACCATCCGGTTCGAACCGGAGACTCGATTCCCTATATACCTTCTTCGTTCCTCTTTCAATTCAGGTTCATCTTCCTGTGTGTAACCCTTTAGTCATATAAGAGAAGAAAATCTGGTGCAATCCAAAGCAAAGTAAAAGAAGAGAAGAAAAAGAAAAAACACAGAGCAGCAATGGCAGCCAATGGAGAGGAGCAGCAAACACAGGCAGCAAACTCGAGGCACCAAGAGGTTGGCCACAAGAGCCTTCTCCAAAGTGATGCTCTTTACCAGGTATATATTTTCATAATCTCGAACGCGATGTTTTGTTTCACGCGGTATTCTAATCTGGTATACATTGCGATGAGAGAATTTAAACTTGGGTGTCGAGGGCATACTGTCCTTCTCAACCTGGCTACATCTAGATTTGCAAAATTTGGAAGGTGATTAAGGTTTACGAAGAAGCTCATGTTTTGGTTTTTGGGTTTTGATTTTTGTGCAGTATATATTGGAGACAAGTGTGTACCCAAGGGAGCCTGAATCCATGAAGGAACTCAGAGAAGTGACTGCAAAGCATCCATGGTTTGTGAATTTTGGTTTAATTTTCATCGATTAAACCCACTCTTCAAAAAATCTTTGTCTATGCGGTAGGCGGTTGGATATCATCCCGATTAATGCCTAGGCGTTTGAAAATTTAGAAATGGGCCTAAACTTGCTGAGGCGTCCGCCTAGCCCACCCAAATCCGCCTAAATACCTGCCTAGGTTGAGACTCACTTAAACAAAAAATAGATAACTTTCATTTTGCATTATTTTTTTTTAAAAAAAAATATAAGAGATTTGTTGAATACTTAAATGAACACACATTATATGTTTGTTCCCCATGTTTTCATTATGTTTCAATGCTTCATAACATATATGTCATTTTGTTTTGTAATTATATATATTTTAAGTATAAACAGACATTTATTTATATGAAATATAACAGATTTACTTAAATCCGCCTAGATGTCCGCCTAAGCCCCGTCTAGGCGCCTAGGTGCTAGGCCTCATCTCGCCGCCCGACTAGCGCCTAGCATCTTTTAGAAGGAAGTTTTAACGAAAAGCCCGCGGTAGTGTTCACTTTAACGAAAAACCACATTTTTACACTAAAAAGTCAAACCTGGTATTATTCACTTTACCCTTTATTTTGTCCTTATCGTTAAAACTCAAAGTTTTCAAGCCCTTTTCATTAGTTTTCCTCTTTTTTTAGAACCTTGATTAAACCTACTTAAATTAACTAAATTCAGATTTTTTTATTATTTTCTTAATTTTTTGTTTATAATTTGATTTTTTTTAATGGAAAATAAATAGGAACATCATGACCACATCAGCTGATGAAGGGCAATTCTTGAACATGCTTCTCAAGTTGATCAATGCCAAAAACACCATGGAAATTGGAGTTTACACCGGCTACTCCCTCCTGGCCACCGCCCTTGCCATTCCTGATGATGGAAAGGTATATTTTCAATTCCTCACCTTCAATTAAAAATACCCAAAAATGTTTATAAATTTTTTGGATATAATGGTTTTTGTTTATTGATTTGGGATCACAGATCTTGGCCATGGACATAAACAAGGAAAACTATGAATTGGGTCTTCCGATCATCGAAAAGGCCGGTGTTGCCCACAAGATCGACTTCAGAGAAGGCCCTGCCCTCCCGGTGCTCGACCTATTGGTCGAAGATGTAAATACTTAATTCTCAAAAGTTGTTCAGTAGCGGTTTGACTTTTTTTTTTTTTTTTTTTAATAGAAGCATGTTTATATTTTTAGAATTTAAATACTTTGTTTTGACGAGACAATGTACATGGTACATATACCCTCGATCATATTCTTGATGACTCACAATTAATGTGCTATTGCAGAAGAAGAATCATGGGTCATTCGATTTCATCTTCGTGGATGCTGACAAAGACAACTACATCAACTACCACAAGAGGCTGATTGATTTGGTGAAGGTTGGGGGTTTGATCGGCTACGACAACACCCTATGGAATGGCTCTGTGGTCGCACCCCCTGATGCCCCACTGCGCAAGTACGTCAGGTACTACAGGGACTTCGTCCTCGAGCTCAACAAGGCACTTGCTGCTGACCCTAGGATCGAGATCTGCATGCTTCCCGTTGGTGATGGCATCACTCTCTGCCGTCGAATCAAATGAACCACCAACCCTAATTGGCCTGCCACTCCTGCATGATGAAGAAAAAATGTGTTTCTTTTTATTATTTTTCTTAATTTACTTTGTATTTGTATTTGGATGGATCGTCGTCAACGTTCATGTCGGAGAATTATTATAAGGCAAAAAGAGAAAATATTATAAGGCAAAATTGTGATAACCAGTCCCTAATTTTACAATTTTATAAATTTTTAATAAGTGAGTTTACGGAAATACCCTTTGGAGGCGAGTGTTTTGACCTTGTTGACTATTGTGTCGTGTCATCTAAGAATTATTTTCTTGACATATCATCATAGTACTCATCGCTACAGACGCGTGGGCGCAGACGGTTCGTGATTTGAAGTTATAACAAAAAAGATATTGACGTTTGAAGTTGGGGACATTTTAGTAATGTAATTAATTGTAGGAGAATTTCAGATTTTTGGGAATTAATTTGGGGTGCCACATGTATGGCTCAGATTGAATCAAAGAAAGAATGAATGGTTGTGATGCAAAGGAAAAAGAAGAGAAGGGAGAGAAGTGGAGGAATAAGAGGAGGAGAGAGAATGGACTGCCCAATCAGAAATAGAAGAAAGAAGGGAAAAAGAGGGAGAGGCGACACACGGGATCGGATCCCCGACCCGTTTTTGTTCGACCGGACTGGTGGCACGCCATACTTCCCGACGCCATTCATGGCTTTTCACGGCAAATCGAGCCAAATCACCACTTGAAAACAACTTCCTAGCCTACCTTCTACCACTTCCATTCCAAAATTTATGAAATTTGGTTGTGGTTTGGAGAAGAACGCACCCGTGGGTGCCGCGGGAGACTTGTTCAAAATCCACCAAATTCTGAAACCATTTCTTTCAATTACCACCACCAAAACACTCCCCTAGAACCCAGGAACAAAGCCCAAGCATTGGTTGAAGCATCAGAGCTGTTTTGGAGGTCGATTCGAACACACCCACATTAGGGCTTCTGCACGATTTTGGTGGAATTGGGAACTTTCTAGGCCAAATTGGCCTTAGTCATAGGTATGAAAGTTGTTCATCTCTTTGAGATCTTCATTTTTGCAAATTTTGGTAATTTTTGGAAATAGTTGGATTTTCCGGCGAGTCGGGGCGGCCGACCGCCACCCATGGCAATGCATGCGGCGGAGCGTGGCCAGTGAGCCGCCAATGCTATTTTTAGGCTGTGTTAGATGTCCTAAGTTCAGTTTTGATATTTGAATGACGTAGGTTGATCGTTGGAACCTAAATTCTCTATGATACATTAATAGGTAATTATGTAAATCGAATATCCGACCGTTGGATCGCCACTAAACTTTAATAAGTTATAGTACGTAATATTTTAAGAATGTAGGAACTTACGGATCGGGAATCCGACATACGGATCTTCCCGAATTGAATTTGGAAGTTCGTAAAATAAAATGTTAACTGCCACTTGGTTTTGGCAATTGGCTGAGATCCAACCATTGGATCGTAATGAAATTTTATTATGTTGTTCTTGAAGCATAGTGTGCATCTCTGGAAGTTACGGATCAGAAATCAGAGTTACAGATCTTCTAAATCGAGTATGTAGGGATGTGGACCCTACCGTCGATCTTTTATCAACGGTTAACTTTTGGTCAATGGGTCTCAAATGATTCTAGAATATCCTTGAGGATATGTTTATTGTGATTTACGTATTCTTTGGTTAAGAGTTCTAAGATGTAGTTTGATAATTGTTTTAAGCGCCGATCGTTTTGGGACGCCTCGATGTTTATGTTAGGGAGTCATAGCGTGGACTCCAGGTGAGTGGACATTTTGGTTTTCTGTATATGTATATATCCATTGCGTTTTTCCCAGAAAGCTCGTTTAAATAGTTTTATGCTTTGGAAATGCCATGCCAAATGTTCTATACTTAGAATATGCATTGAAATGCTATGTTAAATGTTTATAAGTTAGAATATGCATTTATTAGTTGCATATATTATGGTTGGCGCTGCGGACGCTCAGGTAAGTTCAGGTAAGATTATATGTGGTTATTGGTAAGTGATATGGTTACGGTTATACATAGAGACATTTAGAGCTCATTAACCTGCACCCCGGTGTTAGTGCTCCCGTCCGTGGCCAAGGCACAGTCCTTCACGTGATGTTCACCTCCCGCACCATACACTCACCTTGGATCCAAGTTAAGTGCACAGACTTTTCGTACCAACCACTATAGGTGGTTCCGACATGTAGGTGACCCACGAGTTATCGCACAGTCTTCACGTGATCGTAGCACTCGAGCGTATTTATTACACCTAGCCTTGTCGTACAGACCACATTAGGTAGTTCCGAGTCGTGTGCAGGCATATTAGATGAGCTATATACTCAGCCGTACAGGCCACCTTATGTGAGATCCCACATCGCCCAGGGAAGTGATCCTTATATGTATATTCCCATCCCTACCTAGCACGAGGCCTTTTGGGAGCTCACTGGCTTCGGGTTCCATCGGAACTCCGAAGTTAAGCGAGTAGCGCGCGAGAGCACTCCCATGATGGGTGACCCACTGGGAAGTTCTTGTGTGAGTTCCCAGAAACAAAACCATGAGGGCGTAGTCGGGGCCCAAAGAGGACAATATCGTGCTACGGTGGTGGAGCGGGCCCGGGAAGTGGTCGACCCCGGGCCGGGATGTGACACCTTAGGTGGATCCGGTTGACATGTTCTTATTCATTATTTGATTTCACCTGGTTGTCTTGATTATTCTGGTGACACTTTTCATGGCATACATGTATTGATCTTGAGTTATTGGCAATGATTTTGAGATATGTATATATATATATATATATATCCTATTCTCTGGGAAATTATACAGGTTTTACAGCGAGGGGTTATAACTTTTGAGAAAAAGAAATGTTTTCGAAAATCTTTTTTTTTGCCCACTCACATTTTCTGTTTTGCGCCCCTCCAGGTATTAGTAGCTGAGCTTTCATATCGACGAGGAGCCGTGACAAATCTGGGTGTAGATGATACTTTCGATGGTATAATTCTCACCCTATCTTACTGCACTAATCTTATGCTCTGCCATTGCGTGTGAATTGGGCTCAATCCTGCTCACCGCGTACTTCTGCTCTTAGACACTTAGGTTTAAATTTATTCACATTTTACACATCATCACACTTTATGGCTTCGTCACCTTCTAGGTGTCGGCCAGCATAGCTCGATTCGGAGTCTTAGTGGACATTCTGGGTCGGGGTGTGTCAAAAATCACATGTTAAAGTTGACAAGAAAAATTAGATAAAATAGCTTTGAATATAATAGTAGGGATGAAATTAGCAATTTTTAATGAATTTAGGGACTTATTTTACCAAAAAAATCATTTAGGGACCTAATTTTCACTTAGGTGATAGTTTAGGAACTAAATTGGCATTTCACCCTTATATATTACATCAAATTGCTTTGTGGGATAAATTGCTTTTGAAGTAAACATACAAACACAAAAGATGGTTGGTGAAGTATGACCAAAACAAGTAAAAAAATTAAGTTGTATGGACACATAAACCACAAATTTAATTTTTGTTCACTTCAGCCATTTAGTACTATGGTTTAGTGGTATTTCTTTTCACTTGTAAGTAAGAGGTCTTAGGTTCGATTCTCGCCAAAAGCGAATTTGAAACACGTTAATATGGCTTACCCATTGTGAGGCATGACCCATTCCCCTACTACTTAGACCATCTCCAACCCTTGGGCTAAAAGTTAAAATTTTTAGCTCAGAAAAGTTAGCTTTTAGCTCAGAAACAGTTTTTCTACTCAAGCCCTTCTGGCCTAGAATTTTAGCCCTAGATTATTAAAGAATGAACTTAGGCTAATTTTTTTCTTAAATTAACTTTAAAAAAAAAAAAAATTATGTAGACTATCGTAAATTAATTTCGGACAATCTTGCAAATCCGGTAGCAATGTGTCCACTCATCGGCTCTTGGGACTTTCCTTTTCTCTTTGCTTCCTTTTGCTTATCTCTTCCCGGGGGCCTTGCAATAGAAAAAGTTGGGGTCATTTCATCGACACCTTCATCTCCATCATTTGTTGGTGCTGCTTCACATTGAAATAATCTTCCCCATTGTTGGTCCGCATCGGTTGCCCACTTCGGACAATCCTTGAGGACGTCCCAAGCATGATGCAACTTAAAAGGTTGATTTTTTGGTGTTACTCTTGTCTTGTAAATTGCCATTGCTTTGTCACCCTATGCAAAAAATACATAAAAAACAATTAGTTGCAAAATAATATTATGTACATGACAAATAAAATATCAACAAAAAAACTCACAATTTCTGCAGCGCTTCTTCCACTAGCCATGTCAACCACGGCTTTCTCCAAGCTTTCCGTCCATAAAGTGCATGCTTTGTTGATGTCTTCCACCGATCGTAAACGCCACCACCTTCCCTCTCGCCGCCGTTGCAGTTTTCATGGAACTTTTCAATGATTTTATCCCACAAAACCTTTTCATGTAAATTGCCATTGCTTTTGTCACCCTATGCAAAAAAATACATAAAAACAATTAGTTGCAAAATAATATTATGTACATGACAAATAAAATATCAAAAAAAAAACTCACAATTTCTGCAGCGCTTCTTCCACTAGCCATGTCAACCACGGCTCTTTCCAAGCTTTCCTTCCATAAAGTGCATGCTTTGTTGATAGTCTTCCACCGATCGTAAACGCCACCACCTTCCCTCCTGCCGCCGTTGCAGTTTTCATGGAACTTTTCAATGATTTTATCCCACAAAACCTTTTTATTTTGATTCGTGCCAACTACACCATCTTCGCTAATAGAAACCCATGCCAAGCATAAAGCAACATCTTCCTCACAGGTCCAATTACGACCTCTAATATGCTCTCTTGCCATCTTGAAAAATTTGGAAATGGGAAGAAATGGTAGAAAGAAAAATTGGTAGAATTGTAGGAGAAAGTGAGTTTTGTGTGAATGTTTGAACAATTACATAGGTATTTATAGAGTTTTTGGGTGAATTTTGAGTTAAATAATTTTTTTTTAACTAGTTTAGCCGTTGGATTTAAATTTGCGTCGTTAGATTTTTTTTTTTTTTTTACTGTTAGATTTGATTATTTTCGATATCAGCCGTTGGATTCAACAAATATATAAGGGTAAATTACAAAAAACTACCTCAACTATTGGGTCATTAACAGTTTCATACCTCATCTTTAAAAAGTTTCAATGTCATACCTTTGCTTACGAATTTGTTTCAATTTTGATACCTTCCGTCAGCCTTCAGTCAATTCCTCCGTTAAATGCTGACGTGGCATGTGACGTGGCACATTTTATATTAAAAAATTAATAAAAACTTAAAAAATTATTAAAAAAATTAATAAATTCTTTTTTTTTTCTTCTTTCTTAAGGGCCGATTTTTTCTTTGTTTTCTCTTCTTCTCTCTTCTCTTCTCTTCTTCTTCTAAGAAGAAGAAAAGAAGAAGAAGAAAAAAAAAAAAGAAAAAAAAAATAGAAGTTTCGGACCTGCCCAAAAGAAGAAAAAGAGAAGAAGAAGAAAAAAAAAATAGAGGCTTTCGGACCTCCCCAGAAGAAGAAGAAGAGAAGAAGAAGAAGAAAATAAAAAAAAAATAAAATAGAGGCTTTCGGACTTGCCCAGAAGAAGAAGAAGAGAGAAGAAGAAAAGAAGAAGAAGAAGAAAATAAAAAAAATTGTTTCAGACGTGCCCAGAAGAAGAAGAAGAAGAAGAACAAAAAAAAAAAAAAAAATCGGCCCTCAAGAAAGAAGAAAAAAAAAATTTATTAATTTTTTTAATAATTTTTTAATATAAAATGTTCCACATCACATGCCACGTCAGCATTTAACGGAGGAATTGACGGGAGACTGACAGAAGGTATGAAATTGAAACAAATTCGTTAGCAAAGGTATGACATTGAAACTTTTTAAAGATGAGGTATGAAACTGTTAATGACCCAATAGTTGAGGTAGTTTTTTGTAATTTACCCAATATATAAATATAAAAAAAAAGTTTGAATCTAGACCATTGGATCAACCAACGGCCTATTGATTACATCCGTCAGATAAATATAGCCGTTGGGGCGCCTGAGGAACGTGGCCGACATGCCCACATGGGTGGGGCCCAATCGGTCTGATAGCTAGCGCGTCGCGCGAGTCTTACGAGTGGGTGGGGGGTGTTTGGCCCACAAACGCTCGGTTTCAGGCACACCGGTGGGGCCCACACTGAATCCTGGGCTAATTTTTGGGCGGAATTTGGTGGCTTTTAGCCCAAACATTTAGGTTGGGTTGGATTGGGTTGGATTTGGTCTTAGTGTAGATAATATAATTTGTTTAAAGAAAAAAAAAAATTTCACGTCAGGACTTTGGCTTAGGACCTACCATTTTACTATCTCCCAACAAGAAAAATGACGTTTAAGCTAAAGCTTATGAGTATATATCTAAAACTAAAGATCAATTGATATGGTAAGAAAATTTGATTGAAGAAAGTTTTGAATTCAAATTTAGTAGACATATATGAGTTAAATAAAACATAAGCATTTAACTGAAGGATGGTGAAAGTCCAATGCAGGGAGAAATTTTTAGTTGTGACGGGAACACGGATGGTACATCACATGTTTTTATGTAAATGGTGAAAAATTTTAATTTTTAAGTTATTAACGTTTTAAAACAGATTTTTCACCATTTATATAGGGACACGTGGTGTACCGCCTCGTGTGACGATCACACTGAAAAATCTCTCCAATGTAGGTGGGTGTACCTACGTTTACAAAAATGAAAAAGATATTGGAAGAGATTAACTGCTACATGATAGAGAGGGCTATAATATTGGTAAGAAAATGACACATTTTGTCATCTCTTTTTCTATTTGTCCATATCCATTTGGTGCTATATATTTGTTGATAGTTGCAGGAACTGTAAATTAAATAAAATGAATAAAAAAATGACAGCCACTCGACGCGTCTTAATAATTCTTCTAGTTTAACAATATGAGAATCTGGCAGTCCATAAAATTCAGTAGAAATTTGATAATGATAATGCTAATGATTTTTAATCAATTAATTTGATGTTAACAAAGTGGTGAAGATACCCAACGTTACTTCCTTGAAGATGGTTGAAGTAGCAGCAGCTAGGGATGGTGTCTCTTTGGCCTTGAAACAAAACTAGCGGCACATCATCCTGGAAGGGGACGCATTACAGGTTGTCCAAGCCATTGGCAGCCACCGTCTGGGGCTATTTGATCGTTGAGGATATTAAAACTAGCCCTCGACGCTTTGTTGATTCTAAGTCTCCCATGTATGCAAATCCACCAATGTGGCAGCTCATCGAATGATTAAATTGGCCTTATTTTCAGTTGTTGGTTTGACGAGAGTCATGATTTACTTTAAGATGTTCTTTTTGAGAACGAAATGTTTTTTTAATAATCAATAAAGCTTCTATCATTTTTTTTAAATGAGAGTGGTTAAGAATGGTCATGGAATATTGGTGGAATAATATTCATGGCGGGGCCCCATCCACTAAGTCACCAACTCACCAACCCTTTTTCACTTTTTTGACTTTTATGTTCTCTATAATTCCTTTAGGTTGAGACTTGGTTGGTGAACCACTTTAATCTAATTTATGTTTATGTTATTAACAGTAAGCTATGAATTGCAGTAAAGGAGAAGAATGAAAAGAAGAACGATCACAGAATGTTCATAGAGGAAATGAATAACTAAAGATTGCATTAATCAAATGAATTCCAGAGAGAAGGAAGTCAGTATTTATACATCTATCTTTTGCTTCGGAGATAAGCAATTGACTAACTAACTTCCTTATATTTCTACATGTTGGAGCAATATTAGAAAATATGAGAAATATAAAAGAATTCCAATAATAATAATTATAAAGAAATTCACAACATCAATTATATATGAGATTAATATAAACAACTAGAGATAAAGTTAGAAAAACTGACAAACTTGGAGATTGAGGCTTGCATAAATGCAATGTCCTAAAGATAGAATTTCGCCCCTACTTTTGTGCTTGTAGTTCGGTAGGCGTCAATCTCCCAGGATTCAACAATCTATAATCCGAAGTCAAAACACTTCAATCTTCGGACTCTGGCGAACTTCATATATTCCGTACTCTCAAGGCACAACTCGGATTTTTACTAAGACATTGGAGAAAACTCTTCTCTTAATTCTATTAGACAAGTGGGATGCTTGAGTTTATATAGAACTTAAACCACCCTTTTGGAAACATTATGACCGTTGCCTAAAGTTCCAACGAACAGACGCAACTCATGAATTCGAATTCAACTATGACACATGACTTTTATTTTTCATTCATATAAAAATTAATTATTATAATATTAGTTATAATATATAATTTCCAACAATCCCCCACATGAATGAAAAATTAGGAAGAATTTGAGAGTACAGACGGACAAGGGATGCATCAGGAGAGGTGTCTTTTGGACTTGAACCTACCCTAGTGAATACTTATCAGATTTACTTGGAGACACAGTGAATATAGAATCTTGAACTGTTCACCGCAGTAGTAAACTGAGACAATAAGCAACACACATCACTAATCCTAATATATTCCGGTTCATACGATTGTGTTCATTTTGGTCCTGAACAAATCCTCGATTCATTAGAGCTTTAGAGAATTTAGTCATCTCATTCTCATAGAAGTGACCAATTTCTACTCTCACATAGGTGACCACTGATTAAGAATAGTCTGCTCTATTCCTCTTATTTATAAGATATCACTGTCATTAAGTATAAATATACACCCTAAAACTTTTGCAGACAACACACTTCTTCCATCATAGGAATGAGGTATACAGTGTGTTAACTTCTTTGAATCATGCCCAACCAGTTTGCCTATTGAACTTAGACCATGGGATCTCCAATCAACTAAGTTAGGTTTCCGCTCGGCTGATTCATTAGTTATGTTGGCTTTAGCCTCATTCCCCTCGATGATCAACTTACTCTCTAGTCTAACCTTTAATAATTGGATCAAATACTAGGTTGACTATTTTTAATGGTGTGCACAATCCATCTTATGAAATTATATTTCATACGAGAGTAGTTGTATGACATTGTTTGAAATGTCAAGTCCTCAAAATTATATTAGGACTTAATTACTAAGTAACTTGCTAATACTAAGCAATTGGGTAAACATTTAAGGTATTTGCTAGAAGATCTCCAACCTTTCAATACCTTAAATCTTCAATTATAAGAGATAATTGTTATCTCTTTCTAGAAGCAAATTACTTTTACATTCTTTTAAGTATATTCCATTTCTCAAAAATAGCTAAGTCACCCCCACAATTCTATCATATTGTGGTTTTTTTTTTTATATTTTTTTTACAGACTTTATAAAAGCCACTTGTGTTTTTAAGAAAAACAGATGTTGGCACCATTCAACAATGCTTTTGTGTCGCCATTCAACAACTTCATGATACTATGACCAATCATAAGTTATGCAAAACTCATTTGACACTTCGGTGATGGCCATCACATTATTTCGCCTCTCAAAGGATTCGTTTTTCCTTTTAGGTGAATGCAAATATGTCATAGTGATCAACTTGCCTCTTCTAAGTGGTATTATACAAATGAAGCACAATAGTTTTTGCCAGTCTGTAGTAAGATATTGTATCATTCTCAAATAATTTGGAGAACTATTAATCTCCCAAATTCATCCAACATATATATACGACCCTAAGTTTTGGACACTTGCATCTGCAACATCTCATCTATGAATTGTGACTTACAAAATAGATAGTTCAGATCATCAAAATTCGATGTGGAGCGGGTCGCACAACTAATCCCCATTTTTTTAAAAAAGAAAAAGAAAAAGAGATCCCTTCCCTTATAGGGCCTGATATACACACACACACACACACACACACACACACACAACTACCTAGATAAAGTGTTTTAACATCATGCCATGCTTTTACTTATGATTATAAGTATCAATTATTTGAGAATGTTGAGATTTATGCATCTGTTATGACATGATCTTACATATACTACAAGGAATTACCATTTGCCTGACGATCTATATTTCGTGGGGCAATTAACCTTTACCCAACGAAATAAATAGTTTTTCAAGTAAAAAGGGTCAACGTTTTCGTTTCTACAGAGGCTTTTGCCCCACGAATAGAGTTCGACATGCAAAGCTTAGTCGTCAGGTCAAGTTTTTGCTCTAAGAAAAAAACTTGGCGCGTAAAATAGCAACCTTTAAGCGACGATCCACCCAGGTTTCGTTGCTCAAAGGTATATTTTATGATTTATGATTAATCGACACCAATATATACCAATATATAACATGGAATTAACTCATCAACGAACTTTGCTTGATGGAATTTTGTCTGGCAAAATTATAGGTGACGAAAAGATATTTGGCCCGACAAATGTTTTCATTTGGAAATGGGATTTTTTGTAGTGATATTTTATCTGCTCATCATGCACACTTACATTGGTATATATCGTACTCGTCTGGGCCAGGATCAACTTCACGTGTATGTTTATATCACACTGTTACACTCACCTTGGATCCATTGTAGATGCTAACCTGTACTGGTTTGCATTAACTAGGACTCGTATGTGATATGCGTAGCGCCAGCTTCACATGTATGTAGTACTAGAGCGTAAATTATTAAACTTAGTCTGTTTCATGTAGCTACTTTCTGTATGGACTTGTGTGTCTGCCTATTTTAATGAACAAAGCATATTATTTAGTGTTGTTGATATTTTGTGATTTAATGTATACTTGAAAATAATTGTTTTATACGATACTTGATTCATACTTATACACAGTATGATTTTAAAAACTGTTAAAGAAGATATCTCCGATTAATTATAGTGAATATTGTAAATCTGTGATTTGTTATTTGCTTCCTATTATAGTTTGGTTTCCTTGATTGTAGGCATTAGTTTAGGATTAGGAATGTATCTGTTTCCTATATATATTGTAACCCTAGCTTTCGGTGATAATAAGAAAAACCATTCTACCATATTGCGTTTTTCTAGATGGTACCAGAGTGATCGATCTGGGAAAACCACGACAGAAATTTAAACCCTAGCAACCATAGCCATGGGTGACAAACCAGATAAGTCAACCTCTTCAGGCATGACTTTGTATCAGAAGTGGGAAAACCCTAATCATCCACTTTACCTTCATCACTCGGATCAGCCTGGCGCCATCCTTGTGCCGCAGCCACTCGTGGAAGACAACTATGGCACATGGGTGCAATCCATGACCATGGCCTTGATGGTCAAAAACAAGTTAGGGCTGGTTGATGGAACAATCACGAAGCCAACTGATGCACAGGTTGAAGAATTACAACAATGGAACCGATGCAATAATTTGGTGAAAACATGGTTGCTCGGTTCCATGTCAAAAGAAATCTCAGGAAGTGTCATACACTGCAAGGACGCACGGCAGATGTGGCTTGACCTGCAAGAAAGGTTTTCTCATGTGAACATTGTTCAACTGTTTCACATAGAAAACGAAATTCATAATTGTGTGCAAAGCAACATGACGGTGAGTTCTTATTTCACCAAACTCAAAAGTCTTTGGGATGAACGTGATGCCTTATGTTCAATCCCGACATGCCATTGTGAAGCAAGGAATGAGATAGCATCATATGTTATGACTCAGAAAACAATGAAGTTCCTTATGGGTTTGAGTGACTCATATGCTACGGTTCGTAGCAACACTCTCTTGTTGGATCCATTGCCAACTGTTAACAAAGCTTATGCACTTGTCCTTCGTCATGAGAAACAAGTCGAAGTGTCAAACGGAAAGAGCAGCAACGTGCAACCTGAAGCTGCTGTGTTCGTAGTAAAAGGTGCTGCTCCAGAACCCGAGACAGAAGATGGTAGTCAGCGATGTGCCAAATGCAACAAGACCAACCATAGCACCAAGAATTGCCGTGCTCATCTCAAGTGTACATTTTGTGGTTGGAAGGGACACACTATCGACTTTTGCCGCAAACGAAAAGCAGCGGCTGAAACTGACCAAACTCGGCCTTCTAAGGGTTATCAAGTCACGGCATGTGACAAGAAGGACACAATGCCCAACTTCCCTTTCTCTCCGGAGGACTGTAAGCAGATCCTTCAGCTTTTGAACAAGAGCAAATCCTCCTTTGCTAATCAAGTGGGTAATTCTTCGAAACATGAAGAACTTTCAGGTAAAGCATTTTCTTTTGTGCATAATGGAAAGCCAACCATTTGGATTTTGGACAGTGGCGCCACGGACCACATCGTTTGCAGTCCTGAGTTTCTCACGGCCTCAAAACGTGTTGACAATCATAGTGTTGAACTACCAAATGGTTCCCTTGCTACCGTAACCCATGTCGGCCAAGTGGTCTTCTCTCCCAACCTTATCCTTGACAATGTTTTATGTGTACCATTGTTTAGGTTGAATTTAATATCCATTAGCAAGTTAGCCTATGATTCCCTCTACATCACCATTTTTCTCAAACAATTTTGTGTCATACAGGACCTACGTTCGGGGAAGATGATTGGGACGGGAATTGAACGGGAGGGACTCTACTATCTCGAACCACCAAAGAAGAGATCCTGCAACACCATCACCACCATGAGCTCTCCCTTTTGGCACCAACGCCTTGGGCACCCATCACCTAAAGTGTCCTCGTTACTTCCTTTTGTGCACAATAAATCGTGTGATTCAAATAAATGTTTAATTTGCCCATTGGCTAAACAAACCAGATTGTCTTTTCCCTTGAGTTCTATATCTACTAATTCATGTTTTGAATTAATACACATTGACATTTGGGGTGGTTATCAAGTTCCTTCCCTCTCAGGTGCAAAATATTTTCTCACCATTGTTGATGATTACACACGGTGCACCTGGGTTTACTTGATGAAACACAAATCTGACACACAAGACCTTCTTGTTCAATTTATTCACATGGTTGAGAATCAATTCAACACAACAGTTAAGGTGCTTCGAAGTGATAATGGCCCCGAGTTCAAACTTGCCACATTTTACAAACTCAAAGGGATCCTTCACCAAACCAGTTGCGTCAACACACCACAACAAAATGGTGTTGCTGAACGCAAACACAGACATCTGTTAAATATTGCTAGAGCCCTTCTTTTCCAAGCCAACCTTCCTAAACACTTTTGGGGGGATGCCATTCTCACTTCGGCCTATCTTATCAATCGTACACCCACACCTCTTCTTCAAGGGCAAACACCATATCACAAATTGTTTCACAAGGCACCCAGTTACATGCATTTACGTGTCTTTGGATGCTTATGTTTTGCATCAACCCATGCACAAAAACCCTCTAAATTTGATCCTCGTGCACGACGATGTCTTTTCCTTGGGTACCCTTATGGTCAAAAGGGTTACCGTTTGTTTGATCTCACACTTAAAAAGGTTTTTGTGTCACGGGATGTAACATTTTTCGAAGATCACTTCCCATATCAATTATCCCATACTTCCGCTGCTCCCACTACCAGTCCTACCCCACTTCCCATAGAACCCTATTTGCCATCGTTTGATCCGTCCCCTGCTCTCCTTCATTCACCTCCCATAGAACCCTCTCCTGAAGAAGACTCTGCCCTTGTCCCTATTTCACCACCTTTACCCGTTGAGACCTCTACCTTACCGTCTCTCTCACCGTCACCTCCGCCTTCTTCTCCAGCTCCTACTGCACCACTGCCACCCCGTCGTGGCACACGCCCTACCAAAACCTCCTCTTTCTTGCAGGATTTTCACGTCGAGACCTCTCTCCCGTCCCGATCTGCTTCTTCCTCGAATTTGGTTTCATCCTCAGGTACTTCTCATCCTTTGTCTACTTACCTTTCTTACCATCGCCTTTCTCCCATGCATAAACATTTTGTCACTAATGTCACCACCATCCGAGAGCCTACCACTTTTCTGCAGGCTGTCCAACATCCACAATGGCGTGCTGCCATGCAACACGAAATTGCTGCCCTTCAGGCCAACAACACTTGGTCTCTTGTTTCACTTCCCCATCACAAAAAGGCGATTGGCTGCAAATGGGTGTACAAGGTTAAACTTAAACCTGATGGGAGCATCGAGCGTTACAAAGCCCGGTTAGTTGCCAAGGGCTATAGCCAAATCGAAGGGGTTGACTATCGTGAAACCTTTGCTCCGGTTGCCAAGTTAACCACTGTTCGTGTGCTTCTTAGTGTTGCTGCTGTGCGTCAGTGGCATTTGCATCAACTCGATGTCAACAACGCCTTCTTGCATGGTGATCTTGACGAGGAAGTGTACATGCAATTACCTCCTGGCTTCGGACGAAAGGGGGAGACTCGTGTATGCAAGCTACACAAATCCTTATATGGTTTAAAGCAGGCCTCAAGACAATGGTTCATCAAACTTTCCACTGCTCTCAAGGCTGCCGGATTCCATCAATCATGGTCTGATTATTCCTTGTTCGTCCGAAGTCAGCAAGGTAACTTCATTGCTTTGCTGGTATATGTTGATGATGTGATTCTAGCAGGCAATAATTTGCAAGAAATTGAAGCAACGAAGCAATTTCTCTCGCAACAATTCAAATTGAAGGACTTAGGCCAACTTAAATATTTCTTGGGCATAGAGGTCGCACGGTCCAAAAATGGCATCAACTTGTGTCAACGAAAATACGCATTGGATATATTAGATGATGCGGGATTTTTGGGTGCCAAACCTTCACGATTCCCTGTGGAGCAAAATGTTTCTCTCACGCAAGCAGAAGGAGAACTTCTGATAGATGCTTCATCATATAGGAGACTTGTAGGTAGGCTGATCTACCTGACCATAACAAGGCCGGACTTAGCCTATGCTGTGCACATGTTAAGTCAGTTTATGGAAAAGCCTCGACAACCACACCTTGAGGCGGCACACAAAGTTCTCAGATACATCAAGAGTGCACCGGGACAAGGCATATTTTTGCCATCCAAGGGATCTTTGCAGTTAAGGGCATTTTGTGACGCTGACTGGGCTAGATGCAAAGACACAAGAAGATCGGTAACAGGTTACTGTATTCAACTTGGTCAAGCACCGATATCCTGGAAAACAAAGAAGCAAACCACTGTCTCTCGTTCCAGTGCAGAAGCTGAGTATCGTTCCATCGCAGCCACATATTGTGAGATCACATGGTTAAAGAGCATTTTAAGAGATTTAAAAGTGATTCATTCACAACCAGTCACGTTGTTTTGTGACAACCAAGCAGCCATATACATTGCTTCGAACCCGGTATTTCATGAAAGGACAAAGCACATAGAGATTGATTGTCATTTAGTAAGAGAGAAGATTCAAGAAGGACTGATTCGTACGGCCTACATACGAACAACTGACCAGCCAGCAGACATCTTCACCAAACCGTTGAGTTCTACACAGTTTGAAACATTGCTCAGCAAGTTGGGTGTCATTAACATACACTCCAACTTGAGGGGGAGTGTTAAAGAAGATATCTCCGATTAATTATAGTGAATATTGTAAATCTATGATTTGTTATTTGCTTCCTATTATAGTTTGGTTTCCTTGATTGTAGGCATTAGTTTAGGATTAGGAATGTATCTGTTTCCTATATATATTGTAACCCTAGCTTTCGGTGATAATAAGAAAAACCATTCTACCATATTGCGTTTTTCTAGAAAAACTATACAGATTTTACAGCGAGATGTTATTATGTTGAGAAAAACCAAGGTTTTATTAAACCTTGATTTTCTGTGACTATCGAGAGATCTTTGGTGGTTCTAACATCTACTCCAGTAAATGCAAGAATTTTAATTCCTGTAGTTGTGCAATATCCATCCTACTCAGGATGGAATAATTTTACTTTTACCGCAATATTAGATATGCTATGATAATACTTGAGTTTGTAATATAGGTACATCCCGTGCACTCACTCTTATAATAAATTAGTTATATGCTCCGGTTTTTAAGTTATTAACATTTTTACACATCAGTCCCACACAAAGGCTTTGTCACCTTCCAGGTTCGTCCAGCACACCTTGATTTTAGTGTCCACTTAGATATCCGGGTCAGGGTGTGTCACTAAAGTTTCAAAATTAGTTTGGTCCCAACTTTATGACTTAATAGAGGTTCTACTGTATCTCCAATGAGAGATGTAAAATACATTGAAATGGACATTTTACGTTTCTTGTTGGTCGGAATGTTCTCCAATGTAAGGGTGTAAAATCCATCTTCGCCGCAAAAATGTAAATATAAATACAAATATACATATTTTTGCATCTTTAAAAGGGAAAAATAAATTTGTGATCGAATCTAATGTGAATTTTCAAACAAATTTTAAAGTTGTATGTTCGTATTTGATTATTATTTTCATTGCAAATAATAAAGAGCAAAATTAAGGATTTTTCTCTAATTAATTGTATTTGCCATAATTTATCTAGTTTATTTCATATGACATAAAAGACCCATCTTACAATGAATTTCTAACTTCGCTACCGTTGAGACATGTAATTGATAACATCTTTTAGGATGGAATCCTGTGCAAGGGCACTACCCAAAACCGCCACTGATAATGTATGATGGACTTGCACAAAAATAGTATGAACTCAACCTATAATATTTGATTAAATCACGTTTTCTTAAGAAGTGCAATACAAAACTAATATATAAATCGAATATATAACATCAACTTTGTGTGGAGTACAAATTATAAAATGCGTTTTAGCTGTCTGCCAATTATGTGCTACCTGACTAATCAACTTAATCATCCGGTGTTTTGTGAATTAATCAGCAATAATACTTCCAGGAATTTTAATTAATGACAAGTTTCAGTAGAGAGAACGTCAGCTCTATTTCATATTTCAACTTGACACATGCAGTGTAGGTTATGCCATTGCTTGCTCCTTCAATAGTTCGCGGTCGGTGCCCTTTTTGATTCGTGAATTAAAAACTTGTAAATATACGAATGTTCCATTTTCGTATTTTATTGAGCATGTATTGCCACCGTTATCGGTTTATTTGAAAATGCTTTTAAAATGACTGAAAGCGCTTTCAAATAAAATGATTTTGTGTTGCAAAATCACTTGAAATGCTTGTTATAACAAGCACCAACTTAACCAATATCGAGCAAATGAAATAGAAAAAAATTTCTACTCAAGACTCTAAGCAGTTAATCAATGATTAAGTAATAATTCAATAATTAACAACAATATTATTTGGTTTAACAATTTAATATCCCTAATATTATCCAACAAATAACATATTGGGTTTAGAATCGTCTTTAGCGTGTTTCAAATCTTGGACCTGTTCTACTTGTACTCATCACCCGACGGCCCTTAGAACAACTTGAGGTCAACTTGTAGTTGATCCATTCCGGCCTATGGTTAATAAAATTAATGCTTGTAATCCTTTTTTCTTTCATATTTTATACCCGTCTTTTTCTTAGAGTGGATATGGTCGAAGTGAGCAGGTCAATGTTTGAGTCTAACCTAGCTGCATCAAGTGAAAAATATTCTACTTGAATATGTAGTAGATATCTATTGCTGAAATTGCTATTTTTTAATTCCAAAGGGAAGAATTAGAACCAATTAACACTTAATCTAGAGATATATTTCCTACAAATCGAAATCTCAGAATTAAATTTCTCTCTTTATCTATAAAAATAAAATAAATAAGTAAGCGGAGGAGAATTTTAAAAAGTTGACTAAAAAATGGATCAATAAAAAATGTATAGACTGGTGAAATTAAAAGAAGAGTAATGCTAAGTAGATTAAATTTGTATATTAAATGATGTGTTATCAATATGAAATAAACACGTTAATTATATTTAAGTAACAATTCAATCATCAACCTTCATGTTATTTACTTTACAAATTTAGTCTACATATATAGTTTACAAATTTTATCTGTTCGGAAACCAAGAAAATTGTGGAGAAAATGGAAGCTTTCGAAGAAGCTTTTCTTTCATTGATCTAATGATTATTTATTTGACCCAAAAAAAAAGACTTAATGATTATTTTGCAATTGACAGATGTACACCACTAATTCACAGCCTGCACAACTAACTAGTTTTTTTTCGATAGAATGTACAACTGACTAGTTGCTGCATGACATTCTTGAACAATCCCAGATTTTCTATGATCATGTTTATTGTTGTGATGCTCTTGAGCCCTTTACATAGAATATAAGGCATGTTAATACAATATTATGCTCAAATCAAGAGTACCTAACTTGAGTATATTTGCCGCTCGTACACATTACAAATACATACAACTTGAATATAGTTTTTAAAAATTTTATAAACTATGAACAATATTTTCACTAACTGTCAAAATCTGAATGTTATCTACAATCCGAATCATTCATCTTTCTTGCATCCGCTAAAAAATTATGTTTTCAAAAAAGAAAATCTAAAAAGAAAAGAAATTTAGTGAGAATAATAAAGCATAAAGGTAAACAATAATTCACGTTTAAATTTAGGATAATTCTCACTTGTCAAGTGCCTTGATTTTCAAACGAAATTGTGTGACACTTTCATACCTATGTTAGCCTTTCGGTCAAAACTTCTGTTAAAGTGTGACGTCGTGCCTACGTGGATAATAATTGATGCCACGTGCATTGTAGATTCAATTGGACATTAAAAGTTAAAGAAAATAAAAAAAGGGAAATTTTATTTGGACCCAACTTTTCTATGTCTACACCCAACTAATATTTTCTCTTCTCTGAACTTCCAAATTTGCCCTTAAATAATAAACATTGAAGTTTTCTTTACGTCTCTACACCCAAACCCTACGACCACAACTGTAGGCCTCCATTATTTCCGACGAACCGAACTCAAACGCCAGCAACGCTAAAATTGACAAATCAAGAGTGGAGAACAAGTGGTGTAAGAGTCCTAATGTGAATCTTAAAGCAAACTTAAGTTGCAAAACCCCTTTTTTATTTCAATCGACGTAAGGACCTTGGGTTATGAAATCCCCTCCACATCATATGCATAAGCCCTTTTTCTTCACATATTGATTTACGGAAAGGAAAATACTATTATTCTCATGAAAAGTGGGAATGCCAAGGAAAGAGATCTTCTCCAATTCTACACCGGCTTTTTTTCTTTTCCGAGTAGTTTGTTTATTTTGAGAAATCTTTTCCGAGTAGTGAGATCCAAAGGAGAGAAAACAAGAGCATCAATCGTCACAATGCTTGGATTGGGTTCATCGGAGAAAATGAAGGTGCAGTGGTGATGTGAGTTTAACGTTAGTGGGTGTAGATATAAAACCTTTAATATTTATTTTCTCATTCTTATTTATTTAAGGGCAAATTTGAAAGTTTAGTAGAGAAAATTTGTTAGTTGGGTGTAGAGATAAAAAGGTTGGGTCCAAATAAAATTTCTCTTAAAAAAATTAAAGAATTGGAATATGGGTGTGATTTTGGCTTGATGAATTTTGATGATTTGAATGTCGTGACCGGATTCAAAGGGCTGTATCACACTCAAGTGGAGAAGAAACAAAGAATTTTTTTTATATTTTGTTTTAGGGATTTGAAGGTAAAGAAAGGGCGAAGTCCGCTGACACATCCTCTGTTACGCGCCTTGAAGGATTCGAAGGTGTAGACGGGCTTCATGGCCCGATGCTTCAAAACTGAATCTGAACAAAGCATAGAAGAATCCATTTCAAAGCTTTATAAAGCTATTTCCAACCGGGCCAAAGGGTTATAGGTCAAAATATGATCATTTTTGACATAAAATCTATCCATAATGAAGGACTGGGCAAACATAACCAGTCCGCCAACCCGAAAAGTTGGGCCCAACCATCAGCAACCCATTTTTTTTTGAATTTTTTTATAAGATATAATTTTAAATTTTTTTTAAGAAAAATTCTAATTTTTTTCCTATAAATACGTAAGTGTTGTGGACTATTTTATCTAACAAAGGGAGAGAGGGCCGGCGGCAGAGAAAGAGAGAAAAGAGAGATATGTGTTTGTAGAATTGTAGGGGAATTGTGTGTTTATCCCTCCTACATTGAACCTTTATTTATAATAATAAGATGATAGGATATTCCTTGGTCCCTAAGGAATATCAGTTACAATAGGAAGGGATAAATCCTAATCTAATCTAACCTAGGATTTACACAATCATACTTCGATTAGGAATGTTTCACAACACTCCCCCTTGAGTGTGTAAATACTCAAGGTAGATTTAGCATCATGCAGAAGTTGAGGAAGTCGACTCGTCAGTGCTGATTCCAAGGAACAATGCTTATTCTCAATAAGGTAGGAACTTGCATAAGTAGTAAGTCTCACTTAAAAACCCTAAGGCTATGGCAAAAACCCGAGTAGGGACAAAATCCATAGTCTAAGGAAAAATGCGTGAGAAAATGCAAAGTCAAAAGAAACGTCTAAATGACGTCATCAGGGATATGACCAGCCCAAGGTGGGTGCCTCGTTAAAACCTAGTTAGGTAGCAAAAACCCAGTGGGAAAAATGCTCCTAATCGTAGGGAAAAAGAGTACATTAAGATCAAGCAAGTATCTACAGGATACTCCCCCTGAGTTTGACATAATTCCAAAGAGAAATAGCAAAGTTACAACTCAGAAAGTTTACGCATACCGATTCCATGAACAAGCTTCTGAAATGTCGTCTTCGGTAGTGATTTGGTGAAGAGGTCAGCCAGATTGTCTTGCGAACGGATTTGCGTGACTTCAATCTTCTGCTGCTCTTGTTGTTGATGTGAAAAGAAAAACTTTGGCGCAATATGCTTGGTGTTGTCTCCTTTGATGTAACCCTTCTTGAGTTGTTCGATGCAAGCTGCGTTGTCTTCAAAAATCGTCGTCTGGACATCAACGGTGGGGTGAAGATCGCAGGAGCTTCGAATATGGCCCACTACTGCTCTCAACCAAAAGCATTCCCGAGTTGCTTCATGTAAGGCGAGGATTTCAGCATGGTTAGACGAAGTGGCAACTAAGGTCTGTTTAGTTGACCTCCAAGATATTGCGGTGCCTCCAACGGTAAAGACATAACCCGTTTGAGAGCGCGCCTTGTGCGGATCAGATAAATATCCTGCGTCGGCATAACCAACAAGGCGAGAATCAACTCGAGGAGTACATTGTGCGACACCATTCGAGGATCCGTAGGGATAGAACAAGCCCAAATCCGTAGTACCCTTAAGGTAACGGAAGATGTCTTTTACGCCAGTCCAGTGTCTGCGTGTAGGTGCATTACTGTATCTTGCCAAAAGATTAACAGCGAAGGAGATGTCGGGTCTAGTGCATTGAGCTAAGTACAATAAAGCGCCTATTGCACTTAGATAAGGAACTTCAGGCTCCAAAATCTCTTCATCATCCTCCTTCGGACGGAAGGGATCTCGTTTTGCATCTAGTGTACGAACGACCATAGGAATACTCGAAGACTTCGCTTTATCCTCATTAAAGCGGCGCAACACCTTCAGGGTGTAGTTCGATTGATGTACTAGGATTCCATCAGAACAATGCTCTACCTCGAGACCGAGACAGTATCGAGTTTTACCTAGATCTTTCATCTCAAATTCCGACTTCAGGTGCGCGGTAGTTCTCTCAAGCTCTTCAGGAGTTCCGATGAGATTCAAGTCATCGACATATACTGCAACAATCGCAAATCCGGAATGTGACTTCTTAATGAACACACAAGGGCATAATTCGTTGTTCACATATCCCTGACTAGTCAAATACTCACTCAGACGGTTATACCACATTCTTCCGGATTGTTTCAAGCCGTAGAGTGAACGCCTCAGCCGAATTGAGAGCGTGTTCCGAGGTTTGGAAATATTTGAACCAGTCAATGTAAGTCCTTCAGGAACTTTCATGTAAATTTCCGTATCAAGATCCCCATAGAGATACGCGGTTACTACGTCCATCAGCTGCATATCTAGTTTTTCGGAAACTACCAAACTGATATGGTAGCGAAAAGTAATCACATCCATAACGGGTGAATAAGTTTCGTCATAGTCAATCCCGGGGCGTTGTGAGAAACCTTGTGCAACAAGACGAGCTTTGTAACGCACAATTTCGTTCTTCTCATTACGCTTCCGAACGAAAACCCACTTGTAGCCAACGGGCTTCACATGTGGAGGAGTAGGAACTACAGGTCCAAACACCTTACGTTTCGCAAGAGAATCGAGTTCAACTTGGATTGCTTGTTTCCAGTTTGACCAATCAGCTCTACGTCGACATTCATCAACAGAACGCGGTTCAATGTCATCGCTCAACATGATCTCAGTAGCTACTGCAAATGCTAATGCATCGTCGACAATCATCTCATGTCTACGCCACACATCATCTAAGCTAGCATAATAGACCGAAATCTCACGATTCTCGAGAGGAGGATTCGTCTCTTCAAGGACGTTTCCATAATCTAGAATTTCCTCATGAGTTGGGTAGAATGAGTAAGCGATAGTCGGATTCACGGTAGGTTCTTCAGGACCTTGTGCCGTGGTTTTCCTCTTCCGGGGGTGTGAATTCTTTGAACCAAGGGGTCTGCCACGCTTTTGTGTAGGGGCAAATGATTGGCTAGCCGCTAATGTACGTGGATCACCAGAATTGGTGTCCCGGGCTTCCAGGAGGGTAGTCCGTCGTACATTTGGTACATCTATCTTTGCATGCGTATTCGCAACTGGAATGTGTGATCTTGTCACGCGCGCTAGATCGGTGAAAGCATCTGGCATGCTCTGAGCTATGCTCTGAAGATCTAATATGCACTGCACTTCAGTTTCAGACTGAGCGGTGCGGGGATCTAAATGAGACAAAGTGGGAGTCGTCCACGATAATTCGCGTCGTTCTTCGGGAACGTTGACGTTCTTATCTCCCCCTAACGACGGGAAGACTGTCTCATAGAAGTAACAATCCGCAAAACGAGCGGTAAAGAGATCGCCTGTCAAAGGTTCTAAGTAACGAATAATCGAAGGAGAATCATATCCGACATAGATTCCTATCCTTCGCTGAGGCCCCATTTTTGTACGTAAGGGCGGCGAGATCGGCACATATACCACACAACCAAAAACGCGCAGATGCGATATGTCAGGTTCGTATCCGGTAACCAACTGAAGGGCACTAAATGGTTGTGTCGAAACAGGCCTAAGGCGGACCAACTTTGCTGCATGCAATATTGCATGGCCCCAAGCAGCGATCGGGAGCTTGGTACGTATGACCAACGATCGAGCAATCATTTGTAAGCGCTTAATGAAAGCCTCTGCCAGGCCGTTCTGGGTGTGAACGTGGGGTACAGGATGTTCAACTTCAACCCCAACCGACATGCAATAGTCATCAAAAGTTTTAGATGTGAATTCTCCAGCATTATCCAATCGAATAGATTTGATCGGATAATCAGGGTGGTGAGCCCTGAGCTTGATAACCTGAGCCAACAGTTTGGAGAATGCAGCGTTCCTTGTGGACAACAAGCACACGTGTGACCAACGTGTGGAAGCGTCAACCAAAACCATAAAGTATCTAAATGGTCCGCATGGAGGGTGAATCGGTCCACAAATGTCCCCCTGAATCCGTTGTAGAAAAATGGGAGGATTCGAACGAATCTTGTCATAAGAAGGCTTAGTGATAAGCTTTCCCATTGAACATGTTTGACATGCGATTCCTTGGATCGAACCTAAACTGCGGGTTAGTGGATGCCCGTGTGAAGTTTTGAGGATACGGCGCATCGCTATTCGTCCAAGATGTCCTAAACGATCATGCCAAAGTATAATTTCGTGCGCGGTCCCAGTAGTAGGGCCGGCCACATAGTGGCATTCTATGGGGCATATGGTCGTAGTATACAGACCACTCGGGGTACGCTCCATCTTCTCTAGAATACGCTTCTGGCCATATTCGTAGGAAGTTATGCACAGAAATTCAACTCCGTTTTCTACGTGGGTTTCAGCGTGGTAATTGTTATCTCTAATATCCTTGAAACTTAGCAACGTTCTTCCGGAACGTGGAGAATAGAGTGCCTCAGCAATGGTCAAGATTGTACCATTGGACAACATTATACGTGCCTTACCGTATCCTTCGATCAGGTTGGATGGGCCTGAGAGGGTTGTCAGAGGTGCATTCTTAGGTATGAAGTTAGTGAAATAGATGCGTTCACGCAAAATTGTGTGCGTGGTTGCACTATCTGCCAGACAACTAACTTTCCCACTAGTCATACCTAGAATGAAAAATTAATTTGAATCGGTCACATGCATAAAAGTTTATAAAACAATTATCAATTCAAAATAATTTAATTTATTCAAGGATTAAAATTGAATATCCAAAATAAATCACCAACTAATAATCCAAAACATAAAGGAAAATTGTTCAAAAATCAACCAAAAACAAGGGGGGGTTCGGCCACTAGGTGGAATTCGGCCCCATTTGTCTTATTTTAACTTAAAATAAGTCTATGTCTAAGAGTCTAATCTTCCATAGGGGTGGTATCCTCCTGAAAATCAGAAACCTCCATTTTTGTAGTCTCCGGTTCGTCCACTTGCATGAAGTTTGATTCAAACTTCTTACGACGAGAATGATATTCATCTACAACCTTTTTGGGAGCACGGCAAACACGAGACCAATGGTCCTTTGAACCACAGTGATAGCACATATCGTCATCCATGGTTTTAGGTGCTTTGCCTTTATTCTTGAAGTTCGGGGCCTGGGGAGCGAGGTTTGAGCGCTTCTGGGCTTTGTTTCCTCCCTTGGGTGGGCCTTGGCTCTGTTGACCTTGGTGGGATGGCTTCTGGCCGCCCCTACCTCGCCTTTTTTGGCGTTGTGGGTGCTGGTTAGTGCTATAATGTGCTTCAGGCACAACAGTAGCCCCAGTAGGTCGAGCTTGATGATTCTTCATCAACAGCTGGTTCTGCTTTTCAGCAAGAAGTAAGACAGAGATCAAATCCGAGAACTTGGTGAACTTCTGAGCTCTATATTGTTGCTGCAGGACAATATTAGAAGCAGAGAAGGTCGAATAGGTCTTCTCCAGGAGATCCTCTTCAGTCAAAGTTTCATTGCAAAACTTGAGAAGTGATCGGATTCGACAAACTTCAGAATTATATTCATTCACAGACTTAAAGTTTTGGAAGCGCAAGTGCTGCCAGTCGTGTCTTGCTTCAGGCAAGAATATGTCATTTTGGTGATCAAAGCGATCAGCCAAAGCGACCCATAATGCACGTGGATCCTCTTCAGCAAGCTACTCAGTTTGTAGAGCGTCATGGATATGTCTTCGGATGAAGATCATAGTAGTGGCTTTTTCAGCTTCACCAACAGGTTTATCTGTTGCTTCTTCAATAGCCGGACGCAAGTTCTTTGCAGTGAGGTGGAGCTTCACATCTTGAACCCACTTGAGGTAGTTCCTTCCAGAAACCTCCAAAGCGGTGAAGTCAAGCTTGTTCAAATTTGACATGTTCTTATCACAAATAGATGGACAAGATGTGGTTAGTGTAATGGAGAAGAAAATCGATCCATTCATGTAGGAGTAGAACATACAAGTTCTAATAGACATGTATTGGTTTAATTTTGCATGAAAAACTGCGGGTTTTCATGGGTGAGTTGTTTAAGTGAAAACTTCAGGTTTTCAAACAAGGCATGTTTATAAGAAGAAACTTCAGGTTTCAAAAATAATTATGAACTTCAGGTTCATATATTCCTGCAGGCAAACACAAATATATATGCAAGCAAATATGCAACAAGTATATGCAAAAATATAGCTTTAGGTTTAGTATTATAATTGAATTAATTTATTTGGACTTCGGGCCAAATTAAAGTGTGGGTAAAAATATAAAAACCCATTTGGGCCTAAAAAATAATTAGGCGAATAAAATTCGGGGCCCAAAATAAAAAAATAAGCCACGGGTGGCTTGAAATTTTTTGATGTCGTGTGACCTAGGCCCAAAAATTGGGCTAGGGGTCTCGGGTGTAGGCTGCAGGCCTACAGGGAGAGGGCTGGGCTGCTGCAGGCAGACCCCAAAAAAAAAATTCAACTCAGGCTGCTGCAGGCAAGCCCAGAAACAATTATTTTTTTTTTTTTAATGCAGGCTGCATCAGGCGAGCCCAGAAATAGAAAAAAAACAGGCCGGTGAAAGAAACAGGCCGAGAATCAGAGCCCAGTAGGGCTCGGGTAGAGTCCAAAGACATCCCAGCCGTAGCTGGGTGTGTTCACCGGGGAAGAACGCCGGGGTTTGAGTCGACGGCGCCATGTGAGGCGTTCGAAGGTCTGGCAAGCCATGGTTCGTTGAAGAACCATATGTTTGTCGACGGAGAAAAAGAGCTCGACTTCGAGGGAAGACAAAACCGAATGAATTCAATTGAATTCGAGGGAAAACCCATGAAATTCTTCTGGAATTTCTAGAAATCGTTGGTGAAAAAGATGGGTTATGTCCAAGTTTTGCACGACTACAGGTCGTGTTGCGTCGGAAAATTGACATCGGAGACCATGGCTTCAGGCCTTGGGTATGGACGGTGGTGCATCAGACGCACCGTTTCGATTCAAGGCTTGCGGCCTGGGTTCTTGGTTTGGGTTGGGCTTGCCAAGCTATCGCAGGCTGGTGGCCTTGCATTATGCAAAGGCACGGGTTCGCACAGAACCCTAGTCCCCAATTCCAATTTGTTCAATTCAATTATATGTGCATATATAATTCAATTCAATATATATTTCAATGAATCACATATTTACAGTGGTGCATATGCAAAATAATATTTTCAATGCATGTACATATGTAAGAATCAATTCATAACCAATATCAAATTCACATAATTTCAGCAATTATGGTTATGAGGCATACACAATTTATGTAGAATCTAAAATACGTAAAACGTAAAGTTGGGTCATGCATCATGGTGAATGTTCATGCTATCAGGGCTTGGAAAATATCGAGTTAAAAGCCGTTGTTTTGAAAGAACCTGATTGCGTGATGATATGGATGAACTGGTTTGATGCAGAAAAATTCTCCAACGTCAGATTCCTAAGCGCAGCGGTAGGAGCGTGCTGATAACGTGTTGTGGACTATTTTATCTGACAAAGGGAGAGAGGGCCGGCGGCAGAGAAAGAGAGAAAAGAGAGATATGTGTTTGTAGAATTGTAGGGGAATTGTGTGTTTATCCCTCCTACATTGAACCTTTATTTATAATAATAAGATGATAGGATATTCCTTGGTCCCCAAGGAATATCAGTTACAATAGGAAAGGATAAACCCTAATCTAATCTAACCTAGGATTTACACAATCATACTTCGATTAGGAATGTTTCACAACAGTAAGCTATTTCTACACAATTTCTCACATCATTTTCACATTTTCATACTATCTAACCTAATTTTATTTCAATTCTTCACATTCTATTTATCTAAAACACTCTTTTAATAATTTTATTTCAATCTCCACCATAGTACTACTTGGGAGAGTTATTGAAACTTAAACAACATCTAACAAATAGCAACACAATCTCTACTCTAGAACTACACGTGTCACTCGAAATTCTATTCGAAAAATTATTGAGATTATATAAGGATAAGAAATCTGGAGATTTATTCATTTAGCGACAAGTGACACTCAAAATATGTTCGAAAATCTTATTTTAATATGGTAGTTTAATTCAATTAACCAATAAAATCAAAGAACAAACTTAAAATAATAAATTATTGAGGGGACTAAAAAATAGCCCTCTTCGGTTGGAGATGGTATATTAATATGACTTAGCACAGTTCATCAAAAAAATAATTTCTTGTAAGGCTATAATCTGGACGCAGGCTAAACATGACCCCTTTGGTTAGAGATGATCTAACGACAGGCCCGGCCCAGGCCCAGTGCTGGAAGGGCGATCGTCCAGGGCCCAAAAAATTTCGGGGCACCAAAATTATTACGGTAGTATATTTATATATGTTTTCATAAGAGTATAAATTTATAAAATTTGGTTAGATTACAAAGAAATTGAGCTAGAAGTGGTGGTTTCTTCATTTGAAAATAATGAAGAGGTCTTGGGTTCAAAACACTACATGTGCTTATTTACTTTCCAATTTTTACAAATTTCTTTTCATAAGAGTATAAATTAATTTTTACAATTTTTTTTTTTTTCATAAGAGTATAAATTTATAAAATTTGGTTAAATGATCAAAAAGTTTAAATAGAAGCAATGGTTTTTCTTGTTTAAAATTAACAAAATTTCCTAAGTTCGAAATGCTATATGCGTGTTTATTCTTTTCAATTTTTACGAATATTTGTTTGGTTGTTAATTTATTTTTAGTTACTCGCTAGTAGTTTTGTGGGTTGCTATTTTTAAATATTCGTTTGAATTCAAGTCTAATCTTCTACAAAGAGTAATATGTAGACCAAATTTTTAGAGCAAATTTGCAAATCATATGACGTGTCATCAAAATGTTTAATTTAGTGCCCATTCATTACTTATACATATTAATTAAAGACTCAACCATCATTATTTTTTTAGTCACATATTTACAAGGTTAGTAAATAAGAAAAAACACCTCACGATTTATACAAAAACACTTTAAAAGTTCATATGGAAAACAAAACTCATCATCTATCTACATGGAAGCTCGGAGTTTTTTGGTTTCCTTCTCTGGAAACAAATAAATTAGTCTTTCTGTGTTTCTAAATTATTGAGTTTGAACTGCTTTTCTAAGTATAATTTTATCGATGTCTTACGTGAGAAAATAAATAATTTTCTTATATAAAGTTAGGGCACATTTTTTGGTGTCGCCCCGGGCCTCAAAAATCTCTGGACCGGCCCTGTCTAACGATATAACAAGAGTGCAATTTCAATACCTGCTTTATTCCCTCTAAGATAGCTTTAGCAGGTTTAGTGAGTGATTTCTGCTAGTGCTCCTCATTCATTGTAGTATTGATGCCAAAAAACAAGAGACAGGAGTCGATGGAGATGGAAGAGGTGTTTCCTGCCAACAGCATCGTCTTCAACATCAGAAGCTCCATCTGATCATCCTCCGGTGGATGATCGGTGCTTTTGTCAGTGCAAGGTGGAGACGGGTTGCCGACGACGAAGTGAGGTGGCTGACTTGACTGGTTATGCATATTAGAGAGCATTAAATTTCAGACGGAGCAAATCCTTGTGGGTTCTTTGGTCGAGCAGTAGCGGCGTCAGCAAGCAAGAAGTTGACGGGAAAAATTATTTAGGAATTTAAATGGGATGTGGGGGTAGAGCAGCAACGGCGGCGAATGCGAGAGATTGAAAAGCCGTTCAGGCTAGCAAGCAAGGAGTCGACGGGAAAAAATATTTAATTTTTATTTTATGAAATAAATTTAATTTTTAATTTTTTAATTGTCTACGTGAAGCCAAAGTGCCACATCATCGTCCAACGTGGGAGCCACATCATACTTTAACGGTGTTACTAACGGTCAACACCTAACAGAAGTATGAATTTGGGAGAAAAATATAATTTTAGGTATGAAACTGGAATGAAACAAACTTGATGTATAAAAGTTCGAAAACCACAATACTTCAAGGTAGTAAAGCGAGAATTACCCTTAAATTTAAATCTATAGCTTGTGGGTTTATGGTGGTGAATTTCGGAGTTGACCTCTCCATAAAAAGTTGTAGAGCTAGCCATTATGAGCGTTTTTATATATATAGACTACTACGTTTTTCATTTGATCATTTATTGATTTAAAATATATTTTCTTTAACGAACAATAAGTCAGCTCATATTACTTGTTCATTTTAACAAGTGTTACACGACATGACTTATTAAGCTATCAAGTATGTCATGAAAACAATAAGAACACGAAAAACACGATACAAATGTCAGGTCCAAGTTCAAAAGAACCATATCCTGCCTAACTAGGCCTAGCTATATATATATATATATAAGAAGAAGAAAGAAATATCCAAAATCAATTCTCAGTCTCTTCTGATAAACTCTATGAATGGAATATAGATGGTTTGTCAGAACAAGAAATTCTTAATAAACTCCAACATATTTCTATGGTTGCTAATAGCTATATTACCAATCATAATCTCACTCAAAAACAAGTTGTCGACCTATTAGTTACTGGATTCACAGGAATGCTCCATTCTTGGCAGGCGAAACATCTCACTGAAGAATCCAGAAATGAAATAAAAAATGTTGTTAAAAAGGACGAGGACGGAATACCGATCTTCGATGAAAACATTGGTCAAGGCGTCCCTGACGCAATTAACACATTACTTTTTACAGTCATAGAACATTTCATAGGAACACCTAGTAATGTCACCTCTAGGATCCATGATCAGCTCAGCAATCTGAGATGTCCAACTTTAAGTGACTTTAGATGGTACAAAGATGTGTTCATGTCTAGAATCATGCTCAGAGAAGACAGTAATCAACCATTTAAAAATTTATAAATGGATTACCAAATTTATTCGCACATAAAATTAGAAATGTCTTAGTTAATGAAGAAGGTATCATACCATATCATACCCTTACTTATGGAAATATTATCAATATTATCCAGAAAGAAGGATTGAAAATGTGTATCGATATGAAAATTTCAAAACAAGTTAACAAAGACAAATCCATAGCCAAATATGAATTAGGAACATTCTGTGAACAATACGGATTACCTCCTATATATATATATATATATATATATATATATATATATAATCTTTAGGCAGAGTTTTCCAATTTTATAATGTGACCATTTGCTTATATCTAATGTGATGATTTGAGTTTGGACGATATTTTAGTGAAAAGATTAGACCTGAAGAACATGCCGTTTATATGACATACATGATCGTGTCGTATTGTATCAAACCCGTTAAAATGAACAGGGAGTATGACTCAACCCGAACTCAACCTATTAAAATTAATGGGTAATATGACCCGACTCATTAACTGTTAAAGAAAATACATTTTATTTCAATAAATAATTAAATGAAAAATGCCATACTAAGTTAGTCTATATCTACATACTACGTTGTCACTAAATTAGTATCTACCTACCCTAAACTCTAAAAATCCAGACCACGATGTAACCAGCGTCAAAGCATTGTTCACGAGTGTTGAATATTATGAATTATCAACTCCATCTAAAAACACTGTTCACGGGGTTTTGGAGGGTTTTAAAAATCCAAACTATGATGTAACCACCGTCAAAGCATAGAAGATGTGATCACGAGCGTTTGCATATTTTTTTTTTACATTTTTCTCACTTGTAAATTAATTATTAAGTATTTTTTAATGTGCTTTGGTATTTTGTAGGAAATATCAAATTTGGTCCTTGAATTATATTTTTGGTAAAATAAGTCCCTAAATTATTTTCAAATCTATTTATTCAAATTTTCGTCAACTTAAGTCATTTGACACACTTTAGAGTGTACTAGCGTTCTTTTTTCACCTATAAACTCTTAACATTTCATATAGGTTGCGAATCAAACTTCTAATTTACCCTCCAAAGTTAACTCCATACGCTATTTTTTATGTAAAATTACCAATCTACCATCCAATCTGTATCACATGTAAGTAATGTGAATTAAACTAAAGGAAAATTGAATATAGTAGCTTCAAATATAACATTATGGATGTAATTGACAAATTTTTATAATTCAAGGAATGATTTTTGTAAAAAAACAGTTTAGGGACCTAATTTTCACTCAGATGATAATTCAGAGACTAAATAGGCAGTTTACCCTTATGAATTATCAACTCCATCTAAAAACACTATTCACGATGGTTTGGAGGGTTTCAAAAATCCAAACGATGATGTAACCATTGTCAAAGCATAGAGGATGTGATCACGAGCGCTTGCATACTTTTTTTTTCACATTTTTCACACTTGTAAATTAATTATTAAGTATCTTTTAATGTGCTTTGGTGTTTTGTAGGAAATATCAAGCTACATTAAAATATTAATAATAATTAATTTACAAGTGTGAAAAATGTGAACAAAAATATGCAAACGCTCATGATCGCATCCTCTATGCATTGACGATGAGTACCTCATCGTTTTAATTTTTGAAACCCTCCAAACCCTCGTGAATAATGTTTTTAGGTGGAGTTCAACGTAAATAAAAACTTATATATAATTAATGTACAAGCATGAAAAATGTCATAAAGAAATATACAAATGCTCGTAATTGCATCATCTAACGCACACCGACTGAGAATGTCCATCTGGACCTCGAATTGAGCTGTGCTGGTCGACACCTGGAAGGTGATGAAGCCATAAAGTGTAGTGATGTGAAAAAATGTGAACAAATTAAAACCTAAAAGTTACTATTACTAGAGTGCGCATGTGAGCGGGCTTGAACCCATTTCACACGTGATATCAAAACATAAGCATAAGTACAGTAAAAGTAAAATAAGGATTATACCATAAGAAGTAACCTTCCACATGTCTTGTATGTGACACGCTTAGCGCCATATTCACGTGATTGTAGTACTAGAGCGTAGATGATTTATTACACCCAACCTGTCTAATGTTAGTCTATCTCATATCAGAATATCTCTTTATGAGCTTGCATGTCACCATATGTCGATGAGCTTATGATATTATATGTTTTTATTTCTAAGATATAACGATTTACCGTATTCTGAAATACTGCTTTTTACAGTAATTGTTTTTATACTATACGTAATATGATTTGTTGAAAACTAATAGTTGTTTTACAGCAAGGGGTTACAACTTTTTCGAAAGCATCCGTTTTACAAAAATTTTCTTTTTGGTCCACTTACCTTTATTTTTCGTCCTTCCAGGATTTAGTGGTAAAGCCTTTATGACGACGAGGATTTCTAGGAAACGCTGACATGTGGAAGGTTACTTCTGATGGTATAATCCTTATTTTACTTTTATTGTACTTATGCTTATGCTTTGACATCATGTGTGAAATGAGTTCTATCTCGCTCACATGCCCACTCTTGTAATAGTAACTTTTAGGTTCTAATTTATTCACATTTTTCCACATCACTACACTTTATGGCTTCATCACCTTCTAGGTGTCAGCCAACACAGCTCCATTCGAGTCCAGATGGGCATTCCAGGTTAGGGTGTGTCATCATTTATGCCGGACGATGGTCACATCATCGTTTAGATTTTTAACCCTTCAAACCCTAATGATAGTGCTCTTATTTGAGTGCAAAATAAAAAAAAATCATAATAATTAATATACAAGAATGAAAAATGTAAAAAGAAAATATACTCATAATGACAAGTTTTACAACTTTCATGAAGGAGTCAACTCCAAAATTCGATACCACAATCCATTTAATCGTCGATTGTAGTTTACGTTTACACTTCATCCTTCTCACTGTATTTCATTTTTTTTTAGATTTTCTTTTTTGAAAACATGATATTTTAATGGCTATAGAAAGATGAACGGTTTGGATCTTTGATATCATATTCAAAATTTTATTATTAGTGAAAATATTGCTCGGAGTTTATAGCACAATATAATGCACAAAGATCAAGTTTAGTGCGTTGGTTTTTATAAAGATGGACAAATGCTATACACCCAAAAACACGTGGTGGCAGCATTAAGGTAGATAATAGGGGCTAAACTGGGAGAGAGCCTGTAACGAAGTTTGAAAGTTCAATATTTGGGTGGTATCTGATTCATGAGATAGGTAGCAGTCATAGCAGCATCGTTCCAAAAGAAGCGTGGGCCATTAGCACGAAGCAACAAAGCTCGAGCAGTTTCCAAGATATTGCCTATTTTTGTGCTCGATAATCCAACCACCGGATCAAAACCCCCATAAATATGTAAAGCATATCCACAGTTACCTGAAGTCATTGGGGAATAGTTGGTCAAGCCAGATGCACCAGAGAAATCTACCTGATGGACCAAGGATAATTAAGAAGTTGCAGTTGCAAGAGAAGCTTGTCCTTGCCTCCTTGTCATAGTGTCGCGTTTTTTAAAGCTTCAAAGGTTCCCACCATTTCGAATAACCATGAAGTTGAAAACAATCATCTTGACCATGCTTTTGGCTACCTCCATAGGTGCATCCTCATTCTAAAACTAGTTGTTTGATTGACCACGAGAAAATGGACCTAGTTCTTGACTGTGATCTGCCTTGACGTTTGCAGCTGGAGAGAAACATGAGCAATAGCCACAGGTGAAGGCCGATAGGAGGTTGGACGTCCATGAGCATGACCAGCAACTCGTGACACTGGTCGAGAAACCATTACAATGCCAGTAGTGGTGCTCATCATTATAGAATGTCTTATAGCCTCTCTTCTAACATAGGCAAATGTTTGTTCAATCGAGAGGAGATGATCAATATAGAGAACATCGCTTCGAATTTTATCAAATATATTGTCTGAACCAGTAAGTAGTATAAACTCGATGCGTTTGAACAATCTTCTTATAACTTTCGATATTGTAGATTCAAATTTTTGTCGTCTTCTCCTTTGAAAAAAAATGTACCTGCAAAATAATAACACCTAAGATTAAGGTCAAAAGCCTTACGTGCCCACGATGAATAGGGGTTTTTGGCCGAAGAATCTCTGATGCCAAAGTTAGAATTTGAAAGATAATGTCTTTTGGAATTTGTGGGTAGAGAATGACTTAGCTTTTAGTGGGAAAATATTCTATTTATAGGGGAGTGGGCGGCCTTATTTGGAGAATAAGGACCGGCCATATATGGTGGAATTATGAGTATATTTGAAAGATATTATGTGAAATAATATCTTGCAATTAACTTGCCAATTAATCCTAAATTGATTAGGAAAATTATTGAGTAAGGATTTGATGAGGAGTGATGAGAGGGATTTGAATAAATACCATTTTTGTCACCTTTGACTCTTCCTTGATTGAGCCGTTATTGTTCGTTGCTCGTTGTTGTTGGCTTAGTGCGGAGGTGGCTGGCTGGGCCAGGTGCTGCTCGGCTTGGGCCGAGCTGATTGAAGTGCAAGGGGTGCTGGGCTAGCCTGGCACGGGCTAGGCATGTGAGCAGCAGGTTGGGCTTTGGGCCTGGCCTGCTGAGGTGGCATCAATGAGGCATAGGCCTCCTGGTTTTTTGGGCTCGGGCCCATGTGCAAAGAGAGTGTGGGAAGCGCAAGGGCGCCTACCCTCATTCTAGCTGAATTGGGTCGAAAGGCCTTTAGGCCAAAGGAGAAGGGACCTGGTCGTGGGGCCTGTGTACTGTAGGGCTCATGTGGTCTTGGGCCGTGGGGCCTAATGCGCTGACTTCTTTTTGTATTTTGGTTTTTGTCTAATAATTCTTTCTCGTGTTTTTTTAGAATTTCTTTGAGCATGTCTTCTTCAAGCCACTAGAGTGATGATGGTGTGCCGCTGTTGTATTGTCAAAGTGGGCCACTTCAAGGCTGCTCACTTCAAAATTAGCTCTGATGACTCGTTCAGAGATTTCCTTGAAGCATATAGGCATGCCATTCCATCTAGGGTGCGTATGAAGTGTGTCAAGGAGGGTAGCAACCGTGAGCCATGTAGTGAGGCTCGAAGAGCCATCAAGTTTCACCCCTTCTACTTCATGCTGGGATTTACTTTTCTCATGTCGCGTTTCTTCCAAGAAGTGCTTTGCTCCATGAAGTGTGCCCCCGCTCAATGTTCTCCAAATGGGGTCTGTGTGATGGTGGGATCCCTCAATCTATGCCAAATCTTTGGGTTGGATCTAACTGTCAATGAATTCTGGTACTTCTTTGACATAGGCCATATTAATGGAGTTGGGCAGCTGCGATCCCGCCATAGGGTCTTTGATCATTCGAGCAAAGGAGATCATGACTAGGCTAATGAGACTTTGGAGAAAAGTAAAGAGTGAGAGTCTCATTTTCCCCCTGAGTTGCATGTTATGACGGTTTTCATTACCGGTAAGTAGACTACTTAGTCTCTAGGCTGCTTTGTGCTTTTGCAGAGTTGTTATTTGATTGGTTGATTGTCCTCATCTGCTTATGTAGATTCGGAATTCGGCTCAACTCCCAAGATTTCTCCAGATATGAAGAAGGTGTATGTTGCTTTAGGTATCCCTGCTGAGTACTGTGAATGACGTTGGTTGCTTAGTCCTCTTCGTCGGGAGAAATGTGGGCTGCCTCTTAGAGAGGAGATAAAGCGGATCAAGCGGAGACATTAGCTCATCTGATCGCTGTTGTGGGGCTTGCCGTGAATAAAGGTGGAAAGAATAGATCTTCCCTACCTGCTCAAGAGATACCAGTTGAGAAAAAGCCGAAGACTTCCTCCGCTGCTCGTGAGGGTTCGTTTGCTATCGATAGGCTTGTGATTGACTTGACTTCTTCCGAGCCTGTGACACCTGCCATGCCAAAGGTGGTTGGTAAAATTGCTGATAAGATTACCCACTCTCATTGCTGCTGAGATTGATTCGCCTATTGAGAAATAGGAGACTGCTCGTGTGGGTAGTTGTGGGAAATCCACCAAGCCTGTTTCTGGGAAGGCTGCTGAGTTTTGTGCGCTCTTGAAACCAGATCTGCTTGAAGACATGGACGCAAGTGCCGAGCTTGTCGATGGCATTAGAGAGGTTATTTGTCCAAGTTCCTTTGTAAATTATACGACCAAATATAGAAGGACTGCTTTGCTTGCTATGATGCAGAAAACGACGATTCTGGTAGCCGAGTCTATGCTCCTTGATAAATAGGATATTAGGGAAGTGGCAAAAACTACAACAACTTAAGCTTATTCCTTTGCCGAGAAAATCAAGAGGTTAGAGTCTGAGCTCGTCGCTTTGAAAGGGTCTAATATCTCTGCCCCTACTTCTCTGTAGCTTGAGACCGCTCGCCAAAAGATTGTTGACTTGAAGACTAGGCCTGACGCGATCCAAGTTAAGTATGAAAGTGCAGAGAAGGAGATTGGATGTTACATACCTCAGATTCAAGATCTTGAGTGTGCCATTTCTGATCTTCATTCCACTGTTTACGCAAAAGATGAAGAGTTGATTGTTGCTTATAATCAAGTGATCCACTACAAAAAGATCGTCGATAGGCTTGAACCTCAAGTGTTGGAACTCCAAGGTGCACTGAAGATCAACGAAAGTCTAAAGAAAGAAGTGGATGAGCTGCAGCACGTCCTTGTTGGTCTGCTCGAGGAGAACGAGCAGCTGAAGAATGAGAATGCTGGGCTCAAGGCTTCGCTTGTTCAGAGTCAGGCCGATTTCTACAAGCTGGGTTATGTAGATCATGTCTTTGGTAGGCCGTCTGACTTTGAGTTTGTTGGGAAAGACTTCAAGACCTTCTCTATTTCTCTGGAAGACTTGTTTGCCTCTACTTTTGAGGTTTCCATTGGTGAAGTAATCGCAGAAGTTGGTACCCAGGTTGGGGTAACTGGGGTGAAACACTAGATGATGCTGCTACTAAGGGCATCGCGGCTACTGAAGGTGTGGCACCTGAGTAGTCGTGGAATGTCTAAGCTGCTGAAGGGTAGTCTTCTAGTAGCCTTTAAGATTTTCTTTATTTTCCTTGTTGCTTTTGCTTTGCTTGAGCTCTTTCGGCCTTTGCTATTTGTTTATCAATTTTGTTGGAAAATTTAATAAACTTGCTTTCTTCGCTTTTCTTCATCGCTTCTTTTGTTTACGCCCAACCCTTGACCTTTAGACCAGTGGCAGGCATATTGTTTTTCTACAAGCAAACAGGCTAGCGTAGCCTATGAGCCATAGGTGTGGGTGTGGAACTTTTGCAAAGTTGTTAGCCATAGGGTTTAGCGCCTTACTTACAGAAGCATACTAGTCCGCATGACCACTTGGCTGTTAACCTTGGTTTTCTACAATCCTTTGAGCTATGTGGCTTGCATCACAACATACTAAAGATTTTTGGGTCATGAAATTCGCTAAGCTTTCGTATCAAAAGGACTCGGTTGTATGGAGTTTTGTAAGCAAAGTTCCGAGAGAACTCTTTGCTCTTTATGTAACCAATTTTATGGGTTGCGTAGCAAGTATCACAACACTTTAGGAACTAGTGTAGATCTAAAAAATCATTCCGTACTTGGCAGAGGTGAAGCTTATCGACTGCGTAGCATGTCGGCAGTAGATTGAGCTTCGTATATGCACGCTAACTGTTTAACCTTTCAGAAAGATTTGCGGTTGTATAAGTTTAGCATGACTGACTGCTCGAAGGGCAAGCCGTATGCGGTCTTCGGGAAACCATAGGCTACCTTATTACACTTGGTAGAAGCTTTAGGGTTCCAGGGCAGTTGTCCATAGGGCATACTGAGTAATGTGCCTCCTCCGTCTCTAAGGCCCGGTTCCACACAGATTAGGCCAAAAGACCCAAAATCCTTCAGTTAGCTAAGCCTTGAAAAAGACCATTGTGGCTACTTCTAGGAATCCTAGCGCAAGCCATTGTGCACCTAGTTACACCAGGGCAGCCCGACTCATCCACATTTGGATATACGGAGTGTAAAGTTTATCCTCCCACATTGGAGAGCAAACCCATATGGGTGTCGGGGAATTGTTTACCCTCTCGCACTGGAAAGCATGGTTGGTCCTTAGGGGGCGCAATTCATGCGATAAGTCCCTAAGAAGGGCGCGGTCTTCGTTTGAAGTGCAAGAGTGATTAGTTGTTGTAAACATGCAGCGAAGCCAAGGTATAAATTACTTTTGAATTTCTGATTGAAAAACGAGTGAAACAAACGAAAACTTAGCTGTAAGGTAGGAACTGCATAACAACTAGATAATCCTCCGCTTGCGAAATGGTGCCCATCGAGTTGTTTGGGTCTTTGGGCTTTGATGTAGCGGGAGTTCACGTATGGTACTTCATCAGATTGTAGGCGTTCCACTGCTTTTCAATCTCTTTGTCGTTCATGGTGGCAAGGGTGTAACTACCCTTATTGCCTACTCTTCTGATCTTGTACGGACCTTCCTAGATGAGATCCATCTTTTTGGAGCCTTCTCTGCAGGTTGTGATGAAAGCTTTTCTTAGGACTAAATCTCTGGGATGGAATTGCCAGATCTTGGCCTTTTTGTTGTAGCTAGAGAGAAGCTGCTCCTGGTAGGCTGCAATACAGGTTATGACCTTCTCGCGTTTCACCTCTACCAGATCTAAGTTTGTGGCCATCTCATTTCTGTTATGCTCGATGCTTGGAAGTAGAGTACTGATACTTGGCACGATGACATTGGGATGAATGATTGCTTCTGAACCAAATGCCAAAGAGAAAAAAGTCTCACTGGTGGCTCGTCGTTTGGTTATGCGATATGCCCATAGATATTCGGGAAGTTCGTCTGGCCATTTTCCCTTCTTGTCGGAGAGGGATTTCTTGAGGCAGTTGAGAATCGTCTTGTTGGATGCTTCGGCTTGCCAATTGCCTTGGGGATACCTCGGCGTGGACATATGCTGCTTGATGTTGTATTTCTGAAAAAACTTCGCCAAATCTTTGCTTACGAATTGCAGGTCGTTATCTGTGATGATGGGTTGAGGGATACCAAATTGGTAAATGGTGTTCCTCCATATAAAGCGCTCTATGTTCGTCTGAGTTGTGCTTGTCATGGGCTCTGCTTCCACCCACTTGGTGAAGTAGTCAGTTGCCATGATCATTATGCTTTTGCCCCTAGTAGCGGGTGATATTGGCTTACTAAGTCGATTGCCCACTACATGAACGGCCAAAGACTCATCTGCGAATGTAGTTCGTTGGCAGGCAGTGCTGGTATCGGCTTGTAGGGTTGGCAACGGTCGTACTTTTGTACTAACTCCTTAATGTCTTGATGCATAGTAAGCCAGTAGTAGCCTACGTTAAGACCCTTCTGTGCCAAGGATCGGCCTTTAGAGTAATTTCCATAAACACCTTTGTGGATTTAGCTTAGAACCTTTAGGTTGCCGGGAGGCGCTAGGCAGCAGAGATGTGGTCCAATGTAGGATATTCAAACGAGAATGTTGTTCCATATGTAGTAATGTGCTACCTTTGTTTGGAGCTTTCTAGACTCTAACTTTCGTGGGAAGGCTCGAGCAGGCGTTGTTTGCCCGCGGAACTTGAGTGAGGGTCTAAGTTTGAAACGTCTCAAGTTGTTCTCGTACCTTCTCTAGGTATTGGGTCATCTTCGGATATGTCGCCGTGTACTCCCCAGTAGCCTGGCTAGTGATTAGCTAGAAATCAAAATGAATTACAAGCTTTTTCACCGCCAAGTCTTTTGCCATTCGAAGGCCTGCTATAGAGTTTCGTACTCTGCTTCGTTGTTAGATGCTTTGAAGCCTAAAGTGATTGCTTACTCGAGCATCGAGCTGTCTGGGTGATAAGGACCACGCCTGCTCCTGAGCCCTTGTACTTGGATGCATCGTCGACGTGCAAATGCCAAAAGCATGCGTGCTCGGTTGCCTCAAGAGCGTCGTTGGGTTGCTCTGTTGTGTCGCCTAGGCTATGAAATCCGCCAAGGCTTAGGCCTTTATCGCCGTGCGGGGTTAGAAAACTAAGTCGTATTGGCCAAGTTTCAACACCCATTTGATTACTCGCTAAAAAGCATCTGGACCATTTAGGATTGATCGTAAAGGATACTGAGTCATGATGATGGCTGTATGAGCTTGAAAATATGGTCTGAGCTTCCGAGTCGCAACAACTAGCGCCAAAATTAATTTCTCGATCTTCAGATATATGGTTTCTGCATTGAAGAGAGCTTTAGAAGTGTAGATTACCAGCAGTTGGGCCCCCAGCTCTTATCCTATGAGGGCGGAGCTCACTGCTACTTTCAAGACTACCAAGTAAATGTATAAGTCCTTCGCTGCTTCCAGTTTGGATAGTAAGGGAGATGATGTGAGATACTTCTTCAGGTCTTGGAAAGTTCTTTCGCACTTATCATCCCATTTGTCTTGTTGTGCCCTCTTGATTGCTTTGAAAAAAGGCTTGCATCGATCGGTGGATCGTGAAAGGAAGCGGTTGAGGGCGGCTGCTGGTCTGGTCAAGCTTTAGATCTCCTTCAAGGTAGTTAGAGTCCTCATCTCTAGGATTACTTAGATCTGTTTAGGATGTGCTTCGATTCCTCATTGGGTTACTTGGTACCCTAAGAATCTGCCTAAAGATATTTCGAATGTGCATTTGGCGAGATTGAGCTTCATCTTGTACTTTCTAAGGATGTCGAAAGTTTTTGCCAAGGTGCCGATGTTGTCTGATCACTGCTTGCCCTTCACGATGATGTCGTTGACGTAGACCTCCGTGGTTACTCCAATTTGCTTTGTGAACATCATGTTTTCCAGTCGGTGGTAAGTTGTTCCCGTTTTCTTAAGACCAAAAGGCATGACCTTGCAGCAATAGGTGCCTCGCTCGATCACGAATGCGGTTTTCTCCTTATCGGGCTCATGCATGGCTATTTGGTTGTAGCTGAAGTATGCATCTAAAAAGCTGAGCAATTGGTTCCAGAGGTTGAATCTACTAGTAGATCGATTCGGGGAACTGGATAAAGATCCTTGAGGCATGCTTTGTTGAGATCGATGTAGTCTACGCAAACTCTTCATTTTCCTTTTTCTTCTTCATTACTAGCACGACGTTGGCAAACCATGCTGAGTGTGCTACCTCTTCTATGAATCCAGCCTCCAATAGTTTGTCATTTTTTGCTTCAATGATCGCCACTTGTTCGAGGGAAAAATGTCTTCTCTATTGGATAACTGTTTTGCAGTAGGGTCGACGTGCAGCTTGTGGTAAGCTATCCTGGAGTCGATTTCGGGCATGTCGAAAGATGACCACGAGAAGACGTCACGATTTTCCTTAAGGAAAATCGTGAGTTCCTCCTTTTCCTTCGAGCTCAAACGTGGGCCGATTCTAGCAGTCTTCTCCGGTTGTTGGGATCAAGAATGATGTGCTCGACGTCTTCTTTTGGTTTCCATCATGTCTCGTCTGCTGTAATTGCTATTTAGTAGCTTCATCGTCATTTTGGAACTCGATATCCTCTGCGGGGGTAAATGTCTTTTATTTTATTCCTTCAGTACTTGCACAATGCATCGTCGAGATGTGGCTTGGTCATACTTAGTTTCTTCGACTCCTCCTCCTGGGATGCAAAATCAGATTTTTTGATAATTGATGGAGGTTAGGGAGTCCAGCTTTATCAGCCAAGGCCGCCCTAGAATCCTATTGTAGGGAGATGGGTCGCTTATTATCGTGAACATCTGCTTTGAGACAACTGGTGATGTTGTCACATCTAATGTAATGTTGCCGATGACAGTCGAGCTGTGTCCATTGAATCCGGTGAGTACCTCTGCTTGATGAATAATTGTGCTTTCCAGGCCTATCTTCTGAATTATTGAGAGCTAAAGTAGGTTGTCAACAATCATTTTGTCGACTATAAGTTGGGCTAGTTGGACAGATACCACTAGTGCATCGTCATGTGAGAAATCGACGCCTTCGACATCCTACTTGGTGAAGCCAACAATGGGTTCAGGTTGGGTGTTAACTGCCTAGACCTGTGAGACTAGTAGAGCCTGCTGGATCTTCCTCTTCTTGGAATTGTCAATGGCCCCTAAGTGCTTAGATTCGGCAAAGATGTCGTTGATCCAGATTGTCCTTGGCATCTGCGTTTCTTCTAGGATGCGCAGCTGGCTTGTCCTAGTATCTGTCGACTTTGCCTTCTTTCACCTGACTTCTCTAGGTAGTTCCTCCAAGTGTAGCAGTAGTAAGTTGTGTGATCAGGACCTCGATAGAATGCGCAGTACTTGGTGTGGTCCAACTTGGAAGTATACCCATTTGATTGTTTTGGTAGCTTGAACCATGGTTTGCTTTTGATGTCGCGAAGGATTTGGTGGATCGGGATCGAGAACTTAAAGTAGTTCTTGGGTGTCGAGCCTTCTTTAGTCATGGATTAGTCCCTACGCTTGGCCTTTTGCCTGCTTTTGTTGTTGTACTGCTTCCCTTCCTCATTCTTCTGAGCTACAGCTGATTTTCTTCAAGGTTGCTCGGGTGCTTTGTCTGCTTGCCGAGCTTTGTCCTAAAGTGCATGCTTCTCTGCCAGAGCTAAAGAATCTGCCAGAATTTAATCTTCTTTCGTGATCAATTCTCCGAACAGTGGGTAGTCTGCTAGGAGTCATTTTTGGAAGGCTACACTAGCTATCGAGTCGTCGCATCCAACTATCTTCGCCTTCTCGACTTTGAACCTCTTCACATAGTCGCGAAACGACTCATTTGGGTTCTTTTTGACGTTGAACAAATGGTCGGACTTTTTCTTGATCAAGCGGTAGGATGAATAGTCCTTGGTGAAAACCAAAGAAACCTCATCGAAACTCCGAATGGATTATGGCGGTAGGGTGTGGAACCAATCTTGTGCCTCGCCTTGTAAAGTGGTGGCGAATATTTTGCACATGAGAACATCGTTGTTTTGATAAAGGACCATTGTGCTTCGGAATCGCACAATTGCTCAGTCAGAAGTCTCTCTACTTCTTCCTGAATTTGCCTTTGTTGGGGTACCGGAGCTCTCGGCTGCCCTCGGTCGTGACTTATTGGTTTAGGCTGCTCTTCCATGTCTTCGGCTCGTCTATGTCACGGTTGCGGTGTATGTGGTATGTTCTTGGAAGGCAAGTGAATTTCTCGCAGATTGCCGATTGAACTTGAGCTGGATTGAGTGATTGTTTTTCTCTGTCCATCGTGTCACCTACTCCGATGTGAGGTGGATGATACTCCTTGCGAGCCTAGCCGCGAATGAACACTTCGCTTGGAAGGTTGCTCATGTTGATTATCGAAGTATGGCCCCAACAGTGAGCGTATCCTCATATGTGGGCCTAACCGAGAGTGCACACTCATCCACACGCTAAGATGAAAGTATACATTATCTCAGAGGCTCAGTCGGGAGTGTACATTGCCAGAACGCTCGGTTCATGACTGGTCGAGTGGCTGCTTATCGGGATGATGTTGGAGAGGTTCATGGTCTGCCCTTGTCCTACTTTAGGACACCTCGTTTGGGGCACACTACATCTTGGTACACTGCAAGAGCTGATTCACCAAGGTCGTCTACTGCACGAGGGCACTTGTTAACTCTATGACTTGTCGAGACAAGTTTTGTTCGCTATTTAGGTTGGAAGAGCTCGAAAGGTATGCCTCTCCTTGAGTAGTGGATGTGTAATGGACTATGGGCGCGAGATATAAGTTGAAAAATGTCAAAGCTGCAGAGAAATAGGGTGAAAATACCTCCGGTTCAATCGTCGATCTAGAAATCTGAAGCCGGGACGGTTAAACTTGTCTTGGACCAGTTTAGGCTGCTATGAGGGTCACATGAGTAGGCCGAACCTCTGGTTGGACCGCGGGAGTGGGTTAGGTCGCAGGCACGGTCGGACAGTGGGCGTCGGCTGGGCCGTTAGAGCATATAGGCGCTGGGTTTCCCTCGGCGCAGCTTGGGCCTGTGGGTCTTAGGCTCGGCTTTGGAGCATGCTAGGCTTGCGCTGGTCTTGGGCCTACGAGTGCTAGGCTGCTTGGGCCTGTTGAATGTGGGTTGCCTTGCGTTGGGCTAGCTACCTTGTGGCACAGGCCTGTGCCTGTTACTGCGAGGTAGCCTGCTCACCGGTGGGTAGTCGGCTCGCCAAGGGCTGCTGCCGTGGTTACTATCATGGTGGCTGCCTTGATGGTACCTTGTGGGGGTGGTGTCACTCCACTTGTTGTTGCGTTGAACCTCGTGGATTGTCGTGGTAGGACTACGTCATGATCTCCATCACTTGGTCCAAATCCTTGAATGTAGGAAGTTCCATTCATCGTGGTTTTCAAATTTCTTGTCATTGTACTTTTCTTTACATTTATTCGAAGAATTTTATAAAAAATTCTAGGAATAAGAATGTAAGAAAATCTACAAATGAACAAGAAATGAGAAACTTTGAATGCAAGAGTCTTCTTCGTGCGTGTGAATCAAAACTCTCAATGAAAGCACCAATTTGTTGATGCAAATTTCTGCTGTCTTCTCCTTGACGAAAATGCACCTGCAAAATAATAACATCTAAGATTAAGGCCAAAAACCTCACGCACCCACAATGAATTGGGGGTGGGGGTGGGGGAGGGGGGCTTTGGCCAAAGAATCTTCAATGCCAAAGTTAGAATTTGAATGAGAATGTCTTTTGGAATTTATGGGTAGAGAATGCCCTAACTTTTAGTGGGAGAATATGGCTATTTATAGGGGAGTGGCCGACCCTATTTGGAGAATAGGGACCGACCATATATAGTGGAATTATGAGTATAATTGCAAGATATTATGCGAAATAATATCTTACAATTAACTTGGCAATTAATCCTAAATTAAATAGGAAAATTGGGAGTTACTTTTTGAGTGAGGATTTGATGAGGAGTGATGAGAGGGATTTCAATAAGTACCATTCTGGTCACCTTTGACTCTTCCTTGATTGAGCCGTTATTGTCTGTTGCATGCAAGTGGGAATCCCGAATGATTAGTCCGCAAATGACTATTAGTAATTAGTATTAGAGCACCCAAAAATCCACATGTCACGTCCATAATTTTCTTAATTATTTTTGGCTCCACAAATATCATCACAACACTTCATGGGATTGGGGAGTCTATAAACGATCTCCTACCATAATAACTGAATGTCATTATAGTACGCATGAACAGATCATCCTTCCTGCCTCGTTCGAGAGGCCTTGCAAGTGAGATCATATACCTAGAATACATCAGATCCATCATAGTAAGTTCGAGCAATTGCATCCTAAACCTCTTTCGAGCTCGGTAATCAAATGAAATACCTAATTAGATTGGGTTCCGTAGAAATGATCAGTCATCATTTGGCAATGGTGTTCTCTGTTCGCCATTTACTAAAACTTGGGTTAGTTGTTTGGGTTACTATTCCCAAACATATATCTCAACTTGTCTTCCCAACAACAAACATATAAAACTTTGGGACCAAACTCCATAATTGGCACCGTGATTTTGATGCAAATTTACGCAGCGGATGTATCATGGTGAATGATTTGCTTCACCACTTGGGGAATCAACGTCGGGTTCACAGGTAGGTAGTATTTGAAGTAGTAGGGGTTAATAGAAATTCAGTTATGGTAGAATGCGTTGATTTTTGGTTTCAAATATTTGTTGTATTTCTCGTTGTCAAGATTACAAAGAAAAGAAGGCCACTCATACAGAGAGCCGAAAAGAAGCTGCAAGAATTTTAAGGCTAACTGCCCCAATACAATCCCTAAAATTTTCCATAACAAGAGGAAAAACCAAAACCTAATTACAAGGAAAGAAGTTTCTACAAGAAACTAAGAAAGGTTGACAAGAAGGAGGTAAGGTGAATGACAAGTTATGGGAAGTCATGAAAGTAGGGTTAAGACCATCAATTTAGCCCATGACTTAGCTAAAGTGAGGATGACAACCCATACATACAATCCATCCCTTGAGATCTTATACAAACCGGTTTCAATGCACCCCCTCAAGCTGGATCAAGGGGATTGATTGATCTAAGCTTGCACAACAAACGCTGAAACTGAGTAGAGTCCAGTTCTTTTGTGAATAAATCAGCAAGTTGATTGTGGCTAGGTGTGAACACGGTGTCTATCACCTTGGATTGAACTTGAGCACGAATATAATGGCAGTCAACTTCAATATATGTGGTCTCTTCATGGAACATTGGATTGGATGCAATCTACATGGCAGCTTGGTTATCACAATACAAGGACATAGGTGTCATGTTTGTGAATCCGAGCTCGGAAAGAAGACCTTTCAACCATATCAGTTCATAGGCCATTCCTTCCATGGCCCTATACTCAGCTTCCGCACTAGATCGAGCAATAACAGTTTGTTTCTTGCTCTTTTAAGTGACAAGATTCCCTCTAACAAATGTGCAAAAACCTGTTGTGGATTTTCGATCAAGTGCATTTCCAGCCCAGTCAGCATCTGTGTAAGCTAAAATATGATTTGATCCATTGTTCTTCATAATTATCCCCTACCTATTGAGCCCTTGAGATATCGAAGTATCCTCTTGACGATTTCCCAGTGAACTAAAGTTAGAGAGTGTATAAACTGCCTGGCTAGGCTAACTGAATATGAGATATCATGCCTAGTAATGGTGAGATAAATAAGTTTCCCAACCATTCGTTAATAAACACTAGGGTCCGAGAGAGGTTCACCTTTTACATGCAATTGAAGCTTGCTAGCTAGGGGTGTCCGAGCTGGTTTGCACTCCATCATGTTAGCTTCATCTAGAAGATTGAGAACATACTTTCTTTGATTCAAGAACAATCCTTTTGAGGAGGTAGCTACCTCAATTCCAAGAAAGTATTTCAAGGGTCCCAAGTCTTTAATGGCAAATTTTTGGTGAAGTGACTGCTTAAGCGCCTTGATTTCACTCATATTGTCACCTGTAATAATTAGGTCATCAACATATATAAGCACAACTAACTTGCCAGCAATGCCACTTCAAACAAACAAAGAAGAGTCAGCATGACTCATTTTGAATCCTGCAGCTTCAAGGACTGAACTAAGCTTCGAATACCAAGCTCGAGGGGACTGTTTGAGACCATATATGGCTTTGTGAAGTCTGCAGACCTTGTTGGATTCCTTTTCTCTTGGATGACCCGTGGGTAACTTCATGTACACTTCTTGAAGATCCCCATGAAGAAATGCATTCTTCACATCCATTTGGAATAAGGGCCATGCATTATTGACTGCCACATACAACAATACCATCACTGTGTTCATTTTGGCAACTAGAGCAAATGTCTCCTTGTAGTCAATGCCATAGGTTTGTGTAAAGCCTTGGGCTACTAACAGTGCCTTGTGTCTCTCAATGCTTCCATTGGAGTTGAATTTGGTCTTATATATCCACCTACTTCACACTGAGAGAGCCAAAAAGAAGCTACAAGAAATTTAAGGCTAACTGCCCCAATACAATCCCTAAAATCTGCCTTGACAAGAGGAAAAGCCAAAACCTAATTACAAGGAAAGAAGCTTCTACAAGCAACTAAGAGAGGTTGACAAGAAGGAGGTAAGGTGAATGACAAGTTATGGGAAGTCATGAAAGTAGGGTTAAAGACCATCACTTTAGCCTATGACTTAGCTAAAGTGAGGATGACAACCCATACATACAACCCATCCCTTGAGATCTTATACAAACCAGTTTCAATAGGATGGAAGAACCGATGGTGGATCGATGTGATGAGAGAATAGCCTACTCAGATACCATACTTTGTGTCGGTTCGTATGCTAATTTAGGATGCAATATATATGATACAAGGAAAGAATAAAACTAATAAAACTTATCCTGATTACAGAGAGATGAAAAAAAGGTAACAAATCCTGCTATAATGAGGAGTCTATGAACTCACGCTATCAACTCATGCCAACAAAAATAAAGCAAATTACGTACGTTAGTTGCAGGATTATTCGAATCAGATTGAAAATTGTTAAACAAAGAAACAATCAACCAACAATTAATAATGACTCGAAATAGTTTTGGCAACTACATTAAGGAAAATATTGTGCTTTAATATCAATTTATCAATCGATGCCACCATATAAGTACAGACCTCTCCGTTCATTTTATCATTCACAAGACAATGGCATCACCCAAGTTTCAATTTGTTGTCATTTTCCTAATGATTTCTCTTGTTGTATCTGCTCATTGCGCTGGTAAAATTGTCTATTCTCTCTCTGTAAATATATTTTTTACATTGTTTACATTTGACGATCCATATTTCTCTACCTACAAACCACACATGTATAAATAACTTACTAAAAAATCACAATTTTTCTGTATATTAGTCGAATTGTGATTTGCAGGTGAGAAGGAATTTGCTCCTTCTCAATGAGGAGTCAAATTCTTTGTTTTTTTTTAGGGTTTCCAAATCCCTTTGAGCCCTTTATTATTGTACTAAGTACTTGCACGAATTTACAAAAAATTAGAACATAACCATCATTTGACAGTCAGATATATGCTCTTCGAGTGTCATTAAAATATATCTAACTGCCAGATTTATAGACATTGTAGCTAAATCTTATATTACATAACCTCTTTAACATGACAAACTGACCATTTTATGTATTTATAAACATGGATGTAGGAACCGATGTGAAGTAAACTGATTGCGACTGGGCTGGTCCGCTTACGATGACTGTAATGGCCGCTGTACGGGCGGTAAATATATTCGAGTTGTATGTATTTATAATGATAAGAACCCACCACAGTTGGCATGTTGTTGTCAAAAGTCTTAAACGGGGGCAAGTTGAACATCAAAGGAATGATATATCCTCCTGCCCAAAGCAACCAACCTATATGTATACGTCCTTTTGAAAATATGATATCCATAAAATCCTTGGGCAGAGTTTCGAATCTTATAAAATTATCATAAATATTTGCTTATGTTTCATGTTATGATTTGAGTTAAGGACGATGTTTCATACGAGAATAGTGAAATAAAAAGTGGGAGATCTCTAAGAAAAACCTGGCCGGCTCTTTGAATTTGGTTGAAGAAAAAAAGAGCACCTTACGATAAGAGTTAAAGAGTAAACAAGCTAATCCTCAACAAGTAAATCGAAGATTGCGTTGCGTGATAGATTAGAGCCTATACAATAAATAATTCAATATTGTTAAAAAACGCAATCCCACGTTGGAAAATAAAATATAACAACTTATAAATGAATACTTTCATTACTAATAACATTAAGGTTTTTTGGGATAAACATAAAACTCAACATTTAATGGGTTGTCTATGCGATTAAGTTATGAAAATATCGGTCTGATTAGTAGTGGATCACTAGCTCGACTCTAAAAATCTTAACAAATATATTGTCTGAAACAAATTGGCCTTAACAATATATATACACACATATGATTGATGCAAGATCTTATTCTTCAACACACCCTCTCACAGTGGCCCCAAACGAGGTCACAAGGGAAACCAATTCTCACATGGAGAACTGGTCAAGTCATTATACCGGAACTAATGCCGGTCTTTTCGAGAACTCAATCGGTTGGTATTTAGTCTACGGAGCCAACACCAATATTTTTGAAGCCCGAGTCATTCGGTTGCCTTAAGTTGGTTCATATGTTCTAATCTGGGGTTTTGGAATGCTTCATGTATTTCTTAGGAGGCAATATATGTTTGTATGTGTGTATATGTATATACAAGGAAAGAATAAAACTAATAAAACCTATCCTGATAACAAAGACATAAAAAGGAGTCTATCAACTCACACTATCGACTCACACCAACAAAAATGAAGCAAATTACGTACATTAGCTGCAGGACTATTCGAATCAGATTAAAAACTGTTAACTAAAGAAAGAATCAAACCAAAATTAAAATTTATTCGAAACAGTTTTGGCAACTACATTAAAGAAAATATTGTGCTATAACATCAATCTATCAATCGATCACACTAAATAAGCACAGCCCTCTCCGTAAATTTTATCATTCACAAGACAATGGCATCACCCAAGTTTCAATTTGTTGTCATTTTCCTCCTGATTTCTCTTGTTGTATCTGCTCATTGCGCTGGTAAAATTGTCTACGCTCTCTATAAATATTTTTTTACATTGTTACGTTCGATGATCCATGTTTCACTAGCTACAAATCATACACGTATAAATAACTTAGTAAAAACTCGTAATTTTTGTCTATATGTTAGTCAAATCACAATTTGTAGGTGAGAAGGAATTTGCTCCTTCTCAATGAGTCAAGTTCTTTGTTTTTTAGTGTTTCCAAATCTCTTTACTTATAAGGATTTACAAGTATTTAGATCTAGCATCATTTGAATTTCAATACATTATGTCTCACTTGTAAGTATCGTAGCCAAATCTTATATTATAAATTAAACGTCTTTAACATGAGTCATGACAAAATGACCATTGTATTTATTTAATTATAGACTTGGATGTAGGAATCGATGGGAAGTATACTGATTGTGACTGGAATGGTCCATGCTCGGCTGACGATCACTGTGATGGCCGCTGTAAGGGCAGCAAATATATTCAAGTTGTATGTAATTATAATGATCTGAACCCACCAAAGTTAGCCTGTTGTTGCCGAAAGTCTTAAACGGGACCAAGTTCAACTTCAAAGGAATAGAAAGCGGATAGTGAAAAGAAAAGAGAATGTTTCATCATTTGCTTGTATATCATGTTATGATTTGAGTTTGGATGATGTTAGGAACACTACTTGTATTCCCCTTTTGGGGATGATCTCATTCCCCAACTTGCAAAGAACATATCTTTATCATTGTAATTCATAATCAGAACCGTTTAATTTCTTACTTTTCATTTGATGATCATCCCTATACAAAAATTATTCAAATGGAAAATCACTTAATCATTCAAATGTAACAGATAAACAACGGTATAAGTATCAAGTAAGATGAATCGTTAGTTTATTTGATATATATGACTAAACGATATTGTCAAACAACTAAAGGTGGGGCAATACTGTCAAACTACAAGTAGTCTCTTGAGGATTTTCCCTCAATATAAAAGGTCAAATAAGATCCACAAGCTTCCTCCATTACCGGAATTTAACTGTGAAAAGTGAAATTATAAGCTTACGTTGCCATATGATAGGAAAGAAAAAAAAAAGCATCAAACACATCTCAGTTGGGATTAAACGCAAGAAAATTAAGATTTGGCCCAAGTGGATATGAAGGTACATCAAAGTCAAACACATGACCTTGAATGGTAGAAATACAATTAACCAACAAAACTAAAAAATTAACGTGCTTTTTCAAAAGTTGAGTTGAGCTTTGAGAAATTTTATTTGAACTCATAATTGTTTCTTTGCATCCAATCCATCATTTTCTCTAAATCGTAATCTTTTTGTGAGATTAATATTCATATCTACACCCAAAATCTATGTCTAAAATACAATCATACATAATGAACCAACACATTCTCTTATGTTTCCACACCCGACCAACCTAAGTCGTCAATATTTAATTTCAGTTCATCCGAATGCACATAAAAGATATACAAAAGTAAAAGTATAATACTTGTTACGGACGAGCCAAATCGAAGATCACTACGCTCAAGTTTGGTTTATTTCATGTTTTTTTCAAGCCAAGCTAGGCCAAGCTTGCTTCTATAGCAAGCTGAGTTGTGAAGTAAAAACCCCTAAAATGTTTATGAAGTTGACAGTCCCAGAGTGTTTTTTTCTTTAACAAACGATATTATCTACATTAAATATTTTTTTAAGAATTAAGTTGAGTGTCATTCTCTTTCTGTTCTGCTGTAGCTTTTATAGTACCTTGTACCTTCTTAGTTAAACCCCCTTTACTTGATGTGACGGGAAAATGATGATATCACACATATCCCTCTTGAAGTTACGGGGCTTTATTTGTAAAAAGGTGCTTTTGCCTTCTGCAAAACCCCTCGTCATAACCTCTATGCCTATCCAGTTGCATAGGTTCGTCGCCCAATCCTACCACGTCACCCAATATCTTGATTTATGGGCTGAGCTTCCGTCTTCAGCTTTCCGTACTTCGAAGGTCTAGTGCCTTCCTAGGGTTTCGCATGCGTTTGGGCTGCGCTTCAGGCCTAGTGTCCAATTTGGGTCCAAACATACCTGATGGACAAAGAATAATTGATAAGTTGTAGTTGCAAGATAAGCTTGTCTCTGTCTTCCTGTCGTAGTGTCGCGTCTACGTTGATTTGAAAACAATCATCTGAAACCATGCTTTCGGCTGCCACAATAGGTGCATCCTCCTTCTAGAATTGGTTGTTTGACTCTAGGGCCACGAGAAGAGGGACCTAGTTCTTAACTATGATCTGCCCTGACGTTTGCAACTAGAGAGAAGCAAGAGCGGTAGCCATAGGTGAAGGCCAAGATAAGGTTTGGACGACCATGAGTATGGCCAACAACTTGTGGATGCAAATTTCCGCCTTCCTTTGATTGACGAATCTGCACCTGCAAAATAATAATACCTAAGATTAAGGCCAAAAGCCTCACACACCCACGATGAATGGGGGGGCCTTTAACCGAAGAATTTCTGATGCCAAAGTTAGAATTCTGAGAATAGTGTATTTGAGTTTTTGTGGGTAGCAAAAAGCCTCTTGAATTTTGGAGATAAAGGGTGTATTTATAGGAGAAAATGAGGAGATGGGCCGGCCCTCTAGGGTTTAGGGGTGGCTGGCCCTAGGCTTTTGTTTAAGTGGGAATATTCCAAGATATTTGTGTAAATAAATATCTTGGAGTAATTAGGTGAATATCCTAAATAAATGGAACTAGGATTACTTACTTGAAATAAGTCTTCTCTGATTAGGAATGTATTTATGATAAGAATAAGAAATTATTCTATCATAAATACCTTTGACTTTTCCTATGGGTAGGGGTGCCTTGAGCACTCGTTGATCTATGCTTGCTCTACCTTAGTTGTGCATGATGAATGAGACTACTCCCTACTCATTTAATAGGGTCTATCTTGTCTTTCTTGGGGAATAATCCATGTGTCAGCTCCATGATTTTTGGGATTATTTTTTGCTCCACAAATGCCCCCACACCTACTGGGTTGCTCGCAGGAAAGGGCAGGAGGTGTAGGAATCCAAAGCTGCAATGGAGCTTGTATCCCAATTTGATGTAGATTCTCTCTTTAATTAGGAATTTAAATTCTTCTAGGAAAGGGAAGGTAATTGCCACCAAAACCTATTTAAGTCTGTGTCAAGCAGGGGGTTAAATAATTTTAGAGTGCAATTAAAACCCCGCAAGAAAGAGAAAAAGCTAGAGGATATTTGTTCCTCCTCCCCTAGCAATCTTCTTCCCTTGTCCATGCAAAGAATTGTGTTCCGTTACTTTTCTTCTTGTTTTTATGGAGCCTCGCGGCTTGAATTTTGGCTCGACGGGGGTTGAGGATGTGGCAAAAGTGCAGTCGTGGGCTGCTATGCTACTTTATTGTAGCAGTTGGATTGCCTTGGCATGCCGCCGAGGCTGGCACAATTGAGTCAGTTGGCTTAAGCGCGGAAGAGGAAAGCCGACGCTGGGCTTTGGGCCTGTATGCTGCTGGACTTGGGTCTTGGGCTCGAACCCGTGCAGCGGTAAGAGATAGGGGAAAAATAGGGAGGCACGGGGCGCTAGCCCCCCTCCAGCTAGTTTAGGCCGCAAGGCCATTTAGGCCAAGGGTGATATGAGGTGGCATGCCTCCTGCATGTTGAGCCGAGAGAGAAAAAAGGCATAGCGTGCTGGGCCCGTCCCTTGGGCTGGTGTGCTGGGTCTGTGGGGCAGCCAGCTGGGCTGCAACCTGGCGCGCTGGTCTATGCAATTTTTTCTTTTTTTTTTTCTTCTTCAAGCAGACTTCTAATAATTTTTCCTTGCGCCGTTGTAGGATTTTTCAAACATGTCTTCCTCGAGCCACAAGAATGATGAATTTATTCCGCCGTTATATCGTCAAGGCGGATCTGCAAGTAAGCTAGGCTACTTCAGGGCTGCTCATGTCAAGGTAGGTTCCGATGAGCAGTTCAAAGACTTCCTTGAGTTGTTTAAGCACGCAATTCCGTTTGGGTTCGCTTGAAGCTGGTCAAGGATGGTAGCAGCCGTGAACCGTGTGGGTCTAGGAAAGTTATCAAGTTTCACCTCTACTAGTTCGAATTGCGGTTCACTTTTCCTATACTCCCATTCTTCCAAGAGGTGATCTACTCCATGAAGTGTGCTCTTGCTCAGTGTTCTCCGAATGTGGTATGCGTGAAGGTGGGATTCCACAACTTGAGCAGGCTCTTTAACTTGGACCTGATTGCCAACGATTTTTGGTACTTCTTTAACATAGGTCACATCGATGGTGTTAGGCAGCTGAAGACCTGCCATAAGCACTTCGATCACTCAAGCAAGGAGTGTGAATCCGACTCCTTGCATGGGCTGTGCATTCCGACTGTTTTCATCGATGGTAAGCATACTTTTTAGTCTTTAAGCTGCTTTATACTTTTGTTGAGCTACTTTCTGACTTGTCCTCCTCTGTTTATGTAGATTCGAAATTCAGTTTAACTCCAAGACTTCTCCAGGCATGAAGACGGTGCACATCATTTTTAGGTTCCCTGCTGAATGTCGCGAGTGGCAATGGCTGCTCAATCATCTTCATATGGAGAAATGTGGGCTACCCCCGTTGGACAAGATTAGGAGGATCAAAAGTAAGGCGTTTGCTTGTCCGATCGCCACTGTGGAGCGCGTTGTAAGTGAAGAAGGGAGAAAAAGATCTTTGTCGCTTGCTCGAGAGTCGTCGGTGGAGAAAAAAATCGAAGACTTCCTCGGCTGCTCGCGAGAGTTTGTCCACTGCTGGGAGGCTTGTGATTGACTTGACTTCTTCTAAGGGGAAAAAAAAGGCTGCTGGATCTGATCTTGTGAAGCTTGCTGCTCCGAGGATTGTTAAAACTGTTGCTGACAAGATTGCGCAGTGGAGGAGTTCTACCATGCCCTCTGTGTTCAGATTTATTCTGAGACAGCCTTTCATGCCTAAGTCTAATCTGATTTCGGAGGTGCGTGCATCGACGAAGAGCAAGGATGGCGATTCCACTGCCAAGACGGTGCGAGGCTCGACCCCTTCTATTGAGAATGAAGCGCCTCCCCGCATGAGCAGCCTTGATCAGCCTGCCAAACCAGCCTGAGGGAAGTTTTTTGAGATTCATGCGCTAATGAAGTCCGATCTGCTTGAGAACATGGAAGCATGTGCCAAGTTTGTTGATGGCGTGAGCAAGGTTGTCGACTCCAGTTTCTTTGCAAGGCGTGAAACTCACTCATTGAGGGGTTCCTTGCTTGCTATGATGCAAAAATATGTGATCTTGGCAGCCGAGTACACGTGTGTGGAGCAGGATGATGCCAAGGCTACTAAAGAAATAGCGGCAGTCATGGTAGCGGAAGCTTGCTCGATCGCTGAGAAAATTAAACAGTTGGAGTCTGAATTTGCTTTTTTGAAGGGATCTAATGTCTCTGCCCCTACTGCTCAGTAGCTTGATACTGCTCGCCAAGAGATCAGTGACTTGAAGGCTTAGCTTGACGCGATCCGGGGGAATTATGGCATTGCAGAGAATGAGATTAAAGTCCAAGTGTTGCTAGAGCAAGACCTTGAGCATGCCATTTCAGAATTTCGGTCTGCAAGTGACTCCAAGGATAAGAGCTGCTCGCCATGCATAATGACATTGTTCGACTTAAGAAGGCCATTAGTAGCCTTGAGTCCAAGGAAGTGGAGCTACAAAGAGCATTGTCTGCCAGCGAGAATCTGAAGAAGAAATTAGACGAGTTGCAGAATGCTCCTACTGACCTGATTGAGGAGGATAAGCAGCAAAAGAGCGAGAAGTTCAGTCTTGATGTTGTCCTTGCCCAAAGTCAAGCTGACTTATACAAGCTTGGCTATATAGATAATTTCCTTGGCATACCGTCTGAGTACACCTTCTCTGATGAGGACCTCGAGTTTTTTGCTATTTCTTTCGAGGATCTGCTTAAGTTTTCCTTCGAGAGCATCGTTGGTGGAGCAGTTGAGGATCATGCTTCCCAGGTAGGTGGGGCCAAAGGTGATGCCACTCAGGCAGCAGCGGCTTGAGACAGTGCTGCTTAAGATAGGGCAGTTGTAGATGAAGTGCGTGAGGTTGATGCTGCTGGGAGCGATGCGACTGCTGAAGATGTCCAAGCTGCTGAGGAGTGGTCTCTTTTTATAAACTTTAGGATTTACTTTCTTTTCCTTTCCTACTTTGCTTTTTCCTTTGCTTGAACTCTGTTGGCTTTTGTGCCAGTTTTCCAATTTCCTAGAAATTAATAAACTATTTTTCTTTGCTTTACTTTATCTTTGTCTCATTGCCTTACTTCAAGCTTTAGTCATAAAATGAACAACTGAGCAAGTTGCTTTGAACAAAGTAGTCAAGCCCACCTTCATTGCTTTAGGCGCCAACTTCGGGTTGTCGGGTGCGATTCTTTGCTTGCTTAAGGCATTTTTGAAACATCTAACTTGTAGGCTCGAATGATCTCTGTAGTTCTAAGTTTCGTATCAGTGGTCCATTAGATCTTTAACCACAAGGTCATTAGCGAAGCACGGTGCTTTTTAATAAGCAGACGGGCTTGCATGACCTATGTGACTGCTGATCTAGGCTTAGGATCTCTGCGAAGCTGTTAACTAGAGAGCTAGTAGTCAAGCGCCTTACTTACAGAAGCATACGAGTCTGCCTGACTACTCGGTTGTTAGCTTCGATATTCTAGAACGTTGAACTACTGAGCTTTATCTCGCATTGTTGCCCCCTGACCATTGACTGCTTAGCTGGCCCTCATTTCTCCAATCCTTTGAGATGCATGGCTTACGTCACAACATACTAAAGATTGCTAGGACACAAAATTGCGTGGTTCTATGGAATTTCATGGGCAGTGGTTCGATAGAACACTTTGCACTTTATGTAACCAATTATGTAGGTTGCGTAGCAAGTAGCACAACACTTTAGGAATCAGTATGAACCCAAAAGGGTTGTTTTGCTCTAGGCATTGCATGTGCATGCTAACCTGTTAACCTTTCACAAGATTGTGCGGCTATACAGGTTTATGAGATTAATTGCTTGAAGGGTGTATCGTAGGCAGTTTTCCAGAAACCGTAGGCTGCTCATTAAATTGGCAGCTACTTTAGGTTCCCATGGATCTTCCAAAAACCATAAGTTACTCGTTGAATTGGTAGCAGCTTTAGGTTCCCAGGTACCTTCCAGAAACCATAAGCTGCTCGTTGAATAGGCAGCGGCTTTAGGTTCCTAGAGATTTTCCAGAAACCGTAGGCTATTCGTTGAATTGGCAACAGCTTTAGGTTTTCAGGGATTCACAAAGATGGCTAGTTTGTCACATACAAGATGCTAAGCTACTTACACTAGTTGGTCACATCAAGGATGCTCAATTGCATGAACCCCGTGTGTGTAGCCGGAGCTAGAATTTTGTATCTTCGCAGAGATCATCTATGTATTGCACCAGGGATGCTCAGCGACGAATGCTAGCTGGTCACATCGTGGATGCTCAAAAGGGATGTTCCTCGAATGGATAGAGGAAATATTATTCCGTAACACGAAGATCGCTAGTTGGTCATATACAAAATGCTTAACTGAGGGTTGCCAGCAGCTTGTCACATCAAGGATGCTTAACTGCGATCCATCTTCATAGGTAGCCGTCCAAAGGGTGAGCTGCGCAGTGTGCCTTCCTCCGTCTTTGAGGTCCGGGTTCCCGCAGATTAAGCCAAATGCCTAAAATCCTTCGATTTAGCTAAACCTTGAAAAAGACCATTGTGACTACTTCTAGGATGCCGGCGCAGGGCATCGTGCTCTAGTTACACCAAGGTAGCCTGACCCATCCACGTCTAGATATTCGGAGTGCGTAGTTTACCCTCTCCTAGGGGAGAACATGGTTGGTCCCCACGGGGAGGTGCAATTCTTGCGATAGGTCCTTGATTGGGTGCGATTTTCAATGAGAACAGGAGTAGATAGTTGTTGCAGATCAAGCCAAATGATGAAAAACTTCAAAAATCTTCATTGAAAAATGAGAATAAGGATATTGAACTTAGCTTAAAGGTAAAAACTGCGTAACATATGGATAGCCCTCGGCTTGCGAGATAGTGCTCATCGAGCTGCTTGAGTTTTTAAGCTTTATTTCATCTGAGCATGGCTCAGGGAGAAGTGGGAGGCCATGTGTACTACTTCTGCAAGTTGTAGGCATTCCACTGCTTGTCGATCATTTTGTCGTTCATGGTGGTGAAGGTGTAGCTACCATTACCACTTGCTTTGCTGACTTTGTACGAACTTTCCCATATAGGATTCATCTTCTTGGAGCCTTTTCTTCGTGCAGTGATGAATGATTTTCTTAGGACTACATCTCTAGGCTAAAACTGCTAGATCTTTGCCCTTTTGTTGTAGCTGTGGGTGATGACCTTCTCGCGTTCCTCCTCTGCCAGATCTAGATTTGTGGTCATCTTCTTTCTGTTTTACTCCAAAGTTAGTAGTATGTGCTGCTTGACGCCATATTTCTGGAAGAACTTCACCAAGTCTTTGCCTATGAATTGCGGGCCATTGTCGGTGACTGTAGATTGAGGGATGTCGAATCGGTAGATGATGTTCCTCCATATGAAGCGCTCTATGTCTGATTGAGTAATGGTGATCATGGGCTCGAGTTCTACCCATTTGGTGAAGTAGTTGGTAGGCACGGTCATCATGCCTTTGCCCCCTGTAGCAGGCGGTATAGGCCTTACCAGGTCGATTGCTTACTATATGAATGTCCATGGGCTTATCTGCGAGTGGAGCTCGCTGGCAGCAAGTGCGGTACAAACTTGAAGCGTTGGCAGCTATCACACTTTTGAACAAATTCCTTAGCGTCTTGATGCACGGTGGGCAGTAGGAGCCAGCGTTGAAGACCTTTTGTGCTAAGGATTGGCCTCCTAAGTGGTTTCCATAAATGCCTTCATGGATCGAGCTTAAAACTTTCAAGTTGCCGGAATGCGCTAGGCAGCATAGATGTGGGTCTGAAAAAGATCTTCGAACGAGAATATCGTTCCACATGTAGTAGCGTGCTGCCTTTATTTGGAGCTTAGCTTCCAATATTTCTGCAGGGAGTGTCCCATTGACTAGGTAGTCGATGATGGGATCTTACCAGCTTCGGGTTGTATTAACTTGTAACATCTCGGTTACTGGTTCTTCTTCTATGCTCAGCTTTTCTAAATACTCGATCGGGATGAAGCGTCTTAACTGGTAGTCCAAAGCGCTGCCTAAGGTTGCCATGGCGTCAACGCGAGCGTTGTTTGCTCGTGACACTTGTGTGAGGGTGTAAGTCTAAAACTCCTTAAGATGCTTTCGTACCTTCTAGAGGTGTAGTGCCATCTTTGGATACTTTGCTGCATACTCCCCGGTTAGTGATGAGCTAAAAATCAGAATAGATTATGAGTTTCTTGACTGCCAGATCTTGTGCCATTCGAAGGCCTGCCAATAAAGCCTCATACTCTGCTTCGATTTTTTATGCCATGAAGCCTAGAGTGATTGCTTGCTCGAGCATCGAGACGTCTGAGGTGATGAGAACCAAGCCTGCTCCAGAACCCTTGTAGTTGGATGAACCATCGACGTGCAGGTGCCAAAAGTCTTTGTCTGAAAGGGTTAGTGCAGCCAGGGCGTGCTTGGTTGCTTTGGAGGACCCTTTGGCCTATGTTGTTGTGTCTTCTAGGCCAGTAGTGAACTCCACTAAAAAGTCTGCAAATGCCTGAGCTTTTATCATCATGCGGGGTTGGTAAACCAAGCCGTATTGACCGAGTTCTAACCCCCACTTCATCACTTATTGAGAAACGTTTAGACCATGTAGGATAGATTGTAGGGGATACTGAGTCAAAACGATGATCGTATGCACTTGAAAGTATGGTCTGAGCTTCCGAGCTGCCAAAATTAGCTTTTCAATCCTCGAGTATCTCATTTCCGCATCTAGGAGAGCTTTAGAAGTGTAAAATACTGGCAGTTGGGCCCCTAGCTCTTCTCATATGAGTGCATAACTTACTACTACGTCTGAGACGGCCAAATAGATGTATAATTCCTCGGCTACTTTTGGCTTGGTTAGTAGCGGAACGGATGTCAAATATCTCTTCAAGTCTTGAAATGCTTTCTCGCACTCGTCGTCTCACTTATCTTCTATGCGCCCTCTTGATGGCCCTGAAAAATAGCTTATATCGATCGGTTGAGCGTAAGAGGAAACGGCTAAATGCGCCTGGGCTCCGTCGTGAGTCGATTCTAACCGTCTTCTTTAGCTGCTTGGGATCAAGAATGATGTATTCGGTGTCCTCTTATGGCTTCCATCCTTTTTCTTCTATCGGCATGTCCTTCTGAACGTCATCATCTTGATCCACCTGCTGTGGCTGCTATTTGGTAGCAGGCTTGACCTTCTGAACCTCAATAGCTCATACGGGGGTGAAGGATTTCTTCTTTGATTCTTTCAGCATTTGCACCGTGCATCGTCGGGATGCAGCCTGGTCTGCCTTGATTTCTTCGACTTCTCCTCCTGGGATGCGGAATCAAATTTTCTGGTACTCGACGAAGCTTACAAGGCCCAATTTCACTAGCCAGGGCCTTCCTAGAATCCCGTTATAAGGAGCTGGGTCACTGACTATGATGAACGTCTGTTGTGAGACTACTGGTGGTGTTCTCATGCCGAGTGTTTTGTTGCCAACAACAGTTGAGGTGTATCGTTGAATCCGGTGAATACCTCTGCTAGGCGTAGTATCGTGCTCTACAAGCCCATCTTCTGAATGACGGATAGCTAAACTCCAAAATATCAAGTTTTTTTGTGATGAAACTCAACACTTAATAGTTTGTGCATTTGATTAAATTATGAAAATATCTGTCTAATTAGTAGTGGACCACTAGCCCAACTCTAAAATCTTAACAAATATATAGTCTAAAACAAATTGGCCTTAACAAATATATATACACATAAAACTAATGTGAGATCTTATTCTTCAACACGTTCCCTCACGAGTGACCCCACACAGGGTCTCAAGGGAAACCAATTCTCACATGGAGAACTGGCCAAGTCCTTATACCGGAACTAACATCAGTCTTTTCAAGAACTAGGTCGGTCGGTATTTAGTCTGTGGAGTCAACACTAATATTTTTTAAGCCTTAGTCATTCAGCTGCCTTAAGTTGGAACTAGCGCATTTTTTCGAAAGCCCAACATGAAGCATATTCGAGCCCAGTAACTCAGGCCAGGACGTGTAGAGAGAATAACCTACTCTAATACCATGCTAACTTTGGATTGGTTTGTATGTACTAATCTAGTGTTCTGGAATGCTTCGTGTATTTCTTAGGAGGCAATATACAGGCATAAAAAGGGCAACAAATCCTGCTATAATGAGGAGTCTATCAACTCACACCAACAAAAATAAATCAAATTACGTACGTTTGCTGCAGGATTATTCGAATCAGATTAAAAACTGTTAACCAAAGAAAGAATCAAACCAAAATTAATATTTATTCGATACAGTTTTGGCTACTGCATTAAAGAAAATATTGTGTTATAATATCATCTATCAATCGATCACACTATATAAGCACATACCTCTGTTCATTTTACATTTTATCATTCACAAGACCATGGCATCACCCAAGTTTCAATTTGTTGTCATTTTCCTCATGATTTCTCTTGTTGTATCTGCTCATTGTGCTGGTAAAATTCTCTACCTCTCTTTCTAACTTTTTTTTTTAATATTGTTTACGTTCAACGATCCATATCTCTCTCTACCTACAAATCACATACGCGTATAAATAACTCAGTAAAAACTCAAAATTTGTATCTGTATGTTAGTCAAATTGTGATTTGTAGGTGAGAAATCAAGTTCTTTGTTTTTTTAGGGTTTCCAAATCTCTTTAAGCCCTATATTATTGTACTAAGTACTTACACGGATTTACAAATACTTAGCATGAACCATCATTTGACGGTCAAATATATGCTCCTTGAGTGTGTCATTACAATATTTGATTGTTAGATTTATAAGCATTGTAGCCAAATCTTACATTATATAACGTCTTTAACATGACAAATTGACCACTTTTTTTTCTTTATTTATAGACTTGGATGTAGGAATCGATGGGAAGTATACTGATTGTGACTGGGATGGTCCATGCTCAGCTGACGATCACTGTGAGAGCAACTCCATCCTTGGTGCCCTCCCCCCAGGCAATCCACTATTCAATCCACCTAATGAACAGTAATTACCATTTGCATCTCCACCCTTGGAGCCCTCCCCCCTGGCAATTGGTAATAAAATATTAATATTTTTTTTTCTCATCCAATCCATAAAATATTAATATTTTCCCTAAATTTGACCGGTCCTCTCTCTCTCTTCTCTCTCTCTCTCTCTCTCTCTCTCTCTCTCTCTCTCTCTCTCTCTCTCACAGCAGCAGCCATGTCCCTCGCCATCGAAAAAATGGATTGATGTCACCGCCTTCGTCCTCGTCGTCTTCGTCGTCTACCGCGCGAACCGGAGGGCCACCAGACGACTGTACGACCTCCTTAACATCATCGTCGTCGTCCTCTTCGTCCTTATCAGCGTCGTCGTCGTCATCGTCCTCATCCTCGTCAACGTCCTCCTCCTCATCGCCTACGCTGTCGTCGGACTCGAACTCACCCTCCGACTGCACCCAGGCCTGGCGTCAGCCTGACGTCACATCCCTCGAGCTGCAGGGCTGGCAATCGCCCACGGGCCTGGCCCTCGGGCTTCCACCCTCACTCGGGCTCCCCAACGCTGGAGAGCAACCCACCGGCCCTCGGGCCCTTTCCTCTGGCCCGTCCTCCGAGCAGTCCACAACGGTGGACTTGCTCTTATGGTCGCTGTAAGGGCAGCAAATATATTCAAGTTGTATGTATTTATAATGGAAGTAGGATTCTCTACCCTCCTAATCTCTCTACCCTTCCATCCCCTTCTATTTGAACGCCCACGGTTAAGCCACGTCAACATGTTATATTAATTTTTTATATAGAGATAATAAGACAAAAAACAATGTGTGAGAGGACGGGATGGAAGGGGATGAGAATAGGAGGGTAGAGAATCCTACTCCTTTATAATGATCTGAAGGCGAAGAAGAGTGACGAGCTTGGAATCAAATTGGACATGAACAAAGCTTATGAACGGGTAGAATGAGATTTCCTTATGGCAGTAATGGTGAAAATGGGTTTTGACAATGAATGGGTGGATTTGGTGATGAGTTGTGTTACAACTGTGGATTTTTCGATGTTAATTAATGGGCAACCTGGGAGGAGGTTCAGACAATCCTGAGGGTTAAGGCAAGGTCAACCTCTCTCGCCATATCTTTTTCTTATTGTGAGTGAAGTATTATCTCTGTTACTAAGAAAGGCCTCTGATATGGGATACATTGAAGGGGTGAAGCTCTGTGCTAATGGGTCTTGCCTCTCTCATTTATTATTTGCAGATGATACGTTGATTTTTCTGAAAGCAACAAGAAGTAACTGTCAAAATGTGGTCAAGATTCTTGATGCTTATTGTAAAGCGTCTGGGCAAGAAGTTAATTTGCAAAAGTCAATTATCTATTTTGGTGCTAATACACCAAAAGATGGTCCGAGAGGAATTGTTTGGGATTTTGAGCATGCCTAAAGTTGATGATCGTGGCCGCTATTTGGGTGTTCTGGCTCTTTGGGGATGCTCAAAAAATGAAACTTTGGGTGTTCAAGGATGGAAGCAGCAATGACTCTTTTAGGCTGGCAGAGAAATCCTAATTAAAGTAGTGGCGCAAGCTGTCCCGGCTTATCCTATGTCTGTCTTCAAATTTTCTGATAAATTATGCAAAGAAATTGATGCAGTGCTTGCAAAATTTTGGTGGAGTCAGAAGGAGAAGGAAAGAAGAATACATTGGATTTGCTGGGGAGAAATGGGATATACTAAAGGTAAGGGGGGAATGGGTTTTAGAAATCTAAAGGATTTCAATATTGCCTTACTAGCAAAGCAATGTTGGAGACTTATTCATGAACCTAATGCTCTATGGGTTAAAATGCTAAAGGCGAGATATTTTCCTCATGTTTCATTTTTTTAGGCAAGAAAGGGAGGGCAGGCATCTTGGATTTGGTCAAGCTTATTGGAAGCTAGGGAGGTACTTAGGGAGGGTGCCCATTGGCAAGTCCTGAGTGGACATTAAACCAAGTTGTGGGTTGATAAATGGTTGCCGGAGACTACAACAGGACATCCGAGTTCGGTAGATGGAATGTGTGTTGATAAAAATTAGAATGTGGCTTTAATTATTCAGGAGGACACTAGAAATTGGTGCTTAAACTCTATTCGGAATTTAATTTCGGAGGAGGAGTGTTTGGCAATTGAAGCAACAAATGTAGGAGATTCTGAATCTAATGACAGATTGATTTGGCCAATGGAAAAGAAAGGAAATTACTCTGTGAAGTCTGGTTACAAATGGATTCGAAGTAAGAAAAGAATGAGCCAGATGCAGCAGTTATCTTCATCGTGCACGACTGATCCGTTAGTGTGCAATGGGATATGGAGTCTTGAGGCCCCGTCAAAAATTAGGAATTTTATTTGGAGAGTAGCGAAAGGGGTAATTGCGACGTAGGCAAATTTATTCAAGAAGAAATGTGCTCCATCATCGGTTTGCCCAATTTGTAATGAATATGAGGAGACTGTGGAGCACATGCTCCTTATGTGCCCATGGGTGGAGCCGGTTTGGTTTGGGGGTCCGCTTGGCTATAAGATTGATAGATGTTCAGTGACAAATATCAAGGATTGGTGGAAGGAAATGATGAAAGGGAGCTATGCAACAAAAGAGGATCGAAAGATATTTATATCTTTAATGGCTTTCACGTGTTGGCATATATAGAAAGCTCGATGTAAAGCAGTTTTTAATCATCAAAATCCATCTCCTTCTCAAACCATTCATGCTATCAATTGTGCCAGTTCGATTTTCTGAACGGCGAAAGAATTGACAAGAATCTAGCAATCCCTGGGTATGGAAAATCAGAGGAGAATGATAACCTGGTCTCCTCCCCCTTCGCAAATGATAAAACTGAATGTTGACGCAAGTTGGAAACTCAAGTGTAATGAAGGTTATGCGGGAATTCTGATTAGAGACTCACAAGGAAGATGTAAAAGCATAGAAAGGAAGAAAGTATGTGCTTCGAATGCTTTGATAGCAGAGCTAAGGCTGTACTTCAAGGTTGTCTAAGTGCAAAGCAAAGGAATTATCCTTACATAATTGTGGAGTCGGACTTAAAGCAAGTAATTTTGGCTCTTAATGCAGAAAAGGAAAATTGTAGCTGGAAAATTTTTCCCATTGTTAGTCACATTAAAGATGTTGGGAAATCTTTCCAGATTTGCAAATGGTCTTGGGTGCCAAGATTAGCGAATGAAGCGGCAAATTTCGTCGCAACCTATGTGTATACGAAGATGAGCGAGGAATGTAGGATTGACAGACCTCCATCTTCGTTGGTTAGAATCTTAAACAAGGATGGATTGCCATGTCCTCCTCTGTAGGTGGCTTATTGGAGTAGGGAATGACGCTTGGTTTGTTATATTGGCGTCTATTTGTATTCGCTACTCCTTTTGTTGTGTTTATCCTGTTAGCCTTGTAGGGTTGTCCAGTTGTACTTTGACTTTTGCTGTGTTTTGGAATGCATTTCCAATTTCTACAAAAAAAATAATAAATAAAAAATAAAAGTTAGCTTGTTGTTGCCTAAAATCTTAACCGGGTGCAAGTTCAACTTCAAAGGAATAGAAAATGGATAGTGAAAAGAAAAGAGAATGTTTCATCATTTGCTTATATTTCATGTTATGGTTTGAGTTTGGATGATGTTAGGAACAGTACTTGCATTCTCCTCTTGGGGATGAGCTCATTTCCCAACTTGCAAATGACGTATTTTTACCATTGTAATTTCATAATCAGAATCCTTTAATTTCAGACTTTTCATTTGAAGATCTAAAAAATATCATTCAAATTGAAAACCGTTTAATCATTTAGATGTAATAAATAAACAGCGGTGTAAATACCAAGTAAGAAGTTAATCATGAATCGTTATTTATTTGATATATATGACTAAACCGATATCATATATACTAAAACTCAACCGGCCTGGTCACTGTGGATGACCAGTGTGTGGACGTTTTTGTCCCTCCATTTTCCCTCTGTCTCTCTTGCTGTTTCCACATTTGTACAGTCGAATGACTGTTTTGCCCATTCACAATACGCGTCCATCATCGAGTCACCCTCTATTTGGGTTGTGTCTTCTGGAATTATCTATTTGATTCCACTGGTCTCTCACACATCTCAGTTCTATTGTTCTGCAACTCACCCTTTCTCGCTATCCATTTTTACCACCGCTCGGATTCCGCTTGTGTTGACACCCTTGAAACCATAGAAATCATCATCGATCAAGCTTTTATTTTGACTGTGGCCTCTTAATTTTTGTCTTCATCTGGCTGATTCTAGCTGTGTTCGTACCCTTCAAAACCTAGATACCAAAATTCATATCAGTTTTTTGAAGCTTGGGTTTGATTTTGTTCGGTTTCGTTCTGCTCCTCGCCTTCCTGTTCACAAGATTTGGCTTTCTCAGCTTTGGCTCAATTTTCCTGGGCTACGTTTTGCTCTTCGCCTTGCTGTTAACAACATCTAATTACTGAAGTTCATAAACAAAAACCTTCTTTGCAAATGGATTCCTTTCCTTTCGCCAATTATTTCTCTTTCATGCATGTTGGTTTATTTATTTATTTATTTATTTTGGTTATGTGATTTGGGATTTTTGTTGTTAGTGAGGGATGAAAGAGAGTGACAGTGTTGGGAGATGAAGGAGTCTGAGTGGGGTAGAGAGAAGTGAGGGTTAAGTGAATTAGGCGTGGGAAGCAGGAGGACAGGAATTAGTAGGGGTGAAGTTTTTTTATGGGGAAAAGAAACCCTTGCTTCCTCTTCGTGTTCTCCTCCCACAATTTGTACCTTTACTCCTCAATTGGATTCACAGTAAAAACCCAAAAACTTGAGGTACGAAAATTTCAATTTTTTTTGTGCTTTTGATTTATTTTCATTGTTAATTTCTTATTAACTTATTATTTTTGATAAACCCATTTACAATCTGATCTGGGTTTTGCCTGGATTCCATAGTAAAAACCTTGAAACTTGAAGGAATAAAAAATTTAATTTTTAAAATTTTATTTAGTTTCAGTGTTACACTTTGATTAATATTATTCTGGGTTTTGCAGAAATGATATTCTTGCTGAAGACCTGCCCTGTAAGTGATTTAATTTTTGCTTTTCGAATTTCTACTTTTCATGCATAATTATGAATATGTAGATGATTTCTAGGTAATTTTTTTTACTTGATCTCCAATTCAAAGTGAAGGATATTGAATTTTGTTATCATTTTAGTTAAAATGTGTCACCCGTTTAGTTAAATTTAATCCCTAATTGGACTAACTAATTTTTAGTGCAGTCTGGGCATGATCTTGCTTCAGATCATCGTCACTTCTATTGAACTCAAGTAGGTTCTATAACACTTGTATACGAGTTGTTATTTCGAATTTGTCTTAATTTGAATGAAACCCTAAAGGTTTGGTTTTGCGGGGAGTTGTGGCAGTTTGTCGAGGCTTTGCCAGCTAAAGCGGATTTTGTGTTTCGTTCTCTCTGGTAAATCTGAGATTTTGCAAGAGATGGAAGGCTACTGTTGGTTTGGGTATGCTCTCCCTGCTTCCACTTCTTGCTTATTGTATATGTATTTCTTATTTAAATAAGTGGGTTTGTACTTTTGTTTTTTAAGTTTCATTTGTATGATTTTATTTCAATTGATATTATCTTTGAGAAGGCAGAAGTGCTTTGATCAATTATTTCTTGCTTTTGAGTGATTTCATTTAGATGGATACCTTAAAAATTAAGAAGGTAGATGAGCTTTCATCATTTGTTTATTGGAAATTGATAATATATGCATTTCTTATGTGAATAAGTGGGTTTTTGTTTTCCTTTTTCCTGATTAACTTCTTAGCTTTTCAAAATTAATATAGTTTACTGTCCACACATGTTTTTCAGCTAACCTGCTCAATTAGTTTCGACTATAGTTTGCTTTGTGCTGGATGTTAAAGGTTTCTCTTGAATGATTATATATAGCTTCAATAGTAGGTTTCTTTGGTTCATGTCGTACATGGTGGTTAACCATGTTTTTCAATGTGGCTCACCTTCTTTAATTACAAGTTCGACAGAAAGTTGAAGAACATATATGATCACCTACTTTTGACGAGGTCTTGCTCATACTTAGTTGTTTATTTTAGCATAGGTTTTACTATAACTCTTACTTTTAGGGTATGTGTGTGTGTGTACATATGGGTTGCACAGATGCTCAGAGATACCACCCAAGCCTAGGCATGAGATCACTTTGCTCTTAATTTTTTGGGGCATTTGTTTACAGCTTTCGAATCCCTTTATACTCAAGGTAAATAATTTTGGATTTTTCCTTTCAGCCTTTTCTCCAACGATTTTTTTATTTGAATATTGTGAAAGTTGTGTTTTATATGCTGTGAAAGTTGAATCTGTGAAATTTTATTTTTTTTATATTCTTGGTATATATTATGTTATTTCATAGTTTTGGATGATGTTGGATTGAAAAGCTTTTCTATAAAACTTATAGTTGTTCAAAGTGTTTTATCCATTCTTACATTTACTCTCATAAATTATAGCTGATTTGTTAATCTATTACCAAAATACGCAAATCATTTTGTAAATTCATTCTTATTCTAGCAGGAACCGCAATGCAAAAGGGGAACACATAAAATTAGTGTTATTCCAGCCAAAACTTTATTCTCACAACATTGAGTACAATTGTTAACAGTTTCAGTTCATTGTACCTAAATTGAAACAATTTACTATTAACACAAACTTTTCTATATTTGAAACAAGATATCTCATGCATTTTCTAATCCCGCAGCAACATGCGGGTAGAACTTTCTAGTATATGACTAAACCATACTGTCAAATTACTGTAGAAAGGTGGGGCAGTACTGTCAAACTACAAGTAGTCTCTTAGGATTTCCCTCAATATAAATGGTCAATTAAGATCCACAAGCGTCCTCCATTACCGGAATTTAATTGTGAAAAGTAAACTTATAAGCATGAAATAAAATAAAATACATCAAACACATCTCAGCTGGGATTAAACACAAGAAAATTAAGAAGTGGTCCAAGTGAATATGAAGGTACGTCAAAGTCAAACACAAGACCTCGAATGGTTAATCTAAAGAAAATTAAGAAGTAGTCCAAGTGAATATGATGGTACGTCAAAGTCAAACACATAATCTCGAATGGCGGAAATACACTTAACTGACAAAAGTAAAAGAAAATAATAATAATAATAATAATGTGCTTTTTCGGAAGTTGAGTTGAGCTTTGAAATTTTTTATTCGAACTCAGGATTGTGTCTTTACATCCAATCCATCATTGTCTCTAAATCTTAATCTTTCTATGAGATTAATATCCAAAATCTACACCCAACATTATGTCTGAAATACAATCACACATAATGAACCAACACATTCTCTTATGTTTTCACACCCGACCAACCTAACTTGTCAATACTGAATTTCGGTGCATATAAAAGGTATACAAAAGTAAAAATATAATACTTGATACGGGCGAGCCAAATGGAAGATCGCTACGCTCAATTTTGGTTTATTTCATGTTTTTTTTCAAGCCAAGCTAGGCTAAGCTTTCTTCTTATACAAAGCGAGTTTGAGCGAGCTTAAAAAATTCAAGCTCTACAGAAAGCTGAGTTGTGAAGTAAAAATCCCTAAAATGTTTATGAAGTTGACAATCCCGAAATTTTTTTTCTCTGAACAAATGATAGGAAAATAGGTAGACTAAGCCTCATAATAGGGTATCGATAATGTGGTTCAAATTCGCCTTTTGGCGGAATTAAACTTAAGACCTATCTTACAAATGAAGAGGATTACCACTATACCGTCATATTAAGCAACAACAGTGCCAGATTTTAGTTCATTGAACAGAAGATTTTAAAGAGAGATAATACTTGCGGTCATTTCCTTGGAAGTAGAAATATCTACACGCATGAATATAGCCAAACAACGTCCTTCACCAAATACGTTTTGGTTTTATCTTCCGAGTTCAGAACCTGTATCAAAATTCCTTGCAAAATTCCTTATCATTAGATTCGAATCAAAGCAATTAAAGTTTGTACTTGGTAAGCTTTTTTCTTTTCGGAATGAACATATCTGAATCAACACATTCTTCGATTTCCTTAACAAACAAGGATGAGAATTAATTGATTAAAAAAACAGGAAGCGGGCTTTAGGCTCCCCTCCCATCCCTTTCTTCTCCCCCAAACATATTCACTTGGCGGTAAACAGAGACTTTCCAATAGCCAGCAGGGCAAAGCCTTTTTTGGGAGTCCAAGGGTGCCGCCCCCTACCAACCCAATTCCTGTCTTCGAAACTAGGAAGATAGGTTCATGTTTCCACATTGCACACGCCTGTGTAACACATAACTGCAAAAGCTAGCAACGCATTCCACAAGGGCCAAATCACACAATGCATGTACAGCGTCAAAGTACATGAGGGCACACACAATGACCATACTGCACAGCTATGCTTTCTATCCAATAGGGCTGAATGTTTCCGCTTTCAGCATTGACTTTCTTTCTTTCAAAAATCTAAGTTTGGCACATACACAGAAATAACACAAAAAGCAAAATTTAACAACACATGTTAAACTCCAATCGGCAGGAACGTCACCCGAACAATGCACAATTACAGGACAGATCAATGACTTGATTTTACAAACTAATGACCCATCCTACAAGCGTGAAGCTCTAGATTAGAATAGGAGAAACACGGCTTCTGAGCATGTATGATGACATAGACATATTACCATATAAATGGTTAAAAAGTGAACCAAAATCAATTCACAATATCAGAAGTGCGCGTGGAAAAAGGCTTATCAACGAGACCTAGATCATCAAACTAAAAACTTTTTGTACCAAAATAGGCAAACCTAAGTAAACCGTGCATTGCAGGGGTCCAAGCAAATCATTCAATGGCAATGCAAAATCCTATCAACATCCATCGAAACAAACTGCTCCGCCTAGCAATGAGCTTAGATAGTTTATACACAACACAACTTATGGTGAGTCTAATCAATCACAGAAAACCGAGGGACTGCATTGCCTAGAATCAAAACATTGTATAATTGGTAAAGCATAGGAAACCGGGGATGACATTTTCCTTGAACAATAACATTATACAAATGCTAAAGCATAGAAAACCAGGGGACGACATTCCATAGAACGAAAACATTATACAAACACTAAAGCATACAAACCCTAAAGCATACTACCCCTAAACCCTAAACATTGTATGATTGGTAAAGCATATAAAACCGGGACGACATTTTCCTAGAACAAAAACATTATACAAATGCTAAAGCATAGAAAACCAGGGGACGGCACTGCCTAGAACAAAAAGATTATACAAATGCTTGAGCATACTAAGCCACAAATACGAATCCAAAAGATTTAGCCTTTTAAGCAACCCAAATTCCAGACAACAGCAATCATCAAACTTACCGGTAATACACAATGACTTGATATCTAATTTCTGGAACAACCGAAACAGAGCAATTAATTGAAGCATGTCATATTTAATATCGTAACGATTCAACATCCAACATCTTAAAACAACAACAAAGTCTTCATGATCAAAATTCTGATAAAATATAAAATACCCATCAACTTCCGACTCCTTGAAACAAAATCCATGACCTTGAAACCAGAAACTGAAACGAAGGAACTAAATCTGTCCAACTTTCGCCTTCCATTTGGCCCAAATCAACGGTAAGACTTCTGGAACCTAGCACGAGCACCGCGACCACCGAACTTCTTAGGCTCGCAGCGCCTCGGGTCGGCAACAAGGAGGGTTCTGTCATACCGGACCAGAATGTCCTTAATCTCCTTCTTGCTCTGCTCATCGACATACTTCTGGTAAAAAGCCACGAGAGCCTTGGCGATGCTCTGGCGGATGGCGTAGATCTGTGAGGTGTGACCGCCGCCCTTGACGCGGATGCGCATGTCGACTCCGGCGAAGCGCTGTCGGCCGAGGAGGAGGATGGGCTCGTAGGCCTTGAAGCGGAGGATCTCGGGCTCGACGAGCTCGATTGGGCAGCCGTTGATTTTGATGAGGCCGCGGCCGCGCTTGCAGTAGGTGACGGCGACAGCTGTCTTCTTACGACCGAAGCACTGCACTGACTCGATTGCGGGAGTCGCCATTGGTAGTGTTTGGATTGTGCTCTCTGAATTGGCGAAAGAAAAACCCTAAACCTAGAGGAAGTGGCGTGTGCGGGTAAGTGAGGGTATTTATATGATGTTCATAGGGGTTTTCTGTGTGGACCTAATTACAAGGGCTGCTGTTTTGGGCTTAATATGCCTAATGGGCTAAGTTCAAGCCTAAAACTCTTTTTGATAATTTGAAATTTGGTTCTCATACAAATCCACACTCAATAAATAATTAGAAAAACTAACGAAAAGTTCAAAAAAAAAAATAGTTTTAATGAAAAATGACAAATAAAGGTGTAGTGAATAGTATCAGGAAAAGGTAAAAATGTGGTTTTTCATTAAAAGTGAACAGTACCGGAAGTGTTTCGTTAAAACTCTCTAAAAAAATTGATTGAGTGACCAAATGTGAAATGGATAGTGATTTCATCACACTATTTTTTATCTCTTGGTGATTTGGACTGTCAATTTACTTTAATTGTTCAATTTAACAGCTAGAAAACTAAAGGGGTGTATATGAGGTGAGAAATGGTGTGTCAAAAGCATTACTTCATGTGAAATAACTCTGCACCATATATAAGGGCATCTTCAATGCTAGTCCTTAAAGTTGTTCTCACCACCATATAGACACCAGAAATTGAGTTATTTAAGTATAGGGACTAACCGGATACATAAAGCAAATGCTCACATATACGGACAGTATAGGAACCAAAATGGTGGAATCCTGTGGGGCATGCACGGCCATCTGCATGCACGGTCTCCTTGATTTTCTTTCTTTTGTTTATTGAAAGGAAGTCAATAGTCTTGATAGCTTTTGGTTTTTCTTTTTGTTTTTTGCTGTTTAGACCAACAGTTGCCAAAGTAGCAAAGATTTTTTAATCATTTAATTCCTAAATCAAGGGCTATACTATAAGGACACTTCCATTAGAATTACTCATCTTTTAAGGACAAGTGTATTCCTTTTGGAGATGCGCCAAGTAAGGGGATGATTTAAAAGGAGAATATTGTGTATGGAGATGTTCTAAGTAAGGGAATAATGATTTAAAGTAGTATATCGTGCATGGAGTTTGATGGACTTTGCTTGACTCTCAAATTCAGTTGTATTCAATATAAAGTTCTATGGAGTACATAAAAGTCACCATGAATTCCATAAAAACTTTTTATGACTTACAAAAATTCTAAAAATCTTATGGTATTTATCTATGGATTTTTGCAAGTCTACAAAAATGTAGGTGTATTCAAACGTCTCATCCTAAGTATTTGATAGACTTTCATAAACTTTGATACTCGACCACCCACCATGATCAAATGAGGATCACTATTTTCACTTACAGCACATCATGTCATCACCACCACCTAACCATGACCATCCCCACTACCTTATTGCCAACATCCCCACCATCGTTGCTACTGTCATTACTACCGCCACCGCCACCGCCACCATCATATCACTTGTTCTACCGCCATCTTGTCATACTCATCACCACCGTACCACAACCTCTTACAACCATCTTTCTGCCCATACCATCGACACGACCATTGTGATCGCCACTTATAGCACCACCATGTTACTTTGGCAGCCACCACACTCCCACCACTACCTTTACTACCACCACCTTTTCACAGTCATTATCACCATAACCTCTTATAGCCACCTTACATCCGACACCCCGACCCATGACCACTATCACTACAAGAAAATAGGCCTTTAGTGACCGACTGAGTGTGTCAAGAAAACTATGTAGGCAACACGTAGACTTTTGGGTTAAAAATATAAAATTACCCTTGAGGCACACTGGGACTCCCACGCACATGCAACGGACAATAACGGCTCAATCGAGGTCAAATGTGATTAAAATGGTGTTCTTTTAAACCCTCTCATCACTCCTCATCAAATCTTCATCCACAAGGTAACTCCCAATTATTCTTTTCAAATTGGAATTAATTACCTAAATTAATTATCTAATTAGTTGAATAATTGCCTAAAGTAATTGCAAGATATTATTTCCATAATATCTTACAATTAATCCCACAAAACAACCAAATGTGGCCGGTCCCAATTCTCCTAATAGGGTCGGCCACACCCCTATATATAGCCCCTCATTTTCTCCAAAACCTAAGTCCAATTCTCTTTTGAAATTCTCCAAATTTCTCTAAACACTTTAGGGAAAATCGTGACATCTTTGCGTGGTCACCTTCTGACATGCCTGGCATCGACCCCAAGATAACTTGCCACAAGCTGCACGTCGACCCTGAATTCATAGAAGAAGTAGCGTACTCAGCATGACTTGCCGATGTTGTGCTAGTGAAGAAGAAATAGAAAGGCAAGTGGAGGGTTTGCGTAGACTACACCGACCTCAACAAAGCTTGCCCAAAGGATCTTTATCCACTTCCCCGAATCGATCTATTAGTATATTCGACTTCTGGGAACCAGCTGCTCATTTTTTTGGACGCATACTCCGACTATAACCAAATAACCATGTACGAGCCCGACAAGGAGAAAATCACATTCGTAATCGAGTGAGGCACCTATTGCTACAAGGTCATGCCCTTTTGCCTCAAGAATGCGGCAGCCACTTACCAAAGGTTGGTAAACATGATGTTCAAGAAGCGAATTGGAGTAACCATAGAGGTCTACGTCGACAACATCATGGTAAAAGGCAAACAACGGTCAGACCACATTGGCAACTTGGTGAAAACTTACAACATCCTTAGAAAGTACAAGATGAAGCTCAATCTCGCCAAATGCACATTTAGAGTATCTTCAGGAGGATTCTTAGGGTATCTAGTAACCCAATGAAGAATTGAAGCACATCCCAAGTAAATCCGAATGATCCTCGAGATGAAATCTCTAACTACATTGAAGGAGATCCAAAGCTTGACCGAACGAGCAACCACCCTTACCCTTTTTTTTCGTGGTCCACCGATCAATGCAAGCTTTTTTCAAGACCATCAAGAGAGCACAACGAGACAAATGGGATGAAGAATGCGAAAAAGCTTTCCAAGACCAAAAGAAGTATCTTACATCACCTCTCTTACTATCTAAGCCGGAAGCAGCGGAGTACTTATACATCTACTTGGCGGTTTCCGAAGTAGCAGTGAGCTCTGCCCCTCATACGAGAAGAGGGGCCTAACTGCCAGTATTCTACACTTCTAAAGCTCTTCTCGATGCGAAAACTAGATACCCGAAGATCGAGAAATTAATTTTGGCACTAGTTGTTGCGGCTCGAAAGCTCAGACCATATTTTCAAGCTCACATAATCATCATCATGACTTGATACTTCTCAACGAGTAATGAAATATATGTTGGAACTTGGTCAATATGGTTTAGATTTTTGACACCACACGACGATGAGGGCCCAAGCCTTGGCAGACTTCATAGCAAAATTCACGCCTAGCCTAGGCAATGCAACAAAGCGGCCCAACGATGCCCCGAAGGCAACCGAGCAGACCTTAGTCATGCCTACTCCCCTAATAGAGACTTCTGGCGTTTGTATGTCGACGACGCATCTAACTACAAGGGTTCAAGAACAGGCGTGGTCCTTGTCACCCCAGACAGTTCAATGCTCGAGCAGCCGATCACTCTAGGCTTCAAAACATCCAACAACGAAACAGAGTACGAGGCCCTACTAGCAGGCCTTCGAATGGCAAAAGACTTGGCAGTGAAGAAGCTAGCAATTCATTCCGATTCTAAGCTAATCACAAGCCAGAGTACTGGAGAGTACACGACGAAACATCCAAGAATGGCACGATACCTAAAGAAGGTATGAAAGCAACTTTGAGGCATTTCAGACTTGTACTCTCACTTAAGTTTCGTTGCCAAACAACGTTCACGTGGACGCGCTAGTCGGCTTAGGCTTTACCCTCGACCACCAACTCAAACACTTTATTCCGGCAGAGTATCTAGACAAGCCAAGAATAGAGCGGAGCTGACAGCCAAGGTGTCACAGGTTAGTACAACTCCAAACTGGAAAAGTCTCATTATATCGCCTGGTTAATGGCACACTCCCCATGGAAAGGTTGGAGTCTAGAAAGTAACGAAGGCAGCACGCTACTATATGTGGAACGACATTCTCGTCCGAAGATCCTACACTGGTCCACATCTTTGCTATCTAGCCCTTCCCGACGACCTAAAGGTTCTAAGTTTAATCCACAAAGATGTTTGTGGAAATCACTCCGGAGGCCAATTCTTAGCACAGAAGGCTCTTAACGCAGGCTACTATTGGCCTACTATGCATTAAGATGCTAAAGAATTAGTACAAAAATTCAGCAGCTGCCAACGCTACAAGTCGGTATCAGCATTGTTTGCCAACGAACTACATCCGCAAACGAGTCCTTGGGCATTCATGCAGTGGGCAATCTACTTGGTAAGGCTGATGCCACCCACTACTAAGGGCAGAGGCATGATGATCGTGGCAATCGATTACTTCACCAAATGGGTAAAAGCAGAACCTATGACAACCACGACTCAGACGGACATAGAGTGCTTCATATGGACGAACATCATTTGCTGATTCGGCATCCATCAATCCATCGTCACAAACAACGACTCGCAATTCGTAGGCAAAGATTTGGAAATTTTTTTCTAAAAATATGGCATCAAGCAACATATGTCCACGCTGAGATATCCTTAAGGTAATGGGTAGGTCGAAGCATCCAACAAGACGATCCTCAACTGCCTCAAGAAATCCCTATCCGACAAGAAAGGAAAATGGCCAGACGAACTCCCTCGATGTATTTGGGCATATTGCATAACCAAACAACGAACAACCAGTGAGACTCCTTTCTCTTTGGCATTTAGTTCAGAAGCAATCATTCCTCCCAATGTCATCGTGCCAAGTATCAGCACTATATTGCCAAGTGTCGAGCAAAATGAAAAGGAAATGGCCATGAATTTAGATCTGGGAGAAGAGAAACATGAATGGGTCATCACCCGCATTGCAGCCTACCAGCAACAGCTCCTCTCTAGTTACAACAAAAGAGCTAAGATCTGGCAGTTCCAGCCTGGAGATCTAGTCCTAAGAAAAGCCTTCATCACTGCCCGAAGAGAAAGCTCCAAAAAGATGGATCCCATCTGGGACAGTTTGTACAAGATCAACAGAGTAGGTAGCAATGGTTGTTACACCCTCGCCACCATGAATGACAAAATGATCGAAAAACAGTGGAACGCCTACAATCTGAGAAAGTACCATGATTGACCTCCCGTTAAATCAAAGCTCGAAGACTTAAGCAGCTCGACAGGCACCACCTCATAAGCCGAGAACTATCCAGTTATTATGCATTTCCCACTTATAGCTAAGTTCTCGTTCGTTTCACTCGTTTTTCACTGAGGAGTTCAGAAGTAATCTACAACTTGGCTTGGCTGCATACTTACAACAACTGATCACTCCTGCATTTCAAAAGAAGACTGAGGCCTTCTTAGGGACTTATCGCAGGAATTGCGCCCCTTGGGGACCAACCATGCTCTCCAGTGCAAGAGGGTAAACCAATTCCCTGACACCCACATGGGTTTGCTCTCCAAGACAGTATTGCGTTTTTAACATCTCGAGGAAGTCCCTGAACTGCTTATTGGAACCTACCTTGACATGAGCAGCCCTGAAGTAGCATAGCTTACTCGCAGATCCGCCTTGACGATGCAATAACGGAATAAATTCATCATTCTTGTGGCTCAAGGAAGACATGTTCGAAAATCCTACAACGGCACAAGGAAAAATTATTAGAAGGCTGCTCGAAGAAAAAAAATTACATGGAGCAGCGCACCAGGCCGCAGCCCCGCTGGCTGCCCCACGAACCCAGCATGCCAGGCCTTTCTCTCTCGGCCCAATAGGCAAGAGGCCTGCCACCTCTTATCACTCTCGGCCAAATGGCCTTGCAACCCAATTCACCTGGAGGGGGGATGGCGCGCTCACGCCTTCCTCTCTCTCCTGCATCTCTCAATATTACACGGGTCCGAGCCTAACAGCCCAAGGCCCAAGCCGAGCAGCGCACAAGCCCAAGCCTAACGCCGACCTTCCTCCTCCGCGTTTAACCTAACGCACTGAGTCGACTCATCCACTGTAGCCTTAGCAGCACGCCAAGCCGACCCAGTTGCTACGGCAACAGCAGCACAACAGCCCACGACTACACTTTTTGCCACCTTCTCGACCCCCGTCGAGCCAAAATTCAAACCCCGAGGCTCCGAAACATCAAGAAGAAAGAGAAAATTAATTTTTTCTTACCTTGGAGAATAAGAAAAGCAACAGAACACAATTCTTTGCACGGGCAAGCGAAGAAGATTGCTAGGGGATATGGAACAAATATCCTCTGGCTTTCTCTCTTTCTTGCGAGGTTTTAATTGCACGCCAAATTTATTTAACCCCCTGCTTGATGCAGACTTAAATAGGTTTTGATGGCAATTACATTCCCTTTCCTAGAAGAATTTAAATTTCAAATTAAAGGGGGAACTACATCAAATTAGGACACAAACTCCATTAAAGCTTTGGATTCCTACACCTCATGCCCTTTCCTACAAGCAATCCAGTAGGTGTGGGGGTATTTGTGTAGCCAAAAATAATCCCAAAATCATGGAGCTGACACGTGGATTATTTTCCAAGAATGACAAGACTGCCCCTATTAAATGAGCAGGGAACAGCCTCATTCACCACACACAGCTGAGGTATAGCAGGTAGAGATCAACGACTGATCAAGGCACCCCCACCGGTAGGAAAAGTCAAAGGTATTTATGATAGAATAATCTCTTATTCTTATCATAAATACATTCCTAATAAGAGAATACCTCTTTTAGGTAAGTATCTTAATCCCATTTATTTTGGATATTTACCTAATTATTCTAAGATATTTACTTACACAAATATCTTAGAATATTCTCACCCAAATTCCGCCCTAGGGCTGGCCACCTCTAAACCCTAAGGGTCGGCCCATATCCTCCTGTTTAGGCCCAAAATTACACAATCGGCCCAAACGGTCGAGGCCGTTGAGTGAATGAAGTTCTAAGCCGTTAGGTGACCGAGTCAGGATAATTTTAGTTATTGTTAGGGAATAATATTGTGATTTTATCATAATAATTATCTCTTAATAATATATTGAATTATCTAGAACACGAGAATGTGATAAAGGTTAAGTGGCCGAAACCTATTGGGATAAGGAGTCCTAGGCAAATCATGGTGCATGAATGAATTTGGCCTGCGACTGGGGGTAGATTCAAAGTCCTAGTTGAAGTAGGATCGGCCAAGATAGAGTTGGATTAGGATCGGCCGAGGTAGAATTTGATGAGGAAGAGGATTCATACCCAAGGACGATTCTAACTCGATCAGGAGTATTTGCACTACTATAAATAGAGGGAGGAGCACAACATTTAGTGATCTCCAACTCAACACACAAAACTGCCCTGCGCAAACTCTCTCAATCCTTTGAGATTTTTTATTTTCTTGTCCGCCAACACATCTTCAATTTGGATAAACAGCACTGTGAAGGCAACCGGTGATATCTTCAGTTTGGATAAACAGCACTATCGTCGTAGAACCCGTCGATCGCGAAGCACCTTCAGTTTGGATAAACAGCACTGCGTCGAGGCCGGTTGGTTACCTATCCAAGTCTCGGTCAAGAAGGATTTTCGAATCCCTATTGGCAGAGGTTATCTCACCAGCCTTCTCGGCGAAATGAGGTATTACGAATTACCGAGCTCGGCACATCGAACGCCGAGTTGTTTTATGATTGGATACTCACAGGTTGGTTTCAGAGTTCGGCATTCAGACGGCCGAACCACTTTTACAATCAAGACCTACATCTGTTTCGAGTATCTGTGCCCCTATACTTTGGTGTCGATTCGGCGTGCTTATACCTTTACGAATATAATCACTGTGACCGAATCCGGCACCGACGAGTCGTGAACTTCGCAAGACTAGTAGCCTTGTCTTCAGGCTCTAGAACCCAAAGGCCAAGGCGTGTTCCTTCCTCGGCCGTAGCTGCAAGATTCAGAAGTCAGCCGCGCACACAACGCAACATCAACATTTTACTCACCGGCCGAGCTCGGCCGTCGAGTTGGCACACCCCGCATTCAACCGAAGGACGTAGTTAGCTCATAGATTATTCGTCCTGCGCGCCACGTAGGCTTGGTAGTTTTTATGGTCAACACCTCCCTTTCTCCTATAAATACTTTATTTATCTCCAAAATTTGGAGAGACTTTAGCTACCCCTAAAGAGGCTTTTTGTTTCCCAAAAACACTCAAACACATTCTTTACAGAATTCTAACTTTGGCATCGGAGATTCTTCGGTCAAAGCCCCTCATTCATCGTGGGCGCGTGAGACTTTTGACCTTAATCTTAGGTGTTATTATTTTGCAGGTGCAGATTCGTCAATCAAGAAAAGGCGAAAATTTGCATCCACAGTGATGCTGATGCTTGTGGTAGTGAGGTGGTGGACGTGGTGGCGGTGGCGAAGGCGGTTGTTCCAATGGCGACCATGCTGAGACTATGGAGGTGGTGGTGATCAGGGTGGCGATCATATGATAGTGGAGGATGTGGTGGTATTGATGATGGTGGTAGGTGACAATGATTAGACGGTGGAGGTGGTGATAGCCATGGTGGTGTAGGTGATGGCGATGAGGAACATTGTGTGGTGGCGGCGGCTGTGGTGACAGTGGTGCTTACATACATAATTTTATTTTATAAAACTCTTTGTTGTATGATGAATATTTTATTTTCTATTGTTTTGAATTTTTTTTTTAAAAACAGAGGAAATATCAATTCGGTGTTCACAAAACTTGGGTTAAATATCATTTTCTGCATTTTTAACTTTCTAAATTTGTTTAAAATAATAATTTGCCAACGCACTTTTATTTATATGAAAAACGGAAAACTTTTACGAAATGTCGATGGACAAGCTCTTTTAAACCTTCGACAAAAAAGCTCTTAAAAAACCGGCACTATGTTTTTGGCACTAAAAGTTCAATTTTTGCAATGGTGCATATATCACCGATTGGTATACATACGAATGGTTAAGATCGAAAATAAATGTCTAAATAATTATGAAAATTGAATTTAAAAGTTAAAACGTAGCATTGAAAGCGACAAGTAAAAGAAATTTCATTTAATACCAACGAAATATTTCTGTTTGGCTATGCCAAAATTATGCTGTTCAGATATTTGTCAGAGAATTTGAGCGAATTCCCATAACGTCCATAAGCCGTATCTCATCCTCTCTCTCTCCTCTGTTTCTCTCTCATGGCTTCGTCGGCAGCCGGTGATCCCTCCGCTGACGAGCCAGTCACCCCGGCAGGCCGCCTCTTCCTCCAGCCCGAAATGAACCAAATAATCAACTGCGCCATCGGATTCCAAAACCCCATAAACATCGACTTAATCAAATCCACCCTCCAAAACTCTCCCCTCCTCTCCAACCCCAGATTCTCCAGCCTCCTCGTCCGCGACTCCGGCGGCCGCGAGCACTGGCGGAAGACCCCCCACGTCGACATTGACCGCCACGTCATCGTCCTCCACGGACCCCTCACCACATCACCCGTTGACCACGAGACAGTGGTCAACGACTACTTGGCCGAGCTCTGCGCCGGCACCGGCCTCCCCGCCGACAAGCCGCTCTGGGAATTCCACCTCCTCATGGCCCACAAGTGCGGCGTTGTTCGAATCCACCACGCCCTGGGCGACGGCGTGTCGCTCATGGCCTTATTGGTGGCTGGTTGCAGAAGAGCTGGGGACGAAGAAAAGATCCCGACTTATCCTGGGAAGAGAAACAGAGCGAGTAAGGAAAAGGGTTGGTGGGCTATGGTGATTGCGTTTTGGGGTATGATGTGGTTTAGCTTGATATTTGTTGTGGAGTTTGTGATGAGGAGCTTGTGGGTTTGCGACGGCAAGACGGAGATTAGCGGCGGCGATGGGGTTGAGCTCTGGCCGAGGAAGCTGGCCACTGCTCGGTTCCGGCTTCAGGACATGAAGCTAATCAAGAACTCTGTTCCAGATGCGGTAATTGATTTGTAAATGCTTCTGCCTCTTGTTTTGTTTTTATTATTCTAAATTTGGTAAACAAAACTTAGGTCTTCATCCGCACATAAAAAACAACAAAGGTTGTGACTGAATTGTATGCCAAAATGCAATGCAGACCATCAATGATGTTCTTATAGGGGTGATCTCCTCAGGGCTATCAAGATATCTATATCACCGCAATCCAAACGGTAATTAAAATCTGAATCTAGTGCGCGTGCAATTAACATTAAAAAGATGGATGAACACAATTGTTCCTTATTTTCTCGTCAGGTTTGCGTGACGGGACTCGAATGACGGGGCTAGGCATGGTCAATTTAAGAAGGGAAGCTGGACTGCAGGTTTGTTTCTATGTTGTAACTTTTAACCTTTTATATGCTTTCTTATGAAATTATTGAAATTTCGACTTGAACGAATCTGATTAGGAACTATCCGATTTGATGAAAGAAAATTCGGGGTCTGGTTGGGGTAACAAATTCGGCATGATGCTCCTACCGGTTTACTATCATAAAAGCGGTGGTGACCCTTTAGCTTATTTGAGGAGAGCCAAGGCGATGCTTGACAGGAAGAAGCAATCTCTGGAGGCTCATTTTTCATACGCAATCGGACTTTTTGTAATGACCTACTTCGGAGCAAAGGTTGCTAGCTGGCTTAATTACAGGGTTGTTTGCCACACTACCTTCACTATCTCGAATGTACTTGGGCCCCAAGAAGAAATCACACTTGGAGGCAACCCAATTACTTACCTAAGAGTGAATAATTCCAGCCTGCCTCATGTAACAGCTCTCTGAAATCACTTCAGTTTCTTCTAGGCATGTTGATTGTCAAACGGAGCAGATAAGATATTAAACGTGTAACTTGAATTTTTTTGCTGGTTGTTAACGCAGGCACTCACAATGCACATGATGACCTATGCTGGAGGAGCAGATATGCAAATTGTGGTGGCCAAAGATATCATCCCAGACCCGGCGTTTCTCGCGAAGTGCTTTGAGGAGGCCTTGATTGATATGAAGGAAGCAGTTGCCGCTATCCATAGAACATAAGGACCTCTATACAGGGGTTTAATATGAACTGCAGGGAGATTAGTGTTTGATTTCATTGAAATGTAGATTACAAAAATGGGTAGTGAAACTCACACGCCTACTAGTCTAGGTATATGTACCAAAAGAAAAAACAGAAAATATAGATTATAAAACAGCTTCTCTTTTGTGATTGGTGACTCCTGAGGTTTGCCTTTATATGCTGGTGATCGCAATTCTGGCATGATGGTGTTGTTATTGCAGAATGTCAAGACCTGTTGAATGGTTTGCATTTTGCGTGGCAAAAAGGGTTCAGAGGGCTTAATTATTGAAGGTGACACTAAAATTCTCATTGATTCCACTTTGGGAAGGTGTGCAACTTCTTGGCGCTTCAAAACCATCTTACAAAACATCTAGTCCTACGCTAGCTATTTTGATGAAATTCAGTTTAAGCACAATTTCTGTAAAGCAAATTTTGTGGTGGATGCAACTGTAGCCAGAGGTCATACCTTGAATGTTTACAAGTTTGGTGTAAACACAAATTATTATTTTGTAAGATTGGAATTGTATTTTTAGTGTTATTTTTATTCTTCACTATGTTAGATGAAATATTTTAAATTTTTATGGAACTTAAGTTAAATTCGTTAGATTGCACTACTAAATTAGAGAGTCACTCTTAAAATGACTTGATCTATATATATTTTAACAAACGATATTATCTACACTAAGAGAGGGTAGGCTTAGCCTCACAATGGGCTAGCAATAGTAATAATGTGGTTCAAATTCGCATTTAGCGAGAATCGAACCTAGGACCTCTCACTTACAAGTGAAAAAGAATACCACTAGACTGTAGTACTAAGTGGCCAATATGAAAATGAAGAGATGCAATATATTTGAGGAAACTTTTAAGAGGTGTCATTTTGAAGGTCATTTGTTTAGTATTTGTGCACTGCATTTCTAATGTTTTAATAATATTTTAGTAGTGCTTGACTAATGTTGGAAATGTGTTCTAAAGCCAATCATGAGATGATACTTTACCAACATTTCATATATTAAACTAATTCAGTTTAATGTAAGGATAAAGATTATTGTTTAAAGCTGTATATATATATATATATACAGGCCCCTTACCAAGAGGGATCCCCATTTTTCTAAAAAAATGGAGACACCATCTTGACCGTTGAATTGGCTTTAATGAAATTGTGTGGTTGAGATTAAAACACAGGCCACACAATCTCAACCACACAATTTCATTAAAGTCAAATCCAACGGTCAAGAGGATGTCCCCATTTTTTTAGAAAAATAGGGATCCCTCTTGTGAAAGAATTCCTATATATACATATATATATCCTAAACGTTCCTGATCATAGAATTGTCAATTGGGATTGACAATCAGAATAGACCAGTACATACTATGTATTCTCTCTGGAGAGTGACTAGTCTTGAATCATTGGTATGAAAGAAACCAAGACAAATATGTAGGTGCTCAATAGAGAGTGAGTCCATTGAATGCGATCAACCAGGTTTTCTCATACTCATGTCATGTGAGAACTCACTAGTTGGAATAATGCAAAGTAGTCATTTGACCTGAGGCATCTTATGGTTAGGTCCTTAATATTTGACTATGTTAAATTCCATTAGAGAGTGTGCACGACATATATAGTGTTAAGCTACTTAATAATGTTGGCATGTGAATGCACAACAAGGGATCTATTACCTTCAAGTTGTTGAGGGGGATAATCTATGACATGATTAAGAACTTTAGCAAAGTATTAATATGATTTACGAAGTATGTTCCAAATCACTTTCAAGGTAATCATATAGACAAGAAAATCACATTGGATAGTAGACATGAATAAACTAACAACCAAACAATGTGATCAAGAGTTTTGGTTTGGAGAAAGACTGCATTGCAATGTAATCACATATTGAATAAGTTCTCTGACCTCTTCTGCTTAGCTTGGGTAGCAAAGATGTCTTTGTACTCTAATAGCAGTTGGTAGTACTCTAATAGCAGTTGGTAGTACTCTTCTATCTCGTCTGCACTTAGCAGCGCACTTACGAAGATAGGCTTCGGGTCATCTTTTGTGCCTAATTTGAGCTCCTTGAGATCATCAACCATGGCTTGCCCCCCATCCTCAACCTATAGTGGTGCAGCAGTGACGTCTTCCTCGGGGATTTCGTCTTCTTTGCCTTCTTGGATCGTGATGTGGAAGACGTCTTGGACCTCCCCTTTAGTGTTGTCCTTTTAGGCTTGTTAACGTGAAGACTGGCCGTTGTGGATGATGGTGCGCCTTCTTACTTTCAGTGGTCCATTTGTGTCAACCTGCAAGATTGTTTGGTGCTTCATCCTTCTAGGAATCGAGCTTCGAACGTCGCTTTTTTCTGCTAGCCCGTCGAGTTTTTCTTCCATTGGCGTTGTCTCTCTTTTTCTAGAAGGCTTCTTGTTGTCTTCAAGTCTTTCCACAGTTGACCGTTGCAGATGAGAGCTAGCCGTGTTGCTTTGTTTCTTAGGTTTTGACAACCTTTCAAAAATAGAGCTTTGGGAAGTTGGCGTGTTAAGCCTCTTGAAGACGGAGGTTCGGTCTTGACCACCAATGCGATTAAGTGCCGAAATTCTGGGTCTTGAACGATTCATCCTATCGAAGACTGACGTCCGAGGGGTGGGTTTAGGCTCCTCTTGATCTTGTTCATTGCTCAAGCTGATGTGTTGAGCGCTAGCGTTTTTCAATTTGCTTGAAATCTTCACGGGTGCATTTGGTGTGAAGCCAAGTCCAGCTTTGTTGTTGTCAACTCTGTAACCATGCTCCTTCAACTTCTTTTGAATCTCGGTGAGGTCATGTTCTTTGTCGTTTACGGTGTTTGAAACCTTTTTTCCAGGATTCAAAGAGGAAGCAAAGTCGTACCCAGCCTTCGACATAAGTTTGTAGGTGTTTGGATCAAAACCTTCTTCGGTCCTCTTAGTTGGAAGAAAGCTTGGTTCCACCCCCTTTGGTAGAGCTTTTATGAAGCCTTTTGGTAGTCTTGCAACCTTAGCATCGCCTAGCTGTGTCAGGGGCAAAACTGCATTTGTCTTAAGCAACTTTACATTATCCTTGTGTCGCTATGTGTCGGCTTTGCTTGCTCCAGTTTTGAACGGGGATTGATCATTATTTCTTCTCAACATCGGGCTGTATCGAAAGATAGGTGCATTTGGTGCTTTTGAGAGCGTCCTACTCCCTTTGGTTATTGCAGGTTTAGCAGGTTCATCATCGTTTTTGCTTGAAGATGGCATGGCTTCTCCATCTTACTTCTTGGGCATGGTTTGCCACTCTTGCTTTTTAGGTGTTGCTTTGCCCATGGATTTGATCTGTTTTGAAATTAGCTTCGGGCACCATATCTTCCTCCATGTAGAACTTAGCATATGCGAAGTGTGATTCGGCTTCGATGAATGGCTTGGTATCACCTTCGATCACCTTACTTCTTCTCTGTAGAATTTTAAGCATTGGTGGAGGGTGGACAACACTACTCCATTCTCGTGGATCCAAGGCCTTCCTAAGAGCAAGTTGTAGGAAGTTCTTGCATCAATCATGTGGAATATCGTGATTGATTTGAGTTCACCAATGGTCATCTCCACTCAGATCATGCCCATCGCTCTTTGTCCTCTTTGGTATTAGGGATAGTTCAACCACCTTGATGTCGATTGTGGTCATTGTTCACTTTGGCATGATGTTTATGGCCGATCCACCATCCACAAGCATACGGTTGACTTTGTGCTCCCTTACGTACCCCGAGACGAAGATAGGACGGTTGTGAGGCTTTGATCCCAGCAGTAAGTCTTCGTCAGTGAAGTTGATTGCGTCATGGGCAGCACAGGACCGAAGCTTTAAGCCTTTGTCCTTGCTTTCTTGTACCTCATGGTCGTTTGGACTCGACAAGATCGATATTAGTGCTTTTTCGCATCTCCTTGGGTAATCGTAATGCTTCCTCAATGCTAACGTGTGTCGGCAGACCTTCTTTGGGCATGAGGGTATTTTCTTCCTCGATAGCGATAGCTTTGCCTTTTGAGGGTTCTTCTATCTCTATTTCGACCATGTCACATGCAGCGGTAGTGCACTGTTGGAAGAAATCCTTCGGGAAGTACTCGTGCAAGGAGACGGGAATGTGTGGCTCTTGCTCCATAGGTTCCCCAGCATATGTTGGCTTAGCAGCTCTTATGTTTCTATTGGGCTTCCTATTGTTGCTGCGATGATGCTTTCTCCCTTTCTCCCTCTTTAGCCTTGTGGCTTGCGGTCTTGGCTTCCTCGTCCTTTTGTAGGTTACCAATGTCTACCCTTCTTCATGGCCGTTAGGTGCATCTTGGTCGCTTGCCCCCGGCAATGGTTGTGCAGAAGGTGCCGTGTGACTTGAGTATTGGCGAGAATGGTCATGCATCCTTTGAAGAGGCACAAGATCGAATGATCCAAACGCGATCGTAGTAGTGTGCGTTGCGGCCGTGTCTTCTAGATCGAGTTTGATTCGCCCTTGTTATGCCACCTTCATGATGAGTTCCTTGAGGATGAAGCACTTGCCAAGGGGATGACTTACGATACGATGGTACTTGTAGTACATGGGATCATTAACGCGATTCATCTCTTCGGGACGCTTGCATTCAGGCAGCTCGATCACCTTCTTCTATAACAGGCAAGGTTCTAAAAAACGTTAGGCGCTAGCCGGGCGGTGGGTTGGCACCTAGCGCCTAGGCGGCTAAGCGGGATCTAGGCGGGCGCCTAGGTGAATTTAGGTAAATTTCTTGTATATCTTGTAAATAAGTGCATATTGACACATAAAAAATAAAATTATACTTGTATGAAATCCATGAATAAGATAATAAAAGAATGATAAAATACAAAAAGAGTATCAAACAAGTCCAAAATTTAAAAATATATTAAGCACATATGTCATATAACTTAAGACATTTTAAATGATTATATCTATTTTCTTTTAAATAAAAGTAAAAATCCCATGTAGTGGGTTAGGTGGTTCATAATAAAACTACTAGGAAGCCATGCCAAGCAGCCCTTAACGAAACCGCGCACATTGATATCATCCTCAAAATCATCTCTCTTTTATTTATGATTTTATTTGGGTTGGTGTCCCACTTTGAACTTTGGAGCACCAAAACCGGTCAAAAACCTATATAGCAATTGATTTGAAAGTTGAGATCATAAATCATAAAGAGAGAATTATGAAGAGGTGCATGCATCATTCCCCATTACATCAGCCTAGAGGCTCCCAAACGAAGGTGACCATTTTGACGCCTTGAAAAACATGACTTTTGTGCCTTTGGTGTCCATCCAGCTTGCATGTGTCCTTCAATGTCAGATATAGTTTTTTTATTAATTTACAAAGACACTATTAATGTTTTTGTGCCCTCTAGTTTAATATATTTAAATAAAAATAGATTTTCGTGTCCCTTTACACTTCCTCTCCTCAATCTTCATGCCTCACTCCTTCTCAATTCTTTTCTCTTCTCATTTCTCTCTACCTCTTTCTCTCTCAATCCTCCCGCCTATCTCCTCTGACCTCTCTATCCATTTCCCAATCTAACCAAACCTCTCTTCCACTTTACTTTTTTCCCAATTTTCTTATTTTCTTATCTCTCTCTATGGATTCTTCTTTGGCTCTTTCGAGGAGGTCTCGCCAGATCTCACTTCCTGGTCACAAATCTCAACTTTCCTTCTCTAATAATCGATGGACCTTCTTTCTGTTTCCTTTTCTTCTTCTGTTTCCTTTTCTTCTTCTGTTTCCGTTTTTCCTCTGTAAATTCTCCTTTTTTTTTTTTCTCTTCTTCTATTTTGAGCTGTAAGTTCCTCTTCTTCGATGGATTTCAAAGAGAGGGAGTCACAATAGCTAAGAAAGTCGTGGTGCACAGAGAGGGAGTCGAAATGAAATTTCTTTTCAGGAAACCATTTCACTCCGCCTAGACCGTCGCCGAGATCGCCCAGGCCGCCTAAGAGCACCTAGGCGGACGCCTAATAGCTCTCCAATTTTTCTTAACGATTCGGACCTAATCGGATTGGCACACCTACGCCCAGCGCCTAGGCCGATTTTTAAAACATTGCTAACAGGTCGTCTAGCATTGCGACCATGTCAGAGTCCGAAAAAGGGTATGTCTTCTACTCAAGTTCCCTCAAGGTGTTTTTGTACCTATCTTGGGTGTGAGAATGCTCACCTCTCTTTATCTCCTTTTCTTTGTTCTTGGAAGAGATTTTGACGGGTGGGGAGGAGGTCTTGGTAGGGGTAGTGTTGATGGTAAAAGCTTCATTGGCTGGTTTCTTCCCATGATTGTCCACCTTCGGAGCAAACACCTTGTCCTTCTTAAAGTCAATGATTGGCTTTTTTTTCCATGATGGGTGATGCTCAACTCCATGTCGTGGGTGCATGTGGCTAACTTTTTGAAGGTCCGCGGTTTGATGCCTTGAAGGATGTAATGTAATCCCCATTGCATGTCTTGGACACACATCTCGATCAAAGAGATCTTCGAGAGTCTGTCTTTGCAGTCGAGGCCTATAGTGGGCCACTGATTGATGTAGTCAACGACTGCCTTGTCCTTCTATTGCTCCGTACATGTCAGCTTCAGCATGCTTACAGTGCGGCTGGTGCTGTAAAAGTGGTTCAAGAACTCCCGCTCCAATTGCTCCCTGCTGTAAATGGATTCAGGTTCTAGGTCCATGTACCAGTCGATCGCATTCCCCTTTAGAGAGCGGACAAACTGCTTTGCATGGTAGTCTCCTTCAGTCCTCGCGTTGTTGCAAGTTTCGACGAAATGGGCAACGTGTTGCTTTGGGTTTCCCTTTCCGTCAAACTGCTTGAACTTTGGTGGCTGATAATCCCTCGGCATACGCAAGCTATCAATCCTTTTGGTGTATGGCTTCGAGTATAGCAGTGCATCCCGTGAAGTGTCTCCCACCTGTGTTCTCACGGTGTTGGCAATCATGTTCTGGAGCTGTTGGATGGAAAGAGAGCCCATTAGCGTCGTTGCTTGGTCTGGCTTCTCCTCGACTTTTTCTATCAGAGGCTTCTCATCCTTGTCTTCCTCATTCTTTAGTGGATCAACCTTTGGGTCGACCTTCATGTCGTGCTGCGCATCCAGTTGGTTGACGAGCGCAGCAATTTGCAAGTCTTTCTCCTTCACAGTCTGTGTGAGTTTTGCGATAGCTTCATTCATTTGAGCCAGCTGTTCCTCGATTGAAGCCGCTCCGATGATCATGACTTGCATAGTTGTGCTAATGCTCGAGTCAGCATCGAAAAACAAGGACTCGGAGTACCTTCTTGGGCTTTCCTCCCTTGGTGCACTTAGCGAAGCCAGGGTGATCACGGGCTTGTGCCTCGGGTGCTCTTGTTCCTTCGGCAGAGTTGATGCAGAGGTGGAAGACACGGTGGAAAGAGCTATTGCTTTACTTCAAGTTGTGACGCTGAAGTGCCACCGCTTGCGGCGAGGATGTTCTTGTCCTTTGTGTTGGTTGCGGGAACAGCTTGAACCTTCCTTGATGCCATTTGCGCCCTTTTGTGGATTTGAAGATAAACATGAGAGGTAGAGATGGTCCCACTGGGCGTGCCAAATTTGTAAACACGAATATTCCTGCAATGAATGAGACAATAACACGTGTACCAAATAATATTTTGTATTAATTTTGGGGTTACTATCTCTTTTACAATTTAATCCTCTGATTTTATCTTCATAAGGTGTAGATCTGTGGATAGGTTGTTGATCCAAATGGTTGTCGGGGCTTGGTCTAGGGATGAACAGTGGTGCGGATTTGTTGATGTTGTTGATCCAAATGGCAGTCAGGGCTTGATCTTAGGATGAACAAGGATGCACGGATCTTCAAGGGTCTTCGGGGCTTGATCTTGATGAACAGTGGTGTGGATTTCTTCAAGGGTTGTTGGGCTTGACCTTGATGAACGAGGATGAACGGATCTTCAAGGGCCTTCAGGGCTTGATCTTGATGAATGATGTGTGGATTTCTTCAAGAGCCGCTTGGCTTGATCTTGATGAACGATGAATGGATCTTCAAGGGCCTTTGGGATTGATCTTGATGAACGAGGCCTTGGGCTTGATCTTGATGAACGAGGATGAACGGATCTTCAAGGGCCTACGGGGCTTGATCTTGATGAACAGTTGTGTGGATTTCTTCAAGGATTGGACGAAGAACGAAAAGAGCTTTCTTGATCTTTCGGGATTCTTTGGAATTTGGGAGGTTGGATGCTTGAAAGCTTTAGAGTTTCATAACTTCGAGGATTTGGGGAATTCTCTTCCGATTTGGGAGTAGAGAAATGTATATGTGAAAATTAGTCCCATGAAATGGAAGGCTTGGCCTTCTATTTATAGAATTTTGTCAAGGCTTAATTTTGAATATAACAATCAGATAAAATAAATCATTTCTGCCAGGTATTGACACGTGTCCTTTTTGATGACTCTTCCGAATTTTGTTGAGTCACACGCTGCGTGTAAAATTTATGTGACACGTGAACGTTGAAATTTTAATGCATTGGTCAACATTTATTTCACCGAAATTTCGATGTCTACAAACATAATATATGTTATTATTTATATGAATATATATGTACACGAGTATTGAAATTATTTGATAATTTGTTTTGTCTTTCACCTGTAGTGGCTATTATATTTGCTTTCGTCATCCCTTTTCTTTTTCATGGGACCAATTTGCCTTAATTTATTATCATAAATACTTCCAGAAAGTATTGTTATATTTTTGGGTTTATATCACAAATGGTCCCTGAAATTGACCCCATCAATCATGATGGTCCTTAATTGAAAATCGATCAATGTAGTCCCTGAATTTTAACCCCGTGAATCAATGTCGTCCTTCTGTTAGTGTTCCGTCCAAATTAACTTTAAAAAAAGTTAGAGAACCAATTTTTCATGGTAAAATGACAAAAAATAACTCTGTTACTTATAATTTTACTTACTACCTCTCTTTTCCTTTTTCCATCTTCACTTTTCTCTTCATTTTTTCATGGATTTGGTGCTAAAACTAAAATAAAAACAAAAAAAGTGGGAAATTTCAATTTTTTTTAATATCAAGTGAAAAAGAATTCTAACTAGGTTAGCTCCATTCCTTTTTTTTAAAAAAGAAATTGGGTTAGCTCCAAAAGCTACTGCCAAAGTCCACCTTTGATCATTTATCTTGTAAAAGAAATTGGGTACCACTTTTTTTTCACGTAAAATTATAAGTAACAAGGTTATTTTTGGTCATTTTACCATGAAAAATTGGTTCTCTAACCTTTTTTTAAAGTTAATTTGGACGGAACGCTAACAGAAGGACGACATTGATTCGTGGGGTTAAAATTCAGGGACTACATTGATCGATTTTCAATTTCAGGGACCATCATGATTGATGGGGTCAATTTCAGGGACCATTTGTGATATAAACCCTATATTTTTTATGATTTGATATGGATATTTAATGATCGATCTAATATCTATTAATTTATAACGTGTAACGAATAATTTTTTGCATTGACGAAGATGGATATAAACGTTAACTGATGAGGAATCCGTTACCCGGTGGTATGATTATGGATAAGAAAATTAAGGATTTTTCAAATATAAAATGTTGGCAACTTAACTCTATAGAGAAAATTGTTATGAGCGCCATGATTGAGAAAAATAAAAAGTAAATTTATCCAAAAACAAATAGTTGGTCAAGGTGTTTTTACTTGTGTAAGTATTTTTTTAATGCCACCATGCAGACCATAAATGATGTTCTTGTTGCGGTTGTTTCATCTGGGCTATCAAGATACATAAGTCACCAAACACCAAAAGGTATAATAATTTAAAGGCAATCCATTTTTGCGGTCCTTAATTTTCTTGTACAACACCAAAAGGGATGAGAATTTGAAGGCAACCCATATTTTCGGTCCTTAATTTTCTTGCAAGTCTCATTTGAATTATATCAGTTCAATGGCATTCGATCACGTATCTTAATCTAAACCCAATTGTTCTTCTCGTCAGTTTTGTCGGAGGGACTTCGAATTACTGGGCTGGCCATGGTAAATTTAAGACAGCAGCCTGGAATGGAGGTTTGTAACTTTATATATTTTATATTTATTTTTAAAGTAACTCTACACTTACCATCTATTTATATCATCTCCCTAAATACAAGTAGGCCACGCTAAGGTCTCATCTCCATCAGAGATATGGTACAAATAGGTGATAACAGTAGCATTTTTGTTATTTTTTTATAATTAATTACACAGGTCTAGGTTGGTTGGCAAACCGTGTTAAAGTTATTGTGCCACCAGCCGGCCATATATACACAATTTTAGAAAACCACCTACTGCCAACCAATTGTTACCATACAGTTGCCGAAAATCGGTTCAATTGGTAAAGGACACAACTTGCAAGTAGCAACTGATATAATATAATAGTTCACTAACTGATATGATATAATAGTTCACAAACTTGGCTTATTAATTGAAATGCCTCCTGAAACTACCATTTAGTCTCAATTTACCCTTTGAAACTAGTTTTTTCTCACTTTGCCATTTGAAATAGACATTTTCGACTGTTTTGGTCTCACTTCACCCATTCCGTTAAAGGGCTGTTAAACTCAAGGGTATTTTAGACATTTTATTTTTTATACATTTGTTTACCTCTAGCTTACGCACTAAACCAATCTCAATTCCATTTTCTACAACTCTAATTAAAGCCATGAGTTTTGGGCCTTTTTAAATAAATTATTCAATCAATAGAAAATTTCCGAGCAACAAAATCATTATATCAATCAAAATAAGGGTTACATTTTTGTTCTTAGAGTCACATCACTTGAAAGGCATCCAAGTATTGGCTCAAAATTTGCACTTGAAAAATACTCATTACAATAGAAAGGAAACATGATCAGCCTATTTAAAGATATTTATAATCGAAATTGGCCTAATCATAAGTTTCACCCATAAAAAAATGATTTCAAATTAGTTGCACAAAATATAATCTTAAAAACACCGTTACGCTATCATGTCCAAATACTCCCCAAACCAAAAATAAAAAATCATCTAAAGCAAATGTGCTCAGTTTGCAACCAAAAGTTTTACATTGTTGCTCAAAATTTTTGTATTGATTGAATAATTATTTTTAAAAAGGCCCTCGCTCACAGGGTTTGAATTAACGGTTTCAAAAATGGAGTTTGATTGAACTTGAACAAAAATAATTTGCTGAATTTGGCTGTACAATTTTACAATTAAAAAGCTTGAACATGTGATCAGGTATCCGATATGATGAAATCTTCTGGGTCACGTTGAGGTAACAAATTCGGCATGATTCACCTACCTATTCATTGCCATAAGAGCGGCGACACTGATCCTCTTGAGTGTCTAAAGAGAAATAAGGTGATGCTTGACAGGAAGAAAACATCTGTGGAGGCTCGTTTCTCAAACAAAATTGCATGCTTTTTTATGACCTACTATTTGTTTTTGGAAAATTTTTATGACCTACTTTGGACAAAAGGTGAGGATATCAAAAAGAGAAATGTTAAGGAAACTTTCTCAAAATTGAGATTCTCTCTCACTTCATGTTTTTTGCACAATTCTTGCGCCAACATTATAAAACATTGTGCCAGAAACATGAGGTGGCGGACAGTCCATAGCGAGTCTCACTTTGAGAGAGTTTCCTTAGACCTATTCCAACCCGTGGAATAAAACTCAAATTTTAGGTTCAAAATCTATCTCAACATACACCAACCCTTAGGTCAAATATGATTTTTAACCCAAAACTCATTTATGGGGCAAATTTAGCCCAGAATTTCCCCTGAGTTTTATTTAGTTTTATATTTATAGATTCATTGAATCCAACGGCTAAGATATAATATGATCAAATTCAAAGGTGAGAAAAAAAAATATAATGGTCCAAATTTAAATCCACCATCTAAAATAATTAAAAAAATTTATTTCGTGTGTTTCATATTCTTTCATAGTGTTCCATGAATTTAATTGTGTCGGTTTAGTGATTTTTCAATATTTATCAAAATCTAAATATTTTTAGATTAAAATGTTCATAAAATTAAATTAGGATAATCTATATAATAATTTTTTTCAAAGTTACTTTAAAGAAAAAAATTATCCTAAAGTCATATTTTAATAATCTCGATCTTAAAATTTAATCCAAAAGAGTTGGAGCTGAAAAACTATTTATGAGTTAAAAGTTTTAGATTTTAACTCAACAGTAGGAGATGGTCTTAGAATTTTTCTTAACAAAATGCATTTTTTATTCTTTTGAAACAATTAATTAAATATTCGAGAATACCAAACAAAATTGAGTGTGTTAATTTTTTATTTTTAAATATTATTAATATCCATTCTACTGCAGATTGCTACCTGGTTTCTTTAGAGGCTTGTGTGCAATGCTAGCTTTACTATCTCAAATATAGTTGGCCCGCAAGAAGAAATTGCACTTGGAGTATCTCTAACCGAAGGTTGGCCAGATGACTCATTTTAACCCTCTGGCCCTCTAAGAAATTAATATTTTAATGAACAGTACAGGATCCTATTTCTTGCCATCTCCAACCGAGGGCCAAAGGGCCATAGGACCAAACATAATTTATTATTTAAAAACTACAACTTAAATTCAAATCCAACGACTAAGTGATGTCAGCTAACCGTTGGATTTGAATTCTTTTGGGCTATAAATAGGGTGGATATTGGGCTATAATTTACACAACTTTGAATTCAATATATTTCAATTCAATCTCTTTCAATTCAAGTTTGCAATGAATTCCAACATTGGATCCTCTTTGGATTCCAACTAGGGGTCCTCATCCAATTCCAAATTGGAAGAAAAATAGGCGCAAATGAGACGAGAAGATGAGGAGTCTGATGAAGAAGATGAAGCATGGCGCAACGCACAAAACATAGCAGTAGCCATGGTGTGTCAGCCAACTATGCAACAACCTCAATGGGGTGGTTCTGTTGCTAGTCGCTCTTATAAACCACGAAACAGAGCGATGACGCATGCCAATCTAATGAACAACTACTTTAACTCCAACTCGGTGTACTCAGAAGAGGATTTTAGACGTTGCTTCCGGATGAGGCGTCATGTCTTCGAGCGTGTACTTCGTGATGTCCAGCAGGTCAATCCATACTTTCGACAAAAGCAAGACAAAGCAGGCCACCCTGGTTTCTCACCTCATCAGAAGGTTATTGTTGCACTCTGAATAATGGCCTATGGCTCCCCAGTTAATTTGATGGATGAAACCCATGGTATGTCTGAGTCTACATGCTTTGATACTTTTGAACAAAAATGTGTCACAATTGTTCAGGTTTACAAAGACGAGTACCTCCGCGAGCCAAATCAAGAAGATTTGGATCGGCTCCTTCGCAAAGCTGAAGACCGTGGGTTTCCAGGCATGATAGGATCATTAGACTGCATGCATTGGGATTGGAAGAACTGTCCCACCGGATGGCAAGGAGGCTTCTGCGGAAGGTCGAGAAAGCCAATTGTTGTGTTAGAGGCGGTTGCCTCATATGACACTTGGATTTGGCATGCTTTCTTTGGAGTCCCTGGATCCCAAAATGACATTACAGTTCTTGGGCGTTCACCCATCTTCAATAGCCTGACGGAAGGTAAAGCACCTCAACTTGACTACTACATCAATGGTAGTCAATACAATATAGGGTATTACTTGGCAGATGGCATCTACCCAAAGTGGGCGACACTTGTCCAAGCAATTCCAAACCCTAGGAATGACGCGTTTACCTTACACCAAGGGGCATACTGGAAAGATGTTGAGAGAGCTTTCGGTATTCTACAAGCACGGTGGAAGATCATCAGCGAACCAGCAAGAGGGTGGAGTCGAGAAAATTTGGACTCCATCATGATGTCTTGCATCATATTACACAATATGATAGTGGAGGATGGGCGAGATGGGTATATTGATGGAGAGTCCGCTGACGACCAAGACGATCCAAATAGGTCCAGAAGGGCTCGTGCAAAACTATATGATGGGCCTAATTTGCCTTTCAATCCAAGAACTGATAGTATCTCTATAAATGAGTACATGAGGTGCTATAGAATGACACGTTCTCGTGTCACAAACAAGTACCTACAACAAGATCTTGTTGCACATCTTTGGGTCAAAGATAGCATGGAGTAGGCGTTTAAGTTTTATGTTGTTAAATGTTTTTTAAAATGTTGTTTTAAGTTTCATGTTGTTAATTTTTTTTTTTTATGTTGTATAATTTTTATGTTGTTTAATGTTATTTAATGTTATTTAATGTTGTTTAATATTGTTTAATGTTGTTTCATGTTATTTAATGTTATGTAATGTTTAATGGTTTAGAAGTTATAAGGGAAAAAAAAGAATTTTTACAAGGTTTAAAACAAATTTTGTATTAAAAATAAATAAATAAATAAATAACTGTTAAAAAAAAATAAAAATAGCAGCTAGTTGACGTTGCCGGTTGGCCCTATGGCCCTTTTTTGTCCAGTGGGGCCCACCAGCCCTCTGGCCTGGCTCTCGGTTAGAGACTGTTTTCGGACTATGCTCTCTGGACCCTTCAGTTGGAGATGTAATGTGAATATATATGTGATAGAACATGAATGATTTTTCTGGCTGGTAATGTAGGCACTTGTAATGCACTTGGTGAGCTATGTTGAAAGAGCAGACTTGCAAATTTTGGTGGCCAAAGATATCATCCCTGACCCTGCGTTTCTCGCCAAGTGCTTTGAAGAGGCCTTGCTTGATACGAAGGAAACAGCTGCAGCCATCGGTAGAACCTAACAAGCACGACGTAACGTCTCTACGTTTAATGGAATGTTATATTGTCGTATGAGGTTGAACATAGTGATGGACAAGGGATACAGTTTTACATCCCATTAGCATGGACAAATTTTTCTATATTAACATTTATTTATGAACGTTTCCACTGGAAAACGCGGATTAATTGGTCGGCTAATGCTATTGACGGAAAGAGATTGAGCCCTTACATGACGACGTGAGTTCAAACCCCATCAATGACTAATTTAACATCTAATCTAACAAAATCTATCGTTTGACCAAAATCAAAATATGGAATTACAGATGGGTTTACTCAGATTATAATTATAATGCATCTTTAGGATCAGAGTGAATACATAACTGAAGATTAGGGGGTAGATTAGTGATAATCTTACAGGCTTTCACACTTCAAACAAAGACATGTACACATCAACCATACTTGCAATGTCATAGTTCTCTCTCACTCTCTCACTCTCTCACTAACCCTACACAAGAAAAAAAACCAAATCTCTCAAGAACCCGCTAAGCGTTGTCAAACCACCGAAAAGCATACGTAAAGTCACATATTTGCCTCAGTAGGCATGATGGCTCTTGAGCAATCATACCTTCGCCAAGGATTGGGGTTTCTTGGTGCTTCCTTTCTTTCTTCGCAGCAGTAGCCTCCTTAGCAAACCAAATCCTCCTTGTTTCTTACTCGGCACAATAGCCAGACTCCCAACTGCGCTGTTACCACCTTTAGCCCTTGAACCTAGATGCCCTTCCGGCATATGTACCAGAGCGATAGGAGTGGACAAGGCATTGTGACTATCAGACTGAAAAAAGGATGGTTTCTGCGGATCTGCATCCGTTGTTGTCTCATTATCTTTCGGAGACTTGGGATTGTCCTCAGCTAGCATTTGATCAAGCAGGGAAGAGCGCCTGTTCAAGTTATTGTCAGTGGCATTGGCTGCAGTGCTGGTTTTGGAGAACACCTTGTCAAAACGTTGTGCTTCCCTTGGTGTAGTCAGCGCCTTGATCTGTTTTCCTAGGTTTAGGATGGTTTCTTGACACTCTGCCAGCTTCACCGAAGCTGTTTTGATTTCCCATCCCTGCAAAATTTAACATGTCACATTGGTGTGCCTAGATAAAAGATAGTTTACAAATGTGCTCGATTACTTATTTTCATATAATGATAGTGATGATTTCTACTAGTGGACTTACGGATGGGGATTGTTTTTCGTCTTGGTTTATGCCATGCGTTAGAGTCTCCTTCTCAGCACTGTGAGTTAAACATTTCACAAATCAGAGTTGTCTTCAATCAAATCAACACAAGCTTTACATAGTTTTGGCAGAAAGAAAAATCAGAAGACCGGAACTTACCTTTGTAGCTGGAGCTGAAGCTCAAGACATGTTGCTTCTAAATCTTCACAACAGTTATGTTTATCCTCCAGTTCAACTTCTAAAGAAGAAAACTTCTGGAAGACTTGTTTCAACTTTGCTTTGGCAACACTCAGTTGAGTATCAAGATCTTCATTAATCGACTTCTGATTTTCGATCTGGTCTACCATCACCCCCTCTGATTCTTTCAGACTCTCCACTTCTGTCTTTAAGCTTTCAATTCTTTGTTGTGATTTCTGAAGTTGTATGACCAACGCTTCGTTCTTTTCGTTTGCTGACTGCAGGCTAGCTTCCATATTCTTTAGTTCATCTTTCAATCTGCTGTTTTCTTCTTGCAGTTTATCCTGCACCATATTCAATTGAACTGGAACATTTGTTTCATTTGAAGAAGCAACTAAAGGCAGACACAACGACTGCTCCGCAGATGCACCCTTCACTCCATTATCTCGTCGGTCTTCAGGCCAACCAAATTGCTTATTGATTTTATTCCTCATGCTTGAAGCATCTTGACAACGTTGGCTGCCACTATCTTCCACTGAAGTGTCGATACTCAAAGCTCCACCAAAAGAATCTACAGGATCAGATTCTGCAAGAGGCCTTGAGACTGCACTTCTACGAGCTCCATCGTCGGTTGGTGGATTTATGTAACCCAAGGCAATTTTGATGTCCTCAAATAGCTCATCTAAACTTCGTTTCGAAACATTCTTTTGCTCCAACATTGCTTTTAAAACGACCTGAAGCCAGTCAAAAGAATTCTCTGACCTTGAATCTTTTGACGCGCCGTGCTTTCTCTTGTCACTGTTGGAATTGACTTCAACTGGTACAAGCTCCCTACCGGTAAAACAGTGTTGATGCCCATTGTTTGGAGGTTTACCAGCAGAAACTATTGCCAATTTCTCCATCTCAACAAAATCATCCATTAAGCTAATGTCTGAACATTCCTGTGGACTTTTAAGTCTCTCGTTTTTAAAATGTTCCAACTCTGAAATTAGAGCACTAGCCCAAGATTCGGACGAGCTATCATCACTGCCAATGTCAAACCTTGAATATCGAGAAATGTCATTACATTGTACCAGCTCCATAGATTTCTGGAATTTAGAAAGCTCTCCAAGCTGAGTCTCAGCCTGTGACAATCTGGAAGCTGTTCGAGAATATGTGGTCCTTGAAGAAAGGAGTTCGGCGTTTTTCTTAGTTAAAATTTCTCTAAGAGTTTTGTTTTCTTCTTCCAAATCTCGTAATTGCTCAATCACGAGACTCATCTTCTTATTTGAAATTTCACGAGAATTTCCCATGTTGGCATCTTTTACAACCATATCTCTTGTAGGATTCTGCTTTCTTCTTCTCATCTCGGTCTGATCCCTTCCCAGCATTTGAACCTCACTCTTCATATTCACCAAAGCAGTAGGACCTGGCAGCCTCTTTCGCATAAGGAGATGAAGTCTCTGACATTCTTGTTCTAACTTTGCAATTATCCTCACACTCTCCAAATGTTGTTTGTGCAATTCTGCAGCTGACCGACGGTTGTATTCCATCTCCTCACTTCGGATCTCAAGTTCCTTCTCAAGCATGTGAAATTCATATCTTAGAAAAGCATTTTCCTTTTCTGTGGAATCCAGTCTAGCCATTAGGGCACTGAATTCTGCATCGGTTTGAGACTTGTGTCTATTCAAATCTTCAATCAATTTGTCTTTTGCTCGAAGGGCTCTGTTCAAATTAGTATTTTCAGCAACCAAGTGTGTAAGCTGTTCACTTGTCTCTCTCAACTTCTCTTCTAACTTTTTCTGTGCCTTCTCATACTCTCTTGATGTCATCATAACTGCTTCATTTATTCTTTGCTCCTGTTCTTCTCGAACAAACTTTAGCCGCTGCATGCATTCGTTCAACGCATCATCTGAATGAGTTGATCTTTCATTTGTGGATACTCCCTGCCCCAAAGGTTCCTCTAATTCTTGCTTTAAAACCGACTCTCCTGCCTTGTCACTACCTGAAACAATAGTTATTTATACAATCAGCAAAAACTCAAAAGGAGCATTCAAAGAGAAAAGGGGTTTTACCGATGATATAAAAAACAACGAAGCTTGTAAAGAAAGATTTATAAGCTGTGGAAAGAGAAGAATAACTTACAATCACCTGCTATAGCTTCTTCTTCCGGTTTTGCATGTTCTGGAACGGGATCTTCTTTTACAGTGCAGTCTAGGAGAACTGAAGCTAACTTCTCATTTAGATTTTTCCTCGATCTCTCTGTTTCGTTTCCTTTCTCAGCTGGATATGAAAATGTCTGTACCTAACATGATAAAACATTGGTAGTACAATAATTAGATTAAAACATCTTTGCTCCCCCAGTAAATTACTCCAATATATGCACATAGATGGATTGTATACTATAAAAGGCTTAAAACAAAAACAGCAGATGCGCAAGTCAAATGAACATATAAGCTGCATATCCGCGGACAATTGCTGCGCACAAGACAAAATGGGGGAAAAGAAACAGTATTATACTCGGGAAACAAATTGGTTGATCCGAAATGCAAAGTGATTGGTTACCTCCTCTTCAATTCTTCCCAAAGGAGTGGCAACTTTGTTAGTTGCAAGAATTGTCTTCTCTGAAGATTTTTTCCTCCAAAGCCAAGCCTTGTGGTCCATGATTTCGGGTCACTAATCAAGAACAGAAACGGAGAACCAATTAAGCATGTAGAAAACTATCTGTAACTTATAAAAGAAACAAAGCATTAGAGTAACAAACAATTTCCTTAAAAATGAAAGTGAAATGAATTGATTGCCTAACTAAGACGCTGTTGGTAACGCAGGGATAAAAACTCGAAATACTGAATTTCCCTTTTTTTAACTATCTGATATTCTGAAGTATTCTGATCTATGGGGAGGAGGATTCGAAACAAGGCATTAGAGTAACAGTGTCCTTGAAAATGAAAGTGAAATGAATTGATTGCCTAACTAAGACGCTGTTGGTGACGCAGGGAAAAAAACTATCCGATATTCTGAAGTATTCTGATATGGGGGGGGGGGGGGGGGGTGGCAAAGATTCGAACTTGAGTGCAAGAAGGGGCACAAACCCTGACCATCTGGCCTAACCCACGTCTGCCAGAAACAATTAATGATCATAACCACAAAAAAGGAAAGCATAATACAAAGATTTAAGCACAAGCACCCTAATTTTCTCCCAGTGCAGGCTCCAAAATTTTACATTCCACTGAGGCTGCATGCAGCTGAAGAAGTAAAAAGTCAAATAATGGAGGCATAAAACCTCTCAAAAGGAAGAATGGGTGATCAACCAGAAGGTAACGGTGGCATTTCCCCGTTCCGATCAACAAAATGGGGCAGAATTTTTAGCTTTCATAACCAAAATGCTATATACTCTATAGCAATCTAAACAAATAGACCGTTTTACTGCTGCAAAAAACAAATAAATTAGGATTAAACCATGGTGAGATTACCACCAAAGTTGAGGAAACAAGAAATCTTGCAGTAAATCTAAAATTTCTTAGCATGGTAAGAGCGAGGAAGATCATGCATGAAGAAAATGAAGGTAAATAATTATCTGAAACCAAAAGTTCTCACCTGGGCAATTAAGAGAGAGACCAAAATGCTAAAACAGTGGTGCTCCAAGAACTGTTTCCACCATGCCTTACTGTGGAAGTCAAAGGAGAAGAAAACAACGACTTGCAATATCACAAATGAAGAGAGAGCTTCTTCTTCATGGATTAATAGAATCATAGGATGCTCGCACTCCACCGACAGTTTACCTCTCTCGTTAATAATAATCAATGAGAGAGAGAGGGAAGAGAGAGTAAAAAGAAAAAGGGCAAAAAGAAAAAGGCAAAGGCAAAGAGAAAAAGAAGTCAAAGAACAACGGGCCACAGGTAGAACAGGAGAACGAGAGAGAGACGGGTTGAAATGCTGTGTGAGTTAAGTGTGGTGGTTTGAGTTGGACAATACGAAGACGCTTGATTAATGGCATGACCAGTGGTTTTTATCGTAGTGGTAAAATGGTTCAGATTATGTGGATGGCTAATTTAATATTTAGTTTAACAAAATTTATCGTGGTTCTTTACAACAACGGTGAAAAGGTATAGAGCTCTTTCATGACAGCGTGGGTTCAAACTTCATCGATAGTATTCTTCTTCACTTATAAGTGAGAGATCTTAGGTTTTATTCTCGCCAAAAACATCAAATGCAAACTTGAACTACATCATTAGTAACATATTGTGAAACTAAGTTCATCTCTTCTATCTTTAATGTAAATAAGATCATTGTTTAAAAAGTAAAATCTATCATCGGAAAAAAAAAATTAAAAAAATTGAAAAAATTAATGGCAAGTGTCACGCATGGTGGAGGTGGGAAGAAGACAAATTAAGGGAGAATAAGACACGAACAGATTACCAAGTTTTGGTGGATCCAATCCAATTGTTTGTTTTTGTGTGTGTGTGTGTGGAGTTGGTACGTGCTATTAAGTTAGTGGGATGTGTGAGGCAACAAAAGTAGGTACAAAACCTTTGAACAATGATGATGTCCTTAGACGAATCATTACTTGTTTTAGTCCCTACCAAATTTAATTAATTAATAAGCTTTGCATTTATTTTGGTAAACTTATGATTATTTAATATAATGCTTTGAGCTTGTCTTACATTGCCACTAAGATTGTTTTGTGTTGTTAATGTGATTTTTGTTTTATAAGATAATTCAAGATATAATATGTAGGTTCTTGAGTGTAGGTTATTTCTTATTGTTATTATTGGCTGAAAGGGGACTCGAACTTCAAAAATTTAAAAGGAGTGGTGTTATTCATACACAACTTAATCTTTTGTCGTTGAATTAAATTAATTAAAAAAAATCAAAAGACATAAATTATCAGTAATTGTATGTGAATTAAAATAAGTACGTAGATAGGACTACTTTTTATAAGTGACATAGTACTAGACTAGCTAGTTGATTTCCGCATATAGAGAATTTAAAATTGAATATAGATTAGTTCAAGCCAAACTTGAATTTGGCCAGTATATTGAATTGGAATTTTAAATTATAAGAGGGGAATACACTTGGGACATTACACATTTTGGTAGAATTTAAATTCATTCACCTAAGACCATTTCTAATGGAAATGTCAAATTATTAGTCAATATAGAATTTGATAAGATTTTATTGGACTTTGAAATCAAAGTGTAGTCAATTAAGATTTTAAAAGAAGATTTTAAATCATGGTATAATCAAATTAGGATTTAAGAGGATTTTAAAATTACATCCAAATTTATGGGTAGCCAGAGATTTTTATTGATTTTTTTTTAGAGTGATTATAAATCTATGTGAAGTGTATATAACCAATACCAAAAAGAATCACATCTCACCCTCTAGGATTTCAAATCTAGCTTATGTTCTTCTAACCCTCTCTCCTCATTCTTCACTTCTCACTCGTCACTGTCATTAATCCTATCTTATTTGAGTCCAATTATGCCATGTCTCAACACCATGTTAACTTACAACCCCTCTTCTCCAACCCAGTACCAGAAACACAATCAAACGTCAAATACAACCCACAAAAGAATATAAGAATGGTAGATATAGTTTTTGCTAACTCCAAATGTATTTACATACAATGCTATCATTCGTGGTCTTTGTATGCCAAGAAAGTTTGAGGAAGCATGCTCCATGCTCAAAGTTATGGAATCCAGAGGTGAGATCCTAATTTAACTGTGTACAACACCTTAGTAAGTTATTTGCAAAATGTTGGAAACCTTGCTTCAGCTTATGAAGTAATAATAGATATGATGGAGAAAGGGTAGGTAGTATACCCATCTACTTTCAAAGTTCAAGGAATATAGGAGACGTTAAAGTGGTAAATTCTTTTATTTGCAATATTTACTTGCAATCTCATGAGAAGAAATTAATTGATTCATCTCAGTTAACAATATGTAGCTCCAGGGTATCTGTAATACTCTGATTATTTTTAAATACATGATTCAGTTATGAAATTCAAATTAATTGACGATTATGAAATTTAAATGGGGAGAAATGTGAAATCCCATTCCTGGATTTTAGCATTAAATATTTTGTAGTCGTATTTGGGTTACAACGCATTTATATTTACGGCGTATAATTGTTTCGATAAGTTTAAAAAGATAAAAATGCCCCTAGTTGGGTAAACAGAATTATACGAGGATGCACTTTATCCTTATATGTTTCACTGTATTTCTTGGCATATTTGGATAGAGGTCGATCCTACGAGTGCGTAGGCGAAAACCGTTCGTCAAACAAAATTATAACGAATGAGATATAAACAAGAAAAGGTAAGTGCAAAATGATCATTGGACCATTTATTTAGAAGGCTCCAACTTTGCTGAGGAGCCATATGGGGTGCCACGTGTGTGGCTGTTATGGAGAGAGGAGAAGAGAAAGGAGGGAAACGAGAGAGTGGAAAGGCCAATAGGATTAAGGGTGGAAAGTTTTGCCATAAACCGATTTACCGACCGAACCATACCGGTCGGCTCATAATGGTATGGTATAGTTTTGGCATTTTTTCATAATCGGTTGGCATTTTACCGAACCGACAATTAATGGCATGGCTTTGGTAATTGATTTTGTATGCCGATGGTATGCCATACCTACCAATATATATATATATATATATATATATATATTATTTTTTTCTATTTAGATATTTTTGGTATTTTTTACATGCTTGACTCAGTTTTAGGGTTTAGAAAATAAATTACTTGTTAGTTTTAGGGTTTAAAAAATATATGCACGACTTCTAGCAGTCTTCTCTCAATTTTCTTCTTCTTTTCAACGCACACCTCCCTGTCATCCAACCAACTGCTAGAAAAGGTGTGAAGATGTTCTCATTGAATTTGTGATCAGAGATGAGATGTCATTCAGGGCAGTTAAGGGGGAAGGGTTTTTGAAGTATAGATTTGAGCTTCAACCTCGTTTCAAGGTGCCGAATAGGAAGAAGGTTGCTACTAGTGTGTGGGTGTTGTTTTTGTAGCTTATTTGCAAACCACTGGTTGTGCCATTTACTAACCAAACCAGCCAATAATTTTGGCTGAACCAATTTTTGGCAACCGCAAGAAGACGGTTGGCTAGCGGTAATTGATTTTCGGTAATTATGTATATGTGGCTGGCAAGTGGCACAATGAATTTGGCACAGTTTGCCAACCGAACCCAGCCCTAAATAGGATGAGTAAGAAAGAAGGAAAATGAGGGAAAGGAGAAGGAGGGAAACAGATCCACCCTCGACTTGTTTGCTTGCGCGACCCGACCTGACGGCAGCCATGAAATTCGACGTTTACGAGGAATTGCATCTACCATGAAATTCGACGTTTTCGAGGAATTGCATCTAGTCAGAGTCCATTGGATGTCGAATCGAAGCTCACCATTTTTAGGGTTTTCCGTTGGGTCGTGGTGTTTTCAGACCACTTCTCGGCCAAATTAGACTTCGACCCATGTATGAAAATTCTTCCCCTTGCCGTGTACTACAATTATGTGAAATTTGAAATTTTTCAGAGTTAGTCGGAAAATTGGGTATCCGTTCATCGAAAACTATCGTTGTGGCCAATGGGCCGACTTTGCCTTCTTTTTTTTTTTAAAGCTAAATTCAATATCTTGATTTCATATTGGACATTCGTTTGATGTGATTTGATTTTTTGAATCTAATATCGTAACGTCCACCACTTGAATATTTAAAGGATAAACGGTTTAAGTATGACGGTGAACTACGAATGGCTTGATCCCCTTTGAGGGTACGTATGCAGTCTAACAAGGAGGTTAGATGCAGCCATAAAGTAACTGAATTAATTTTTGAATAATTGTCAAGTAAGTCGATGTAATATGGATAATAAAGTAAAGATTAACCATGATTGTCTTTTTGGCGTATCACTGTATTTCTCTTCCGAATAAATTTTGGGTCATTACAGTATCTCAGTTATTCAATGTATCCACACCTTGTATAAGTTGTCTCTGAAGGAGAAAAGTAAAGTATGCACTAATCTGGCTAGGTGCAATTCAATAAGTGTTGGTTAGAAAATGGCTATATATGATAGTCTTTCTCTAAGAAATAATAAACAAGGAATGGGCATTGGTGGTTTCCTTCTTCAATTCTCTGTGCGTCAATAAATTAAGATTTGGTTGGTCTCCACTGGATATGGGTTGACAAAACACGAAATTGAGGAGTAAGGCGATGCCAAATATATAGCGGCAGAAGATGGTTGAAGAGTTAAAAATGACTACGAATAGTGGGGGAAGAAAAGTTGGAGGAAAGAAGTTGATCACAAAAAAAAAATCACTCAAAGAACTGATGCAAAATCTCAGCATGTTTTAATAGAAATCAATCAAAATAATAAATCAAGTCTATAGAAATCCTTAAAAATCCATATGGAGTTTTGTAGGAGTTTTCAAATCCTATCAAATCTATTACTTTTAAAATCTTTTAAAATCCACCTATCCTATATTTACTACATCCCCTTAGGGTGCGTTTGTTGCACCGGATTGTCTCGGACTGGACTAGCTTCAAGAACTAAGCGGGACTGGCTTAGACTAGACTAAGCTGGACTGACTTAGTGAAGCCAGTTTGGTGCAGTGTCGGACTAAAATGCAGGATTATAATATTATATTATTTAATCTATATTTATTAATATTTTATTTTTAGTTTAATATATCAATTAATATTTTATTATTACTTTATCTTTTTTCCCTATTTTTCTAGAACCCTCTCCTACCTCTTCATTCATATTTTTCTCCGCCTGTCCCTCCCCATTCCCATTTTCTCCCATTTTTGTTCCTTCTTTTTTTATTGCAAATAGGGGTGGGCACGGGCCGGGCCGGGCCCAAATTAGGAGGAACCTGGCCCTACCCGTTTTAAAATATAACGGGTCGGGGCAGGCCGGGTAGAAGCATTTTGAATTTTGGAATCGGACCTAACCCGACCCGTTTGAAACCTTGTCGGTTCAGGACGGGTCCACAGGTCTAACTCTTTTTTTTTTTGGGTCAAAGAAACTTCAATAACAACACAACATGAGGCCCAATTACAGACAATAAAATAGACCCCAAAAGAAAACGGCAAAGCATCTCAAAACAAAGTTTTGAGCACAACCCAGAAGAACCCCAAAACAAACCCTAACTGCCTGCGTCCACCGCCGTCGCCAGAGCGCTGCAAACCGAGCCTCCAACAACCACCAAAATTCAAGTTGATCACAGCCCCATAAATGGATGAAAAGAAGACTGGATCATCCTTCAAAGAGCACCCACGAGATTGTAGCCACCAGTGGATCATTCTCATGATGGAATGTTACCATCAAATCGAAAAATATGTCAGTGGATTATTCAAAACAGCCAACAGTGGAATGAAAACAATACGAAAAACAAATGAAGAGGATATTTAATTTCAATTTCGATCCTATTGCACCAAACAGTGAAACCAAAATTAAGGAACAAACACACATATATCAAATTAATACAATTCCATCCCCCATAACCTTCATTGTGACAGCTACAAATCTTTTATTCCCCAACCAAAAATTTAGAACCCATAACAGAATATATACCATTCCTGATTCAAAAACCCAAAATCCCTAAACCAAAAATTCACATAAATAACAAACACCTAATTCAAAATTACCAAAATTATAGCAAGCGACGTCGGTGGTGGGGTGATGATGATCGGAATGGCGGTGCTGTCGTCTAAGAATCGAGATGGGTGGATGAGGTTGGTGTTGTGGATGAATGTTGTTGCCTCATCTGCATGTTTTGATCTTCTTCTCTAATTCCGAAAAGCGGTGCGCCCGATGAAGAAGACGCAGCCATCTATTTCTGAGTTCTTCTTCTTCGCTTAATTTCTTCTTTATCAATTTCCCAAAGCAATCTGAAATATTCTAGCTAGAAACCAGAAAAGCCCACAACCAATTTATGAGTCCATCCCAAATTAGAAACCTAAATTCGAGGAGTGGGAAAGTCTTAGTGCGACCGAGGTCTGAGAGACAGACTCTAGACTTGCAGAGATAAGAGGGGTGAGAGAGTGAGCTGCAGAGGCGAGTGATAGAGATGAAAGAGAGGGAGAGTTAGTGAGAGAGAGGGAGAGTTTATGTCTGAGAGACAAATTTTTGGACGAACAGGTTAAATCTTAGATTTTTTACAGTGGAAACGGTCCGGGTCGGGGACCCGTTTCCTCAGCAATTAGAACTCGCCCTGCCCCGCACTTAACATCGCCCCGCCCCGCCCCGCCCCGTTTCAGATTTAAAAAAATTGAACCCGCCCCGTACCCGCCCCGAACCGCTTATACCCGGCCTTACCCGCGGGTCCATGGCCCGTTTGCCCACCCCTAATTGCAAATCCTCTGCCTCTTCACTTCATCTTCTTCGCCTCCTGCCTCTGCACTTCACATCTCCTTCCTACCTCTTCACTGCCTTTGCACTCCGCCTCCTGCCTTATTTTTTCCAATGAGTTGCAGGTTTCCCGACGGGTTTTCCAACTAAACCTCGTCGACGAGGTTTGCACCACTAATAAACTATTCCCCATCTCTGGTCCCATATTTGAGCTTTGCATGCTCGATCTGTCATGGATTCGAAAAAAGCCCAAATAGGCCGAGACTTCCAGGCCATTTTCCGGCCACCTCCGACCACCTTTTGGCCTCGATTCAGGTAGAATCGTAATCCCCTCACTCCCATCTTCAATTTGGTATTTTATATGAAAATTGGTTGTGAAAAACATCCCATGGTTTTCAAGGGTGAGTGGTTGAGGAGCAAGGCAAGGAGGAGAGATGAGACAATCTTAGCCAGTCCCATGGTTTTCAATGGGTTTCGTTAAGATCAGCTAATCCCAGATTTAGTCTAGGCGAGTGAGACTTAGTCTCATTAAACCTAGTCCATGTTAGGAGCAAACATGGGACTGGACTAAGGACTAATCCTTAGTCCAGTCCAGTACACTTTAGTGAGGGCAAACAAACGCTCCCTTAGAGTCAAATTTCAATTGATGATTGATGTAGCAATCTGAAAGTCTTATATCAAATTTTGTGTTTCTTCAACCGAGTTGTCAAATATTAGTTTTTATTTTTTTTATTAATGTAGAGCTTTAAATGGTTATATTTATTTAAAAAATTGTTGAAAGAAAATTTTATTGGTTAAAAATGTTAGTGGAATAAGGGATCCACTAAGAAATTAATCAAAAAAAAAATTGACCTAAACACGAAGGCTTGAAATCCAATCAGCAAATAATACTTCGGTTGGAAGGATTTTTGATGTCATATATCCACCTAGGATTTTACATGCTCTATTATATTATCGAAGGGAATCTGATAGAGAGCCGTAAAATCAGTTGCATAATATCTTTTGGGAGTTGCCACTTAGTATTACGGTCTAGTGGTATTCCTCTTCACTTGTAAGTGAGAGGCTTAGGTTTGAATCTCGCCAAAGACGAATTTGAATCTCGCCAAAGACGAATTTGAATCTCATTATTGGTAGTCCATTATGAGACTAACCATACCCTCTCCCTTTAGTAAAAAAATATTTTGTGAGTTTATTGGGGGTGACGCCAATTGAAGGGACCGGACCGGACCCGGGTGTAAAGGAAACGGGCCAGGCCGGGCCGGGGACAACATATTCTAATATAGGAACCGGACCTAACCCGGCCTAGTTAAAACGGGCCGGTTCGGGTCGGGTCCACGGTTCTCTGGTTTTTTATTTTTTTTTTTCACGAAACCTCCACCTTCCTCGACGTCTCCGCCTCCCTCTGCCAAGGCCACGCTGTCCATCAGAGTTGAAACGGCCACGCTACCCCCAAAAGACCACGTTTTGTGAGCCTAGCCCTGATCCATTAGAACCATCAGCAGCAGCCCTCAAACATCCTCAAACATCTTTCTAATCCATCAGAACTTTCACTTCTGCAATTACCAAACAGAAACTAAAGTTGGAATTGAGCTCAGGTTATGCACAAATTAAACCAAACAAAAACTAAAAAATTGGAAGAGAAACATAGCTTCCTCTGCAACTCTCGATCTTACATCGCACAAATTGCATAGCTGTCGTCCATCCTTCCATTTCTACCTTCGAAACCCAAAGGTCGCAGCTCTCTTTCTCAAACCCTTTCAACTCTTGGCCCCATTTCTCTACACACCCGTCGCTCTGCAAGCTCAGATTGGAAACCCAGAACCTACCTCCATCAAACCTGCAACCCCACACGTTGGAGCTAGGAAATTAAAACCCAGATAGTGAGGCTGGTGTGAGCACTGTGAGGTGAGGGGAAGACGATTGAGAGTTGGATTTGAGGGAGTCGAGGGAGAGGCGATGGAGTCGAGGGAGTCCAGGGAGAGGCGAGGGAGTTCAGGGAGTCCAAGGAGAGGCGATGGAGTCGAGGAAGTGATTCTAGAACCTGGAGGCTGGAGGAATTGGTTAGGGTTAATCTTGAAACTAACGGTTGAGATTGGATGATAACTTATCATCCAATCTGGGCCGTTCATTATAATTAGAAACGGGTCGGTCCGGGTACCCGTTTTTCTACACTTATGGAACCTGCCCGAACCTAAAGTTTCAAAGGCCCGGCCCGGCCCGCCCCGTTTCTCTTTTAAAAAATTAGGAACCGGCCCGTACCCGCCCCGTACCCGCATTACCCGCCCCTACCCGCGGTTCCTATACCCGTTTGCCCACCCCTATGACGCACAGAAGGATTTCTAGAATAAATGAAATATAATTTGCTAAAAATATAAAAATTTTAAAAAAAAAAATTTAAAAAAAAAAGTAAAAAAGTAAAACAAATAAATAATAATAAATTAAAAAATTAAAAAATTAAAAAACCAAATTGAAATGGGGTGAGAGAGGCTCGAACTCTCGACCTCAGGATAACTCAGAAGCTATGAGACCTACGCGCTAGCCAACTGCGCCACCACCCCGATGTTGTCAATCTTCTACCCATATATCTCATTTCAACCCTGTGGTAAGTAAACCTTAACCTTCAAAGTTAATCACGACACTCCTAGATTTTAACGTGATTGGTGACGCGATGTGTTTTGGGGACCGTCGAAACTTCCCGGCACCAGACGACCTCCACCTCCACCCGCGTCCACGTCACCCCCACGAACACCTCCAATGTAAAATCACCGACATACCCCCGAATCAATTAAAGGCCGGCAGGGGCAAATCCGGAACATAAAATACACTCCCCGCTAAGATTACCCATCTCCATCTTTTCCCACCACGACCCAAAAACCCACCCATCTTTCGTCATCATTTCAAACGCCCCCACCGAGGACCGATCGACAATACCCAACGCGGACTCCAACGCGGACTCCAACCCACCCCTGACCGACTCATGGAGATCGCCCCGGCCCCGCCGCCGTCCGCTGACCGGGACATCCCAATCGATACCGGCAAGACGTCGTCGTCTCGGGAGAACGAAGCGAGCGCCGCGGCGGCGGCTGCGACGACGACCTCGCCTTCGTCGGCGTCGTCGGTGGCGGTCAAGTACGACGATGAGGAAGAGGAGGAGGACGTGTGCCGGATCTGTAGAAACCCGGGCGACGCCGATAACCCGCTCCGGTACCCGTGCGCTTGTAGCGGAAGCATCAAATTTGTGCACCAGGATTGCCTCCTGCAGTGGCTCAATCACAGCAATGCTCGCCAATGCGAGGTTCAACTCTCTCTCTCTCTCTCTCTCTCTCTGTGATCGGATTTTGTTGAATTTTGTCCATTTCGGTTTCTGTGGGTGATTGAATTGGTGTCTGCAATCCCTCAAATTTTCAGATAAGAGTTTGGAATTGATTAGATTAGGGTTATAGGGTTTATTTTACCGCTTTTGTTTATGATATTGGTAAGCGAGTCAAGCGGTGTCGTTTTGAGTAATCAAAACGAACTTGAGCTTTTTACTCAACTCTGAAATCATTTTCCTGTTAGTTCATCATTTTATTATGGGGGTCTTAACTCAACCATATGATATGAGAACCACAAGATTATTGTATGCTAGTGTGCGTGGGAGTGCTTCCGTTTACTAGATAGAAATCGAAAACGAAAGAGCAAGATATATTCGAAATTTGTTTAGGATTGTGTGGTGGGAGGCAATGGTTTAGAGAAGAAAAAATATCATTGTGTTAGTAAGAAGCTAAACTCCAGCATTACGCCCTAGTTCAAAAGGCAGAAGTTGCTACGTGTCCTAACAGAGGATTGTGAACTGTTTTGAGCTTATACCATTTATCTTGGACCTTGAATAGTTTTTAATGACGCATCTAATCAAGATAGAAGTTGGGTTGCATTCCATTGGGAGCTCCAACATTGTGGTCCTTTATTTCTTATCTTTTTCAAATTGTCATTCAATCTGTGCTTAAGCTTATTGGTGATTTAATTTTTATGTTCTCGGGAGCTCATGATTACTTTACATGCATTGCAGGTTTGCAAGCATGCATTTTCCTTCTCTCCAGTTTATGCTGAGAATGCCCCTGCAAGGCTTCCTTTTCAAGAGTTTGTAGTTGGGATGGCAATGAAAACTTGCCATGTTCTGCAATTCTTTCTGCGCCTTAGTTTTGTGCTTTCTGTTTGGCTCCTCATTATACCTTTTATCACATTTTGGATATGGCGGTTGGCTTTTGTGAGGAGTTTTGGTGAAGCACAGAGATTATTCCTTAGTCATTTATCCACTACGGTAATCCTTACCGATTGTCTGCATGGGTTCCTACTTTCTGCTAGCATTGTGTTTATTTTTCTCGGGGCCACTTCTCTGAGGGATTACTTCAGGCATTTACGTGAGCTAGGAGGACAGGATGCTGACAGAGAAGATGAAGGGGAAAGAAATGGTGCCCGTGCTGCAAGGAGAGCTCCTGGACAAGCTAACAGGAACTTTGTTGGTGATGCCAATGTGAATGGGGAAGATGCTGCCGGAGCACAAGGGATTGCCGGAGCAGGTCAAATGATTAGAAGGAATGCAGAAAATGTTGCTGCTCGGTGGGAGATGCAGGCAGCTCGTCTTGAAGCTCATGTGGAACAGATGTTTGATGGTCTGGATGATGCTGATGGCGCCGAGGATGTACCGTTTGATGAGCTCGTTGGCATGCAGGGACCTGTATTTCATTTAGTTGAAAATGCATTCACTGTAAGTTTTCGTTTTGCTCTTTTTCTCGTTCTTTTTTAGATTATGTTTTCTGATAATTATTTAATGCTCATATATTTCTATTTTTAGGTTGTTCTCTCTTTTTAATTTTCTTTCTCGTTTTGTTTCTGATTGTTCTGGCAACTATAGCTTGTTTATGCATCTGTATTGTGTGTGCTAATTGGTTGAGGTCAATTTTCAGTGGTAGTGGCTCATTTAGGAGTGTATGTTGTATAATGATTTTTTATGTAATTTGTATTAATACATTGAATGGTTCCAATTCTTTCTTCAGGTTCTGGCCAGCAATATGATATTCCTTGGTGTAGTAATCTTTGTGCCTTTCTCAATTGGTCGGATTATACTCTATCATTTGTCTTGGCTTTTCTCCACTGCTACTCGTCCAGTATTGTCAACGGTCATGCCACTCACAGAATCAGCCCTTTCCTTGGCAAATGTGACATTGAAGAATGCATTAACAGCCGTAACGAATGTATCATCTGAAAGCCAACAAAGTGGTATGGTTGGCCAGGTTGAAGAGACCCTGAAAGCAAACATGAGTGGACTAAATGAGGTAGCAAACAATATAAGTTCACCACTTTCAGTAGACTTCCTGAAAGGGGCAACACTTGGGACATCAAGGCTGTCTGATGTTACAACTCTTGCTATTGGATACATGTTTATATTCTCCCTAGTTTTCTTCTACCTTGGCATTGTTGCTTTGATTCGGTACACTAAGGGTGAGCCATTGACTTTGGGAAGGTTCTATGGTATTGCTTCTATGGCAGAGACAATTCCATCTCTCTTCAGGCAGTTCTTGGCAGCAATGAGGCATTTGATGACTATGATTAAGGTTGCATTTCTGCTAGTCATTGAACTGGGGGTATTTCCATTGATGTGTGGATGGTGGCTAGATGTTTGCACAATAAGGATGTTTGGGAAGTCCATGTCTCACAGGGTTCAATTCTTCTCAGCATCTCCCTTAGCCAGTTCGTTGGTCCATTGGGTTGTTGGAATTGTATACATGCTACAAATAAGCATATTCGTCAGTCTTCTTCGAGGGGTATTGTTCTTTGCCATCTTAGTCGGATGGCTAATTTGCTTTTCCAAACACCAGTTTTACATGTATTTTTTGTCCTATGTTCTTCCTGCAGGTTCTGCGTAATGGAGTTCTTTATTTCCTTAGAGATCCAGCTGATCCAAACTACAATCCCTTCCGCGATCTTATTGATGATCCGGTGCACAAACATGCTCGCAGGGTCCTGTTATCTGTTGCGGTGTATGGGAGTTTAATTGTGATGCTGGTGTTTTTACCGGTTAAACTAGCTATGCGGATGGCACCTTCCATTTTTCCTCTTGACATCTCGTAAGATGACCCTTTATTCTTCCTCGTCACTTATTATACTCTTACTGCAGTGATATTTTTGATATTTTATATTGTTCTCTAACTTGTGCCTTACTTTTCCCCATTGGCAGGGTGTCGGACCCATTTACTGAAATTCCTGCGGACATGCTTCTTTTTCAAATATGCATTCCATTCGCCATTGAGCATTTCAAATTACGGACAACGATTAAATCCCTCCTCCGTTATTGGTTTACGGCAGTTGGCTGGGCACTTGGTTTAATGGATTTCTTACTGCCCAGACCTGAGGACAATGGTGCTCAGGAAAATGGAAATGCAGAGCCAGGTAGACAGGATAGAGTACAGGTTCAACTAGCAGTACATGATCAGGCTTTGGTGGCACTTCCAGGTGTTGATGATCCTAATGCGGGCATTCTTGCATCAGGGGACTCAATTGTCGCAGAAGAGTATGACACAGATGAACAATCTGATTCTGAGTAAGTTTAGAGAATCCTTACAAATTGATTTCATTCGGATCCTATCTTTTATTATTGCAGGCTGATTTTCAAGAATTGTCCCTATTGTGCTACCTGAATCTAATTTTCTTGGTTTGCTTTCCTGCTTTGAGATAGAAAACGTGTAAAAAAATTGCAGCTGTTCTTACTAAACAATTTTATGTCACTACATCTCTTTTTTTCATATTCCCATTTGCATCTTTGAACTGTGTTGTTTTAGTTGATTTTGTTAACTGGTTTTACGTCTTCTAGTTACTAATATCTTTTTCTTTTTGTTTTTCAGAAGGTACAGTTTTGTGCTTCGCATTGTACTCTTGTTGGTGGTGGCTTGGATGACGTTACTTGTCTTCAACTCTGCCTTAATAGTCGTACCAACCTCACTTGGAAGGGCAATTTTCAATGTCATTCCTTTTCTCCCTATAACACATGGAATCAAGTGCAATGGTAATTTCTCTTCTAAACGTTACGTTTCATACATCTGAGATACAACTGCTGAATTTTCGTACCCTTTCTTTTTTTAGATTTGTATGCTTTCATCATTGGAAGCTACATAATATGGACTGCTGTAGCCGGAGTAAGATACTCGATTGACCATATTCGAGCAAAGAGGGTTGCAGTTCTGTTAGGCCAGATCTGGAAGTGGTGTGCCATAGTTATCAAGAGTTCCGCACTTTTGTCAATATGGGTAAGAATCATTTGGTTTTTTACTCCTATAAATCTGTTTTATATCAGGTTCGTATGTGTTTTCATTCTGACATACATTTATTGTTTCAGATTTTTGTCATTCCGGTATTGATTGGGCTGCTCTTTGAGCTTCTGGTGATCGTGCCGATGCGTGTGCCTGTTGATGAAAGCCCAGTGTTCTTGCTTTACCAGGACTGGGCATTGGGCCTTATTTTTCTCAAGATATGGACTAGACTGGTACGTGGTCTTATAAAATGACCTGTTGCATAATCTGGGCAACTTCTTTACGTTGAGGATTTTCTATCGCAAAGTAGTTTGGTTTTTATTTTTATCGCTGGTGCTTGTTATATGCACTTCTGCAGGTTATGTTGGATCACATGATGCCACTGGTGGATGAAACATGGCGAGTAAAGTTCGAAAGGGTGAGGGACGACGGTTTCTCTAGGCTGCAAGGTCTTTGGGTGCTTCGCGAGATTGTATTCCCAATCATAATGAAGTTGTTGACTGCCCTGTGTGTGCCTTACGTACTTGCCAGAGGGCTGTTTCCTGTTCTCGGTTACCCATTAGTGGTGAATTCAGCAGTTTATCGGTTTGCCTGGCTGGGATGCCTTTGCTTTAGCCTGTTGTGCTTTTGCGCCAAGAGATTCCATGTCTGGTTCACCAACCTTCACAACTCAATACGTGACGACCGGTATCTAGTTGGTCGTAGGCTTCATAACTTTGGAGAAGCCATCGAAGAGAAGCAAAAGGAAGCAGGGACATCCTCGGAAGAGCAGGGCTCTAACTTCGAGACCAACGGGCTAATCCGGTACGATCGAGAAGTTGATGTAGGACTCCGGCTAAGGAACGTTAACAGAGTAGATGCCTGATTTCCTAGACAAATCAGTAGGAGGTCTTGGTCTTAATCGATGCCGATTTATGAAGCTTTAGATATATACGTCCCGATTTAGTACTGGTTTTGAACGTCACCTCTGTGGGATGTGGATGGTAACAAACGGTATTCAAGTATCCTGTTGTTAGAGTTGTCTTCGCGTTTGTGCATATAATGCTTTCTTAAAATAGTAAATTAGAGTACATGAATGCAAAATTGTCTTATAAACTCACATGTTTTTACCTCGCGTTTAGTTATGGTCCATCGTTGGGTGTTAACGCCCATCAATTATTCGCCTGTCATGCTCTAATTGATTCTTAGTTATGAAATTGCTTTGTTGCCCCTCTCGCATTGCAAACATTGACGGTGCGTTTCTAAAATACTGGGATTGAAATTATTTTTCATAAAATATAGAAATTTATCTGAGGTTTAATTGTAATAATTTGGTATTGTACTCTTCGGTTCGGTCCGGTTTCATCCTCACATCTAAACTGGAATCGGGAAATATCAACCGTTCAGCTTGATGCGGTTCGCTTAAATTTATTTCTAAAACTGTATTGTATTCACGATGGTTACAATTCGGTTCACGCCAGTTCACGGTTCTGAATAATAAATCGTTTGAATCTTACAAACATATTTAGAGCACAAAAAAAAGTCAACGGATTTTTATACGAAAAGATAGTAATTGAATCATACAACGAAAAGTAGAGATAAAAACACACAAAATACTTGCAAAAGAACAAGGTTGTTGTAGTATAAACGGCTCAAGCAAGGTCGTTTTCCGCTGGGATTATTTAAAACAATTAATGCTAAACCAAAATCTTAGTCAATTATTGAGAAACAAAGATTGGAAAGGGATGATTTAATGACCTAAATTAATTAAAAAGGCTAATTAAAATCTGCAATTTTTAAAGAAAGCAAAAGGAAACAATTTTTAGAAATCAAATGAGAAAATACTAGATTTCCGCCGTCACCTTAACAATCCTATGTAGATTTATCAATTACTTATGAACTATCCATGCAACTTTGAAGGTTGGGTTTTCCTTATACATATTCTACTTGTGGCATTCAAGCTAGAACGTATATCAAACATGCAATCCGTCTGTGGCATTCAGATCAAATATAAACATGCATGACTCATTAAGCTTTGTGAAAACCCTTTGAAAAACCATGCAACCCCTAAGACTTGGCATTCGCCCTAGGTGAAATTACAATTATCAATCACAAGAAGCAATACTCAATTCCTTGGTGGCATTCCAATCGAATTGCATCAAATTACTTATATAACCATCCTAATGGTCGCGAATCACTAAGACAAATAGACAGTGTAAAGCACAGTGATTAACAATTCAAAGCATGCATGAATAATATCATAAGCAATTAAATAAAATCTACATATTCATGCTAAGGCTCAAGCATCGCCCTAGCAAAGGAAAATTAGCTACTCATACTCATAATTAAAATCAACATAATTATATTAAACTAGAAAAAGGATGAAAACACCTTGTAGAATAAAGTCTGAAAATCTCTATGCTTGCACAAAAGCTTCTCCCAAAAATTGCATACGTTCTCCCCCCCTAACCTAATGGCTAAAAATCTTATTTATACTAGTGCAAAATAAACCCTTAAGGTCTTAGAATCAAATTAGGAAACATAATAAATTAAAATAAAATAGGAAACATAATCCTAATTGACTTGGGAAATTCGTCCAAAATTCTGCACAGCCACGTTTTGGACCCAATTCAGCTCCAAAACTGGCCCAAAATAGCTGATTTAAAGCTTGGACTATTCTGTACACTTCTCCAGAAGGCCACGAACCCATCTGAGGTCATCTTGGGCTCCAAAAACGCAGTTTAAGCCTAGAAACGTCACTTTTCAGCAACGCGCACTGCTTCTTCATTTAATCGCCAGAAAATAACCGCCTGGTAGAAAAATCCCAAATTTTGACACGAACAAGCCAAGAGACACAGGAACGTCCTCCAATTTGAATCATTCCAAAATTCGTCCGTTTGGTCATGTTTTGCTCCAGAGGAAGTCGAATATCCTATATTGAAAATATAAAACAAAGTATCAAAATTCTATCAAAATAATCACCAAATTATACTAAGAATAGGGTAAAATATATAATATAATATTGACTCATCAGTTACAGTTCGGTTCACGCCATTTCACGGTTCTGAATAATAAATCGTTTGAATCTTACAAACATATTTAGAGCACAAAAAAAAGTCAACGGATTTTTATACGAAAAGATAGTAATTGAATCACACAACAAAATACATGCATGACCAATCATAAAGAATGATGAACTACAATAGAAGAATATTTATGCCCACCCCTAAATATACCGAAAACTGAAGGAGAAAATGAAGACAACAATCAATAGATCGAAAATGGATTGAGAAAATGAAGACAGCTAAATTTATGATTCCTCGCATAATAAATGATATATGACACGAGTACAGTGTTAACATAACATTTCGTGCCAATAACACAAGGATATGCGTTAGCCTCCACATGTTCTTGTATCATTGACACGTGAGCCACCATGACGGTGTACATGTGTCATAAAAATTGATCTCCCTTGCACATAGTTATTTTCAATTTACATCAAGACTCAATACCTAGCAACCCAACTGCCATACAAAGTCTCTTGTTTCAGTCGTGTTGTTATCAGATCCAAATTTTTTCCTTTTGTATCGTCCCCCATCAATTCTAATAATTTTTAAGTCCAGTTTAGATGTGTAAAAACCACAACCCAACTGCTCGGCTGAGCAGACTCCACATCCTGAAAACGCATGGGGAAAAGGAAGCCAGTATCTTTCCCGACTTGCCGCCGTAATCCCATGATCTTCTCTTGACAATACTTGGAACAATTTTACGTTCAAACCCACATCAATTTCAATCACAGGAAATGTAATTTGCAGAGTTGAAATTGTTACAGCCAGAGCAAGTCAAGTCTTGCATATGAAAAAAATATACTCGGATCATTTGGTGCTGCTGTAAATTGCTCTGGCCATGTAACAATTTCACTCTGGAGACCCACTTCTCAGCGCCATTCATTGGCACAAAATAATAAGGAAAGCAACATGTGCATAGAAGTATTTATGCATAAACGTCACAATCTCAAAAAATAAACTCCGAAAGCTCACGGAAATAGACCAAAACCAGCTTCTACCTGCGGAAGAAACTTCTCAAACTAATCCAAACCACACCCTACAAGTATCTCAATCCATCATTCCGAAGATAAAAACTCTCACGAAACAAGGTTTTCATTGAGTGACAATGAGCCAAGTTGATCAGCTGCATTGCCAGCTTGCTGTTGCTGAGCAACGTTCCTCAGAACATCCATAGCCTCGGCTACCTTTGCCTTCAAAGCTTCAGGCGACTCGAGCAAATGAAGAACTTCAGTCTGATCCATCTCCAGAAGCATGCCGGTAACCTTTGCTGCATTGTCTGGTTCCAGCTGTTCCACGAGCGGGTAAAGATTCTCACCCAGCATCTGCAAATTTCCCCCAACAGACGATTTAATAATAGGCATACAGCATAGTTTAAGAGAACGTATGTAAAGCACTAGGAACTAAATTTACAGAAACTATATTTCCATCTCAGGACAATGAATGGACAAAGAAACACAAAAGCATACCGTTCTTTGCTGCTCTGGTGTGGCATTTGCAAGAGCAGTAGCCAAAGCCCCTATTGGAATTGTTGGCTGAGACAGTGCTGCATCACGGATAGGCATGCCACCACCGCCGCTGATGTCATATGGAACAGAAAACATGCCTCCAGCAACACCAGGCATGGGACCATCAGGTATACCGCGACCAGATGGGTAGCGGTAGACACGCCCCCTTGGTAGCATCTGTCAGTAAAAGGTCATCAGAATGTATGTTAACAAATAAAAATACTAAAGACTACATCAGGACAACATGCATCCAACCTGCTGCTGCATCATGGGAACTGGTTGCTGGTTTTGCAGGACAGAACCTCCACGTCTGCCACCAGGACGCTGCCCTTGCTGCCCCTGCTGAACCATTGGCACAAAGAAATTTGGCATTGGAGTCCCACCAGGCCTCATACCAGGAACAAGCTGCTGCTGATACCCAAATCCAGGCTACATAAGAAAAATAAAATAAAAATACAAAAAGTCAGGTAATTGGGGTAACACTTTAAACCTGTGTCCAATCATGCAAGTACATAATCAAAACCTGAAACAGCAAAGTGCCCAGAAACACTAGTAGTTTAACGAAGACCGTTGAACATCTTATCCATACATAAAATGATAAAACAGTGAAAAAAAAAGAAAAAAAGGTGACAAAAGAATGAGATTCTTTACCTGGGAGGGAATGATAGCAGGTGGGCCTTGACCATAGAATATTTGTTGTCCAAGACCTGGACCACCAGGAGGGTACATTGGCATACGAGAAGCAACTGGAGGTGCAATTGCAACTGGCCGCATTTGAGAAAACTGAGCCTGTGCAAGCAGCAAATGTCCATAACACAACAATACTAAAACGACAGTGCCACAGGTTAAATGGTATAAGTATCTTCGAGATATTTTAGTCTGCACCCCACATTAAGGATCTTGTCGGAACATAACTTATTGCATATAGAAGAACCATTTATCAATTGATGTTAGGCCAAACTTAAAGTATGATGTGTTGGAGGACAAATATAAGGCATACCTGTAGCCTTGCTCTTCTATCTTCTTTTCGTTGTGCAAGTGCAACATACAGAGGTTTGCTTACAATCATCTTTCCATTCATCTCCAATAGCTATAAAACAATAACAAAAATAAAACTTTTATTTCTTTAACAGTAAAAAGAATTTATGTGCTGGTCTTTCTGTTTATCTCCCATTCTGCTCATCCCACCCATATTTATTTTCACTAAACACTATTATTGAGGAATAAAAGATGAGCGTACACGCTCACAGACACACATTACCCATAAGAGCCCCCATATTCTACAATATTCATAAATCCTAACCCCTAATTCTTTTTGGGTTAAAAGATGAGGGCAACCATGAATCTCACTACCCATGGTTGGTCATGGCAGCAAGATTAAAATGTTGTCCTTCTACAAAACCAAAATGAGGGAAGTTGGAATAAGACTATAGAAGCACTATATTAACCCACGCAGGAAATCAACTTACAGCTCTATTTGCCTCTTCAGGAGTTGAGAATGCAACAAAACCTGATCCCCTACTAACTCCACTAGGGTCTCGCATGACCTGATCACATGTCAAAAAAAAAAACTATGTTAGGCCATACCAATACAAAATGACGATGGTTATTACACAAGTGCATTGCACTTTGCAATTCAAAACAGGGTCTACACAATACACGCCTTGCATGAGGTAATAGTCCCAAATGGAGAGAATAGCTCCTGAAGTTTATCATCAGCTATAGTATCATCCAAATTCTTAACGTACAAGTTCGCGCCTTGATACTTGTCTGCTGCCTCTTTCATACTCTGTTCAAATCGTTGTTTCAATTCATTTTCCCTTTCAGATTTCTTCTGGGCCTTCCCAACATACCACTCCTTATCATCAAATTTCTTTCCATTCAGAGCCTCAACAGCTCTAGCAGCATCTTCAGCCTTTTCAAAATTGACAAACCCAAAGCACTTTGATTTTCCATCTCCATCCCTCATCACAACTTCACTAGTGGTTATCCCAAATTCAGAAAAAACTTTTTTCAAATCTTCCTCAGTAGTTGACTCTGATAGATTCTTTACATAAACATTGTTGAATCTTGACTTGTCAGCAGTACCATCCCTTTCCTGCTTCCGGAGGAAAGGACCAACAAAAACTTGCTTATCATTCAAAAGCATACCATTCAACTTCTCAATAGCCTTTTGGGCAGCTTCTTCATTGTCAAATTGTACAAAGCCATAGCCTTTTGACTGGGCAGCGGAGTCTGTAGCCACCTTGCAAGAAAGGATGTTTCCAAATGCAGAAAATGTATCATGCAAGGCTTTGTGATCAATAGCTTTGTCCAAATTCTGGAAAAAATTAATGCAAGTAGAGGTGTCAGGAAGGATATAAGACAAGTAAAACTGAAGACAAACGTGACATGAAAGTATAATGGTGCTGGATAAAAAGTTAAAAAAGGAATACCTTAATAAATATGTTGCCAGACCCACTTTTGCGAATACTAGGATCACGATGAGAGTACATAATCCTAATGGGCCTTCCATTCACAGGAGTAAAGTTCAACACATCCAAAGCCCTAGCAGCTGCCATCAATTCCAACTAAAGATGTAAGTAAGATCAAAAGAAAACAGAGTACTGACTAATCTAACACAACGCAAAACAAAGGAAGGGAAAAAATACTAGATATCTCTAATCTCTATTTCAAGAACAAAACATGAAATTGCACATATGTATATAGCTAATTATGAGGCACATGTTACTGTAAAAGGTTTCTGTCAAACCTTTTCAACTCAATCCTTATGTTAATAAAAATCATAAAACACAAAAAAAAAAAAAAAAAAAACTCATGGAGAAAAATTACACATAGCTGAACGAATAAGAGCAAGGCATCCCAACTGATCCATGTTTTCAAGCTGTAATTTCAACTTTTTCCTTCTTGAAAAAGATACTATAGAAAAATCTTTCCAGCAAGTACTGCTTAAATTTAATTGTTCATTGGCACAATTGTTTACAGGAAACCAAAGTATCCTCCTTTTTTGGTTTCTAATCAAGACAGCCTCTATATGATAAAGAAAAATTCGAAGTAAAATTTTAAGAGAGGCCTTAGAATATCCATCTAAACTGATCTTTGCGTGCAACAAAACTATAAAACCATGAAATAAAGCCAAAGAATTTAAAACCTTTATTATCTCAGCCATAAAAGATAGGTAAGGGGACAAATTATCACCTAATAACAAAAGGTAACAATGAATCTTCCAAATTTATTCCATGTAACACCAATCAGATTATTCAAAGAGTAGCATGAGCATGGAAAATATGGACACACTCTCAAAATATAAGCCCTTTTTGGGTCCAAGAATAAGCCTAAATATAAACATAAACTACCTTATTCCTAGTTAATACAGTGAGCTCATTGGGTAAATGAAAGGTCCTTTGCTAGAACGAACCGTAATACAACAGTAGCTTAATTCAACTAGGTGCACGTCATATTCTTTCTTGTCCAAACCAAAATTGGAGCCTTTACTGAAGACCCAACTGAAAGTCGTAAAGCATAACCAGAAAACTTGTACAAGAGTCATCATCACAGCCAGAATCTCAACATTAAACATCGCCAACAGGCACCAAATCATAATCACTTAATCGCATCGGCAGGAAGGAAAACTTAATGACAAAAATAAGCACATTGCCAAATTTGAAACGTCGGTTCATAGGCAATCACAATTACACCAAACAATAAGCACTTGCTTGAATTCACTTTCCCCACCTAACAACAATCCCTGTTTGTAAACACTAAAGCTCTTAACAAGCAACACGTGGGCACATAGTTTCGATTTATTTCGACACTTAATCGAATAAACACAGTTAAACACAATCGGATCCACTCACCACACCTAAAAATTGTAACTTTCAGATAATAAACACGGGCTGAGTTTACGCCTCCGCAGCTGCCAATCCGGCATGCATAAACATATCTTAATTAAGCATCCCTAATCAGCTATTAATAAGAAAAACCCATGATTTAAATCACTTAATTGAGCTTAAAAATCCATAATAAAGTGAATCAAAACCACTAACCATCTTGTGGGTTGGCGAAATTCACATAGCCATAGCCAAGCGACCTCCGGGTGGACAAGTCCCTGCAAACCCTAACCGAAACCACCTGACCCAGCTGGTTGAACAGGTCGTAGAGCTGCGAATCGGTGACGTTGGGGTCAAGATCGCCAACGTAAAGCGACGTCGTCACGAACTGGTTGGCTCCTCCGCCACCGTTCGCCGCAGCCGCCGCCGCCGCCGCGTTCGCATTCTGAGCCGGGACCTGCTGAACTTGCGCCATTTTCAACAGACAAAAAAACTAATTTTTTTTTTCCTTTTTTGAAATATTTCAATTTTTTTTCTTTCGTTTTTTTCGATAATCCTCCCTCTCCTCTTTCTACTGAACGCTCACCAACTGCTCGATAAAATTCCGCTGAGAAAAAAATAAAATAAAAGACTCGATTTTTTTTTTTTTTTTTGGTTTATTGGGTAGGGAGGAGAGGGAAGGGAGTGGAGGGATAAATAGTCGAGGATCCGCCGGTGGGCGGCGGCGCGTGAGTGGGAGAGGAGAGAGATGTAGAGCGAGAAGGAGGAGGAGAGAAAATAGGAGGGATGGTTTTCTTTCCTGCTGCGGGCAGCTGGAACTGCACTAAAGGAGTGGGGCTCGCGGCTGTGAGAGTTTGTATAGTGGGTGAGCTTGCGTGAGCCCTTGGATGATACGAGAGATGCGATATGGACTGTAGTTTTGGAGGAAGTGGGCCCGCGAAGACGATTTCGCTTGTGGGAGATCAACGGCTGGGATGCGCCAAACGTGAGTTGTGAGGTACAACTACCGGTAACGATAGATTATTTAGATAAGGTAGGTTTTGTCTTTGTGGGGTTGGCGTGGGGGCCGTCGGGTGGCGTGTGAGCGCGTCAGACGTAGGTTTATTCTGTAGTCAAAACGCAACACATTGGTGAATGTTTAGACTTCATTTGACGGATTTGAATTATATTATTGTCATTCATTGTAAGATTAAGTTCATCTCCTCTCGCTTAGTATTGATAATATCATGAAGGGTGATGTTATCCACATTCGTTTTTATCTCTCACACATTTATCAATTTCAAGCCATCAGATCGAATTAACTTAAAAAGATTAATGGACAAAAATTACAAGAGTGTGTGAGAGATAAAAAATGGTGTGTAAATAGCACTACCCATTTGTCAAAGGATGGGTTTGGTTTATTCGGTTCAGTTTTTGCAAACTGAAAATCAAATCGAAATTACTATTTGGTTTGATTTGGTTCGGTTTTTACAATTTGTATCTCAATTCGATTTGGTTTCGGATTTTCAAAAAAAAAAAAAATCTTTTTAACCTAGGAATTGGAGAGAAATGAAGAAAAAAAATCTAGAAATTGGATGAGGAAGATCTCCTATTTGTGCTTGCTCGCTGATCATGGTATATCAGAGGGCGGATTTTTGCTCTTCAAGAACGGACCCCAACTTTTAAGGCTGCTCATCCCACTATTTCCCACTTGCATGTGTGGCTTCGCTTACTTTTTCTGCCTTTTCATATGTGGGAAGAAGTTCCACTTGCGGAGTTTGCTAGTTTAGTTATCGAAAGAACGTATAACATATAGAGAGAAAAAAGGAAAAATAATGATAGGGTTTCAAAATTTTAAATTTTAACAAAAAATCATGTACTAAATTTATTTAATGTTTAGGATAAAACTCAACTTAAATTAGTCCAATCAACATGGCCCAACCAAAATAACCTAAGGAGTTTCCAGTTTTACCCACTGTTCTAAAAATCCCCTGTTACATCCCGGCCCGAGCCCCCACCACATCTTGGGCTCGACTCCGCCGTAAACGATATCGTTCGTTTTGGGCCCCAACCACGCCTTCACGGTTTTGTTTATGGGAACTAACACTAGGTAGCACGATATCGTCTGTTTTGGGCCCCGACCACGCCCTCACAGTTTTGTTTATGGGAACTAACACGAGAACTTCCCAGTGGGTCACCCATCATGGGATTGCTCTCGCACGAACTCGCTCAACTTCGGAGTTCCGATGGAACCCGAAGCCAATGAGCTCCCAAAAAGCCTCGTGCTAGGTAGAGATGAGAATATACATATAAGGCTTACAGAATCCACACCCCTAGCGATGTGGGATCTTACAATCCATCCCCCTTAGGGGCTCGACGTCCTCGTCGGCACACTTCCGGCTAGGGATTGGCTCTGTTACCAAATTGTTACATCCCGACCTGGGCCCCCACCACATCTTGGGCTCGACTCCGCCGTAGCACGATATTGTCCGCTTTGGGCTCTGACCACGCCCTCACGGTTTTGTTTCTGGGAACTAACACGAAAACTTCCCAGTTGGTCACCCATCATGGGATTGCTCTCGCGAACTCGCTTAACTTCGGAGTTCCAATGGAACCCGAAGCCAATGACCTCCCAAAAGGTCTCGTGCTAGGTAGAGATGGGAATATACATATAAGGCATGTTTGAAATTGATTATTTATATTTTAGATTATAAAGTGTTAAACTCCCACCTTGTGGGAAAATTGACTAATCAATGTTAAGGAAGGAAAAAGGCATCAGCCAATGAGGAAAAGGCATCAGCCAATGAGGAAAAAGGGGAATTTTCCCCATCCCTTCTCGTCGACACTCCCTCATGCTGACAAAACCGACTGCAACCCGATTTTAATTCCGACCATTTCCACCAATTTTCCAGGTAATTTTCACCCATCCCTCACCTGCAACCTATTCCACAATACCCCATCTTCCATCTCAACCTGAAATTGAAGATTTTTAGGCCAAAAACCGTGTAAAACCGTGCGGGTGACCCGTGAGGTTTCGACGACGATTCCTCCATTCCGATGAGTTTCACCATCCACTACCACCCTTAATCAACTCCCCTCTGACCCAGAAACATGACCCAAGCAGTTGTAGGGGCGTTGGAACATCGAGGAAGTTGAATCGAAGAACACCCATCTTAGGGTTTCCGGCAGGTTTCGAAGACGATTCCTCCATTCCGATGAGTTTCACCATCCACTACCACCCTTAATCAACTCCCCTCTGACCCAGGAACATGACCCAAGCAGTTGTAGGGGCGTTGGAACATCGAGGAAGTTGAATCGAAGAACACCCATCTTAGGGTTTCCGGCGGATTTGAGTGAAATTGGAGCTCTTCCTAGCCTAATTGTCCTTGGTCATAGGTATGAAAGTTACTCTACTCGCTGAGATCTTCATTTCTGCAAAATTTGGTAATTTTTGGAGATAATTGAATTTTCCGACGAGTCGGGGCGGCGGCACGTGGCCAGTGGGCCGTCAAAGTCATTTTTAGGCGATGTTTGACGTCCTAAGTTCAGTTTTGATAATTGAATGACGTAGATTAAGCAATTGAACCTAAATTCATTACAATACATGGATAGGTGGAAATATGACTTTTGGTCAATGAGTCTTACACCATTCTAAAATGTCCTGGAGGATATGTTATGTTTGAGTTACGTATTCAATTGATAAGAGTTTTGAGATTTGGTCCGATAATTGTCATAGGTGTCGATCGTTGGGGACGCCTCGATGCTTGTGTTAGGGAATCGTAGCGCGACTTCCAGGTGAGTGGGCTTTTTGGTTTCCAGTATATATATATGATTTTCCCATAAAACTTAATTAAATAATTTTATATCTCAGAATTGTTGTCTTAAATGTTTTATGCTAGAATATGCATTTATTGCTTATGCATTTTTGTATCGGTGTTGCGGACGCCTAGGTAAGTTCCAGGTAAGGTTATATGGGGTTAATGGTAAGATGTACGGTTGTGGTGATACTTATTGACATTTAGAGCTCATATATAGGTGGTTCCGACATAATATTGTCATACAGACCACTATCGGTGGTTCCGACATAATATTGTCGTACAGACCACTATCTATGGTTCCGATATAGTCTTGTCGCACAGACCATTATAGGTGGTTCCGACATAGTCTTGTCGTACAGACCACTATCGGTGGTTCCGACTCGTATGCAGGCATAAGTGATGAACTATAGATTCAGCCGTACAGGCCACTAGATGTGGATCCGGCTAACATATTATTATTCATTGTTTACTTCAGCTGGTCGACTTGATCGTTTATGTGGTAACATGCTATATATATATATATATATATATGTTGGGATTCTTAGATTACGGAAATAAGCTTGAGATATATATATTTGTGCATAATCTATTTTTTGGGAAGTTATGCAGGTTTTACAGCGAAGGGTTAATACTAATTTTGGAAAAAGAAATGTTTTCTAAAAGCTTTGTTTTCGCCCACTCACATTTTCTTGTTTTGCGCCACTCCAGGTTTTAAATCGCTAAAGGTTCGTATCAACGAGGATTCGTGGCATATTCCAGTTTAAGTGGCTACCTCTGAGGGTATGATTCTTACCCATATTACTGTACTTTACTTATGCTCTGACATCGCGTGTGAAATGGGCTCAATCCCGCTTACTGCGTAATTCTTCTCTTAGATACTTTAGGTTTAAATTTATTCACATTTTACAAATCAGCACACTTTATGGCTTCGTCATCTTCTAGGTGTCGGCTAGCACGGCTCAATTCGGAGTCCTAGTGGACGTTCCGGGTCGAGGTGTGTCAGTTTGGTATCAGAGCATAAGTTGGGCAGTATTGCATTCATCACACGCGTGATGTGAGCATTTTCGGTTCTTGAGCTTAATGCTCGAATCTTGCCACCTCGTCGAATACGAAAAAATGTGTTAGTCTTTCCTGAGTTTTGAGTAGTTTTGTCGACTTGTCGACCTTTTAGAACTCATTTGGCGAATACTTATAGACTTAAAGTGAAGAACTTCATTACCAAGGGAAAGTTGTGGATTGAGACAAGTTTATGACCCTAAAGCGGGGCTAATGTATTGTTGACGATGTCACCAGGGAACTATAAATTAATCCCATTATTATTCTTTTGCCATCAGTATCGATCTTTTTGAGTTACGAAACTAGAATTAAGTGTGATTCCCTTGGCAGTACTCGTTAGCAATCCATTTATTAGGATTCCTACGAAGTTTACTTCGTCAAGATTCCAAAATTCCTTGAGAGACAACCTGGTGCTTAAGTGCTAGCACTCGACGAAGGAAATGCCTGGGAGACAGTTACTAATGGTTTCCGATAGTATTAGTCTTTTTGACCACTTTAGCTATCATTTCGGCTTTTCAAGAGAAAGATTGACTTCCGTTTAAGCTATTCTAAAGTAGATTATTATTAAATTCCTATTTCTGGTTTTGGGTCATCTTAGCCATAAGTAGTTTCCAAATTTCTTTTGGTGATATACTCGTTATTTTGATAAGTATATGCACCTAAGTATGAGTTGTTATACCTATGCTTAGTAGGAAATCCTCGAAGTATGAAGTATTTCCCCTAGAATTATAAAATCTCCCTTACAAGACCAATTTCTTCTTAGACATTTAAAACCATCTACCTGATTGGACTCTAGTATGTAAGCGGCCTATAATGGCGCTACTAATTGACGATATTGTCGGATACCCAAAAATTGTCAACCAATATTCAAGAGGTATGATTTCTGGTACTGGACGGAATATCGGTTCACAGTTTCAGGATAACGAATAATATTAAAAATAATATGAACTTGTTAATTAGAGCGTGACTAATAGACGGATTAACAGAGGTTGCTAGAGTCGAAGAAACTAAATTTAGGAAAGCTAGAAGCAAGCCTTGTATTAGGATAGTAAACCCGTAGTTGTTTTCACCTTATCGCCTATCTAGGTAAGCATAACCTCCCTACTAGCTACCTTTTCAATCACTTATTCAAGTATATGGTAGAATCGAAGTATGAACTAGTTTCTCCTTGTTAGAGTGATTGGAATATCGAGGAAGCTGTGAAGATCCTTTAGCCGTGAGGACGTACATTCAGGCATCACATTCCAAGGTCTTATCTGAGATGTTATCATTGATCTATCCTCTTAACTTGAGTTTTCTGCCTTTATCTACCTACTTTGTAGTAGCATTTTCGATGACTTTCTTATCTACTTTGGTAATGAGACCATATTCCTCTAACATCAGTGCTTAGATTGGTACTTTTCTTGGGAGGTGTGATCTTCATAGACAATATTCTTTTCTCATTTCAAAAGAGTTTGAGAATAAAGGTCGAAATTCTCACAAAGTGTTGTGAATTCGAGATACCCTTGGTCTTGTCAATTTTATCGACAATTTGTTAGTGACTCTTCGATTATAGTATCCTTCCTTAATTTTCAGCTGAAGAAAGTTAGTTTAATTTGAAAAGTTGGATATGAATAAAATTTTTGACAACCGAATTGTTGTTTCACATCATCATCGTTTACATTCTTCGATGACGTTAATTTTTGAAAATTTATGATGACATGTCCTTGGACATTTCAGCTGTGCAGAAGTAGCATGACAGATTACCATTCATATTTCCCATGTGTAGCACTGTTGGAATGAGCCATCTTATCCCTGACTTAAAGTCAACATTTATTATCTTTGCTTGAAAATCGAGTGACATTTCTTTGTGGAGAACGCGTTCCAAAATCTTTATCAACATTAGATTTCTCAAGTACATATTCACTGAGAAGAATTGGATTTCTGATTACGATGGTGAAAGAATCTGGGAAACGTCTATTCTTACAATATTGTACATCATTTCGTTTGTGTAAAATTAGTGATTGATACCATCACACAAGATATAATTACCCTTGAACACTTTCAGCCATTCCTATCCCATTTCAGCTAGAGTTCACTAGCATTGATTTGACATTATTCCTGAGTTGTCAAGAGTTGTTCGAATGGTTATAATCACTTCTTGTGTTCGATCAGAGATAGGGAATCATCATTATGAGTTTCCTATGTGAGCAAAATTGTGCATATAGAGAAAGTGAAAATCAATAACCATGACGCTGAACCAATGCTACGCTTATATGGTGTTTCATTTCAGTGGTAGTTTTACTCAAGTGGAAGGTAGGGCTCTTCCAGTTCTAAAGCTTAAAGTTGGTATTGGCAATATTTTCTTTTCTTAAAATGGGCGCTGAGATTCCAACAACAAAACATTTGTGAAGCCAACTAGGTTAGAGCTGGGCTGTTATTAACTTCTCTGTACGCCGTGATCTATAAGCTCACTTGAGGTGTTTGAAACGAATTCTCAGCCTAGGCGAGCTCCGCCTTTAGTTAATAACAAAATTGAGGCTCCACTTGAGGTGTTTGAAAAGAATTCTCAGCCTAGGCGAGCTCCGCCTTTAGTTAGAGTAGAAAGAATGAATGAAGAAATAAAGTCCAAACTCCATGGACAGTCACAGTTTCTTATATGTTTTTTGTCAAAGGATGATGACATTATAAGAGAGCTGCTTCTGGACTTCTATGTTAGTTAGGCAAACAAAAACCAGACCAGATTATTATCTTGGCATAATTTTATCTCACCATGCTACTCGTTTCACTTTCAAGTCTTTGGAAGTCTTTTAGGAGCTGGAGTACTAGATTTGTTCAGTATTACATTACTACCCTGAGAATAACGACTAGCCTGAACTAGTTACTCAGACTTTAGTGAACATGTTACATTTTGTTCGTCCCACTATTAGTTTGGTTGCAGCATAACACTATCTTTATTTTAGTGTTTGTGATTACGGTTACAATTCTGGCTTAGTTATGGTACCATTGGAGCCGATATACGGAGATTTTATGCTCAGTGCATAATTGATAAACACTTACCCTTGTTAAGGTTATGTGTAACTGTGGTTACACTTTTGATTATGAGCATAGCATTGTTTGAGAAATGGTATAACTATTTATGCGCAAAATGTGGTTATAGAAGAGTATTGTGAGCAGGTATTTGAATGATCGATGTTGTGACATGGAAATTTTATGATATTCACAATATTGCCTGAGGAGGTGATGCGTGAGCATGATTGAGGTTTTGTTCTGACGAGGTATGTTTATTTCCCAATGAGGGGCAAGATGGTAATATTGCATCCTCGGGAATTTATTACTTGCTTATCGAGACACAGTGAGTTGTTGGTACTGCGGGCTGCAGATCGCAATGTTGAGAACTTATTGGTAGAATTCGTTAAGCAAGTGGATATCCAGGTCCGTCTACGTTAGTATTTTATTATTTATACGTTAGTTGTTTATTTATTGTTCGGTCTTGATCTAAGATTATTACATGCTTATCTTCGGATTACGTGACGCAACAAGAGCCTAGGTGAAAAATAATCTATGTTCAGTTTTGATTTCAGTACAACTATTTAAATGGTACGTTATATGATTTGTGTATTTTGACGATATGTTATTGTATATCTACTTTTGGCTTAACGTTTTCATAAAGGATTTTATATTGTAGTATTATATTTTAGTATTGTATTGAAGGAGAAGGAAAGTTTGAGTTTGGAGGCATAAAAGAAGAAGGGTTTTTATCACAAATGGTCCTGACATTGATCAAACACATCATTTTGGTCCCTGACATTGAAAATCAATAGAAATGGTCCCTGAGATTGATCAAACACATCACAAATGGTCCTTCCGTTAAAAACTCTTTGGGCAATTTTCAAAGCTTCGTAACTCAATCGTTTCTTAACCAAATTAGACTCATAATATATCAAAATGAAGATGGGAAAGTGTAAAACAATATTATATCTATTTTGAAGCCCAATGGTTGCCGGAGATGGCCGGAAAATAGCCTCAAATGTGACTGGTCTGCAGAAAAACTGGAAAACTCGCCGGAAACAGGGTAAAATTTAAACGTTCATAACTTCTTCAATAATCAATGAAATCGAGTGATTCAAAAACAAAAATCATACTTCTCGATGAGACGAAGAGAATGGTATCTTTCTTGATGGCTAACGAGTCGTAGTTTGGCCGGAAATCGACTCGAAATTGGCTAACTCGAAAATGGTTATCCAATTTTGGGCCGTTTTCCGGCCAAAACACGGTGAATTAGCAGTCAATAAAGGTACCATTCTCTTTGTCTCGTAGAGAAGTATGATTTTCATTTTTGAATCACTCAATTTCGTTGAGTATTGAAGAAGTTATGAACGTTTAAAGTTTACCCAGTTTCCGGCGAGTTTTCCAGTTTTTCCTCGGACCAGTCACATTTGAGCTATTTTGCGGCCATCTCCAGTAACCATTGGGCTTCTAAATAGGTATAATCTTGTTTTACACTTTCCTATCTTCATTTTGATATATTATGGGTCGAATTTGGTTAAGAAACGGTTCAGTTACGAAGCTTTGAAAATTGCCCAAAGAGTTTTTAACAGAAGGACCATTTGTGATGTGTTTGATCAATCTCAGGGACCATTTCTATTGATTTTCAATGTCAGGGACCAAAATGATGCATTTGATCAATGTCAGGGACCATTTGTGATAAAAACCCAAAGAAGAACCATTGCAAACCGATCGCAACGGAATGACAATCTCTTTTATGCAACCACTTTAAATTGATATCTTACATATCTATTTCTCTGCTGTCTTTTCATTACTTTAGTATAACAAATGATTTTAAATTTCGGGGACGAAACTTTTAAGGTGGGTAGATTTTGACAACCCATTTCTAAATTTACATTTTTATTTATTTTAATTGAGGGAATTGACGAAAATGTCCCTAGAGGCACGGACGTTGACTTACATTGAGCATCGTCTAGAGAAATGTATGACTTATTCTTTTAGCATAATTATGTAGTACTCGTTGGTACGAACGCATAGGCAAAAGCCGTTTACGAGTCCGGATTATAACGGTATAGTTACAGACGTTTGAAATTGATTATTTATATTTTAGATTATAAAGTGTTAAACTCCCACCTTGTGGGAAAATTGACTAATCAATGTTAAGGAAGGAAAAAAGCATCAGCCAAAGAGGAAAAGGCATCAGCCAATGAGGAAAAAAGGGAATTTTCCCCATCCCTTCCTGTCGTCACTCCCCCATGCGGACAAAACCGACTGCAACCCGGTTTTAACTACTGCCATTTCCACCAATTTTCCAGGTAATTTTCACCCATCCCTCACTTGCAGCCTATTCCACAATACCCCATCTTCCATCTCCACCTGAAATTGAAGATTTTTAGGCCAAAAACCGTGTAAAACCGTGCGGGTGAGTGACCCATGAGGTTTCGACGACGATTCCTCCATTCCGGTGAGTTTCATCGAGGAAGTTGAATCGAAGAACAGCCATCTTAGGGTTTCCGGCGGATTTGAGTGAAATTGAAGCTCTTCCTGGCCTAATTGGCCTTGGTCATAATATGAAAATTACTCTACTCATTGAGATTTTCATTTCTGCAAACTTTGGTAATTTTTGGAGATAATTGAATTTTCTGGAGAGTCAGGGCGGCCGACCGCCACCCACGGTGGCACGTGGCCAGTGGGCCTTCAATGTCATTTTTACGCTATGTTTGACGTCCTAAGTTTATTTTTGATAATTGAATGACGTAGATTGAGCAATTGAACCTAAATTCATTACGATACGTGGATAGGTGGAAATATGAATCGACGATCCGATCGTTGGATCGTCACCAAACTTTGATACGTTGTAGTACGTAATATTTTTGGATCATAGGAAGTTACGGATTGAGAATCCGATGAACTTCCAAAAATAAAATGTTAACCGCCACTTGGTTTTGGCAATTGGTGGAGATCCGACCGTTGGATCGTAACGAAATTTTAATATATTATTTTAGAAGTATAATGTGGGTCTTTGGAAGTTACGGGTCAAAAATTTAAGATGCAGATCTTCCGAATCAATTTATGTAGGGTTGGGACCCTACCGTCGAACTTTGATCGACAGATGACTTTTGGTCAATGAGTCTTAAACCATTCTAAAATGTTTGGAGGATATGTTATGTGTGAGTTACGTATTCTATTGATAAGAGTTCTGAGATTTGGTCCGATAATTGTCATAGGCGCCGATTGTTGGGGACGCCTCGATGCTCGTGTTAGGAAATCGTAGCGCGGCTTCCAGGTGAGTGGGCTTTTTGGTTTCCAGAAAACTTAATTAAATAATTTTATACCTCAGAATTGATGTGTTAAATGTTTTATGCTTAGAATATGCATTTATTGCTTATGCATTTTTGTATCAGTGTTGCGGACGTCCAGGTAAGTTCCAGGTAAGGTTATATGTTGTTAATGGTAAGATGTACGGTTGTGGTGATACTTAGTGACATTTAGAGCTCATATCTAGGTGGTTCCGACATAATATTATCGTACAGACCACTATCGGTGGTTCCGACATAGTCTTGTCGTACAGACCACTATCGGTGGTTCCGAATCGTATGCAGACATAAGTGATGAACTATAGATTCAGCACTACAGGCCACTAGATGTGGATTGGGCTGACATATTATTATTATTCATTGTTTACTTCAGCTGGTCGACTTGATCGTTTATGTGGTAACATGCTATATATATATATATGTTAGGATTCTTAGATTATGGAAATAAGTTTGAGATATATATATATATATATATATATATTTGTGCATAATCTATTTTCTGGGAAGTTATGCAGGTTTTACAGCGAAGGGTTAATACTAATTTTGGAAAAAGAAATGTTTTCTAAAAGCTTTGTTTTCGCCCACTCACATTTCTTGTTTTGCGCCCCTCCAGATTTTAAATCGTAAAGGTTCGTATCAATGAGGATTCGTGGCATATTCCAGTTTAAGTGGCTACCTCTGAGGGTATGATTCTTAAACATATTACTGTACTTTACTTATGCTCTGACATCGCGTGTGAAATGGGCTCAATCCCGCTCACCGCGTAATTCTACTATTAGATACTTTAGATTTAAATTTATTCACATTTTACAAATCAGCACACTTTATGGCTTCGTCACCTTCCAGGTGTTGGCCAGCACGACTCGATTCGGAGTCCTAGTGGACATTTTGGGTCGGGGTGTGTCATCCCTGCCTAGGCGCTAGGCGCTAGGCGGCTGGTCACCATCCCAATTAATGCCTAGGCGTTTGAAAACTAAGAAATGGCGCCTAGATTTGTTGAGGCGCCTGCCTAGACCATCTAGGCACCCGCGTAATCCGTCCAGATCTGCCTAGACACCTGCCTAAGTTGCAACTCACTTAGACATAAAACAGATAACTTTCATTTTGCATTTTATTTTTTCAATAAATTGTAAGAGACTTGTTGAATACTTAAATGAACACACATTATATGCTTGTTCCCCATATTTTCATTATGTTCCAATACTTCACAATATATATGTCATTTATTTTGTAGTTTATGATGAAATTATATATATTTTAAGTATAAACAGACACTTATTTACACGAAATATAATAGATTTACTTAAATTCGCCTAGGCGCTAGGCCCCAGCCCACCGCCCGACTAGCGCCTAGCGTCTTTTAGAACCTTGGTTTTATTTTGATAATTTTTTATTGTTCCGTTTGTTAGTCATCCATTTTTGCTACTGCAGTGGAAGCTTCACCAAAAAAAGAAATAAATTTCTCTTCTTTTTTTTTCGTCAAAAGATCAAAAGAAGGCTCAAGATTGAAATTCTTTCCCTTTGTAAGTTTTCGATTCGTCGTTATGCTAGGACTTTGAAGGAATCGTCTAGGTTGCCTAGGATGGGCAATGGCCTACTCTCCTTCTCCCCCCACCTCAATTGGATTCTAGGTTTCTTACTTTTGGCTTATACTTTCGTGGTGTTTCGAATAACTCTCAACCTCTTGGGAATGATGGTTCTTGTCAGCTGGTTCAATTTAGGAATTAATTTGTTCAAACAAAGAACCTCATATCAAATTTGTTTCTCACAATTAATACTAGCATAACCGAATTTTAGCAAAAAAAATAATTTTGTGCAGATTTTCATATTTACAGAGATGAGGGAGAGAAAGTTTAACGTGATTGTTGGACGGGGTTAAAGTTCTTGGCTTATTATTTTAATCACAAAATAGAAGGCTACATGGCTGATTTTAATTTTGTCAGGAACACCACCTGTAATGGTGAGGTGTGTGTTCCCGTCACCTCGAAAAATTTCTCACTATTATGCTATAAAATTAATCTATGATTACTAGGCTTAAAAGAGGAGTAGGATTCTCTCCTCTTATTTTTCTCTCTTATTTAAACGGTTACGATTAAGTCACGTCAACATAAATTATTTTATATACTATTTCTAAAACTAAACCAAAATAACCTAAACTATTTCTTAAAGAGAACAAAATAAACACTAGTTTTGAAACTACAGCAAAATAACGAACATTCTTTCTCAAACTAAACCAATATAACCCACACTATTTTTAGAAATGAACAAAATAAACACAATTTCTGGAGCTATAGCAAAATAACCATACTATTTCTAAAACTAAACCAAAATAAACCCACACTATTTTTGGAATTACCGCGAAATAACTCACACTATTTCTGAAACTGAGCCAAAATAGCCCACACTATTTCTGAAGCTACAACAAAATAACCAACACTATTTCTAAAACTAAGTCAAAATAATCGATACCATTTTTGGAACTACAATAGTGGTAATAGTCATTGTTCAGTTTAAGAAATAGTCATTGTTCAGTTCTACAAATAGACAGTGTTTAATTTTAGAAATAGTAGTAGTGCCAGTGCTCAGTTGTAAAAATAGTGGTAATGTTTAGTTTGAAGATTTTACATTTTGGAGACTTTTCATTTGTTTTATAATTGATAACTTTATTTACTTATGAAAATATTTTAGCTATTTGATTTTTTATTTTTTTTCCTTAAAGAATCTTAAAGTATCAAATTTAAATGGTTAACCCAAGAAAAAGTCAACATGACAAAAGTTGAAGAGGTTACTTGTAATTTAGGAAAAAGTGTATTAGGTAGAAAAAAAAGAAGAAGTCAAAACACATCAGAGAAAAAGAAAAAGAGGTCAGGCATTGTCCCCTACCATGTCTGAACAAGTGGGTTCACTTCCAAGCTTCCATTATAAGTAATATTTTTAGCTTTTTGGGAATTGTGTTGAGGTAAAATGACAGTGGGAATGGTGGATGTTAGAGAGGGAAAATGGAAGTGAGGATGGTGGACACCAGCTCATCATTTTCACGTTTAATAAGGTAAGGGCTTTCTCCCAAAAAAAAAAAAAAAAAAAAAAAAAAAAGTAAGGGCTTGGCTAGTTTCCGTTAGGGGCAAGTTTGAAAAAAAAAAAAAAATTTATTGTGTAGGGCTTTTAATTCAGCCCGTTAGTATTTATATTTATAGGCCTATGTTTATGAATAGTTTTATCATTATAGTTAATTTTTAAGTTTTTTTATTAAATAATAGTTTAGGACGGTTTTTGGTTAAATTAAAGTTAGTCTAAGCCATTTTCTTTAAAACTTCTTAAAAACTATTAAATAAAATAAGAATGATTAAGAGTAAATTACATTTTATTTTCTCAGGTTTGACTGCAAGGGCAACCTCATACATTATTTTTAAAACATTTCAATTACATGCATTTATTATTATTATTATTTTGATGTGGAGTCAATTATACCATGTAAAAAAAATAAAAAAAATAAAAAAATAAAAAACCTTATAAAATGAAGAGTTAAGTATTTAAATAAAGCCAAAATAAAATAAAATAAATATTAAATAAAAAAACAAAAACCTAAAAAATGAAAAATCTAAAAACCCATATTCCCCGTCCAAACCATCTTTGCTGCTATCTGGTTTTCCAGCGACCCAGCCTCTCTCCTTCCTTTTGTTAGAGTGGAAGTAGTATTGAAGGAAGATGAAGCAAGGTAGAGCATATTAACAAAGTATTACATGGCAAAGGCAGCAGTCAGCCCAAATTCATTTGTAATGCTTCTGCTTAAACCTATTGGTGCCTTACTTGTTCATCCACCCAACTCCACTTCTAATTCCACCCAAATCTCAGTCATTTTCAGGATCATTCCCCACAAAGCCATCTTTTGTCTAGTTTAAAGCTCTGTTATCACCCCTAGTGGCATAATATCGATTTCCTTGTGTAAACTTATTTACCATCCATCCCTTTTAGCACACAACCCCTGTAAACCCAAAGATAAGCGATCGCAAGATGTTCAACCTTGCCCGACAAGGTGAAATCTTGCTCGAAGCTATTGATTTGTTTTTCTAAGTTAATAGGTCTACTGCTTAATGTATTCTCCAGCATGTATTCAAGTCATATCCATCAGTTTTCTTACTTCAAGAATCTCATTTGTACCTAGATATGTTTAGTTTAATGGATATGCTTTCATTTAAAACCAATATGAAACCAAATAAATGACTTAAGGGATCTGGACTCTCTTCGTTCGAACTTACAAGACTATGAACTAAAAGTCCTTGGCCACAAGGCAAGAAAAAGAACTTAATGTGGACTTAACCCATTCACGATAATCCTTTGATAACAAGAAGTGCGAGTAACTTGGGGCGCAAGTAATCCACTAAACACACTCTTGTTCTACATCTGCTATACTGAGATAGCAGTGGCATGCCTAGCACTTAGTTAGTTTTGATTGCTCGCCTTAAGGCCTATACCTAAGGCCCCACAAATGCACCTTTTAGAACTAACTTTGTTCTCTTCCTGCAGTACATCAGCAAGTAAGAGCTTGACTACACCTCCAAAGTGCTAATCCCTTGGGGAGCTGTGCTGAGAGCCGATGAGCCCTCTCCGGAGAAATCTTCGCCCGAACATAGTTTTGGCACGCCCAGTGGGACCACATTAGTCTTGTATGCTAAGAAGAAGAAAGAAGGAGAAAACCTTTAGGTGGAACACATAGTATATGCAACCCTAGTGTCTACCAACATAAAAAATGACAGATCGCCTAGAGAATGTTCCCTCCTCACAAGGACCAGCTGTTCTGAGAAGCACGACCCCATCCGAGAAGTCGGGGGGAACGATAACCAACGAAGACTTGTAAGCCACCATGGTACAAGTGCTGAGAAGTATAGAAAAGATTTCCTTGGAAATCAGGGGAGAAGTCAGCAGACTCTGTTCTTTAACTGGGAGTCTGCAGAGAAGACTAGATTTGAAGTTTTCTACTCCAAAAAATGGTTATGCCAGGGGAGTAATGAAGGAAGCCAGCCCGGAGGAAGAACTAGTTGTTCCATTCTTTCCTTTGCTCAAGGAAAAGAATGGTAAAGATAAAAACAAGGAAGAATATGGAGCTAGTCAGCCAGTGTTGGAAGGAATCTTAGAAGCAGAGTTGCTTGACCCCCCACTATCTTCACTTAATAGTAGCGGGCAAAGCAAGCAAGAAAGGACGAAGTATGGGATGCCCCAATTAATCAGGGAATCCAGTGGGAAAGGCGAGCCTACCAAGTATGAGAAGCTGTTGCTTAAGGAACAACAAATGAAGCACTCATCTAAGACTTCTCCTTTCTACAAAAGTAAAACGGCTATTCACCAAGTGGAGTTTGATGAAACAGAGCCAGAAAAGAATAATGGCCATGGAGGAGAGAGATTAGACATATGCAGGCGGAGATGACTAACCCTTCAAACCTTTGGTAGTGAAAGGGTTAGTTCAGCCAATCAAGGATCAAAAGGTGGTCATGAATGATGGTGGATTTGTCCCCATGAAACCTCCCAAATACCAGAGTTATTCCTTTGACTTAACCAAAGCTGCAGAAATCTATGAGGAGTTGGTGCGGGTGAGAGTGATTGTGCTCGACAACACTAAAAAGCTGCCCAAACCCGAAGAACTGAGAGGGAAGAAGTACTGCAAGCTGCGCTGCACTACACTTTCAACCATTCCATAACCAACTGTGTCCAGTTTAGAGATTGGATACAAGACCTTATAGTAAAGGGGAAGTTGTTGTTGGAGAAACCTTAAGCCAACATGATGATTGACACGGATCCCTTCCTGGAAGCCCCAATAAACATGATCAACTTGACATAGACTGAAAAAGGGAAAGGGAAGGCCACCTGGGAAGTGAGGCCAGAAATGAGGCAAGTTGATAGGCCAACTGAAAGAGCTATCAAATTGCCCGAGAAGCCCAAATAAGCCATAATCAAAGGAGTGGTGTTCTGCAGCAAGTGTCAGTGTGAGTGTGAGTTGGAAGTTCTAGCGTCGGGAGCCATTGTCGATCAGGAGTTGATCAGAAGAAAAGAAGAGCAAGAAACCTGCAGGAATGACATGCGGGCAAAAAAGAAAGAGACGTCCAAGAATGTTTTCCAAAGGTTGGGAGAGGACTCTCAACCAAAGGGCTTGTCAGAAGTGTTCAGAAATTATGAAACTTTTGAAGAAGTGGAAGACAGAGAAGCCAAAACGCCAAGATGGGTGGATGAGAGGCAACCCCAACCTAGCTATGTTAGTGGAGACGTCAGAATAAAGGGGAGGACAGTGAATCCAGTCACAAAGAAGAATCTTGCCCGACTCGGGCGGAAATGGTATGTGGTTGGAAAGGACGAGAGGCCTGTCAAAGAAATGGGAGCCTCCATGATCAGGAGAGTCTAGAGGCAATATAAAGCCCAGATGAACTCATTGAAAGTCCCCACTGCCTCAGAAACCTCTGAGAATGTAAAGTTCGAGAAAGTACTTGATGGGGGAAGAAATCAACTTCTATGGAGAACCAAGAAGGAGGTGGAGAAAACCAATAGCAAGACCGAAGGGGAAGGAGACCATGTGCCACAGAACCCTCATCCTAGGAAGTACAAAATCTTGAGGAGAGCTCAAGAGGATATAGTGATGGTGCCAACCCCAAGATGGAGCCCATAATCGATTTGCTTTGGAACTACCTCACCTGAGAGGGGGTTACCCACACCATTGTTGGTCAACACTCTTTGTGAAGTCCCAGGACAAATGCCAAACTTTGGCATAACCCAGGAAGAAAGGTTGCCCGAACTAATGCTACCAGAGGAAGCACATGCCTGGTTAGATGAGTTCATGGAACATATTAAGGGGTAAAAAGGAAGACTTACCTGTATCTAGCAACTTCCACTTAAACATGACATATGTTTTATCTGCCATGTTTTGTCCCAAACATGATCAACCTGCCACAATAGAGGGTGATTACTTAGCCACAGAACCTATGATGGCACATGTTAGTGTAGAAGAAGTGGGAAAAGATGAGTCAGGCAGAGCAAGTTTGCTCGAACCCGCAAGGAAGGAACCCGAGATAGTGTATACCGATAGAATGGTCTTCAGTCACCTAAGTTTGACCCTATCTAACCATCTCAAGCCCATTTATGTAACTGCTCATCTGGAAGGAGTACCCTTAAAGAGGGTTTTGATTGATGGATGTGTGGCAGTCAATGTGTTGCCATACAGGCAGATGAAGAGAGTATGCAGAAGTGAGAAGAATCTTATCCCTACGGACTTAACAGTTTCCAGTTTCTCTGGCGCCATCACTAAAACCCATGAGATATTACCTCTGGTGGTTGACTTGGGTTCCAAGCAAATCATGCTAGCCTTCTTCGTTGTGGATAGTACTTCCACATATGGAGCTTTATTGGGTCGAGATTAGATTCATTAGAGTCTCTCGGTGCCTTCTACCCTGCATCAACAAGTAGCAGTTTACCATGAAGAATAAGCTATGAGACCGGGTTTTTGGGAAATGGTAGTCATGGCCATTCCTCCCCATTGCTAATGTGGCAGAAGCCAATTTTACAATCCTAGCATTGGGATTCTCCAATGCTTAGGAGTTGATGAGAATGGTCGCTCGACTAAGGTAACAGTCCAAAAGCTTCTAGAATAAGGGTTATTACTCACCAGGGAAGAATAGGATAGACCCATATTTTCCCAACTTCCCAACACCAGTAATGTCAGAACAAAGAATGAGGGACCAAGTAATTGCAGTCAGGTCCTTAATCAAAAGATTGTTGGTGTATGGAAGGGAGATGAAGCAAGAAAGGGAAAGCTTGGTTGATGAACAAAGAGAAGAAGCATCAAGAAGCCAAAATAGAGAAGAAAAAGAGTTTTTCGGGAAAGAGTTAGAAGCAGCCATACAAATGGTTGAGTGTATATACGACCTGGACGGGCCAGAAGATTTGCCTGAGAATCCAGAGTTAGTCAAATTTCTATGTGCAGAACCCGATAAGCCACCGCCAGATGTACAAGACCCCTTAGAAACCATTGGTTTGGGGACTAAAGAAGATCCAAGGCCTATATAGATCAGTGGCCTATTGGAAGTGGAAGATCGAGCAAGAATAGTCAGCCTTTTGCACAAGTTCAAAGACTGTTTTGCTTGGCATTACACTGAGATGCCAGGTTTAGATTCAACCTTAGTAGAAAACATAATGTCTATTAAAGAGGGATATAAACTTGTGAAGCAAGCACCAAAGAGATCGAACAAAATGTCAAAGAGGAAATTGAAAGACTGGTAAAAGCTGGATTTGTTAGGCCTGCCAAATATGTCGAGTGGTTGGCCAACATTGTACCTGTATTAAAAGCTATAACTAAGGTGGTCCAATGTTGTGTTGACTATAGAAGCATTAATGGAGCCACGCCTAAAGATGAATATCTCATGCCCATGACTGACTTATCCATAGATGCAGTTGCCAAACACAAGGTCTTATCTTTTATGGATAGGAATGTCAGTTATAATCAGATAAAAATGGCTAAAGAAGATATACACAAAATAGCTTTTAGGTGCATAGGTCATGTTGGAGCATATGAATACTTGGTAATGTCATTCGGGCTAAAAAAATGCTGGAGCAACCTATCAAAGAGTGATGAATGCCATTTTTCATGACTTGATTGGCAATAGCATGGAAGTATACATTGATGACATCGTGGTGAAGTCTAAAACTGAAGAATAACATTTGGTAGACCTCAGACGAGCCTTAACAAGAATGAGGACCCATAAGTTGAAAATGAACCCTAAGCAATGTGCTTTTAAGGTCCGGCAATTTTTTTGGGATTCCTTGTTCACCAAAGGGGTGTAGAGGTTGACATGAACAAAGCTTGGACAATAATGGAATCACCGCCTCCCACCAATATAGTGCAACTACAAAGGCTCCTAGGGAAAATCAACTTCTTGAGGAGATTCATTGCTAACTTGGTGGGGGGGGGGAAGATTCAGCCGCTAACTCTTCTGCTCAGGTTAAAAGACAAAGAAAAATTTGAGTGGGGTCCACTACACCAAGAAGCCTTTGATAGAATAAAGGCTTACTTGACTTCTCCACCTTTGCTCATGTTACCTCAGAGAGGGAAGCCTTTGAAGCTTTATATTTCTACGTTTGAAAAGTCAATGGGAAGCTTGTTGGCCCAAAACAATGAAGGAGGGAAGGAATAAGAAGTATACTACCTCAGTATAATCCTTACTGAGGTAGAAACAAGGTACACGCTAGTAGAGAGGTTGTGTTTAGCTTTATACTTCACCGCCTGCAAGTTAAAGCATTACATGTTACCTTGCCATATCCACTTCATCGCTAAGACAGACGTAATCAAGTACATGCTGTCAAAACCAATGATAACGGGGATAATTGGAAAAAGGATTCTAGCACTATGAGAATTCAGTTTTCAATATGTGCCTCACAGAGCGATCAAGGGACAAGCAATTGTAGATTTCTTGGTTGAGCACCAAGAGTCTCAAGAGGAGATTATCAACATCTCAGGAACTCTGGAAGTGGCCGGTGTGTGGATCCCACCAAGCAAAGCCTCATCAGGCAAAGAAGAATGGATCCAGCAAGAGATAAAAAGAATAACTAGCCTCTTGATCACTCATTGGAGACTCTATTTTGATGGGTCTTGCACTCAGAATGCTGTGGGAGCGGGGATTGTCATCATTGATCCAAAAGGTACTCACCATTGTTATTCATTCCTCTTGGATTATCAAGAGACTACCAACAATCGGGCAGAGTATGAGGCGTTGATCATTGGCCTAGAGATCTTAATTGAGTTGGGGGCAACTGAAGTTGAGGTGTTTGGTGATTCAGAATTAGTGATCAATTAGTTAAATGGAGAATACAAGTGCAGACACATCACCATGGCCCGTTATTACTTAGCAACCACTTAATTGTTAAGTTATTGGGGCATAGAGATATCAGTCAGCTTCATCCCTAGAGAATCAAATGCAATTGTCAATGAGATGGAAAAATTAGCTTTTGGAGCGCAAATCCAAGAAAGGAAGATTGATGGGGAGTTAGAAGTTCTGAGAAGAAATTTCCTTTCTATCTTTGAAAGGGGGTTTAGCCTAGATGTGTTAACTGAAGAGATAGAGATAGAGGATTGGAGGACACTTATTGTTCAGTATTTGAAAGATCCATTCTTCCCCACAAGTAAGAAAAATAGACAACAAGCGACTAAATATGTTTTGTGGGAGGGAAATCTACTAAGGAAGACTCCAGATGGACTGCTGCTGAGGTGCTTAGGCCCGGAAAAATCAATGAGGGTAATGGCCGAAGTACATGAAGGAATTTGTGGGTCCCATCAGGCTGGAACTAAGATGAGATGGTTGCTTAGAAGATATGGTTACTTCTGGCCCGAGATGGAGCAAGATTGCAAGGCTTATGCCCAAGGGTGTGAAGAATGCCAAAGATATGAACCTTTCCAACATGTGCCCTCAATACCCTTGAACCTCGTGGTCAAGCCTTGGCCCTTTAGAGGGTGGACAATGGACTTCATCGGACAAATTTACCCAGCTTCTAGCAAAGGGCATACATTCATAATCGTGGCAACATATTACTTCACCAAGTGAGTGGAGGCTTCAACAGTTAAAACCATAAACTCAACTGCGATCAAGATGTTCATTGAAACTAAGATCTTACACAGATATGGGATGCCCGAGACAATTGTTACAGACCGCAGGCCATCTTTTATTTCAAATGAGGTAGAGGACTTTACAAGTAAGTTCAAAATTAAGATGATCCGATCTAGTCCTTACTACCCCCATTCAAATGGTCAAGCTGAAGCTAACAACAAAGTCTTGGTGAACATTATCAAGAGAGTGGTGGCAGATAGTCCAGAAAAGTGGCATGAGAAGTTGGGAGATACTATGTGTTAAGGAGTTGAAGATCTAGATGTAGCCCAAATCGAAGCTCTAGATAAAATTCAAGAGGGGAAGAGAGCTGTTGCCCGAGCATATAACAAGAAGGTGAAGTTGAAGAACTTCGAGAAAAAATGAGTTAGTGTGGAAACCAGTTCTGCCTTTAGGAGTTCAAGTTAGAGGCTTTGGGAAGTCGAGCCCGACTTGGAAGGGTCCTTTCATTATCAACCAAGTATTGGACAAAGGAGGATATTACTTAGCCAACTTGGAAGGAAACTTGCAGAGGAATCCGATCAATGCTAAGTTTTTAAAGAAATATCACCCAACCTTGAGGGATATTAGGGATTGCTACATTGAAGAAGCTTAAACGTTATAAGGGATCTGAGAGTCAGTTTTTGTGCTCATCATAGTTAAAGTTTCAATGAGGAAATACAAGTTAGAAGAATTGAAGAAGTCATTTTTATTTCATTAAATGTTGAAGTTACAGATCAATAGTTTTACATCCTTGGCTAAGGTAGCTATCCTAGAATGGCTCACTGAGCTTCATCATCTTCATCTTCAACGTCAACATTTACTTTGTTGACTTCTTCAATTTTCTAGAAAGGTTGATTCGTACGAACGGATACTCCTCCAACCTCTTAATCGTGGAAGTCATCTCTGTAATCTTTTCCTCCATAGCAGAGCTTTCTTCCATAAGCTCGACTAAAGTTTTGATTGACAAAATCGGGGTGGTTGATCCTGAAGCATACATCTATGATGATGAAGTGATCAAGAAAGAAGAAGCTATGAGGAAGTCCAGGCTTGTGGATATTAGGGCAAAAGAGGGTAGCTTTATATCCACAAGCAGAATCTATCGGTGCGATGAAAGCTGCCTGGCTACTCCTCAATGCCATAGAAATCCTGAAACAGAAGTTGGAGACAATGCACCTTTCTATGGATATTGTAGAAACTGCTTTTTCCTTGGGCATCTTGCATCAATTGGGACCTAAGAAGTCCATGCAGGTCCCAAGGAGTGTACTTCCCCTTACTCGAAGAAGAGCTCAGTGCGCAGACTTGCCCAATGACTATGAAGGCCGTTGAGAAGATGACTGTGGAGCCAAAAATAATCACAAGGCGACACGTGGATTCTTGGGTAAAAGAGGACAAAAATACCCTTGAGGCATACTGGGATTCCTACACGCGAGCAGCGGGCAATCATCCCTAAACCAAGTCAAAAGTGCCCAAAAAAAGGTAACAAATTCAAAGTTATCTCATCTATCCTCATCTTAGGTAATTACTTCATAACCTACAAAGTACTTCATATAAATAGAGATTAATTGGCTAATTAATCGATTAATTCCTAATTAATCCATTAATCACCAATTTAATCACCCATTATATCAAATAAATCACCCAAATATATCCCATTCAACCCTAAAAATAGGCAATGGCCGGCCACCTCCCTTTCTTCCTAACCTTTCTCATTTTTCTCCATTTTATTACCCCATTTATGCAAATAATCAATTTTGTAACCACCAATTTATTCTTTAAGGTTTAATTAGCCAATAAATTGGCTAATTAAACCAAAATTTCAACCACAAAACCCCTTCAAGGCCGTCCATTCCTTCACAAAAATGGGCAAGCCTAACCCTATAAATAGGCTCCTATTTTCACCAAAAACTCATTCCATTCCTCTTGCAAAAAAATCCTAAATACTCTAAACACTCTTTCTCTCTAAAATTCTAACTTTGGCATCGAAGGTTCTTCGGCCAAAGCCCCCCCCATTCATCGTGGGCGCGTGAGGCTTTTGGCCTTAACCTAAGGTGCTAGTTGTTTTGTAGGTGCAAAATCGTCCAAGATCGAGGAGGAGAAAATTTGCATCCACAAATTGGTGCTTTCATTGAGAGAAAGAAATCCACACTCGTAGAAGACTCTCGCATAAAAAGGTTTTTTTTCTCTATTTTCTAGTCCACTTGTATTTTTTCATACATTCTTATTATTAGAATTTTTTATATTGCAAAGATTCTTTGATAAAACGTACAAAACAAAAAAAAAATACAATGGCTAGAAATTTAGAAAATTCCACGAGTGAAAATTCCAATATTCAAGAAATGGGACCGCGACGATCCACGAGGTTGAATGTGACAATAAGTGGAGCGGCACCACCACCACGAGTCTCCACCACGGGAACCACCGCGGTGGTTACCACGGTAGCCACCCACGGTGAGGTCCATGGCGCCATCACCATGGCCCGAGCCGTGCCATCCAAGGCTAAGGCCCAAGCCATGTTACTCCAAGCCCAATACGTTGTCGAGCCGAGCCCAAGCCTCGCACCCACGTGTGCCACACGCCAAGCAGCCCACTATCATGGCCCAGCCTGCTCCCGCCGAGCAGCCCACTCTCGTGGTCCAGCCAGCTCCCGCCGAGCAACCCACTCTCGTGGCCCAGCCTGCTCCCGCCAAGCAGCCCACTCTCGTGGCCCATCCTACCCTCGTGGCCTTTCAAGCAGCCCAAGTCGGCCCAAGACTATATTAGCCATCCGGACCTACCATCGAGCCGGGGGTATTCTCATCATATTTCTCCGCGGATTTGACATTTCCCAACTCAAATCCCGCGCCCGGAGTCTACCACCCTTCCACTGCTCAAGGAGACACATTCATTCCAAGCTCTTCCAATCCAAATGGCTAACAACACTTATCTCGACAAGTCATAGAGTTGACGAACGCCCTAGCACAACAGACGACCTTGGTAAACCAGCTCTTGCAGCGCACCAAGATGCAACGTGTCCCAAATGAGGTGTCCCGAAGAAGGACAAGGGCAGACGAAGAACCTCTCCAGCAGCGTCCCGGCAAGCAGCCACTCGACCAGCCCCGAACCAAGCATTTGGTCAGAATACACTCCCGATTGGGCCCCCGAGATAGCGTATACTCTCGTCTTAGCACGCGGAGGAGCGTGCATTCTCGACTAGGCCCACGGATGAGCATACACTCACGGTTGGGGCCACACTCCGATAATCAACATGACCAGCCTTCCAAGCGAAGTGTTCATTCGCGGCTAGGTCTGTAAGGAGTATCTTCCACATCACATTGGAGTAGGCAGCACGACGGGCGGAGAGAAGCAGTCACTCAATCCGGCTCAAGTTCAACCAGCAGCCTGCGAAATCCCTCACCTGCCAAGAATCCATCACATGCATCGCTACCGCGGCATAGACTAGCCGAGCACATAGAAGAGCAGCCTAGACCAGCAGGTCAAAACTGGGGGCAGCCGAGAGCTCCACTATCCCAACAAAGGCAAATTCAAGAAGAAGTAAAGATAATCTTGACCAAGCGATTGCACAATTTCCAACGCAACGAGGTCACCGACGAGGCACTACGACGGGATATGACCAACATAAGCAGGTCACCGTTCACGGACGAGATCGAGCAGGCAGAGCCTCCACACGAGTTTAGCATGCCACATTTCACATCCTTCAAATGAGATGGAGACCTGGAAAGACACTTAAAGCACTATCGAAGCGCAATGATCCTCTATCGAAACAATGACGATCTCATGTGCAAGATATTCACCACTACTTTAACAAGGCGAGAAGCAAGATTGGTTTTACACCCTGCCGCCACAATCTATCTGGAGTTTCAACGAACTTTCTTTGGTTTTCACCAAAGATTCACCAAAGAATATTCATCCTACCGCTCGATCAAGAAGAAGTTTGACCACTTGTTCAACGTCAAGAAGAACCCAAAGGAGTCGCTTCGCAACTATGTGAAGAGGTTCAAAGTAGAGAAGACAAAGATAGTCGGATGCAACGACTCAATAGCTAGAGCAGCCTTCCAAAAAGGACTTCCAGCAGACCACCCACTGTTCGAAAAATTGATCATGAAAGAAGATCTGACTATAGCAGACTCTTTCGCTCTAGCAGAAAAGCATGCACTTTGGGACGAGGCTCGCTGATCCAGATTCAAGGACCAGAAGGAGTACCCGACATCATCTCCCAACTATCCAAACCGAAAGCAACGGAGGATCTATTCGCATGTTTGATGGTATTTGAAGCAGCAATAAGCTATACCATCATACGAGAAGAGCTGGGGGCCCGACTACCTGTATTCCACAGTTCAAAAGCTCTCATCAATGCTACCATAAATTCAAAAAAGCGAACTTTGGCAATAGTTGTTGCAACACGAAAGCTCAAGTTTTACCTTCAGACGCACGCAGTCATCATCATGACGCATTATTCCGCCAATCCAGACGCGCGACGATAAAAGTGCAGACACTAGCGATGCAAAGTTTTCTAACGAATGCAACAACTCAACTCAAAAGGCAAGCCAAAAGCGGACGAACACTAGAAGGACGCAATCGAAAGCGATTTTTGTCCTCGTCGCCCCAAAAGATTCTACATAAGAGCAACATATACCAGCAATTGAACACCACCTCCTGCTCCGCGACACACGGCCCTAGCCGACCCCTTGCTCCATAACTCAACTCTAGAACGGCTCAACGACGCCCCGGAGGCAGCTGAGCACACCTTAGTCGCACCTGCTCCCTCAATGGAGATTTCTGGCATTTGCATGTCGACGACGTGACTAACTACAAAGGCTCGGGAGTAGGGATGGTCCTTGTTACCCCAGACGATTCAATGGTCAAGCAGGCGATCGCCTTAGGCTTCAAAGCATCCAACATCGAAGCAAAGTACAAGGCTCTACTAGCAGGCCTCCGGATAACAAAAGATTTGGCGGTGAAAAAGCTTGCAATTCATTCCGATTCCCAGCTAATCATCAACCAAAGTACTAGGAGTACGAGACAAAATATCCAAGGATAGCACAATACCTGGAGAAGGTACGCAAGCCAACTTGAGGCATTCTAGACCTACATTCTCACTCAAGTTCCGCGGGCAGACAACGCCCGCACAAATGCACTAGCCAGCTTAGGCACCGCCTTCGACCGTCAACTCAAACGCTCTATTCCGGTAGAGTATCTAGACAAGCCGAGCATAGAAGCAGAGCCAGCAATCAAAGTGTCACAGGTAACAACTCCAAATTGGCAAAATTTCACTATAGACTACCTGGTCAATGGCACATTCCCCATGGAAAGATTAGAGTCTAGAAAGTTCCAAATAAGGGCAACACGCTACTACATGTGGAATGACATTCTCATCCGAAGATCCTACACCGGACCACATCTCCGCTGCCTAACGCATCCAGACGACTTGAAGGTTTTAAGCTCAATCCACGAAGGCATTTGTGGAAACCACTCCGGAGGTTGAACCTTAACACAGAAGGCTCTTACACACAGGCTACTACCGGCTTACCATGCACCGAGATGCTAAGGAGTTAGTACAAAAGTGCGACTGCTGCCAATGCTACAAGCCGGTACCAGCACTGCCTGCCAGCAAACTACACCCACAGACGAGTCCTTGACCATTCATGCAATGGGTAATCGACCTGGTAAGACCTATGCCGCCTACTAATGGGGGCAGAGACATGATGATCATGGCAACCGACTACATGACGACCACAACTCAGACTAACATAGATCGCTTCGTATGGAGGAACATCATTTGCTGAATTGACATCCCTCAGTTCATCGTCACCAACAACGGCCCGCAATTCGCGAACGAAGATTTGGAGAAGTTCTTCCAAAAAGTATAGCATTAAGCAGCACATGTCCATGCCAAGATATCCTCAAGGCAATAGGCGAGCCGAAGTATCCAACAAGATGATTCTCGACTGCCTCAAGAAATCCTTCACCGACAAGAAGGGAAAATGGCCAGACGAATTCCCCAGATGCTTATGGGCATATCGCACCACCAAAGGAAGAGCAACCGGTGAAACTCCTTTCTCTTAGGCATTTGGTTCAGAAGCAATCATTCCTCCCAATGTTATCGTGCCAAGTATCAGCACTCTACTGCCAAGCATTAAGTGGAACAGAAAGGAAATGGCCACAATCTTAGATCTGGCAGAGGAGAAGTGCGAGCAGACAATCACCCGTATCGCAGCCTACCAGCAGCAGCTCCTCTCCAACTAAAACAAAAGGGCCAAGGTCCGGCAATTCTAGCCCGAAAATCTAGTCCTAAGAAAAGCCTTCATCACTGCCCGCAGAGAATGCTCCAAAAGGATGGATCACATCAGGTAAGGTCCGTACAAGATCAGCAGAGTAGGCGACAAGAGTAATTACACCCTCGCCACCATAAAACGACAAAAAGATCAAAAAGCAGTGGAACGCCTACAATCTGATGAAGTACCATGTGTGACCTCCTGCTACATCAGAAGCCCAAAGACTCAAGCAGCTCGATGGGCACCACCTCACAAGCCGAGGACTATCCAGTTATTATGCAGTTCCTACCTTACAGCTAAGTTCTCGTTTGTTTCACTCATTTTTCAATGAGGAATTAAGAAGTAATCACAACTTAGCTTGGTTGCATGTTTACAACAACTGATCACTCCTGCACTTCAAAAGAAGACTGCGCCCTTCTTAGGGACTCATCGCAGGAATTGCACCCCCCGAGGGACTAACCATACTCTCCAATGCGAGAGGGTAAACTAATTCCCCAACACCCACATGGGTCTACTCTCCAAAGCAGGAGGATAAACTCTACACTCCGAATATCCAGACGTGGATGAGCCTGGCTGCTTAGTACAACTAGATGCACGATGGCTTACGTCGGGATTCCTAGAAGTAGCGACAATGGTCTTTTTAAAGGCTTAGCTAATTGAAGGATTTTGGGTCTCTTGGCCTAATCTGTGAGGAACCGGGCCATAAAGATGGAGGGGGCACATTACGCAGTACATCCGATAGACGGCTGCCCTGGAACCCTAAAGCTGCTACCGAGTGCACTAAGGTAGCCTACGGTTTTCGGAAGATTGCCTACGGCTTGCCCTTCAAGCAGTAAAGCCGCGCTAGACTTATACAACCGCACATTCTTGTGAAAGGTTAAACAAGCTAGTGTGCATATACGAAGTTTTATCCACTGCCGACATGCTACGTAGTCGATAAGCTTCACCCCTGCCAAGCGCAGAACGACTTGCACCAAGTCCTAAAGTGTTGTGATACTTGCTATGTGACCTACGGAATTGGGGAAAGTCAAGGTTAACAGCCTAGTGGTCACGCGGGCTTGTCTACTTCTGTAAGTAAGGCGTCCGGCTGCTGACCCTATGGCTAACAACTTTGCAAAGTTCTACACCAACACCTACGACTGCATAGGTTACGTGGCATGTCTGCTTATAAAAAGGTACCACGCCTGCCACTGGTCTATAAAGTCTAAAGGTTAGGGCATGAACAAAAGAAGCAAGGATGGAGAAAAGCGAAGGAAGCAAGTTTATTAAATTTTCTAGCAAAATTGATAAACAACTAGTAAAGACAGAAGAAGTCCAAGCAAAGAAAAAAGCAATGAGGGAAACAAAGAAAATCCGAAAGACGACCTAGAAGACTACTCTTCAGCAGCTTGGACACTCCACGACTACTCGGTCACCACACCTTTAGCAGCCGCAACATTCTCAGCAGCGGCACCATCCGGCACTTCACCCCGGCTGCACCAGCCTGGGCTCCAACATCTCCGACTACTTCACTAATGGAGGCCTCAAAAGTAAAGGTGAACAAGTATTCCGGAGAAATAAAGAAGGTCTCGAAACCTCGAGCCCATCCTTCTCACCCTTCAGCTGCTCATTCTCCTCAAGCAGATCAACACGGACGTGCTGCAGCTCATCCACTTCCTTCTTCAGACTTTCGTTGATCTTCAGTACACCTTGAAGTTCCAACACTTGGGGTTCAAGCCTATTGACGATTCTCTTGAAGTGGATCACTTGATTATAAGCAGCAATTAACTCTTCATCCTTTGCATAAGCAGCGAAACGAAGCTCAGAAACTGCAAACTCAAGATCTTCATCCTTTCATACTTAACTTGGATCGCATCAAGCCTAGTCTTCAAGTAAACGATCTCTTGGCGAACGGTCTAAAGCTGCAGAGAAATGGGGGCAGAAATATTATACCCCTTCAAAGCAACGAGCTCAGAATCCAACCTCTTAATCTCATTGGTTGAGGAATGAGCTTTAGCTGCATCATAGCAAGCAGATCAATCATTCTATATTGTGTCGTATGCTTCGCAAAGGAACTTGGGCAAGCAAACCTTTCTAACGCCATCAACAAACTTGGCACAAAGCGTCCATGTCTTCAAGCAGATCTGGTTTCAAGAGCACACAGATCTCATCAGCCTCCCTAGAAGCAGGCTTAATGGATTTCTCACAGCTGCCCATGCTAGCAGTCTCTTCCTTCCAGTGGGCGAATCAGTCTCAATAGCAGAGGAAGTGGGCCTTGGCGCTACTTTAGCAACAGAGTCCACTTTATTGCTCTTTATAATAGAAAGGTGAACCAGACTTGGCTCCCAACGGACATCTTGGTACATGCTTCGGCACTAGGGGCATGAAATGACCTTTACGTTGAGCAATTCTATCAGCACTCGTACAAGCCATTCTCGGCATGGCAGACGCCACATGCTCAGATCTAGCAGCCTCATTTTTCTTCCCATTGAAAGAAGTCATGTCCATTATAGGCCTCTTGGCAGCAAGCGGACCCTCACAAGCAGCGGAGGAAGTCATCAGTTTTTCCCAACTGGCATCTCTTGAGCAGGCAGGGAAGATCTCTTCTTTCCACCTTCATTCATAATAGGCTACACAACAACGTTCAGACAAGCCAATGCATCCGCCTTGATCCTCTTTACCTCCTCTCTCGGGAGCAGCCTACTTTTCTCCCTGACAAAAAGGACTAAGCAGCTAACGCCATTTGCGGTACTCAGCAGATGAGCTCAACCCAGCATTCTAGCAGGTAGGAGGTCTGCATGCTCAGCATTCCAGCAGCCCATGAAGCCCACAACCTTCTCATTTCTCTCAATTGCTAGCTTGGCCCGCGTCAGGTCCAAGGGCCTAAAGGATATGAGCCATGCGACTACCCTAGTACTGTGCCCCAGCGCCTCAATTCACGGCCCCAACCGCTCAAGCTGCCTTGGCTCTAGCCAAGCCAACCAACCTAAGCAGTGGTCCTTGCCACAACACCTCATCGGCCCATGCCGAACCGACTCTTGGCCCTTGCCAGCCGACGTGTTGCACTACCCCGACGACTGCCCCGCGACAGCACTATTCAAAAAGAAGACAAGAAAAATTAAAATTTTCTTACATCAGGTGCGGCACGGAGAAGACGAAGAAATCAACGAAAGACGGACCTTTGCACGGGCAAGATGTAGAAGATTGTTAGAGGAGGGGGAACAAATATCCTCTAAGCTCTCCCTCTCTTGTAGGGTAGAATAAATCGCTCTCCAAAGTTGATTTAATAACCCACTTAAGGTGGACTTAAATAGGGTATGAGAGAAATTTATTTCCCTTTCCTCGAAGGATCTAATTTCCTATTAAAAGAGAGAATCAACAACAAAATAGGAAGCAATTCAGAGTTTCCTAAAGTGACCAAATCTCTACACATGTTGCCCTTTCCTGCGAGCAGCCCAACAGGTGTGGGGGCATTTGTGGAGCCAAAAATAATCACAAGGCGACACGTGGATTCTTGGGTAAAAGTGGACAAAAATACCCTTGAGGCATATTGGGATTCCTACACGCGAGCAGCGGGCAATCATCCCTAAACCAAGTCAAAAGTGCCCAAAAAAAGGTAACAAATTCAAAGTTATCTCATCCATCCTCATCTTAGGTAATTACTTCATAACCTACAAATTATTTCATATAAATAGAGATTAATTGGCTAATTAATCCATTAATCACCAATTTAATCACCCATTATATCAAATAAGTCACCCAAATATATCCCATTCAACCCTAAAAATAGGCAATGGCCGGCCACCTCCCTTTCTTCCTAACCTTTCTCATTTTTCTCCATTTTATTACCCCATTTATGCAAATAATCAATTTTGTAACCACAAATTTATTCTTTAAGGTTTAATTAGCCAATAAATTGGCTAATTAAACCAAAATTTCAACCACAAAACCCCTTCAAGGCCGGCAATTCCTTCACAAAAATGGGCAAGCCTAACCCTATAAATAGGCTCCTATTTTCACCAAAAACTCATTCCATTCCTCTTGCAAAAAATCCTAAATACTCTAAACACTCTTTCTCTCTAAAATTCTAACTTTGGCATCGGAGGTTCTTCGGCCAAAGCCCCCCTATTCATCGTGGGCGCGTGAGGTTTTTGGCCTTAACCTAAGGTGCTAGTTGTTTTGTAGGTGCAAAATTGTCCAAGATCGAGGAGGAGAAAATTTGCATCCACAAATGGGCGCGTGAGGCTTTTGGCCTTAACCTAAGGTGCTAGTTGTTTTGTAGGTGCAAAATCGTCCAAGATCGAGGAGGAGAAAATTTGCATCCACAATGACGCATAGTGGAAATCCCCTCACCAGTCTCGCAAAGAGATTGGGTTCGAACAACTTTGGGTGTCATTGGCAAAAGATGGAAGAGAGGTTGGAATTAGAAGGCAAGAATGAAGGAACGGAAAAAGGTTCTGAAGGATCTGAGAATTTCGAAGGCTTAAGTTGGCTATGGTGTTTTGCCAAGGGGTTTAAGAAGAAATTATATAGTGAGCAGTTACTTAGTCGTGAGTTCGTGGGTTAGGGCAAAGGTCATGTTAACTGACGGTTGCTTTAAATGGTGCGAGTCCCAAGTAAAGGCGTGCGACGCTGGTTAATGCGACAACTATTTAATCATTATTAGCACCTGGGATTGCAGCCTTAACAATGATTAAAGGGGGCACTGTTTGGGTTAATATTTGATCATTGGGCTGCAAGTGTGAAAAAGCCCAAAGATACCCACTGAAAGATGACTAGCTCGAAGCTCAGCACCAAGCCCAAAGACAAATTGACGCATCCTCATTAATGCATGGGCCATATACATATGTATTAAATGCCAAGTGATGGAGACTAACTCACAATCAGCCAAAAAACACTTTACAGTGGCAAGGCAAGTAAAATACTAATGACTCACTACCCTCCAAGTGCTTTCGGGCAAGAACAAGGACACAACAGTCAGGCTAATTCGTCTATAAAAGGAGGAAGAGGCCTCAGAGACAAGGACACTCAACCAATCAAACAAACAAACATACAAACTCTGCTCTTAAGCCAGATTTGCATCTAAAGGCTATAATCAGCTTAGATCTCAGTCATTTTCAAGATTATTCACCTAAAAGCCATCTTTTGTCTAGTTTAAAGCTCTGTTATCACCCCTAGTGGCATAATATCGATTCCCTTGTGTAAACTTGTTTACCATCCAGCCCTTTTTTAGCACACAACCCCTGTAAACCCAAAGAGAAACGATCGCAAGACGTTCAACCTTGCCCGACAAGGTGAAATCTTGCTCGAAGATCTTGATTTGTTTTTCTAAGTTAATAGATCTACTGCTTAATGTATTCTCCAGCATGTATTCAAGTCATATCCATTAGTTTTCTTACTTTAAGAATCTCATTTGCACCTAGATCTGTTTAGTTTAATGGATCTGCTTTCATTTAAAACCAATATGGAACCAAATAAATGACTTAAGGGATCTGGACTCCCTTCGTTCGAACTTAGAAGACTATGAGCTAAAAGTCCTTGGCCACAAGGCAAGAAAAAGAACTTAATGTGGACTTAATCTATCCACGACAATCCTTTGATAACAAGAAGTCCGAGTAACTTGGGGTGCAATTAATCCACTATACACACTCTTGCTCTACATCTGCTATACTGAGATAACAGTGGCACGCCTAACACTTAGTTAGTTTTGATTGCGAGCCTCAAGGCCTATACCTAAGGCCCCACAAAGGCACCTTTCAGAACTAACTTTATTCTCTTCCTGCAGTACATCAACAAGCAAGAGCCCGACTACACCTCCAAAGTGCCAATCCCTTGGGGAGCTGTGCTGAGAGCCGATGAGCCCTATACAGAGCATTCTTCGCCCAACACTTTCCTTCTCTCTCTACTGTGATATTAATATCGACTTTCTCTACTGTTCTTGTTGACGTCGTTTGATTGGAACGACATCGAGCCTCGTTAAATTGGTACTTCCAGCATCGACACCACTTGCCCAATTTGGGACATCGAAAAAGGGGGTTGTCGAGTTGCCGAGCTGGATTTGCACCACCAAGCCGCCTCCTGCCTGTCGTTGCTGCCTGAAATTGAACCCGCATCCTGATGCAATTCCTTCTGCACTAACCCGCTCCAATACCCACATGCTGCACCAGATCACGGAAACTTGCCGTTCGCTATTCTTATTAGCATATTGTTGGAGTTCGATGAAATTCTTGGTACCAAGAACTCGATTGTCGCGGCTTGTAAAATGACCATAAGAGTTGAAGTTGAACATTTTAAACATTTTTGGGTTTTGTACTAACAAATGTGGGTTGAAGTTGAACAAATTAATTTTTGCAAAATTGCAGAAATTTGAATGAATTTGTCGATCTAAACAAGCGAGAGAGAGAGAGAGAGTTGAGGTGGTGATGGGGAAGGGGGTGATTGCGGCCTGCAGCCCTGGAGTGTGAAAGATGTGGGATTTTTTTTTAAATTAAATGAATTGTAGTAATCTTTAATAATTAAATATGATTTATTAATTGTTTGGCTGCATGGCATAAGTTGGCAGCCACGTCAGCATAATATGAAATTTATTTTTGTCACGTGATCACTTAACGATTAATTTAAAAAATTTCTAATGGATGTATAAAATTGTAATTTACCCTAAAATTAAAGGACAACAATTTTGACAAATTTTTTACACTCATTTCTAGCCTATAGATTTTGGACATCAAATGTTCCTTATCGATACTTAACACATAAAATACCGTCTCTGAAATTCCCCCATAAACTTTCCTAGGATTTCCACGCACGTGTTTGAGTACTCCTAGTAGTAAGACTATAACTAGGGACTTCTTTTGATGAACCGACCTTATATATACATACATGACTCGTTCCATTCCATTATTTCTTTGAACCGACGTAACCTTTTTATTTTTTACAAACTATAGCATTAGCATGTTAAATTGTTAAATGTTAAAAAGGAAGGAGATTGGTATAGATCTAATCTGCACCAGAGTTCAAAGGCACTTTTTGCCACTGTGGCAATGTGCATCTGTAAACCCAACACAACGTTCGTTGTTTGTGTCTCGTTTGTTTTGTTTCTTGTATATGAATTCGTCCGACACGATGGCGATGACTAAGAGATGTCTTCTAATTAAAAGAACAGAGCTTGTGGAATCATTGAGATTCGCTGGTGAAGCATCGAAATCCTAACCTGGTTTCGACAATGCTTTAGATTTGGCAATCAAACTAAGCAAGGCATTTGCAGTTTCTTCCCTTTATTTGGTGCTCTCCGTTGCTCTATTCCTAAAGACAGTAATCCTGGCGATGTTCAGTTGCATATGTTACGTTAGGCTTAGAGCTTGAACAATAAGGCTTTCTGTAAGGAGCTATACACATATTTGAGATTCGAGTTCTTTTGGGTTTGGTATTACTCAAGCCAATTTGGCAGATGGCAGCTACCCAAACCATTGTTCAAATCATAAGCTTTGCTGGTACGTAATGACATCATATATATACTATGTGTTGTATTCGATTTGCATGAAAAAAGGAAATTATACACGACATGCTATATTCGATTTGCATGAAATTTCATACTCCAAGTGAGGTTAAGATGCTAAATCGCCAAAAGAAAATTCTTTAAACGGTGTGTTTGTTGAATCCCACATTGGCCTGAGGGAAAGGAGAAAATCAATTTAAATAAGATTATCCCACTCTAACTAACATCGAGGCTTTTTGTGGTAAAATCTCACACTTGACGGATTGGGCATGTGGTAATTACCAAGTTGGAGGACAATATCGGTGCTATTGGAGTGTGGCCCTCTGCCTGGCGACCTGAAAAATTCAACATGGTATCAGAGCTAAGGAGTTGGCGTGTATTGTACACCCACGTGATAGGTGGGTCCCATTGGCCCCGCGCGATGATGGTGGGTTTCTGTGGCCCCGCGTGTAAGGTGAGTCCCCTTGGCTCCACATGGTTGTTGATGTTGTGGATCTCCCACGTGTGACCCAAGTGGGCATGTACTGTACACCCATGTGATGTGTGGGTCCCCTTGCCTCACACGATGATGGTGGGTTTCGTGGCCCCGCGTGTATGGTGAGTTCCCTTGGCTCCACATGGTTGTCGATGTGTGGATCTCTCACGTGTGACCCACTAATTGGGTCCCATGTGAGGGGCGTGTTGTATCCCACATCGGCCGTAGAAAAAGAATAGTAATAATTTAAATATCTTAACACCACTCTAACTAACATCGATGCATGTTGTGATAAAACCTCACACATGATAGATTTGCAGGTGGTAATTACTAAGTTGAGGACAATATCAGTGTTGTTGGAAGTGAGCCTATGACCTGTCTCTCTAATGATTCTACATGGTATCAGAGCTAAGGGAGAGGCTTATACCACCACATGATTGGGTAGGTCCCTTTTGGCCCCATGCGATTGGTGAGTCCCAACTTGGCTCCATGTAGGCCAGTAGTGCCACGTGATTGGGTGGGTCCCCGTTGGCCCCACGTGCTAGGTGAGTTCCGACTTGGCTCTGTGTGGTTGCCGATGTATGGATGTTCACGTGTGACCCACTAGTTGGGGTTTTCATGTGCAGTGGCGTGTTGAATCCCACATTGGCCATAGGGAAAAGAGAAAAGCAATTTAAATAAGATTACCCCACTCTAACTAACACCGAGGCTTTTGTTATAAAACCTCACACTTGACAGATTGGGCATGTGGTAATTATCAAGTTGTGGACAATATTGGTGCTGTTGGAGTGAGACCCCGGCCCGTTGACCTGAAAAATTCAACAGTTTTGAGCACACTAGTTATAATCCAAGTGATGTTTCTGTCACGAAAATGATTTTCTAACACTTATTTTCTCTTTCTGTGATCATTTTTTTTTTAAATGTTGAATTGAGTGAATGAAATAGAATAAAAAGAAATAAAGAAAGATGGAAATGACATCAGAAAATCACTTTATTTTTCTAAGGCTTTAAATATCAACTCAATTAAGAATTTCATACTCAATTTTTTAATAGAAATTCAGATAATTTATTAAATAAATAGTATAAGTTAATACAATTTCAAAATTTAGAAAACAATGTGAGAAAATTAAAACATAGCTAAATTTTTTCGAGTATTAATAATGCTTTGCGTTCAACCACTTGTATTATGATACGCATGAATTCCCAATATACTTGCTTGGATAGCTCTCTGCTCTTCCGTTATTTCCATTTCGTCGATTCCATTTCCTCACGATTTTGTTCTCCACTTGATATGTAAAATTTTAACTATTATTTACTTTTCATAATTGTAATAGGTGTTTGTAAAACAAAAAATAATAATACAAACTTGAAAACAATTATTAATCACTAAAGATAAGTTTGCTTTTACTGTCAATCCACATCATGTCATACAAGAATTTAAATTTATGATGAAAAACACAAATGCTATCTTTTTTATTGTTATTGATAAGACTCGTCATCTGGAGAAGCTCTAAAATATTAGCCATTTATGATTTTATTTTAGTTTAATCAATTTGGGAAGTTTTGGAAAGATGTGCATGCAGAACAGCAGGAGTGATGGTTTTCCTACTTTACATTTACATTTAACTACGGAAAGCTCTCTAATGGCGGGAGGTTGAGGCTGCCGCTGGGCGGCGGTGCGTGAGATAAGATTGGGGTGATTCTTTTCGGATTTGCACCCCTCCGGATCCTCAATGTGAGGATACTAGGGATCAGTTACGATGAGCCGCTCACCACACATTCTGCCGTCACAAATCATTTTGTTACGTAGATAGGATTGAAAATTCAAATAATTTATGATCGCAAAATGTGTGGTGAGCAGCTACAATGAGTTGACCTCTAGGATCCTCGCAATAAGAATCAGGAGGGGATCCAATCCGTTCTTTCCCTGCTGACAGCATGTTTTTTTAGTGTCTAAAAGAAGGGCTAAAAGTCTTCAAAAGATTGCAAAACTTGATTATTTTTCCAACTTTGCTAAACATTTTCTCAAAGTTTTGCCAAAAACTCCGCAAACCATGTTGGGATGCAGACATTTTCAATGGTTTGAGTGTGAGTGGAAGTGACAGCAGCATCTCGCTTGTGGGCAGCGAAGAACATGTGTTTGCACAAGCTATAGCCATCAAGTTGTCAACATGGATTGTTACTTATACCATTTTGTCACGAAAATTCAACATCGTCCATCATTTGCACATCCACTTGTTCTAATCTAATAAGAAATTTTGGAAAGAATTGACATTATGAATTTAAGAATGGTAACAAAAATAGTTGAACTCAATTTTTATTTGATTATCGTATGGTGAAATTCTTCTTGCTTAAATTGAGGTATCTTTCTAGGTTTACTCCTTATTTGGAATAAAAGAGTTGGAAGTTTATGGTGGAGTCTTTTTCTGCACTTGTTGTTCATTTGATTTTGCAAGATGGGAGTGACAGCCTCTCTCTTGGTAAATTGATGCAGACTGGCTATGAGCTTTTACACCCTAGCAAGGATCAGGCGATTAAAAGCATCACATGGAAAATTGAAGATCCCTTTGAATTCATCAAAATGTTGAGTAGTTATTAGATTTCTTGTTTTGCGCTTTTACCCTTCTATTTTATCGATTGATTTTCAAATTCGGATTACAGTTAATTCTCGATTATCACATACTGATTGTATTAAACATATATATTCATGTCTGACAAAAAATAAAATATATATATTCCCATAAATTATGTTCACACTTTTCTTATATTCGAAAATACGAGCAGTCATAAGCGACCGAACGGCGTCGTGCTACTCTCTCTCTCTCTCTCATTTCCCTTTCACGCGGAAAGCCAAAAGAGAGAGAAAAACAAACAACAACATGCTCTCTAGTCCCAGTAGCCCCTCTCCCACAAATCTGCAAATTGAATTTTATAACCAAAATCATTAAAAAGATTTATAAAAAAAAATCCCCAAAAATTAAAAAATACCTCTTTTCTTTGCTAAACCTGAGATTTGAGCTCCATCTCATCGAAAGCTGCTGCTCTGCTCGGAAATGGTGGGCTCAATCTCAATCCCTACCCCAATCGCTTTCCCCAATTCCACTTCTCTCTCTTCTCCTTCAATCCTTCCACTCCGTCGATCCCCTCTCCTCTCCCTCTGCAACCGACGCCGCCACCTCCAATTCCGGCCCCTGGTTCTCGTTTCCTCCGCCGCGGGTGTCGCCGCCAATTCCGTCCCCAGAAATGGGTCCTACACCGTCGGCGACTTCATGACCACCAGGGAGTATCTGCACGTCGTCAAGCCCACCACCACCGTCGACCAAGGTATATTCTTGCCGCGACCTCGAACCCTCGGACCCTCGAAGCTCAGGCTTTTTGCTTACTGATTGATGCTAATTGATTGATTGGTTTTTCTATTTTTTGCAGCATTGGATGCTCTTGTGGAGAAGAGAATCACCGGTTTTCCTGTGATTGACGATGACTGGAAACTCGTAAGTCAATAAAAAATCTTATCTTTTTTGTTTCCCTTTTGTTATTTATATATAATTGTATAAAATATGTAATTTGTTAAAATTTATGTAATTTTTTTTAAACAAATGATATTCTCTACAGACTAGTAGTTCAAATTCGCCTTTGACGAAAATTGAACCTAAAACCTACTTACAGGTAATAGAGGAATACCATTAGACCTTAATGCTAAGTGGCTATAAAATATGTAATTAGAGTCCCCATTTGTACAAAAAAATGTATTAGCATAGTTTACGAAGTTCTGTGGAAAGTTGTTCACCTGTTTGGGTTAACAACTTCGTATTGTCTGCATATGATTTTGTGTTGCTTTCTTACACCTTGATTTGTGGGTTTGTTTAATGTTCTGCAGGTTGGTGTTGTTTCAGATTACGACTTGTTAGCGTTGGATTCCATATCCGGAAATATAAAAGGTGTGCGTGTTTCTACATCTGAAGATTTATAACTTTTATTTTCTTGCTACCTGTTTTTGGGTTTGTTTTGACTCTTGAGGACAAAAAATTAAATTTTTTTCATATCATAATACATAACATCCTTGTTTGACATAACAAGTTACTATATCTATTGAGTTTGGTCGGCTGTTAGGAAATCTTAATGTTGGTTAGTGACTTCTGTGAGAATGTTTAATTTTTTAGATCTTAAATATTAGGTTGATAGACGTGTCAAGCTATCTGAATGCGTAAAGTTGAATCTTAAGAAAACCTGGGCTTATGGGCATATACTAAAGATAATGCAAATGTTAACGGAATCTCAAAAATAATTTAAGAGTTCCTTTGGATGCAAGGTATCTGAATATGTAAAGTTCGATTCTAGTTTTCTCTTGGTATTAGTGACAATAATTTTATCTTTTGAATGTCCAATGATTTACGGATTTGATAAAGAGGTAGACATTCACAAAGAAAAGGATTGAGGGGAGAATTGCATTATGCGAGTGAATATTTGTTATACTAGTTTTTGACATCAAGTAAATATATCTCCATATTCGTTTCTTCTTACTTTGAAAAAGGGTGAGAGAAGAACAGAATAATCAAGTAATCAACTTATCATCTGTTCTACTTGAATCTTTGGTCAACTCTTGGTTTTCAGTACATTGCATCAACAATTGTAGTTTCATTAAAGATATCACTTAATTATTTAACTTTGCCAATGTAGTGGCGTTTATGCATTGTGGATTCCCACTTATGCCTGGGATTTTTAGTTAGGGGGCCTTGAGGTTTTTGCCTTTAGGGGCATTCAGTAAACTCCTAAAAGGGGGCCATCATACTTATATTAACATGAGAGGAATTTGAATTGGTAACTACACTCCCCCCTCTCTCTCCAAAAAGAAAAAAAGAAAATAAGTACCAGCACAAAGTTTGAGTATATGAATAATTACCAAGATTAGCTACAAAAAAGTTCTTAAATAGAGTAAGGTCATAAGGAACTTCACAAAAACATAAAAAGATAAATATGGTCTTGTTGCTTTGTAGCTTGGAAAAACCCAGTTTTCAACAAGTGGAAACAAAAACAAAATAATATCGAAAGCTATACCACAAAGAGATGAAGCAATTGCAGCATAGAATTACTTGAAATATTGATTTTCTCACATATTTAGCTGCAAAGTTTAGTCCTGAGTTTAATGAAGGTTGGACTTGGGTAGAGAGCCTAAAGTAATAAATTGGGGACCTAAGGTAAGTGTCTCACCAGGGGCCTGCCTTGGGGGTTCTTTGTTAGTTCTAACTTAGTTCTTCTTTTTGTTTTCTTTATGGGGAGAAATGAAAGGAGACTTATATAATTATTATTTTGCTCTCAGGTGGTGGTCAAAGTGACACAAACTTGTTTCCAGATGTTGATAGTTCTTGGAAAGTATGTAAGAAGTTGGTTTTTTTACTACATTAGTTTTTAATTTCGTTTACAACTAGTCTCTGCTGCACTGTCTATTTTTTTTTCAAATATATGATGGATGATATTTTTCTCGCTTAACGTGGATTATAATGTTGATTTGCAACTCTTGATAAATTTCATAAAATGCTAATATATATGTCAGTTGTACACATGTACACCACATGCGGTTTATGGACCCACAGTTACACACTACCTCGTACTGGCTTGCCTTGCAAGACTGTTGGAGTTGAGAATTCTTTAGAGATATGGATTTTATAGTTATAAATGGTAATGTTGGTTTGTGGTGCTGTGGTGGGAAAGAAATAGAAGAGTTTTGATGATCGAGAAAAAATGCATCTTCATTACAGGAGAGATTTAGATATTTCCTTTCCCTTGGGATTCACTTTCTAGACATTGTTCCTTTCAGTTAAATCTTTAAGTCTCATTTTGTGGGTTAAGGGTTGTGTTAGTTCTTAGTCTAGTTTTAGTTTTGTGGGGCTTCGTTAGAATTAGTTTCGTAGTCTGACTTTCTTGTATTATTGACTTTCTTGTCTGTTGTTATAAAAATATTCTGTCATATTTGTAAGGTTGTTAGTATGACGCTGATTAGCATTAGCCTGTACCTGACATAGTGATAATCTTTTCCTGTGCTCACCACGATGATAGATGTTTTTGTTACTTCTTTTTCACCCGTACTATCCTTTCATGTAACTGACTAGTGTAACTCATAACTCAGCATTCAGCAAGAATGCCCAAATGTGGGATACAGTATGTAGCCTAAAATTATAACTGTGCTTATGCATATTACTTTAAGTAATGCGTAGATCAGTATATGTATGGTTAATTGCTCCATGAATTTCTTTCTAAATTTGGATGAGTGTGGCAGACATTCAACGAGATACAGAAACTGCTTAGCAAGACCAATGGAAAAGTTGTTGGTGACTTGATGACACCTGCTCCGCTTGTTGTTCGTGAAACCACCAACCTGGGAGATGCTGCTAGGTAAAGGATTTAACTAATTTTCCTAATATCTTATTTGTGGTCAGAAAAATTTCTTGAAGCATAAATGTTAAATTTTCTATGACTAGGTTTATTTGAGATTGAGAATATTGATGACAGGCTGAGATTTAGTTGGAGTAGAACTAAATATCTCGTACAAGTGGTTTAACTTGTTAATGTTATGATTCTGTCTTTTCATGCTAAGATGTGCTAAATGTTATGCAATGTGTAGTTAGATGCAGTTTAAGTTATTAAACTCAACTTTAAACGATCTCTATGTTTTGGTAGGTTGTTGCTTGAAACAAAATATCGCCGACTGCCAGTTGTAGATAGTGAAGGCAAGCTGGTAATTATCCTTTTCTCTCTCCTAAATTCCAACAAAAATATAAAATATCTTCTCCGTTGGATGCCAAACTGCTGCTAGTTGTTTTTCATTGCTTTCTTCTCCGTGTCAAAAGGTTGGGATCATTACGAGGGGGAATGTTGTTAAAGCTGCTCTGCAGATAAAACGTGCTAGTGAAAATAAGCTTAGTTGAGGGGATCATCGGTGGAGCTCACAAAAAGTCGCTTCAATATCACATTTATTTCTGCAATGCACACTATTAACAGGCCGGCTACTTATACTATTTGAAGGAAAGTTTATCATTTATGTCCTTCAGAAGGGATGTATTATAGTTTGCTAGGAACCTTGCCTTAATATTATAGTATAGATTGACTTAAGGCAGGGTACTTCCACTTGTATTTAGGATTGTAAAATTATCAAACATAGTTTTGTGTAGGATAAGATCCGACTTGCTTTTGTCCTACGCCAAATTTTGTATTGTTACGTCTTAAAGACGATGATTATTGATGTTTATAGTTTACAAGGAGCTTTCCCAACATAGCTCTTACTTTGGTGTTTGAGATTGCCCATTGTTCATGGTCTTCATGCTCCCAACCGCCCATTCAATTGGGTGGTTGAAAGAACACTGAATAATTACAAGGGGACCCTTCAATCATGTAGATCCTCTGGGGATTTCGCTTATCAAAAGTGGCTTATGGCTTATGGCTTGTGGCTTGTGGCTTGTGGCTTGTGACGCTCCTCCCAACAAGGATTCTGTTTTGACATCATTGTATTCTAGTTGTGGTGAGTGATTTTCAAAGCTAATCCTGCTCGGACATTCTCAATTGGGAATTGTTATTAGGGGATTCTAAAATAGTCATTCTCTATTCAGCCCTCTCTCGTTCTTTTACTAGAGGAGTGCATGACGATTCTGACTTTTCTTAAAGCGCCAATAACAGGGTTTGGCTTTAATATTATGTTCTACTCAGTGATAACGGACTTCTAGTCGTGATGTATTAAATTGTATTTCAACTTGGCTAGATTCTCAATTAGTCTAGTTGAAATAATGGTTGTAAAAGAGTTTGCTTGCAAGTGTTTTTGAAAGTATTACTTAGAAAAAACACTTGGACGGGCTTGTTTATGATTGCTTGTTAAAATCATTTTTCTATAAGTGATTCTAGCTCATATAAAAGCACTTTTCTGGAGAATATGCTTCTATAGCAAGTACTTTCTAGAAAAGCAATTCCAAACGGAACATTCTTTTTGCTTCTCGAGAAAGAATTGAAAAAAAAAGAAAATTAATGAAAAGGGCTTGAAAAGTTTTGGTTTTAATAAAAAACCATGTTATAAGTTTTAGTTTTAATAAAAAAAACCATGTTATAAGTTTTGTTTAATAAAAAACCATGTTATAAGTTTTGTTTAATCAAAAACCATGTTATAAGTTAAGTCACTGTTTCTGGAATTTAAGTCACTGTTTCTGGATTTTAAGTAACACTGTTTCTGGAATCTAAGTCACAGTTTCTGGAATTTAAGTCACTGCACTGTTAGTTTATTTCCAGCGACAGTGTTATTTTTTCCAGCGACAGTGTTTTTTTTTCCAGCAACAGTGTTTTTTTTTTTTTTTCCAGCAACAGTGTTTTTTTTTTCCAGCGACAGTGTTATTTTTTCCAGCGACAGTGTTATTTTTTCAGAGATTGTTATTTTTCCAGCGACAGTGTTATGTTTTTCCAGCGACAGTGTTATTCATTTTCTTTTTCCAGATACAGTGTTTGTTTGTGCATGGCCCAAAGGGCTTGGTGTGGTTGCTGCTCGCCAGAGCTAAACGGAAGGGAAGGCCGGATTTCGGCCGGAAAGTTGGACAAACTTTAAACGCTCATAACTTTGTCAATACTCAACGAAATCGAGTGATTCAAAAACGAAAATCGTAGTTTTCGAAGAGAAGAAGAGAATAGTACCTTGCACGATGGCTAACTCATTGTGGTTTGGCTGTAAAATGCCTCGAAAGCCTCGGAGGTCGCCGGAAACTGGGTTGGACAAACTTTAAACGCTCATAACTTTGTCAATACTCAACGAAATCGAGTGATTCAAAAGCAAAAATCGTAGTTCTCGAAGAGAGGAAGAGAATGGTACCTTGCACGATGGCTAACTCGCTGTGGTTTGGCCGGAAAACGCCTTGAAAGCCTCGGAGGTCGCCGGAAACTGGGTAAGATTCAAATGGATATAACTTCTTCAATACTCAACGAAATAGGGTGATTCAAAAAGGAAAGTTTTAGTACTCAGCGAGACGAAGAGGAGGAGGAGGAGGATGAGGGCCAAAGGAGAGCCCATGATTGACTGGCTGGTGGTCGAGCTGTCTGTTGGTTTGGTGGGTTTTACTTTGTTATGAGATGGTTTTTGGTTAAAAAAAGTTATAGGATGGTTTTTGGTTAAAATAAACTTAGTTCAAGCCCTTTTTATTAAAGCTCCCTTGAAAAAAAGATACTTTTAACTCAAAACAGTTCTAGTTTTTGTGTCAAACAATTGCTTTTATAAGTTTACCGGAAAAAAAAAACACAATTGCTTTTATAATCAATTTGGGTCAAATATTGAAGGGCTTGTTTGATATTCTATTTGAAATTTTTTATCATTTTTCAAAACATTTCTTAAGAACTGTTCTTGAAAACAATTTTCTTTATACTCAAAAACTTGTTTGGTATGCGATTTAAAAGTTTTAAATTTTAAAACTTAAACTGGACAAAAAGATCTAAAAATAGGGGGTCGAGGAGAAAGAGGAAAGAATGAAGATAGCAGACTGGAGGAGAGAAGAAAAAAGTAAAAAATAAAAGAGAAGAGAGAGAGAGAGATATATATAGAGAGAGAGAGAGAGAGAGAGAGATTTGGACTGAGAGGGGAGGAGGGAGAGAAAAGAAATGAGTGAGTTTAAGTTTAAAAACTTTCAAAACTCACTTTTTGTTTTTTTAGAGAATAGATTATACTTTTTTGTTAGTCTTGAGTTCAGTTTTTGAAATTTGGAGTGAGAGGGGAGGAGGGAAAGAAAATAAAGGAGTGAGTTTAAGTTTAAAAACTTTCAAAACTCACTTTTTGTTTTTTAAGAGAATAGACTATATTTTTTTTGTTAGTCTTGAGTTCAGTTTTTGAAAATAGTCTTACCAAACAAGTTTTTAGGGCCTAAAATTTAAAAATTATTTTTGAGTTTAAAAAGTTGGATTCAAGTAGAGTACTAAACAGATCCTAACTAATTTCTCTCATTGCTGACTTCCCCCTTAAATTAATATTTTGGCCAATTTACCCTACGAATAATGTTAAGGAGATCAAATTTATAAACCAAATTTACAAATAAAGTGATGTGTCATCGATAATAAATAAGTACGTTAATCAATAATTAAGTAATAATCCAATTATCAACATCAACATTATCTGATTTCTCCATGAATAATGCTAGGGAGACCAAATACATAATCAGATTTGCAAATCAAATGATGTGTCATCAATAAAAAATAAGTACGTTAATCAACACTTAAGTAATAATTTAATTATCAACTTTCACATTATTTGATTTACAAAATTTTGTTTAAATATTTGATTTTCCTAGCATTATTCTTTATTGAATACTAAGAAAGGTAGCCATAGGGGTGGAAAAAATTCCCAAAATTCCCGAACCGAACTGAAAAAATCCCCGATCCCAAACCAAAAATTTCCCAAACAGAAATTCCCAAAATTTTTGGGATGCTATCCCGAACCGATCCCGAAATTTCGGTACGGGATTCGGGATTGGCTTCTCAATATTTCGGGAATCCCATACCGAACCGAAAATATATATTATTAATTATTATATATATATATATTTATACATATATATTATATATATTATTCTTTTATAATAGTAGTTTCTAATTCATGCTCTGCAACCTGGAATGCCCTACACCTTTCATATTTTTCATGTTCTGCTTGATATTCATTTGGATTCTATTATTGCTGCTGTCAGGCTGATGATTTCAGAAAGCTTGATTCTTTTGTCTCTCAACAGATTGCCAAAAGGGTTTAATTAATTTGAATTTTGACTTTGATAAAAAATTGTCAGGCATGCCAGTGTTCGATTAAATGGTAGTGTGAATGAAATGACATTCCTAGTTCATGAATGTGTTCTTGAATTATATATATGAAGAATAATTCATAATTTCATATTTTAATTTGGGATTCCCGATTTGTCCCGAAATCTCGAAAATATTTCGGGATTCCTGAAATTTGGGATTCTCGAAAATTTGGTTTAGGATTGGTCTTCAAATTCCAGTCCCGAAAATTTTCGGTTTGGGATTCGGGATACTAGTTTCGGTTCGGTATCCCATACCGAACCACCACTAGGTAGCAATATTAGATGCACGGTTGCAGTCAATAATTTTTCACTTAAATAAAGAAAAGTTAGGGAAATAAATTACTTTTTATGTGTATAAATCCTGTCCATCACCATATAAATAACTTAATTTGAACCAAAAGAACAACCTTTTTCACTATTGAATTATCAACACTTGACACAATCAATTGGTGAAAGTTACAATTTGGTGATACAATGAAGAGTTAATCGGAGCAATGATTTATTAATTTTAGTTAATTTAAGCTTTGATTCTCGAACTAAAAATTTACAAGTATTAGTCTCTTAACTTATTACAAATTTACAATGTGTAACAGTTGTCTTTTTGAGTAATTTCGTTCGGATTTTTGTCATTTTTAGCTCATTGAAACCCTTTATTTTTTATGGAATTTCTAACAATGTTATTCAAAAGCACCATTACTCTACATTGTGACAAATTTAGAACTGGTACTTATGAATTTTTAATTCAGGAACCAAAACTTCAATTGAGTATGACTTCATGTATCAATACTCATGAAAATTGGATGTCATACATTCACACTTAAACATGAATATGGGCAGTAAATTGGTAAAGTTTTTAGTTTCGGTGGTATTTGTTCATGCCCTAACATGTGGTATTTGTGAAATTTTACCTTTGAAAGAATGAATTCATTTCATCATCATTGTTATGAGCTACATGGCGTATTTAGGTTACTAAATATGACGTACGTGTGTACTCATAGTTTTATACTTAACCCGAGGACTGAAATAAAACCTAATGGAAAACTAGGGTTTAACAATCAGAGTACTAAAGATATACAGAATTTTCTCCAGACATGCATAATATCTTCCAAGCAGAAGAGCTTGGTACCACAGATTATGTATATATATCAGGCTGACAGACTGTAAAGTTCTCTAGTAATTTCCCTGGTAGAGAGCAAAGCCACCTATTGTTTTGATTCGAATAGAAGCACTTAGATGATCAAAAGAATTCATGTCCGAAGAACACTCACGTTTTCTAAACCTTTCACAGAGAGTACCTGTCAAACTAATGTGACAAGACACAAAACACACGCGCACACATCTTCACATAATGCATATAGCCCCACTCATTTGGTCTGCACTCTTTACAGCTGGTACGTATAAAGCTTTTTGAAGAATCCCGTGTTTAAGGCACTTCATATATATATATATATATATACAGGTTGCTTAAGGAGAGGGATCCTCAATTTTTCAAAAAAATGGGGACACGCTTCCCACCGTTAGATTGACTTTAATGAAATTGTGTGGTTAAGATTAAAACACAAGCCACACAATCTTAACCACACAATTTCATTAAAGTTAAATCCAACGGTGGGGAGTGTGTCCCCATTTTTTTGAAAAAATGGGGATCTCTCCCCTTAAGCAATTCCTATATATATATATATATATATATATATATATATATATATATATATATATATATATATATATATAGCTTCCATCAATTTTGGATCGTGAGCTTAATGAGCACAAGAGTACCTCTAATTCTTCAAAATATCTGCACTGCAGCTCTCACTTTTTTTCAAGGGATCCAAAATATGTGCTTCCGTAACGGACTTGAGAGGCAACCCGTTGCGGTCAGGCTACCACCACAGGTTTGGTTCGAGGGAGAGTAAAGGTGGCAGGGGGCCCAAACGGCATCCGCAAAGTGGGGGATCGGGCAGCACTAGAACGGGCAGTGTAGGAAAACTTTCCAACACAAGCGAGAATAGACATGCTGGGGCTACTCTGCCTCACTAAGTAAAGCAGGTGATTGCGAAATGGTGGAGAAGGTTATAGGGGGTGATGTGGATACTTTTGATACGGCATGCTCACCACTAAAAAGACGTCTGAACTTTGGCACGAAGGAATCCGGCAAGTCTTTTGATTGAAAGGGTCCGCGCGAGAAAAGAGAGAGAAAAAATTGAAAGGGAGGCTAGGGAAAAGGCATTTGACGAGGGTCTGATTGGCCTTGGTGGAACTGTGGCGGAAGGTGTTGAGAATGTTGTCCTGCTAAGTTTGGGGGAGGAGGAGCTGAATTCTAGAAATGGGAGGCCGGTGCAGAGGGTGGAGATCCATCCAATAGAGATAGGGGGCTTGATTGATTTGAATCTGGCTCCAATGGAATCTGGGGGATTCTGTAACAAGGAGATCGATTGCGCAAGACCACTCGAGATGGGAATAGATTTGGGGGGACAATTTTCTGAAGGACAGGATGGCAGTTCAATGGTCTGCACCCATGACTCGGACCCTTTTAACTTGGGTCCGATCATTGAGGTGATATCGAAGGGCAACAAAATGAGGAAGAAGAACTTTGGGTCTATGGAGGAGTTGGAAACTGGTACCATCGGATTTCAGAGACGAGTTAAAAAGAATGCACCCACTAACTATTGTGAGGCGGAGGAGACCAGCCTTGAGGGGTCTCCCAAAACCCCATGGAGCTAATCGTATGGAACTGTCAGGGTATCGGGGGTGACCTGACAGTTGACAACTTGTTGGAGCAAAACAGGCTCCACACCCCCGACATGGCACTACTTCTGGAAACAAAAAACAAAAGTAGTCGCTATGGGTACCTAAAGAAGAAGCTTGGGATGAACTTCATGCATGCTGTGGAGCCTAGAGGAATTGGTGGTGGTCGCTGTCTGTTTTGGCGTGAGGCTTCTCAGGTTCTTTTGGTGAAACACTCGGACTTTATGATTGTGGCGAAAATCTAGGATGAAGAAAAACACTGTCACTGGTGGCTGTTAGGTATATATGCGAGTACCGACGAGCAGAAAAGGAAAGATCAGTGGGACATGATTGGGAGAAAGATTGAGAAGGATAGGGAGCCTAGTCTTCTTATTGGGGATTTCAATGACATCCTTAGCAACGGGTAGAAAGAGGGGGGCAATACTCGGTCGGTGGCTAGTCTTAGGAATTTTAGGAATTTCGTTGCGAATAATGAGCTGCAGGACCTTGGATATGATGGGTACCCCTTCACCTGGCGCAACAATCGGGAATCTATGCCCATTCAACAATGTCTGGATAGAGGGCTTGCGTGTCTAAGTTGGGTTGACCTCTACCCGGACACAAAGATCCTGCATATTGCGCTCGAAGGCTCTGACCACTCAATGTTGCTCCTTACCACGACGAAATCTGAGGAATGGAGAAGTAGGAGATTCATGTAAGATGCGAGATGGAGCAAAACGGTGGAATGCAGGGATATTATTGCTAATGATTGGCGTCGCGAGAGCCTGGGTTCCCATGCTTTCCGACTCTGTGAAAAGCTGAAAGCTGTTCGTGGGGGTCTTAAAAGCTGGTACAAGGAGAAAGGGAGGAATGCGAAGAAAGTGATTAACAGGCTAAAAGATGAGATCAGATCAGCTTACCAATCTGATGCTTTTGGCACGGTGGAGATCCAGCAAAAAGAGAAAGAGCTGAGGGATGCCATCAGAATGGAAGAGGCTTACTGGCGGGCGAAGTCGAGAATACAGTGGCTAAATGAAGGGGACAAGAACACTAAGTTCTTTCATGCTCAAACTGTGCGGCGCAGGAAATCGAATAGGATAAAGGGCCTGGAGGACTTGGATAGGCAGTGGCACTCGGACCCAGATAAAATCTCCTTAATTGCTGCGTCCTAGTTCTTGGAGCTCTTCAAATCCAGGTCAGCAGGCTCAACGTGATGAGTTCACGAATAATGTTGAAATGCGTGTCTCAATTGAGGATAACCTGTGTTAACTGCCCCGGTGACCTGAGGAAGAAATTGTGGCTGCTGCCTTCCAAATTCCCCCCTTGAGGGCTCCTGGACCGGATGGTTTCTCGGGTTCTTTCTACCAAGACCACTGGGAGGTGGTGGGTACGAATGTAATAAAAATGATTAAGGCGTTTTGGCACTCAGGGAGACTGCTCAGGAAGCTAAATCATACCAATCTGGTGCTTATTCCTAAAGTGCCATGTCCTAGGAATATGCTTCAGTACAGACCCATAGCACTCTGCAATGTCGGGCTATAAAATCCTGTCAAAGGTTCTAACGAATAGACTAAAGGTGGTGATGCCTAAGGTGATTAGTGACAACCAATATGCCGTTGTAGCGGGGAAGCATATTCAGGACAACATTTTGGTGGTCCATGAGATACTGCACTCACTGTTGCAACAGACTACCAAGGACCGGTGTGGCATGGCTTTAAAGCTCGATATGGCTAAAGCCTATGATCGAATTGAATGAGGGTTTCTCCTGGGTATGATGACGAAGTTGGGTTTTGATCCTGTTTTCTGTAGGTGGATTATGGAATATGTGTCGTTTGCTTCCTACAGTGTCCTGGTGAATGGGGCTCCGACTGGTTATATTGCGCCGCAAAGGGGGCTTAGGCAGGGTGACCCACTCTCTCCTTACCTTTTCCTGCTTTGCACTGAAGGTTTCTCGACTCTCATCAGAAGGGGTCTGGAAATCGGATCCATCCATGGTGTGACGGTTAATCCGACGGGGACGCCTATTTCTCACCTTTTCTTTGCAGATGATTCTGTTCTGTTTTGTGATGCGACGGTTGAGGAAGCGAGAGGCATGAGACATATTCTCAGTTGTTATGCGGCTGGATCGGGTCAGGAGATCAATTTAACCAAGTGCTCCATTTTCTATGGTGCTAAAGTCAAAAAGAGGGTCAAAAGGAACATCGAGCTCACCTTGAATATCCAAGGTAAGGCAGGTTTTGGCAAGTATTTGGGACTCAACGCCGACTTTGGTCAATCTAAAAAAGTAGTTTTTGAGGATGTGCGGGAAAGGATCGAGTCTAGGATGATGGGGTGGGCTGAACAGCTGCTAAGTCAAGCGGGAAAGGAGGTTCTTATCAAGGCCGTCGCTATGGCCTTGCCAAACCATGCTATGAGTTGTTTTAAACTGCCTATCGGTGTTTGTAAAGAGATGGAAAAAGCTATGCGAAGTTATTGGTGGAGGGGGTGGTCGGACAGTAAGGGTGTTCACTGGGCATCTTGGGAGAGGCTCCAAAAAAGAAAATGCCAGGGGGGCTCGGTTTTAGAGAGTTACAATGCTTCAACCTTGCGTTCCTTGCTAAAGTTGGGTGGAGACTAACTATGCATCCTGATTCTCTCCTTGCTAGGGTGATGAAGGAAAAGTACTACCCTAAGAAATCTTTTAGAGAGGCGGCTCGGGGGAGGAGGTCTTCGTGGGGTTGGAAAGGAATCTTTGAAGCTCGGAAGGTGCTCGAGAGGGGGATGTTTTGGCGGGTGGGTAATGGAGAGAGCATCCGGATAAGAGAGGATCCGTGGTACCCACTTCCATCTACTTTCCGAGTTATACCTAAGGATAATTTGAATGGGAGATTGGTTAGTGATCTGATTAACCCGGCATCCAAGGTGTGGAATACAGATTTGATTAACGAGGGTTTTGAGAGTGACGTTGCTGAGGGGATCATCAGCATCCCAATCAATATAACTGGTGGTGCTGATAAGCTGGGATGGTTCTACACGGCCAGTGGGGTTTACTCAATGAAGACTGGTTACTGGGTGGCTAGAGAACTGATGGAGGACGAGGCTCTTGGGAGAAAGGGTCGAGGAGCTACTAGCACGAATTCCCTCTCTGTTCAGTTGTGGAAATCAATATGGACTCTTGATGTCCCTAACAAGATGAAGTTCTTTGTGTGGAAATGCTGTAATCATGCACTAGCGGTAAGACGAAATTTAAAACGCCGACACATGAGAGTTGATAACGTGTGTGGGGTGTGTGGCCAGGTCGATGACACTGAGAATCATCTCTTCTTTCGGTCTGAGACAAGCCACCTCTTTTGGTTCTGCTCGCCGCTGCAAATCAACTCCTTTGATCTTGAAGGTCAAGACTTCCTTCATAGCTGGGCTAATTTCTGTAAGCGGGTGAAGAAGTCTGACAACCATTCTGAGCTTTTGCAAGAGTTTGTGTTTGGTCTGTGGAGAATATGAAAAACCAGAAATAATGTGATCTTTAATCAACGTTGCCAATCGCCATCCGAGATTGTGGAGAGTTGGAGGAGGAATCTTGTTGACTACCGGAATGCTCTAGCTTGCAGAGAGCGGGTTCAACCTCTCAGCTCGAATAGGGCTTCACAGGTGAGCACGGGGGTGACGGGTAAATGGAAGAAGCCTAGTTTTGGGGTGCTAAAAATCAACACGGATGCTGCATGGTGCAAGGTAACAAAACGAGCCGACTTAGGCTGGGTGGTGCGTGACTTTGAGGGCGTCCTTCAGGCTGCTGGGGGCAAGGGGGCTTGGAGGTTTCACTCCGCTGCTGCCGCTGAAGCTGCTGCTATTCGTGAAGCGTTGTGTTTTTGTGTGGAACAGAATTTTGAGACTGTAATTATTGAGTCTGATGCTAGGTCTATCATCCAAATGATTAGGATGGAGGCCTCTCATGATTTTAGAATCGATAGCCTGCTTAGTGACATTGAGTATTTGGCGCGGAGTTTGAAGGCTATGACTTTCGTCTTCGTGGCTAGAGAGAGCAACAAAGCTGCTCACTCGGTGGCTAAGTTTGTTTCGGGGAAAGATAGGGATTTTGTCTGGGATGCGATTGGGCCTGGGTTTTTGTTTAATATCTTGGCCCAAGATATCAACCTTTCTCTGAGAATTTAATATACTTTTACCTTTGACAAAAAAAAAAGAAGATTGAGATTGAAGTGAGACTTTAAACACTACTAGTTGCTCTGATATAGCTGGAAGCCAATACCATTTCCAACCATCTGAATTGATATATGATTTGACCTCTCACGTACTCAAAACAAAACTCTCCCTGCATGATTATTATGGCATAGTAGAGAAATGCTAAAGAAAATAGCTCGTGGACGCGTCAATATTTAGTAACAGTTGATATATGTGTAAAAAATGTAAATTAATTTGTTACTGTAAATTGTGAAGTCTGTTGATTCATGATTTGAGGACTTGTATTCCAGTTAGGATGCTTGGTCATACATAATGACCATCCGTATGTACTTAAATACGTAAATTTATGTACGTACATACGTAAATATTTTATGTACGTACATACGTAAATATTTTAGGTAGGAGGCCGATATAAGCATAGAAAAACTTTTGCCCACATCACCATTATTTCTGGTTCCACCAATAATGGTTCGTAGTTTGGAAACTATTTGCTTCATTTTGAGTTGCTGTGATACCCGTACGTCAATCAGTGTTCTCACGGTTCAATTGAAGCCAGAAAATGAAGATTCGTATTTGACATTTTCAGATGGTCCTATATGCATGCAAAGCATGTATGCATTCTGAGAATCTGTAAGGGGGGTCCTTGGAGATTTTTCTCTTTACATTTTTTTTTTCTTTTCCCTTTTGTAATGTCATATGTATAGCATTTGATGATCGATCGTTTTAAAATATTCAAATCATAAACGGCTCTCGTTAGAATTTTTTAACTATATTATTTATATTCCAAACTCTAAAGTAAATCATATAAAATGTCCTACGTATTGAGCGTGTGATATATATTTTATTGCTATTTGTTTTCTAAAGAGAACTCCATAACTTTTTGAATAAATCATTTCTATTAAAAACTTATTGATTGATCACAAATTCAAGTAACTCGAAAATAATCAAACTCACATTTGTTGAAGAGTTTCGACATTCAAAACATGGTACAGATAATAGAATTAATAACATTATTTTTTTTCACTTGTAAGTGAGAGGTCTTAGGTTCGATTCTCGTCAAAGATGAATGTGAACCACATTGCTAGCCCATTAACCTACTCCCTCCCCTTTAATGTAGATAATATAATTTGTTCAAAATAATAATAATAATAATAATAACATCATTTTTCTTCGCTCCATTCATTAATATATTTTTATATTCTATTTTTCTGTGCACTTACGGTTCACGTATGTGAAGGAAGAAAGGGTATAATAATTAAGCACAAAAATAAGTGAGGGAACGGCAAATGGTGGATTTGCCTGTTTGTTCAGGTTATTTTATTTTTTTATTTATTTTTATTATATATATATATATATATATATATTATTTAAACTTAATGTGTCTTGAGTTCAAATTCTCACTCATTCTCTTAGTGTAGTTAGAATACACTACAAGAAAAAAAAAGGTTTTCCAGACGGAAAAACTTTGTCGGCAAAAAAACCCGTTCGTTGGTAGATGATTTACCAAACGGAGGTTCGTCGGCATAAGTTATTAGGGTCAAGCTCATCGCTCATTTATTTACACGACGAACACACAGATCCGGAGGTTCGTCGACATAAGTTATTAGGGTCAAGCTCGTCGCTCAACTATTTACGCGACGGAGGGGGTACTTAAATGATGGCAAGGTACTCGTCGGGATGTCATATTTAAATAATGGTGTGAGTGGATGCTGACGGATGGTCGTATTATTAGTTTAAGAGACGAAACTTCCATTGGACAAAGTTTTATAATAATAAAAAAAAAATTGAATTTATTAATTAAAAAAATTAACTACAGAAAATAAAACATTAAATACCAAGAGTTCAAAAAAAAATATTGTAAAAATAGAAATAAATATATATAACCCTAAAAAAAATTGTTCGCCCAAATATATTACAAAAAAAGAAGGGAAAAATGAATCGTAAACTGTGGTGGGGTCTAGTCACTAGTGGGGCGGCTCCTGGAACGAAAGCACCGGGGGATTCTGGGACGGTTGCTAGCGAGCTACTGGAATGGCGGGACAAGCTCGAGGGGAGGGGGAGGGCGGTGAAATCGTAATGCCAGAAGCTGAAAAGCTGTAGGATACGATTAAGAAGTATTGGCGGACTAACGCCCCTTGGCCTGGCAGCTCCTCATGCACCTGCTGAAGTCTGGAATCGGTTTAGGTTGTTGTAGTGGAAGCCGATGAAGAACAAAACCTGACTTTCCAAACCCAACCTACTCTTAGGCCGCATACTTCCTTATGGCCAACCTCGTCCATCAGCACCTGGAGAGACACCCCTGGGTCAGGTGTCAACTCCTCCATAAGCACGTCAGGAGCCGTTGGGAGAGATTGACGAGGTACACGTCTTTCTTTTGTACCATAGAAGCCTATTAAAAAAAAAGAATACGAAGTTAAATTAATTACAATTTAAACCATAATTATAGTAATAAAAATTATAATTGAAAGTTATGAAAAGTACTTAATAAATCCCTTCCTCGACCTCGTTGCCTTAATTGGCGTGGGTCTCCCTCCAAACCACCACCTCTGGTGACTTCTCATTAGCCTCTCGCCGTTCCTTGATCCGGTAAGATAGGGGTCGAGAATCGAAGTGGTGCTCGTACGACTTCTTGTCTCGATTCCCTTTATTTTCCGTCAAATTTTTATGTACATTACAAAAAAATAGTTGAAATGAAGATGAAAAAATAGTTATAAAAAATAATTAAAAATAAAAATAAAAATAAAAATGTTTATTACCTTATACTTTTCACTCTCAAAATGAGTGTCGCCCACCCTATCCAGAAACTCCTTAGGAGGGTCCCCTCACACTGCCTCAGGTGTCAGACAAGACTTGTAACACTTGTGTAGCTCGTATTTCCACTCCTTGAACTGTAAACCCCTGGTCCCGGTTGATGTACTCCATACAACCTCTGTCCCGCTCGTTCCACGAAAAGTTGGACTGCAATTTTCACAAAGAAGAATAAATAATTAATTTAACACGACATTTAATTAATTTCTAAAAATATTAGGGAAATACTTAGAAATAGGACAATTTCTTAATCTTGGGACAGAAATAGAACATTTCAAATATGCACACGCCATGCACAAAAATCAGATAGAAATATAATTTTTCTTACACCTTGAAATGATCAAATTGTCCTTCTATATAAATGGGTTATCCATAAATTTCAGCTCTCATTTCTCATTTTGTAGAGAGAGAAACAGAGAGGAGAGAGAGAAATCTCTCTCCCCCAATTCTAGTTCAAAGAACCCTAACCGACCCATCTTCTTCATCCAAGAGCTCTCTAACCCACCCATCTTCTTCATCCAAGCTTTCTCTCTTTCTTTCTACTCTCTCTACATTTCGAATATGCACAAGAGCTCTCTCTCTAACCCACTCATCTTCTTCGATTTTTACTTTTTCATTCGTAGGTTTTGTGAACTGAGTGTCTTAATTTTGCTTTTTGATTGATGGATTTTTGGAGTTGAAGTGATTGGTTTGGTGTTTCTTGGAGGAGACCCAAATCCTTGATTTTTTATTTTTTATTTTTTTTTATCATTTCTCTTATTTATATGTGGGTTTTCATTTCTTCTGTCTCTTCCCTCCCTCTGCTCCCTCTCTCGATCCAAATTTACAAGCATTAAAATAGGGTTTGGCTTTTGCTTCAATTAAATGAAAAAAACGTATTAAAGGCCAATTGCCTTTTGGAGATGAGATAAATTTGAGGGAAAAAAGAAAAATCTGAGTGGAAAGAAGGAAGAGAGAAGGATATGGACGAAACTGTTTCGCACACTCATTCGCTTTCTTCATATTAAGCTCGCTCATACACTATATGTACATGACATGCACATGACATGCACATTTTAAGCTCACAGATCTGAGCTCAACCCAAAAACCCATAGCTCACAGCTCTCTCTTCGAAATCAGAAAAATAACCCTAAACTTTAAATGAAGAATCGAAGATTCATTAATTTGAATTTGGTATCAAATTTGATTGGGTTCAAATATTTCAAGGATTTGAAAAAATTGTAGTTTGAATGGGCACGAAAAAACCCAACTGAATAAAAGGAAATTGTTTCACGAACTCGTTGGTTTTTTTTTTTTTTTTTTTGCATTTGCGGCGCCTGCCTCTAAATCAAGTTGCATTTGCAGGGCCTGCCTCTAAATCAAAGGAAAAAGTAGTAAACTACGTTAATGCAAATAGTATCAAAGATGCAAATATGCACCATCTACACATAATACACTATATGCGCACCACATGCACATACTATGTACAATACATGCACATCATCTGCATAGAACGAGAGAAACTTTAACGGCAACATATTGGTATAATGGATAGAATTAAAACATAATTGTTATGTATATAAGGTTACAGTGACAGTTTGAAAAGTCTTATTACATGTATCAACCACCGCTTAACTGTGCACGTGGAAAACATGATATTCGTTGTCGTTATTTCATGGACATGCATGACCCTTAACATCCTCTAAGTTTTTTCTTAATTTTATTTTTTCACGAGGCCAACTAGGTTGTGGTCATACTCGCTAACTTCTGAGGCACAACATATGTGCATCATAACTAGTGAACATTCCCGCTTCTCATATTAAGATGTAGCCATGCACACCATATGCACACCACATGCACATTACGGAAAAATTTTCACAAATTTCTGCAATTGAAATTTGGATCATAAATTGTTCCATCCCAATCTTATAGCATGTCAAAACTTGAAATTTATTCCACAACCCATACGCCCCAACATGAAACACAAACCCTAATTTAACTTTTAAGTATTAATTCATGTTACAAACAACCCATTTATAGTTACCAAAAAAAAAACAACCCATTTATTCCATAAATCATTGATTAAGGAACTTGGAACTAAACACCCTACCTTACTATGCCTGCTGAAGCTTTAGTGGCTAGAAAAAATGGAACTTTCCTACCAAAACAGAAAATATGGTACAAAACCTAGCTCATTCTTCTCACCTTTCTCTTGCATCCCTTTGTTCGAAATCAGAGGTATGAGGTGAACCCAAAGCCCATCTCACTCTTCTTGCCTCTTGGACTTCCATCTCTTTGGAATTAGAGCTCAGAGATCTGAGGAAGGGAGAGAGAGTAGAGAGAGAGGAATAAAAAAATGGGGGAGCTAAAATGAGGAATAACCTATTTATATGTGGGTATTTTAGTAATTTCGATTTTTGTGCATGGTGTTCATGGCTTATGCATGGCCGGTTTGTCATATTTCTGTCGCAAGATTAAGAAATTGTCTCATTTTGAGGAATTTCCCATAATATTATGACTTTGACAAAGTAGTTGTACATGTACCGAAAGCTAGCGGTACATCTCTCGACGAACCTCCTACCTATGTGAAATCCATGAATCAACATCCATGGCTCATCAGTCGTGAGTCAACAAACTGTTGACATTGGCACAAACTCAGAACTGGTTTTTTTTTGGGGGGGGGGGGGGGGGGGGGGGGGAGGGTGGTATACAACCTGGATTGGGGCCTAGGTGGTTCAAGTGATCTGGTTTATCTTCAAGCCTCGACAAATACAACAAGTCTTCTTATTCCTTAGGCTGGTAAAGAGTTGTCATTCTGTCTCCTCTCCATCCATCAGGGCCGATTCAACCTCTACACTGCCAGATAGGGTGAAGTGATAGTCAGGGGTGCTGGGAGCGGCTGGTGGTGACGGATGCTATGGAATCGCTGACCTAACGAAGGGGTGACAATAGTGTGGTCGAACTAGTGCTTGTTGCCGACTCCGCAATCGGTGCCTGGATATCGTTGACTACCACAATACCACTAGGGGCCGACTGCTCAGCCTGAGCTGGAGATGAAGCAGACTGGTGGCTCATGATCTATCGGGGAGCCATCTGCAAAAATATACCATTTCAAATATTTCCTAAACTTATATGCATCACTTAACCCAATTCCATTTCAAAAACCTAAAAACACAATTCACAGATTATATTATCACGCAATTCTAATTTGTTGTTGACCCTATTTAATCACAAACCCACAATCCTAATTTCGTTGTAGGGAATAAACCCCATTTTATCACCTGCATATTCACAAATTCACATACAACTCCAAATAAAACCTATCCACAACCTCACACACAACCCCACATACAAACCCAATTCACAAATCTATATCATTTTCACAAATTCAATTTAAAAAACCCAAGCATACGCACAAACCTATTTCAATTTCACAATTCCCAAACAAATTAACAAATAAAATGAAATTGAAATTGAAATAAACTTACAATTGCATAGTGAGAGTGTTGCTAGGTCTGAGAGCGGGGGTCGATGAAAGGGATAGTGAGAGTGAGAGAACTGAGAGAACTGAGAGACCTGAGAGGGAGAGTGATAGTGAGAGAACCGAGAGCGATAGTGAAAGTGAGAGTGAGAATGAGATAACACTGAGAGGGAGAGTTTAAGAGCACTGAGAGGGAAAGCTTGAGAGCACATAGAGAGAGGTTGAAACGGCGAGGAGGAAGATGCTAGAAGGTTATAACATTTTAAACCCTTACCTGACAGAAGGTTCATCGAGAGTTCGTTGGGTAGGTCTTTTTAAAATTGCAACATGTGTTCATTAACCTAACTTATTGTCAGGTAAATGATTCATTAAAATTCAAGAAAATTGAAAAATTTAGTTTGGGAAAAAATGGTGGGAAATACTGATTGCTAACGAAATATAAGCAAATTTTGTCGGGCAACTTAAAAATTTAGGGCGAATTTGATTATAAACGAATTTTCAGATGGCTTTTTTTTTTTTTTTTTTTTTTTTTTGAACTTAACCGACGAATTGTGGTAATTGCCTGACGAAATATTAATTAATGGATTGGCGAATGATATGGTTATATCGGGCAAAGTTAAATTTTGGGGCCAATTTGATTTTAAACGAAATTTTAGGCGGCCTTTTTTTACTTTAACCGACAGATTATATATATGCTTCCTTCATGCAAGGATTAAAAAACAAAAGGTAAATCTCAGTTTACTACCCTCAAGTTTCGTGGTTTTCAACATTTGGTACATGAAGTTTTTGCTGGTTCCAGATTCATACCTAAAGTTTTAATTTTGGGATAGTGTCATACATCCTTTAGCCTGGCTGTTAAATCAGCCGTTAACTGATGACATGGGGCTCACATGGACAATGACTGGGAGCCACGTGTCAATATGGGGGCCCACGTGAAAATTAAAAAATTAAAAAGATTAAAAAAAATTATAAAAAAAATCTGGGAGTTCACCCATTCTGACCCCTTACTTCATTCTCCCTCATTTTTCTTCCCTGCACCCATCCCCCCACACACTCGCCCATTACCCTCATTCTCCCTCCATTCTCTCCTCTGCACTCACCCTCTCCCTTCCCTGATACCCACCCCGCCACAAAGCCTATTCCCCATCCCCAAAACCTAGCCCCTTCCCCATCCGCAAAACCCCCAAAATTCCATCCCTCAAGCCTACACAACCCTCCCTCCATTCTCTTTCCACAGTTGCCGCTCATAACGCAAACCCGGATTGGAAAACCCAATTTGGCGCAAGCTCTTGTTCGAGTCATCGTTTACGCTGCTGGTTTCTTCAGAGAAGATGACGATGTTTCTCAAACTAGATGACACCTTGGTTCAGGCACAGGCCGACTCGCTACCAGAGAAATTTGATTTCATAGTGCGACTGAGGATCGACGGAAGTTAGGGGCGAAGAGTGGGGGCAGAGGAGAGAAGAAAGGTAGGGAAATTTTGGGGTTTAAGGAAGGGGAAAAGGCTTAGTGGCAAGGTGGGTATCGGGAAGGGGAAGGTGGGTGGGTTAATCACATTCAAAGGCAACAGTAGAGCAGCAGAAGCACACAAACCTTCGAACCCAAGACCAAGACACATCCTCAAACCCAAGACCAAGAGGTGTGATGCAGGAGCACTTCACCATCAGGGTGGGAAAAAGGGTTGGTGGGAATGTGAGTGGGTGAGGGGTGGGATAATGATGGGAATGGGTAGATGTGCGAGGAGGATGGGTGCAGGGAAGAGAAGGGAGGGAGAAGGAGGGAGGGGGTCGGGAGGGGTGAACGCCCATATTTTTTTAAATTTTTTTTTAATATTCATGTGGGCCCCATATTGACATGTGGCGTGCCACGTCATCAGTTAACAGCTGATTTAACAGCCAGACTAATGGATGTATGAGACCATCCTAAAATTAACACTTTAGGTATGACTCTGGGACGAAAAAAACTTTATGTACCAAATGTTGGAAACCACGAAACTTGAGGGTAGTAAACTGAGATTTACCCTAAAAAAAGTGTGAGTGGTGGGAAGGTTCAGAGTGATGAGTTTGTTTTTTAAGGATATCATAGTGTGTGGATGGACAATCTAGATGTAATATGAGGTGAGATAATTGTGGGAGTTCGCATCAGCTATAAGATTTGGAATGATATTATTATAGTCAGGTAAACATTTTAAACACTTACCTGACAGAAGGTTCTGCAGGAGTTCGTTGGGTAGGTCTTTTTAAAATTGCAACACGTGTTCGTTCACCTAACTTATTGTCGGGTAAATGATTCATTCTTCGGGCAAAATTCAAGAAAATTCAAAAATTTTGTTTGGGAAAGAATGGTGGGAAATACTAATTCCCGATGAAATATAAGCAAATTTCTTCGGGCAATTTAAAATTTTGGGGCGAATTTGATTATGAACAAATTTTCAGACGATTTTTGTTTTTTTTTTTAACTTAACCGACGAATTGTGGTAATTGCCCGACGAAGTATTAATTAATGGACTGGCGAATGATATGGTTCCATCGGGCAATGTTAAATTTTGGGGCCAATTTGATTTTTAAACGAAATTTTAGGCGGCCTTTTTTTAATTTAACCGACAGATTATATATATGCTTCCGTCAGGCAAAGATTAAAAAAAAAAGTGTGAGTGGTGGGAAGGTTCAGAGTGATGAGTTTGTTTTTTTAAGGATATCATAGTGTGTGGATGGATAGTCTAGATGTAATCTGAGGTGAGATAATTGTGGGAGTTTGCATCAGCTATAATATTTGGAATGATATTATTATAGCTATAAGTTTGAAAAAAAATACGGTCGTCGTGTAAACTAGCTGAGTACTTTCTCTGTGTCGATAAATGTGATGACCAAATGATACTTGAAAGCCTTACATGCGGAAGAATAACAGAAATATTGAAGAGTATTAATGATGAGCTTTACAAACCGTGCTGAGCTTTTTTTCTTGAACGACCTAGCCATAGGATTTAGGGCTTTTCGCCCATTACGGTAGTATCCTCTCCTTGTTCTTCCACATGCAAGAAATCTGAGCAACATTTTTTCACCTCCTTCTTGGACCTTACGTTGGTATCATGACCATATTCTTGCACATTACGGTAGTATCCTCTCTGTGTACTACCTAGACTCCCCAACACAATAGACATGCCTTTGCTAATGCTGTTTTTCATAAACTTGTGCAAACATGGGTGGCGGGTAAAATGGTGTTGAACTGAAGAAGAATGGAAAAAAGGAGAAAGATGAATAGGAGGACACAAAGTATAAAGAGGAGAAATGAATGTATGGAGGAGAAAAAGAAAGGGGAAGACACAAACTTATAAAGTGATGAATAGATCTTTGCCTGATGAACTACTCCATCGGGCAACTCTCAGGAAAAGGTCGAGCAAATTCCATGCTAGTGGAATTTATTACACGTCACTTGTGGACTTTTGACTATCGATAGTAGAGATGCCTAATAGAGTTCTTTGTCGGGTAAGTTAATCCTACACGACGAACGGTGATTTCATCCGTTAAAAAATTCCCCTCTTCGCGCCAAAAGTTTTCTTGACGACCTGTTTCTTAACCTACGAAATGTGTCCATCACTTAAATGCTTTCAGTTGATCCAATATGTTGACTGATTTTGCCCTACTAACAAAATTATCCGTTGGGCAAATACATTTCAATCGGTCCATCGGGTAAGATTTAGTAGGGCAAACGATAATTTCTAGTAGTGATGGTGATATCACTGGTAATAAAGAAAAAAAATGAAGGAAAGAGGATGGGGTTTGAATTTTCGACGGTGATCAAATAGATGAGAAATTGACAGTTAGGAGAGGGGGGGGTTTGATATGCATTCATTTGAACTTCCCAAACCAAAAGTCTCGTTATGATGCATCATTTTCTCTATGTCGTGTTCTTGAAAACGAGTACTCAGTTGGAGTATTTAATCAGCAATTTATATTGGCAGACAATTTTGGTTCAATTTTTGTAACCAAGTTTCAGAATGCAGATGAAAGTTGTGGATACCATCTTTTTCCAAAATAGGGAAGCACAAAACAGAATCCAAATGAATCAAAGGACTTTATTGTAGCACTGTATTTTGCAACCAATGCCACATGCATTCTACCGACCCCACAGAAGGGAAAAAGTTGAAAAAACATACACATGCATAAATCTTTGTCATCCTATATAATTTTCTTTTTCTTTTTCCCAAGATGTTCACAAAGTCAGTCTCAATTGGTGACATATAGGTAGACTTATATACTAATAGAACATTTATTTATCATATTATTATTGACAACATCTCTCACGCGCTTATAAAACTGGGTTATATGTACTGATCTCACATACGAAACTCGGGTATATAGGTGGACCATACAAAAATTTCATGGTATATAATACATATAAATTCAAGTGAGTTTCACCATTAACAGCATCAATTTTCGATGTGAGGTTCATTTTTACAGACGGGTTTACATAAATCTCACTAATTACTATGAATATCGGGTTTAGGGTTTTAATGACTTTTTTATTTTTATTTTGTTATACAAGAGATAGTCGACGCTAAATTATCTAAACTACGAAAAGAAGGATTCGAACTTAAATAGTGTTCAAGCTTACTTCGCTAAGCCCATGTCTACAATTCTTGTAGTGATGTTATAATCTTATACTATAAAACTCAAGAGATTGCTAAAAGCAAGTTTGTACCAAAATATGGGATCCATTTGTATATGGGTTCTAGATTTGAATATCAACAATCGTAATTAGTAAATGTGGTATAAATACGTTTCTCATATGGAGGCGGCAGAGAAAGAGCTATAACTATTAATTAACCCGAAGGAGACTAGATCTAGTTAGGTGCAAAACCAAAAAAATGGATTCTCAAGCCGAACCCAAGCTTGAAATTTTCTTTTTTCCTTACATACTTGGTGGTCACTTGATCCCCATGATAGACCTAGCCAGACTCTTTGCTTCTCATGGCGTGAAGGCCACCATTGTCACAACCCCTCACAATGTCATCCTCTTCCAAAACCCCATCCTCAGAGACCAACAACTAGGCTATGATATCGGCTTCCTCACCTTAAATTTCCCGGCTGAAGAGTTTGGTCTCCCGATCGGTTGCGAAAACGAACTCACAACCACTAATGGAGACATGTTCACCAAACTCTTCATGGCTGCCATGAAGCTCCAAGACCCTCTCGGGAAGCTCCTTAGCCAGACCCGACCGGACTGTCTTATCTCGGACAGGCTTTATCCTTGGACTGCAGATGTCACTGACGGGCTTGGAATCCCTAGGGTTGTGTTTGATGGGAGTGGCTGCTTCTCTCACTGTGTGGAGGAAAGTCTCAGACGGTATGCTCCACATGATAAAGCTGTGTCTGAAACTGAGGCTTTTCTCGTGCCCGGCCTACCCAACCAAATCGAGCTCAAAAGGTCAATGCTGCCGGATTATGTCAAAGCCGAAAATGTGTTCACTCATTTTCTCAATGAGGCTCTAGAGTGTGAGATTAAAAGCTATGGGATAGTGGTGAACAGCTTCTACGAGCTAGAACAAGCTTATGCTGATTACTTTCAGAAGGATATGAAGAGGAAAATATGGCACATAGGGCCGGTCTCATTGTACAACCGAACCAACATCGACAAGGTCGAAAGAGGCATCAAAACCTCCATTGATGAGCATAGTTGTTTGAGTTGGCTTGATTCAAGAGAACCCAACTCAGTTCTTTACATAAGCTTTGGAAGCATGCCAAGAATCACTTCAGCTCAGCTTTTGGAAATTGCACATGGGCTTGAAGCTTCCAACCACCCTTTCATTTGGGTGATTGGGAGGATTTTAGACTACTCATCAAAAGAGAAACAAGAAGTGGAAAGTGTTGTGCTTCCTGCGGGATTCGAAGAAAGGATTAAGAAATCGAAACGAGGGCTTATGATAAGAGGCTGGGCTCCTCAGCTTTTGATTTTAGAACACCCAGCTGTTGGTGCTTATATGAACCATTGTGGGTGGAACTCCATCATTGAAGGTATCACAGCTGGTGTGCCAATGATCACATGGCCTTTCTCCTCGGAGCAGTTCTACAATGAGAGGTTCATTCTCAATGTCATAAGGGTTGGGATTTCAATGGGGAATGAGGACTGGGTTCCACTGAAGGAGCTGCCTAGGGTGACCATAAAGAGGGACAAGGTTGCCCATGTTGTGAACAGACTAATGGGATGTGGAAAAGATGAAGTGCTTGACATGAGAAAGAGAGCAGAAGAGTTTAGAGACAAAGCCATGAAAGCTTTTGAAAAAGGTGGCTCTTCTCATTCCAATCTTCATGCTTTCATTGCCGAGCTCAAGTCTTGCCGGAAAATTAGTCAAAATGGTCATTAATTTGTAAAGAAAGTTGAGATTTCATTCTAAATTCAGGAAAGTAGCTATTGGAGTTCGGGTCAAAGTTCAAAACTAGGGGAAATTTTTAGTTGTGACGGGAACACAAGTGGTACGCTACTTGTTTTAATAGGAATGGTGGAAAATTTTATTTTTTAAGTTATTAACTTTTTAGCACACATATCTCACCATTTGTTTAGTGACACGTGTTGTACCACCCCGTGTACCAGTCACACTGAAAAATCTCTCCAAAACTAGGGTTTGTTGTCTCCGAAACTCCACATTTTCTATTTATGTTTTTTTTTCTTCTTGTTTTATTACTTTCCCTTGTGTTCTATGTGAATTGTAAGAGTAGGGCTTTTAACTTTTTTATTTTGGCAGCATTGATCAATACCTGTCTAAGTTTAAGCAGCAATTTGGGTTTTTAAATTATCTTGTTTTCAGAATAGTCGGGGCATTTTATCCTTTTGAAAGGAGGTGGCCACTTTGGTACCATTTGGCAGGCAAATAGGCAAATAATTGGCGAATTGGATGGTACGAAGTTGTTTCGTTGTCATCATTCAATCATTTTCACCAACTCTTTTGTTTACTTCTGTTATTTATTTATGGGTTCTTTATATATAGATCCATACTAATACAATCCTATTAGATTAGGAATGTGATTATGTAAATTCTCGTATATTTTGGAATATCTCTTATATTCCTATTAGGAGTTGATTACATATTAAGAGTTGTAATCCTAAAAGGGTAAAGAATTGACATTCCCTACTACTATAAATAAAGGCACAATGAGGTAGACTAGAACACACCTCACAATTACACATCTCTCTCCTCTCTCTCTCAATGTGCCGTACCCCCTCTCTCTGGCCTCCATAATTGTTCAGTAAATTATGCCTATAACACGTTATCAGCACGCTCTTGACGCTGCGCTAAAGAGAATTTACTCTTCAATCAGGGAAGTATTACGTTTTAATCATTCTTTTTATGTTTAATTTATTATTTTATTGAATTGATCTACACGCTATTGATTCAATTTATTTTTTCTATGTTGAACGTGATACAACGCATTGGAGATGCAATTTCAGCTTTTCGAGAAGGATCTTCTACAAATTCAAAGGTTTTTGTTGTTTTCTGCCAATCAGGTACGTTTAAAATAAAGTAAGATATTTGAAACGACCGTGAAGCATGAAAACATTCCCCATGATGCTCTACATTTATATTTACCTTCCGATATATATATATATATATATATATATATATATATATTGTATATGTTCCATATATTTGTCAATATATATATATATATATATATATATACATACAAACGTTTCATGCATTACGCAGTTTTTGCTATGTGGAATTTGTGAGTCAAAGAATCAAAATAAATTAGAAGCAATTAGGGTTTTTCAAACCCTAGATGTCGAAGAGAAAAAAAATTGGGTCACTGATGCATGGGCTTCACGCCCACAGTCTGCTTCTTCAACGCCAACAATAGCTGGGCTTCTTACACGTTTTAGCCCAAAGCCAGCAAGCCTAGCGCTGTTCGGCTTTAACCCTCTTCCCTGGCCCACTGACCTGTAATCAGGTTGGGCTGCTTTGCAGCCATATTCCCTTCGGCCCAACAGGCATCAAGCTTGCAGCTTGACCTGCAGTAGACTAGGTTGTCTTTTCCTAGTAGCCCACTTGGGCTTCTATTTGTTTTAGCTCGCACCCAGCTGCTGCCGGGGTGCCCTTTTGTTCCCCCGATCCAACCCTTCGATGGGCTTTATTTCTTGGACAAAATCCAGCAGTTTTCACTGCTGACCCAAAACACATTTTTGACCCATACTGCTTCTAGCCTGCACCCAAATAGGTTGGGGTGCCTATGGCCAAGCCTCATTTAGGCTTTTTTTTTTTCCTTAATCGATTGGCATGAAGCCATCTAAAGTGAATATGACCTGAAGTCATTATTTTGCTTCTACGATCAACCTCGTTTAGTCTCGATCTATTGAATTAATTAAAAGAGACTAGCAGTCCATTAATCTGATAATTAATAAAAAATTATTGACCTGAAAATCACTTTTGGGCATTAACGATTCAATATTTTATTTCTTTTCTTTGAACCGTTGACTCACTTTCGTAGTCCCGAAGCGCTCACACTTGAGTTCCCGAAGAACCTCAAATCCACTACGCATAAATCAGCATATTGCATTCTGTGTTCTTTCAGGAATCTCTCTTTTACTAAACGTTCATAAACTAAATTGAACCTGTAGTTTCAAATTTAGTACCTTTGAAACCCGAAGTTTTCATAAAACAATACACCCATGAAAACTCGACATTTTTCATGAAAACTATGTCTTAGAACTCGAATGTTCTAACTTTGACGCTTATGGATGATTCATTCCCATAGCACCAATCACAATCTTGTTCCCTCCAAATTCAATGGATTGTCGAACCGTCACAAGTTTGATTTCCCTTATTTGGACGTTTCTAATAGAAACCACTTTATGTGGGGTACAAGACATTGCCTGAAGCACACCATGATTACGTCCATAAATGAGTACAATTCTGAAGTTTATAAATCCGATCGAATTTTGACTAGAGAATACTTTTCTTGTCCTTCCACGTTTCGAACTTGCTCCTGAAGAGCAGTGTAGAAAACAGAAGTTTACCAAATTCTCGGATCTGATTACTGCAACAGTCGTGAGAGAAAGGTATAGACCCAATTTGGCTGGAGTCTATCGAATGGTATAGACTTAGTTCGGTTGGGGTATACCGAATGGCTCAACCCAATTTGGTCAAAGCCTAATCGAATGGTGATGCACTGCTTGGCAGAGATACACCGAATGACATACTCTTTCACAATCCAATTTCGAGTGTGTTTTTACAACATATGGTAGAATTAGGGCCTGCCAAGGTGTGGCATCATGCCCGAAGCATGATCCTTAGTATCTAAGACCTATAACTTCAAGAATAAGGTATAGTACCCCTAAACCTTAACCTTGCAGAATCTACTTCCATCTCGACGGAATTGGTTATGCACCTGTTCGTGCCCCTAACAATGTTGTTGAGGAGTACCATTCTCATAGTCATTATGTGAGATTGATTTTGCTCCACCGAACATCGTTGGAAGAGCAGAATTTTGACATGGATAGCCTTGTTCGCCGAATCTCATTAGTAAACCATTTACTTTGTGAATATTTTTTCATGTTCTTGGATTCACATTTTGTGTTTGTTTTACTTATGGATAATCTTATTGATATTGTCCTCGAATACGATTTAATTGAATCATGTTTCTTATATACATGTGACCAAATTCAATTAAACACGTGATTAGGTAGGAATGTGGGAAAGTTAGTTGTCTGGATGAATGCGATACTACGCACACTAACTTTACACCTAAATCACATCTCTAACAATGACTTCAGGCCTATCCAGCCTAATTAAGAGCATTGGCAAGCTCGTCGTTGTATGAATGGTACCGAATTACCATTTAAGGGACCTTAAATGCTCCTGTCGTTGAGTTTTTAAGGATATTTGAGAGAACAATGATCATAAATGAAACCACTGAAGAAAATAGAGTGAAATATATTTATACCACCTCTAAAAATGAGCCTGAAGCTTTGATTTGGGGCCAATAGGCTGTCTCCCAACTAGGGCACACGCCACATGTGGCCGGCTTGGAGCTGGGTGATGGAGCAATTTACTTGTTTTGGCATGACCATTTGGGACATTTAGGTCAAACAATGATTTACGATCCATCTCTTTACCCGAAGTAAGGATCTTGTGCCTACAAAACATATTTTGACAAGCTTGCTTATTAAGGAAGCTGATTTATATATCATTCCCCACAAAGATACGAAACGACTCTCTTTTCACAGTGGATTCAAGGGAATATATGTGGACTAATCCAACTAAAATGCGGAGCATATAAATACGTATGGTTTTGGTTGATGAATCGACAAACTGGTCATATGTTTGTCCACACACATTGCTGCTAAACCTCATGGCCGATTAAGGGTTCACCACCCTACTTATCCTTTAAGGTCGACTGGATAATGCCGGAGAGTTTATATCGACGGTTTTCGATAAAGTATTGCATGTATTGTGGGTTTATAATTGAACATCAAATTCCCATGTTCACCCCAAATAACCTTGCCTAACGATCAAAAAACGCAATTTAAATGATCGCTCGAATTTCGATAAACGTACTAAGTTTTCAGTTTCTGTCTAGGGCTATGCAATCTTGTACGCAATTATGTTGGTCCGCCTTGAGGCCCATTGTCACCCAACCTATATGACGTTGCAGTTGGTTACTAGGTACGAACATGACAATTTTTGTATTTACGCATTTGGGTGTGCATTCCATGTGCCAAGTTGCACCGCTGCAACATACAAATATGGGTCCTCAACAAAGGATGTGAATCATTGTCTATTGTGATTCTCCTCCACACTAGCTCTCTTCAAGCCCTTGCATGTGATCTCTTTACCGCTCATTTGCGGGTTGTCACTTTAAAGAGATAGTCTTCCTGCCGTTAAAGGGAGATAAGAACGTCAACGTTCCTGTAGAACGGCGCAAATATGCGTGGACGTTGCCCACTATGTCTCATCTCGATCCCCACATGTACAAGTGTGATAAGAAAGTGCGATGAATTCTAGCTTTCTGAATGTTGCTCCAGACGCATTCCTCTAATCTAGTTGAAGTGACGAGATCATATACCAACTGCAAACATGCCTGCAAGGATAGACGTACTTAAAGGACGTCGAGTCAACATCCCTAGAGGGTGTGCCGCCCCTATTGGACGATCCGGTGCACTGGCGGATAGCCAATCAATCTATCTTGGCCTGAAGCATGACAGAATACTCGGTTTATAGGATTCATTTCCCTAGAAGAGGAAGACACGACACAAAACGAATCCATACTTGATCGCTGTCTCAAATCGTTTCCATTTCATGAAATTAATCCGTATTAGTCCCGAGACTTGAAGTTCTTGGTCTAGTATACTAGTTTGGATAAGTTTAATGGAATTGAAATGAGATTACAATCAATGATGTTTTCACTTATATGGTAGCTACTGACATACATGAAAAGCGATGATATTGAATCATGTTTCGTTGATTAAGTGACAAGGTAGAACTAATTGGACAACTAAAGTTACATTCTAGGTCAAATTCCTTACCAAAGTGTGTTTGGACCTGTCGTTCCTACACTGCCCAAGGTAACCCTGTTGTGTTATAAGTGAGAAATGAAGCGTTATGAGATGAATGAAATAGTGCGATATGATGCACGTCTTATGACGCAAGGTTTCTCACAAAACGTCATGTGATTGATAGGAGCATTATGAAATGTGGTTAGTGTTTCTCAATGGGGATATAGATACAGAGATTTACATGTAAGTTCCCGAAGAATTATTTGGACTGGTTCAAATAGTTTCAAACCATGGAACACCCTCTTAACTTGTTTATGGCGTTCATTTACAATCTGACGGAAGTGGTATACCCGTCTAAGTGATTATTTGATCAGTCAGGGATGAATTATGCCCTTGCGTGTTAAACTATAAAGTCTTATTCCAAAATTGCTAGAGTTACAGTTTATGTCGTTGACATGAATCTCACTAAGACTCTGGAAGAGCTTGAGAAAACTACCTTGCACCTGAAGAAGGAATTTGAGGTGAAGGATCTTAGGAAAACTCGTTTATGTATTGACCTAAAGTTCAAAGCATTGTTTTGACGATATTTTGGTATACCAGTTGAACTACACCCTGAAGGTGTCACCTTTGAGTATACCTTTGATCGTTCATACATTATATGCAAATGAGACCCTTGAAGAGGTGATGGAATGTGAAATTCCATTAATAAAGTTCAACTTTGCGCTTCGTTGTACTTAGCTCTTTGTATTAAGATAGGACATCTCCTTCGTTGTTGATCTTGGTAAAGATGCAGCATCGCGCCTACACGCAACCACTGAATTGGTATTAAAGACGTACCCTGAAGGTACTATGAATTTGAGCAAATCAAATCCCGATGCATCTCGAGCGGATCCGACCCCTTGATCCTCAGAATGATGCTTGCCTTGTTTGTTATGCTAACGCTGGTCACTTATCAAACTCGCACAAGGCAAAATCCCTAAATGGTTATGTCTTTACTGTTAAGGATATCGCAATATCTTGGAGGTTTACGATATGACCTTAGTTGCGAAATCTTCGAATCATTCCATAACTCACCTCACTTCACTACGCGTAAGTGAGTCATGGTTAGGAGTTCTTGTTGAGCATATTCAAAGTACTTGATGTTTTTCATCCATCGTTGAGTCCCAACGACGATCCATGAAGATTATGCCGCATGTATTAACTCGACCAAGCCATGATACATCAACGAAGTCAACACAATGACATATTGCGTCTACATCTACATCAGCAAAGTATCAAAAGATTGAAGTCATGCAAGCCGATCCCAGACAACCTTACCGACCTCTACATAACGTCACTGCCGAAGTCAACCTTCTAGAAGCTTGTCTGAGGAATTGGTATGCCTAACTATTCATATGCAATGATTGTAGTTCTCATTTGGAAGTTATGTCAAACTCAGGGGGAGTATCCAGAAGTATACTCACTTGATCTTAATGTACTTTTTTTCCCTAAGATTAGGAGCATTTTTCCCATAGGATTTTTTTCTACCTAACTAGGCTTTAACGAGGCACCCATCCTGGGCTGATCATACCCTTGTGAGCTCTTCTATTTACGTCCAAAAGATGTATAGTTTTGACTTAATGCAACTTCTCACTTTTCTCCTTAATCTATGGGTTTTCTCCCACCTTGGGTTTTACCATAGCGAGATTTTGTGAGTTTTACCTTTTTATGCATTCTTCCGTTGATCTGAGACTCACATTCACTCATTGTGTCGACGACTTCATCAACTGTACTTACTTCATCGCTGAAGACTTGATGCACCATTTACTTGAGTATTTACACACTCAAAGGGGAGTGATGTAGTCCTATTAGATCAGGAATGTGATTGTGTAAATCCTAGTAGATCTTGGAATATCTCTTATATTCCTATTAGGAGTTGATTACCTATTAAGAGTTGTAATCCTAAAAGGGTAAGGAATTAACCTTCCTACTACTATAAATAAAGGCACAATGGGGTGGAATAGAACACGCCTCACAATTACACATCTCTCTCATCTCTCTCAATGTGCTGTACCCCCTCTCTCTGGCCTCCATAATTGTTCAGTAAATTATGCCTACAACACATACAACTCGTAATTTTTAAATTAAAACCCATCTATCTTTAAACATCCAATATAAACCCAAAATTCAAATATGTTGCCACATTAGAAATTAAATAACCTATTACTACAAATAATTTACAAAATATGCCACAACCCTTCTAATGTTTTCTCACACACAACCCTCCAATTTTGGGATGGATGACCTAATGGTAATAATAACGATGAAGATAATTGAACCAGGAGCAATGATGATTAGGATTGAATGAACTGTTAAATGAATTGTTAATTGAATTATTGGGAACTTGATGTGAACAAATGATTGGTCGATGTTTACCTTGAACTTGAGGTACTCGATGAATTAACTGTGAGTAAGGATTTTATGCCATTCAAAATCAGTTGTTATGAAAATATTCTTCATAATGAAAGTAATGAATTCAAAATAATGATGCAAATATAATTTGAAAATAAGTTTTATTACAAAACTTACACTAGAACTTACAATTGATTTACTGACGATTGAGTCAGCAAATAAGAAAATGACTGATGAAAAGGATATTGGTGCACACAGGCATCATTGACATTTGGTATCAGAGCCATGTGAATGGTAATTGAGTTATCATCTTTATAATCAGCACAGTTGTTCATCTTTCAGTTTTTCATTTACAACTTATCTTATTTGTTAACCTTCTAAGTAGGATTGTTTACTCTCAACCTAACAATAAGTCCAAAGGATCGGCATGAGTGGAGAGGGAGTTTAGCAAATACGCGAGGAAGGTAAAGCCAATAAGATTTCTGTATATTGAAAATCTGCATTTTGAGCAATATGAGTAGATTATTTAGATCTAATTCAACTGCCAGCACTAGCTCTAGAACCACTTTAGGTAGAATTCCAGACATTGTAAATGAAGAACAAAAATTGGAATTTCAAACAGATGACAGTGTCGACTTTGGAGATTGGAATATCCCCAAAGTTTCTAGTAAAAACATTTACAAAAAGAAATGGTTAGTAACCTCTTTTAGAAGTGAACATAATTTAAAGACCCAAGAAATCTCTGTAATTTGGTTTTGTCAGCGATTTCATCTGGAAACTTATCTACAAATTGAATTAATTATCCTAGAATATCTATTGGTTGAATGGTTGATTGGTGGATATTGTATCCTAAAAACCTAATTTTTTTGGAATAACTTAATTTTGGTTGCTGAGACAACTAATCCATTTGACTTAATTATCCTAGCAAACATATTTAAGTGTTTCCAATGCTCATCTATCGATTTGGAATAAATGAGAACATCGTCAATATAAACAATTGAGAAATGACTGTATTGATTAAAGGGTTTATATCACAAATGGTCCCTGAAATTGACCCCATGAATCATGATGGTCCCTGAAATTGAAAATCGATCAATGTAGTCCCTGAATTTTAACTCGCGAATCAATGTGGTCCTTCTGTTAGTGTTCCGTCCAAATTAACACTAAAAAAAGGTTAGAGAACCAATTTTTCATGGTAAAATGACCAAAAAAAGGTTAGAGAACCACTTTTTTTTGTTTTTAGTTTAGTTTTAGCACCAAATCCATGAAAAAATGGAGAAAAAAGTGAAGATGGAAAAAAGAAAAGAGAGGTAGTAAGTAAAATTATAAGTAACAGGGTTATTTTTTATCATTTTACCATGAAAAATTGGTTCTCTAACCTTTTTTTAAAGTTAATTTGGACGGAACACTAACAGAAGGACCACATTGATTCGCGAGTTAAAATCCAGGGACTACATTGATCGATTTTCAATTTCAGGGACCATCATGATTCTTGGGGTCAATTTCAGGGACCATTTGTGATATAAACCCTTGATTAAATATTTCGTTCATGATATTCTGAAACTCACTAGGCGTATTCTTAAGACTGAATGACATTGCATTCCATTCATAATGTCCAAAAGGGGTGACAAATGCTGTTTTGTATTTATCATCCTCATGAATTTGAATCTACCAAAATCCAGACTTCATGTCAAATTTTGAGAAAATTACAGCTTGACTAAGTCTCTTAATTAAATCTCTTTTGTTGGGAATTGGATACCGTATCCATTCCAAGACTTCATTAAGAGGTTTGTAATTAATGACTAATCTAGGAGTTCCTCTTTCTAATTCAACATTTTTCTGGACATAAAAAGTAGGACAAGACTAGGGTGATTTGCCTTTCTTAATGATTCCTTTATTGAGAAGTTCTTGGATTTCTGTTTTGCAGACTTCTTGTTCTTGACTCATTTGGATTGGTCTGGCTTTTGTTAGTATTTTCTTTTCATTAAATTCCTTATTGTAAGGAAGTTTAACAATGTGTTGTTTTTTGTGCCAAAAGGCGTTGGGAATGTCCGAACAAATTTCATTAACAAGTTTCTTTTGAAAGTTGTCAATGCTTTGTAATAAAGATTTGTTTGTTAAATGTTCTTCAATTCTTTTGTAATTAATTTCTTCTTTCAAGAAATTAATTTGTTGTAATTTTTTGGTAACTAGATTGATGATTTTTGAGATGCTGTCTTTTTGTAATTGTCTTAATTTTTTGAGATTTGTTTCTGTGCAAAACTCAAATGTGATTTTTTGTCCTAACATTCTGGTGGTTATACGGTTATGGTGTACCTTAAAAGGATATAGGAGAGTTATGAAGGGGAGACCTAAAATGACTGGGTCTGAAATATTTTTTATCAAAACAAATGGAGTTTTAAAACAAACATTGTTTTGACAAACATGGGCTTTTGGGATTTCATATTTTAATTGCATTGGTGACTGATTTGCAGCACTGAGAATTTCTGTTGATTTATGAAAATACTTAGTGGGAATTAAACCTTCTTGAATACAATTCAAGTCTGCACCTGAGTCAATTAAGGCAATTGTTTCTAACTGGAAGTCTTCAATTATTGTTTTTATTTTAGAATACCATTTCCAGATTATGATTTTTTGTAATAATCCTAACACCAAATTTTGTGTTGAATTTTCTTCAGGTTTTGATTGTTGATTTGATGAAGAATTATTTTGTTCTTCGTCTAATGGGGATTGGATGTCATTTTTCTTAGGAAACTCCTGTGTTTGAATGCTATTGAGATGTGAACAAATTTCTAGGTTTTATGATTTTAGAAACCTTATCTCGTTTTTTATTTTATTTACTTCTTTTTGTAAATCCTTAACTGTAATTTCTTTCTTAGACTTATTGAACCTTTCTAGGGTTGTGCTAAGACTGATTTTTTGGGTTACTTAGGGTGGACTAGTACTGGCTTCTTCTTGGGAGACTAATTTCTTAAGCTTTTTTTAAGTAAAATGACTTTAACTCTGGGTCATCTACTTTACTGATTAATTCAATAAGAACATCTTCTTGTTCTTCTTGTTTATTGAGGACCGAAATTGTTTTACAACAAGTATCTGTGCATCCTATCTTAATGTCAAGGGATGGGAGACTACTTGAGGATTGACTGGAAGAAGACGAACCTAAATCATCTTTGAATTGACTATGGTCTGTGTCTTTAATTCTAAGACTTGGATTAACTGGGTTTTCTCTTCTTCAGAGATTTTCAATTAGTTGATTGTTTTCTTGACTCTACATTTATTTGCATAATGATCGAATTTGCCACACTTGTAGCAATTCCCTTTTTGTTCTTGGTTTTTGGAGTGGAATTTTCCTGAGGGTTTCCTCTTCCATGTGCTGGACTTGGGTTTTTCATAAAACTTGTTTGTTTCAAAATGTTTGTTTTTGAATTTGTATTTATTGTATTTGGGGTGTCGTCTACTGGAGTACCTATTTGGGTACCTATTGTAGGCTTCTGATTTTTTTTTTTGTTGGATGAAGTAATAAGAGGTAATTCGTATTGTTCACAAAATGTTCCTAATTCATATTTGGCCATTGACTTGTCTTTGTTGACTTTTTTGTAATTTTCATATCAATACATATTTTCAATCCTTCTTTCTGAATAATATTAATAATATTTCCATAAGTAAGGGTATGATATGGTATGATACCTTCTTCATTAACTAAAACATTTCTAATTTTATGGGCAAATAGATTTGGTAATCCGTTAATGAAATTTTCTTTCTAAAATGGTTGATTACTATCTTCTCTAAGCATGACTCTGGACATGAAAACATCTTTGTACCATCTAAAATCGCTTAGGGTTGGACATCTTAAATTACTAAGTTGGTCATGAATTCTAGAGGTGACATTACTGGGTGTCCCTATGAAATGTTTTATAATGGTGAAAAGCAATATGTTGACTGCATCTGGGACTCCTCGCCCTATATGCTCATCAAAGATGGGTGTTCCATCTTCGTCTTTTTTAACTGAATTTTTAATTTCATTTCTTGATTGTTCAGTGAGATGTTTTTCCCACCAGGAATGGAGCATTCCTTGTAAATCCAGTGACCAAAAGGTTGACAACTTGTGTTTGACTGAGGTTATGATTGCTAATATAACTATTACAAACCATGGAGATGTGTTGTAATTTGTTCAAAAGTTCTTGTTCTGATAATCCATCTATGTTCCATTCATAGAGTTTATTAGCTGAGACTGAGAATTGGTTTTGGATGTTTCTTTCCTCAAATTGAATATTCAGAGGTGTTGGCCTTGGATACCAATTTTTGGTAAGAGTTGTTGGGTTGACTCTTTTGTTTGTGATTCGTTTTAGTTCAAGATTTTGAAAAGTTTCTTCCACTTTTTTGATGGAATTTGTTTCGCTCTCGCTTTCTGAATCCCATATTGCAGAAGATGTTTCTGGTTAGGATTCGTCTAGGTGTTGTAAAACATTGACTATTTTTTGTTGTTTTAATTCTTGTAACATTTGATCTATTTTTTGACTTGTGGACATTGTTTTTAAAGCTATTGTGCTAGAGGAAGACTCTGGGAAGTTGACTAAGGGTTTTTCCCTAATTGTTGATTTTGGTTGAGAAAGTCTAATCTATTTTGGTTTCAATTTTGTCTGACTATTTTCCTATGGCATGTAGACTTTGGTTCGTGAAATTGTTTTGTTCAATGACTAGCTTGACTCCTAAATTGTTTTGTTCAATGACTGACTTGACTCCTGCATCTTCTTTGGAAGTTTGAAAGGAGTGGCTGGTACTTGTGTTTTCGCAGTTGTAATTAAAATTGTTTCTTGTGGAGGGTAACTAGAGGAGACTATGGTTTTGTCTTCTTTAACCCAATTTTCTTTGGTGATGACTTCTTACTTCTTTTCAGACTCGTAATATTTTTCAACGAAATCGAAGAAAACTACTTCAAATCTGTGCTTTTTCATGAAATTGGTCCATTTATTGTAACTATCCAATTTTTGTTCTTTTGTATATTTATTTCGAAAAATATTCCTCCTGGGAATATTTTCTGTTGTTTCGATGTCAGCATTGAGTTTCTTCCATCGAATTTTGAATGGTTTGTTCAGTACGAGTAATTGGTGGTTGATTTGACTTGCTTCGAAGTCGGATTCTGTTGGAGAGGTTTGTTCTCCTTGGTTTTGAGTATTGGGTTGATATCTTGGGTGAGTCACTTGAGAGGATGTTTCTATTGATTTTAATTTTATATTAATTAGGTCATTGATTAATTCTTGTTGGGTGACTACTGAGCAAGTTTATACTGCTTTTAATTTTGGGTTTATATCACAAATGGTCCCTGAAATTGACCTCATCAATCATGATGGTCCCTGAAATTGAAAATCGATCAATGTAGTCCCTGAATTTTAACCCACGAATCAATGTCGTCCTTCTGTTAGTGTTCCGTCCAAATTAACTTTAAAAAAAGGTTAGAGAACCAATTTTTCATGGTAAAATGATCAAAAATAATCATGTTACTTATAATTTTACTTACTACCTCTCTTTTCCTTTTTCCATCTTCACTTTTCTCTCCATTTTTTCATGGATTTGGTGCTAAAACTAAAATAAAAACAAAGAAAAGTGGTTCTCTAATCTTTTTTTGGTCATTTTACCATGAAAAATTGGTTCTCTAACCTTTTTTTAGTGTTAATTTGGACGGAACACTAACAGAAGGACCACATTGATTCGCGAGTTAAAATTCAGGGACTACATTGATCGATTTTCAATTTAAGGGACCATCATGATTGATGGGGTCAATTTCAGGGACCATTTGTGATATAAACCCTTTAATTTTTTATTGACTAAGGAATTGATTAAATCTTGATCTCGACCCACCATATCGGCTGATGTGGATCCAGAAAAAGAATTCCTACTTGGTTCAAAAGATTTGTGTGACTGAGCTAACTCGTGTAAGTGGACACTAGATTTTTGGCTGAACAGTCAAAGTTGATTTTAACTGTTTCGTCAAAATATTTTCTATGTTGTCTAGGTTAACTAGACTATTTTGGATATTATCTGGCTTACTTTCATTAATCAAACACCAATCTGAAGACAAACTGATATATAACCACCTAATGGTTCTAGGTATTTTGATGTTGGCGTTTTCTTGATTAGTTTGAATTAGGAGTGTATGGTCTCTAAGACTTTTGACTAAGGCTTGGAAATTCATATTCGTTCCTGTGACTTTGTAGTAAACTCTGAAAATTAAAGCTAATGGTTGGACTCCTTCAAGGACTTGGTACCCTGAAGTTTTTATGTTTAATGTGATTGCTTTCAGCATGTGGGGTTTTGAAAGACTTATTGTGAGTTTTGGGAAATCAAAATGAATTGGTCAGTTGTAAAGGCTTGACTCAATCATTCCAAGGATGCTATCACTAAAGTCAGTGAATCTTGCATCTCGGAGACATAACAAAATAGAGGTATTGATGTCTCTTCTTGTTAAGGGTTTGACTGCAATTTGGACTAGACCTATGTGAATGTAATTATAACCATGTTTTCTATGAGTTCTTATTTGTTCTGGTGTGAATAACTGACACGTTTCATGTTCTTTACTAAGAGCATAAGCTTTTTCAACTGTTTTGACGTGGTGTTCACTTCTAAAAGAGGCTACTGACCATTTCTTCTTGTAAATGTTTTTACTAGAAAGTTTGGGGATATTCCAATCTCCAAAGTCGACACTGTCATCTGTTTGAAATTCTAATTTTTGTTCTTCATTTACTATGTCTAGAATTCTACCTAAAATGGTTCTAGGGCTAGTGCTGGCAGTTGAATTAGATCTAAATAATCTACTCATATTGCTCAAAATGCAGATTTTCAATATGCAGAAATCTTACTGGCTTTACCTTCCTCGCGTATTTGTTAAACTCCCTCTCTGCTCATGCAATCCTCTCATGCCAATCCTATGGACTTATTGTTTGGAACACGCCTTACAGAGTGGGTTGAGAGTAAACAATCCTACTTAGAAGGTTAACAAATAAGATAAGTTGTAAATGAAAAACTAAAAGATGAACAAATGTGCTGATTATAAAGATGATAACTCAATTACCACTCACTTGGCTCTGATACCAAAAGGGGCGGATGACCTAATGGTAATAATAACGATGACGATAATTGCACCAGGAGCAATGATGATTAGGATTGAATGAACTGTTAAATGAATTGTTAATTGAATTATTGGGAACTTGATGTGAACAATTGGTCGATGTTTATCTTGAAGTTGAGGCACTCGATGAATTGACTATGAGTAAGGATTTTATGCCGTTTAAAATCAGTTGTTATGAAAATACTCTTCATAATGAAAGTAATGAATTCAAAATAATGATGCAAATATAATTTGAAAATAAGTTTTATTACAAAACTTACATTGGAACTTACAATTGATTTATTGATGATTGAGTTAGCCAATAAGAAAATGACTGATGAAAAGGATATTGGTGCACGCAGACATCCTTGACATTTGAAATTAAAAGTGTTTACAATTTTTTGATTTCTTTGGTCCAGTGTGAACTCAAAGAAAGCTTTTGATTGAGAAATTGTAGAAAATCCAAACTTGAAACTTTCCTTCTCCGTAGTCCACATCTTATAGACTTGGAAAAGGGCTTGGAAGACTTGCTTTTATTATTTAATTAATGATGACTTGCTTTTACTATTGATGAACAGTGAAAGTTGTTGGAATAATTGCTGCTTTTACTGTGGAAGCACGGGATGGATGATTGAATGACTCCAAACTTTGTCAGACTCATTGGTGGGAACGTGCTGGTTGATTGAATAAATCCATGGAATTATTGATGCAAATAATGTCTGAACACCTGAACACTTCACATGGCTTTAATTGTATAGGTTAAAAATGTAATTAAGGGTATATTAGGTATACAAAAAATGTACAATGGTGAAGTCAAACATAATTAATGAATTTGCTTGTGTGGAGCCCAGTCAATGAGCTTTAATCAAGTAAAAAAATTATGTCGAATTTTACGTAAAGAAAATTGAGTTTTAGGAGCGAAAATCATATTTTCAGTTTATTTATTGTATTAGTCCGTTGTGAAATAAGAAAATGTTGGGAGCCTATCTGCACTTTCATTAGGGCAAATATGTTATCAAATAATGTGTTTGTGTAGGTCAATATCCTATTTATTTGTAAAAAAGCCAAATATGTTGTCAAATAATGTGTTTGTGTATGCCATTGTCAATATCCCATTTATTTGTAAAAATAAAATTTTAAATTGATCTCCTGACCAAATTTTTTTTTTTTTTTTTAAATTGAACTCAAGTTGAGTGGTTGACAATCATAAATAGAACGTGATTTTTACACCTTTATTTTTATCTTCTTTTTATCTCGTGGTTTAATAGAGATAGAAAAATTATTTATTCTTGGTGATGCTGAGGATCATCCAGGTTAGGTGAGGATTGGGGGTATTATTTTAGATCATTTTGGCAATTGTTAGTTGTTTTGTGGCTTCTATTGAGTTGCTTCTTGCATGGAGAGATAGAGTTGCATGCACTTAATTAATCATGTTTTGGATTTAGCTTCGACGACTGTATTTGCAGAGATGAGCTTTATTTATCTATAAGGGCTCATGCCCTTCGTGCTCTTAAAAGAAAACAAGACTTAGGATCGATACATTTTGTTCATAGAATATTTTACTCCATGTCTGATGTATGTGACATATATAATAAAGATTTATTTATGGATGTATTTGACAACAAACGAGCATTGAGCCATATGATTCATATTTATATATAACACAATATTCACTTCTTAAATAAAAGTCAAACGCTCTTACCTTTTACTTAACCAAAGAGATAAATATATAACACACCTGGTGGAGAGAGTTATGCACGGGGAGCAGTACGTACCATGTGTTCGCAGGAATGATGTACGTACCATACAAAAACTTTCAAATGATAGAGTTAGGCATGTGATTGTGGTTATAGACGATTATAGTGAAGAAAGTACCAAACATTTCGAATGGAATGGAGATAGAATTGGTAAGATTTATCATGTCATGGGTCCTTAATTGTGTTTGAAACTCAAGTAAACCCAATATGTTTGAGGTCACAAAAGTACTGTCAAATTCAATCAATTCACTTATGTAATATATCTTAAATCATAAACCGATCCACAACTGGCTAATCTATTGGGGTCTTGGTTTTTTCTGACTGCCTTGTGAATGTTTAGAGAATAAGATTAGTAGCCTAGTATTGTAGTCCAATGACCAAATCTTATGTAATTCGACTCGCCTAATATATTATCATACTTTCACTAAAATAAATAAATAAATAGATCATCTATACACACACACACACACATCTCCTTACCAAGTGTTTGTATGGTATGCTTTTGGTAGCAGTTTATTCCCTTCTCCTTCCTTTCTCTCCTCATGCATCACACACACACACACACACACACACACACACACACACACACAGTTCTAAAAATCCCCGCCTAGCGCCACCTAGGCACTAGGCGGTTGGCCACCGCACTGATTAATGCCTAGGTTTTTGAAATTTAAGAAAGGGCCCCTAGACTTGCTAAGGCATCCGCCTAACCTGCTCAGACCTGCCTAAACACCCGCTTAGGTTGCGACTCGCTTTGACAGAAAATAGATTAAGTTTTATTTTGCATTAATTTTTTTTAATAAAATGTAAGAGACTTGTTGAATACTTAAATGAACACACATTATATACTTGTTCTCCATGTTTTCATTATGTTCCAATACTTTATAATATATATTTAATTCTATTTTGTAGTTTATGATATAATTATATATATTTTAAGTCAGGTAGCTTAAGGAGAGGGATCCCCATTTTTTTGTAAAAATGGGGATTAGGTGTGGAGCCTACTGCACATCGAATTTCAACGATCCGAACCGTCTATGTTTCAAGTTACACCTCATAGATCATCCTTGCAAAAATTCAATTCAATCCGAAACCATTTGCCTATTTAATTATCAAGATAAAATTTCATTGTTTCTTATATAACAAAGTATTCGTTAATATTTTTGAACCCAATTAGATGTCTTAAATATTTCAGATTTGGCTAATATTTTACAAGGATGATCTATGAGGTGTAACTTGAAAAACGGTTCGGATCGTTGAAATTCGATGTGGAGTGGGCCCCACAGCTAATCCCCATTTTTTGAAAAAAATGGGGATCCCTCTCCTTAAGCAATTCATATTTTAAGTATATTTGATTTACACGAAATATAATATATTTACTTAAATCCGTATAGTCCACCTAGGCGCTAAGCTCCAGCCTGCTGCCCGACTAGCACCTAACATCTTTTAGAGCCTTGTATATATATATATATATATATATATATATATATATATATATATATATATATATATATATATATATATATATATATATATATATTGCATGAGGAGAGAAATGAAGGAGAAGGGAATAAACTACTATCAAAAGCATGAGTGCATTTTTGCTCACCATCATTTAGTAGTATGCTCACCACCTTATTTATCACCGTTAGATGAGTTTGAATTTTGAGATTTGTGCCTATCCACTACACGAATTTCGAAATTCAAACTCATCTAACAAGGATAAATAGGGTGGTAAGCATACACCACACTAAATGGTGCTCAAAAAGCATATCATGCAAACACTTGGTAAGGAGATGCATATCAACCAAGGCTCTCTTCAAAGAGCAGGTTTGCAATTATACTAGGAGGTTACTCGAACCAATTACAAATATTACCAATCTACAAAGCAAAACAAACTAAATGGTGGCAGGATTCAATGGCTTGGTGTTGCGTATGGGATGAAGAAACTCTAGTGATAGTTCCCTCTATTTGATTTTGATTTGTTATGAAGCAATGATAAGATCGTAAAAGCAAACAAGTTTATGTGATTATTGATATCTTTCCTGAAAAAATGAATATAAAAGAAATTTGAACATGCACCTAATTTGTTTGGGCCAGGTGCATTTCACACTTTCTTTTTTTTTTTTTTAGAAAGAGACATTCATTAAAAGATCGAATGAATACGTACATAAGAGGATAGATTACATTATCCGGGGCTTGATAAAATGTTGTCGGTGATTTTAATCTTGTCAAAGAGAAAGGAGTGTCTCGTACCAAGAATTAATAGATTAGAACTATCCTCAATTAAAAGATCTGCAATCACACGGAGGTTCTTCAAACCGTATAAAACTTGATCCAAAGACAAACCTGATGGTGCAAGTGGAGCAATCTTGTTTGCCTCCCGTCACCTTAAAATTTTAATTTGGGGTGATTTTGAATGGGTCACGGAATTTCAATTCTCTTGTTGCACCGCAAAGTAATGAAATCGCACCAATTTATGCCTTCAGTGTGATTGACTGTTTATGATTCATTAAATTGATGACATATTATAGGACCTATATGTATGAACTGGTGTGTAAGCAACATTTGCACACATTAGCCAACAATGAAAATTCATCAACAATCAGAAGGTATAAATTAATTGGTAGGAGATAAAATATAACTGCTTCCCTTGAGGACTTCTCTTTAGGACTGGCTATGAACTTCCTTCCCTCTGAATAGATAGGCAAAAGCCTCAGTCTCCTAAGGTCAGGTTTTTATTACTTAGATAGGCTTATCTTATCATTGATATCTCCTTGGGGCCAATTAATGTTGTTGGCATGGAATTGTTTGTGGGCAAATCCAAACCTCAAACGCCAAAGCCAAAAGCCGAAAGCCGAAAGCCGAAAGCAGAAACCAGGGGCTCTCTGTGAATTCATGCTGCAGCTCTCTTTTTACCTCTATTACATCACGTCCTGTCTACCTCCTTGGACCATGCCAACTTTGTCTCTGCACAGCTTGGCCTCTCTCTGCTGCCCAAATTTTTGACTTTTTATTGAGGTTAAAGAGTTAGAAGTCTTATCCTCTACCTTCTTTCAGGCAATCCAATGCATCAAGAAGTGCATCTTTTAAAACCTCACGGTTCAACATGAAAAAATTAGAACCTGATAGCCTATTTGTATAAACATGCACCAATACGTTATTGGTTTTTATAGTTGGTGCGGCTAGGGCCGTTCTTGAGTAAGGGCGGGAAGGTCAACCACCCGGAGTCCCTCAGTTATTTGGGACCTCAAATTTGGAAGTTTTAACAAAACATTCCCGGTACTGTTTATTCAAAAAAGACGTTTTTACTGTAAAAAGTCACTAATGGTACTATTCACTTACAATACCTTTTTGTGCTTTTGATTAAAACTTAAAGTTTTCAAATTCTTTTAATTAGTTTTCCTTTATTTTTATTAGTATACATAAATGAAAAAACATGTACAATATTTAATATTAGACTTATTGTGTGCCTAAAAATTAAGGCTGAAGCAATGAGCAACTTCTCATGAATCCTAAATTTGGAGGAGTCAAGCTAAATAAAGGAGTACTATCAAACACTTCCATAAAATGGAACATGGAGTAGTAGAAGAAAAGTGGGATTTGGAGCCCAAGACTTGAATGTGTGTAAAAGGCCAATAACCTCACTAGCATAGGGGGAGGGGAAGTATGAGATCACTTTATAATACTGCAATCATCTTTAACAAAAATTGATTTGAGTGTCATAGTGTTTTCTTGTAGGTACTCCTCTCTTTAAATCTCTCTTAAGATCCTAACCTAGTTGTAGATAATATAAGAAACTAAGAAAGAGGTAGTTCGATTGAAGTGGTTGAAAAATTACTTTAGGTACACGTCAAAGGTTAAATAGATTATCAATCTTGTGCATCGAGAAGGATATGTTGTAAAGGCTTAACTTTGTAAATGTGATTGATGATTTTGACTCTAAAAATGCTAGAAGAAGAAATTTTCAATGAATGTATATATATTTTTTTAAACAAACAATATTATCTACACTAAGAGGGTAGGGGAGTGAGTTAAACCTTACAATAGCTATTCATAATAATTTAGTTCAAATTCACTTTTAGCAATAATGTATTCTTATAAAATTTATTTCAGAAAATCTTTTATGCATTAAGCCTATAGAAGGGATAGAGAAAAATTCAGTCGTGTTGTAGGCCTATTTGATTGAGCGATCTAGGGAGAGAGTGAGAGAGAGGGGGCCAGCCACTTTAGAGAGAAGAGAGATTGATTTAATTGTGAGGTGTGTTTGATTCACCCCATTGTGCCTTTATTTATAGTAGTAGAAAGGGTAAATACCTTTCTCTTTATGATTACAACATTTAATAGGTAATCTAGTCCTAATTGGAATATAAGATACTTTCCCATATTCTCTAGGATTTACACAATCACATTCCAATTCTAAATATGACTGCAACACTCCCCCTTGAGTGTGTAAATACTCAACAAACCATCGCATCAGATCTTCAGCAGATAAGGTAGAATAGTTGATGAAGTCATCAGCACAACGGGCAATCGCGAGTCTCAAATTTACTTTGAAGTATGCATGTGTAAAAAACTCACAAAAACCTCGCTATGTTAAAACCCAAGATATGGAAAAAACCCATAGACTAAGGGAAAAGTAAGAAAATATGCATAATGTCTTAAACAAACGTCAAATTGGACGAGTATAGTGAACTCAACGGAGTATGATCATCCCAGGATGGGTGCCTCATTAAAACCTCGTTAGGTAGCAAAAACCCAGTGGGAAAAATGCTCCTAATCGTAGGGAAAATGCTCCCCCTGAGTTAGACAGAACTTCTAAATAAGAGAACTACAAGCGATTCAATTCAGATAATTTGCGCATACCGATTCCTTGGACGAGCTTCTGAAATGTAGACTTGGGCAACGACTTGGTGAAGAGGTGATAGAAGCATATTTATGCGACTTAGTTAGCTTGTTTTCGTGCATTTATGTTAATTGTTATTAGTTAATTTAGTATTTTAAGCTATTTTCGTGTGTTTGTAGGTCCAAACGGTTAAAGTAGCAAGAAAGTGCATTTTGGAGCCTTTTGGAGCAGTTTTGGGCATGAATTGGATAGCATATGCTTGGAGTAATGTAGATGGACGAAATTGAAGACCCAAGCATGCTAGGAATCAGCCAAGGAAAGGAAGAAAAATTAATTCAAGTCAAGGAAGGAAAAGGAATCCAAGAAGAAGGAGGGTTGACCAAGTCAAAGTTTCCTAATCCTAATGTGCAAGGAAATCAGCCACAAAGGGGTTCCTAGTCAATTTGGGACATTTAAATATCAGCCCAAGGGGGAGCCGCACCTTCCTCTTTATTCCCTTTCCCTTGCCGCAACCCCCCAAGGACCCTACACCATCCAATTCAGGTAAGGTAGTTCCATATTCAATACTTTCTGACCCTATTCCACCAAATGTGCCTATTTCTTGCAGGTTCATACAATCCAAAGAAGAAGAGGGTGAGGAAGGCATCTTCGAAACCATTCCACCACCCATCCTTCACCACAATTCACCTACATCCATCCATTCATTCACACAAACACTTCCAGCCATAAACTAACCTTTGCCGCACCAATCCCTCCATCCTTTTAGCCAAAACACATCCATACACAACCTTAGACACTTGTGCCGCAACAAGGTGGAGAAGAAGGAGCCCTTGACGTTTCAAGCTTGAAGATTGGATCATTCTAGGTGTACTTCGTTCTTACTTTCAATGCTTACTTTATTATTCTCTAATTTTGTTGTTGCTATGAGTGGCTAAACCCCTATTTAGCTAGGGGGAAATTCGAAGCCATGAACATGCTTGAGATATGAATTGATTTCTTCCAATTGTGATTTGACGAATCGTGAATGCAATTCAATTAACTGTTTTATTCATAACTTGTTCTTGTATGTCGATTAAGAAGGCCCGCTTAGTTTGCATGCTTGAATTTGATGCTAGAATATAAGGGAGTTTCACCTAATCGTTATGAACTTATATTCATGAGTAGTGAAGGTTGCTAGTCACAATCACGTTAATTGGATTCCTGGCAAACGTATCATGCATTCATAGTTACGAATGCCTTGTCAACACTTATGATTTTCATTGAACGTAATGATCTCTAACTGTATCTCTTCTATGCACTCATGTAGGGGACTGTTGGAGACTAATTTGAGTTGTCGTATGCTCTTCTTCCAATTCAATGACATAAGGAAAATCTGAGGGTTAATTAGTGCATCACGGTTAATCTGGGGTGTTGAGGTTCATGGTTTATTGAAAAGCAATTGGAAATCGATTCATGTACAAGTGTGTCATGTGTGGAGAATGACCCTCTAGCTAGCCCATCACCCATCCAAATTTTCAAAATCATTTTCAACTTGTTTTACTTTAAAATCTGTTTTGTCTTTAATTTGTTTTACTTTCACATTCGTCCAAATCAAAAACCCCCTTTTACTTTCTTGTTTTAAAGTGTCTAAAATCTGTTTTCTTTGTGTTTTCAAGTGTTTGAGTCAAACCAAAACCAATTTTCGTCCAAAACCATCCCTAGTGTTTTAAATCTGTCCACAAAGTGTTTTAAAGCCGTTTTAAGTGTTTTTAACTTGTTTTGAGTCCTTTAAGTCTTTTCAAACGTTTTTAACTTTGTTTTTGTGTTTTAGAGTCGATTAGCAATCCCTCATAATCCCTGGTCTAGAACGATCCCTACTTGCGTACTTACTACAATTGACAACAAGAGGGTTTAATTTGTGTGTTTAAACTTTTATCACATCAAGAGGTCAGCCAGGTTGTCCGGGAACGGATTTGCTTGACTTCAATGTTCTGATGCTGCTGCTGCTGGTGTGAGTTAAAGAACTTCGGCGCTATGTGCTTGGTGTTGTCTCCCTTGATGTATCCTTTCTTTAACTGCTCAATACATGCTGCATTTTCTTCAAAGATTGTTGTAGGAAGGTCAACGACTGATGTAAGACCACTAGTGCTTCGAATATGTTCCATAACTTCTCTCAGCCAAAAGCACTCACGCGATGCTTCATGCAGGGCGAGAATCTCAGCATGGTTAGACGAAGTCGCGACTAGCATTTGCTTGGTAGACCTCTAAGATATAGCGGTGTCTCTAATGGTAAAGACATAACTCGTTTGAGAATGTGCTCTATGTGGGTTAGATAGATATCCAGCATCTGCGTAACCAACAAGGCGAGAATCAATCCTAGGGCTATAGGGGGCGGCAACACTCGGAGATTCGCGGGTATAGAACAAGCCCAAATCCGTAGTACCCTTGAGGTAGTGGAAAATGTCTTTGACACCATTCCAGTGCCTGCGTGTGGGCGCATTGCTGTATCTAGCCAATAGATTCACATCGAAGGTGATGTCGGGTCTAGTGCACTGAGCCAAGTACAATAAAGCCCCAATTGCACTTAGGTAAAAAACTTCGGGTTCCAAAATCTCTTCCTCATCCTTCTTTGGACGGAAGGGATCTCGTTTAGCATCTAGAGTCCGAACGACCATGGGTGTGCTCGAAGGCTTCGCTTTATCCTCATTAAAAGGTCGCAACACCTTTTGGGTGTAGTTCGATTGATGTACTAGGATTTCATTCAAACAATGCTCGATCTCCAGGCCGAGGCAGTATCGAGTTTTCCCAAGATTCTTCATCTCAAATTCTGATTTCAAGTGTGCAGCAATTTCCTCAAGCTCTGCGAGAGTCCCGATGAGGTTCCTGTCATCGACATAAACTGCAACGATTGCAAATCCGGAATGTGACTTCTTTATGAACACGCATGGGCATAGTTCGTTGTTCACATAGCCTTGACTTGTCAAATATTCACTCAGACGGTTATACCACACCCGCTCGGATTGTTTTAATCTGTAGAGTGACCTCCTCAACCTGATTGAGAGAGTGTTCCGTGGTCTAGAACTATTTGAACCAGTCAATGGAAGTCCTTCTGGAACTTTCATGTAATTTTTCGTATCTAGATCCCCATAGAGATACGCGGTTACCACGTCCATAAGCTGCATATTCAGTTTTTCGAAAACTACCAAACTGATTAGGTAGCGGAACGTTATGACGTCCATTACGGGGGAATACGTCTCCTCGTAATCAATTCCAGGGCGCTGAGAGAAACCTTGCGCTACGAGGCGTGCTTTGTATCGCACTATTTCATTCTTCTCATTACGTTTCCTCATGAAAACCCACTTGTAGCCAACAGGCTTTACGCGTGGTGGTGCAGGAACGATAGGTCCAAATACCTTACGTTTCGCGAGCGAATCGAGTTCGACCTGGATTGCTTGTTTCCAGTTTGACCAATCAGTTCTACTTTGGCATTCATCGACAGAACGTGGTTCAATGTCATCGCTAAGCATGATGTCAGTAGCTACTGAGTACGCAAATGCATCGTCGACGATCATCTCATTCCTATTCCAAACCTCATCCAATACTGCGTAATGGACCGAAATCTCACGATTCTCGGGTGGCCGACATGTTTCGTCTGAAGCATCACCGTAATCTAGAATAACCTCATGCGTTGGAACGGATGAGTGAGCGATGGTCTGATTCAAACTAGGGTCACTAGTTGGTGTCGTTTTCCTCTTCTGGGGTTGTGAATCCTTTGAACCAGGGGGTCTGCCACGCTTCAGGGTCAGAGGCTAGCCGCCAATGTACCTTGCCGCGTGGAGGGTGCGGCCTCCCCACCTTCGGGGACTGCCCGGCCTTCCCAGGCGGGTTGTTGACGTACACGGGGTACATCTATCCTTGCAGGTGTGTTAGCAGCGGGTATATGTGATCTTGTCACCTTTGCTAGATCATTAAAAGCATCCGGCATGCTTTGAGCAATGCTCTGAAGATCTATAATTCGTCGCACCTCAGTTTCAGACTGGGCAGTGCGGGGATTTAAATGAGACGTAGTGAGAGCATACCACGACAATTCGCGACGTTCTACGGGAACGTTAGCATGCTTATCTCCCCCTAACGACGGGAAGACTGTCTCATCAAAGTGACAATCCTCAAAACGTGCGGTAAAGAGATCTCTTGTCAAGGGTTCTAAGTATTGAACAATTGATGGCGAATCATAACTGACATAGATTCCCATTTTTCTTTGAAGACCCATTTTGGTACGTAGTGGCGGTGCTATTGGCACATAAATGGCGCACCCAAACACCCGTAAATACGAGACGTCAGGCTCGTATCCAGTGACCAACTGTAACAGTGAATGTGGTTAGGTAGTGATGGGCCTCAGGCGGACCAACATAGCTGCGTGCAATATTGCATAGCCCCAGGCAGATACCGGCAGTTTGGTTCTCATAACCAAAGTACGAGCTATCATTTGAAGGCGCTTTATGAAAGCTTCTGATAGGCCGTTTTGGGTGTGAACAAGGGGCACATGATGTTCCACATCAATCCCTACTGACATGCAATACTCGTCAAAATTCTGTGACGTAAACTCTCCAACGTTATCCAGTCGAATCGACTTAATCGGATAATCAAGGTGGTGAGCCCTTAGCTTAATGATTTAAGCTAGAAGTTTAGCAAACGCGACGTTGCGTGTGGACAACAAGCAAACATGTGACCATCTTGTCAAAACATCAACCAACACCATAAAATATTTAAATAGTCCGCAGGTTGGTTGGATAGGTCCACAAATGTCCCCTTGAATCCTTTGAAGAAATTTAGGGGGGTCGTGAATAATCTTTGTGTGGGAGGGTTGAATATTCAAGTTCCTTATGGAGCACGCTTGGCATGTCGGAACCCTAACATAGGGATGTAACTTATGCCCGTGAGAAGATTTGAGGATACGCGCTGGCCACTGTGTGGGCTTCTATGCCCGAATGGTTGTGATGTACAACCCACTCGACAGACGTTCCAACTTCTCATGAATATGCTTCTGGCCATATTCGTATGAAGTGACACAAAGAAATTCAAAACCATGGTCTTCAGTGGTTTCAAGATGATATTTATTATCTCGAATATCTCTAAAACTCAGCAACGTTCTCTCGGAATGTGGAGAATAGAGTGCCTCCTTAATGGTCAAGATTGTACCATTAGACAACATGATACGTGCCTTTCCGTATCCTTCAATCAGGTTGGATGGGCCTGAGAGAGTTGTCAAAGGAGCTTTCTTAGGTATCAAGTTAGTAAAATAGTGTCGTTCATGCATGATGGTGTGCGTGGTTGCACTATCTGCCAGACAACTAACTTCCCCACTAGACATACCTAGAAATAAATTGAGTGAATTGGTCACATGTATAATATAAGTCCATTCATTCAATTAAGCAATTCGAGAAAATAATATCCATTCAAATAACAATCCATAATTCAAAACAAACCAAAACCAAACAAATTATTCCAAACACTTAGGAAATATTGTCCAAAATTAAACCATAAACCTAACAAAATAGGGAGGTAGGGGCCGACCATTCCCTAGTGGGTTCGGCCACTAGGAGTAAACGCCCTAAAAACATGTCTAATTTATTCGTCCATAGGTGCTGACGCCTCCTGGAAATCCGATATCTCCATTGATGTAGTTGCATCTTCCGGATGATCCACATGTGCAAAGCTAGACTCACGACGGGAATGATACTTGGCAATAGCCTCAGCGAAAGCTCGGCATACGTGTGACCAATGATCATTTGATCCACAACGATAGCACATGTCCAATTCAGTAGAAGCAGCCTGAATGGGAGCTTTGCCCTTGTTCTTGAAGTTTGGGACCTTAGGGGCAAGTGGTGGATGCTGCTGGGTCGCAATTCTTCCCTTAAGTGCGGTACTCTGTTGACCTTGGGCCCGTGGTTGGGCTTGTCCCCTATTTCCAAATGTTGTCGTCGTTTCTGGCTGCGAGAATGAATTGCATGCGCTTTAGGCGCGGTATGCGAGCCAGTGAGTCGAGCTTGATGGTTTCTCATCAAAAGCTGGTTCTGCTTTTCAGCGAGAAGTAAAACAGAGATCAAATCCGAGAACTTGGTGAATTTATGTGCCCTATATTATTACTGCAGGACAATATTGGTGGCATGGAAGGTCGAATAGGTCTTCTCCAGGAGATCTGATTCGGTTAGTTCCACTTTGCAGAGTTTCAACATAGAACGGATTCTACAAACTTCAGAGTTGTATTCATTCACAGACTTAAAGTCTTGGAAGCGAAGATGCTGCCAGTCGTGTCTTGCTTCAGGCAAGTATATGTCTTTCTAGTGATCGAAACGGTCAGCCAGAGCAAGCCAGAGGGTACGTGGGTCCTCTTCAGCGAGATACTCGGTCTGCAAGCATCATGGATGCGTCTTCGAATGAAGATCATTGCAGTAGCCTTCTGAGCTTCGTCAACAGGTTTGTCGGCGATAGGAGTCTCGATGGTGGCTCTAATGCCCTTTGCAGTTAAATGGCGCTTCACGTCTTGAACCCACTTCAGATAGTTTCTTCCAGAGACTTCTAGAGCGATGAAATCGAGCTTGTTCAAGTTCGACATGTCCCTAAAACGGAGGGAAAAACGTGAGTAGTCATATGGTAAGCCATAGACATATATCGTAGAACATACAGGTTCTTTAGACATGTGTTGGTTTCATTTATGCATGAAAACTACAGGTTTCATGTGGTATGTTTTGAATGAAAACTTCAGGTTTCAAAGGCACTAAATTTGAAACTACAGGTTCAATTTAGTATTTTTATGAACAATGAGTTCATAATGAGAGGTTCTTGCAAGAAACACAGAATGCAATATACTAACTAAGTGTAGTGGATTTGAGGTTCTTCGGGAACTCAAGTGTGAGAGCTTCGTTACTACGAAAGTATATGACGGTTCAAAGTATAAAGATAAATTATTGAATCGTTAATGTCCAAAAGTGATCTTCAGGTCAAGAATTTTGGATTCATTATCAGATTAATGGACTGCAGGCCACTTTTAATTAATTCAATAAATCGGGCCATACAGGGTCGATTGTAGAAGCAAAATAATATTGACATAATATTATTGGATCGAAATTAGAGCCTCAAAATAATTTTTGGGCTTATGTCGTGGGTAAAAGGCACGGCTGGGTGCCTTGAGTAGAAACTCACGGCTCAAAAATTGCCTCGGGGTGGTCTGCAAGCCACGGGTTGGGTGAGGACCCCCCCCCCCAGCAGCAGCTGGGTTTGGGTGTGTACCGAGGGGAAGGCACGGGGGAAAGGCTCAGTAAGGCTGGCCTTGGGTTGTCACAAGGGGGAACCCAGTAACTGGGGCCGTGCGTGTGTGGCGCTGGGAAGGCTTCGGGCCTTGCGCGGAAGCCCATCCCGAGGGGTGGCTGATATGGGTACGGGCCGTGAAAGGCCGTGGGCTGCAGGCCCAGCAGGAAACCCTCCAGGGCGAAGCCTGGTGTCCTTTTTGCACATGGATGGTGCGGTGCCGCACCAAATCCAGTTTCCCTTTTTTTTTTCTTTTTTTTTTCTTTCAAATCCCTTGGGGTTTAGGAAACCCTAACTTGCTTCTAATTTTTTTTTTATACTTTGACTCACAAATTCCACATAACAATTTAATTGTGCGATGCATGAAACAAATATATATATATATATATATATATATATATATATGAATAATATATGAATACGTATATCGGAAGGAAAATATAAACATAGGGGGTTCATGCATCATGGGGAATGTTTTCATGCTTCAGAGTCGTTTCAAATATCTTACTTTATTTTAAGCGTACATGATTAGCAGAAAACAAATAAGCCTTTGAATGTGGTGGATGATAGCCTCCTCCTATGATGCGTCAAGTCCTTAGCTCATCAATTCCTTAGCTTCTGGCAAGAGTGTGCTGATAATGTGTTGTAGGCCTATTTGATTGAGCGATCTAGGGAGAGAGTGAGAGAGAGGGGGCCGGCCACTTTAGAGAGAAGAGAGATTGATTTAATTGTGAGGTGTGTTTGATTCACCCCATTGTGCCTTTATTTATAGTAGTAGAAATGGTAAATACCTTTTCCTTTATGATTACAATATTTAATAGGTAATCTAATTCTAATAAGAATATAAGATACTTTCTCATATTCTCTAGGATTTACAAATTCACATTTCTATTCTAAATATGACTGCAACAAGTCGTTAATTTTTATTTTTCTTGTGCAAATAATGTATCGAAAAACCTCATTTTTGTTTTTCACCATAGGCCCAAAAACTCAGGAACGACAATGGGTGTGGTTGGCCCAATTAAACAGTTTAGTAAGCACTTGTTTTTTTGTCTTGGGCCAAATATTAAAGGAGCTCACCGGTTAAATGACATTACGGCCCGCTAACAATCATTCGCCGCGTGGGCTTTGTTAAGAAGATGATTGGAATATGATATTTTTAATAAATTTGTTTTTTTTTTTATTATCTTTTTTTGTTTGGGTAAACATATTTTTCATAAATTTGATTGAGGTGCAAAACACCGAATTTAAACAGATAAATACACTAGAAATTGAAAGATAAATAAATAAATAAATAAAATCAAGGGGAAAGAGATCATAGCGTGATGAAGGTTGATGAAGATTGTGTTGGTTATTTATTTTATTTTCTTAAAGATTTAAAACTTTATTTATATTATTATTTTAAATAATAAATATGAAGAGTCATATCAATTAGAGAAGTCATGTCTTTTACCAAAGGTTATATAGAGTTTTATAAATGGGAACTCCTCAAAATGTTAACATAGATTAAAATGTCTTCCTTCTCCCCCTACTACAGTACTCATATATAATCCTTATTATCTTCCTACTCATCTTGATCATCAATGGGCAATTGATCACTACTTGGCACCCCGTCTACCATAATCGTGCTTATGGATTAGACACTCTGTGAGATTCAAGGGTTGTATCTTGGAGTTGTAGATAGCCGTTATAACCGGCACGTAGGGAGGCGTCTACGGCTTTAGGACAGTGATAACACGCCTCCATAAGCCAGATCATTCTTTACCTTTTCCTTTTTACTGTTTTAGTTATTGATATATGTGTTTGATGCATTTGGGTATTATCTAATTGATTGAATTTATATGTGTATTATGGTCATAATCATCTATATAATCCAACAACTAAAGCCGTAAATTGCATCTCTACTGTCGTGGAAAACCCTATGAAATTATATGTGTTGTTATTTTGGTTGTGTGATCAATTATCGCAATTTATTAATTTCAAAATTTAACGAAAAGGTGTTTGCATGTATATGCATCGATTATCCATAATACGTATCTCTATGGTGTTTCGTGATTAAGTAAGGCGAGTGATGATTAAAACATGTTTTTCCCTACATTGCTTGATTATCTCATATTATTAAGATAGTGTAAACTGTATCTGAGACTTCTGAGGCCGTCCTTCCTCTTACTGGGAAGAACAAGCTTTATTTTTTTATGTTATTTTAATATTTGGGGAAAATGATAGAAACTTGTATTACAATACAGACAATGTCTTTTCATATGAATTTTCTATTCGTTTTATAGGAATACAGTTTACATAGAAATATTTTATAATAGGGTTCTTACAGGTTGAATATAAATTCAATATTCTTTGCGCTTTGTTGCTTGTGTAATTGTTTTCTTGGTACCTCCGATGACTTAGCAGTGTGGTTTAAGTGATTGAGATTAGGGGTTTGCATCTAGAATTACTTGAAAGAAAAAATTCCTTCTTAACTCGTCACTTTTCTTGCCTGGTAAATATTCGTACAGACATCTAATGCCAACAAGAATTATGTAGTCTTGCAGATCTTTCCTAGTACTATAAAATCCATATATTATTGGGAGCTTTAACGAAAAGGGCTTGGGCTAAGTTTTATTTAATGAAAAACCACCCTAAACTATTATTTAATAAAAAGGACTTAAATTTTAATCATAAGGACACAAACTTTTATCTCAGGCCCTACAAAAACTAAAACAAACGGGCTCAACAAAAAGCCCAAACAGCATAACAATTAATATTCCAAAATTGCCCCTAATGGATCCTAAACCAAGCCCGTTAGCCGAAGTTCCAGTTACTAAAATTCATCATTCATCCATCCAACGCCATTAATGTTCACTAACCCCTGCACACAGTACCAAAAAATCGAAACCTCCATTGCTCGAAACGTCAAGATCTCAAAGCATTTTCAAGTTCGTTTCACCTTTTCAAACAATAATCTACACATCAAATCCAGAATGTCTGAACCCAAAAACTGAAAAAATCAGAACTGTATATTTGCAGAGTCCAAATCGGACAAACACAGGTACGAACACAGAAGTTCTGTTATTCTTGATAATTTCTTACTTTAATTTACTAAATATGTACATTTGCATGTTTGAGATTCTAAAAAATGAATTATGTTTCGAGTTCAGAGTATTATAGTTTGATAAAATAGCGTAGTTTTTTTTTTTTTTTTTTTGTTATTGTTTGATAAACAGTATGTATCCTGAATCAATCTGGTGTTTTAGTTCATTTTCTTAAAAAGCATCCATTTTCTGATTTAAATCCATCAATACTTTAGTATTTTGATTTAAGTTTCGTAAGTACTTTTGAGTTTTTTTTATTGATAAATAGTGTGGCCATGTTGTTGTGGATCCAGAATCAGTGTGGTATTCTAGTTTTGACCTATTCAGATAAATCAATAAATAGTTGAGTTTGGTTTGGTAAAAAAGTGTGGGTTTCTAGTTCATTTTGATAAATAGTTCAGTTTCCTTTGGTAAAAAAGTGTGGTTTTCTAGTTCAGTTTGATAAATAGTTCAGTTTCCTTTGGTAAAAAAGTGTGGTTTCCTAGTTCAGTTTCCTTTGGTAAAAAAGTGTGGTTTCCTAGTTCAGTTTGTAAAAAAGTGTGGTTTCCTAGTTCAGTTTGATAAATAGTTCAGTTTCCTTTGGTAAAAAAGTGTGGTTTTCTAGTTCAGTGTGGTTATCTAGTTCAGTTTCTTTTGGTAAAAATGTGTGTGTGGTTTCCTAGTGCAGTTTGATAAATAGTTCAGTTTCCTTTGGTAAAAAAGTGTGGTTTTCTAGTTCAGTTTGATAAATAGTTCAGTTTCGTTTGGTAAAAAAGTGTGTGGTTTTCTAGTTCAGTTTCCTTTGGTAAAAACTTGTGGATTTCTAGTTCATTTTGATAAATAGTTCAGTTTGCTTTGATAAAAAGGTGTGGTTTTCTAGTTCAGTTTGATAAATAGTTCAGTTTGCTTTGGTAAAAAAGTGTTGTTTTCTACTTCAGTTTGATAAATAGGTCAGTTTCCTTTGGTAAAAAAGTGTGCTTATCTAGTTCAGTTTGATAAATAGTTCAGTTTCCTTTGGTAAAAAAGTGTGGTTTCCTAGTTCAGTTTGATAAATAGTTCAGTTTGCTTTGGTAAAAAAGTGTGGTTTTCTAGTTCAGTTTGATAAATAGTTCAGTGTGGTTATCTAGTTCAGTTTCCTTTGGTAAAAATGTGTGTGGTTTCCTAGTTCAGTTTGATAAATAGTTCAGTTTCCTTTGGTAAAAAAGTGTGTGGTTTTCTAGTTCAGTTTCCTTTGGTAAAAAAGTGTGGGTTTCTAGTTCATTTTGATAAATAGTTCAGTAAAAAGTGTGGGTTTCTAGTTCAGTTTGATAAATAGTTCAGTTTGCTTTGGTAAAAAAGTGTTGTTTTCTACTTCAGTTTGATAAATAGGTCAGTTTCCTTTGGTAAGTGTGGTTTTCTAGTTCAGTTTGATAAATAGTTCAGTTTCCTTTTGGTAAAAAAGTGTGGTTTCCTAGTTCAGTTTGATAAATAGTTCAGTTTGCTTTGGTAAAAAAGTGTGGTTTTCTAGTTCAGTTTGATAAATAGTTCAGTGTGGTTATCTAGTTCAGTTTCCTTTGGTAAAAAAGTGTGGTTTTCTAGTTCAGTTTGATAAATAGTTCAGTGTGGTTATCTAGTTCAGTTTCCTTTGGTAAAAATGTGTGTGGTTTCCTAGTTCAGTTTGATAAATAGTTCAGTTTCCTTTGGTAAAAAAGTGTGTGGTTTTCTAGTTCAGTTTCCTTTGGTAAAAAAGTGTGGGTTTCTAGTTCATTTTGATAAATAGTTCAGTTTGCTTTGGTAAAAAAGTGTGGTTTTCTAGTTCAGTTTGATAAATAGTTCAGTTTCCTTTGGTAAAAAAGTGTGTGGTTTTCTAGTTCAGTTTCCTGTGGTAAAAAAGTGTGGGTTTCTAGTTCATTTTGATAAATAGTTCAGTTTGCTTTGGTAAAAAAGTGTGGTTTTCTAGTTCAGTTTGATAAATAGTTCAGTTTGCTTTGGTAAAAAAGTGTTGTTTTCTACTTCAGTTTGATAAATAGGTCAGTTTCCTTTGGTAAAAAAGTGTGCTTATCTAGTTCAGCTTGATATATAGTTCAGTTTCCTTTGGTAAAAAAGTGTGGTTTTCTAGTTCAGTTTGATAAATAGTTCAGTTTCCTTTGGTAAAAAAGTGTGGTTTCCTAGTTCAGTTTGATAAATAGTTCAGTTTGCTTTGGTAAAAAAGTGTGTTTTCTAGTTCAGTTTGATAAATAGTTCAGTTTGCTTTGGTAAAAAAAGTGTTGTTTTCTACTTCAGTTTGATAAATAGGTCAGTTTCCTTTGGTAAAAAAAGGTGCTTATCTAGTTCAGTTTGATAAATAGTTCAGTTTGCTTTGGTAAAAAAGTGTTGTTTTCTACTTCAGTTTGATAAATAGGTCAGTTTCCTTTGGTAAAAAAGTGTGCTTATCTAGTTCAGTTTGATAAATAGTTCAGTTTCCTTTGGTAAAAAAATGTGGTTTTCTAGTTCACTTTGATAAATAGTTCAGTTTGCTTTGGTAAAAAAGTGTGGTTTTCTAATTAAACAATGTTTATTCTTACAGATGGCCAGAGCCAAGAAACCAAGAATTAAAACTTTTGCTGTAAAGAGTCAACATAAGAAAAAGAACATAAGATCTCCAACATCTTATGTGCAATACAAATGCAATGTTTTTGGCTTTGCAAAATCAATGCAAGTGTACAAGCCAATGCTTCAACAACGCAATGATGTCTGCAATCATTTGAGCAAGACACCATTTTGAAGTCTGATCAAGTTCTACATGGATGATGAAATCATTGCAACAGAAAGGAAAAAGAAGTCTGATATGGATCTGATCAAGATTATGCAATGCTATGACTCCAAGCAACAAAAGTTCAAATTCGGAGATCATGAGCCAAGAGGAATATCAAGTGAAGATGTTGCTCAAATTTTTGGATTGAACAACCAAGGAGTTGAACTGCCAAACACAGACAAATCCACAAAGAACATGAAGGACAACTTTGTGAAAACATATTTTGCGAACCAAAAAATAGTGAAAAAGAAGGACATTCTTGAAGCGTACCAAAAATCAATCCAAGATGAAACTCCTGAAGGGGCAAAAGCTGCTGCTTCAATCATATGTGCGCATCTCCTACAATCCCTCTTATTTGCAAACTCCGGAACATACATCTCATGGAGCTTCATAACAATTTGTGGGGAATTGGACCAAATCAGCAAATACAACTGGGCAAAAGGAGTGAGGGACTACTTGTTCAAGATGATTAACAAATCAAAGAAAAAGAGGAAAAATGGAGAAGAATCAGCAACAACATGCGGATGCACTGCCCCTATTTTGGTAAGAAATAAGAACTATATTTTAAAAACATGAATTCTGTTTTATAAATTACACAAGAAAGTAATTCAAAGTTCTTATTTCATGCAGTATTGGATTTGTCTTCACTCCAATCTGGTGGAGACAATAAGTGGACGAGACATGGTTCCTGCCATTGGAAGATGGGACATAACCAAAATCCACAAAGCAATAAGAGATATTTCAGTTCAACAAATTGAGGTAAGGACCAATAATAAAAATATTTCAATCTACATTTGAATAAACAATATATTTTTGCACTTTATAGTTTCATATCATGGTGATCTTTACAGTTTAAAGTTTCAGAAGTAGTGGCTTCATAATCATATAGAAATAGTTCAAATTTGAAGTTCAATAATAATTCAACTTTGCATTTGTACCAACAATGAAATCTGCATAATCTCTAATACAACAAATCCACCAGTAGTTTCTAAATTTCTTTTCATGTTTGCAGTTTAAAAGAGTTCATGTCCGATAATGTAATCATACAAAATCCGGATAATAATGTCATACTACAAATATTGATAGTTTACAATTTCAGAAACAGTGTCATAATAATGATATAGGAATAGTTTAGATTTCATGTTGTATATATAGTTTCTCTTAGCATTTGTATAAACAGTAACATATATTACACTATTACACTAACTAAAAGTGTAATTGTACATTCAGTAAATAGTTTGCCTTCTTTTAAGTTTAATAAACAGTGTTTACGAAACAATGACATTATTATGTAATTTAACAGCTATTAAATGTGTGACTCTACAGATTGGTGGTGGTATTCCTTGTTCTAAACCATGTCACCAGATTCCTACTGTTTACAAGAAAAAAGAAAAGAAGGCAACAGGAAGGAAAAGGAAGAGAACTGAAGCAGAAGCTCAAGAAGATCACAGTATCACCATCCATGAAGCTCAGTTACAGTTTGATCAACTGTACAAAGAAGAATTGACGAAACTTGATGAAATTTATCGAAAGGACATCATCGGGATTGATAACACTTTAGGTGTGGAAGGTTTTGAAGAGTTTAAAAGATGTGCGAGCAGGGATCAAAAGAGGTATCTAGTCCTCAGTCACATGATGATATATGCACTTGACAACCTACACACAGATTCAATTGTAACAAATCAAACAGCTGGAGCACTCAACAGAAACATTGAAAATCTTGTGCAAGAACAAAATGAGGACAAGCAGAAGATTTATTCAATGAAATTTGAAATTAGACGGTTGCAATTAAAGAACGCAGCAACTTCTATGAAAGTAAATGAACTTCTGGATGAAGTTGGAAATTTGAAGAAGAAGCTACTGGAAAACCAACAAATAGTACCAGATCTAAATGCTTCAACTGAGGAAGATCAAAATTTCAAGGATCCAGTTGAAGAGCATACACATGATAAGGATACTGCTACCGAGGATCCAGTTCAAGAGAATGCAAATGAAAATGATGTGGCTATGAAGGATCCAGAACAAGGGCATGCAACTGATTGTGATCCAGATGAAAATGAGGAGGATCAAGCTGAGGAAGATCAAGAGCATGAAGGAAAAGACATTGCCACTGAAAAAGGGACCTCTGGAGTTCAACAAGATGTTCAAATGCAGACTCCAACTAGTAAGGACCCTGAAGAGCAAGGAAAAGAAACTGCCAAGAAGAAGACGAGAACACTAATAAAAAATGTACGAAAGAGGGATGATCATAAACCAAATGTCGATCCACAGTATGATTATATCCCCATCCAGAAAAAGAAAAAGAAGGCCAAATACATCTATGCTGTGAGTGACAGTGAAAGCCCTTCAATCGTTCCGTCACAAAGCCAACCGTTGGAGCCAATAATTGAGAAAGAAAAGGAGCAGCACCAGCAGCCAAAGGTTCAATCACCCTTGAATCCAATTGCTGAAGAAACAGCAAAGAAGCATCCAAAGAAGCCAAAGCAAACAAAGGAAAAGCTTGACAAACGTGACAAACGGTATCGTCTACCTGCATCAACAAGGGCGTACAAGTTACTTGAAGATGAGACAAAAGAAAAATTCAAGGAATATTACAGACAACAGAAAATGTAAGTTTACATTATTAATCAGAACTTAATACATGTGCACACACACACACACACACACACATATATATATATATAATACTTTTTATTTTCTCACACAGGGACTACTTCTGGATGCAACCAAGGCAATGCTCCATGGCAACTGAGCTTGTTGTCCTAAAAACAGATCTGACATCATTGTTTGTGGATGGAGCAATCGACGCCAACATAATTGATGCTTCATTCTACATAATGGCAGAAAACAAATCAAAAACAGGGCAACAACAAAATCTGTTTCTTCCTTCATTCATCTTTGTAAGTGCCAAACAGTTTTTCTTTACAAAAATTTGTGTTTGTGCGATTTTATAAATATTTTGTAAATTTAATTAACTTTCATAAATAGTGTTTAGTGTTTTGGTTCAGTTTAAGAATTAGTGTTACTTATTAATTAAGATTAATAAATAAATGTGTATTGTTGGGTCAGAATGACATGGAGAAAGAAAAAAGCAAGAGTGATCAGGAGCATAGTGACAAAACATTGAAGACAATCTTACAAGATAATGTGGATAAAGTTGGAAAGGTCTTCATAGTGATCAAGGATTACTTCCACTTTAGCTTGGTAGTTTGGGACATTAAAGATGGAAAAATGACACACTACAATTCCAAACTACCGAGGCTACATGGGAATACAGACCAATACTTTGATCATGCTCTGCAAGTGGTAAGAAAAAAACCATAACTCAAACTTCATAATACAATTTCTTTTTTTATTTTTTCTTCTTTTTTGTTTTGTTTTGTTTTGTTTTTTATGTTATTTTTATTTGATTTGGCAGAGAGACAAAATAGAAGCACTTTACAAAGATTTCAAAGGTGACAGCAGCCTCACAATAGAAATTCAAAGATGTTTAACTTGTGCACAACAAAAGGAGGACTCGTAAGTACAAACAAGAAGTAGATCTCTATATTTTTCAATCAAATTTATACATTCTAGGAAAATATGGAAACGAGACACAGAAAACAGAAAACAAAATCATTCTAGGAAAAATATGGTTTAAATTTAGACTTTGCAAAATAGTGTCATAATATAGTTTCAGAAATAGTTCCAGATTGCAAAACAGTGTTACAAACAAGAAATAGTTCCATTTTCTTCAGTACTTATCTGTGATCTAATTAAATTATATGCAAAATAAAACACAAAAAGAACAAAAAAAAAAAAATCATTATGGGGAAAATATGGTATAAATTTACAGTATGCAAAATAGTGTCATGATCCAGTTTCAGAAATAATTTCATTTTTCACTTTCAATATGTCATCAAATGTTATAATATGATTTCATTATTTGTCATACTTAATTGTTTTTTCAAAAACAAAAAAAAAATGCAGATTGGATTGTGGCATATTTGTCATTCAATTTGCAATGCAAGTGCAAGAGGGCAAACCAATACAAGCCACCTTTGAGAAGGAAGAAGTATTTGCCAAGAGAGCTCAAATTGCAACTATGCTTGTGAATCACGAGAATAGTTATGCAAATGGACTGAAGAAGATAATTGAAGACAGAAGACGACAAAATAAACATGGTCAATATGATGACATTCCGGATGAGGATTTTATTACAATAGCCTGAGTTATACAAATTACGTTTTATATCAATGTACGAATTTACTTTATGACATTTACTATCATTTTTTAAATATAAATTTGTTTCATCTATTATACAACACAATCAAATTAAATAAATACAACAACCATACAAAAAACAACCACATTTTATTATACAACTATGATTTTGATACGACTATTCAAAAAACAACCACATTTTATTATCCAAAGAATATACTTATCAATTTAGATAAATTTATGCAAAACAAATAACAGCTACATGTACCCACTATATCTGAAAAATGAAAAATAACAGCTATTTATTCTTTCTTTTTTTTTCAGTGCCAGATCAGCACCCAAATTTCCCATCCTTCACACATAATTAGCCCCCGGCAAAAATCATCATTTCACACTCTCACACTAACTTCACATTCTCTCCCTAACAACAACTTCCATTTTCACGCACAAATAAGCCATTCACGATGAAGAAACTGCATGCACCATAAAAAACCCAGCCCCCAGCACAAATCATCTATCCTCATTTTTCGATTTCGTACATCATTCCAGTTCTTTCACGGACGAATTCAAGCAAATTTCAACTTCGGTGAGCAACTTGGTCGCAGAAATACCCAGAAAATAAACAAAGGTAACAATCTTACAATTTTTCTCAACATATTTCACAAAATCATACGGTTCATTGTTTTTAGAACTAACATCTACTGGAATGAAGCATATACAATAATATGCATCAACTTAAACAAAACCCATAGTATACTATTTCCGTAAATTTACTTTGTTATTTACTCTCAGTACGACTCCATCACAGATCCACCCAAAAAAACACTATTTACTAGCCAATCGTTCTAATATATAAACATACATTATGCTATTACACGAACTAGTGTGATTCTCTGTTTGTAATTTGTACACTTCAGTAAAATACTTCACGATTTTTTAGTTTAATAAACAGTGTTTACGAAATAGTTTGCAATTTTTGCTTCATTTTGTAAATAGAATTGAAATGTACGGAAATAGTATAATCTGGGATGCATTCACGAAATAGTATAAACATATATTACGCTATTACACGAACTAGTGTGATTCTCTGTTAATAATTTGTACATTCAGTAAATAAACAGTGTTTACGAAACAGTTTACAAATTGCTTCATTTATAAATAGAATTGCACTTTTTTCCAGATCTTACACTTAATACACCTCCTAATGTGCATTTCTATTTATAATTTATTTAGTTATATGAATCTTATAAAGATTTATGCACTTATAAAAATGTTTTGTATTTTCATATATTGTAATTCACCTTGGTATGTTTCAGATATAGTGTGTACACTCTTACTGCTTTTTATTTCTTTACAATCAAGTTGCATTCTAATAAAACTGTATTGACAGATGGTTTCAGTTAGAATAACTGTACAAATGTCAAACTCAACAAAGGCCAATGTCAAAATGATATTGAAAAAAACAAAGAGGACGCAACAAAGGAAAATGCTTGGAGAAATAGAAAACATATCACATACAAAGAAGGAGACATTTCATCTACAGATTGACACCACTACTGAAGAAGAAGTTGGAGAACCAATGCAAAGTGAAAAGAAAAAAGTGCAAAGAAAACAACCACTACAAAGGCAGCGGAAGAGGGAGACACAACCTAAAGAACAGAACCATTGTGAATCAAAGAGACAGAAGAAAAGATGCAAAACACTACAACCACCAACAGCAATCAAGAGAAAGAAAAAAGAAAATGCCAAACCAGTTTCAGAATCAAACAAGCAACAAATTGAAGAAGGAATAGGGCAAAAAGAGGCAATACAACAAACAATTGAGCATAGTGACAAAATTGACACATTGCAGGACAAAAATGTTTCACCAATGGCAAAAGAAAAAGAGCAAGAAACAGATATTGAAGCTCCAAAAAGCAACAATGCTCTCAACAAGAATGATCTGCAAGTCAAAAAGCAAGCATTCAGTCAAAAAGCAACAAAACCAACGACAAAAAAGGGAAAGAAAGTCTTACCTGAAATTCCATCATTCAACTGGGTTTAAAAGATGAGCTTTCTTCACAACCGGATGACCTTCCAGCAACAAATCACATAGACGGCAGCATGAATTGGACACAACTTCAAGTCTACAAGATGCTGAAACCAGATGATAGAAGAAGAATAACTCAATTCTGGTTAACAGACAGCAGGTAAGTAATACAAAACAAAACTCTTAACTGAAGTTTTTTTACACAATCCCATAACTTTAGAAGCACTAACGAATTAATGTATAACTAAAACTTTTGCACTGTCCTGCATTGATGAATACTGGACGGCTGAAACTACAGATTTCAACTATTACAGAATAATGGTGTTGAAAGAAGATCTGCACAGTTTGATGGCAAATGGACCTACATCAACTCAGATTGTTGATTCTTTCTGCTACCTGAAAAGAGAAAAAGAGAACTTAACGAAACAAATGAACTTCTATGTCTCCACAACAATCTTTGTGAGTAAACAAAACAACTAATATTTTGCACAATATATTTACATATACATATAAAAATTAGAACAATTAATCTGTAATTATGATTTTCGATGATTTTCATTTTCAACAGCACAACATCAATGAACAAAGCATTGAAACAACTGTGCGAAACAAGGAAAGGCTCTACAACCAATTGATGGACCAATATGGAAAAGTATCAAAGATTTTCTTCCCATTGTTTCATTACAACCATTTCTCCTTGGTAGTTTTGGACACAAAAAATGCAGAAATGATTCATTACAATTCTCTTCGACAAAGCACAACAGATGAGGATTTGGACTTTGATTGTTACTGGGAAAATGCAACAATAGTGGTAAGCAAAAACGCACAACCAAAAACTCTGTCATATTTATAGAAAACAAGCATCTTATTATTACATTATAAATTTTTGCAGGGCCTCTTTGTTCAATATTGGCTTGATAAAGCAAGGAAATCAACAAGCAATTTGAATGTTATGGATTCAAATCAAGCCACAATGAAGAAAATCAATTCCATCAAAAGTGACTTTGAATTCCAAGTCAAAGAAGACAGAACCTGTGCACAACAAAAACCAACATCGTACGTTAAAAAAATTAAAAGCATTTTAGTTATACATATGTATAGTTTGTGTTTACTGCAGTTTCAGAAACAATATGAATAATTTGATGCGGTTATAGGAATAGTTTGTTTTTTAAACAACTACTCTATACGACACACTTCATTCTTCATTTCATTTTAATACTCATAATCATTGACTTGATTTTCTTTGTAAATCAGATTAGATTGCAGCTTATACATGATGAGCTTCATTGACCAACTCTCAACTAACCGGAAGGTTCAAAGACGTATCAAAGATTACCAAGTCATAAAAGCAAGGAAAGATATCCTCGTGGATTTGATGAACCACGATTTCAGTTGGACAAAGGAACAAGAAGCATATATCAAAATCTCACAACAAATGACAAGCATTGGACATTAGAATCAAAAATAAAAAATACGCATTATATGTAATTTTGATGCGGATGTACTTTTTTAAGGTTCAAGCTTACTTTTGCTATGGTTTACAAATGTTATTGTTGAACATGTTTGTATTCATTTTAACAAGCACTTTGCACTTTACAAATGTTATGGTTTACATAGCTATTTCAAAAAATGAAGATCACTATTTATGTATTCATATACAAACTATTGCTGGAACTGTTAAACACTGTTTCATAACTTTAACAACTGTTTATTAAAATGAAAAATCTGTTTCATTAAAGTCATAAAAATTAAAATCATTGTACGTAAGTGTCAACCAATTTTAAATCCAACCAAATTGTTGGCCAATCGAAGTTTCATAAAAAGATCGAGCGATGGTTTTTTTTCATTTTCTATAACCTAAAATGGAATGTTAACTAGATCAAGAATGAAAACCAACATACTTGCCTCCTACAAAAAGCCTTACATTCACTTAAAAAAATTAAATGCAACACACATATAATTACATACAACCTACAAAACAGATATTGAAACCACAAAGCCATAAACTTAGATGTGTATTCACTGTTTATCAAACTCAACATACTGTTTCGTAAAACTGGAAATACTAAAACATTGAATTCATCCCTATTTATCACTCCAACATAATTCCAAATCAACAATTACATACTCCCAAACACCAATTGAAATAAAAGAAACAATATTCAAAATGAAAATCTGTTACATATCACCAAAAACTCCAATCTCTCAAAACCAAAAATAAAAAATCAACCGTCTTGTATAACAACTTTACATGAAACCTTATTATGCCCCGAACATCCACACCTACTACAAGTGACAGTCTTCTTATTCCCACTGATTTCCCCAGCAGATTTGATCCTAGTTTTCTTTGGTCTTCCAGATGGAATCTTTGTAATTGGAGGCCTCACACCATTTATGATAGTATTAACATTCGGCTTTTCCAAATCTGAAGATGGATGCATGACAAATTGATATGTTTTCCGATAAAAGCTTGCTTTCCAGTAATCATCAACGTAATAAAAAACATCACGATTATCATGTTGCAGCACCTGCAAAGCATGTGAACATGGAAAACAATTATGCTGCCATTGCACACAAGAACATGTCCTATCATCAAGACAAACAACAAACCGATTCCGCTCCGTCCTAACTTCAAAAACATCTGCATCAGAACGACTAATCCTCCAATGCATGCCCTCCTTCAACATCAACTTCATCTCATTTTCTTTCTTTGGACACAAAATCGTATGAATATTCTGACCAAATATTCTCTTCTCAGCCATACTACCCATAAGCCGAACTCTAAGGTCTTCAAGAAGATCCATAAGTGGCATGCAACGACTATTCGACACCATGGCGTTAAAAGATTCCGAAAGTGCATTGCTCATCAATCCCCATCTCTTACTAGGAAAATGGGCAATAGCGTAGTTCTCTTTTGGCAAATCACACAAAAAATTCTTCACATGCCCTCGCCCATTATCCTTGAATTCCGCCATACAATCATCAAAATCAGATGGAGTACATGCATACGCACAATTTGCCAACAGATTCATCATTTTCTTCTTTAGTCCTTCACCAGCAGCCTTTGGAAATAAAGTACTCACATTCTGTTTCAAATGAACAATACAAAATGAATGTGGACACTCGGGAAAGAATTCTCGAATGCTCTTCAAAATACCATCATGTCTATCCGACATAAAAGTGATCACCCTCCCTTGAGGCTTCAATATACCAGATAATATTCCCAAAAACCATCTCCAATTTGCTATCGTTTCTGAATCAACAATAGCATAAGCAACCTCAAAAATCTCTGCACAACATAAGTGAAAATGCACTGTCAAATGTCAACTGCTTCTGAAACTGTAATTGAACTATTTATTAAACTCTGTGTGAAATAGTAATGCATCTTTTTTCCTTTATTTGAAAATAAAATCAAAGATCAATCCACAACAAAAACAAACAGATACAGTCAAGTATCACCTATTTATGAGACTGATTGAACTATTTCTTAAACTATTCTTCAACCATTTGTGGATATGTTTCTTTTGCCCAGTAAGAAAACAGAAACAAATAATATAAAATATAAAAGTCTGAAATTATTAACTCACCATCGTTGCCATTTTTTGCACAGCAAGATAGAAGTGTTCCCTTGTATTTGCTCTTGATAAAAGTACCATCAATGAATAACATCGGGCGACAAAACATGAAACCTTTTATCCATGCATCATAAGCAATAAACAAACGAAGAAATCTATTGCTCTCTGGTACAACTTCAAGCTCAAAAACAGATCCATGATTGCTTGAACGGACAGATTCAACATACCAAGGCAAAAACTTGTAAGCATCAACGTCGTCACCATTTAACTCAAAAATTGCCCTCTTTTTGCCAAAGTATGCAGTAGAATAATCAATATCTAATCCATAAAACTGTTTTAAGTTTGAAATGATATCCTTCGGTTTAATAAAAGGATTTGACTGAACCTTATCCTTGATGAGAGAAGCAACAAACTGTCGTCCAACAACTTTGTTTTTCTTCTTTCGAATCATACCCTTGCATGTATGCACATTATGCAACTTCCGAATAACAAAAAAGTCATTAATATCACACTTGGATGCATACACACGCCAAAGACAACCATCAGATTCCTTCCTAGAACACTCCGCATTAATGCGATTCTTATCATTCTTCAAATACTTCAAATCAAAACCACATTCAACAGAAAACTTCTTCAACTTATCTCGAAAATCAACGCAGCCACCCCTAAAAACTTGCCCCTCAGATTCTATGTAACTATCCCATTCACATGACATATAATTGTAGACACAATGAGAACCATACTTCCTAAATGATCATTTTCACTAACCATAGAGTCTGATGTACGACAAGAAGAAGATATGCTTTCCGTAGGTAATTCAACCATAGAACCATCACATTTATCCATAACCAATATTTCTACAAAGGATTTCCCAACAACATCAAGAACCATCAACATATTCATAACATCGGCATCACAATCTAATAGGCAAATAGGATCTTCATTCAAAGCATATCGCAACTCAAAACAACCAACTCTCAAACCCTCAAACCTAGAACAAAGATCAATGCAAATCTGACTGAACGTAGAAGTTGATGAAATAGAACTAACAACAGATAAACCACCATATGTAAACCGAACTAGTTTACCATTCTCCATCACTATTGAACAAAAACAAAACAATTCAAATCAGAACACAATCTTTTATACACATAACAATAAACCACAACAAAATGTAAAAACAACAACTGTTTATTAATCTGTTGCAAGTCTAAATTCCAATCTTTGTAAAACAAATCAATACCTATTAGTTAAACAGTATGTATATAAAGTGAAAAAAAATAACACTATTTATAAAACACAACAATCACAAAAACCAAAAGTAAACTGAAATATCCACTGTTTCGTAAAAAAAGAACACTATTTCTTAAAAATGTTAAAAACATCAAATGTGATGAACACCTATTAGTTAAAACAAATATACATATAAAGTGAACAAAAATAAAACTATTTATAAAACACAACAATCACAAAAACAAAAAGTAAACTGAATATCCACTGTTTCATAAAAAAAGAACACCATTTCTGAAAAAATGTTAACAACATCAAATGCGATGAACACGAATTAATTCATAATAAATTGCCGAAAGCTGAAAACAAAATCAAGATGAACAACATACAATATAAACAAAACAAAAACATAAAAAAACAAAACAATCAAAACTTACCTCAGATTCTTCGAAATAAGAAACTCCTAACTGAAATTTTCACAAACCGGAATCAATCTGCTAATCTGAAAATAAATCAACAAAAATATACAAGTCAAACAAAAAAGCTAAGCATATTACAACAACAACAACAACAAAATCGAATTCAAAACTACAAAAACAATGTCGATTACCTCCAAACGAAAATCGAACCAAATATGAAAGACGATCACTCCAGTGAAAATATTCAAGCAAAACGAACAACACCGATAACAAGGATTCAATAGAATATCAAAACATGCAACCACGGCGAATCTGTTCCGAAACAAAAGTTTATTTCAGAAAAATCCCCCTAACAGGGACAAAGAACAACGGCGATCATGATTTCAAAATGCGCTCTCGACATTGGTCGGCAAGCATTACTCAAACCACTCAACCAGATTCGGAAAAAAAATGAAGAACTCTCTGCAACTGGTCTGCAAAAATTAAAATTCAATAAATCTATACGTTCGGCTAACTAGAATAGTTAAGTTAGGTTAACCAAATCCGTTAAGGGTAAAGTTGACAAATCACCATGTTATTTTGTTTGGGCTATTTTATTTGGGCTGATATAAAAGTGGGCTTTGTACTAACCATTAAATAAACTTCCAATGTGGTTTTTGGTTAAAAGTTAAACTTTTCAGGCCCTTTTGGTTAGTTTTCCTTATATTATTTGCTAAATTTCGTTGTGAATTTATTGAGTTATGATCTTTTTTTAAACAATGACTTAGAATCTGAAAATTCTGGACGAAAACATGTTAATTTGGGTTTCTATATTGTCAAAAGGGAAAAGTAATGCTCTATGTAGTTTTATATATATATCATACTAAGAAATAAGTGCAATTGGTTTTCTGGAACCAGTCATTGGAATAGTTAATTTTATATATGATTATTCCTACATACTTCTTGTTCTTGAAACTGCATAATTGTTTGGTAATAATTAATTTGACCGAAAGGGGCCGTTATTTTAGTTTGATTGCATCTTTACATGGTACCCAACTTGGAAATGCAGTTATATCGCATCTCTTTGATATTAGATAGTTGCCGCTGATCATGTTTTTCGCAAACTTGCATGGTTACAGTTAAAAAATAAAAATAAAAAATTAGACACAATCTTTCAAAAATCGTATAAAAGAAATACAATATGACTTAAACGCTATGAGTAAAAGTTGTTTTAATTGGGTGGTAAACTAAATCATAGAATATGAATTTATTGAGTTCTCATGGTTCTTTGATTTTCATATGTTAGACACCGTGCTATGTCCTAAAATTCATTCATTGTGTATTATATCGTCATCCTCATATATAGTAACCTGCAAAAAGATTTGCAGTATGTACTTTCATAAGTTTTACTTGCACTCAAGGTTCTAAAAGTCGCTAGGCGCTAGTCGGGCGGCGGGCTGGGGCCTAGCGCCTAGGCGGGCACCTAGACGGACTAGGCGGATTTAAATAAATCTATCATATTTCGTGTAAATAAATGTCTGCTTATACTTGAAATATATATAATTTCATCATAAACTACAAAATAGAATGCATATATATTATGAAGTATTGTAACATAATGAAAACATGTGACATAAGGATATAATGTGTGTTCATTTAAGTATGCAACAAGTCTCTTACAATTTATTGGAAAAAAATAAAATGCAAAATGAAAGTTATCTATTTTGTCTAAGTGAGTTGGGACCTAGGCGGGTGTTTAGGCGGGTCTAGGCGGGTGCCTAGGCGGTCTAGGCGGTGCCTCAGCAGGTTTAGGCGTCATTTCTTAATTTTCAAACGCCTAGGCATTAATCGGGGCGGTGGCCAGCCGCCTAGCGCCTAGGCGGGGCCTAGGCGGTGCTAGGCGGGGATTTTTAGAACAGTGCTTGCACTATTAACTTTTTTATGTTACTAATATTGTCAATTATTATATATATGAGTGATTATATATTGACTTTGTATGCCTTAGTTCTTTCAATGTATTTGATGATAAAATAAAATCAAAAGCGTATATATAGTCGGTGCCGTGTTACAATGGGATTTGGTCAAAACAATATCTTTGTTGATCATCTTGGTTTATACTTTTGGAAAAAGAAAAAAAAACACCTTGGGAAATTATATTTGGGTTTTACTTTTCCATCTCTTAATCAGATGTTACAAATTGTGAATTATATGTTGATTGAGTTTTGCTTTGTTGAGCTTTGGTATCACAGTGAGAATAAAGTCACAAGAATAGATTAATATTTTGTCTTCATTGCAAGACATGCATGTAAGTTACTCTTTGAGAACAAACAAATAATATTAAACTTTTCTTCAAGGTGTGTGTAATTTACTCTTATTTTTTATATCTTATATATACTGAAATTGATTTGAGATTTTCTTGAAATTAATTTTCTAATAAGCGCCACAATGTGGGGGGTATGTTTCATTGCTCGTAACCATGTTTATTCTAGTGAAGCTATGAATGATTATGCACTTTAAACAACTTATATGTGAAATTATGACTAAAATATTTTTTAGTTTGCAGTTAGTTATAACATGCAGCCCTGAATGAGTTTTGAAGCGGGCAATCTCCTGCAAGGTATAGGTCACATGTACTCTTGGAGAACTCACCTAAGTGAGAGTAGTTGTGAAGCCACGACTGTGAGGATTGGGCTGTCCTCTAATAACTCTCATGAGAATCACGATTAAGGGCATGGCCATAAATAGCGCTAACCCGCGCCAAGTTTTTTATCGGTACCATGTGTGTTATGTGGATGCAAATTTCCGCCTCCTTCTTCTTGGACAAAATTGCACCTACAAAACAATTAACACCTTAGGGCCAAGGCCAAGAGCCTCACGCGCCCACGATGAATTGGGGGGGGGGGGCTTTGGCCGAAGAACCTCTGATGCCAAAGTTAGAATTTAGAAAGAAAACAGTTTAGAGAGCTTTTGGAGTTTTGCAAGAGTGTAGACTTAGGTTTTTAGAGAAAATGGGGTAGTATATATAGGGCATGGCCGGTCCCCTTTGGAGAAAAGGTGGCCGGCCCTTTGGGGTATTTTTGGTGTGTAATGGGTGATAAATTGGTATAATGGGTGATTAATGGATTAATGATGAATAAATCCATTAATTAGCCAATTAACTCAATTTATGCGGAATATTTTGTAGGTTATGGAATGATAGCTAATTGATTAGCTAAAAGAGGGAAAAAGAGGTAAAAAAATATATGGAATGAAATGGGTTTTGGGAGTTACCTTGTAAAAGGGACTTGATGAGATGGATTTTGAATTCGTTACCTATTTTGGGCACTTTTGACTTGGTTGAGGGATGATTGCCCGCTGCTTGCGCGTAGGAATCCCGATATGCCTCCAGGGTACTTTTGTCCTCTTTTATCCAAAGATCCACGTGTCACCTTGTGGTTATTTTTGACTCCATAAATGCCCTCACACCTGTTGGGCTGCCCGCAGGAAAGGGCAGCATGTGTAGAGATCTCCAACTTTGATGCAGATTCTCTCTTGGACTTGGAATTAGATTCTTCTAGGAAAGGAAAATAAATTGGCTCCAAAGCCTATTTAAGCCTACCTTAAGTAGGGGATTAAATCAACTTCGGAAGGTAATTATTTATCCCTACAAGAAAGAGAGAAAGCTAGAGGATATTTGTTCCCCCTCCCATAGCACTCTTCTTTGCTTGCCCGTGCAAAGAACCATCTTCCGTTGATTTCTTTGTCTTCTTCGCGCCGCACCGATGTACGAAAAACTTAATTCTTCTTGTCTTCTTCTTGGGAGGTACTACCACATGGCAGCCGTCGGGGCGGTGCGGTACGTCGGCTGGCATGGGCCAAGAGTTAGCTTGGCATAGGCCAATGAGGTGGTGTGGCAGGGGCCATTGCTTGTGCTGCTTGGCTTGACTGGAGCCAAAGATTGGCTCGGCATAGGCCGAGAAAGTGGTGTGGCATGGGCTATGGTTTGGGCTGCTTTCCAAAAATAAGGAAACTGTTTGAGTTTGATTTCTCAGCTGCCGTAGATGGAGTAGTCAAGGATGAAGCTACCGAGATCGGAGCAGTGGTTGTTGCCCCCTGACCATTCGCAGCCTAATTGGTCTTCAAGCATTCGATCTTTTGAACTATGTGGCCTTCTCACACTTAGAGCTTACCCAGATGGGTGTCAGGGAATTAGTTTACCCTCTCGCACTGGAGAGCAATTAGTTTACCCTATCGCATTGGAGAGCAATTGGTTTACCCTTTCGCACTGGAGAGCAATTAGTTTATCCTCTCGTACTGGAGAGCAGACCCTTTTGGGTGTCGGGGAATTGGTTTACCCTCTCGCACTGGAGAGCAATTAGTTTATCCTCTCACACTGGAGAGCAAACCCATATGGGTGTCGGGGAATTAGTTTACACTCTCGCACTGGAGAGCAATTAGTTTATTCTCTCGCACTAGAGAGCAAACCCATATGTGTGTCGGGGAATTAGTTTACCCTCTCACACTAGAGAGCATGAAAGTTGTTGTCATGAGTGCAACTAAGGAAAGCTGGACTGCTGGACAATCGAAATAATCCTTAGCCTGCAAGGTCATGTTTGGCGATCTGCTTGAGACTTCGAACTGCTTGTGGTACCCGCGTAAAGGTGTAAGCGCAGTGAGCTGCTCCCAGAATTATTGTGCCATCATTAGGTATTTCGTCGTGTGCCATTTTGAGGCTTGGTTGGCGCGAGCCACAGGCAAGATCGTCATGGCTGGGAGCCATGGTGCAAGATTGGCACAGTTATGAGCCATGGTGATACATCAATGGCTGTCGGAAGCCGTGGAGCAGGTAGGCACGGCTGTGAAAGCAGAGTTGGGACTGGCTTGGGCCAGGTTGTGTGCAACAGGAGGAATTGGCGTGCGTGTTGAGAACAAGGCCTGCCCCCGGTTCTTGTGTCCTTCTGGTACTCGTCTGCCCCCGGCGCGCCATTAGGCTCAGCTGCTGCATTTATTGGAATAGAAGTAGTCTTTATATCCGGCAATCTATGTGGGGTAGTCCCGTCTGCTCGATCTTGTCATTGAAAGATGACTCGCTTATGCTGGTGATGTCTCATCGGAGCACCTTGTCAATAGTTTCGTTGCGCGGGAAATCGCACAATCGCTCGGTCAGGAGCCTTTCTACTTCTTCCTGAATTTGTCTTTGTTGGGGTGGCAGAGCTCTCGGCTTCCCCGATCATGACCTGCTGGTCTAAGCTGCTCTTCCATGTGTTCGGCTCGTCTATGTCGCGGCTGCGGTGCATGTGGCATGTTCCAAGCAGGCGAGTGGGTAACTCGCAGGCTGTTGGTTGAACTTGAGCCAGATTGAGTGACTGCTTCTCTCCATCCGTTGTGCTGCTTACTCCAATGTGAGGTAGAGGAAGCTCCTTGCGGGCTTTGCCTCGAATGAACACTTCGCCTGGAAGGTTGCTCCTGTTGATTATCAGAGTGTGGCCCCAACCGTGAGTGTATATTTGTCTGTGGGCCTAACAGAGAGTGCACGCTCCTCCACGCGCTAAGACGGGAGTATACGCTATCTCGAGGGCCCAGTCTGGAGTGTACTCCGTTAGAACGCTCGGTTCGTGACTGGTCAAGTGGCTGCTTGGCGGGAGTAGGCTGCTGGGGGAAGCAGGCTAGGCCACGAAAGTGGGCTGCTCGGCGGGGAGCAGGCTGGGCCACGGGAGTGGGCTGCTCGACTTGTGGCGCACGTGAGTGTGAGGCTTGGGCTCGGCTCGGCAGCGCATTGGGCTTGCGTTAGATTTGGGCGGCATGGGCCGGTTTGCCTTGGGCTTCGAATGACATGGCTTAGGTCATAGCTTTGGTGCCATGGACCTCGCCGTAGGTGGTTGCTGTTGTGGCCACTGCAGTGGTTGCCATGGTGGAGCCTCATAGTGGTGGTGTCACTTCACTTATTGTCACATTTAGCCTCGTGGATCGTCGCGGTCCAATCTCTTGAATATTGGAATTTTCACTTGTTGAATTTTCTAAATTTCTAGCCATTGTACTTCTCTTTTACGTTTTATCAAAGAATCAAAGAATCTTTGCAAATAAAAAATTCTAATAATAAGAACGTATGAAAAAATACAAGTGGACTAGAAAATAGAGAAAAAACCTTTTTATGCGAGAGTCTTCTACGAGTATGGATTTCAACTCTCAATGAAAGCACCAATTTGTGGATGCAAATTTCCGCCTCCTTCTCCTTGGACAAAATTGCACCTACAAAACAATTAACACCTTAGGGTCAAGGCCAAGAGCCTCACGCGCCCACGATGAATGGGGGGGGGGGGCTTTGGCCTAAGAACCTCCGATGCCAAAGTTAGAATTTAGAGAGAAAAGTGTTTAGAGAGCTTTTGGAGTTTTGCAAGAGTGTGGGCTTAGGTTTTTAGAGAAAATGGGGTAGTATATATAGGACATGGCCGGTCCCCTTTGGAGAAAAGGTGGCCGGCCCTTTGGGGTATTTTTGGTGTGTAATGGGTGATTTAATTGGTGATTAAAGGATTAATGAGGAATAAATGCATTAATTAGCCAATTAACTCAATTTATGTGGAATATTTTGTAGGTTATGGAATGATAGCTAATTGATTAGCTAAAAGAGGGAACAAGAGGTAAAAAAAATATATGGAATGAAATGGGTTTTGGGAGTTACCTTGTAAAAGGGATTTGATGAGATGGATTTTCAATTTGTTACCTATTTTGGGCACTTTTGACTTGGTTGAGGGATGATTGCCCGCTGCTTGCGCGTAGGAATCCTGATATGCCTCAAGGGTACTTTTGTCCTCTTTTATCCAAAGATCCACGTGTCACATTGTGGTTATTTTTGGCTCCACATGTTACATTTAGTATTTTGGTCAAAAAAAGTCTAGTTCTATGATTCTTTCAGATGAAAGTTGTTAACACTAAGTGTAGGTTCAAGTCACACTAAGTGTAGGTTCAAGTCCAAAAGACACCTACACCCATTGCATGGTATACAAGTTGCCCAAATTTCTTCCATTCATATCTAGATATTTATGTCTTCTACATTTCTATGGAGTTTTGTATGTTGTCGGGGATTGTTAGTTATTTATTTTATTTTCTTAAAGATTCAAAACTTTATTTATATTATTATTTTAAATAATAAATATGAAAAGTCATATCAATTAGAGAAGTCATGCCTGTTACCAAATGTTATATAGAGTTTTATAAATGGGGAACTCCTCAAAACGTTAACATAGATTAAAATGTCTTCCTTCTCCCCCTGCTACAGTACTCATATATAGTCCTTATTATCTTCCTACTCATCTTGATCATCAATGGGCAATTGATCACTACTTGGCACCCCATCTACCGTAATCGTGCTTATGGATTAGACACTATGTGAGATTCAAGGGTTGTATCTTAGAGTTGTAGATAGCCGTTATAACCGGCATGTAGGGAGGCGTCTACGGCTTTAGGACAGTGATAACACGCCTCCACAGGCCAGATCATTCTTTACTTTTTCCTTTTTACTGCTTTAGTTATTGATATATGTGTTTGATGCATTTAGGTATTATCTAATTGATTGAATTTACATGTGTATTATGATAATAATCATTTATATTATCCAACAAATTGTTGGATATGATTGATGCTTGATGGAGTTAAGCACACTGATGGAGTGAAATCAGAGATTCAGAGATGACAGGATGCAATTAACACACATTAGAATGATCTGAATACTTTAACATAAATAACCAGACAAAATGACAATGACAGGATTTGGTTGTTCCTACTCCTACTCGTGAGATTTTGATTTTAAACATAGCTCAATTGTCCCAAATCACATTTCTGGTTTTTCTAGTTTGACCAATATTTCACTTTTTGTTTCTGTCATTTTCAATTTGACAATTTTATATTTGTACAGGAGAGAATAACTTGTTTTATTTCAACCCGCACGTACAGAAAAATAGTGTCTACGCCACAATTACATGGATCGGTAGGGCAAGTTTAGCCTTTTAAGTGTATGGATGACCTAGAGTTTAGTTAAGAAACACACGAGGGCTTTAACTAATGCCAAATGGCCCCCAACCAAGAACTTCACTTTGGCATCCCATCAAACAGTTGTAGTCAAACTCTCTGCCTCCTATTTTCTCTCTAACCTTAAACCCCCACATCTCCAAACCCATTTCTCAATTTCTCTATCGGTGCATCCATGGATTCTTCAGAAACTCCAGTCGTCATGTACTTCTTCCCGTTTGTAGGCGGAGGCCACCAGATTCCTATGGTCGACATGGCCAGAGTCTTCTCCTCGCATGGAGCCAAAGTCACAATCCTAAGCACCACTCCCGCCAACGCCCTCCGCTTCAGAAACTCCATCCGCCGCGATCAAACCCTCAACCGCTCAATCACCATCCACGTCCTCAAGCTCCCAGACGACGACGCCTCGGCCGACTCATCCATGACCTCTGCCCCCCTCACTGACACCTCAGTCCTCCAAGAATCCCTCAGGCAATTCATCACCCAAAACCTACCGAATTGCATCGTAATCGACTTCTTCCTCCGTTGGGCGGCGGAAGTCATCGACGAGCTTTTCATCAAAAGGGTGGTGTTCAATGGAAACGGGTTATTCTCCCGCTGCGTCAGTGAGTGTATCGGCCGATTCGCGCCGCATCAGAATGTGGGTGCTGATTGTGAGCCATTTCTAGTGCCGAACTTGCCCGATCGGATCGAATTGACGAAATCTCAGCTGCCTTCTTTAGCAAGAAACAGGCCAGGGCTTCCTGATAAGGTGGGAAAAGTAGAGGAGAAGAGTTTTGGGGTTGTGGTGAACAGTTTTTACGAATTGGAGTCTAAATATGTGGAGTATTTCACGACTGAGTTGGGGAAGAAGGCATGGCCGATTGGCCCAGTTTCGCTATACAACCGAAGCAACGCGGATAAGACTGACAGAGGCCAAGCAGCCTTGGTCGATGAGCAGAGCCTCCTGCATTGTCTGAATTGGTTGGATTCCAAGGAACCTGATTCGGTTGTTTATATCAGTTTTGGGAGCTTGGCTCGGTTGTCTGCAGCCCAACTCGTCGAAATCGCACATGGGATTGAATCTTCGGGGCATAATTTCATTTGGGTAATCGGAAAAATCTTCATATCGGTGGAGGACGGTGCTTGTGCTAGAGACAAAGAGGATTGGCTTCCGGCGGGATTTGCAGAGAGAATGTGGGAAATGAAGAAAGGGGTTGTGATAGGGGGGTGGGCCCCGCAGATTCTGATACTGGAGCACTGCGCTGTTGGCGGGTTTGTGAGCCACTGCGGGTGGAACTCGACATTGGAGAGCGTGAGCGCAGGGGTGCCCATGGTGACTTGGCCATTGTCGGCGGAGCAGTTCTACAATGAGAAGCTGATAACTGATGTGTTGGGCATTGGGGTGCAAGTGGGGAGTAGGGAATGGGAGTCGTGGAATGAGGAGAGGAAGGAACTGGTGAGGAGAGAGAAGGTGGATGCGGCGGTGAGAAGGATGATGGGCGGCAGTGATGAGGCGGCGGAAATGAAGAAGAGAGTGAAAGCGCTTTCAGAGAAGGCGAAGAGAGCTGTGGAAGAAGGTGGGTCTTCATATGTAGGGGTGGATGCTCTGATTTTAGAGATCAGATTATCGAGGAAGAATTAGTCACAAAGTTTTTGCCATGCAAATTACAAAAGAAATGTCTCCAGCACAAGTAAAAATTTCTCGTTATACATAAATAAAGTGATTACAAAACAAATTAGAATTGAAAACCGTATGATTAATTTGTAAGATTTAACCCAAATCATGTTAGCATGCTGTCTAGATCACGATCAATATTGAGGCAAAGAGACTTACCTGGAGCAGTCAATATCGCAGCAAAAAGAAATCTTCTACTCACTCAAGCCCTTTATGCTCTTATGGTGATAGAACCCTTTTCTTAGAATGTATACTTTGTGAGTTGGGAATCCCTTTTATTTATTGATGACTGGCAGCCAACTTCCATCTATCATGGGTGCGTTGGTTATCGTCCCATATCATCACAACCTGGAAGTTATTGAGTAGTGGAGGAACGGTTTGTATTCAAAGTATTTTGGATGTGTTTCCACGATTATAGGAAGCTAGTATTCCACGTATACAACTCATTGATAAATTTAAATTTATTTTTATCAGCATATATCTTAGTCCTTATCACAACAAGTTGAGTCCATATAGGATTCTTACATTCTCCCACATGGACGTTAACTAGTTGTGTTTTATAAGATATATGGCCAAAATAAAATTCATCCCTTAAGTGATCACATTGAGTCTACGTTACTAACTTCTTATACACATTGACCAGTAATCATTTAAGGATTGAACTTTAGGAAATAATACATGTACTAATATTGTATTCCCCTGAAATCGCAATGCTCAAATTCATACCGTATAATGCAAGTGTAATCAAACATTTATACACATTAATAACAGAATTTAATATGTATTTCACTTCATCTCTCCCACCAAACAATCCAACTAACCATTGCCGAGCCTTTGTTTGGCTGCAATGTTCTCATAACACTTGAATAAACAAGCTTCTTTTATCACTCAAGTTCCTAAGCATTACTTCAACTTGTATCAGCTTACTGCAAGCCTATATTTGTATATACAAACAATTGAAACAATCATCAAGGTTGAATTCATCAGCATATCAACTGAAAACCATGAAGAACAAAACATGAATTCATACTTATTCAAATAGGGAAATTCACTCCCACATAACACCAGAATCGAATAAGTCAATGACTCCCACATTCATGACATGATCCTTGAACACTCCAACAACCAAGGGCTTTATGAGAAGATACTCCTGCCTTCACCTTTTCCTTTATGGACAAATATTTCACGTCCATCATTCGTACATGTTTATGTTACACCTTTGGGCAAGAAACATAAACAACCATCATTTTGAAAATAGATTATGTAACTTTATTGTATAACAGTCATGTAAAAGATTAAGAAAACAACCAAGATTTCAAGTCTTTGGACAAGAAAATAGTCAACTTAATTCGCTTAAAAATGTTATACCTTGAAAATTTCTCAAACCATTCATACATTCCTCTCTTTGACATAATTTACATAATCTAGTACCTGAAATCTTTTACACAAGTATGCACTACAAAATCTTGCTAAGAAGTTCTTGTGAAGAAGTAAATGTTTGTGCAGAAAATATTATCATAAAAAACTTTATTGTTATGATTGCAACCATCCGAAGAAGTCAAGAAACATTAGGCAAAGAAGTCATCCATCACAAAATGATTATTTAGTCAAAACCAATTAAGCAATCTTTAACTCAAAATTGCCTCAAAACTCAAGCGGCTGTAAAAACAAGTTCATTTAGTCATGCATGTTTATATCACACTTTTGAGCAAGAGACATAAACTGTCTTAATTCTTTACTGTATTGTCGTCACACAATAGATTAAGATAGAACACAATTCATAGCATATAAAACGCTACTATTGTTTATCCAATTGTTAAGATAGAACACAATTCATAGCATATAAAACTTTAACATTTCAACTTGATTGTAGAAATCATCCAAACGTCGAATGAAAAACCAATTTTCTACACAAGTATCAGGTTCAACCTTGCAACCCACCAGCCATATTGAAGCTCAACATAAATCCTAATCTCCACCCCCAGTGTATGTACAATCATTGTCCTTTGATCTATATCACTTTCCGAAAGTTTCAAGGCACTGCGAATAGCGAAAAATCACGTAATAAAACAATAAAACACAACAACTTAGTTCTATATATCAAAAAAAATAATTAGCAGTAATAAGCGTTTTCATAAACGTACAGTCACATAATCCTCACATTCCAACCAAAACAAATGACAGAACATAGGGATCAACTGAAGTCATCGAAATGAAGAAATCGAAGAGAACAAGATGCAGATCGGAATCAACTAAAACTGAAGAGAAACGTATAAATTGATTGGAAGGAAACCGTAAAAGTGAGTGAGTATATTTATTATTATGTATATTCATGCACATGCATACACAAAAGTATATAACGTATGCATGATATATGACCCAGGAAATCCCAATCAATGACGGAAACAGCGGCTATCTTATGCAAGGATCACTTCAAACCACCGGTTCCAACAATATTTTCATTAACATAATATATTAATATGAAAATGGCCACGACAAAAACAATGAGGGGTGCAAGTCACCTGATCAACATGCTTGTCAATGAAGAATAGCTGCAATCAGTTGGTCTCCATCCACTTAAGGATTTAACTCCAATGGAGATTCAACAATGGCAGTCTCCAAGTTTGATAAGGCTTCCTTAGCCTGAGCTGGAGATACAACTTTTCAAGTTTTAATGGACCACACAGACCCAAAAGGGGAGACGATACCGACTTGCCTTGCTCGTCTTAGTCAAGTCTATCAGAAACTTCATCGTCTTCGCCATCATGGCCGAGACCAACTCCTATGAGATTTTCATGTAGGTACCACGATGTTCGCTTGGTTTCATCATCAACCAAAAGGCTCAGAATTGAATCACAATTCCATACATCTTTTCCCAGACCAAAATTTCCATAAAATCCCTGTCAATTTGGGGTTTAATTTTCTGATATGATTCTTCTCACCAAGGAGGAAAAAATATAATGTACAAGAGGATTTACAAGGAAAGAAATATTAATTACAATCTGATTACAAGGACCTAGAAAAGGTAACTAAATAATCACAAGAAGTCAACTCTCCAACACTCCCCCTCAAGTTGGTGCATAAATGTCGTTCATGCCCAACTTGACAAGAGAGTTGTAGAATGCTTGGCTTGCAACAGCTTTAGTTAAGATATCCGCCAATTGATCCTCTGACTTTACGAACAGGAATTGAATAATATTCCCATCCAACTTTTCCTTAATGAAGTGTCTGTCAACTTCCACATGTTTTGTGCGATCATGTTGAATTGGGTTGTGTGAGATATCTATAGCTGCTTTATTATCACAAAATAAATTCGAGGCCGAATTCGACAGATACCCGAGTTCACCGAGCAGCCTCTAAAGCCATAATAGTTCGCATACTCCTTTTGCCATACCCCTGTACTCAGCCTCGGCACTTGATAAAGCAACCACTTTCTGTTTCTTACTCCGCCAAGTGACTAAGTTTCCTCCTACAAATGTAAAGTAACCAGATGTGGACCGACGATCAGTAACGTTGCCTGCCCAATCTGCATCGGTGTAACCCTCTATTCGGCAATGATCATTCTTAGAAAACATAATGCCTCGACCTGGTGAGGACTTCAAGTATCGTAGGACGCGTTCGACTGCACCCATATGTGCCTCACTCGGAGAATGCATAAATTGACTAACAACGCTTATGCAATATCAGGCCTGGTGTGAGATAAATAAATTAATCTCCCAACTAACCTTTGATAACGATCTCTGTTAGTGGGAACTTGATCAGGGTGCACGGCAAGATGGTGATTTTTGACTATGGGAGTGTCGGCCGGTTTACAATCGAGCATTCCGGTTTCAGCTAATAAGTCTAGAACATATTTTCTTTGAGACAGAAATATACCCTGTTTAGATCGAGCTACTTCTATCCCCAAGAAATATTTCAAACCACCGAGATCTTTCATCTCGAACTCGGTTGCTAGGTAATCTTTGAGCCTTGAGATTTCCTCCTTGTCATCACCTGTAACAATCATATCGTCCACATAGATGATAAGTGCCGTCAATTTCCCCATTCGGCGTTTCAAGAAAAGTGTATCATCGGAATTGCTCTGCCTGAACCTATATTTCCTCATAGCCGTCCGGAACCTACCAAACCATGCTCGAGGTGATTGTTTTAACCCATACAACGCTTTATTCAGCTTGCAGACTACTCCAGGTTGTAAAGCCGATGCATAACCAGGTGGAATGTCCATATACACTTCTTCGTCGAGATTACCATGTAAGAAAGCATTCTTCACATCAAATTGCTGTAATGGCCAATCTAAGTTGACCGCCAATGAAAGCAATACTCTTACCGTATTAATCTTTGCTACCGGGGCAAATGTCTCTGTATAATCAACACCATACGTTTGAGTGTATCCCTTGGCCACTAATCGTGCTTTGTATCGTTCGACGGACCCATCAGCTTTGTACTTGATGGTGTACACCCATCGACACCCAACTCTCTTCTTTCCTCGGGGAAGTGGGACTAAATCCCACGTTTGATTTTTCTGGAGTGCAGCCATTTCTTCCTCCATTGCCTTGGTCCATCGATCGTCAGATAGTGCCTCTTTCAATGAACTTGGTGTGCTATCATTGGATATTTGTTGTACAAAAGCTTTGCCGGGTTCTGATAACTTCTGTGATGACACATAGTTGGCAATGGGGTATTTAGAGCCTTTCGTTGTGTCCGGTGAATATCGATTAGGTGGCTTTCCTCGATTGTGCCTGAAAGGTAATTGATAATTCGGAACAACGGTATCATCAACAGGGATAGTCGAGCTTACCTCAGGAATATTCTCAGGAGTATAGTCTGGTGGTACTATATTTGGAGACGAGGGGGGAGTAGGCTCGACAAGGGCAGGTTCGGCAAGGACAGCTGGCCGAGTCTCGGCGGGGTGGCTTGCCGAATCTCGGCAGAGGTAGCGGGCCGATTCTCGGCGAGGGTAGCTGGCCGAATCTCGGCAGAGGTAGTGGGCCGATTCTCGGTAAGGGCAGCTGGCCGAATCTCGGCAGAGGCACTTGGATTTTCCTCTACGGTAGGTGGCCGAATCTCGTCAAGGGTAGCTGGCCGAGTCTCGGCAAGGGTGCAATCCTTCTCGTCATACCATGTTTCCCCCTGAGGAGGAGGATTGGAAGAAGCCGAAGGGTAATACATCTCAGACTCGGAAAAAGTGACATCATAGTAACATACAGTCGACGGGAAGGAGGGTGGTAGCAACGGTACCCTTTCTGATGGAGGCCGTACCCCATAAAAATACAACGAAGAGCACACGGGTCAAGTTTCGTCCGTTGATTTTTATGAAGATGAACAAAAGCAACACATCCAAAAATCCGAGGTGGGAGGACTAAGACCGACGGGAGATGCACGAAGGTAGCAAGGACTTGTAAGGGAGTACGAAAATCCAGGACTTTGGACGGCAGACGGTTGATAAGATAAGTGTCGGTCTGAAGAGCAATATCCCAAGAAGAGCGGGGAACAGACTCCCCAATCAAGAGTGACCGAGCCGTTTCTAAGAGATGACGATTTTTGCGCTCGGCCACCCCGTTCTGTTGAGGAGTCTGAGGACATGTAGTTTCGTGAAGAATTCCAGAATTCGTTAAATAATGGGAAAAATCATGATTAACATATTCACCACCATTATCAGAACGCAAAATCCGTATGTCAGTAGAAAACTGTCTGAACCATGGTGTGGAAGGTCTTAAAAACTGAAAACACATCACTTTTATGCTTAAGAAGGTATAACCATGTCATCCGAGTACAATCATCTATGAATGTGACAAACCATCGAATACTAGATGAAGTAGTAATCGGAGATGGTCCCCAAACATCCGAATGAACAAGACCAAAAGGAACAATACTTTTATTAGAATTCAACGGATAAGACACACGGTGACTCTTGGCGAGTATGCAAGTGTCACATTTAAAGTCTGAAACTGAACAGCCAACAAATAAATCCGGAAACATATGCTGCAAATAACTGAAAGATGGATGACCCAAACGGTGATGCCATAACCATATCTGACGCCTCTTGTGATCAACAGCTCCTTGGGCGAGATTGACCCGGCCTGTACTGACATCATCCACAAAATAGAGATCCCCCTTCTTAGTACCACGACCAATTATCTCATTCGTGAGAATATCCTGTATAAGACAAAACTTTGGATACATTAGCACACAACAGTTCAATTGTTCAGTAGATTGGCCAGGAGACATCAATTTATGCTTTAGTGAAGGTACAAGTAATGTATGAGGCAAAGAGAGTGTGGACGTGAGGCGCACGGTGCCAGCGCCGGTTACCGGTGAGGTGACTCCATTAGCATTAGTAATATTACGTCGAAGTGGAACAGTATCACAAGCTAAATCAGTGGGATCATAAGTCATATGGTCTGTGGCACCGTAGTCAATGATCCATCCAGATGGAGTAGCATCATTATTCATAGTAAAGACATAACCACAGTTACCTGAAGACTCTGGAGATATGTTGGACGAACTCGAAACCAGAGAAGGATCATCTTGAGATATCAAAGATAATTGGGACATGGAGGTGGCGAGATTGGCTTGCTCGTCGCGTTCTTGTTGTTTCTGAAGCTTCAATGGTTCCCACCAGTCAGGATAGCCATACAATTGGAAGCAATTATCACGGCCATGCTTCTCACTACCACAGTAGGTACAACCACCGGCCAGGACAGGTGGTTTAGGTCGAGGAGGACGGGGACCCATGGTGGGCCGAGAGACTGTCCTAGCAGCAAAGAGCGAGCCCTGTGCCGAGCTCGGCGCAGTAGCCTGGGGTTGCAGTCCTGGGCTCGGTGTAGGTAACTTATCAGGGGCCCGGGGACGAGATGACGCTACGGCTCGTGTGGCAGGCCGAGTTGCCATGGCAGGTCGAGCCACCATGGCCGCCCCACTCGGCAGCTATCCTCCAGTACTCATCACAGCTTGTCGCATTCCCTCTCGGCGGACATAGGCAAAAGTTTGCTCGACGGAAGGAAGGGGCTCAGTTCGTAGAATGTCACTACGAATATTATCAATTATCTCATCCAATCTTGCAAGCAAAGTGTACACACGATCCGTTTGAACAATTTTATTAAAAATTTCAATATCAGTACCGCACTTCATCGGATTAGGTCGACGATAATCAATTTCCTGCCACAAAGATTGAAGATCATGATGAACCAATATTGCTACTATATATTTCCCACTTTTATATTTCTTTTCTTGTCTATTTTAGTTGGAAGTTTTAAGTTTATGAGATAGTTTTACCATTTTGTGTTTCTAGGAGCAGCAAGATCAAGTTTGGTGGAAAGTTTAAAATAAGAAAAGAAAGGCACTTGTTTGGTGGATGTTTCTTACAATGAATATCTCAATACCAGCATTTCTCAAGAGCTACATCAGAGAGATTTGGACTTGCTGGCAAGGAGGAGAGCTTTTGCCTTTGTTTTGAAAAGAAAGTGGAGAGCATGGCTACCCACTCCATTAGCTAATAAAATAAGATCATTGCCCTTTTGTTTAAGGCAATACACGGAAGATGAGCTGAAAAGAGAAGGAATATAGAAAGGAGGGCATAAAGCATAGAGCACAAATAGCAATATTCAAATATATGAGAAGTTAGACATGATGGTTGCTGAGTTGCCATGCAATACACGGCAGGTGGAAAGCCAAAAAGATAGCAGAAAATAATAGAGTGAGGAAATGGGAAACGTGAAGGCAGCATGGAAAGATGGAGAATACACGGCACACAAAGGTGGAATGCAGCAGAAGATAATAAACAAATGGAAAGTGGGAGAGAAAGCAGAAGCCACGGCACAGAGAGAGAAGCTGTGGAGATAGTGGACAATACACGGCAGAGGCATATAAGAGAGCACAGAAACAGAAGCAGAAGAGGGGGAAGAAGCCAGGCAAGAGAGGGGAGAGAGTTTTGAGACTTCAAAACACGGATGCAGATGCACGGGCAGAAGCAGTGGAGGAGCACAGCTTCCTTGTAAAAAAGGGTTGTCTCTTTCTTTGATTCTTCATGGATAATTTCTTATGTATTCAAATAAGTATGTGTAGCTAATTTCCGTTTGCTAGGGCGAAGCCATGAGCCTTAGCATGAATATGTGATTTTATTAATTTGCTTATTAATGGATGTATGCTTGCTTTGAATTATTAATCACCGCGATTAAACTATCTAATTGTCTTAGTGATTCGCGACCATTAGGGTTTTTAGACAAGTAATTGGATGCAATTCGGTCGGAATATCACCGGAGGATTGAGTATTGCTTCTTGTGATTGATAATTGTAATTTCACCTAAGGCGAATATCACGTTCTTAGGGGTTGCATGGTTTTTCAAAAGGTTTTCATAAAGCTTAATGAGTCTTGCATGTTCATATTTGATCTGAATATCACAGACGGATTGCATGTTAGATATACGTTCTTGCTTGAATATCACGAGGAGAATATATATTAGGAAAACCTAACCTTCAAAGCATGTATGTGGAAATTCGTAAGTAATTGGTACAAATTCATAGGATTGCTAATGGTGACGGCGGAACCCTAGGCTTTTACAAATTGATTTTCTTTAAATTGTTCTCTAGTTAATTTCTTTAATTGTTTTATTCTAAAATTCGTTTTTATTATTTTAAATTCTAAAATCAACATTTTCTAAACTTTGTTTTAAATAATTAGCTAAGGGTTAGTATAAATATAAATTATTCATTCAATCTCTGTGGAAAACGACCTTGCTTGAGCCGTTATACTACGACAACCTTGTACTCTTGCAAGTATTTTTTAAGTGTTTTTATCCTTACTTTTGCAGGTGGTAAAAATCCTATCAAGAAATTGGCGCCGCTGCCGGGGATTGTTTCAAATAATTTGTGTTTATCATATTCTTGGTTAATTATTTTTGTATATATCTTTTTATTTATTTGTTGATTTTTTTTTTATTTGTTTCGCAAGTAGTTTGTTGATCTTGAGAGCAATTCCATGATGACATCTCCAACAAGAAAGTTGCCTTTATGGGTTTCTTTAGCAGAAAAGGGTTTTTATGGATTTAAACCTACAGTTTGTGCCCTTTGCTGTTTGAAAACCCATGATATTTTGCAGTGCCCCGAAAGAGAATGTTTTCCTGAGTTTGTCGAAAAGCATATCAATATGAGAAACAACTCAAAAAGACATTGGAACAATCCCTATTCAGAATTCTACACTCCAGGTTTGAAAAGGCATTTTTATTTTATGTGGGCATGTAATCAACAATATTTTGAGCAGCCTGATGTGCCACAAGAGCTTTCAGTGGAAAGCAAAATCTCTATATTGTTGGAATCATCTGAATTTTACATTGAAAGAACCAATGAAGGATTTCAAATTCAAGCCTATGATGAAAAAGAGGAGATTGTCGCAGGAACTAGGGAGCAATCTTCTAGCCATTCATGTCCAGGGGAGGAAGCAGCACATGCTGATCCTTTAATCCCACCAGTACAAATTGCTACCCAAGTTTATGTGCCACAAGAATTTTTCCCACAAAGTCTACAAGCATGCACGGGAGTCGTTGCTTTGAAGGACAGCACACCTGCACAGCCCACCAAACCTGACGAACTTCACGATAAGTCGTATAAGAAGGCTGAGATCTACATGGGAAAGAATAAAGTGCTTAATGGCAGCCCAATCCTTCATCAAAAAATTCAGCCAATTCAAAGGTTATGGGTGTTAAATACAAGGTGGAAGTCAGCTCGATGGAGAGATAAGCTTTGCTGGAAAGGATCCCATATGACTTCAAAGAATCACTCACATAGAAGGGCCGTTTCAACAACTAAATTTAAATGCACAATTCAAGTCACTTTTTACCTACTATTGCCTTATGATGCTGTTAAGGAGTGGTTGAGTTTGATGGATCAAGTAACGTGATCACCAACTTCATTCAAAAATGTCTAGCTCTAGACATTAACTAAAGCGCTTCTTGGGAGGCAACCCAAGCTTTCTATCTTTCATCTTTAGTTTGAATAATTTTAAATGTTCTTGTTCTGTTTTCTCATGTTTTCTAGTTTTTTTTGTTCTAAGTCCTACTTTTGATCTCTTGATGCAGGTAATACTCTTGATGTCTCTACCACAACATCTACCAAAGTTTCATAATCCCATGGATTACTCACACATTTTATGGATAACGAGACGTGTTGAAGCAAGTTTGGGGGTCCTTTGGAATTAAACCATGGAACAAAAATGCATTTTTGCTGCTGCTAGCTCGCACAAATTGGTGTGTTCATTCCTTTTCTTTCTTTATCTTTATTTCATTTTGTTTTTCTTTCCTTTCGTTTTATTTCTCATTTTTTTTTTCAAAATTTCTTTCATATTATCATTGGGGACAATGCTAGAACTAAGTTTGGGGGTGGAAATACATATTTCGTTAGTTTACTTCGTATAAAATAAAAAAATTAAAAAAAAAAAAACGAAAAATTAATTAAATTTCTTGCATTTTTTTTGTTGTTATTGTTGTTTGTAGCTACTTCTCAATTCAATGATGAGAGTTGATCTTAATTTTCTTCTTACTTTCAAGACGTCTAAGCATAACAATAGTTCTTTTCTTTGTCTTTGTGTTAACTGTACTTTCCAGCAAGCATCCTTGAAAAAAAATAAATATGCCTAGTCTTGTCAATGTGAAACTTGAGCATGATTTAACGTTTCATATGTGAATCATGTGAGATTTGTAAACCTTGTGAGCTTTTGAGCCTAAACATGATTGAACCACTATGCTTCAGTCACATTTATTCCCGTGCGTTTGATCTCATTCTTACATGTATCTCTAGAACTTGCTTTATACTTCTCGATTCATTAATCAATTCATGTAATAACTTGGAAGTGATATAGGCCATCTTTGGATCGTTTGAGCTTTTCATGCCTACCTTATATGCTATGTTTATCCGTATTAACCCATTGAGCCTTTAACTAAGCCATTTCTTTGTTAGCCACATCTTTTTACCATGCTCCGATATTGGAGTTGAGATACATGTAAAAAAATTCATTCCTTATTATTTTGAGAAAGTATTACATGGATTGTGCTCTTGGGAATTTCATTTATGTAAAAAGATGGATGGAGCATGTGTATTACAATGAAATGTGATTTTATTAAAAAAAAAAAAAAAAAAAAAAAAAAAAGAAAAAAAGAAAAGAAGAAGAAAATGAAAGAACGAAAAAAAAAAATGGAGAATGTTGATTTGTTGAAAATGTGTCTGTAGAGTATAAATTTCCTTTTGAAGTTGAATTTGGGGAGTAACAGGTGCTCGAGGTTTTATTATTTTGCTTTCAATTTGAGGTGGTGGGATATTGAGGTGTGGGAAAACTACTAAAGTGTACTTTCTCAAAACTTTTTGATTTCCATATCCTTTCTTTCATTAGCCTATTACCTTTAACCCCATTACAACCGTAATAAAGTCCTATTGATCCAAGGCATTACCTAAATATTGATAGCGAGTTAGGTGGACAAGCAAGCATATGGCGGCATGTACAATGAGATCACTTGAGTGAAACACATTAACCAAAATTTATGAGTGAATGAGCGTATGTCTTGTGAGAAGCTCACATGTTTGCATATGGTGATTTAACGAAGCTTGGAATTGCATTGATATGACTAGCTCACACATGACATTTCAAGGATTTGTTTGAAGGAAAGTTGGTTAACTATGGGATAATGTTTTGAGCTCTTGTTGCTTAGTTCTTGGCTGTTTGTTTCATGATTGGCATTTATCTCTGAGATCGAAATTGAGAAGTTGGCTACTAAATTGTTGAGTCAAGTCTTAGTTAAGTGGTTTTGTTTTGTGTTTTGTTTTGCTAGAGGACTAGCAAAAATGTAAGTTTGGGGGTATTTTGATGAACCAATATTGCTACTATATATTTCCCACTTTTATATTTCTTTTCTTGTCTATTTTAGTTGGAAGTTTTAAGTTTATGAGATAGTTTTACCATTTTGTGTTTCTAGGAGCAGCAAGATCAAGTTTGGTGGAAAGTTTAAAATAAGAAAAGAAAGGCACTTGTTTGGTGGATGTTTCTTACAATGAATATCTCAATACCAGCATTTCTCAAGAGCTACATCAGAGAGATTTGGACTTGCTGGCAAGGAGGAGAGCTTTTGCCTTTGTTTTGAAAAGAAAGTGGAGAGCATGGCTACCCACTCCATTAGCTAATAAAATAAGATCATTGCCCTTTTGTTTAAGGCAATACACGGAAGATGAGCTGAAAAGAGAAGGAATATAGAAAGGAGGGCATAAAGCATAGAGCACAAATAGCAATATTCAAATATATGAGAAGTTAGACATGATGGTTGCTGAGTTGCCATGCAATACACGGCAGGTGGAAAGCCAAAAAGATAGCAGAAAATAATAGAGTGAGGAAATGGGAAACGTGAAGGCAGCATGGAAAGATGGAGAATACACGGCACACAAAGGTGGAATGCAGCAGAAGATAATAAACAAATGGAAAGTGGGAGAGAAAGCAGAAGCCACGGCACAGAGAGAGAAGCTGTGGAGATAGTGGACAATACACGGCAGAGGCATATAAGAGAGCACAGAAACAGAAGCAGAAGAGGGGGAAGAAGCCAGGCAAGAGAGGGGAGAGAGTTTTGAGACTTCAAAACACGGATGCAGATGCACGGGCAGAAGCAGTGGAGGAGCACAGCTTCCTTGTAAAAAAGGGTTGTCTCTTTCTTTGATTCTTCATGGATAATTTCTTATGTATTCAAATAAGTATGTGTAGCTAATTTCCGTTTGCTAGGGCGAAGCCATGAGCCTTAGCATGAATATGTGATTTTATTAATTTGCTTATTAATAGATGTATGCTTGCTTTGAATTATTAATCACCGCGATTAAACTATCTAATTGTCTTAGTGATTCGCGACCATTAGGGTTTTTAGACAAGTAATTGGATGCAATTCGGTCGGAATATCACCGGAGGATTGAGTATTGCTTCTTGTGATTGATAATTGTAATTTCACCTAAGGCGAATATCACGTTCTTAGGGGTTGCATGGTTTTTCAAAAGGTTTTCATAAAGCTTAATGAGTCTTGCATGTTCATATTTGATCTGAATATCACAGATGGATTGCATGTTAGATATACGTTCTTGCTTGAATATCACGAGGAGAATATATATTAGGAAAACCTAACCTTCAAAGCATGTATGTGGAAATTCGTAAGTAATTGGTACAAATTCATAGGATTGCTAATGGTGACGGCGGAACCCTAGGCTTTTACAAATTGATTTTCTTTAAATTGTTCTCTAGTTAATTTCTTTAATTGTTTTATTCTAAAATTCGTTTTTATTATTTTAAATTCTAAAATCAACATTTTCTAAACTTTGTTTTAAATAATTAACTAAGGGTTAGTATAAATATAAATTATTCATTCAATCTCTGTGGAAAACGACCTTGCTTGAGCCGTTATACTACGACAACCTTGTACTCTTGCAAGTATTTTTTAAGTGTTTTTATCCTTACTTTTGCAGTACATAAGAAATTATCCATGAAGAATCAAAGAAAGAGACAACCCTTTTTTACAAGGAAGCTGTGCTCCTCCACTGCTTCTGCCCGTGCATCTGCATCCGTGTTTTGAAGTCTCAAAACTCTCTCCCCTCTGTCCGTGACCTGTTCTCCCAGTCCCCCCCCCCTCTCCTGCCTGGCTTCTTCCCCCTCTTCTGCTTCTGTTTCTGTGCTCTCTTATATGCCTCTGCCGTGTATTGTCCACTATCTCCACAGCTTCTCTCTCTGTGCCGTGGCTTCTGCTTTCTCTCCCACTTTCCATTTGTTTATTATCTTCTGCTGCATTCCACCTTTGTGTGCCGTGTATTCTCCATCTTTCCATGCTGCCTTCACGTTTCCCATTTCCTCACTCTATTATTTTCTGCTATCTTTTTGGCTTTCCACCTGCCGTGTATTGCATGGCAACTCAGCAACCATCATGTTTAACTTCTCATATATTTGAATATTGCTATTTGTGCTCTATGCTTTATGCCCTCCTTTCTATATTCCTTCTCTTTTCAGCTCATCTTCCGTGTATTGCCTTAAACAAAAGGGCAATGATCTTATTTTATTAGCTAATGGAGTGGGTAGCCATGCTCTCCACTTTCTTTTCAAAACAAAGGCAAAAGCTCTCCTCCTTGCCAGCAAGTCCAAATCTATCTGATGTAGCTCTTGAGAAATGCTGGTATTGAGATATTCATTGTAAGAAACATCCACCAAACAAGTGCCTTTCTTTTCTTATTTTAAACTTTCCACCAAACTTGATCTTGCTGCTCCTAGAAACACAAAATGGTAAAACTATCTCATAAACTTAAAACTTCCAACTAAAATAGACAAGAAAAGAAATATAAAAGTGGGAAATATATAGTAGCAATATTGGTTCATCAAAATACCCCCAAACTTACATTTTTGCTAGTCCTCTAGCAAAACAAAACACAAAACAAAACCACTAGCAATATTGCTAGAGGACTAGCAAAAATGTAAGTTTGGGGGTATTTTGATGAACCAATATTGCTACTATATATTTCCCACTTTTATATTTCTTTTCTTGTCTATTTTAGTTGGAAGTTTTAAGTTTATGAGATAGTTTTACCATTTTGTGTTTCTAGGAGCAGCAAGATCAAGTTTGGTGGAAAGTTTAAAATAAGAAAAGAAAGGCACTTGTTTGGTGGATGTTTCTTACAATGAATATCTCAATACCAGCATTTCTCAAGAGCTACATCAGAGAGATTTGGACTTGCTGGCAAGGAGGAGAGCTTTTGCCTTTGTTTTGAAAAGAAAGTGGAGAGCATGGCTACCCACTCCATTAGCTAATAAAATAAGATCATTGCCCTTTTGTTTAAGGCAATACACGGAAGATGAGCTGAAAAGAGAAGGAATATAGAAAGGAGGGCATAAAGCATAGAGCACAAATAGCAATATTCAAATATATGAGAAGTTAGACATGATGGTTGCTGAGTTGCCATGCAATACACGGCAGGTGGAAAGCCAAAAAGATAGCAGAAAATAATAGAGTGAGGAAATGGGAAACGTGAAGGCAGCATGGAAAGATGGAGAATACACGGCACACAAAGGTGGAATGCAGCATAAGATAATAAACAAATGGAAAGTGGGAGAGAAAGCAGAAGCCACGGCACAGAGAGAGAAGCTGTGGAGATAGTGGACAATACACGGCAGAGGCATATAAGAGAGCACAGAAACAGAAGCAGAAGAGGGGGAAGAAGCCAGGCAAGAGAGGGGAGAGAGTTTTGAGACTTCAAAACACGGATGCAGATGCACGGGCAGAAGCAGTGGAGGAGCACAGCTTCCTTGTAAAAAAGGGTTGTCTCTTTCTTTGATTCTTCATGGATAATTTCTTATGTATTCAAATAAGTATGTGTAGCTAATTTCCGTTTGCTAGGGCGAAGCCATGAGCCTTAGCATGAATATGTGATTTTATTAATTTGCTTATTAATGGATGTATGCTTGCTTTGAATTATTAATCACCGCGATTAAACTATCTAATTGTCTTAGTGATTCGCGACCATTAGGGTTTTTAGACAAGTAATTGGATGCAATTCGGTCGGAATATCACCGGAGGATTGAGTATTGCTTCTTGTGATTGATAATTGTAATTTCACCTAAGGCGAATATCACGTTCTTAGGGGTTGCATGGTTTTTCAAAAGGTTTTCATAAAGCTTAATGAGTCTTGCATGTTCATATTTGATCTGAATATCACAGACGGATTGCATGTTAGATATACGTTCTTGCTTGAATATCACGAGGAGAATATATATTAGGAAAACCTAACCTTCAAAGCATGTATGTGGAAATTCGTAAGTAATTGGTACAAATTCATAGGATTGCTAATGGTGACGGCGGAACCCTAGGCTTTTACAAATTGATTTTCTTTAAATTGTTCTCTAGTTAATTTCTTTAATCGTTTTATTCTAAAATTCGTTTTTATTATTTTAAATTCTAAAATCAACATTTTCTAAACTTTGTTTTAAATAATTAGCTAAGGGTTAGTATAAATATAAATTATTCATTCAATCTCTGTGGAAAACGACCTTGCTTGAGCCGTTATACTACGACAACCTTGTACTCTTGCAAGTATTTTTTAAGTGTTTTTATCCTTACTTTTGCAGGTGGTAAAAATCCTATCAGATCACTATAGTATGTCTCCACCGGTCGTCCATCTTGCCTCATGCGAGAGGCCTTGCAGGTAAGATCATAAACTTGAGATATATGGGAGCCATCATAATACGTGCGAGCAACCGCGTCCCACACTTCCTTTGCCGTTGGTAGTCGAAGAAAGTACCCAATCAAATTGGGTTCCATAGACACTAGTAGAAAAAAGCCCATCTACCACGGTTGATACCCGTGGTAAATTGCAATCCACCACGGACATTATGCCCGTTAGTATTCTGGATGTGATAAAAAATCTCAGTTTCTACCACGGACTATGCCCGTTGTCAAATGCAATATAACCACGGATTATACCCGTGGTAAATTGAAATCTAACACCACGTGCTATGACCGTTGTCGATTACTAATTGACCACAGCTAATGCCCGTTATAAATTATTTTTCAAAATTAAAAAATAAATAAATAAAACTATTTAACAAATATATATATATATATATATATATATCTGTATTTATATATTTTACTACATAATAACCAACAAAATTCCATATTTACTACAATATAATAACTACATAAAAAATTGAAAAACATTTGATCAAAATTTTGGCTTATTTGTAACCCATTGCAATTGGCCCTGTAACAACCTACAAAAAGCTACCTTATAAGCTTCCTTATATACAAAGTAAATCCCTAGATTCTAGAGTGATGACACAAATGGCATCAAACTTTAGCCTAGATTCCTTGTTCATCTCCACTCCAGTATAGAGTCAAAACACTTGCTATTACTTGGGAAAGAATCCAAAACAAAATCTAGAACTATAACTTGCTCATTAGCCAAGGGAGGAAGCCCACCAACGTATACCCGATGTGCATGCCTTGTAGCCTACAAGAGAGAAATATATATATATACTGCTCATCGGCCAAAGAAAAAGATGCCGTTCATGTATTTATGAGAAAAATAAATTGTGCAAATTTATATATATGAACGTAACTACAATAAATTTACCTGCTGAGTCATGGTTGGAGCTGGCATCAATGGAAGAGCCATCTGTAACAAGCAAAAGCATATGAAGTTGTTCACAAAGAACACAAAGAAAAATCAAACTCAAGATCCCATAGAAGCTTATACTGGTGAAATGTACATGCAATCAAATTGAAAGCCGAACCGAAAATTAATCAGCCAAACTATGCAAACAAAACTCTGTATAAAAGTAAAGGAATACAAAAAGAAAAATATGACACATACCATTTTTTTGGTCTTAACCAATCTCATTCGAGTATCTTCATTAAATCCTAAACGCCAATAGAAATGAAGGATCAGAAAGAATTAGACAAAATAAGAGACTTAAATCAAAGATCAAAGCAGCCCAAATACCAAACTATCCATTAAAAAGACTGAAAACATAAAAATTAGATGAGTTAATAAAAAACCTTATCGTCGGTCGAGCACCGGCTTCGAGGAATAAGAATCGAGACTCTAATATTGCTAAAAGCTCCTCTCATTCATCCAGATCCTCTTCCCCATTGATACTCAACATTGGTTCTACTCAATTATAGACTTCAGCAAAGGACTGAAGTAGCTGGATATTGACTCCATCCAAAGATAAAAAACGCCAACATCACACTACAAAATTTGAAGTTGAATTAAATCTCTAGATTGAAAGACAATTGTACCTAAAACTTTAATAAAAACCCAATTTCGAATACGAAATTCTAAAATTCGAAACACTCCACACAGAACGGAGTTCAGGGTCAAATGTACCCGAAAAATTAACAAAAACCCAATTTCGAATAAGAAATTCTAAAATTCGAAACAATCCACAAATCTAAAACCCATAGCAATAATAAGAGTTAAAAACAGAGAAAAACATGTATGCTGGGAAATCAAAAGAAGAGAAGGGAAAAGGGTAAACCTTTTTGCTTAATTTTTTTCTCATGGCGTCTAATTTTGAGAGAGGACTAAAAAAAATTACAAACGGTTAAGGATTGATTCAGTCAATTTTGAATCAAAACAAATAAGCCTTATTAATACCTTGTGAAATCGCATTGTGATTTTGACACCGTAAAACCCATAAACGTCGATTAAATGGAGGAACGTGCACTTCCGATCAAATATCCAATCTTTTCTGCAAGATAAAAAAGCATAACTACCCACTGTAAGGGCGATTGGGAGAACCAAAACAAAAATAAAAAGGAATTATTAACTTTTGGATCCAGAAGTAAACTTAAATGGATGATCGAAATTATAACCCAAGAAACTGAAATCAAACAAACACATACACAAATATGAAAATTTACACGGCAAGAGATTAATACTTACCATCGGCGAAAACCTTCTGCGAAAGACATATCGATCGAGAAAATGGACAAAAGGTTGAAAGGGTTCTGGACCTTTGGGCAGAGTTTTCTAACGGAAGCTGAGATGTGTGAGAGAGAAGAATGGAAGGATGCCTCTTCTGAGATCAGCAAATGGAAGCAAATGGGTTTTTCCACTGCTTTCCTCGCCTTTCCACCAGTTTCATCACCACGATTGCAGAAAAAAAAGGTGCAATTGCAGAAAATGGTGTGAGAGAGAGAGAGAAGCAAATGAAAGGCAGGATAAACCAATAAATGAATTATAACTTCTTTATATTTTGAGAAGTTTTCGAGTGTGTTGTGAAATTTTCAAATTTTACAAATGTTTGAAATTTGGCAAAATTCTTGTGTCCCGCCTCCTCAAAAAAATTTAGTTAAGCATGTATGATTCTACCACAGATTATGTCCGTGGTAAACAACAAAAAAGGCTCTGTGGATATTAACAATATTGACCACGAGCAATGTCTGTGGTGGCATGGTATATTTACAATGCGCAAATTTGCGTGTGATTATTCGAAGCTATTTTACAACGAGCTATAATTTGCTCGTGATAAAAATTGTTATTTACTACGTGCTTATTATGCTCGTGGTAAAATGGTACTTTTGATAACGAGCTCATAAAATCCGTGGGTATAGTGTCGTGGTAGATGAGCTGTTTTGTTCTAGTGAGAGTTGATGAGCCAACCCTTTACAATAGCGTTCTCCGTACGCCATTTGGTGAAGGCTGGATCGTCGATAGGTGGTTGGGGGTTACTTCCAAACAAGTAGCCCAACTTGTCTTTTCCAGCAACGAACATCTCAACAATCTGAGACCAAACTCCATAGTTGGCACCATTGAGTTTGATGCCAATTGAAGCAGTAGACGAATCATGATGGACAATCTGTGTAACAACTTGCGGAATAGGTGGGATAGGATTCATGGTAGGGTCGGTTAGGGTAGTAGTGTTTAGGGTTGTAGTGTTTAGTATAGGAGTAGAATCGGTTAGGATGGGGTTGTGTTCACCGTGGAGTGGTGGTAGGTTCTCCATGGGAGGGCCGAGTTTGCTTGAGGGAACAGGCAGAGCAGAAACCCTAGGATCTCTGCTCTGATACCATGTCAATTTGGGGTTTAATTTTCTGATATGATTCTTCTCACCAAGGAGGAAAAAATATAATGTACAAGAGGATTTACAAGGAAAGAAATATTAATTACAATCTGATTACAAGGACATAGAAAAGGTAACTAAATAATCACAAGAAGTCAACTCTCCAACAATCCCACTTCGGTGAAGATTTAATAAACATTTGTCCAATGGTTAAATAGAATGATTATTCGTTCCAGATGTTGCAGCCTTAGTTGTTTTACGTTGGCATTATTCCTGAATAAGACTTACAAATAAAAGCATTAATGCGAACAAGTATAATCACAAATAATTGTATAAACGCCAACCAGCAATGTATGACTCTCCAAGAATATCAAATCAATCAAATCCCATCACTGGAAAATCTCAAACAATACTATTGCACATTCTTCACCACCCGATTTGATTTAACGATCAGTGACATATCAAAAGGCAAAGCTCCTCCATATGTTTAGCAAGGTATTCAGCTTGTCTTTTGTTTATTAAACCACATGGATGGTTCTTTTAAGTTGGATTGTGTACCTTATAACATGATTAACAAGCTTGGATTGATTGAGATAGCAATATTCCACAACTTAGACAAAATAAAGGTCATATCAGCGACCCATTACAATCCTTGATTAAGTACTAGGCATTGGGCAACCGATAATTGAAGACACACATGAAAAGTGAAAACCACACATGAAAAGTGAGAACCCATCGCTTATAAACGTAATGCTTTATTTCACAGTAAGATCAACAAAACAAGTAAAAAGAAATTACGCATAATTTCTGATTCTTTCCATGAATGACATTCAAAACCGAAGGCAACCTGACTACTTTGTAAGGGTTTTGTCGGGCACCGATCACATATTGAAATAACATGGATGGTTCTTACTCCCATAGATGAATCAATTACATGCACTGCAAACTGATATCAAGTATTTCTATTTTCCTTTAAATTACTCGAACACACCCTTTTTATTTTTGAGCAATAGATAACTTGATAACAAGAAAACTAAGGGTTTTGGATCAGATTAAACCAAAATAGTGATAGGTTGATTCCATCAAAATTCAGATGCCAATCAAATTAAATGACTCACAAATATATAAAAATCTATGACTCACTAATTAACACTATCAGTGACAATAATAACAAGTCAAGTAAAGTATCACCCACTTATTTGGTATTAGTTTGTAAACTCAAATACCAATAGTCTGGAGATCGAGAACGGGAGATGGAGCGAATGCGGGAGCGGGTGTGGCATGATCTGGTGCGCTCGGATATACGCGACCTCTACACCCATCAAGAAGAGCCTTTGTCTTTCCTTTTCCTGTCGTGAATAAAATTTTTGGCTGTCGAAGACATGAAAAACTTTAAACAACCATTAGTGATTGTTAAATGCATGTTTATATCACACCTTTGGGCAAGAGATATAAACTGCCATTGACCTTCATTGTATAGCCATCATTCAAGGATCTTATCATGCAATTATTACATGTCTTTGGACAAGAATATGGCCTGATCTTCATGATGTCATACACTGATTAAAACTACCAACAATTTATACATCCCCTTCTTTGGAAAAGAATGTGAACATTTCATGATTTTCAACCACAAATATTCTTCCTTTACTGTAATCGAACAATGCTTTTAATTGTTCATAACATTTACTGCAAACCAAACTGTTAGTATAGGAGCAGAAAAGATAAAACTCAAAGTGATATAGTTATCAACAAATGAGAACCCAGCAATAACTTAAGTAATTTAGTACCATGTCAAATAAAACCGTAAGAGCAACGCCTATCCTACCCTACCCAATTGCCAAGGGAATCTACCGACCGAGATTGGGCTGCGTTGCGTAGAAAGCACTAAAATTTAGTTGTGGAGAGATTGGAGTCGCTAAAATGACTTATCCTTGTTTGCAAGTCATAGCATTTGACTGCAAAGGATATACACACCCTTTGCGCTGTCACTACAACCATAATGATCTGGATTTATTAGTGATACAGTTCGATACCCATTAACAATGATTAAAAATCCTTATGAAGACCCACAAATTCGTTGATGTCTTCCTAAATTTATTTGGGTTTTGAGAACCTTGTCATCCACTGGACCAAATGTTGTTCAATTTGAAGGCAGATTCTATTCATCTTGTTGATGGTTATGGTAAATCCTATTCTTTTGATGTTACTACTGATCAATCCATCTCAGATATGAAAGTGGTTGTACACGAATGTGGAGGGCGGAATGTCTGTCTTTCAGAATCATGCAGTATAACTATACAATGGATCTAGGGCATGTTAAGTTGGCTTTGATACCAAATGTAAGACTTAACCCAAATCATGTTAGCATGCTGTCTAGATCACGATCAATATTGAGGCAGAGAGACTTACCTGGAGCAGTCAATATCGCAGCAAAAAGAAATCTTCTACTCACTCAAGCCCTTTATGTTCTTATGGTGATAGAACCCTTTTCTTAGAACGTATACTTTGTGAGTAGGGAATCCCTTTTATTTATTGATGACTGGCAGCCAACTTCCATCTATCATGGGTGCGTTGGTTATCATCCCATATCATCACAACCTGGAAGTTATTGAGTAATGGAGGAACAGTTTGTATTCAAAGTATTTTGGATGTGTTTCCACGATTATAGGAAGCTAGTATTCCACGTATACAACTCATTGATGAATTTAAATTTATTTTTATCAGCATATATCTTAGTCCTTATCACAACAAGTTGAGTCAATATAGGATTCTTACATAATTTGGTCATAGTTTAGTCTGTGTTTCCTAAGCCGTATGTTCAAGGCTTTCAAGATCTATGAGGGATCTTGTGTTCCTAATTGATGTCGAACCCGCCAAACATATAAGAAAGATGACAGGCAAAGCGGAAAGATTGGTAGGGCTCTCAGCTCGGCAATGAAGGTAAACATACTGAACTGTGTGAGCAAATGCATTGATAGATGGAGCCAACTATTCCATAAATACGTGGAAGAGTACTGAAAACTGTGTCGTGGGGAGGGGGATGGTAGAACCACCGCAAAATGCGAGAGAATGAGCTCAGTGCAACTCTTTCCTTTTTTCTCTTGAGAATGAGCTCCAAAATGCAAGAGAATGTGGCCGCAATTGGGAACAACAAACCAAGTAGTGCGTAGTGAGGCTTATACATGGAGGAAAGCTGTTAAAAACAGCCAAACAAATCTCCAGGCAGAAGCCAGTCAGTAAAAAGCTCTGTTCAACTACTGAAGTAGCCTACAAAATTACAGATATCACGAAATTAATTAGTAATATAATCAGTTAAGAATAAATTTAACAAATCTTGCATGTGATGCGACAGGCTAAGACACAAATTAAAATTTCGCAGAAAATGTAATTGTAGTAAGAGCAAAGCAAGGATCGTTCAATTTCGGGATTAGAAGTTAGAAGGGCTGTTAATCAACACAAACTAAATAAACAAAACTAAATCAAACAAACTAACCAAGAATGGGGTATTTGAATGAATTGGATTATAGAACTGAAATCAAATTAACAACTAAACAAAGAGTAAACAACAACAATGAATTAAAATTTGAGTGATTGATGGATGAAAGGCTAGCTAAAGGATTCTTCTCCACACACTAAACATATGCAGACAAAGATTTTCAGTTATTCTTTCTATAAACAGTGAATAACAATGCCCCAAGTTAACAGTGACCCACTCATTAACCCTTAGATTTTCCTAAGCTCAATAAAAAGGAAGACACTTCACTCCTCAAATTATTCTTATCAAGACACCTGTCTACCATCAAGGATCATTAAGTTCTTTAAAAATCATAAGCGTTGACAAGGCATTCGTAATGACACATGATACTCTTGCAAAGGAGTTACTTAACTCAATCATGACTGGTGACTTATACTACCTGCCAATACAAGTTCATAACGATTTATGTAAAATTCCCTTGTATTCCAGCATCAAATTCCAAAAACGCTTCGTTGCACCCTTAATAAACATATAAGAATATGTTCTTTATAAACCAGATAAGTAAATTACATTCACATTTTATGAAACAATAATTTTATGTAAGCAATTTATATAAAACATATGTTCATGGCTTCGAATTCACCTCTAGCTAAAAACAAAACTTAGTTACACATGTTCCTCATAATTGAAAAACAATTTAAAATAAACATTGAAACTAATGAAAAGAACTCTGGATTTCTAGTGACTTAAATGGATGAATGGATGATTTCCCCCCCCCCCCTCCTCCCCCAAATGAATGGATAAATTGTTATGATTATATGCTGCAAAATTATGAAGGAATGTTTGTAGGACTCAATGGAAACAGTTGGAAAGTGTTTAAACTTGATTAGGACTCTTCTTTGCAACTAGAGATAGGATAAGATAAAGTGCACATTAGCTGCCTTATCTGATAATGTTTCACTTCATCTAGGACTCCTTCACCTCATGCAAGTCCTTTGTCTTCCAAGTCTGAACTCCATATCTCCAGATTTTCACATTTTTAACACCAATTAAACTCTAAAAATGTCTAGCCCTTGTGCAGTCCACGCATTCTATCAAATCCAAGTCCAAAACTGCTCTTATTGGTTTTATTTGACCTCCAATTGTCAACTTTTCCAAATTGACCCAACTAAAATGAAAATAAGATAAAACACTATAACAAATGGAAATTAATTAAGTAAATGCAACGAAATAAGATAACAAAATGGAATAACTATGCTCCTATCAAATTCCCCCACCTTTAGCTTTAGCTAGTCCCTGAACAAAAAAAAAAAAGAAAAAAAAAAAGAAAAAAAACAACAACAACAAAGACCTAAACCTTCAACATTTGCCTCAGGGATTTCCAATGGCTGACATATTAAAAATCACTACTTAAATAGATTTAACTGCAACAACCAATCACTAGCGCACATTTAATCAATTAAATAAATTTGAAAGTAGTAACATGCCTTAGAGAATTCACTCAATTCATCATCATATATACTCTATATTTTCACACAGATTTTCTGATTATAGTTCCCTATACTAGGTATATGTGAGAAGATTGGTGTAACATGTAGACTAGTACTCACTTATATTATAACAAAGAAGACACTTCCTGGAATTATTAATATATACATATATATATACACACATATATATATATATACACACATATACATATATATATATATATATACACATATACATATATATATATATATACACATATACATATATATATATACATATATACATATATATATACACATATACATATATATATACACATATACATATATATATATACATATACATATATACATATACATATACATATATACATATATATATACATATACATATATACATATACATATATATATATATATACATATATATATACATATATATGTATATACATATATATGATCTCATGAAAGGAGTGCCATTACTTAGAAACCACGGATCCCATCTGCTCATACAAATTTCAGACTCCACATATAGAAACACAACAATCGAGACAAAAGTCAGGGTTGTAATGGGGCTAAGGTACTGGCTAACAAAAGTTCTCAAAAAGATAGTAAGCAATGTAATGAAATCAACAACATAGAATTCACTTCTTGATTGCATACCCAACTATAAACATAAATGAGAGACTCATACAAAATTTAGGGTCAAATTTCACATGATGGACTCTTTTTGTTTTCTTTTTATACACTTTTTTTCGTTTCTTTTTTCCGATTCTTTTTTGTTCTTTTTTCTTTTCAACATTTTTTTCTCTTCTTTTTGTTTTCTTTTGAATGAAACATAAATTCACAAGATACAGGAGACCAAAATAGATCCCTCCCCCACACTTGATTTTCTGCAAATCATAAATCAAATGAATTCTCAATAAGTAATGCTTCACTATACTTTAAGAACAAGGGTATGGATAGTCCTATACTTGGCTAGGTAGGGATTATGCAGGTTAACAAACAAAAATTGGCTTAATAAGGCTCAATGGGAATTAAACCTACAATACATATGCAAGGGATAAGGATATTTGGCTTTGGTGGTAACTAGATAACTTCATCTTGATATGTTTGTTATGTAATCAATTCAATGCTTTGAACGAAACAGGCATGAGTCCTAGTATTTTGAAAATAAGAAAAACTAATCTCATACAATGACTTTCGAAAAGAAGAAAGTTTACAAATTGATAACTCTTCAAACAAAGCATAGGCCCAAGTGTCACAGGGTTGTAGCGTTAGTTTGAGTATTCCTTCAAGCATGTTACAAAAATAGATTATTTTTTTTCCCTTTTGAGACTACATGTGAATTCACAAACAACTACTACAACAAAGTATTAACCAAAGAGCATATGAAACTTCCACCAATGTTTGCAACTTTCTTTAACAGTCATGCAATTAAAAATCAAATTCCCATCATTGTGTTGGAAGGTACTCTAAGACAAACTAACTAACTAAGTAATAAAAATGACTCTTTTTGGTTTTTTTTTTCTAACTTATTCCAATTTTTCTTCAATTTTTGTTTTTAAATTTAGAATTTAAATAACACACAATAAACAATTTAGATCTGTGCACAACATTAATAGTGATCGGTGGTGAAAATTGAAGAAATTCATGGAAATGGGAATTGGAATTCGAGGAAATGGCTCACCTATGTGTCGCGACAAGACCTAAAGGCAGCAATTTACTGTGAATTTTTTTTAGGGTTGTTGCTCTCGGCCTTGGTTGGTTTGAGGGCAGTGGCTTGTCATGTGATCCAATCCAACTCCTTTGGTGATGGTGGTCTTAAATACATCCCTACTGATGACTGCCGAGCATTTCTGTCGTAAATTTTCAATCACATAAAAAAGAATGGTCATCATTTGTATACTTGACAGATTCAGAAATATTAAAATTAATCACATCGCCATTAAACTCCATGATTAAAGTTCCCTTTGACACATCAATCTTTGTTACTGTTTTCATGAAAGGCCTGCCAAGTAAGATTGGCAATGGCGTAGAAGAAGCCAAATCTTCCATTTTAAGCACATAGAAATTAGATGGAAAAATCAAACGATCAACTTGCACCAAAACTTCTTCGAAAACTCCTTTCGGATATGCATTAGATCGGTCAACTAATTGAATAATGACACCATCATTTTTTAGCTCTCCTAGATTCAGGGATGCATAAATGAAATATGGCATGACATTAATGGAAGCACCTAGATCTAACACGGCACGTCCAAATCTAGCATTACCTTAACACAAGGGATAGAGAAACTACCTGGATCTTTGCATTGAGGTGGAAGTTTTCTTTGCAAAACTGCAGAGACATTCTCACTTACATGTACAACTTCATTCTTCAGAATCTGTCTTCTTGTTGTACAAAACATTTTCATACTTCGAAACTTGCTTTATTGTATCAAGAAGCGGGATATTAACTTGTACCTTCCAGAAGGCTTTTAAGTTGCCTTGCTCATTCTCTTCTTTCTTGGACTTAGCAAACTTGCCAGGGAAAGGTGCATTTGATAGAATAGGGTTAGAAAGAATTGAATTCGGAATAACCTTACCTAAGTTGGGCGGCAATGAAGTATTGGTGCCTGCAACATTGAGCTTGGTGGTGGCAGAGAATTGTTGCAAGGTGTTCTCCACCCTTGTCATGGCTGGATCATTCTCCTCATTCGTCGGTAGTAATTGTTTGTCCCATTTTTGGTTACGTTTGGACATCTTTGATTCACCACCAACCTCATTACCACTTCTCAAAGTGATAGCTTTAGCAGTTTCAAAACCTCCCATCAGATTGATAATAGTTGAGCTAGGGAGTTTTCCCATGAATTTTGCCATTTGACCAAGTTGATTCTTCAGGTCAACCATCTCTTAAGTTTAGTTTTGTAGACCCTGAGTCAAAGCAGTTAGTATTTGAAGAATTTTATCATAATCTATGGACGAACTTGATTTTGGTTGGAATGGTTGTAGGGGAAGCTGAGGTTGTGCAACACGTCTTTGATAGAACCCCAGAGGTTGCCGTATATATCCTACTTGTTAAACTTGTTGAGGCTTCCTATACTTGAAATTTGGAGGATCTCTCTAGCCCGGATTGTATGTAGGGATGACAACGGTTCGGTTTGAGGACGGAAATGCTATATCCATCAACCACAAAAATTAACCATATCCATAACCATACCCACCGGGTAACAGATTCCCCATCAGTTAACGGTTATACCCATCATCGTCAATACAAAAAATATATTCATTCAATTGAAGCATGATAATTTAGTAAATATTAATTTCGTCATTAAATATTTGATTATAAAATGATTTAATGAATGGATCTTGTGGACCATACAAATTAAAGCTAAAAATTGATAATGTTGGCTGATCTTTGATATCTCCCATAAATACTATTGGTCTGGATTCTCATAGATTTTGATTCATATCAAAACTTTTTAACTAGCTCACAAAATGGAACTCACACAGTGCAACTTTTGTATTCTCAAGGTAATGGATTCGGTAAATAATAAATAAATAAATATATTATAATATATAATACAATTATATTATATATAAATACTATTATATTATATATAATTCAGCTCGGATTCGGGGATGGATACTGATTGGGGACCCCTATAACCATATCCAAAATCATAACCGAATATTATTCATGGTTTTTCCCCATATCCAAAATATACCAAAATTTTCATACTCAAATCCAATCCATTCGGGTTGTTATCCACAGTTATCGATTTTAGGGGTTAGAATTGTCATCCTTAATTGTATGTATTAGAAAATGGGTCATTCATTAACTGATTTTGACCTTGGTAACCCACGACATTAACACTTTCTCAACTCCTATTCTCAGTTAATTGGGGACATTGATCAGTATGATGTCCCTGCGAAAAGCACATGCTATATTCAGTCACACTTTGCACTTTTGACCCTTCAATAAACTGCGACATATGAGAAGTAAGATTAGTTATTTGAGCTTCAAAATTTGGATTAGTACTTACCTCATTGATATGATGTACGAATGCAAATTCCCTTTCTCCAACTCCTTCATATTGTTGAGCATTCAATGCACGAATAGCAAACAAAGTCTTTGCAGTAGATGGGGTTTCGTCAATAAACTCACTTCCAACTGAAGCATCAAGCATTTGTCTCTCAATTAGAAAGTAATCCTTCATAGAAATATTGAATTAGAAGCTCCTCCTTCATTTGATGTTGTGGACAAGATGCAAATGCTAGAAAGGGTTCTCCTGGGCCTTGAAAATACTCCCTCCAAAGCCTAATGTCGGAAGGCTCAACCTCTATATCATAGGGTTCATCACAATAAAGCCTAATAATGAGGCAAAAGCCCTTCGTGAACTGAGTCACTTCACAGTCCATTAAATAGGTGAGTTCTTCTTGGTCTTTCACCTCTTGATTAGCGACTTTACGATGCGACAACTCATGCACCAATTGACCATTGAAGGCTAGTTTATCGACATGCTCTAAGTGTCCAAGCAGGATGCCCTAAGGGTAGCAATCTGTGAATCATTAAACTTTTGACGCATGATTCCTAGCATGTGACTTCTTGGGATAGGTTGTTAACTCTTCCCTTATAGGATGTTTTTTTTTTTTTTTTTTTGTTGCTATCGAACTCCCTGATTTGTTGTCTCATGTAGACATAACAATACAAGCACTCAACATAACCATAATTCAACAACATATATACTTAACACAACTTGTGAACAAGTTTTCATAACAATATATCAACCATGAACAAAGCATCATGACTTAAGCAATCTTAAGCTAATTCATAAAATTTAAGAAGAGTTCATTAACACAAATCAATTCTAGCTCAACAATCAGCAAAACAAAATTGAACGATATAAGCTCTATACACAACCTATCAACAACAATTCATAAAACCAAATTGAATATCACAGATGCAATAGAAGGATATATAAAATTCCACATTTTAGTCCTAATATATGACCCTGCCTTCTTGTATCCTTCTATTAGACAAGACATATAAAACTCCACTAACTTATATTTTAATTAGCCAATAACCATGTATTCTTGTGTCCTTCTTGTATCCTACTATTGTAAACGTCTAATCCTGTTTGCATTCCTACTTTAATCCTACTCTTAGTGTTATTACTTACATGTACAATGTCATGTTCCATTTCAAAGTCTTAATTATTTTCCATGATCAACTTCATGTTCATTATATCTAATGATTTAATTATTTGCCAATATGTAATAAAAGTATTTTATAGTTTTACTAAACATGGATGAAAGAAAGATTGCGCATGCTTCATTGTTAAGTTGTGGTACATGAATATTGTGACTTATTTGATGATGTGGTTCATGATGAATCATAATTCTGCTAGAAGAAGGAATCAACAACTTGCACTTAGAAATTGCACATTTGTTAGAACAATGGTAGGTTCAGCCTATTTAGATAGCATAATAAGATATGATGATGTTCATTGTGTGAACGAGATTAGAATGGATAGGAGAACATTCCATTCTTTATGGCAGATGCTCTGTGACCATGGTAGAGTAAAATTGGATGGTGTAGTGACAATGGAAGAACAAGTTTGCTCGTTTTTGCATATACTTACACATCATGTAAACAATCGTACAATTTAGAGTAGGTTCTGTTGATTAGGGAAGACCATAAGTAGGTATTTTAATTCAATCTTACATGGAGTGTTAAGGCTACAAAGTAGACTTTTGAAAGTGCCAAAACCCATTCCTAATGCCTACCCAAATCCTAAATGGAGTTGGTATTCTTCATATTTTATAAAAATTACTTCTAAAATTAATGTAATTAAATATATTGAGCTTACTAATGTTAATGACTTTCTTAGAATTGCTTGGGGGCATTGGATGAGACTTACATTAAATTTCATGTCCCTGAGCGAGATAAACCAAGATACCGATCAAGGAAGAGAGAGATTGCGACCAATATGTTGGGAGTTTGTAATCTAGACATGAATTTTATATTCGTGTACCCAGGTCAGGAAGGGTCAACCTCTGATATTAGAGAACTCTGAGATGCAATAAGTAAACCATCATGATTAAAAGTTCCCACGGGTAACAATAGATTATTTGTTCTTATATTAGTAATTTGAATCCTCAATTTTTTTATATATTGTAACATACTTTTTTTGGTGTGTTAGGGTGTTACTACCTTGTGGATGGTGGGTACACAAATGGTCCAGGATGCCTTGCACTGTATAGGGGAGTGCGTTATCATATCTCGGAGTGGAGTAGAAGACTCCCGATTAATCATGATGAGTATTTCAATATGAAACATGTTGCAACTAGAAAGGTCATTGAGGGATGTTTTGGATTACTTAAGATGCTCCAATTAAGAGGTCCATCATTTTTTCCAATTAAAACACAACTTAGGATTATGACAGCTTGCTGCATATTGCATAATCTTATTAGAAGACATATGTCAGATGAACCAATAGAAAATGAAATCCTAAACTTGGATGAATCTGAAAGTGATGAAGATGAAGAAGATATGATGGAGACTGTTCAACCTACACAAGAATGGACTGCATGAAGAAACACTTTGGCTATGAATATGTACAATGAGTGGCGTGCATAAGTGTGATTTGATTAAATTTTCTTATATATGCATGTTGTGATTTGGTTATGGTTTGTTATTTGAACAAATAGTGATTTCTTATGTATTGAAGGACAAAGTGTGATTCGATTATGATACTTTATTCGAACAAAGTGTGACCTGGTTACGTATTTATTTAAAAAGTGTGATGATTTGCTTATGATTTTTATCACTTAATATTGATTATATGCTATCTTCTTGTGTATGTAATTATAGGAATGGAAAGTGAACAAAGTAGTCAACCAAAAGGAAGTAGAAGGGTTTGGAAGCAATATGAAGAAGATGCATCCTTGTCCTACTTAAGGAGGCAATTAATTTGAAATAGCTATTAATTAGAAATGTTCTGATGCCAATATAAAGGCAGTTCCACATATTGAGTCGAAAATGAGGAGGTGGAAAAAAGAATGTGCAATAGTTTACGACATGGTTAATAAAACTATTTTTGCATGGAAGAATGTACGAAAATGTATTGAGGTTGATAGCATTGAAGTATGACAATCTTATGTGAAGGTAATTCTCTAACATAATGCTAGAATTTAACTTTACATGTTTGATTACTTAACATGTTCCTTTACATACCTTTTAGGGTAAATGACAAAAAACTACCTCAACTATTGGTCTCACGACACTATCATACCTCATCTTTTAAAATTGACAATGTCATACCTCATCTTTAGAATTTGGTCCAATGTTATACCTTCCATTAACTTGGCTGTGAATTTCTCAGTTAAATGCTGAAGTGGCTTGATCCGGGACCCATTTTCTATTAAAAAATTAATAAATTATTAAAAAATAATAATTTACCCTAAATAAAAAATTAAAAAAAAACCCAAACCCTCTTCTTCCTCGACCCCTTCCCTTTCCCTGCAACCCAAATCCAAAACCTAGATCCCTTCCCCTTCCCTGCAATCCCCGACCTCATCCCCACCCACGCCAACATCTCCCCCCCCCCCCCGCCAGACTCACCTCCTCTTTCTCTGCCGCCCACCCCTCTCCCCGAAATGGACCGGCCCAGAATCATAATCGAAGCCTCGAATCAATGGCCAAGTAGTCGAACCTCACCGTCCTCAAGCTTCTCCCCCCATTCGTCAAGTCTGGTTAGGCCCTCGCCTGCCCACCCATCTCCAAATTCCACATCAGAGCTGTCGGGTACGGTTTATCGAGTCTTGGGTCGGGTGTTCTCTGGGTGCCCCGGAGCTTCGGCTCGCACACCCACAGCTCGACGAACCTGGGTTGGGTGTTCTCTGGGTGCCCGGAGCTTCACGGAGACGAAGAGAGAGAGGGTTGATGCCAGTGATGGTGGTGGTACCGTCGTCGGTGGGTGTGGGTGTGTAAATGGGTGCGTGAGGGTAGATTGTGGAGAGAGGGAGAGTCTGTATGAAAGAGAGGGGGAGAGAGTGAGTGAGCTGAGAGAGAGGGAGATGTTGGCGTGGGTGGGGAAGGGGTCGGGGGTTGCAGGGAACAGGAAAGGGAAAAGGGTCGGGGAATATGGGGGTTTGGGGAATTTTTTTTTTTTAGGGTAAATTATTATTTTTTAATATTTTATTAATTTTTTAATAGAAAGTGGGTCTCGGATCAAGCCACGTCATCATTTAACTGAGAAATTCACTACCAAGCTAACGTAAGGTATAACATTGGACCAAATTCTAATGATGATGTATGACATTGTCAATTTTAAAAGATGAGGTATGATAGTGTAGTGAGACCAATAGTTGAGGTAGTTTTTGTAATTTACCCCCTTTTAATATTATGATTGTGTCAATCAAACCATATCCTCTAGCCCTATTCATTATGGCAGCTCAATTAAATTGATGGATGCTTGATTATATTAAGACAAGTTGAAGGGAACAAAATAAGATTACTTGTATTTTATAGATAATGTGATTTATTTTCTCATTGCAGGTTAACAAAGAAGCATAGGGCTAGCTAGAAAAAATTTATCCTATGTATGACAAATTGAATATTATTTTGGGAAAGACTGAGCAACCGGAGTAGGAGCTGCAACTCTTACTGAGATGATGAATGAGAGCAAATCAATGTAGATGAAGATGAAGCTGAGGTGGGGACTTGTTCTCCTCTTTTGCTCAATGTTCTAGCAATTCAAGTACCTGGGAAAGGAAGAGGTGAGCTACTATGATAATGATCTTGATGTGGCATTTAAAGTAATGCTTTCTGAATCGGTTGATAAGTTGGGTCAAGTTTTACAAGCTGATTTTGGGCAAGGATTGGATCCAAAACTTGAGATTGCTTCAGAATTGTCAAAGATGGATTTGTCTATTAAGGGATCAAATCAAGGCACTGAATATTCTTTTCAAAAAGCCACAGAATGAGAGGACATTCTTGTCTTTTGGATTGTGCAATGAAACAATCCTTCATACTCATGTTACTTTGACAAAGTAACCGCAATTGACCTTGGAAAGCAACAACAATATATTTTGTTAAAAGTAGCATGCACATCTCTTGTTAAAAGCTGCAACATGTATATATTTTTGGTACTTGGAAAAATTGCTTCTTACCGAAAGCAAAGCAGCATCATGCCTATATTTTCAGTACTTGGACAAATTGTTGCTTACTGAAACCAACTTGCATTGGTATATCTTGTGAACTTGGATATGTGGTTGGATTAATCTATATAGCGTAACAGCTATAGTTGTCTTTTGTGAACCTTTATTTTTTATTTTTTTTTGTGTTATTGGAAAATATTTTGAATTTGATGTAGGGTGTTCACTTTAATTTTTTTATTTTTTGTTATTTAAAATTTGTGTGGTATTCAATAGGTATAAATATAGAAAAGATCAACAAACTAACAAAGATTTGTCAGACTTTTTTTTTCTTCCTTTTGCTTATCTGGTTCAGTACCAAACACAATATAAATAATATGGTCATTAGTTTGATACTGCACCAAATGCCCGACTAATTTTGCCAGTACTAACCGGTGGCTATTCATCTTATCCGACTCAAATAGTTAGTACAGTCTAAGCAGCCAAACGAGGCCTAAATTAATTAATCAAATTTAACAGAAAAAACAAATTTATTTCTAGGGTTCTGAATTTCCAAACTCACTAAATTTCAAATTGACTTTTAGGGAAGGAAGTATGACGTCGAGTATTATGGAAGCAAGGACTTTGAACGCAACTAGAAGGAAGCAAGCACCACGTTCTTTCTGGAGAGCCAATTAGGACAAATTACGAACCAATTTTGAACGAACTTCTCCTGAGTTTCTAACAGGCACTGTGGAAGTCCTTTAAGGTTTAAACACCGCGTTGAAAACAACAAACACTGGTCAACTTCGACTGAGTTTTGAATGTTGTGGAAGTCGATTGAAATTTTGTTGAAGTTGTTCATGAGAGAGTTTTGGGCAGAGGAAACGAAAAGTTTAATGCAAATGTAACTGTTGTCGGGGAGCGGAAGAGTTTTAGTTAAAAAAATTGTTGTCGTGTTGCTTGTAATGATGGATCATTTATGACCCGGTTTCACTGTAAGCTCTTTTGATTAATTTGTTTACAAGCATTGAGATCAAACCCAATAGCCTATACTTGTCTGCATAAATGGACCGTAAAACTTGGTATGCACATTAGAAAACTCGATCAAGGAATACTTATTTTTGAATCAGATTACAATCTGTGCTTGGAAAAATATTGGATTGGACACTTTTTTTTGGTTTGATTCATATTCTTCAAGTAAATGGTTCATTCTTATTGCTTTTTAAGGAATGGAGTTCTTATTTGTGGTAGTAAAATTACATTGTCTTCAGTCTTTACGAAATTGTACCTACAAAACAAATAACACCCTTGATTAAGGCCAAAGCCTCGCGAGTGCCCACATAGTTAGGGACGGGGTTTGACGAATGCATCTCTGATGTCAAGTCAGCTTCTCTTAAGAGAGAGAGAGAGAGAAAGAGAGATTAAGGCTTAAGTACGTAATGTGGGATCCCTTTCGCACTTTCCCAGAACAGTGGATATTCAGACCGTCTTTGGACTCCAGGCCGGAGTGAAGCTGATGAATTGTCGATCTACCATTCGAAGGCATTGCACTTTTAGTGGTTCCCAAATACAATCCCATGTGCCCACTCTGGTGGGAGTGGGCATCAATGGCACTCTGCATCATATCTAGCTGCACTCCCTTTTTTGGCGCCAATTGCCTTGTCAGATCCAAACCTTTTGCCTTTTTCCACATAAAAGCAAGGGGAGAGCAGGTCGCATGGGTGATATGACTGACCACTGTACACTGAGGCAGAAGGCACTGACCTCAAGTGGTTGTGTCAGATAGCCAAGAAACTTGAGGTGACAATGTTAAGTGGTTGAGTGACTGGCTTCCCTTTTTACACAGTCCATCCATAGTGTCTGCAAAACCCTAAAATGATTGCTCACCACCTATAAATAGGCGTCCCGAGTCCTCACAAATGGTTAGACAACCTGATTTCAACATATATATTTACTACCCATTTCCCACCTAAAACTGTACCCAATTTTATCGTCGGAGAATCTATGCTGGGAACCACCCTCCCAGGTGATCGGCTTCATGATCCATTCTTTATCTTTGCCTTTGCAGATTTGACTGGCTAAGGTACGCATCAGATTGACTAAGGTGGCGCAATCAGATTGGCTAAGGTGGGCATCCATAGGATGGACAAGGAAAGAATAATTCCAAAGATATTAATTGTTAAATAACATCTTGAGATTATCTTGGAAATATCCTTGATCGGATAAGATTGGACATCCTTGCTTGTTTGGGTTGATCTTTAATCAGAAGAGTATTAAAGATATGGTTTAGTAACTAATCATATCTTTAACGTCTTTGACTTTTCCTCCTTGCTGTGAGCAGGGGATCTTGGTGATGTCGTAGTCAGGTGCTGTAGCCTCGAGAGATGTTGGATTGCGCGTGAGAATCTTTATGGGTCATGTCCATTTAATAGGGCATTCTTGTCTTTTTCAGGAAGAAATCCACGTATCGTCTCTAAGATTTTTTGAATTACTTTTGGCTCCACATTAATCTTTTTGTGTGGTATGGCATGGAATATTAATATATTATACTGCTATTGTTTTTGTATGGTATGGAGAAAGCACACTTCAAATCCTGCATTCCATCTATTTTCAAAATGAAATATAAGAGAGAATATGTTGTCCAATTGTTGTACTGTAGTGCGTGAATAGAGAAAAAAAATGTAAAATAAAAAAAATAAAAAAAAAGACCTGTGGACTAAACAACTCTGAAAAATTTGAATGTGTTGCAGTTTTATTAAATTAGGAATGTGATTGTATAAATCCTATCATATCCAGGGATATCCTCATGGGATTCTACCATATCTTAGCCTTTAAATATTATTCTATTAGAGTTATAATCCTATTGAGGTAAGGAATTTACCTTCCATACTACTATAAATAAAGGCAGAATGAGGTGGAGTACCACACACCTCACAATTACACATATTTCTCTTCCCTCTATGTGCCGCCGGCCATCCCCCTATCTGTCCCTTATAATTGTTCAATAAAATATGCCTGCAACACGTTATCAGCACGCTCTTGATGTTGTGCTAAAGAGAGTTTATTCTTCAATTAGGAGAGTATTACGTTTTAATCATTCTTTTTATGATTAATTTATTATTTTATTGAATTGTTCAACATGCTATTGATTCAATTTAATTTTTCTTTGTTAAATGTGATACAACGCATTGGAGATGAAATTCAAAGGCTCAGTAGTTTTCTGGCAATCAGTGAGAATGCAATTCCTGCTTTCCTAGAAGGATCTCCTACAATTCAAAGGCTTTTGTTATTTTCTGCCAATCAGATATGCATAAAATAAAAGAAGAACGACCATGAAGCATGAAAACATTCCACATGATGCATGAACCTCCCACGTTTACATTTACCTTCCAATATATATATTGTATATGCTTCATATATAGCTCGAAGCTTGGGCGTTGGACGATGTCGTTCTGCAGTCATTTTTTGGGCTTTTGTTGCATGCGTGGACCAGACCCATGGCCTGGGTTTGACTTTCTGGGCCTACTGCCTTTCTAAGCCATAGAGCCATCATCCTTTTTGCTTTATCTTGCGCCTTTAGCCCACCAGCCAACAAGCCTATGCTTGTTGGGTTTGTCCCACTTCAAACTTGAAGCCAGCGAAAGTTGGGCTTCACTGTGACTAGGCCCAAAGCCAACAGAGCAAGGCTGTTACGCTCTTCCCAACACGCGATCCGCGTCCCAATTGCAAACCTACAACTTGCTTTACATGATGGGCTGCACAACATCTTTTCCCAAGCCCATTATCATCCAAGCTTAAACTTTCTGCTTGCTGGGCCTTACTCTTTCTCAGTCTGCTGCCACGTGCACCTATCAAGGCTGCTGTGCAGCTATGACCCTAGGCCAAAGGCCTGTAGTTTTTCCTGTAGAGCCGTGACTTTGCAGCCAACCAATACGTCTTGGGCTGCCTTTTTTTCTTTTCTTTTTCCTTTTTTTTTTACTCGATGCCATGTTTTTCCATCATTCGCTTATCTAAATATATTTGGGATGTTTTCGGTTAAAGCCGTACTAGGCTATATTTTCGTTATCACTTGGCCCGAAGCCAATCGACACTAATATGTCCTGAACGTCATTATTTTGCTTCCACGATTGACCTCGTATGGTCCCAATCTATTAAATTAATTAAAAGTGACGAGTAGTCCATTAATCTGACAAGAAATCCAAAATTATTGGCTTGAAAATCACTCTTGGACATTAACGATTTAATAATTTATTTCTCTTTTTTGAACCATTGACATCCTTTCGTAGTCTCGAAGCGTTCACAATTGAGTTTTTGAAGCAACCTGAATCCACTGCACTTAAATTAGTACGTTGTACTCTGTGTTCTTGCAGGAACCTCCTTTTTTATGAACTAGAAGTTCATAACAAAACTCAAACTTGTAGTTCCGAATTTAGTGCCTTTGAAACTCGAAGATTTCATAAATCAATCCATGAAAACCCGACGTTTTTCATGTAAACCATGTGTTAGAACCCGAATGTTCTAACTTTGATGCTTATGGATGTTCTATTTCCTATAACACTATTCATAATCTTGCTCCCTCCACTTAGTGGATTGTCGAACCGTCACAAGCTTGATTTCATTGATTTGGACGTTTCTGATTGAAACCACTTTATGTGGGCATAAGTTGTAAATCTTCACTTGACTATCAAGAAGTTGAAAAACCATTAAAGCCAATAATGGCATGGAAAAGCTACATAAGCCTCCGCCATAATCTTCATTCGAAGACTTATGCCCAAAGCATAACAAACGGAAGTACCTCCCGAACAAGGATTCCATAGCTCTTTGGCTTGCTCTTACAGACTGTTTAATCTTGAAAGATATTGCTTGAAGCACCCCATGATTGCATCCATGAATGAGTACGATTATGAAGTTTATAAATCTGATCGAATTTCGACTGGAGAATACTTTTCTTGTCCTTCCAAGTTTCTAATTCGCTCTTGAAGCAGCAATATAGAGAATGGAAGTTTATCAAATTCTCATATTTGGTTACTACCATAAATATGAAAGAATGGTATAGACTTAGCTTTGGTTGGAGTCTACCAAATGGTGACAACCAGTTTCGGCTGGGCCTATTGAAATGTATGTTTTGCTTCGGCAGAAGCTTACCAAACAGACCTCTTCAGCTTCAGCTGGATCCTTTCAAACCGAAGTTTGCGTCTGTCTCTCCCACAATCCACCTTTTTTTTTGTTTTTTGTTTTTACAACATATTGTAGAATCAAGGCCCGCCAAGGGGTGGCATCACAGCTCGAAGCATGATCTTTGATACATAAGACCTAAACTTCAAGAATAGGGATAACATTCTCGAACCTCAGCCCCGTAGAATCAACTTCCTCTTTTTGGAATAGATTATTGGTTATGCACCTGTTTGTGCCCCTACCAATGTCGTTGAGGAGTACTATTATCGTATTCAATATATGACACTAATTTTGCTTCATCGAATACCATTGGAAAAGCAGAATTTTGACATGAATTACCTTGTTGGTCGTATCCCCTTAGTAAACCCATTTACTTTGTGAACAATTTGTATGTTCACGAATTCAAGTTTGGTGTTTGTTTTAGTTATGGATAATCATATCGTTATTGTCCTCGGATATAAGTTAATTGAATCATGCCATTTAAAAGACCTTATATTCTTCCCGTTTTGGAATAATGTCGTTGAGTATTAAGGATATTTGAGATGACAATGATCATGAATGAAACCACGGAAGCAAATAGAGTGGAATATCTTTGCACCACCTCCAAAATGCAAAGCCTAAAGCTATACTTTGGGGCCAATGGGATGCCTCACAATTAGGATGTGCCACATGTGGCCGGCCTAGACCCAAGTGATTCAAGTAGTTTACTTGCCTTGGCACGACCGTTTGGGACACTTAGGTCAACAATGATGTTACGACGCATCTCCTTACTCGAAGTAAAGATCCTGTGCATACAATCGCACTTTGCCAAGCCCGTTTGTTTGGGAAATTTGGTTTCTATATCATCCCTTGTAAAGATACGAAATGACCCTCTTTTTACAGTGGATTGAAAGGAATATATGTGGACTAATCCATCCCAAAATGTAGACCATATAAAAACTTTATGGTTGATGTATCGACAAAATGGTCACATGTTTGTCCACACACATTGCTGCTAAACCTTCTAACTAATTTTAAGGGTTCACCACCCTAATTATCCCATAAAGCCTGGAAGACTGGATAATGTCAGAGAGTTTATATCGAAGGTTTTAGATAAGTAGTGCATTTCTTTTGGGTATATAACTGGACATCAAATTCCCATGTTCACCCCAAAACGGCCTCATAGAGTGATCATAAAACACAATTTGAATGATCGCTCCAGACCTTGGTGAACGAACCAAGCTTTCAGTTTATGCCTAAAGTTATGCAATCTTGTATGCATCTATGTTGGCTTGCCTTGAGACCCATTGCCACCCCACATATTCGACGTTATAGTTGGTTACTGGGTACGAACCTGATGTTTCGTACTAACACATTTAGGTGGGCATTCCATGTGACAAGTTGCGTTACCGCAACGTACAAAATGGGTCATGAAGTAAGGATGTGAATCTTTTTCAATCATGATTCTCCTTCACACTAGCTCTTTAAAGCCCTTGCAAATGATTTCTTTACTGCTCATTTACGGATTGTCATTTCAATGAGACAGTCCTCCCACTGTTAGGGAGAGATAAGAACGTCAACGTTCATGTAGAACGATATGAATTTGCATGGACGTTGCCCACTATGTCTCATCTCGATCCATGTACCGCACAAGTGTGATAAGCAAGTGCGATGTATTATAACTTTCAGGATGTTGCTCTAGACACATTCCTCTGATTTAGCTAAAGTGACGAGATCATATACTAGCTGTAAACATGCCTGTAAGGATAGACATACATAACAGACGTCAAGTCAACATCCTTGAAGGATGTAACGCCTCTGAATAATGGTATGGCCTCCCATATTGGATGACCTGGTACCTCAGTGGATAGCCAATCAATCTATCTCATCCTGAAGCACGATAGATCACTCGGTTCATAGGATTCATTTCCTTAGAAGAGAAAAAACACGACACACAATGAATCCATACTTGTTCGCTGTCTCAACCATTTCCATCTTATGAGATTAATCTGGATTACTCCCGAGACTTGAAGTTCTTGGTCCAGTACACTAGTTTGGATAAGATAATGGAATTAGAATGAGATTATCGTCGATGATTGTTTTCATTTATATGGTAACTACTGACACAAATGAAAAGTGACGATATCAAACTACGTTCCATTGATTAGTAACAAAGTAGAACTAATTGGACAACCGAAATCACAATCCAGCTTTAATTCCTTACCAAAGTTTGTTTGGACGTATCGTTCTTACACTACCTAAGGTAACCCTGCTGTGTTACAAGTGAGAAATGAAGCGTAATGAGATGAATGAAATTGTACAATATGATGCACGTCTTACGGTGCAAGGTTTCTCTCAATCGCCCTGTGATTGATTGCAGCATTACGGATGTGGTTAGTGTTTCTCTATGGGGATATAGATGTTGAGATTTACTTGTAAGTTCCCAAAAAATTACATGGACTGGTTCAAATAGTTCCAGACCACAGAACACCCTCTCAACTCGTTTGAGGTTTTCACTTTACGGATTGAAGCCATTCAACAGATGTGGTATACCCTTCTAAGTGAGTATACCACATCTGTCTTAAATAGACTACTTAAGGTAGAATAAATTGCTCTATGAAGTTGATTTAATCATCTACTTAAGGTAGATTTAAATAGACTTTGGAAGTAATTCATTTCCCTTTCCTACAAGGATCTCATTTCCAATTAATGAGGGAATCTACATCAAAATAGGAAACAAGATTAAGTTTCCTAAAGCAAGGGAAAATCTCTACACCTACTTCCTTTTCCTAGGACCAGCCCAACAGGTGTGGGGGTATTTGTAAAGCCAAAAATAATCCAGATAATTATGGAGGCGACACGTAGACTTTCGGGTGAAAAAGACCCAAATTACCCTCAAGGCACACCGGGATTCTCACGCGCAAGCAGCAGACAATAATGGCTCAATCAAGGAAGAGTCAAAGGTGATTAAAATGGTATTTATTCAAAACCCTCTCATCACTCCTCATCAAATCCCCACTCAAAAGGTAACTCCCAATTTTCTTATTCTAATTGGAATTAATTACCAAATTAATTGCAAGACATTATTTGACATAATATCTTCCAATTATATTCAAAAAACCACCATAAGTGGCCGGTCCCTGTCTCCAAATAGGGCTGACCACACCCCTATATATAGTCTTATTCTTCAGCCAAAGCCCCCCAATTCATTGTGGGCGCGTGAGGCTCTTGGCCTTGATCTTAGGTGTTCAAAATTCCTTCCCTAAAACATTTGCATCCACAATAGCTACACCTCCTAAAACATTTTAATCTTACTTTGCTCTTGTAACTCAAAAGTCGCCACTTTACTCCTCAAAATTTGTTCCACTTTGACTTGTGGACTTTCTCTCTTCTCCCTGAAACTTATAGGTCACCTCCTAAAACATATGTAAGACAAAATTGTTCGAACTTACAATTAGCAAGAACCCTAAATCACAATCCACATACGTGTACCTGAACAAGAGTTTAGTTATCAATTCAACCCAAATGCATTTGATGGAAAGAAATAAATAACTTCTCACCTTTGGCTACTATATGTCTGATAAAGCCATGAAATGGTGAAAAAGGAAGAATCTTCTACTCAATCAGGATCTTATGTTTTCACTAGAATAGGGCTAGTTTATGTATAAAACGTTTTCCTCTTGAGCAGGGATCATTCCATATATAGATGCTGATCCCAACTGCCTTCCTCCTATTATGGACAGCAGTTGGTAACTGAAAGCACTACTCAATCCTTATAGACATGAGGTTTTCCATCACTTCAACCAGTGGCGAAGCCACGTGAGGGCGAGGAGCGGCGTCCACCACTCCCCTCGCCGGGAAACACCATTGGAGAGCTGGGTTCGCAACTCCCCTCGCGCCTCGCCGGAAAAAATGGGGGGACCGCATCCTCTGTTTTTGCTGGGCAGTCTGTTCTGCTGCGCGCAGCAGCAGCAGATTGCTGTCTTCTAAACGACTTTGTCCTAGTCAATCTGTGGGTGCCGATTCTTACAACTATATCCCGAAAGCCATAATCTCCACCCAAGAAGCTACGATCTGAAGCAAACTTATCCTGTCCATCATCAATCCTAGAACCCTTTATTGCAAAGAAACACTAAAATTATTATCATTTAACCCAACAATGGGCGGATGAGGATGGGAGTGGGATCCACGGGGGAGGGGATGTGGTTGCGATGGGCGGATGAGGGGTTTGTAGGATGAGATTGACGGAAAGAGGTAGGGGGACGGGTCTGGGAAATAAGGACGAAGATGTGTGTGTTTGGTTATGGGTTTAAGATGAAATTGGGGTGTTTGGTTAACAAGACAACAAAAGCCAGGGGAGAGTTTAAGTGACAGGATGTTTAATATTACTGGGCCATATCATTGGGTTAGTGTTTTGGGTACTAAACAATCAGTTTAGTATCCAAGTATTGTCCTTTTTTTTCTTCTTCTGACCCCACATTTTTTTGTGGTTTGTAAACCCATTTCTCTCTTCTCTTTCTTTTTTATATTTTTTTATTATTCTTGTATGTATTTTTTCCCTCTTTTTAAGACCCCAGAGTATTTATCTTAAACTCTCACCTTATCTATAAATGTTGTATAAATTTTTAAAAAATAATGTAAATATTGAATGCTTATTTTACAATAAAAGAAATTCATTTAAATCCCTCTAGGCTCCTGCCTAAATCTCGTCTAGGCGCCTAATTGCTAGGCCTCAATCCGCTGCCTGACTAGCACCTAACGTTTTTTTAGAATCTAATCCTTACCAATTTAAGCTTCTTACATGGCTTTGATCTTACCGCTTACGCCCGCTTTGGTGGATAGACTGTTTTCTGTTATGAATATTGATTCAAAACTTTGCACTCTCCAATGTAAAAGCAACCGTTTCGATTGAAGTTTGCACTCTTTTGAAGTTTGCCCCTCCCCTCGGCAAATCCTAGCTTCGCCACTGACTTCAACATGCTTGCCTTACGGTCCTACTTTAGCAAAAAGAAGTTAACCTAATAATTAACTCTAACTGATTATAATTATAATGTGACAATTAATCCTTATCAGGATTTGTAGAGTCCAAATAAGATTCCAACATTATCCCACTTTGGACTTTATTAATCATGTTTATTCATCAACATTACAACGAGAATCAGTTCCTTAGTGATCACTTGAGTTAATTAACCATTTCCTCACACATCTGTCATGGCTAATTTAGAAGGTCGAACTCCAGAAAACTTTGCACAACAGTTAGTGGAGGCACTCTGGAATCACAATCTTCTTCACTAACAATACATGATGCTATAAAACATGTCAGTGAAACAGAGAGTTTTGCCATTACACTCCCACCAAAAACAACCCTGTCTGTCTTGATGAAGCTGTCATTCATCTCTTCATCAACCATTACCTTAAGGTTGCTGTAGTTTTAACAAGCCACCCTCAGCTATCTTGCACACTGAAAAAGAGTTAAAACCACTTGAAATTTTTAAACAAGCAATCAACCCCACAAGGGAGTGATACAATGCCAGACTAAACATTCCCATAGCCAAAACTTATCAATGAACAATAATTCATGTCAAGACAATACATAGAATTAAAAACCAAGTTCCATTTATTGGCAGCAAACAACTATAAAGTAAACAAACAAGATTGGAAGTTCACTCTATATACAAAATCAAATGATTCCAGTACTCCCATCTTCGCAACGTGCTCTTTAAACATTGCTACTTTGGTCCTTTATCAAACTTCAATGAGTTTGCCAATATACTTCCGGTGAAGCATCAATTCTTCCATACGCAATTAAACTAGTTATTCAACGAATAACCATGACATGCAACTATGAATTTAATTGAAAACACAATAGTCTTAAACAGAAGTAACATAGTGCGAACAACATTCCCACTGATTTAGCATATCAACAACTTAATGTCTAAAAGACTTTCTTATAGCTGTAGAATTAGCCAATTATTCTAACTGGTTAGCCACAAGTATTCTTTATTGCACGCATCCTTTAAACAAACCAGAAGGAACCTTACGGCATAAGCACATACATTACTGATTAATATGCAAGATATAAGACAAAACAATATAGAATTAATGAACCCATTAATTAGCAACATCATATCTTGATTGTAGAAAACACTTTTTGATAAAAAAAAATTGAAACATGCATGCTTTGGTAGCACGTCAATCAGTTTGTACAAAAAACCGTAAAATTTCCTTGTCATGTAAATTAATCACAATCTCAATGAAAGAATATCACAATCTTTCCTCCACAAGATATCCCATCCATTCCTCAGCATTCGTTTAAACATGTATGATGGATACTCAAAATCATACCAAAAATAATCCAACAGTAAGAGCTAATAAAACCAATAAAGATATAATTTTATGGTTTTGCTGCTTTCGAAAGGCAACCTTGACTACAACTTTTATAATCACTCGAAACTCTAGCTGCTGCCATCATGCATTGTTTAATATGCATGTATAAATGACTTGCTAGTTACAATTGCACAGAACAAAACCAATTCATGCAATTGTCTCTAAAGTAATGCCAATTATAGAACCTGTTACAAAAAGTTATTATGCACATTTTAGGAGATGTATCAAAAATTATTTAGGTCTTATTACCTGCAAAATCATTATAAAGATCAACATGTAATCATCCAAGTGCATTCTTAATCATGTTGTCGTCATACAAGGGAAAACAAAATACATATGCATTCAAAAACTTTAATTCACTTTCAACGTGACTAGGACAATACAAGAACAACTCTCACATACGTTTAGAACACAATGCCTATAGAACAATTTAATGAGTGTGTAGCCCAAAACTTTTTACTTTTATTCTCCCACTTGGGAAAAGACTCATTCACCAAAATTACTCATAAAATACATATTCGATAGGTACTAAATTATCAGAAAATAGCAGGAAGTACGGTGCTGAAAAAACTTGCACCAGTGGTAACACATTGTCAAGAGCTGCACTGAGTTTTGGAAGAGCTTGTGCCCAAATGGAAGAGGAGTGTGGAGTTCTAGGTACTAAATTATCAGAAAATAGCAGGAAGTACGGTGCTGAAAAAACTTGCACCAGTGGTAACACATTGTCAAGAGCTGCACTGAGTTTTGGAAGAGCTTGTGCCCAAATGGAAGAAGAGTGTGGAGTTCTACTGAAAACTCTTGGAACACAAGGTCAAAACATATTATTACTATGACTCATTAAGTGAAAACTAAAGCAAACATATTTCAGGGGCCGGTATCCTACAAATGAATTTATTTATTTTTTGTTTTATTTAAACATTGTGTATCTTTATTAATGCATCAACAAATCTCATGAAGAGAACAAGAAAATATATCATGATGCAACCAATTTTCATGTCATAACCAACAAACCAAAACATGTGAATCATTTTACCAAAATTATTCAATGCATAAGATATATAATATCCAAAAAAAGGTTAGGTAAAAAAAAAGGAATCATTGGTACAAAAAACATACCCAAAAACTATGAACTCGCCTTCTCCATCTGCTCCGTTATATTAATTTTCATTATTCATGCATGATTATGTTACACTTTTGGACAAGAAACATAAACAGCCATAATTTGATAATAGATTATGTAACCTTATTATATAACAATCATGTAAAAGATTAAGAAAACAATCAAGATTTCAAGTCTTTAGACAAGAAAACAGTCAACTTAATTCTCTTAAAAATGTTATACCCATCTCAACTCATTCATATATTCCTCTCTTTGGAAAAGAATATTGACATGTTATGAGTTTTTTAAAACCATAATTTACATAATCCAATTCCTAAAGTCTTTTCACTTTGGTGAAAAACATAAGTACCCAAGTCTGCATTGTGAAACCTCGCTCATATATTTTTCATGAAGAAGTAGAGGTTAGTGCAGAAAATATTATCGTAGAAGACTTTATTTTTATACAATAGACATTGATGTATTAATCCATTAAGAATAAAAACATCAACCCTCCGTGTAAGTTTTATTTTTCAGCCTAAGAACTAACGTTGATTCTTTCTACAGTACTATAGGACACATCAAAAAATTCATTTACAATCTCAATTTCATTCTTTAAACACAGAGATAAATATAAGTGCCAGGTTTCTAATTAAATCTTTTGCCAATCTATCACTAAAACAACAAATGGCAGCTACATAATGATTATGCCCAACCCTTCACTACAAGAAAAATGGGCTAAGAACACAATTGATATGTGCCCTTTGCATTTTCATTGAGCACAAATATATATTGGTACTCTTAGATGTCAATGAGCACAAAACTATCACAAATGTGCTTTATGAACAAAAAGGCACATTAGTTAGTGTCTAAATAAAAATGTATTTGTGCCTATTAAAATTTGAACACAAAAGTTTGTGTCACTATTTATGGATATCCGTAACACTAATTTTTTATTAATTTACAAAAACACAAAAAACATTTTCGTGCCTGAACAATTTAATATATTTAAATCATTTGATTTTATAGGCACAATGTTCGTGTCTTCCTTCACCAGTCTAGACACCAATCATATTTTAGTATTAGTTTTTATTGATCAAGGTGCCCCACACACACACGTTTCATCACCATCACCTGGAAGATCCACTGTTTGGATCAAGTGGATGTTTTCTAAATTTATTTTCCTATTCGATACTTTCTGCTGTCAAATTACAGGGCTTTACCAATTGGATTAGTTCTTGAAAAAATTACGGAGTCAAAATTTATTCGAATAAGAGTCAACAAACCAATAAAAATTTGTTTGTCAACTTTTTTTGTCTTTACATTTAGCACACACAAAAAATTAGATTATAAAATAAATTATAAAATTGTGGTAAATAATGGTATGAAGCTGTCTATAAGCTCATCTGTCTAATTAACCGTACAAAGGTGTAGTGGGTCTTCAGATAGACAAATGACACAATTTGAAAATAAATGCCCATTGAATATTAATAATTATAAATTTCCTTTTTGTGACACAAATTTTAAAAATTGTGTCCAGTAAATAGTAATAAATTATAAATCATTCAACTTCCCATATAGAAAAAGAATATGTTTGCACAATTATGGATTTGTGCATTTGAATTATTTTGATATTATATGTTGGCACAATTATGAATTTGTGCATTTGAATTATTTTAATATTTTTGTGTTTTCACTAAGTTTGGGATACCTTTCCTTTTAAAAAATTATTTTTAGTCCTTAATCGGTGAGCCAAGGGGGCCCACCTTTGATTTTTGTCATCCGGGTCTCTCTCTCATCTCTCTTCCTTCTGTCTCTAGCCACTCTCCCTCTCCCGAGCTCTCTCACTCGCAGCTCTCTCTTTCTCAGCCTTCTCTCTCTACGCTCTCTCTCCCTCGAACTCCCACACACACATACCCATTCACACTCGGAGGCACCTCTACTCGAGAACATCCTCATCATCTGCACCTCGTCATCATCGTCCCCTCTCGTCTCTGTGACATTCGCCGGCAAGGGAACAAAAGCTCCGACGAGCTCTCTCACCTTTTCCGTTAGGGTAAGTCGGATAATTCTCTCTATCTTCGTTAATGCAACCCTTGGATGTGAGTTCCGAGTTAAATCCGTCCCTTCTTACCTAGGTTCTACCTCAAAATCGAGCTGGGTTAAGCGCACCCATTTTTCGGCGAACCCGTGAGTATCGAAGGTTTTTTCGGTCACCTCCGACCGTTTTACGGCGGACCAAAGGTATAAACTTCTTCCTCTCACCTTGTACTTCCTTTTGGTACCTAGATCGGGGTGTGAAAGCGGCGGAGCTGGCGATCTCCGGCGAGGCAATCACCAGCGTCACCTTCCTCTCCTCACTGCAGACTCCCCATTACCTTTTCCTTTCTGGAAATCAAAACCGACGCGATAAAATGACAACCTCCGTCGCGCTTGATTCCCCGGCTATATTTTCCGTCAAATCCAATATGGGTGAGTCTCGAAAACACCTTGGTTAGGTTCTTTAAGTTGTTTGGAGATGTTTTGCACTGCATGCCTGATTTGGTTAAGTTTGGATGCAGTTTCGACTCAAGGGACAAATTCCCTAGATTTCCAGGGAGGGCTATGATTTTCAGGCTGATTTTAGGATATCACCGACCACCCAATGGCCCTAAAGAAGGTAAATTTCGATTACTTACCTTTGTAGCTTTGTTTTAGCTTTTGAATTGTTGAAAATGGTTGTGATTTGGACCAAAACGAACTCTGAAACCCCTGGTGTGGCTGCAGGTTGCATTGTCGCTGCTTGTGGTACTGTTGTGGATGGTGCGTGGAGCACAGGCGCCTCTACCGGAAGGATGACTGCCTTAAAGGATGAATTTACGTTTTCAAGGATGATTATACGTTTTCAAATGTTTGTTTCAGATTGGGTATTTCTAATTTGATATTTTTATTTTTTTTAATTTAATTGATAGGGCACAATTACAAAAATTATGCTAACATGAATCTGAAATGGCATCTGACACAGGTGTCTGAACAGGAACAGGGCACAATAAAACCTTATTTGTGCTCAACTCTTTGAGCACACATGGCCGTATCGTGCCCTCTAATCAAAGGTGACGCCCATAGAGGGCACAGATACAAATATAGTTGCTGCACTGTTGCTATTGGTCTATGGGCACAATTGTCCGTGCTCTTTGGCCTCAAAGGGCACTGATAATTTATTGTGTGCAATGGTCATTTTTGTTGTAGTGCTTGCATTGTAAGAAGATATATATGACTCGGTAAATTCACAAGTCAATTTAATTGAACTTAGGGTTAGCCACATGCATAGATTACAACTCAACATAACTGCAGTTTATGGGAGTAAAAGGAGCAAATAGCAAATCTGATGAAGCCAAATAGTTACTAAAATATTCAACAGACACAGCGATGTAACACCTTTGGGCATGATACATAACTGCAATTTATGCATATCATATTGATATGCACACTTATTATGTAGCCTTTTGTTCAAGTTTCAACTAATACTCTAATCTTTGGAAAAGAATATAGTTGGCTCAAATTTCATTAAAAACCCATATGATGATTTATAAAACCAACCAGCCAACATATTTACCCGTTGTGGATTATGAACCACAATTCCATGCAACCTCCTTAATAAACAAAATTTCCTTAAAACCCCACGTTGGTTGTCTAGTAAGACATGTTGCAGCGTTGGCATCATTCTTGTTGGAGTTTGATTCCTTTTTCTCTATGCCTTCTTTATGTCCTCTCTGCTTTTCTTGAAATTCCACCGAAAGGAAAGCTCCACAGAAACTCCAACAATTCCTGAATAAGACTTACCAAGAAAGGCATTAATGTGAACAATTATAATTAATAAACAATTATAATCGAAAACAAAGATAGCTTTAACTAGAAAACCATTAAAGCCATGTACATTAGTCTACCAAGCTTGTGTTATTCGTGATATCATAGGCAACCAAGCAATCTTCCAAACCAACCCCATTACTGCTAAGCTTTTGCTGAGTTTTCTTCCTCCTTTGCGATGCCCTTAGCGACGCCGTTGTTGTGCCTCGGCTTCCAAATTGAAGGCTTTAGTTTCCTTTATGATTAAAGGATAAGCACTTGGCATGCCTTCCCTCATTCTCTCCATTTAGTAAAAAACAACCTTCTGACTTTTATTAATCCACAAAGTCACACATGCATAATTCCATGTGTTTGTGTGATTAACGTTGCTGCTTCTTTCCTGCTTTCGACTTGCTTCTGGAACCCTTTTACTTTGCACGCCTACCACTCCAATCAAATTGGCCTTCGGTCTTTAATTGTTGCCAACTCAATTATATGAGCCAATTAATCACAACATGCCACCCCTCACATCTTCGATAGTTGACTGCGCGGCTGATGCTTGCGTGGCCTGGTGCTCTCGGGTCTACTAGACCTTTTGATACGGACGCGGTCACGGTTTCTGTACTGGATTCTTTTACGATCCCGGTCTCTGTCTCGTTCTCAATGAGTTCATGTTTTTGAAGGAGGGGCCCAAGTTGATTCCGGTGTTTTCACCATAGTATCAAACGTGATCACAATACCCAGAAAAAAACCAACAAACATTAATCGAAGAATTATAGTGCCCATGATCAAAATCAACGACAATAGTAATTAAAATAATTGAATTTAGGGTGAGCTAATACATGCTCTAATTGTTAGAACCAATCAAATGTTAAGTATACAAAATATAAAATAACTTGTATAAATTAATTCGTATAAATCAGATACAAATATCAAAGTAACAAACGAACTTGAATATATAAAATCACTGACTTGAAAACGTTGATAGAGGCTTGCGGATGCAATCTCCTAAGACAGAAATTTGCCCCTACACTTGTGCAGTAGTTCGTTGGACTTCTATCTTGCAGGATACAACTATCAAATCCAAGTTCTTGCACTTGAACTTGGATTCTAGGCGAATTGGTTGTGAAATTCTCTGTGATGGATGGAATGCATAATTGTTTCTGATCTTACAGCCAATTAAATAATGGCGTAGTGGAGCAGTTACATCCGATAAGAATGGATGTAACTGTTCGTGATCAGTTTTATCCTTTCGGAAAAAACTGAATGTAAAAATCAAAAACGTAAAACTGATACTTGTGTTTTTCGTCCATCCGAGCCCAAGAGCCCCAAGGCCCAAGGCCCATCTTTGACATTTAATATATACACCCAACCCTCCAAGTCTAAGGCCCAAGGTCCATGGCCTTGGCCCAATTTCTTTCAAACCATAAGTGTGAGAACACACTTATAAACTGGTCTAAGTTTGTTTGTTTGGGCGATGTGGGACTAGAGTCCCCAGCAAAACAACACAAGTTCCAACAATACCCCACATTTCTATTCAAACTCTAGCAATACCCCACATTTGAATAGAAAATAAGATACTAACTAAATTAGTAACGTTTTTCCAGAGAACAGAGATATGTTATGCATCGTGATAGGTGTCTTTTGGACTTGAACCTTCTCTAGTGAGTACTTATCGGATTTACCTAATGAAGCAGTGAATTTAATATCTTGAACTAATCATTCTTAGTAGTAAATCAAAACAGTAAGTATCACACATATCACATCTTGACACACTTCAATTCATACGGTTGTGTTCATTTTGGTCCTGAACATATCCTGGTTTCATGAGACCTTTAGAGAATTGTAGCCATCTCAATGCTCAAAGATACGACCCCACATCAATCTCATATAGGTAATGCTAAACAAGAATAGCCTGTTCTATTCATCTTAATCATAAGATTTTAGCATTATTAAGAATAGTGATTCACCCTCTTCGTCTTACAGGTAACACACTGTTTTCCATCATAGGAATGAGTAAGAATCGTGTGTTTCTTACTTTGAGTTTTCCCCAACTAGTTTGCCTATTGAACCTAGACCATGGGATCTCCAATTAGCTAGGTTAGGTTTCCGTCAAGTTATAACTCATTGAGTTGGCTTTAAACCCATTCCCCTCGATGTGAATGCCACTTGATCCTTGGATAGGCCTTTTGTCAAAGGATCGGCAATATTCTCCTTAGATTTAATATAATCAATGGAAATAGTTCCATTCTTGAGCAGAGACCATTCCATATATAGATGCTGATCCAAGCTGCCTTCCACCTATTATGGACAGCAGTTGGTAACTGAAAGCACTACTCAATCCTTATAGACGTGGGGCTTTCCATCACTTCAACATGCTTGCCTTACGGTTCTACTTTAAAGGAAGGAAGTTAACCTAATAATTAACTCTAACTGATTATAATTATAATGTGACAATTAATCCTTATAATGATTTGTAGAGTCCAAATAACATTCCAACACCAATACCCAATAAAACTATGTCACACATAACTTAACTCATCATAAGCAAAAGTGTGACTATTTGTGAGAAAGTTAGAGATGCCACCATAAATCATACTAGCCTTTCTACACGCACATACGCGCGTGCAAAAAGTCTTCTATTTATCACAGGAGCTGGAAGCCCTTAAATTTTTTAAATATGTTTGATAAATATGAAACAAAATAACATTAATATGTTTAATCGTACAACCTAGGTCACGTATCTTCAAGATAACATGACCAAATTCTGGTATGTTTTCATACATTGATTGAAAACAAAAGATGAACAATATGTACATAAAAAACAAACATAAAGTTAACTTGTAACGTCATGGGTCCATTAATAAAATCGTGGCCTCTTTAATCATGGTCTGTTTTAATGGTTTAGTCTCATTAATCATGGTCTTTTTAATGTCCACTTATTACTATCTTTACCAACTAAACAGCCTAAAAAGTTTGTGACTCATTGCACCTCTGCAATGAATTTTCCATCACTTACAGAGTGACAAGAAGAAGGCACCACCCAACTTAACACAGTTAAATAAAAAAGGTATACCACATTGTAAAACCACATGACAATAAAGGAGAAATGTGACTGCCCTTTGAAGCCAATTTACACACGGTGCACGAATGAAGAAATACACAACAAAAAAGGCCACCTCCGTTGAATGACCTAAGAGAGGGAAAAGATCAACTACAAAACACAGACAGAAAAGAGAGGGGGGAGGGAAAAAATAAGAACAACTTTGAAATCAACACACAGCCACCACAGAGAGAGAGAGAGAGAGAGAGAGAGAGAGAGAGAGAGAGAGAGAGAGAGAGAGCTCTTAGGACATAAACCCTAACATTTTACCTGCAAGCCCACTGTCTAAGATAACAACACCAAATCATTGTATCCCTTAAGAAATATAACATGATGCTTCACCTTGACACAGTGACCAATGAGGCTGGGCAATAACACGTATATAATAGAGAAAACAATACAATAGGTTATAGAGACTATGAAGGAAAAATCTAAACTGGTTGTATATTGAAAGCAATTCATTACAACCCCTCTTGCTCTAAATCATTGAAGAAATATCTGCAGTAGTTTGGAAGCATGAAACTCCACGCAGAAAGTAGATTAACGTGGGTCAACTACATCTTCATGGTGCCAAGAATAGAACCACAATGGTATTGCTATTCATACGAATATGGAACTCTACATAACACTCATTTGTACAATATACAAACTGTTAAGGATTGATGATTCAGTCAATTTTGAAGCAAAACAAAAATTCCAAAACAAATAAGCATGTTAATACCTTGTGAACGCAATGCAATTTTGACACCAGAAAACCCTAAAACGTTGAGCGAATGAATGAACATGTACTTCCTGATGTGATAAAAGTTAAGCACTCAAATTAAACCCTCTTGTTGTCAATTGTAGTAAGTATGCAAGTAGGGATCGTTCTGGACCGGGGATTAGGAGGGATTGCTAATCGACTTTAAAAACACAAAAACAAAGTTAAAAACGTTTGGAAAGGTTTACAAGACTCAAAACAAGTTAAAAATACTTAAAACGATTTAAAAACACTTTAAAGACAGATTTAAAACACTAGGGAAGGTTTTGGACGAAAATTGGTTTTAGGTTGACTCAAAACACTTGAAAACACAAAGAAAACAGATTTTGGACACTTTAAAACAAGAAAGTAAAAGGGGGGTTTTAGTTTGAACGAATTTGAAAGTAAATCAAAGACTTTGTAAAGTAAAACAGATTTGAAAACGAATTTGAAAACTTTGATGGGTGATGGGCTAGCTAGAGGGTCCTTCTCCACACATGACACACTTGTACATAAATCGATCTCCAATTGCTTTTCAATGAACCATGAATCTCAACACCCCAGATTAACCGTACGTGCACAAATTAACCCTCAGATTTTCCTTATGTCATTGAATCGGAAGAAGAGCATACAACAACCCAAATTATTCTCCAATGGTCCCCTACATGAGTGCATAGAAGAGATACAGTTAGAGATCATTAAGTTCCATGAAAATCATAAGTGTTGACGAGGCATTCGTAACTATGAGAGCATGATACGTTTGCCAAGAATCCAATTAACGCGATTGTGACAAGCTACCTTCACTACTTGTGAATGTAAGTTCATAACGATTAGGTGAAACTCCCTTACATTCTAGCATCAAATTCCTGCATGAAAACTAAGTATGCATCCTCAATCAACATACAAGAACAAGTTATGAATAAAATAGTTAATTGAATTGCATTCACGATTCATCAAGTCGCAATTGGAAGTAATCAATTCATATCTCAAGCATGTTCATGGTTTCGAATTCCCCCCTAGCTAAATAGGGGTTTAGCCACTCATAGTCACAACAAGATTAGAGAATAATAAAGTAAACATTGAAATTAAGAACGAAGTACACCTAGAATGCTCCAATCTTCAAGCTTGAAACGTCCAAGGTTCCTTCCTCTCCACCTTGCTGCGGCACAAAGAGTCTAAGATGGGTATGGATGTGTTTGGATGAAGGGATGGACGTTTTTGGGAGTGAAAGGCTGCGGCAAAGAGAGATTTTGGGCTGAAAGTGTGTGAATGCTTGAATTGTTGAGTGAATCATGTGTTTTGGTGCGGCAAAAGGTCATATATATAGTAGAGGGGTTAAGGCACGGTTTAGGTAATCTAGGAAACAAAAACTTAACCAAAACTTAAAGGGAAATAGGAAATAAAATCAAAAACCTAAGGGGAAAGGGTAAGGATATGCGGCATGTGCAGAAATTAAGGCAATGTGAAGTTCAAATGCGGCAAGGACAAGGAAAGAAAGGGAAAGGTCTTTTAATGCAAGGAAAAGTGTTTCCTTGCTGTTTTAGGGTTCAAAACTAACCTAAAATAAAGGGGAAAAAAGCTGGAGTAAAGGAGAATTGCGGCAAGAAAGGTTTGGGGAAGGAAAAGGTGCGGCATTGATCCAAAAGGGCAAGGGATTGTGTTTCCTTGCAAGGCAAGGAAAGAAAGGTAAGAGACATGTGCAGCAACCTTCTTGAGCAAGAAATTAGGAGTCCCAAATTGTCTAGGATTCCCTCTTTGTAAATGAAACCTTGATAAAATAGGCTTAGAAAAGTCAAAGGTCAAAGTAAAGAAACTTTGACTTAGCCAACCCTTCTTCTTCTTGGATTCCTTTTCCTTCTTTGACTTGAATTTATTTTTCCTTTTCTCATAGCTGATTCCTAGCATGTCTTGGTCTTCAATTTCGTCCATCTACTTTGTTCCAAGCATATGCTATCCAAAACTTGCCCAAAAATGCTCCAAAAGGCTCCAAAATGCACTTTCTTGCTATATTACCCCTTGGGACCTACAAACATACGAAAATAGCTTAAAATACTAAATTAAATACGAATAATCAACATAAAAGCATGAGAACAAGCTAACTAAATCGCATAAATATGCTCATATCAAATTCCCCCACACTTAGCTTTTGCTAGTCCTCGAGCAAAACGAAACAAAACAAAACAAAATAAAGTAAACAAAACAAAACACAATCTAAACCTTCCAACGTTTTCCTCAGGGATTTCCAACACACATGACATATCAAAGATCATCATTCACATAGATTTTAGTCATCCTTACGCTCGAGCACATACTTAATCACAGTCGTCACTTATTAGCTCGCATTTAATCAATTAAAACAATGATTTGAATGTAGTAACATGCCTTAGAGAATTCACCCAATTCCTTACAAGATACACTCTTTTTCACACAGATTTTCTGACTCCACACCCTACACTAGTTATATGTGAGAAGATTGATGTAAAAATGAAAACGAAGACTCACATATGTTTATGACAAAGAAAGCATTTTCTGGAGTTATTAAGCATGTTTTAAATATGATCTCATGAATGGAATGCTACTACTTAGATGCGAGAACCAGTGACACCATATGCTCATACCAATTCCAAACTCCACAAATTGAAATACACAACACTCAAGACCGAAGTTAAGGGTTGTAACGGGGCTAGGGTATTGGTTAACAAAGAAAGGTAAGGATAAACAAACGGTCTTTAAGCAATAGCAAGCAAAATAATGAAATTGACACTTCGAATTCATTTTAGAATGCAGAAATCAACTTTTGAACTCAAGGGAAGATTCATGCAACACTTAGGGCCTAATTCAACTTTTTGGACCCTTTCTTCAACAATCAACACTTTAGAACTCTTTTTTCACATATTTTTCACTCTTTTTCATTCTTTTCACAACTTTTCTTTTTTTCTTTTCTTTTTCCACGAATTTTTCTTTTCTTTTTCATACGAATTTTTCTTTTCTTTTCTTTCTTTTCTAGCCATGAACTTCGGCATACACACACAAATCCTTTCCCCCACACTTGTTTTCTGCAACATGTTACTCAAAAAGAATTCCCTCTAAGTCATGCTTTACTATGCTTCAAGAACAAGGGTATGGATGGTCCTATTCTAGGCTTGGTAAGGATGATGTGGGTTAACAATGAAATAGGCTAAACAAGGCTCAACGGGGGTAATCCTAAACATATTTGCTCGGGGGATGGCTTTTTGGCTCTTGGTTCACTACACAACTTCATCTTGATTATGTGTTATGCACTCAATACCATGCTTTGAATGAAACGGATATGAGTTCTAGTATTTGGAACTAAATGATGAAACGCCTTCTAAGTAGTAACCAAGCAAAGAATAATGAGATCATGCAACGACTTTTAGAAAACAATGAATGCATAGATTTTTAACTCTCCAAAGAACGTTTAGGCTCAAGTCTCACAGGGTTGTAGCGTTAATTTGGGTTCCTTCCTTCAAGCATGTTACAAAAACTGATTTTTTCTTTGTAATTATATGTGAATTCATAAACAACAACGACAACCAAGCATAAACCAAAGGTATATCAAACTTCCATCCATGTTTACAACTTTCCTTAACAGTCATGCAATTAAAAACCAAATCCTCATCATTGGGTTGGAAGGTACCCTAAGACACAAACAAACACACAAAAACAACTCTTTTTGGCTTTTTCAAAACAATTTTTTAAATTTTTATGAAATTTTCGGATTTTTATGTCAAAACACACTAAAATGCATCAAAACATATTAAAAACACATAAAAACAGTGAAAAACAACATTGCAAGTGATAGGTGAATAAAACCCACGAAATTCATGCAAAAACAGCTTGTTTACCCCCCCCACACTTAAATCAAACATTGTCCTCAATGTTTCAAACATAAACTCACACAAAAGCAAACAAACAAACAACAAATAAAACATGAAATGCAAGGTAAAATCAACAAAGATTAGAGTTTAGGAACATAAACACCTGGTTATAATGCCGGATCATCCAAAAGCTCTTTGTTGAATGCATGGGTTGCCTCCCAAGAAGCGCTTGCTTTAACGTCTTCCAGCCGGACGAAGAACTCCATTTCACTCTCCATTGGAGCCCACGGCTTGGAGAGTTGTCTCCTCCACCACATGCTCCTCGAACAGGTCATAATAGGGCTTCAAACGATGCCCATTCACCTTCAATTCTTGGCCGGTTTTCAAGCTTTGGACTTGGACTGCACCATGAGGAAAAACATTAGTAACAACAAAAGGTCCAATCCACTTAGAACGTAACTTACCGGGGAATAAACGAAGTCGAGAATCAAAAAGTAACACTCGCTGCCCTTTTGAGAATGTTTTGGTACGAAGCATCTTGTCATGGTAAGCCTTCGTCTTGTCCTTGTAAATTTGAGCATTCTCGTATGCCTCGTGCCTAATCTCCTCGAGTTCATTCAATTGTAGCTTTCTATGGACTCCAGCCGCATCTATGTCCATGTTGAAAGTCTTCACAGCCCAATGTGCCTTGTGTTCTAATTCGACGGGCAAATGACATGGCTTCCCATAAATGAGCCGAAAAGGTGACATGCCAAGTGGAGTTTTGTAGGCCGTTCGATATGCCCACAATGCATCGTCCAAGCGTAAGCTCCAATCTCTCCTGGAGGGTCCCACGGTTTTCTCTAGGATTTGCTTGATCTCCCTATTTGACACCTCGGCTTGCCCATTGGTTTGAGGATGATAAGGTGTAGAAACCTTATGCGTAACGTTGTACTTCTTTAGCAAAGCCTCAATGGTCCGGTTGCAAAAGTGGGAACCTCCATCACTGATTAGAACTCGGGGCATCCCAAACCTAGCAAAAATGTTAGTTTTTACAAAATCTGCAACCACCTTAGAATCGTTAGTACGGGTGGCCTTTGCTTCCACCCATTTTGAAACATAATCAACAGCTAGCAAGATATAAGTGAAACCAAAAGAGGGAGGGAAAGGACCCATAAAGTCAATACCCCAAACGTCAAAAATTTCCACAACTTGGAAGTGTTGCTGCGGCATTTGGTCTTTGGCACCTATATTGCCCGTTCTTTGACATCGATCACAGGTTAGACAAAAAGTTCTAGCATCTTTAAACAAAGTGGGCCAATAAAAACCACATTCAAGAACCTTTAAAGTCGTCCTTTGGGTGCCAAAATGGCCCCCACAAGCATAAGTGTGGCAGAATTTTAAAATCGAATGAACTTCACCATCATGTACACACCTACGCAAAATCTGGTCAGAGCAATACTTCCACAAATAGGGATTATCCCACACATAAAAACGTGCATCCTTTCTTAGTTTATCACTTTGGTGCTTGCTTAGAGTGCTCGGAACTTGTTTAGACACTAAGAAATTAACGAAATCGGCATACCATGGTTCACGTACCTCAATGGACAGCAGCTGTTCATCGGGGAAAGTTTCAGGGATAGGCACGGCATGGTCATCATGGAGCATTCGGCTTAGGTGGTCAGCCACCACATTCTCGCTTCCTTTCTTGTCCCGAATCTCGATGTCAAACTCTTGAAGAAGAAGCATCCAACGAATAAGCCTAGGTTTTGCTTCCTTCTTCGTTAGCAAGTACTTCAAAGCTGCATGATCAGTATAAACAATTACTTTAGTGCCAATTAAATAGGAACGAAACTTATCTAAAGCAAAGACAACAGTAAGAAGTTCTTTTTCCGATGTGGAGTAGTTCAATTGGGCATCGTTCAAGGTCCGAGAAGCATAGTATATAACATGCGGCTGCTTGTCCTTTCTTTGTCCCAAAACAGCTCCAAGCGCATAATCGGATGCATCGCACATAAGCTCGAACGGAAGGCTCCAATCGGGTGGCATGATGATGGGGGCCGAAGTAAGCTTCTCCTTGAGGGTTTTGAAAGCCGTCTCACACTCTTGATTGAACTCAAAGGCTACTTCTTTTTGCAATAAGCGGCACAAAGGTTGGGCAATCTTAGAGAAATCCTTGATAAATCGCCTATAGAATCCTGCATGGCCAAGAAAAGAACGAACCTCCCTCACCGAAGTGGGAGAGGGTAAGTGACGTACAAGATCTAATTTGGACTTATCAACTTCAATACCTTGTTCAGAAATGATGTGCCCCAAAACTATACCTTGTCTCACCATAAAATGACACTTTTCCCAATTGAGAACAAGGTTAGTTTCAACGCATCGTTGCAAAATCAAAGTCAAATTATCCAAACAATTGTCAAAAGAATCTCCAAACACACTAAAATCATCCATAAAAACTTCAATAATCTTTTCAACAAAATCGGAGAAGATACTTACCATACATCATTGGAAAGTGGCGGGTGCATTGCATAAACCGAATGGCATGCGACGATAAGCAAAAGTTCCAAAGGGACACGTGAAGGTGGTCTTTTCTTGGTCATCCGGGGCTATCACAATTTGGTTATATCCAGAATATCCATCAAGAAAGCAATAAAAAGAATGACCGGCTAACCTTTCAAGCATTTGGTCGATGAATGGCAAAGGGAAGTGATCTTTCCTTGTTGTGGTGTTGAGCTTCCTATAGTCGATGCATACTCGCCATCCGGTTTGAATTCGTGTAGGCACAAGCTCGTTCTCATCATTCTTGACAACTGTGACTCCAGACTTCTTGGGAACGACTTGAATTGGTGAAACCCAACGGCTATCGGAGATAGGATAGATCACTCCACAATCTAAGAGCTTGATTATTTCCTTCTTCACAACTTCCATCATTGGAGGGTTGAGACGGCGTTGAGCCTCTCTAGATGGTTTAGCCCCCTCCTCAAGAAGTATGCGATGCATGCAAGTGGTGGGACTAATTCCTCTAATGTCGGCCAAGGTCCACCCTATGGCTGTTTTGTATTCTCGTAACACCCTCACAAGCTTCTCTTCCTCTTGTGCCGTGAGACTTGAAGAAACAATGACGGGCAACGTCTCGTCTTGGCCCAAAAACACATACTTCAAATGGTCCGGCAATGGCTTAAGTTCAAGAGACGGTGCCTGAATAACAGAAGGCAACATTTTAGTAGAAACTGAACTTGAAATTGAGAGCGGAACCTTACCATATTGATGTGGTAGTGACTCAAGGGCAGCCACAACTTCTACAATTTCCTCATTGCAGGGCACGGCAATGGTGTCAAAGGAGTGGCCGTGGGGTTGCAAAGCTCCACTTTCTTGGTTTTTGAGTTCTACGCCCTTCGTAATGGTCGTTTCAAGAGCATCCTCGTTCAATTCCTCAAGATATGCCTGCGCCAAAGAATCAATAACATCAATAGAGAAGCATGAATGATCATCAACAGGATATCTCATAGTTTCAGAAATATTAAAATTGATAACTTCCCCATCGAATTCCATCGTTAAAGTTCCTTTGAACACGTCGATTTTTGTTCGGGCAGTCTTCATGAAGGGTCTACCAAGGAGAATCGGCAGAGATGTGGAGTGGGCTGAATCTTCCATGTCTAGAACGTAAAAATCAGCCAGGAAGATCAAATGGTTCACCTGCACTAAAACATCCTCCAATACTCCTTTCGGATAAGCGTTAGAACGATCAGCCAATTGTATAATTACACCATCCTTTTTCAATTCACCCAGGTTCATAGATGCATAAATAGAGTATGGCATGACATTTATGGATGCACCTAAGTCTGGCATTGTATGTTCGAACCGAGTAGTGCCAATCACACAAGGAATCGTAAAACTGCCCGGATCTTTGCATTTAGTGGGCAGTTTACGTTGCAAGATGGCTGAAACGTTTTCACTTACCTTAACTACCTCCTTGTTCGTCATTCTTCTTTTGTTTGTGCACAGCTCCTTGAGAAACTTGGCATACTTCGGGATTTGTTTAATGGCATCAAGGAGCGGGATGTTTACTTGCACTTTCCGAAATGTTTCGAGAATGTCCTTCTCGTTCTCATCCTTCTTTGATTGCATGAACCTACGAGGAAAAGGAACATCGGGTATGTTAGTAGTAACTGAACTTGAAGCTATTTTACCTTGTTTGGCCGAGTTAGGGTGGTTGGTGGGTGCTTGCGGCAAAGGGTTTTTTACCCTTGCCGTGGGCATACTAGTACTCCCCTCTTCTTCTTGCAGTTTGTCATCTTCTTTTTGGGCAGATTGGGGGGTGTCGGACCCGATTCCAACTTCTTTTCCACTACGCAAGGTGATGGCTTTGGCAGATTCGAAGCTTCCCTTCGGATTCACATTCGTTGCGCTTGGTAGCTTGCCATGTTCTCTACTAAATTGCCCCATGAATTCAGCCATTTGTCCTACTTGTCTCTTCAATTCAGTCACCTCATGGGCTTGATTTTGCACTTCTTTGGCGTAATTTTGCATGTCTTTGGCTTGATTTTGCATTTCTTTGGCGTAATTTTGCATGTCTTTGGCTTGTTTTTCTTGTCCCTGCGTCAAATTTGTTAGTAATTGAATAATTTGAGCATTATCAAAAGACGAACCTGAGGTATTTTGGGCAGGTTGTGGTTGTGGAGGTGCATAGGGCCGTGGGAACCCAGGAGGGTTTGGCCGAAATCCTCCTTGTTGTGAAGGTTGTTGGGCATCTCTCCATTTCATATTAGGGTGGTCTCTCCATCCGGGGTTGTATGTGTTTGAGTATGGATCGTATTGGGTTTGGTTTTGGCCTTGGAATCCAATAGCATTGGCAGATTCCCATCCTCCATTCTCAATCAACTGTGGGCATGTCTCGGATTGGTGACCTTGGATGGAGCACACGCCACAAACTTGATTTTCTTGTGGTTTTGATCCAATTACAACCTGAGACACAAGAGCGGTAAGATTAGCTATTTGTGATTGCATTTCAGAAATTGTACTTACCTCATTCACACTGTGTGGCCGTGAACTTCCCCTCTGTCCAACACCTTCATATTGTTGTGCGTTGAGTGCTCGGTTTGCAATGAGAATCTTGGCAGCCACCGGCGTTTTGTCAACCAACGCACCACCCGCTGAGGCATCTAGCATTTGGCGTTCAAGGGAAAGGAGTCCTTCGTAGAAGTATTGAATGAGCAGCTCCTCCTTCATTTGATGCTGTGGACATGAAGCAACAAGAGTTTTAAAACGTTCATAATAAGCTGGAAACGATTCACCTTCATTTTGTTCGATGCCACTAATCCGTTTCCTCAAGAGAATGACTCTTGAAGTTGGGAAAAACTTCTCTAAGAACGCTTGTTTCATACTTTCCCAAGTTGTAACCGTCCCGGGCGCTAGTTCATACAACCAATCTTTAGCCTTCTCTAAGAGTGAAAAGGGAAAAGCCTTCATCTTCAAGATGCTGCCATCAACGTTCACTGGGGTCATGCTCGAGCAAACAACTTCAAACTCCTTGAGATGTTTGTTTGGATCCTCCATGGACAGCCCATGGTACTTCGGGATGTGCTGCAATAAGCTGGATTTCAATTCAAACTCCTCTATCTTCCCTTCAGCTGCCGTGGGGTATTGGATGCATAGGGGCATGGCATTGTCCACACCCGAGGCGAAAGTTCTTTGATGGTTCGATTATCCGCTGCCATGTCTAGGACCTCTTTCAAAATCTGTGCCGTGGGCTCTAATTCCTTCTCTCCTTCTTGCTCTTCAAGCTCAGGTTCAGGGCTAGGTGGATTAGATGCTTGTTGATTTCTTTGCCTTCTCAAAGTTCTCTCAAAATCGTCGTCAAAGTCTAAGATGTGCTCACGTACTGGTTGAGAACTTCGAGTCATAAACTAGTACCTAAAAACAAGAAAATAAAACAAGGTCAGAAACTAAAACAAACGAAAAAGAAACAAAAAGAAACAACGGGGGATTAGCAAAGTTGCTAATCCCCGGCAACGGCGCCAAAATTTAATGTGATAAAAGTTAAGCACTCAAATTAAACCCTCTTGTTGTCAATTGTAGTAAGTATGCAAGTAGGGATCGTTCTGGACCGGGGATTAGGAGGGATTGCTAATCGACTTTAAAAACACAAAAACAAAGTTAAAAACGTTTGGAAAGGTTTACAAGACTCAAAACAAGTTAAAAATACTTAAAACGGTTTAAAAACACTTTAAAGACAGATTTAAAACACTAGGGAAGGTTTTGGACGAAAATTGGTTTTAGGTTGACTCAAAACACTTGAAAACACAAAGAAAACAGATTTTGGACACTTTAAAACAAGAAAGTAAAAGGGGGGTTTTAGTTTGAACGAATTTGAAAGTAAATCAAAGACTTTGTAAAGTAAAACAGATTTGAAAACGAATTTGAAAACTTTGATGGGTGATGGGCTAGCTAGAGGGTCCTTCTCCACACATGACACACTTGTACATAAATCGATCTCCAATTGCTTTTCAATGAACCATGAATCTCAACACCCCAGATTAACCGTACGTGCACAAATTAACCCTCAGATTTTCCTTATGTCATTGAATCGGAAGAAGAGCATACAACAACCCAAATTATTCTCCAATGGTCCCCTACATGAGTGCATAGAAGAGATACAGTTAGAGATCATTAAGTTCCATGAAAATCATAAGTGTTGACGAGGCATTCGTAACTATGAGAGCATGATACGTTTGCCAAGAATCCAATTAACGCGATTGTGACAAGCAACCTTCACTACTTGTGAATGTAAGTTCATAACGATTAGGTGAAACTCCCTTACATTCTAGCATCAAATTCCTGCATGAAAACTAAGTATGCATCCTCAATCAACATACAAGAACAAGTTATGAATAAAATAGTTAATTGAATTGCATTCACGATTCATCAAGTCGCAATTGGAAGTAATCAATTCATATCTCAAGCATGTTCATGGTTTCGAATTCCCCCCTAGCTAAATAGGGGTTTAGCCACTCATAGTCACAACAAGATTAGAGAATAATAAAGTAAACATTGAAATTAAGAACGAAGTACACCTAGAATGCTCCAATCTTCAAGCTTGAAACGTCCAAGGTTCCTTCCTCTCCACCTTGCTGCGGCACAAAGAGTCTAAGATGGGTATGGATGTGTTTGGATGAAGGGATGGACGTTTTTGGGAGTGAAAGGCTGCGGCAAAGAGAGATTTTGGGCTGAAAGTGTGTGAATGCTTGAATTGTTGAGTGAATCATGTGTTTTGGTGCGGCAAAAGGTCATATATATAGTAGAGGGGTTAAGGCACGGTTTAGGTAATCTAGGAAACAAAAACTTAACCAAAACTTAAAGGGAAATAGGAAATAAAATCAAAAACCTAAGGGGAAAGGGTAAGGATAACTGGCATGTGCAGAAATTAAGGCAATGTGAAGTTCAAATGCGGCAAGGACAAGGAAAGAAAGGGAAAGGTCTTTTAATGCAAGGAAAAGTGTTTCCTTGCTGTTTTAGGGTTCAAAACTAACCTAAAATAAAGGGGAAAAAAGCTGGAGTAAAGGAGAATTGCGGCAAGAAAGGTTTGGGGAAAGAAAAGGTGCGGCATTGATCCAAAAGGGCAAGGGATTGTGTTTCCTTGCAAGGCAAGGAAAGAAAGGTAAGAGACATGTGCAGCAACCTTCTTGAGCAAGAAATTAGGAGTCCCAAATTGTCTAGGATTCCCTCTTTGTAAATGAAACCTTGATAAAATAGGCTTAGAAAAGTCAAAGGTCAAAGTAAAGAAACTTTGACTTAGTCAACCCTTCTTCTTCTTGGATTCCTTTTCCTTCTTTGACTTGAATTTATTTTTCCTTTTCTCATAGCTGATTCCTAGCATGTCTTGGTCTTCAATTTCGTCCATCTACTTTGTTCCAAGCATATGCTATCCAAAACTTGCCCAAAAATGCTCCAAAAGGCTCCAAAATGCACTTTCTTGCTATATTACCCCTTGGGACCTACAAACATACGAAAATAGCTTAAAATACTAAATTAAATACGAATAATCAACATAAAAGCATGAGAACAAGCTAACTAAATCGCATAAATATGCTCATATCACTTCCCTAGCTCAATCCTTCGTCATTAATCTGCAAGATAAAAAAACATAATTACCCACTATAGGAGCGATTGGGAGAACCAAAACAAAAATCAAAAGGAATTATTATTAACTTATGAATTCAGAAGTAAACCTAAAATTAAAATAAATAAAAAAATCCAAAACCACTGCTCTCCTCTTGAAAGCTTCCAGTCGAGTTTATGAGGCCAAATATAGCCCTTTTTCTGACGGTTTTGTTTCCTTTTTATAACCGTTCCACTCTATTTGCAAAGCCAGAGACGTAGAGGTAATACTGATGTGGGAGTGGGAAGTTGGGGAATAAAGCTATGCTATGCGTACGAAGGAAACCTAAGGTTTGAATCCCACGTTCAATTTTTTCCTTTTTTTTTCTCTTTTATTTATTATATATTTTACCTTTTAGTTTGAGAAAAATAACCATCCTGAAATATTCATAATTCCACATAGCTTTGTATCTGAGGTAGTTGTATTTATGACTTGTTTTTCTTCTTTATTTTCTATTTTATCATATTATTGTTGTAAACTTTCCTAGTTTAAGTGTGATTGTGTAAATCTTAGATTATATTTTATTCTAGTTATCATTTCCTATTACAACTTGTATTCTTTGGGGATGAAGGAATTTCTTCTCTCCTTTTACTATAAATAAAGGCACTATGTAGGAGGGATAACACACACATTCCCCTACAATTCTACAAACACATCTCTCTAAATCTCTCTACCCTTGTCTCCGGCCCCTTTTAACCTTGTCAGACAAAATAGGCTACAACACATTATCAGCACGCTCCTACTGCTGCGCTTAGGAATTTGACGAGGAAATTTTCTGCATCAAACCAGTTCATCCATATCATCACGCAATTAGGTTCTTTCAAAACAACGGTTTTTATCTTGATATTTTTGCTGCCCTGATAGCATGAACATAATGCATGACCCAACTTTACATTTTTCGAATTTTAAATTCTACATAAATTGTGTATGCATTATATTCATAATTGTTGAATTATGTGAATTTGATATTTGCCATGAATTGCATCAAATATATGCATTCAATTATTGAATTGCATATGTATCAAATTGAATTACATATGAATTGAATTGAAGAAAAAAATTGAAATAGGAAAACAATGGGGTTCTTCGAACCCCCGACCTTACACTGTGCAAGCCGCCAACACCGGGCCAGCAGCCTGCAACGGCCTGGCAAGCCCAGCCTAATATCGAAATCCAAGTCGCAAGCCTTGAACCAAAACGGTGCATTTGATGCACCACCATCCCGACCCACGACCTGAAGCCCTATGTCTCCCACGTTGGTTTTTCCGACGAAACACGACCGATAGTCGTGTAAATTGGACGAAACGCATTGTTTTTACCAAAGATTTCTCAAAATTCCAGAAGAATTTCAGGGGTTTTTCATTCAAATTCGATTGAATTCCTTTGGTTCTCCTTCCCTCGACATTGAGATATCATCTCCGCTAACAAATAATTGGTTCTCCGACGAACCATAGCCTGCACCGACCTTGGAAACGTCGCCTGAAGTGACGCCGTCGATTGAATCCGACGGATCCCCACATCTAGGGCCTCTGGGGTGGCCTGGAAATCACACCCGAGCCCTAACGGGCCTCGATTTCCTCTCAGTCCATTCGCACAGCACCCACGACGTTGGGCCTTGCCTGTGCTACTGATTTTTCGATCCACATCACCAGGCCGTTGGGCTTTGGTGATGATTTGGCCCGTAGACGCAGTCGAGCCCTCTGGGCTCCTACGGTCTCCCTCATGCGCCGCATCACAAGCGAGATGTGCCCTTTACAGGCCCTTTTATTTTTATTTTTTTTGGCTTGCGCATCCAGTTCAATTACCTTGTGATGCATGGGCTTGCATGCTTACTTAACCTAAGACCAAACCTAGCCCATTTTTTGGGCCTGGGATGCACGTCAACCTTTTTATTAAGCCACCCGTGGGCTTAGGCCCTCTTTTAGGCCCTAAATTTATTTGCCTAATTATTTTTAGGACCAATGGGTTTTATATTTTTTCACCCACGCTTTAAATTTGGCCTGAAGTCCAAATAATTAATTCAATTATAATTGTAGACCTGAAGTTCTATTTGCATATTTTCTTGTTGCATATTTCTGTGTATATATTTGTGTCTGCCTACAGGAGCATATGAACCTAAAGTTCATAATTATTTTGAAACTTGAAGTTTCTTAAAAACATGCCTTGTTTGAAAACCTGAAGTTTTTATTTAAAACATCACCCATGAAAACCCGAAGTTTTTTCATCCCAAATTAAACCAATACATGTCTATTAGAACCTGTATGTGCTACTCCTATGTAAATGGATTGATTTTTCTCCATTACACTAACCACATCTTGTCCATCTATTTTGTGAAAGGAACATGTCGAATTTGAACAAACTCGACTTCACCGCATTGGGGGTCTCTGGAAGAAACTACCTCAAGTGGGTCCAAGATGTGAAGCTCCACCTCACTGCAAAGAACTTGTGCCCCACCATTGAAGAAGAGACAGACAACCTTGTTGGAAAAGCTAAGAAAGCCGTTGCTATGATCTTCATCCAAAGACATATGCATGACATCTTGCAAACTGAATACCTTGCTGAGGAGGATCCACGTGCACTATGGGTCGATTTAGTTGATCATTTTGATCACCACTATGACATATTCTTGCATAAAGCAAGACATGACTGGTAGAATTTGCGTTTCCAAGACTTTAAGTATGTGAATGAATATAATTTTGAAGTTTTTGAATTTGATCACTTCTCAAGTTTTGTAACAAAACTTTGACCGAAGAAGATCTCCTGGAGAAGACCTTTTCGACCTTCTCTGCTTTTAATATTATCCTGCAGCAACAATATAGAGCTCAAAAGTTCACTAAGTTCTCATATTTGATCTCTGTTTTACTTCTCGCTGAAAAGCAAAATCAACTGTTGATGAAGAATCATCAAGCTCAACCTACTGGGGCGACTGCTATGCCTAAAGCACATTAGAGCACAAACTAATGCCCAAAATGCCAAAAAGGCGTGGTAGGGGTAGCCAGAAACCACCCATGAAGGTTAATAGAGTCAAGGCCCATCCAAGGGAGAAAACAAAGCCCATATAAGTGCTCTAACCTCGCTCAAAGTGAAGGAAATATTTTTGAAAACTAGTTCATTTGAGCAACATCTATGCTTGCAATTAACAATTAAAGGGCGGAATCATGCTTGTATGAACTCAAAAAAAAAACTTTACCCATGAAATTCAAAGCCTAGTAGTTACGGTGAACCAAGACTCAACTCAAGATCTAAGAGAAAGAGTTGAGATTTCTTTATACCTTTGAAGCACCTCTTTGCTTAGCAAAGGTTGATCACCCATGTGAGGGCCTTCTTTCCTTAGTCACCTTGCTCCTTAGCTTCATGGATGTGGATGGAGGAACTTTGCTTCTTGGCTCCATGTCTTCTTGGATATGGATGGAAGAATTGGTTTCTCCAAAAGTCCCCAAAGTTGGAACCCTCTAAGTTCCGACACCAAGGATGGTTGAGGAAGAAGATGAATGACCATGGAAGAATTAGATGCTAGTAAATTCCCCCATGGTGGCCGGCCTCTCTAGAGAGAAAGAGAGAGCCAAAGTTCTCACATTTATACCTACCTTTTAAGCATGGCCGGCCTATTGTTAGTGGGTTAATTGCCCATTTTGTTTTAGTTGTCACACAACTTAAACCTTATGTGCCTTGTGGACCAAAACCCTTTTGTGTCCCGAAACCCAAAACTAACTTAAGGCCTAAAGCGAACCTTTCGTTCTAGATTGATTGACTTTTAATTAATCCTTGCCATATACAATTAAACTATTTAATTGTCCTTACTCATCTTCGTTCTATCCTTCAATCATTATCTTACACGGTGTGCGGTCCATTAGGTTCCTTTTAGCTAGGCAGTGGGCGATTAGAACTCTTCAAATCAATTGTGAATTGAAACTTACTTTCAATTCTCCCTTTAGCGATTATACACCATTAGGGCTTATACAAACCATGAGTGACACCTAGCAGTATGTCATGGCTACCCAAGCTAATCAGAAGAGGTTGGAGAACCTATTGAGTTTGGGATTACAATGCAATATGGTCTTTCTCTAATACAATACTCTTGACCACATTGTTTGGTTTGATAGTTTATTCATGTCTACTATCCAATGTGATTCTCTTACTTATATGATTACCTTGAATATGATTTGGAACGACTTCCTAAATCTCATTCATACTCTGGCCAGAGATTCTTAATCATATCATAGAGTATTCTCGCTCAAACAGTTTAAAGGTTAGAGATCCCTTGTTGCGCATTCACTTGCCTCCATGGCTAAGTGGCTTAACCCCAACTTTGTCGTGGACACCCTCTGACGGAGTGACTTTGACATAGTCAAAGATCAAGGACCTAACCACAAGACAACTGTGATGCCTCAGGTCAAAGGACTATTTTGCATTATCCCAACCATGAGTTCTCATGTGACATGAATATGAGAACTCCTTGTTGATCGCGTTCAGTGGACTCTTTCTCTATCGAGTACCTACATGCTTGTCTTGGTGTCAGTCACACCAATGACTCTAGATCAGTCACTCTCAATAAGAGAAGACATAGCACGTACTGATCTTAACGGACTGTCAATGCCCAATTGGCAATCCTATGATCAGGAACATTTAGGATATGCATACGAAAGATAATGGTCTCTTGAATCTAACTTCTTTAGATCACATTCTCCCAATTTCATATTCCTTGGACTTATGGTTTAAGCATATAACATTTATATGAGATGGCTTAAAACAATAATCTTTGCCTTTTGTATTAAACTAGATTAGTTTAACGTGTGAAATGTCCGTAAAGTATCAACATATGATTGGTTTTAGGGCACATTTCCAACAATCTTCCACTTGCACTAGAGCTAATCAGCTTGGTCATCAGTGATGATACCTCTTCTGAATTCATTTCAAAAAATGGCTGAGTAGTAGGTCTAGATAATGGATATCTATATGTTATCCATAGAAGCAACCTTGAGAATATCGACGTCACAATTATACATGATTCTCAATCATGTGGTTCAGTCTCTCATTTAAGTTCGGATCTTGATGGGACATTGATTCCCTAGCTTGAGCTATCGCCCCCATTAGTGTAATAGTGTGGGTACACTGGAGACACTTTATGGTTGGAACCAAATGAAGAGTTCATAAATGAACTTTTCCCATCCAAACAACATTGTTGTAAGCTTCTATATGACGATATATTTTGCATGCATGATAGAACACACTAAAGTCATTACTTTTGACGTTTCCACCCAAATATCTCTTTAGTCATAATAAAGAGATATCATATTATCTCTTCATTCAAATTGAAGAGACATCCAATGATGGATACGATATTAGATTCATAATCAAATATATTTACGCTTCCATTGCATTACTCTGATTCTTCCTCATTATTGGGGAATCTATCCTTTAGTATTTCTTAAATACTTAAGGACTCACTTGACAGTTGCCATGGTTCTGATCCTGGGCTTGCACTGATATCGTCTTGTACTGATCTTGGTACAATTCATATCAACGTTTTTCATACAATATGAAATACGTAAATCACCTTTCTGCGTATGCATAAAGGATTCTATTTACGCTTTATACTTCTTTGGGAGTCAAAAGGGTACATTCCCTTTTGGAAGAGAAACTTCCCAGTCTAGCTGGAATTGTCCTATCATTATAGATTTCCATCCCATGTATATAAACGATGTCTCCCATATGCATTCTATCATTATAGAACGTTTAAAGTCATAACTTTAACGAAGAAGAATTCCTTTCATTTCTAAAATTAATATATCATATATATGTTCAAATTTAGGAATATGATTAACTCCAACTAATCTTTTGTAAACCTAGTAAACAAAAGATTCATTTACATCTTCATGAGAAATCAAACGATTTGATCTTTCTCTCATAAGATGCTTATGTCTCCCACTAGCTTGCTAAGATTCATGATATTATCATGACTATCTTGATAATGGTTTCGGAAACCCATATTATGTCCAAACATTTAATTGTAGCTAGCAATCTTCGAATTAATAAAAACCAAGATTACATCAAAGATGGTTTCTTCCAAGTCAGCCAATCTCGTTGATTGTAGTAACCTTAAGCTACCAATTAGCTGTGAAGGCTTCACTATTTCGGTTCATATGGTACTATACCATTTCCTTGAGTATATTTCGTATATACACTCAATGTAGTCATAAGGATTTTCATTCTTATTTCTTTCGAATTAAGAGGTGTAACTCTATGACATAGTCATAAAGTTCAAACCATTCAACTAAGATAGTTTATAGATCCTTCTCGACTACCTTGGAGCTAGTGGTGTTGGAACTAGGTTGTTATATTTGTTGATTATTATCTTGTCTCTCAAAGTACCCATTCTTTGAATTCTATCTCTCGTTCATTTGCTCTATCTTGGGCAAATCCTAGTGTAGGATTACAATGAACTACCCAACAAACAACATTTGTTAGTTGGTTTATAGAAGTGATATCCAAAGGTTAATATAAGGATATCCCACAAGATTGTTCTCAAACAAATATTGCTTATTAGCACACAACCTCAAGTCTTAACACAATTAAGACTTGTCTTTCTTTCCAACTACATCCTATGGAGTCATGAAACATTTTGGAAGATCTTCTAGTGGACAATCATATTGACGTAGAAGCATATATATCCTATATATGGGTAATTGATAACAGTCAACGAACTTCATTTTTATTCGAGTTCGTTCTTCTCTCAATGGAGAAATCCATTATCTTATGATGCTACTTTCCTTGATATCTTTCAAGGAAACTCTTCTAAAGTGTTCCTTTTCCTTGGATCAAATCTAAGGAGGTAAATACTTTAGACGACTTACTCATCAACTTACATTCTTTGAATTCTTTGAAACCTTTTGCAAAGTATTCGGACTTGTGTTTATTCAAAATAAACGATAGTCCAACCGAGAGCAATCTTCGGTGAATGTCATACAACATGGGTAGTATTATGTTGTGGACAAGTGCCATTAACATCTAAGTGAATTAACCTCAACAACTTTGTGATTCTTTATTCTTTCCAAAAGAATAAAGATTTGAACATTTCGCCTCTATACAATTTTAAGAAGAAGGCATTGGATCCGGATCAAAAGATCCAAAGCATCCATCTATGACCAACTTGTAATTTATGTTTTAGAGGTGTCACAACTCAGTGGGATTAGTCACTACCTTGCAACCTTTTGGGTTTTGAGCATCATTATATTCTAAACAGTTAAAACTACCACATCATCTCTACTATAGAGACAATCAATTAGATTACAATAATCCAATCATTAATAAAGAACAATGTTTTGTCAAACAAAACATTCATCCATCTCTTATAATGACGGAATTAAATTCCTTTATTCAAATTAAAATGTAAAGACAATCTTTGTTTTCCATTTTCTTTGGTAGTTCATATGAGGAAGTAAGTACTATCTGCTTTCACAGAGATCTATATTTGATTCACATTCCGAATGTGAAGTACTTTCTCTTCTCTCATTAATCTTCTACTTCTTATTAGCCACACTTTTACAACGATCGTAAAACATAATTACTAATACATGATCAAACTTTCAAGAGGATACCACTCCTATGGAAGATTAGAATCGTAGACATAAACTATTTTTTAGTTAAAATTGCACAATGGGGCCAAATTCCACCTAGTGGCCGAACCCCCCCCCCCCCTTGGTTTTGGTTGATTTTTGAACAATTTTCCTTTATGTTTGGATTTTTTGTTGGTGATTTGTTTTTGGATGTTAAGTTTTAATTAATTAACATCCTTGAATAAATGAAATTATTTTGAATTGATATTTGTTTTTAGAACTTTTATGCATGTGACCGATTCAAATTAATTTTTCATTCTAGGTATGACTAGTGGGGAAGTTAGTTGTCGGCCAAATAGTGTAACCATGCACACCGTTTTGCGTGAATGCATCTATTTCACTAACTTCATACCTAAGAATGCACCTTTGACAACTCTCTCAGGCCCATCCAACCTGATAGAAGGATGTGGTAAGGCACGTATAATGTTGTCCAACGGTATAATCTTGACCATTGCTAAGGCACTCTATTCTCCATGTTCCGGAAGAATGTTGTTAAGTTTCAAGGACATTAGAGATAACAATCACCACGCTGAAACATACGTAGAAAACGGAGTTGAATTTCTGTGCATAACTTCCTACGAATATGGCCAGAAGCGTATTCTAGATAAGATGGAGCGTATCCCGAGTGGTCTGTATACTACGACCATACGTCCTTGGACCGCGCATGAAATTACACTATGGCATGATCGTTTGGGACATCCTAGACGAATAACGATGCACCGTATCCTCAAATCATCACACGGGCATCCACAAACCTGAAGTTTAGGTTCGATCCAAGGAATCGCATGTCAAACGTATTCTATGGGAAAGCTTATCACTAAACCTTCTTATGACAAGATTCGTTCGAATCCTCCCATTTTCTAAAACAGATTCAGGGGGATATTTGTGGATTGATTCACCCCCCTTGCGGACCATTTAGATATTTTATGGTTTTGTTTGACGCTTCCACACGTTAATCACACGTGTGCATGTTGTCCACAAGGAACGCTGCATTCTCCAAACTATTGGCTCATGTTATCAAGCTCAAGGCTCGCCACCCTGATTACCCGATCAAATCAATTCGATTGGATAATGCTGGAGAATTCACATCTAAAACTTTGGATAACTATTGCATGTCGGTTGGGGCTGAAGTTGAACATCATGTACCCCATGTTCACACCAAGAACGGCCTGCAAAAGCTTTCATTAAGCACTTACAAATGATTGCTCGATCGTTGGTCATACGTACCAACCTCCCAATCGCTGCTTGGGGTTATGCAATATTGCACGCAGTAAAGTTGGTCCGCTTGAGGCCTATTGTGACACAACCATATAGCGCCCTTCAGTGGGTTACCAAATACAAACCTGGCATATCGCATCTACGTGTTTTTGGTTGTGCGGTCTATATACCGATCTCACTGCCCTTACGTACAAAAATGAGGCCTTAGAGAATTATGGGAATCTGTGTCGGATATGATTCTCCTTTGATTATTCGTTACTTAGAACCTTTGACAGGCGATCTGTTTATTGCATTTCGCAGGTTGTTGCCTCTATGAGACAATCTTCTCGTCGTTAGGGGAAGATAAGAACGTCAACGTTCCTCAAGAACGATGTGAATTATCATGAACAACCCCCACTTTGTCTCATTTAGATCCCCACACCACTCTGTCTGAAACTAAAGTGCAGCTCATATTAGATATCCAGAGCATAGCTCATAACATGCTAGATGCTTTCACCAACCTAGCGCGAGTGACAACATCACATTATCCAGCTGCAAATATGCCTGCAAAGATGGATGTACCAAATGTACGATGGACTTCCCTCCTAGAAGCCCAGGACGCCAATATTGGTGATCCACGTACATTAGCGGCTAGCCAATCATCTGCCCCTACACAAAAGCATGGCAGACCCCTTGGTTCAAAGGATTCACACCCCCAGAAGAGGAAATCCATGGCACAAGGTCCCGAAGAGCCTATCGTGAATCCGACTATCACTTACTCATTCTATCCAACTCATGAGGAAATTCTAGATTATGAAAGCGTCCTTGAAGAGACGAATCCTCTTCCCGAGAGTTGTGAGATTTTGGCCTACTATGCTAGCTTAGATAATGTGTGGAGTAGAAAGGAGATGATTGTCAACGATGCATTAGCATTTGCATTACCTACTAAGATAATGTTGAGTGATGATATTGAACCACGTTTCGTTAAGGAATGTCGACGTAGAACTGATTGGTCAAACTAGAAACAAGCAATCCAAGTCGAACTTATTCGCTTGCGAAACGTAAGGTGTTTGGACCTGTAGCTCTTACTCCTCCACATGTGAAGCCCGTTGGCTACAAGTGGGTTTTCGTTCATAAGCGTAATGAGAATAACAGAATTGTGCGTTACAAAGCTTGTCTTGTTGCACAAGGCTTCTCACAACGCCCCGGGATTGACTATGACGAAACTTATTCACTCGTTATGGATGTGATTATTTTTCGTTACCTTATCAGTTTGGTATTTTCCGAAAAACTAAGTATGCAGCTGATGGACGTAGTAACTGCGTATCTTTATGGGGATCTTGATACAGAAATTTATATGAAAGTTCCCGAATGACTTACATTGACTGGTTCAAATATTTCCAAACCTGGGAACACGCTCTCAATTCAGCTGAGGCGTTCACTCTGCGATTTGAAGCAATCCCGAAGAATGTGGTATAACCGTCTGAGTGAGTATTTGACTAGTCTGGGATATGTGAACAACGAACTATGCCCTTGTGTGTTCATTACGAAGTCACATTTCGGATTTTTGATTGTTGCAGTATATTTTCGATGACATGAATCTCATTTGCACTCCTGAAGAGCTCGCGAAGACTGTCGCGCACTTGAAGTCGGAATTTTAGATGAAAGATCTAGGTAAGACTTGATATTGTCTATCTCTCTAGATAGAGCATTGTTCGGATGAAAACCTAGTACATCAATTGAACTACACCTAGAAGGGGGGTTGCGCTGCATTAATGAGGATAAAACGAAGCCTTCAAGTACTCCTATGGTCGTTCGATCGCTAGATACAAAACGAGATCGCTTCCGTCTGAAGGGAAAGATGAAGAGATTTTGGAGCCTGAAGTTCCTTATCTAAGTGCGATAAGCGCTTTATTGTACTTAGCTCAATGCACTAGACTCGACATCTTCTTCGTTGTTAATCGTTTGGCAAGATACAGTAATGCACCTATATGTAGACACTAGACTGGCATGAAAGACATCTTCGGTTACCTTAAGGGCTTGTTCTATCCTTACGGATCCTCGAGTGATGCCTCACCCCCTGCTTCTCGAGTCGATTCTCGCCTTGTTGGTTATGCCCACGCAGGATACTTGTCTGATCCGCACAAGGCGTGTTCTCAAGCGGGTATATCTTTACGGTTGGAGGCACTGCGATCTCTTGGAGGTCAACAAAATAGACCTTAGTTGCCACTTCGTCTAACCATGCTGAAATTCTCACCTTACATGAAGCAACTCCGGAATGCTTTTGGTTGAAAGTAGGTGTGGGCCATATTCGAAGCTCCTGCGATCTTTACCCCGCCATTGATGTCCTGATGACGATCTTTGAAGACAACGCAGCATGCATTAAATATCTCAAAAAGGGTTATATCAAAGGAGACAACACCAAGCACATTGTGCCGAAGTTCTTCTTTTCACATCAACAACAAGAGCATCAAAAGATTAAAGTCACGCAAATCCATTTACAAGACAATTTGACCGACCTCTTCACCAAATCACTGCCGAAGACGACGTTTCAAAAGCTTGTTCATGGAATTGGTATGCGTAAACTTTCTGAGTTGTAACATTGCTATTTCTCTTTGGAATTATGTCAAACTCAGGGGGAATATCCTAAAAATACTTGCTTGATCTCAATGTACTATTTTTCCCTACGATTAGGAGAATTTTTCCCATTGGGTTTTTGCTACCTAACTAGGTTTTAACGAGGCACCAACCTTGGGCTGGTCATATCCTTGGTGACGTCCCATAGACGTTTCTTTTGACTTGCATTTCTTACCACTGTTCTAAAAATCCCCGCCTAGCGCCGCCTAGGCCCCGCCTAGGCGCTAGGCGGCTGGTCACCGCCCCGATTAATGCCTAGGCGTTTGAAAATTAAGAAAAGGCGCCTAGACCAGCTGAGGCGCCCGCTTAGACCGCCTAGGCACCCGCCTAGCCCGTCCAAACCCGCCTAGGCACCTGCCTAGGTTGCGACTCACTTAGACAGAAAATAGATAACTTTCAATTTGCATTTAATTTTTTTAATAAATTGTAAGAGACTTGTTGAATACTTAAATGAGCACATACTATATTCTTGTTCCCCATGTTTTCATTATGTTCCAATACTTCATAATACATATGTCATTCTATTTTGTAGTTTATGATGAAATTATATATATTTTAAGTATAAACAGACACTTATTTACACGAAATATAATGGATTTACTTAAATCCGCCTAGTCCGCCTAGGCGCCCGCCTAGACCCCGCCTAGCCGCCTAGGCGCTAGGCCCCAGCCTGCCGCCCGACTAGCGCCTAACGTCTTTTAGAACCTTGTTTCTTACACATTTTTCCTTAGACTATGGATTTTGTCCCTCCTTGGTTTTTTGCCATAGCCTTCCGGTTTTTTAGTGAGACTTACTTATTTATGCAAGTTCCTACCTTTTTGAGAATAAGCATTGTTCCTTAAAATCAGTGTCAACGAGTCGACTACCTCAACTTCTGCATGATGCTAAATCTACCTTGAGTATTTACACACTCAAGGAGGAGTGTTGTAAACTTTCCTAGTTTAAGTGTGATTGTGTAAATCCTAGATTATATTTGATTCTAGTTATCCTTTCCTATTACAACTTATATTCCTTGGGGATGAAGGAATTTCTTCTCTCATTTTACTACTATAAATAAAGGCACTATGTAGGAGAGATAACACACACATTCCCCTACAATTCTACAAACACATCTCTCTCAATCTCTCTACCCTTGCCGCCGACCCCCTTTAACCTTATCAGATAAAATAGGCTACAACAATTATCACTTTTTTTTTTTATTTGGACAAATCTATCCCTTATCAAATTTCTTTATAATTTATTGCATGAGTTAAGTTTTTTTGTTTGAAGGGCTTTTACGTTCAATTATTTTTGGTGAAGCCTTGGGACACCAAAACATACTTCTAGCTTTCTAATATTAGAGATTAGAGATTTGCCAGTTTGGACAAAAATGGCAGGCTCCGTCCACCAATGAATATTACTCCTTTTTTATCTTTTTTTTTTTTTTGGTTTGGCCAGCTCCGGTAAACATCACTCCAGAAATTCAACTATTCAACCAAGGGCCATATCAAATGAAAACTGAAAATAAAACAATTTTTTTTCTTCTTTTATTTGTCGAAAAACAAAAAATTTATCTTTGAAAAAAAAAACTGAAAACAAAACAAAAAATAGAACTAGAAGTACTCTTGTAGAGGCATTACTTTATCTTGTAGTTTTGTAGATGGTTGAAAACTTGCCAAGTGTTCGAAAATAACTGACACACTAGTACATCAGTCTTCTTGTACATAACAAAAAGAGTAATGTTAGGGAGACTAAATTTATAGATAAAATTTTATAAACTAAATAACTTGGAAGTTGGTTATTGGATTATTACTTAATCGTTGATAAACGTGTTCATCTTCTTTTGATGACACATTATTTGATTTACTAATTTAGTCTACAAATTTAATCTTCCTAATATTACTCTAAGAAAAAATTTAGACACGTACAAACGGACACCTCATTGTATTTTGGTACCGCTCGTTTGTGTGTGGTGTCTTATTGAAACATTTGGACTCAAAAAGGGTCCCCCCCCCCCCCATGCAACTATCAAAGTCACAACTAACATCCACTTGTACTGGTAGGTCTCATAATTCAAGAGCTCAGAACCACCATGGGAACCAAAAACCAAGAGCTTCACATTGCTTTCTTCCCTTTCATGGCTCAAGGCCACATAATCCCCTTCGTGGACTTGGCCAAACTATTTGTCTCCAGAGGTCTCAAAGCAACCATAATCACCACCTCTCCAGATGCACCCTCCATTCAAACCGAACTTCAAAATTATTCTAGTTCCCAAATACAAATATTCACAATCAGAGTCCCGGCTGCAGATGTTGGATTGCCGGAAAACTGCCAGAGCTTGCACTGTGCCACGACCCCGGAAATGCATTTACAATTTTTGACGGCAACAGGCTTGCTTGGTCCGCAGATTGAGCAGTTCTTGCAGCGTAAGAAACCCAACTGCCTTGTGGCCGACATGTTCTTCCCTTGGGCTACCGACTTGGGTTCTGAATTTGGTATTCCGGTGCTCCTATTCCAAGGAATCGGTTATTTCCCCTTGTGTGCTATCCTATGCGTGCACCTGTACAAGCCTCACCTGTACGTCTCATCGGATTCGGACCCTTTCGTGATCCCCAACCTACCGGGTGCGATTGAGCTAACAAGAAAAAAGCTGCCGGATTTTGTTACAAACGGGGAAGAAAACGTGTTTTCGAAGTTGTTAGAAGAAGGTGTGAAAGCGCAGAAACAGAGCTATGGGGTTCTGGTAAACAGCTTCTATGAGCTCGAAGCTGCTTATGCTGATCACTACAGAAATGATCTGGGGATCAGAGCTTGGCATGTGGGCCCACTTTATCTAGCCAATGAGAGGCTGGTTGAAGAGAACAAAAGCTCCATTGAAGAACTGCACGAGTGCATCAAATGGCTTGATTTGAAGAAACCCAATTCGGTTATTTATGTGTGTTTTGGGAGCTTGGCAAATTTTGTGGATGCCCAGCTGCTGGAAATTGCAGAGGGTCTTGAAGCTTCAGAGCAAAATTTCATTTGGGTTGTGAAGAAACAAGCGGGGGAAGATGGTTGGCTGCCTGAAGGGTTCGAAAAGAGGGTCGAAGGGAGGGGATTGGTGGTAAGAGGGTGGGCACCACAAGTGAAGATTCTGTCGCACGAGGCGGTGGGAGGGTTTGTGACGCACTGCGGGTGGAACTCAACGCTCGAGGCGGTGGCTGCCGGGGTACCGATGGTAACGTGGCCAATTTTTGCGGAGCAGTTTTACAACGAGAAGCTGATCACGCAGGTCCTTGGGATTGGGGTTGGTGTGGGGGCCAAAGAATGGATGAGGGTTGTGAGGGAGAGTGTGAGGAGGGATGAGACAGAGAAGGCTGTGAGGAGGGTAATGGTGGGTGAGGAGGCAGAGGAGATGAGGACCAGAGCTAGGGTTTATGGAGAGATGGCTAGGAGGGCTGTTGAGGTTAAGGGATCATCTTATGGAGATCTGGATGCTTTGATTCAAGAGATACGGATTGCTCAAGAAATATAGAAGAGAACAATTTATATTTTACCAAATTTGGCTTTTTATGTTTCAATTTATGATTGCATCACCTATTTCTTAGACAATATTTTTGCAACTCTGGCATTATATTTTAGTCAACTGCACCTTTTTTTTTAACAAACGATATTATTGAACTTTTTTTTTAACAAAGGATATTATCTATACTAAGGTGGTAGGAGAGTGGGCCAAGTCTCACAATGGCGAGAATCGAACCTAAGATCTCTCACTTACAAGTGAAGAGGAATACCACTAAACCGTAATATTAAGTGGCCAGTCAACTGCACTTTAAATTGAATATTTCACATATCTTTAGGCAAGCAAGAAAAAGCACGTAATTTTTTTTTAATAAACGATATTATCTATACTAAGGAGGTGAGGAGTGGGCTAAGCTTCACAATAGGCTAGCAATAATGTAGTTCAAAATTGTCTTTAACGAGAATCGGACCTAAAACCTCTCAAAAAAAGAGTGCGAAACAAAAAAAGAAAAAGTTAATATAATTTGAGGCCTCCAAAGATGGACCATCTTCAACTATCTCAAGTTCTTGTACTCGAAAAATCTCATCATTTAGACTAACACTGAAATCCGGGATAGTATGGCAAGTTTTAGCCTATGCTTAGATCAATTGTATATTGGAAGTCCTCTGTTTTAGTGTTTTGGGTCCGTCTTGTAACTGATGATCGGCTTAGAACTTAGATTTCCAAGTGTTGCTCTATTTAGTTACTTACATTTCGGTAAATAGACAAATAAATAACAACAAAAAAGGAAGTGTTGTAATGGTGCAAATGCCTGTCGTAAATGTGAGCAACCAACTATGACCATACTTTTACAAAATGGTTAAATAAAATGTCTTGATACGTTTTGCTAGGTTTGTTAGGCATTTTGCCTATAAAATAATCATTCAAGCAAAAGATAAAAAACTGATAAAGAAAAGAGAGAAAAGAAAGAAGAGATAGAGAGAAAAATAGTGAGAGTTATTTTTGTATTCTTTTTATTTCAGATAATAAAAGAAAATACTATTGCTGTTCCGAAGACATAGGCACACTTATCGAACCTAGTAAACATTGTGCCTTATTTACTTTATATTCTTGTAGACATGTAAATTTCGTTGCATGCAAATGATGCATCATAAGGCTCCACGTGGTATATGACTCATCACAAATGGACAAGTGATCAATGACATGTGGCACAAATCAAGCAAATGAAGTGTAAAACATTCCCAAAATTCGGCAAAAGGGAGAAAATCTCCCTTAAAATCGACAAGACGTCCAAAATCTCTCAAAATCGGAAAGAAAGCCAAAACATCTTCACAACAAGCAAGAATTGAAGATTCCTCACAAAATAGGTAACAAGGCCTATAAATTTCGGCCAATATCAGGAAAATGGCAGAAATTAAGACACAAAACATGCCTAAATTCTCCCATGGACGAATCTAGACACAAATCAAAGCCAAATACATCCACATGCGAGTTTTGAGAAGTCTATAAATACAAGGACCCAAGACACACAAAGGGGTCGAAATTCTACATTCAGAAGAATCTCTGCCAAATCTTTGAAGACTAATACGCTGCAAAAGCTTTCTTCAAAGAATGTACAACCAAAGCCGAATCTTTATTTCGACAAAAGCCGAAGCGCTCCCTTGAAAAATCAACAAGCAATTGTGCCGATTCCTTCAAGACTTTGTTGCAAGCTCAAAACTTGTAACCACGTTCGATTTAAGATCAAGTCGCCAAGACCCTTGAATCAACGAAATCCTACATCAACATCACCTTTGCTGCAGTCCTAAACCTGAGGTGAAGACCATCCACACATTGTTTCAAGCTTAAAACTTGAAGTAATCGTTCAATCGTTCATCCGAGATCAAGTCATCACGACCCTTGGATCAACAACCTATGCATCTACATCAAATTTGAAGATTGAATCAGAGGAAAGTTGTAAACAAAGATTGTAACCTACAAATTCAAATCAATACAAATCTACTTTGTACACGTGTTCTCGTTTTATTCGTTACAGAATTTTCGTGTTTACAAATTTGGCACGCCCAGTGGGACCTCTCAGCCTCTCATCTCTGTCTTCAAATCCACAAGAAACACATATGGCATCAAGAAAGGATAAAGTTGTTCTCGCAACCAACGTGAAGAACAAGAACATCATTGCTGCAAGTGGTGGCACTTTGGGCGTCACAACCTGAAGCAATGCAAGAGCTCTCTCTACCGTGCCTTCCACCCCTACATCAACTCTGCCGAAGAAGCAAGAACACCCAAGGCATGAGCCCGTGATCACCCTGGCCTCGCTAAGGGCGCCAAGGGAAGAAAGTCCGAGGAGGTACTCCATGTCATTGACTTCCAATGCTGACTCAAGCAACAACTCGTATCTCATAGCCACGCAAGTCATGACTACTGGTGCGACTTCCATCGAGGAACAGCTGGCACAAATAAGCGAAGCAATCATAAGGCTGATAAGGACCGTGGAGGAAAAGGAATTGTAGATTGCTACACTCGTCAATCGCTTAGAAGCGCAGCACGACAAGAAAGCTGACCCGAAGGTTGATCCACCAAAGGAGGAAACTGACGAAAAAAAGAAGCTACTGATGGAAAAAGTCAAGGAGAAGCCGGACCAAGCAACGACATTCGTGAGATCTCTCTCTATCTAGCAACTGCAGGAGATGATCACTGTGACGATCAAGGTGTAGTACGAAGGAAGCTCACATGACTTCGTGCTATACTCAAAGCCATACTCCAAGAGGATTGACGCCTTGAGGATGCCAATGGGTTATCTGCCGCCAAAATTCATGCTATTCGATGGAAAGGGCAATCCTAAACGACATATTGCCCATTTCATCGAAACCTGCCACAATGCTGGGATGGAGGGAGACTACCTCGTCAAGCAGTTCTTGCACTCATTGAAAGGTAACGTCTTTGACTGGTACACCAACGTCGAGCCCGAATCTATCAACAACTTGGATCAGCTTGAAAGGGAATTCCTCAACTGCTTTTACAGCACCCGCCGCACCGTAAGCATGCTGAAGCTGACAGGTACGAAGCAGTGGAAGGATGAACCTGTTGTCCACTACATCAACAGATGGCGTTCATTAAGTCTGGATTGCAAAGATCGGTTTTCTGAAACCTCCGTCATTAAGATGTGTGTTCAAGGCATGCACTGGGGCTACAGTACATCATCCAAGGCATAAAGCCAAGAACATTTGAGGAGCTGGCAACTCATTCCCATGACATGGAGCTGAGTATCGCTAATAATGGGAAGAAGGAGCCAATCACCGACTTCAAGAATGATAAGGTGTTCGCCCTAAAGGTAGACAAGACTGGGAAGAAACCCGCCAATGAAGCTTTTACCGTCAATACTAGCCCTATCAATACCTCATCTGCGCCCATCAAGATCTCATTCAAGAACAAAACAAAGGAGATGAAGAGAGGTGAGCCTTGTCACACCCAAGATAGGTACAAAAACACTTTGAGGGAACTAAAGCAAAAGACGTACCCTTTTTCGAACTCTAATGTGGCCACAATGCTAGATGAATAGATGAATCGCGTTAACGATCCTAGGTACTGCAAATACCATCGTATCGTAAGTCATCCTGTTGGCAAGTGCTTCGTCCTCAAGGAGCTCATCATGAAGCTGGCACAACAAAGGCAAATCGAGCTTGACCTTGAAGTCACGGCCGCAACACATACTACTACGATCATGTTTAGATCCTTTGATCTTGTGCCTCTCCAAATGATGCATGACCACTCCCATCCATGCTCAAGCTACACGACACCTTCTGCACAACCTTCGTTAGGGGCAAGCGACCAAAATGCACCTACCGACGATGAAGAAGGGTGGACACTGGTGACCTACAAAATGACAAGGAAACCACGACCATAAGCCACATAGCCAAAGGTGGAACAAGGGAGAAAGCAACGCCGTCGCAACAATAGAAAGCCCAAAATGAGCGTATGAGCTGCTAAGCCAACATACGCTGGGGAACCTATAGAGCAAGAGCCACGCATTCCCGTCTCCTTGCACAAGTACTTTCCGAAGGATTTCTTCCAACAGTGCACTGTCGTTGCCTGCCACATGGTTGAAATAGAGATAAAAGAGCCTACGAAAGGCAAAGCTATCGCCATCGAGGAAGAGAAGACCCTCACGCCCAAAGAAAGCCTGCCAGCACACTTTAGCATCGAGGAGGCAATACGATTCCCAAGGAGATGCAAAAAGCACTAGTAGTGGTCTTGGCGTGTCCCAATGACCACGAAGTGCAAGAAAGCAAGGACGAAGGTTTGAAGCTTCAACCACATGAATATGCTACATATTGTGCCGCCTATGATGCAATCAACTTCACTGATGAAGACTTGCTGCTGGGATCAAAACCTCATAACCGTCTTCTCTTTGTCTCTGGGTACGTGAGAGAACACAAGATCAACTGCATGCTGGTGAATGGTGATCAGCCATAAACATCATGCCGAAGTTAACAATGACCACAATCGGTATCAAGGTGGTTGAACTATCCCGAAGCCGCCTCCTAATCTAAGGTTTTAACCAAGGAAGACAAAGAGCGATGGGCTTGATTCGCGTGGAGATGACCATTGGTGAACTTAAATCAAGCACGTTATTCTGCGTGACTGATGCAAGAACTTCTTACAGCTTGCTCTGAGGAACGCCTTCGATCCATGAGAATAGGGTGGTGTCGTCCACCCTCCACCAATGATTAAAATTGTACCGAGAATGAGTAAAGGTGATACAAGGCAACACCAAGCCATTCACCAACGCCGAATCACACTTCAATGACGCCAAGTTCTACATGGATGAAGATATGGTGCCCAAAGCTCTTCCAAAAGAAATCAAATCCACAGGCAAAGCCGCACCTAAGAAACAAGAGCAGCAAACAGTGCCCAAGAAACAAGAAGGGAAAGCCGTGCCATCTTCAAGCAAAAACGACGATGAGCTTGCTAAGCCCACAACAATCAAGGGGAGTGTGACGCCCTCAAAAGGACCAAACACACCCGTCTTCCGATACATCCCAATGTCGAGAAGAAAGAATGGGCAATCCCCATTCAAAACAGGAACAAGCAAAGCCGACACACAACTGCACAAGGACGATGTAAAGTTGCTTAAGACAAACGCAGTTTTACGTCTGACAAACTCATGTCAAAGACTAGGTATGATTTAGCATCCTCTTTAAATCTTGTAAAGAAGAATGCAAACACCGTCAACAACAAAGAATGTGACCTCATCGAGACTCAAAAAAAGTTGAAAGATCATGGTTATGGAGTTGACAACAACAAATCTGGACTTGGCTTCACACCAAATACACCCGTGAAGATTTCAAGAAAAGCGAAAAAAAACTAGCACCCAACATATTAGCATGAGCATTGAACAAAATCAAGAGGAGCCTAAACCTGCCCCTTGAACGTCAGTCTTTGATAGGCTGCATCGTTTAAAACCCAGAATTTTGGCACTTGATCGCATTGGTGATTAAGGCGGAACCTTTGTCTTCAAAAGGCTTAACATGACAACATCCCAAGGCACTGTTTTCGAAAGGTTGTCAAAACCCAAGAAATGAAGCAACACAGCTAGCTCTCCTCCACGACGATCGGGCTTGGAAAAACTTAAAGAAACTAAGAAGCCTTCTAGAAAGAGGAAGAAAAACTCAACGGTCTAGCAGAAAAAACGACATTCGAAGCTCGATTCCTTCAAGGATGAAGCGCCAAGCAACCTTGAAAGTTCACACAGAATGACAACCAAAGGTAAGGAGGCGCACCATCATCCACACTGGCCAATCTTCAAGCCAACAAGCCCAAGGGGACGACACTAAAGAGGAAGTCCAAGACGTCTTCCGCATCACGATCCAAGAGGACAAAGAAGACAACATCCCAGAAGAGGACATCACTGCTGCACCACCACAACTCGAGGATTGGGTGGGGGGGCAAGCCACGATTGATGATCTCAAAGAGCTCAACTTAGGAACAAACAAGAAGCCGAAGCCTATCTTCGTAAGTGCACCGCTAAATACGGACGAGATCGAGAAGTACTACCAACTGCTATTGGAGTATAAAGATGACTTTGCTTAGACCTGGAAGGAAATGCCCGGCCTTGACCCTACCATCGTCGTGCATCATCTGGGAGTCAAGCCTGGAACACGACCGATAAAGCAAACTTAAAGACGCTATTGATTCGAGTTGATCCCACAAATTGAGGCAGCGATTAACAAGCTAATCAAAGTAGGCTTCATTCGAGTGGTGCAATACCCTAAGTAGATCTCCAACATCATCATTGTCCTAAAGAAATCTGGACAAATACATGTTTACGTAGACTTTCGAGACCTCAACAATGCTTGCCCGAAGGATAACTTTCCCTTGCCAATCATGGAAATCATGGTGGATGCGACCACCGGCCACGAGGCGCTATCATTCATGGACGGCTCTTCTGGTACAATCAAATCAGCATGACTTTCGAAGAAGAAGAATTAACAGCCTTCAGTACTCCAAAAGGTATCTACTGCTACAAGGTAATGCCCTTTGGCTTGAAAAATGTTGGGGCTACATATCAACGTGCAATGCAGAAGATCTTCAACGACATGCTACACAAAAACGTAGAATGTTATGTAGACGATGTAGTTGTCAAGACGAAGAAGAGATCTGTTCACTTGAAGGATTTACAAATAGTGTTCGACAAACTATGGCACTACAACCTCAAGATGAACCTATTGAAGTGTGCATTTGGCATCACCTCTAGGAAGTTCCTCAGCTTCATTGTCAAGTATCGTGGCATTGAAGTTGACCAATCGAAGATTAAGGCCATTCAAAGCATGCCCAAGACAAAGAATCTACACGAGCTGAAAAAGTCTACAAGGACGGCTAGCCTTCATTAGGCGCTTTATCTCTAACCTTGCTGGACGTTGTCAACCCTTCAGTTGACTCATGAAGAATGACACTCCAGTCATTTGGGATGACGCCTATTGCAATGCCTTCAAAAGCATAAAAAGGTACCTGGTAAGCCCATTTGTCTTAGGAGCTCTCATGCCTAGAAAGCCGTTCATCCTATACATTGCCGCATAAGAAGGTTCCGTTAAATGAGCTCCCATGCCTAGAAAGCCGTTCATCCTATACATTGCCGCATAAGAAGGTTCCGTTAAAGCACTATTGGCACAAGAAAATGAAGACCAAAAGGAAATAGCACTCTACTACCTAAGTAGAACTCTTACTGGTGCCGAGCTTAACTACTCACCAATAGAGAAGATGTGCCTTGCCCTAGTTTTTGCCGTCCAAAAGCTAAGACACTATATGCATGCTTACACCATCCACTTGGTTGCTAAAGCTGACCCAGTCAAATACGTCATGTCCAAACCTATTTTGACAGGGCGACTAACTAAATGGGTGTTCCTTCTCAATCAGTATGATCATCTACGCCTCAGCTAAAGCCCTCAAGGGACAAACCCTTGCATATTTCCTTGTCAACCATACAATCCCAGCCGATTGGAAAATCTCAGATAATTTACATGATGATGAGGTGTTCTACATCAACATCTTCCCGACATGGACAATGCTCTTCGACGGATCCGCACGAACAGACGGAGCGGGGGCCAGAGTAGTGTTCATGTCACCACAAAGGCAAGTAATACCCTATTCCTTCCGATGCTCCAACAATGTCGCTGAGTACCAAGCACTGGTTATTGGACTCCAAATGGCGATAGACATGGAAATCACAACGCTAGAAGTGTATGGCGACTCCAAGCTCATAATCAATCAACTCTTGACTGAATATGAACTGAGGAAAGATGATCTCGTCCCATACTTCTACAAAAGTTCAAGGCCGTGATGCTAAAACATGTGCCAAGAAAAGAAAATCAAATGGCGGACGCTTTCGCTAACCTAGCCTCAAGTATGGCAGTAGGAGAAGATGAAACTCCTGATGTGCCAGTATGCCAAAGATGGGTAATCCCACTCGTCACTGAAATGCTACTAGATGACAGATATGCCATCTTAGTACCTTCAGTCGACACTGAAAAGTGGAGACAACTGCTGATCGACTACTTGGAGCATGGAAAGCTTCCAGATGATCCTAGACACCATTCTGAAATACGCTGATGAGCACCTCGCTTCCTTTACTACAAAGAAACACTCTACCCACGCTCTTTTGAATGAGTACTTCTGAGATGCCTAGGTGAGGAAAAAGCCAATCCAGCCATGGAAAAAGCACACTCAGGCGTATACGGAGCGCATCAGTCTAGACCAAATCTACACTTCCAACTCAAAAGAATGGGCTACTACTAGTCAAGCACAGTGAAGGAGTGCTTAGAATACGCCAAAAGGTGCCAAGCCTGCCAATTTCACGCCAACTTCATACATCAACTGCCTGAATCATTACACCCTACAGTTGCTTCATGGCCGTTTGATACATTGGGATTGAACGTCGTATGACCAATCACACCAAAGTCATCTGCATAAGAAGCCTACATTCTAGCCGTAACAGATTACTTTTCCAAGTGGGCTGAAGCCGTACCCCAAAGGGAGGTCAAGAAGGAAATTTTTGTCTATTCTCCAACCGACTCATCGACGAGCTCTACGAGAAATTCAAGTTCAAATAACACAAGTCTTTCATGTATCATGCTCCGGCCAACGGTTTTGCAGGAAGCATTCAACAAAACGTTGTACAACTTCTTGAAAAAGGTGATTGGCTGAATAAAGAGAGACTGGCATGAAAGAATAAGTAAAGCACTTCGGGCATATAGGACGACATATAGGACTCCTACCCAGGCTACTTCTTATTCTCTTGTATATGGCATGGAAGTTGTTCTACCTCTCAAAAGGCAAATCCCCTCACTAAGGATGGCTATACAAGAAGGCTCGACTGAAAAGGAAAACGTAAAGCTACAATTTCAAGAGTTGGAAGCACTCCACGAAAGAAGGCTCGAAGCTCAACAACACTTAGAATGTTACCAAGCACAACTATCCAAGGTATTCAACAAGAATGTCTGCCCAAGGTCTTTTCAAACTAGAGATCTTATCTTGGCATTATGAAGGCCCATCATCACAACTCATAAAACAAAAAGCAAGTTCACGTCAAAGTGGGATGGACCTTACGTAATACAAGAGGTCTACACCAACTGCGTCTACTTAATCATGGCGGAAGACGGCTTACATATCCATCAAGGGCATATTCTTAAAGCGTTACTACCCCTATACTAAACAAGCAAAGCTCATCGCCTGCATGAGCCTAAACTGCACACGACACAAAGCTCCTCGCCTGCAAGAGCCCAAACTGCACATGACACAAAGCTCATCGCCTGTATGAGTTAAAACTATAACACGGCACCAAACGCTCATGGCCCGTAAGAGCATAAACTATGTACGGCAAAACAAAACCAAAATCACCATCAAAATCATCATCAAAATCACCACCAACATCGTCAAAAAAAAATCATCCATCACTCCTTTGAACTACGTCATGACTTGATCCCTCCTCAACCGAGGGTACGTAGGCAACTTGAAGCTTCAAAACTTCAAGTACAGTCACATCATCAATAAAAAAAAACAAAAACTTAGAAGAAAAAAGAGCAAATTCAAGAATGTGAATACTTTATTTCTTTAAAGGAAAAATTTGGCTACAAAGCCTTATTACAAAAAGAGCAAAAATAAAGAAGGCTTCAAGCACAAAAATGGAAGACACAACTGAAGAGCTATGTCCCTAAAACTACGACGACGATATTCAAGCAAGCCTTCCAAAGTCTTCAAAGTCTTTACATCGGTGGGAAACAAGGTGGGCATTTCCATGACCGCGCTTTTCTCTTACTCTAGATAGGAAACCTCTTCTTGATGCTGAGAAAGTGTAGCTTCTTACTTGAAAAGAACACCTTGAAGTCGTGACACTTCAGTTTCCAACTGCTCTCGCTCACACGCCAACACTTCTAGACGTGCTTGGACGGAACCCAAAGAAGTCTCTGTGGCTTGATAACCTTCCGAATCAGCTTGTTGAGAAGACAAAACTTGGGCAATTGATAAGTTTATTGCCATAAGTTGTTGAGCTCTAACCTCTAGACTCAACTTCTTTAAGGAAATAACATGCAAGGAAGAATACTCAGTTGAGGAGGCCATAAGTTCGGCAATCTTGACTCTCAAGAGCGAGGAATCAACGTTAAGATTGTCAATCGCAGAAACAAGCTTTGACAAGTCTTTCTTGAGTAATGCAAGGTCCTCTAATAGGCACTTCGTAATCTTCTTCTCAATGTGGCTATTAATGTCCATTGTTGCACAAAGGCTGATATGATGGATGAGCTGCTCAGTGCCACTAAGGTTCGGCCCTCTAATAGAGATCTCGGAGCTAGCTGGCAAAGGCGTCGGATGCATGACAAGCTCTTGCATACCTTCACCGACACACAACAAACTTGGGCAACTTGGCAGGTTTGGAACAGGCTCGGGGCCAGGCGGATCCTCAATCTCCTTGTCCGTGGGTATATTACCTCCAAATAGCATCTCCGTAAAGGAATGAACGTCCATGTTCACCAAATCAATGGAACAAGAAGGCCCAGCCTAAAGATGACAAATAAAGGTGTTAAAAACAAAGGTTAAACCAAGGAAAGCCGAAAAAAAATCACAAGAAAGAAGGAAATACATACATCTTTCTCAAGTAACACACGGTCGTCAAACTGAGGAGATCTAAACACTTTCTTCTTCCTATGACGAAAATTGATGTCGTTGTCATCCTGAGCACATTCAAGCGGTCGCTTGTTCAAAACTTGTTGATGCTGCTGCAAAACAAGTTCATCTTCGTGCGAATCAACTTCATCACCCGCCTCTTCAGAAGCATCCGCATGTTGAGAAGACAAGCACGGGCGTTGAGGAGCTAAAACCATAGGTCCGCCTTGCAAGGAGTTATACTCGCATAATCAAAAGGTGTTAGCTGAGTAGAAACAGCAGAATAACCCCCCCTCGGCGCGTCATGGCGTGAACGAGAAGAATTGGTGCCACTTGCCGTCCCCAATTCTTAATGATGTACCTTTGACCACCAACCTACTTAGGCACCAGTCACTTGATTACTCTTGAACTCGTCTTTGGCCGGCAGGGTGATAGAGGCATTTATGCATACACAAGTACAAGACTCCCAATGCATATACATGGCTTGCAAAGATTCCGACTGTGTGTTTTCCTTCAGCTTGCCTGGCACATGTTAGACAAAACCAAATTGTCTGTTGAAACGGTGTGGCTGAACAATACATCGGTCTCCTTGCTGCAAAGAAACATACCCCGAGTGAAGACTTGTAATATAAGGCAAGTTTGAGAAACGAAGGTGTGAATCATCTACGAGGCCTCGCCGCGCCAAACTAACCCTTGCCAGGTGATCCATTTTCACACCTTCTCAACTTCTAAACAATGCATGTGCCTGCGAATCATCAATGCTCTTTGCAGAAAGCACGCCTGAGTACTTTTTCATCAAAGGCCCCAGCTTGGCCGAAGTTAGTGAAGAAGGCCCCAACTTGTCTAAAGTCAAAGAAGAAAAATGAGTGCCAAAGTACTTACCTAACCAACCGTACACATAGTGGTAGGGAAGTACCGTAGCATGATCTTCAGTGATCACTAAGTTCGAAACAATACTCACGCCATTGTAAATATTAGCTAAAAAAGGAATAGCAAGGCTAAAAGATTCACCCACAGCCATCTTGCTAGCCATTTTGAAGGCTTCGGGATGGACAAGGTTGACGTCGTCTTTGGGGAAAACAAACTTACAAAGCCAAAAGCTAAGAAAGCGGCTAGGTAAAATTCTTCCACGTGCTCTGACGCTATGCCAAGATCCTTAAACGCTTTCAACTCGACAAAGGAACGACGCCTGGCTGAACCAATGACACTTGACGGGTTTGAGTCTCCCTTTGGTTTAATAGTCTGTTATGGCCGTTTTTCTTCGAAGGCTTCTTGTACTTCATGGCATCCCAATACCAAAATTGGATCCATGAAGAAATCTTCACGCTTGACTTAACCTGAGCCTCCTGGGAAAGCTTATGATACGCCCAAACTAAATAGCGGTAACTCGCAGGCAATCATCGGTTATTGCAATGAGAAAATTCCTCCATGCTAGGAACAACCTCGTCGTAAAACTTACCCTGGATCGGCAACCTCCTATCTTGTGGAGATCCCAAAGTGAAATCAACATCTCCCCTTGTGACGTGTGAAGTGTGTTGGTCACTGAACACCAATGCTCAAAGAACGCATGAAGGATGGAAGGATGGCGATCATAACTAAACAAAGATCGTACACAGCGTGATAAAGGCCCACGTTGGTAAGCAAATGTTTTGATTGGCTCAAGACATCTTCAAGCCACTCTCAATAAAACTCAACAAAGATAGCTTCTCCAGTAGTTGGTAAAGTGTTATTCCAAGTCACAGCTTCGCTATGGATGCGATCACCAAGAAGCTCAAACAAAGTCGTGAATTGTCACGAACATGGTGTGAGGGATTCAAGACAAGAATCCTTGACGAACACGCCTTCTTCTTCGTATTCAGACAACCAAAATCCGTCACCTCCCAAGATACTTCAGAAGACCGTGACTTGATATGCATCGAATTGTCTTTTTCAGGAAGAACAAGCGCCTTAGGGCCAGTCAACGGCGCAAAAAGTTTCAACGTTGTTCCCCTATCCTACAAATCGCCTTCCTTCACAAGAATGGTGATGGTTTTTCTCTTAAAGCAATTGAAAAACACCATGGCTGCAACAAAATAAACAAGGCAACATAAGCATAAGAGTGGGGCGGCAAGAAAAAAATTGCTTCACTAAAGCAAAAGACATGCGAGACAAACCTCGTGAGCGTTGAAGGATGACGAGACAAAGTCACAACCACGAAAAGAAATGAGCCACAAAGCTTTAGCAGCACGGCAAAGAGGGCAACTACAAGACGGTCCTTCAAAGCACGTTACACTAGCAAAGAAGCCAAAATGCTATGCAATCGTACTATGCAACCCCGCAGCGATTACGCAAGCAGTTTCTTGCACAGCACGACAATGTCACCACCGAGGGAAAGTTGTGACTAAAAGGCACTACACAGCTCAACCTTGCTGCAGTCTTTTGCACAGCACCACACGGTAAAAAGTGACGCACTACAACAAGCTCCAAGCAGCAAAACCCACGGCAACAACAACAAAAAAGGCACAACAGCAAGCACAATGGTTGTGCACGACAAAGATGTGAATTGTGAAAAAAACACACACCCAATTGTCCTATAAAAAGGGGTTAATTGCTTTCTAATGCTATAAGGGAAATACATACCCAAATAGCAAAAGTAAAATCAAAACAAGGAAGCACATTCCAACCAAAAGAAGGAAGCAAATTCCAAGCAAAAAATGGCAAGTTTCAGCCAATCTGCGCAAGCAAGACGTTTTTCGTGATAATTCAACTTTTCGGAGGAGTTTTGATGCAAGGCCAATTGGAGAATGAAGGTAAGAGGCTGATGATCATTGTATCCAAATTTCATAATTTTTCCTAACGCCAAATGTTCCAGTTTTCAAAGTTATTCCCACAAAAGTTGTTTTCCGGTCAGAACTGCGTATCTGTGGGAAAATGACGAGTTAAAGGCTTTCCCGATTTTTCCTAGTGGTATGTGATATATGCCTGAAAATATAAGAAATAAAGCTCAGTTTCTCATATTTTTACAGAATTTTCCAGAAGAGAAATCGACCTCAAACTTGGCGTGCAAGCCAGATGACATGTTTCCCAAACCAAGGACAAATCTTCAAGTTTCCCAAAACAAGGAGAAAATCATGCTATTTTTGCACCAAAAATCAGCAAAGAAAAGAAAAGGAAACAAAAAAAAAATAAGGAAAGGGCTTCAAAATTTCCAAAACATCAAAGGAAATACTTCTTCCTTGCCATGGAAAACAAAAAGGGAAAGAAAATTGCCCTCCTTGCCGTGGAAAACAAAAGGGGAAAGGAAAAACGCTCCTTCCTTGCCGTGGAAAGAAAAAGGGGAAAGAAAAAAAAAATTAAAATCCTACTTACCCAATGACAAGCATCAAAGCTTTCCAAAACCTTGAAGGACAAGCATCGAAGTTTTCCAAAACCTTGAAGGAAATCATCAAAGCATTTCCAAAACCTTGAAGGAAATCATCAAAGCTTTCCGACACTTGAAGGAAATCACCCTCATTGACGAATTCGAAGGAGGTTCCTACCTAAGGAAGGAAAAAACATTTTTCCCACAACCACAAGGAAAAAAAAAATCCAAGCCTCAAAATACACCAAATGTATTTTGTCAAAGATTATGGAAAATCAATATGCACAATTAGTATGTGTCGATTTATCCATTTCCAAAATTTCTTTCAAGATCAAGCCTCTATGACCCTTGAAGTAAAAATTCATTTCTTTCAAGATCAAGCCCCTACAGCCCTTGAAGAAAAATTTCATTTCTTTCAAAGATCAAGCCTCTACGGCCCTTGAAAGTTTTCGTTTATTCAAGACCAAGCCTCAACAGCCCTTGAAGAAATGTTTCGTTCAAGAAATACACCTCTACGGCCCTTGAAGAAGCAATCTAATTCAAGATCAAGTCTCAACGACCCTTGAGTTAGAACATTCACATTGCAGGACTTCAAAATGAAGGAAAATTTGTGAAAAACATGTTCATTTGAGCAACATCTATGGCATGCAATTAACAATTAAAGGCGGAATCATGCTTGTATGCACTCAAAACAAAACATTACCCATGAAATTCAAAGCCTAGTAGAAATGGTGAACCATGACTCAACTCAAGATCTAAGAGAAAGAGTTGAGATTCTTTATACCTTTCAAGTACCTCTTTGCTTAGCAAAGGTTAATCACCCATGTGAGGGCCTTCTTCCTTTGTCACCTTGCTCCTTGGCTCCATGGATGAAGGTGGAAGAACTTTGCTTCTTGGATCCATGCCTTCTTGGATGTGGATGGAAGAATAGGTTTCTCCAAAAGTCACCAAAGTTGGAGACCTCTAAGTTTCGACAACTCCCCCATGGTGGCCGGCCTCCCTAGAGAGAAAGAAAGAGCCAAAAACTCTCATCTTTCCTCAAAGAAAACCCTAATGAAGAAAAAGCTATAAAGTCATATTTATACCTCCCTTCATTGGAGTGGCAAACTTGTAATAAGTCCAAAACCCACTCCCTCTCTAATCATGGCCGGCCTTTCTATTGTTAGTGGGTTAATTGCACATTTTGTTTTAGTTGTCACACAACTTAAACATTATGTGCCTTGTGGACCAAAACCCTTTTGTGTCCCGAAACCCAAAACTAACTTAAGGTCTAAAACGAACCTTTCGTTCTAGATTAATTAACTTTTAATTAATCCTTGCCACATACAATTAAACTATTTAATTGTCCTTACTCATCTTCATTATATCCTTCAATCATTACCTTACACGGTGTGCGATCCATTAGGTTCCTCTTAGCGAGGCAGTGGGCGATTGTTACTCTTAACGATCGATTATGAATTGAAACATACTTTCAATTCTCCCTTAAATGATTATACATCTTTAGGGCTTCCACAAACCATGAGTGACACCTAGCAGTGTATCATGGCTACCCAAGCTAATCAGAAGAGGTGGAGAACCTATTCAGTTTAGGATTACAATGGAATACGGTCTTTCTCTAATACAATACTCTTGACCACATTGTTTGGTTTGATAGTTTATTCATGTCTACTATCCAACGTGATTCATTTACTTATATGATTACCTTGAATGTGATTTGGAACGACTTCCTCAATCTTATTCATACTCTGGCCAGAGATTTTTAATCATATCATAGAGTATTCTCCCTCAAACAGTTTGAAGGTCAGAGATCCCTTGTTGCGCATTCACTTGCCTCCATGGCTAAGTGGCTTAACCCCAACTATGCCGTGGACACCCTCTGACGGAGTGACTTTGACATAGTCAAAGATCAAGGACCTAACCACAAGACAACTGTGATGCCTCAGGTCAAATGACTACTTTGCATTATCCCAACCATGAGTTCTCATATGACATGAATATGAGAACTCCTCGTTGATCGCGTTCAGTGGACTCATTCTCTATCGAGCACCTACATGCTTGTCTTGGTGTCATTCACACCAATGACTCGAGACCTGTCACTCTCCCTAAGAGAAGACATAGCACGTACTGATCTTAACGGACTGTCAATGCCCAATTGGCAATCCTATGATCAGGAACATTTAGGATATGTATACAAAAGAGAATGGTCTCATGAATCTAACTTCTTTAGATTACATTCTCCTAATAGCATATTCCTTGGACTTATCGTTTAAGCACATAACATTTATATGAGACAACTTGAAACGATAATCTTTGCCCTTTATATTAAACTAGATTAGTTTAACATGTGAAATGTCCGTAAAGTATCATCATATGATTGGTTTTAGGGCACATTTCCAACACAAAACACGTTTCCTACATGTGACAAGCACATGTCTACAACGCGCCTTGAAGTGGGGGCATTTGTAGACATGTAAATTTTGTTGCATGCAAATGATGCATCACAAGGCTCCACGTGGTATAAGTGTCTCATCACAAATGGACAAGTCATCAATGACATGTGGCACAAATCAAGCAAAGGAAGTGTAAAACATTCCCAAAATTCAGCAAAAGGGAGAAAATCCCCCTTAAAATCAACAAGGCTTCCAAAATCTCTCAAAACCGGAAAGAAAGCCAAAGCATCTTCACAAAACAAGCAAGAATTGAAGATTCCTCACAAAATAGGCAACAAGGCCTATAAATTTCAACCAATATGAGGAAGGTGGCTGAAATTAAGACACAAAACATGCCTAAATTCTCCAATGGACGAATCTAGACACAAATCAAAGCCAAATTCATCCAAAGGCAAGCTTTGAGAAGTCTATAAATACAAGGACCCAAGACACACAAAAGGGTCAAAAAATTTACATTCAGAAGAACTTCTGCCAAATCTTTGAAGACTAATACGCTGCCAAAGCTTTCTTCAAAGAACGTACAACCAAAGCCGAAGCTTTCTTTCGACAAAAGTCGAAGTGCTCCCTTGAAGATTCAACAAGCACTTGTGCCGATTCCTTCAAGACTTTGTTACAAGCTCAAACTTGTAACGACGTTCGATTTAAGATCAAGTCACCAAGACCCTTGAATCAATGAAATCCTACATCAACATTACCTTTGCTGGAGCCCTAAACTTGAGGTGAAGACCATCCACGCATTGTTTCAAGCTCAAAACTTGAAGCAATCATTCAATCGTTCGTCCGAGATCAAGTCATCATGACCCTTGGATCAACAGCCTACGCATCTACATCAAATTTGAAGACTGAGTCAGAGACAAGTTGTAAACATAGATTGTAACCTACAAATTCGAATCAATACAAATCTACTTTGTACACATGTTCTCATTTCATTCGTTATAGAATTTTTGTGTTAACAATTCTACTGCACACATATCTTCAATTTCAGAACACGTTATTGATAGGAGCATATTTATGCAACTTTGCTAGCTTATTTCTTTGCATTTACTTAGTTAATTCCCATTTATTTTGGTAATTTATGCTATTTTCGTATTATTGTTGGTCCAATTGATAAATATGAAAATAAATGGCAAAATAGAGCAATTTGGAGCAGTTTTGGACTTGGATTGGATAGCATGCGTGGATAGCTTATGGGATGGACGCTTTTGGTGTTTAAATGGTGCTAGATATGTGCTAAAATCTGGAGGAATTAAAGTTGAGGCTTGGAAGACAAGGAATTAGACAAGAAAGGGCAACCTTATCCAAGCTTATTTTATCTAACCTTATCTTATCTTATCCAATCTGACCTTATCTTATCTCCAGCTGCAAAGAGGAATCCTTATCACATTTCAACACTTCCTATCTGATTTTAGGAGTCCTAAAATAATTCAAATAACCTAATCCTTTTCCTCTTGGGATTCAGCCATGCCCTTTGCCCTGTATAAGCAGATTGTGCCGCAAACATCAAATTTTGGCGCCGTTGCAGGGGATTAGTAAAATTGCTAATCACTCTGTTTTTTTTTTTTTTTTTTTTTTTTTTAACTTTTGATATTTGATTTAGTTTTATTTCTTTAATTTCAGATACTATAGAAGCAAGACATGGCAATTGCTAATCTTCAAGCTCAAATGGTGAATCTTACTTCTCTTATGTCGCAGTATATCGAAAGGTCCACAATGCAAAGTGTGGCTACATTTGGTGTGTCCCCTAGGCAAGGATATCAAACTAATCAACGTCCTCAATTAATTGAGAATGGAGGTTGGGATAGTGTCAATGCCTGGGGTTATCAAGGTCATAACCAATCAAGGAACAACTTGTTTTCCAACATTTGCAATTCAGGTTGGAGAGATCATTCAAATTTTATGTGGAGGGAACCTCAACAAGTTCAACAAGAAGGATATTGGCAGCCATCTAAGGAGTTCTATTCAAGACCTATGTAGCGACCACAGCCTCCCCAACAACAATCCCAACCAAATTCATGTTCGTCAATGGATTATGATAAAATTCTTCGAGCACTAACTTCTTTGACTCAGGGTTTACAAAATCATGTCAAAGAGATAGGCGAAGTGAAGAATCAAATTGGGCAGATGGTAGAATTCATGAGAAAATTTAGAGAACAAGGCAAACTTCCTAGTTCAACCATTGTCAATCCAAAGGGAGGTTTTGAAACTGCTAAAGTTATCACTTTGAGAAGTGGTAAAGAGATTGGAACTAATCCAAAAACATCCAAACAAAGTCAAAAAGAGGACGAACGGTTGCTGGTCGAAGAAGAGGAGGAAGACAAGGCCACAACAAGGAAGGAACAAACCTTGCGGCCTTTTAAAGCCCCTACGCCACCCAATTCAGGTAAGGTTATTCCAAATTCAATTCTTTCTAACCCTATTCCACCAAATGTACCTTTTCCTCGCACGTTTATGCAATCTAAGAAAGAAGAAAGTGAAAAAGACATCTTAGAAACCTTCATAAAGGTACAAGTTAATATTCTGCTTCTTGATGCAATAAAGCAAGTTCCGAAGTATGCTAAGTTTTTGAAGAAGCTTTGTACAACAAAGAAACGGATTCCGGAGAAAGAGGTGGTACATGTAAGTGAAAATGTCTCTGCAGCTTTGCAAAGAAACCTACCACCTAAATGCAAAGATCCAGGTAGTTTCACCATCCCTTGTGTTATTGGTAATACAAGGTTTGAACATGCTATGCTAGATTTAGGTGCTTCCATTAATGCCATGTCATATTCTGTTTATCCATCTATGAATCTAGGAGAGCATAAAAATGATGGTGTCATTATTCAATTGGCTGATCGATCTAATGCATATTTGAAAAGAGTTTTGGAAGATGTTTTGGTGCAAGTAGACCATTTGATTTTTCCAGCAGATTTTTATGTGCTTGAGATGGAGGATTCAACCCACTCTACACCATTGCCAATTTTACTTGGACGACCTTTCATGAAAACAGCCCAAACCAAGATTGATGTGTCCAAGGGAGCGTTAACTATGGAGTTTGATGGCGATATGATTAATTTTAATGTTTCTGAATCTGTTAAGTATCCTAATGATGTTCATTCTTGTTTTGCAATTAATGTGGTTAAAAATATAAGGCAGGAACATTCAGCACCTTTCAAGAATGATGTATTTAAAACCACCATTGAAAAGGAAATTGGAGTGGATCACACGGGACAAGTCACTGCCCTCACACCAAATCTGGCCGAGAGCAACATTCCTGAAACTTTTGAAGTAGTCTTTGTCCTTGAGTTCTTGTCGCAGCACACAGGTAAGCCACCTCCTCAAATTTCAATTTCGTTTTCTACTAACAAGTTGTTGATTTCAATGATTCAAGCACCCACTCTAGAATTTAAACCATTACCATATCATTTCAAGTATCACCTTCCATTCAAATATCAACTCCATGCTGCTGGTCCTAGTGAGGATTAAATGGAGGTATTGTCCGGCTGGAAGACGTTAAAGCAAACGCTTCTTAGGAGGCAACCCATGTATTCAAATAAAGAGACAATGGAATTTTCAGCTCCTACAACCAGATTTGCTTTCTTTTACACTTCTGTTTATTGTTTTTACTTTTCCATGATTGTCTTGTTTGCTAGTTATCTTATATTGCTTTCTTGTTTAATTTTATTTTTGAAACATTGAGGACAATGTTTGGTTTAAGTGTGGGGGGGTAAACAGATTGCTTTTCATGACTTATCTTCGAATTTCACCACCTATCACTACTAATGTTGTTATTCACTGTTTTAAAGTGTTTTATTGTGTGTCATATAACAAAAATTTGAAAAAAAAAATCGAAAATGTTTGAGAAAATACCAAAAAAAGTCATTTTTGTTGTTTGTTTGTGTCTTAGGGTATCTTCCAACACAATGATGAGGATTTGGTTTTTAAGTGCATGACTATTAAAGAAAGTTACAAACATGCATGGAAGTTTGATATGCTCTATGGTTAATGCTTAGATATAGTTGTCATTTATGAATTCACATGTAATCACAAAGAAAAAATCAGTTTTTGTAACATGCTTGAAGGAAGAAGCTCAAACTAACGCTACAACTCTGTGAGACTTGAGCCTATTCTTTGTTTGGAGAGTTATTAATCTGTGATATTCTTGTTTTCTAAAGTCGTTGCATGATCTCATTATTTCTTTCCTTGGTTGCTACTTAGAATGCTTTTTCATCATTTTAGTTCCAAATACTAGAACTCATGCCCGTTTTATTCAAAGCATAAAATTGATTGCATAATAAATAACAAGATGAAGGTGTTTAGTTACCACCAGAGCCAAAAAGCCTTATCCCTTGCATATGTATTGTAGGTTTAACCCCTTTGAGCTTTATTTAGCCTATTTTCTTTGTTAGCCTGTATTATCACTACCTAGCCTGGTGTAGGAATATCCATACCCTTATTCTTAAAGAATAGTGAAGCACGACTTATTGGGAATTCCTTTTGATCTACGATATGCAGAAAAATAAGTGTGGGGGAAAGAATTGTTCTTTTGAATCCGGTGAAGTAGTGCGTATGTTTTATGTTTCAAAGGAGAAAAAAAAATTAAAAAAAAAGAGGTTGAGAAAGAAGTGAGAATGAGCTCATAAGTGTTGGTTGTTGAAAAAGGGTCCAAAAATATGAATCTGACCCTAAAGTTGTACGAATCTCCCCATTGTGTTTATAGCTGGGTACTGCAATCAAACGTTATCAGCAGTGGTATCATGGGCCGCCACACACTACCGTGTGGCCACCACGGTTCGGCAAGTAAAGGTTGCACTCGCCATCGCTGATGCTACACGCCGGTGCCGGAGAGAGTTAACATAGTTAATGAAATAAACCTGCTAGAGGAGAATATGCCGTTAAGTCTAACGGCACAGTTGACATTGCCGTTAAGTCCAACAAAAACCGCCATTGACGTTGCCGGCGCTGTCGCCGGAATCTGCAGCAAATGCATAAAACGATTGGGGCTTTGCCCCGAGTCCAAATCAAAGGTTTCTCAGTTCTAAATCGATAGAAAATTACCCTAAAGACTCAGGAACTTAAACACGTTTTAGGGGGAGTGGAGGTCCAACCAAACCAACCGGTTCGGTTTTCTTGGTCCATTTAGTTTAATAAACGAGACTAAACTGAAATATTGGTTTTGAATTTTACAAACCGTGAGTTAATGAACCCAAACCGTTTATAATAAAATAATGCATAATATAGTATTAATATAAAGAACACACACACACACATATAATGTTATATATTGAGTGCTGATATCCCCACCCATGTGTCTTATTTCCCCACCTACTTCTTAATAAAAAAAAATTCACAAGTTTACCCATTGACAAAATGACGTATAAGGACTTAGAAGCCTGGCCAAGTGCAACACTTTGATTTTTACTATTCCAAAGAACTACATTGCTCTCTCCAGCTCCTTTTTTCCTCATCTCCCTCATAGCATTATCCTCCTTTTCTATTTCCCCATTCGATTTGTTTTTTCTTTCTATTTTCTTTTTTATGCTTGTTAGTCACCCGTCAATTTCTATATTTAGGTTTTTGCTGGTTGTGGCAACATTGAGGATGATTATGGTAGGCTGGGTGGTGGTTGTGGGGTTGTGGATTTTGTCTGTTTTGGCTAACAGTAAGAACAGAGCAAGCACTCTTTTGCTGGGTTTTCCCACAAAATCTATATTTCATACAAATCTAAGCTAGTTAGCAGACCATTGGATTGGATTTATAACTTGATTTAGGATTAAGTTTAATTTTCAATTTCAATTTCAAAAGAATCGCTTTGGATATATGCACTAATTGGAAATCCTTAGTTAAAGTATTGATTAGTCCGTTTCCAGTATTTGTGATGTATGTCCTCGGAACCCCATTCAGCTCAGATGGGGAATTGACTCAGATGGGGAATTGAGATACAAATTTGAGAGAGAAAGATTGTTTGTTAGGATACAAGTCTTTCAGTTTCAATCAATAACAACTTCGTATCAAATATGTATAATGAAGCTCAAGATTTTAGATTTAGAGTTTTTGAGGAGTTATTATGATACAAGGTATTTTAGGAATAATAGTGGGTGGGGAAATAGCTTTCAATTTTTTAATTTTTGATGGTGGTGGGGTTATAACATGAGTAGGGAAATAAGACATTAGGGTGAGTCGAGTACCACTATATATATTTTAGTAGTTTACTTAAGATCTTGGAGTAATGAGATTAGAAGTTTGAGACTTTTAGTTGAGTTATGAGATTAAGTATTTTTAAGTTATGAAATTGCAAATTAATTTATGAAGTTGACAGTTTCACGATGAAATTTTATAAATTGATAGGTTTTCAATTGTTTATTTTATAATATTTACTTGTACGTATCTCTAAAATTTTCAATTAGATGCGTGTTAAATTGCAAACAGAACCAGACCAAACCACAATATTGGCAAATGATTACATCAATTTGAACTTGAGATCGAATCTACTTGACTTCAATCTTCTAATACTCTTGTTGATGAGATAAGAAGAATTCTGGCGCAATATGCTTTGTGAATCTCTAAAATACATCAGTGAGGAGTGCAAAATAAGAGTTTTGGATCGGTGATAATTGTTTTTTTTTTTCTTTAATTGTATGGAATATAGTTTTACCAAAGAAAAACAAATTCTAGCCATCCCTACACTGTTTTTTTGTTCACAATTCAAACCAGAGGCAACCCTAGTAGCCAGCATAGTGCAGTGCGATATGGTTAGTTGCAGGAGGGTGCGGATTGGAGTTTTGATTTATTTCATAGTGCAGTGCGATATAACAAATGGCAAGGACTGAGGTAAGAAGTCTATAACGTCTATCTTCGATTTACAGCGTTTGAGTGGATGATATTATATATTGTGTGTTGGGATATGATTTTTGCTATTCTCTCGAGTTGTTTCTTTGATTTGTATGATAAATGGATTTGTGGGTTTGAGTATTTCGTAGGGCTATAGTATTGGGAGGATGATTTCTATGATAATTGGTTTGCTTTTTGGGGTTTGGGTTTGACGTAGGGTTGAGTGGGGAGAAGGAGAGATGGGTCGATGAAGCAATTGGACTTCCCAACTCCCAACCAATTAGTCTGGAAATTCTCGATACTATTTTTCTATTTCATCATTGTGCTCCACAGAGAGAAAATTTGAAGTTTGGAATGACATACCACTTATATCAAAGTTAGGATTGTGACCGCTAAAACTACGCGAACTACAGGATTATATGTAATCAGGCGATCAGTGAGCAATTTATTGTATTTTGAATGCTTCGTCATTTTGAGGTGTTCTATATGGTACCGTTTGGTACACAGACGGGACGGAACGGGACAGGACGAAACGGATGATGTAAATATTGAAAAAGATAATGAGAAATTTTGTCTTAAAATGTTATAAATTTGTGTTCCACGGATGTAGAACGGGTCGTTCCAGGGAGGAGAGGTGGAACGAAAAATCAACCAAATTTCGTCTCATAGTACAACCCGTTCCACAATTTTTAGGCACACCAAATGTGGAACGGAACGACTGATCCTGTTCCGTCTCGTCCCTTCCCACGTACCGAACGGTACCTATATATACAGACTAATTACTCATATATGCTATGAAGACGAGATGAGAGATGAGAGATGAGCAATTCAGATTCCCACAAGACAAGATTGTTGGGAAGGTACAACAATAGCCCACCAGAGCTGTCTAGAGATGTTTGGTGTCTAATGGTTGCAGCCGAAAGGAAGGTAAAAGTTAATATACCTGACATGATATGTAGACAAATTGAGATGATTACTGCAACATCATTTACTTGTGACTTGTTTGGACATATTGTCGGTCAATTATGCTTTTTTCTTTTTGAGGATCTAAGAATGGAGAAAAATTTGTGTGGAGTTTTGTTTGTCACTAGACGTTGCTGAGTGACACTACAATGCAATTAAAACTCGTCACATAGAAAATCTTAAATATAATATTTTATTTTTTTATATTTAAAACTCCCATAATTATTTTTCCTACTAATTAATATACACCATAAAATTTAGTTAGTGGTTTCTTTTTCCTCTACTCTCTCCTTTTAATTTCTTCCAAAATTTTCTCTATCGTCTTCTTCCCTACTCTATGTTTTTTCTTCGTGAAAATATGGTCACAAGGGCAACAAAATGGAGGCAGATGTTTATGCTTGAATCATAACACAACGGATGAGGGATTTCATTTCCTGCTATAAATGTAATAATTCGATTTACTACGACAGCATTTGTACTTGAATAACAATATTTGAATCAAATATTATGACAATAGCTAATTTAAGGAACATAACGAAGACGAGCTATCAATTTCCAAACGTCTCATTGAAATGCCCTTTGGTCAAAATGATCGATGCTACAGTTAACGATTACATATCCATATTTTACACAAAATACTGTTTCACAACTATTTTGTTTTTTATCATCGTAAAGCAGACATCTAATGTAACTCCAGAATCGTGGAAACAGTATTTTGCCTTTTTCTTGATGTTGTGGGAGACTGCCTAACTATGGCGCTTCTTCATAATTGATTGCTCCAAAAATACTTGAATTATTAGAAAAACTTAGTTGCTTAGCAAAGCGCTAAAAGGCATTCCAATTTAAATACTCAAATGCATATGTAAGAGGAAAAGAAAATTAACTATTAGATTAATCTTGTGGTGTATAATAATTAGTAAAAAAATAATTATGGGAGTTTTAATTATAAAAAAAAACATATAAGATTATATATAAGATTAGTCATGTGGCAAGTTTTGAGTGGGTTGTAGTGCCACTCAGCAATGTCCAGTGAGAAGCAAAGTCCTGCACAAGTTTTTCTCCTAATATGGTGTTTCTTAGGGTGGGCAAACGGGCATAGGAACCGCGGATCGGGGTGGGTACGAGCCAGTTCCTAATATTTTAGAGAACAAACAGGCCGGGCTGGGCCGGGCCCTTTTTAATTATAATGAACAGCCAAGGTTGAATGATAACCTATCATCCAATCTCAATCGTTCGTTTCTACCCTAGTTTCTACCCGAGTCCAAGGTTCCAGAATTCACTCTCTCAGTCGCAGCTGCCTCTCTATCTCCCACAGTCTCTCTCTCTCCCCCGAATCTTCTTCTTCTTCTTTTTCTTCTTCTTCTTCTTCTTCTTCAAGTTCTTAATCCCAGCTGAATTATCCACAAATCATGCATTTTTAGCTTTTAGCCCAAAACCCCAATCTGGGTTTTGCTAATTTTCTCTGCATTTTCGATGCGAGGACTAGAGCAACAACCGCCAAAAGCTCGCCGATTACGGCATCAGGTTCGGCATGGACGCCATGGGAGGTAAAGGGGGCGTAATCTACATAGTCACCAACTCATCGACAGCTTCAAATGCACTTAGCGTTCACATCACCGGTGGCAGATGCACCACCTGTGGACCATTCCTCCTCCCTTTATCACCTCCCTGCGATCTCACTCCCTCCCTCTCTCGACAATCAACGTGAACTCTCTTCCCCGACAAAGGCGGAGGAGTTGAGGGGTCGGGATTCCTGGGATTGAGATTCTAAGGGCTTGAGGGATTCGGTGTCAAATGAAAGGATGGTGTGGTCTTGGCGAAAGGAGGCAGAGATGTCGAGGAAGGTGGCGGTTTCGTAAAAAAATAAATAAATAAATAAATAAACCAAGGACCCGTGGTCCCAGGCCCGTTTCAACCGAGCCGAGTTAGGTCTGGTTCCTATAATAAAATCTGTTATCCCCGGCCCGACCCAACCCTTCTCTTTTACACCCAAGTCCAGTCTGGTCCCTTCAAAATCGGGCCCGGCCCATCCAATAGTCATTTTGTTGTGGCTTATGTTTAACTGACAGGGGAAGGGGGCTGGCAGGACAGAGAGATAATAGATTGAGATGTGTTTGTAAGGTTGTGTAAAGAATAACTATAATCAAATATAATCTACGATTTACACAATCACACTTAAATAAAAAGTTTATAACACTCCCCCTTGAGTGTGTAAATACTCAAGTAGATTCGGCATCATGTAGAGGTTGAGGAAGTCAACTCGTCAGCGCTGATTCTGGGAACACATTATTCTCAATAAGGTAGGAACTTGCATAAAGAACTAAGTCTCACAAAAAACCTATGGCTATGGTAAAAACCCGAGTAGGGACAAAACCCATAGTCTAATGAAAAATGCGCGAGTAATGCAGAAACGTCTACGGGACGTCATCAAGGATATGATCAACCCAAGGTGGGTGCCTCGTCAAAACCTCGTTAGGTAGCAAAAACCCAGTGGGAAAAATGCTCCTAATCATAGGGAAAAAGAGTACATTAAGATCAAGCAAGTATACTTAAGGATACTCCCCCTGAGTTCACTGGCGAAGCTATATAGGGGCGAGGGGTGGCCGTCGCCCCTCCGCTCTCCGGAAAACAATCCCAGGAGCGCCTCTTTGGTTCGGTCGGAAAATGAAAAGTATGGTGGCTTTCTGGCGTTTGTTCCTGTGCAGCGCCCCTACGCACTGCAGGATTTGCTTTTATAAAATAATAAAATAAAATAAAAAATTTATTAACTACAACGACACAATTTTACAGCTTTATTAAAAAATAATAATAAAATACTGTTTGGACCTTTGGTCCCCATTAGCCATCACCCCTTTCAATTTCCCATCTCTCACACTTTACCAAACACAACAAATCTCCTAATTCCTAGCTTCCATTTCAATCACCACCCGTCACGCCATCCTTCCCAATTTTACGTAAATTTTGTATTTTCTAAATTTATATATTATTTCAAACCCTAATTAATTATTCAATACAATTTTTTCTTTAATTAGTATAGAATCTTATGATAATACATTAATATGGTTATTGATTATTGATATGAATTCTGTGATTATTGATGGCAATGAAATTATTATTTAGGGTGAAAAATGAATTCTTGTTATTGATTGATTAATTGAATTATTGAATAATGTATACGATTATTCATACTGATTAGTTGAATTGAATTTTTGTTTATTGAATAATTTGTATGATTATTAGTATTGATTAATTGAATTGTTGGATTGATTAGTTATTAGTCATATCACTGCCAGTGATTAGTTATTAGTATTGCTTAATTGAATTGTTGGATGGATTGAATTGTTGAATTGTTGAATTGTTTGATTAGTATACGATTATTCTTCAAAATGATTATTGTCAACCTAAAGACCACGTCATTGCCAAGAAAAGCTAACAACAATCGATGTTTTATTACGGTTGGGATCAATGGTTAAATGAAAACATGATTGTTTACATTGAGATACATGTATTTGCTTTTATTGACAATAATCTATTATGCACGTTTTCATGACATGAAACCTCGCCAACAACAATTGTAATTTGGTTGTTGCCTTTTTTTTTTTTTAACTTTGCACTTTTTAAGTTCGCCCCTCCCCTCGGCAATTTATGGCTTCGCCACTGCCTGAGTTTGACATAATTCCAAAGAGAACTAGCAATGTTACAACTCGGAAAGTTTACGCATACCAATTCCTTGAACACGCTTTTGAAACGTCACCTTCGGTAGTGATTAGGTGAAGAAGTCAGCCAGATTGTCTTGTGAACGGATTTGTGTGACTTCAATCTTCTAATGCTCTTGTTGTTGATGTGGGAAGAAGAATTTCGGTGCAATGTGCTTGGTTTTGTCTCATTTGATGTAACCCTTCTTGAATGGTTCAATGCATGTTGTGTTATCTTCATAGATCATCATCGAAACATCAATGACGGGGTAAAGATCGCATGAGCTTCGAATATGGCCCATAACTGCTCTCAACCAAAATCATTCCCGAGTTGCCTCGTGTAAGGCGAGAATTTCAGCATGGTTAGACGAAGTGGCAACTAAGGTCTGTTTAGTTGACCTCCAAGAGATTGCAGTGCATCCAACGGTAAAGACATAACCCGTTTAAGAATGCGCCTTGTGTGGATCAAATAAGTATCCTGCATCGGCATAACCAACAAGGCGAGAATCAACTCGAGATAAGGGGGATGTGGCATCACTCGAGGATCCGTAGAGATAGAACAAGCCCAAATCTGTAGTACCCTTAAGGTAGAAAAAATGTCTTTAACACCAGTCCAATGTCTGCGTGTTGGTGCATTATTATATCTTGCCAAAAGATTCACAGCAAATGAGATGTCGGGTCTAGTGCATTGAGCTAAGTACAATAAAGCGCCTATCAAACTTGGATAAGGAACTTCAAGCTCTAAAATCTCTTCATCATCCTCCTTCGAATGGAAGGGATCTCGTTTTGCATATAGCGATCGAACGACCATAGGAGTACTCAAAGGCTTCGCTTTATCCTCGTTAAAGCGGCGCAACACCTTCTGGGTGTAGTTTGATTGATGTACTAAGATTCCATTTGAACGATGCTCTATCTCGAGACTGAGATAGTATCGAGTCTTTCTTAGATCTTTTATCTTAAATTCCAGCTTCGGGTACGCAGCAATTCTCACGAGCTCTTCAGGAGTTCCGATGAGGTTCATGTTATCGATATATACTATAACTATCGCAAAATTGGATTGTGACTTCTTAATGAACACATAAGGGCATAGTTCGTTGTTCATATATCCTTGACTGGTCAAATACTCACTCAGATGGTTATACCACATACTTCCGGATTGCTTCAAACCGAAGAGTAAACGCCTCAGCCGAATTGAGAGCGTGTTCTGAGGTTTGGAAATATTTGATCTAGTCAATATAAGTCCTTCTGGGACTTTCATATAAATTTTCGTATCAAGATCCTCATAAAGATGCACAGTTACTACGTCCATCAACTGGATACTCAGTTTTTCAGAAACAACCAAACTGATAAGGTAGCGAAAAGTATTCACATCCATAACGCGTGAATAAGTTTTGTCATAGTCAATCCCGGGGCATTGGGACAAGCCTTGCGCAACAAGATGAGCTTTGTAATGCATAATTTCGTTCTTCCCATTACGCTTCCGAACAAAAACCCACTTGTAGCCAACGGGTTTCACATGTGGAGGAGTAGGAACTACAAGTCCAAACACCTTACATTTCGCAAGCGAATCGAGTTCAATTTGGATTGCTTATTTCCAGTTTGACCAATCGGTTCTACATCGACATTCATCAATGGAATGGGGTTCAATGTCATCACTCAACATAATCTCAATAGCTACTACATATGCTAATGCATCATCGACGATCATCTCATTTCTACACCACACATCATCTAAGCTAGCATAATAGACTGAAATCTCACGATTCTCGGGAGGTGGATTCGCCTCTTCAAGGATGTTTCCGTAATCTAGAATTTCCTCATGAGTTGGATAGAATGAGTAAGCGACAATCGGATTCAAAGTAGGCTCTTCAGGTGCCTGTGTCGTGGGTTTCCTCTTCCAGAGGTGTGAATCCTTTGAACCAAGTGGTCTGCCACGCTTATGTGTAGGGGTAGATGATTGGCTAGCCACTGATGTACGTGGATATGCCAAAGTGGTGTCCCGGGCCTCCAGGAAAGAAGTCTATCATACATTTGGTAAATCCATCTTTGCAGGCACATTCCCAGCTAGAATATGTGATCTTGTCACTCGCGCTAGATCGGTGAAAGCATCCAGCATGCTCTATGTTATGCTTTGAAGATCTAATATGTGTTGCACTTCAGTTTCAGACTGAGCGATGGGGGATCTAAATGAGACAAAGTGGGAGTCGTCCATGATAATTCGCATCGTTCTTCAGGAGCGTTAACGTTCTTATCTCCTCCTAATGACGGGAAAACTATCTCATAGAAGTGACAATCGGCGAAATAAGCAATAAACAGATCGCCTGTCAAAGGTTCTAAGTAACGAATAATAGAAGAAGAATTATATCCGACATAGATTCCCATCATTCGTTGAGGCCCCATTTTTGTACCAAGGGTGGTGAAATCGGCACATAGACCGCACAACCAAAAATGCACAGATTCGATATGTCAAGTATGTATCCAGTAACCAACTAAAAACCGTTATATGGTTGGGTCGCAACAGGCCTCAGGCGGACCAACATGGATGCGTGCAATATTGCATGGCCCCAAGCAGCGATAGGGAGCTTGGTACGTATGACCAACGATCGAGCAATCATTTGTAAGCGCTAAATAAATGCATTTGCTAAGCCATTCTAGGTGTGAACATGGGGTACTAGATGTTCAACTTCAACCCCAACTGACATGCAATAGTAATCAAAAGTTTTAGATGTGAATTCTCCAACATTATCCAATCGAATAGATTTGATCGAATAATCAGGGTGGTGAGCCCTGAGCTTGATAACCTAAGCCAATAGTTTGGATAATGCAGCGTTCCTTGTGGATAACAAGCACACGTGTGGAAACATCAAACCAAACTATAAAATATCTAAATGGTCTGCAATGAGGGTGAATCGGTCCACAAATGTCCCCCTGAATCCTTTGTAGCAAAATAGGAGGATTCGAATGAATCTTGTCATAAGAAGGCTTAATAATAATTTTTCCTATGGAGCAGGTTTGACATGCGATTCCTTGAATCAAACCTAAACTTCAGTTTAGTGGATGCTCGTGTGATGATTTAAGGATATGGCACATCGTTGTTCGTCTAGGGTGTCCCAAACGATCATGCCAAAGTGTAATTTTGTGTGTGGTCCCAGAGGCAGAGCCGACCACATAGTGGCTTTCCATGGGGTGTATGGTCGTAGTATACAAACCACTCGGGATATGCTCCATCTTTTCAAGAATACGTTTCTGGCCATATTCGTAGGAAGTTATGCACAGAAATTCAACTCCATTTTCTACATAGGTTTCAGCATGGTAATTATTATCTCTAATGTCCTTGAAACAAAGCAACGTTCTTTCGGAACAAGGAGAATAGAATGCCTCATGAATGGTCAAAATTGTACCATTGGACAACATTATAAGTGCCTTACCATCTTTCGATCAGGTTGGATGGGCCTGAGAGGGTTGTTAGAGGTGAATTCTTAGGTATGAAGTTAGTGAAATAGATACGTTCACGCAAAACGGTGTGCATGTTGCACTATCTACCAGACTACTAACTTTCCCACTAGTCATAGTTAGAATAAAAATTAATTTGAATCGGTCACATGCATAAAAGTTCTAAAAACATATATTCATTCAAAGTAATTTAAGTATTCAAAGATGGTAATTAATTAAACTAAATATCCAAAAACAAATCACCAACAAATAATCCAAACATAAAGGAAAATTGTTCAAAATTAAACCAAACAACAAGGAGGGGTTCGGCCACTAGGTGGAATTCAGCCTCATTGTCTAAATTTCAACTAGAAAAATAGTTTATGTCTAAGATTCTATCTTCCATAGCGGTAATAGCCTCTTGAAAGTCAGAAACCTCCATCATAGTACTCTCTAGTTCATCCACTTGCACAAAGTTTGATTCAAACTTCTTACGATGAGAATGATATTCAACTACAACCTTCTGGGGAGCCCGGCAAACATGGGACCAATGGTCATTTGAACAACAGTGATAGCACATGTTCGCATCCATGGTTTCAGGTGCTTTGCCCTTATTCTTGAAGTTTGGGACCTTGGGAGCGAGGTTAGGGCACTTCTGGGCTCAATTTCCTCTCTTAGATGGGTCTTGGCTCTGTTGACCTTGACGGGGTGGCTTATGGCTGCCCCTACCACTCCTATGTTGGCGTTTTGGGCGTATTCTTGTGCTATAATGTGCTTTAGGCACAGCAGTCGCCCTAATAGGTCGAGCTTGATGATTCTTCATCAACAACTGATTCTGTTTTTCAGCAAGAAGTAAAACAGAGATCAAATCTAAAAAATTAGTGAACTTCTGAGCCTTATATTGTTGCTGCGGGACAATATTAGTAGCAGAGAAGGTTGAATAGGTCTTCTTCAGGAGATCTTGTTCGGTTAAGGTCTCGTTACAGAACTTTAGAAGTGATCGGATTCAACAAACTTCATAATTATATTCATTCACAGACTTAAAGTCTTGGAAGCACAAATGTTGTCAGTCATGTCTTGCTTCAAACAAGAAGATGTCCTTTTGGTGATCAAAGCAATCAGCCAAAGTGACCCATAATGCTCGTGGATCCTCCTCAACAAGGTACTTGGTTTGCAATGCATCATGAATATGTATTCAAATGAAGATCATGGCAATGGCTTTCTTTGCTTCGCCAACTAGGTTGTTCGTCTTATCTTCAATGGCGGGACACAAATTCTTTGCAACGAGGTGGAGCTTCACATCTTGGACCCACTTGAGGTAGCTTCTTCCATAGACCTCCAAAGAGGTAAAGTTGAGTTTGTTCAAATTCGACATGTTCCTATCACAAAATAAATGGTCAAGATGTGGTTAGTGTATTGGAGAAAAAATCAATACATTCACATAGGAGTAGAACATTCAAGTTCTAATAGGTATTTATTGGTTTAAATTCCCATGAAAATGCTTCGGATTTTCTTGGGTGATATTTTTAAGGAAAACTTCAGGTTTTCAAACAAGGCATGTTTCTAGAAACTTCAGGTTTTGAAATAATTATGAACTTCAAATTCATACATTCCTGTAGACAAATGCAAATATATATAAAGAAATATGCAAATAGAACTTCAGGTCTATAATTATAATTAAATTAATTATTTCGACTTCGGGCCAAATTTAAAGTGTGGGTGAAAAAATTATGAAACCCAAATTGTCTAAAAAAATAAACAATTAAGCTCGGGGCCCATAATCATGGGCCAAAACCCCCGGGTGGGCTGAGCATATTAAAAATGTGCCGCCCAGGCCCAAAAAATGGGCTAGTTAAATAGGTATGGGCGACAGGCCCAAAAAAATGAGTTGGATCCAAGAGAGCCCGTGAAAAAGGGCATGGATCTGGTGGGACACGGTGCAGTGTACCGATTCTCGAACTGCAGGCTGGGATCTGGTGCAGCGTTGTGCACGGGGACATCGAAGCCACGTGGGCTGGTGTCATGAGTTGGGCTGAGCCAAGGCAGTGGGCCGCTGCACGTGAGCCCAAAAAAAACTTCATTTTTTATTCCAATTTAGGCAGAGTGTGGGGCCGGGTTAGGCTTGCAATAGCGAACCCCGAAAAAAAAAAAAAAATTTCAGCCCGAGTTGATGCCAGTCCTAAAAAACTAGGGTAGGGCTTAAACTAAGAAATCCTAGCAGAGCTAGGGGTTTTTGTCGAAGAAGATGACCGGCGTCGCCACTGCAGGTGGCCAAATCTTGGACGAGGAGACTCGGGGGTACCCTTTTTGGGTGTTTTCGACCATGATTACGAACGGAGATTGTGAAATCCCAATGATTCAACCAAAAAACCCTAGAATTTAAAATCAGGATTTTAAAAAATCTGATGAAATTTGAAGGAATCTCGGTCAATCTAGGTCGGTGGACGAGCTTCAGGCCATCGAGACGATGACCCAAGGTCAAGGTTGGACTGCAGTCCCACATATGATGGTGGAGACGCCATTTATGGCGCTGGGTTTGTTTTTTGGTTTCAGACTAGGAGCCCATGGCTTCAGCTTCATGGACACACGGCTCGGCTCAGCCACATAGGCTGCAGGCCTAGGCTAGCGGCTCTGGTTTTTGGCTCAGCTCATGGGTTCGAAGAACCCTAATAGTTTACAATTTTTTTTCTTTTTCAATTAATTCAAGGCATGTTTAATATATAGTTTAATGAATGAACATATATTTGATGCAATTCATGGCAATATCTAATTCTCAAAATTCAACAATTATGGATATAATGCATACATAATTTATGTAGAATCTAAAATTCGAAAAACGTGAAGTTGGGTTATGCATTATGGTTAATGTTCATGTTATCAGGGTTGCAAAAATATCGAGATGAAAACCATTATTTTGGAAGAACCTGATTGCGTGATGATATTGGTGAACTAGTTTGATGCAGAAAACTTCCACGTCAGATGCCTAAACGCAGCGGTAGAAGCGTGGTGATAACTTGTTGTGGCCTATATTTAATTGTTGGGGAAGGGGGGCGGCGGCACAGAAAGAGATGTGTTTGTAAGGTTGTGTAGAGGAATGTGTTGTTATTCCCCCAACGCAGTGCCTTTATTTATAGTAATAAGAGATAAAAGAAATCCTTCTACTCCAAGGAATACAAGTCCATATAGGAAAGAATAACTAGAATCAAATCTAATCTAGGATTTACACAATCACACTTAAATAAGAAGTTTATAAAAAAATTTGTCTTTTTTATGTTATTTTTTTTATAGAAATTTATTTAATTGCATTTGTCCTCAGTAATGCAAATTTCGAACAACAATTTCCCGATCATGTACATACATTCCAAAAACAATTTTTTATTTTCGACAAGATTTTTTATGACTAAATATAGTCAAAAGTAAAATATTACCGACAAACTTTGACTTTTAAAAATATATATTTCCGACGACACTTGACCATCGCAAAGACATATCTCAAACAAGGTGGTATATAGTTCCGACAACTTCTTATTGTTGGTAGCGGTATTTTCAAACTCAATGTTCTTGTAGGAAAAAAAAATCATCACAAAAAAAATTGTCATTGTTTGTGACCACTTTGGCATGTCAAAAATAAAATAAGTTTTCCATTTTGAAAACTCATTTCCAACGGAGAGATTACTAGTCGCGATGAGTCAGATGTATCTGAAATGAAGTATTTTCGACGGCTGGTCAAAACAAAAGTATTTCCAATGAAAGAACTTTCGACGACTAATGAGGGTTTTTACCTTCGACAATAAGTTTTTACGAAGACAAATTGCTTTTTTCGACAGCATTTCGCCCTCCCAAATGACAGTTCATTTTGTAGTGTGAATATTCTCCGCCTAAATATCGTCAAGGAGAGTATTCGGGCAAAGTAGGCTATTTCATGGCTACTCAAGCCAAGATTGGTTCTGATGAGCTATTCTAGGACTTCCTTGAGACATATAAGCAAGGTTCTAAAAGACGCTAGACGCTAGTCGGGCGGCGAGCTAGGGCATAGCACCTAGGCGGCTAGGTGGGCGCCTAGGCGGATTTAAGTAAATCTATTATATTTCGTGTAAATAAGTGTATGTTTATACTTAAAATATATATAATTTCATTCTAAATTACAAAATAGAATGACATATACATTAGGAAGTATTGGAACATAATGAAAAACATGGGGAACATGCATATAATGTGTATTCATTTAAGTATTCAACAAGTCTTTTACAATTTATTGAAAAAAAATAAAATGCAAAATGCAAGTTATCTATTTTTTGTCTAAGTGAGTCACAACCTAGGCGGGTGCCTAGGTGGGTCTAGGCAGGCTACGCGGGTTCTTAGGTGGTCTAGGCGTCATTTCTTAATTTTCAAACACCTAGGCATTAATCAGGGTGGTGGCCAACTGCCTAACACTTATGCAGAGCCTAGAAGGCGCTAGGCGGAGATTTTTAGAACATTGCATATAAGTATGCAATCCCATCCAGAGTTTGCGTGAGTGTGTGATAGATGGAAGCAGTCATGAACTATGCCCCTTCCTAGAGGGGAAAAGAGTCATCAAATTTCACCCGTACTACTTTGTGTTGGGATTAGCCTTTCCAATGTCGTGCTTCTTCTAGGAGACGATCTGCTCCATGAGGTGTGATCCTGCTCAATGCTCCCCCAATGCAATTAGTGCAATGGTAAGATTTCCTAATTTGAGTAAGTTCTTCGACTTGCAACTATTAACGAATCCTGGTACTTAATTCGAAATTGGTCACAAAGATGGCATGGGCCAGCTAAGGTCTCCAGGCCATAAAGGTTTTTGACTCTTCAGCAAAGGTGATCATGAATGGGCCATGGATACTCTAGAAGTCAGTGGTGAGTGCAAATCTGAATCCTTGCTTAAGTTGTGCGTTCTAATAACATTTACTAAAGGTAAGCGAACTGCTTTATTCTTTGTCTTCTTGAAATTTCTGGTGAACTACTCTTAACTTCAGGTTGCTAAACATCTTCTTTCCGATGAAGATTCAGAATTTGGATCAACTCCAAGGACCATGACATGAAGAAAGTGCAAGTCACCATGGGCATCCCTGCTGAATATCGCGAATGACTCTGACTGCTTATTCCTCTTCGCATGGAGAAAAGTGGGCTTTCTTCTAAAGAAGAGATTAAGTAGATTAATGAAGATGTATATGCTCGTCTGATCACTGTTGTTGAGCTTACTGTCAATGAGAATGGTAGGAAGAGATCTTCGCCATCTGTTAGTGAGTCATCGATTGAGAAAAAGTCAATGATTTCTTCTATTGCTTGTGGGGGTTCTGCTACTCCTGAGAAATTTGTCATCATTATGTCATCCACCAAGGAAAATATGGAAGTTGTTGGGTCTGAGCCTTTGAAGCCTACTACTTCGAATAAAGCTAAAACTCTAGCTGAGAAGATTGCTCAACACAGAGCTCTATCCTGCCCTCGGTCCATGGGTCTGGAGATCGAGTGAGGTGTTCGACATAGGCTAATTTTGCATTGTCTTCAAAGAGGCTCACCTCTATTGTCTATTGAGAAAGAGTTAAGTGGAAAGTGCTCCCAAGGGTAGTTGTGAGGAATCCAAAGAGTTTGTGCCTGGATTTTTTTGAGATTCGCTCGTTGTTCAATGCTGACCTACTTTCAAATCCAAATGCTCACACCAAGTTCGCTGGAAATGTTAGGAGAGCAGTAGGCTTGGGTGTCATCGGGAAGCATTTTGCTAATGAATTAAGAGTTTCCCTCCTTGCCACCATGTAGAAGATCTTGATCCTAACTGATGAGACCAAACATCTTGATAAGGATTTATACGCTTGTTTCTTGTATTGCTCTTGTTGTCGGACTATTTCTCATCCGTCCTCTTCTGAACTTTCTTCGAGTCTTTTCAAGGTTGCTCGGGTGCTTTCTAGGCTCGCTTGGCTTCATCCCAGAGTGTGCTTTTATTCCAAAGCATAAGTATTCGCCAGGGTTTAATTCTTCACCCACGATCAGTTCTCCAAATAAAGGGTGCTCGGCTGGGAGTCCCATCTTGAATGCTACATTGGTCATCATGTAATCACATCCGATGATCTTAGCCTTTTCCGCCTTGAACCTCTTCAAACAATTGCAGAGCATCTCCATTAGGTCTTGACATTGAACAAGTGGTTGGATTTCTTCTTGTTTAAGCAATACGACGAATACTCATTCGTGAAATCTAAGGAAAGTTCGTGAAGTTCTGAATTGATCGCAGTGGTAAAGTGTAGAAGCAGTTTTGCACTTCTCCTTGTAGGGTTGTAGTGAAATCTTGCACATGAGTGCATCATTAATTTTGTAGAGGATCATGGTGTTACGACAGTGCTTAAAATGTCTCTATGGATCCTCGTTTCCCTTGAAGAAGGTGAAATAAGGCATGTTGAACTTGCGAGGTGGATTCGTCCACTCTATCTTGTCCGTGAAATGTGACCTGCTTTGAGAGGCTCGTCAGTGGTTTTAATGCGGTGGAAACCACGCACTCGCTTAGTTAAGAGCCTTTCTACATCTTCATAGATCTGCCTCTGTTAAGGTAGTGGTACCGCCGGCTGCCTTGGACAGTGATATCTAGGTTTGTGTTGTTTTTTCTGACGGTTTGCTCGTTTGTGTCGCAATTGCAGGACACGTTGTTCGTCTCTGGCCGAAGTGTGTGCTACTTGTGGTTGCGCTTGGCTTTGACTGCTACTTAAACTTGAGCTGGAACGTTCTTGAGCTTCTTCTCGTTCCTTGTGATGCCTTCTCCAATGTGAGGTGTGATAGGATTTTACCACCTGCAAAAGTAGGGAACAAAAAACTTAAAAATACTTGCAAGAGAACAAGGTAGTTGTAGTATAACCTGCTCAAGTAAGGTCATTCTCCACAGAGATTGAATGAATAATTTGTATTTAAACCAATTCTTAATTAATTATTTGAAACAAAGTTTAAAAAAGGATGATATTAGGATTTAAAATAATAAAAACGAATTTTAAATAAAAACAATTCAATAATTGGCGAAGTAAGAAAAAATAAAGAAAAAGTTTTGAAAATCAATTTAAGCATTAGGGTTCCGCTGTCATCGCTAATAATCTTATGCAATTTTACCAATTACTTATGAATTTTCACATACACGCTTTGAAGGTTAGGTTTTCGTAATGCATATTTTCCTTGTGATGTTCAATTGAAAATGTATGTCTAACATGCCATTCGTTTGTGATGTTCAGATCAAATATAAACATGCAATACTCATTAAACTTTGTGAAAACCCTTTGAAAAACCATGCAACCCTTAATAGCGTCATGTTTGCCTTAAGTGAACTTACAATTACTAATCACAATAAGCTCTCCTCAATTTCAGGTTGATGTTCCAACAGAAATTGCATCAAATTACTTGTCTGATTATCCTAATGGTCGCGAATCATTAAAACAATTAGATAGTTAAAACATGGTGAGTAATAATTCAAAGCAAGCATGCATCCATTTATAAGCAAATTAATAAAATCACATATTCATGCTAGACTCGTAGCCTCACCCTAGCAGAAGGACTAGTTACGCATAAATATTATACAAAATATTTTTAAGAACATAGATAGAAAACATCTTGAAAGTAAACTTGAATTGTCGAAACCTCTCTAAGCCTAATTCTCCAAAATAGTGTGTAGTAAACCCTAATGGCTAAATAGCCTTATTTATACTTCTAAAAAATAAAATTCTTCCTCTAAAGGTTTTCTAAAAACTAGGAAATAGAATAATAAAATGATAACTTAAAATCATAGTCCAAATCAAGCTGGGCAATCTGCCCAGCAGAGAATTAGCCACATTTTTTGACTTTCAGGGCTCTAAAACAGGCCCAAAACAACTCATATTAAAGACTAGGCTCTTAAAGTTCCAAGAAGAGTCCAAGTCCAAAATCATCATCTTCTAGCCCAAAAGTCGCAAATAAGCTTGGCAACCCAATATGCCAGAACCACATGCTAGACATAAATTAATTCATCACGATCAGATGCTTCTGGATAAAATATGTTGACACAACCTTCTTGACATACTCACGAACCCGCTCTAATTGGAATTACTCAAAAATTCCACCGTTTGATTACTTTATGCTCAGAAAGGATTCGCATGTCCTACATTGAAAATACATAACAAAGTATTAAAATTTCACCAAAATATACCAAGATAGGGGAAAATATATAGTATAAAAGCAACTCATCAAGGTGGGAGGAACTCCTTGCAAGCCAAGTCGCAAATGGACATTGCGCTTGGAATTTGGTCTTGAGTGCTGGCCAAAGCATGGGCCCAACTTTGAGTTCACAATTGCCCACGAGACAAGTTGGAAATGAATGCTTCTCAGGCCATCTACAACCGATGGCTGGCCAGAGGGCTCGTTTTAGCCCTCTGGCCCTCCAAGATACTCCAAGATATTAATATTTTAATGAACAGTACAAGGCCATATTTGCCTCCGTCTCCAAATGAGGGCCAGATGGCTCGTTTTAGCCCTATCACAAAAAAAATCGTCTCCAATCGAGGGCCAAACATAATTTATTATTTAAAAACTACAACTTAAATGTTGTTTAAGTTTCATGTTGTTAAATGTTTTTTTTTATGTTGTATAATTTTTACGTTGGTTAATGTTATTAATGTTGTTTCTTGTTACTTAATTTAATTTAATGTTATCTAATGGCTTAGGAAGTTATAGGAAAAAAATAGAATTAAAAAAAAATATGAAACAAATTTTGTGAAATAGAAGTTATAGGAAAAAATGGAATTTAAAAAAAATATGAAACAAATTTTGTAAAATAAAACTTATAGGAAAAAAATAAAATTTAAAAAAAATATATGAAAAATATAAGTTATAGGAAAAAATTTGTAAATAAAAAATAATAATAAAACTGTAAAAAAAAAATTCAAAGCATTCCTGTCGGTTCTAATCGATAGGAAATCCAACAACAACAAAAAAAAATTGCCAGCCCTCTAGCCCTTTGGCCCTTTGGGATTTCGTGGGGCCCTTTCAGATTCCAGAGCCCTCTGGCCTAGCCCTCGGTTGGAGACGGTTTTCGGGCTATTTTCGACCCTTTGGCCCTCTGGACCCTTCGATTGGAGATGGCCTCAGTGAGCCAAGGCGAAACATGTTGCCCCGAGGGCCTAAGAGGGAGTGTAAACTGCTTGACCACTTGGTTTGTGGATGGTTGAGTGACTGCTTCTTAAGACGCTACAGAAAATAAACATCATCATCTACCTTGGTTCTGCTTCGAGACACTTCATAAGGTCTGCGTGCATCTCGATGTACTTAAGAAGTTGACTCATAAAGGTTGTCTGCTGCTCAAAGGCGTTTGTCAAGCCTACGATCTGCCAAGTTAGGTGTGAATCACCATTAGAGGTGTGGATGCACTTAGGCCATCTCCAACCGATGGCTGGCCAGAGGGCTCGTTTTAGCCATCTGGCCCTCCAAGATACTCCAAGATTTTAATGAATAGTACATGGCCATATTTGCCTCCGTCTCCAACCGAGGGCCAAAAGGCCATAGGGCCAAACATAATTTATTATTTAAATTTAAAAACTACAACAACTTAAATTTTAAAAGGGTGAAAATTATGTGAGAAATAGTGTAGGAATGACTTAAGTATTTATAGGAAAAAAAGGGGAATTTTTTAAATTCATTAAAAAAAAAATTGGCCCAAAAAAACAAAAAACAAAAAAAAATTGAATCCAACGGTAACTAGCCGTTGGAGCAATTCTTGACACGACCCGATAAACCGACATGACACGACACGAAATTAACAGGTGCTCGGGTCGACACTATAACGAATCGGGTCATTATCGGGTAACCCGATAAGCACATGTTAAGATAACGAGTTGGTTGGGGTATACACGTGGGTAACATGATAAGCAGAATATTAATTTAATAATTTTATAACCCTAAAAAAAACTATAATAATTATATATATATATATATATATATATATATATATTAAATTAACTATAATAATTATAATAATTATATATACTATAATAATTATACCCCCAAAATATTAACTATAATAATTATATATATATATATATATATTAAATTTTAAATTATATTTTATACCCCTAAAAACTATAATAATTAATATGCATCCGCCCTTTGAAGAAAAAGGGAGGGAAAAAGTTTTCAAAAAAAAAAGGGAGGGAAAAAAGAAAATTATAAGAAAAGGAAACAAAAAAGAGAGGGAAAGATGGGTGTAGTGGTATTTTGCTTGCTACTAGTAGGGTGGGTTTTTCCACCGTGGTCTCTCAAGTGTGCACTTGTTAGGATAAGATCTGACAGCTGTGTTCCTGACATGTGTACGTCATTTACCTCTCTCTCTCCTTTTTTTTTTCATTCTAACGGGAACACAAATAGACATCATGTGTTTTAATAGAAGTGGTGAGAAATTTTATTTTTTAAGTTATTAACTTTTTATCACACATATCCCACTATTTTTATAATGACACGTGATGTACTACTCCGTGTACCGGTCAATTATATGTACAAAATAAATAGATTTAAATCTACTTAATAAATAAATATATATAGTTATATAGTTATATACCATTGAACTAGATGGGATACGAATTCTACAAAACTAATTTCAACGATCCAACCGTCAAATTTGTTTGTATATGCTTCGAGATAGCATCAACAAAAAATTGCAAAAAACAAACATTCAGAGATCAAGTAACGGGACAAAACTTTTCGACAGTTATAAATGAAAATCACGATTTAACGGTTATTTTAACTCTGATTTTGATGATTTTTTACAGCTACACTCCTTGACCCTATATTATAAATACAATGAATGAATTCGATCTTCAATTTAAAATATTTACACTAGTGGATATCACAAAATCTTATGTTATACTTAATGAAAGTATAAATAAACTCTAAGTGTTAGTGAATCTATCGTTTTGATGGGATACGCATCCTACGAACTAATTTCAACGACCCAAACCTTCAAACTTGTTTGTATATGCTTCAAGATCGCATACGCCAAAAATTGCAAAAAACAACATTCAGAGATTAAGTAACGAGATAAAACTTTTCGACGGTTATAAACGAAAAATCACGGTTTAACAGTTATTTTAACTCTGATTTTGATGATTTTTTTTACAGGAATACAATGAATGAATTAGATCTTCAATTTAAAATATTTACACTAGTGGATACCACAAAATCTTATGTTATACTTAATGAAAGTATAAATAAACTCTAAGTGTTAGTGAATCTATCGTTTTGATGGTATACGCATCCTACGAAACTAATTTCAACAATCCAAACCGTCAAACTTGTTTGTATATGCTTCGAGATCGCATACACCAAAAATCGCAAAAAACAAACATTCAGAGATCAAGTAACGGGACAAAACTTTTCAACGGTTATAAACGAAAAATCACGATTTAAAGGTTATTTTAACTCTGATTTCGATGATTTTTTACAGTTACACTCCTTGACCCTATATGAATACAATGAATGAATTCGATCTTCAATTTAAAATATTTACACTAGTGGATACCACAAAATCTTATGTTATACTTAATGAAAGTATAAATAAACTCTAAGTGTTAGTGAATCTATCGTTTTGATGGGATACGCATCCTACGAAACTAATTTCAACAATCCAAACCGTCAAACTTGTTTGTATATGCTTCGAGATCGCATACACAAAAAATCGCAAAAAACAAACATTCAGAGATCAGGTAACGGGACAAAACTTTTCGACGGTTATAAACGAAAAATCACGATTTAACGGTTATTTTAACTTCGATTTTGATGATTTTTTACAGGTACACTCCTTGACCCTATATGAATACAATGAATGAACTCGATCTTCAATTTAAAATATTTACACTAGTGGATACCACAAAATCTTATGTTATATGAAAAGTGTTAGCGAATTTATATATTAAATTTAATTTAAAAAATTGGTGAGCCTTGGATTGGCTGAGATTTAATTTCAGCTATCCATTGGGCATTAGGTTGGCCTTTGGATCCTCTTCTCTTCTCAGACAGACTTCTCGAATCTCTGCCGCTCAGCGCTGCATCTCCCTCGCCTTCGCAAGTCACAACCTTCCTCCTCATCCTCTTCCGTGTAGCGGCCCTCTCTGTGAACTTCAGCTCTTCATCTCCATTCAAGGTTCGATCTGTATTTTGTATTTTGTAGTGCCTGATTCTGATTGTGTGTAGTGTAGCGGTTGTAGCCTCTTGGTCTCACTCTGTGAACTTCGCAACCTTCCTCCTCACCCTCTTTCAAGCATGAATGTCCTCAGATTTATTGTATGTTAGGGGATATGCTGCAGCAGCTTCCATTAATCCATTTAACTTAATTAAAATTAACACCAACCCATTTCCCAGCTCGGTTTTTCTGATGAGCTTCAAAAAAATAAAATAAAAACTAACACAAACACTGTTTATTATGGGGTGTAGGATTGTCGTTTTAATATTATACATGTGCATAACTCTTGTAGTCATTATCATGAAGATTAATACAATGACGCCTCAGATTTATTGTGGTGAATTTATATTGAATTGAACAAATATTTCATGAATTCTCTTATTGTAGTCACTTTCCTGCTACTAGGAAATGAACAAATATTACATGAATTTCTCTTATTGCAGCACATATGCATGAATCAAAGTAGTTAAATGATTACAATTCAGCATGGTTATTAGGTAGCTAGATTTAACCTGCACCAAGAGCATGTGTATATAATAAATCAACGATGTTAGGTCAAGAAGCACCGGATCACACAAATTAATTAATTATTAGTTTAATTATATGGATATGTGAAATTGTAGTACTTAAACGACAAATGTATTTTAATATTTTGAAGTAATATTTATGTGGCAATGTGTGATATGTGCAAATTTAAGAAAAAAAAATATATTTTTCTTAACGGGTAAAGTGACCCGACCTGTTAAGGACCTGTTAAGATAACAGGTGTGACACGACATGACCCGTTAAGATAACAGGTGTTACACGAACACGACAGACACGACCTGTTTACCACGCCTAGTTATAACCGACACTAATAGTAATTAATCAAAAATATTTCTGCCTAGCCGTTATGTATAAATCACTATTAGTGTCGGTTATAACCGACACTATTGAAATAATCTACATTATTCCTGTCGGTAATCCAACAAAAAAAAAATCCTGGCTGGCTGGCCGGAAGTGGCCAGCCTTTTGGGATTATGTGGGGGCCTCTCAGATTCCAGAGCCCTTTGGCCTAGCCCTCGGTTGGAGACGATTTTCGGGTTATTTTCGACCCTCTGATCCTCTGGACCCTTCGGTTGAAGATGGCCTTACATGAGTGATGGATATTTAATGGACAACAAGAGCGAAATTTGAGCAGGGACAGATTAAATATGCAGAAAAATAGGGCGACAATACCCACGGTTCATTCGATGGTCTGATGGTCAAGTCGGCCAGTCCAGTCTAAGCATGAGCCGATTTAGCTGAACCGGTCTTAAGGTGTGTGCGCCGGGCTGGTTGCGCTGGAGCTTGGCTCCCTCTACTTGAAACTGCGCCTCCAAGTGGTGGGCTGCAAGGGCTATAACTGCCGCTGTTTGCGCCTGGGCCTGCTGCGACTGTTGATTATAGACCGCTGCAGTAGCAGCGTTGGCGGCCTGCAAGGGCGGTGTCGGCGGTCTAGCCACCGTGTTCAGCCGCGAGGAGCTGCGCCGCGGGGCCATGCCGATATCTCCGTTTTCCAGATCATGTCCAAGTACATAGGGCTTAACATTCATTGTGGTTTCAGAGTTTCCATCCATCATATCATTTCTTCAGGGACTAATCAAAGAATTTTATCAAATAAGTTATAGACTAGGAGCGTGTGAGGAAATCAAGGTGGGGGAAATTCCGAAAGGAATTTAGAGAGCCTCCTTCTAGAATTAAATCAAACTCTCAACAAAAGAATCAATTTGTGGTAGTTAAAATCCCCCGTCTTCAGTCTACAAAACAATGAGTTTCAAGACCCAAAAGTCATATGATATCACTCAAATAATTTGGGATACAATATTGAATTTCTCTAATTTCCAATTCTGATTTGCATTCATTTCATTGACCTAAAAAGGATTAGAAATTATTTCTATTCATTTGGAAAACCAAAAAAATATATAACGCAGAGGATTCTTCACCCCACAGTTTCCTTGTTAAATACGTGCTCCCAATTGTCTATAAATGGGTGTGGCTAGTTCTACTAATAAAGGTTTTTTTTTTTTTTGGGGGGTGGGGGGGTGGGGAGGGTAAACCCTAATAGATATTTATTAATTAATTATGCATCCAATAAAGTGATATTTAAATCTACTTCAATTATTTAAAAAAAAAAAAAAAAAAAAGACTCAAATTGAGTGCTAGAATGCAGGGGCACTACCCTGACAAATTAATCAAACGATTCAAACCTGCATCTGCTATAAACCTGATAAACTCACGAACTTATTTTAATGTAATAGAAAGAAAGAGAGCAAATATTCGGAACCTCTAATTCAAGTATGAACCCCGCCAATGCATTATTTGGAGCCACCGACTCTGCTTTTGCTTACCATATAACAGGAGAGCCAAAAGTAGGATGTCACCTAATGTGTTACTTAGAATATATGAAGAAATGAATTAGTCTATCATTAATGTGTGGTAAACTACTTTCTATTTAAAAAATAATACTTCACTTTTAAAATATCATTTGATTTGGGGATCAACCATAAACTTCACATTGGTCATTTTCACCACAAAATTTGGAGATAGCAGATGGCACAGATACAAAGATGTAGACACATGTAGTGTAACGGTATTGTTCAAACTTTAAACTCAAAATAAGGTAAGATTGTAGAGCAAAGTAACTGCCATGCACCTTCCAATCCTGCCCCAAATAACTCAACCCGGTCGAGGACATCTTTTCCTACCAAAAGTTGAATCCACTATCCATCTCTGGCGACTTTTACCACCTTTCGTCCAACAAAAAACCACAAAATTAAGCAAAGAATATATGCTTTAGCATTAGTGCATTAGCGAACGAGATTTGGTTGGATTCTAATTAATTTACATCACTAAAATACTGTCTTGATTGTAGCCCAAAAATATGAACTTTTGACCTACAAGGACTGCTTGCGATACCCACTCATGGTCCAACTTGTGGTATAACATGTCACAAACTTTAGCCTACTACGTTTTCCCAACAACAAAAAAAAAAAAAAAAAAAAAAGAAAAAGAAAAAAAAAAGAGTTTAGCCTATTACACTTTTGTAAGCATTGCTCTCTCAACCCGCCGGTGCGTTTTTTTAAGTCGGTACCACACCGATATTTCTTTGTTTCGGGCCTTAACCTCGGTAGCGGACCAGCCCGCAAACAATTAAATATTTGCACTAGTCTTTTTCACCTTTAATTTTAACAAAATACCCCCTCCGCCCTTTTAATTTTACAACACAAACGTCCCTCCACCTTCGCTTTTGTGGACGGGGGTTCTCGAATTCTCTTTGTGAGAAATTTAAGAATCCTTATATTTTATACATTCGTTATGCATATCAAATTTCATTAATTAATATATTATAAATAAAAAATTTAAATTAAATTTTACTCTCATTATGTACGATGAACTAAATAAAATGGGGATGAAATCCAGTTCTGTTCCCACATTGGCATTCGTGTCCCACTCAATCCCCTCCGTGATTTCTCTGTCGCTCTCTCTTAACTTTCAAGCATATGAATTATGAAGCCATGAAAGAGAAATCCCAAGATAATTAAAAAAGACAAAGCAAAGGGCAGTATCGGACTCTCCCTCCCCCTCTCTCTCTCTCTCTCTCTCTCTCTCTCTGTGGAAATGAAGACCACCAACAGCACCACCACCACCGCCAACACAAACACAAAACTCATCCTCCTCCACCCCCAAGCAATCCACAAACCCACCACGAGCGGTGGAAGCCACCGCCTGTGGCTCCTCTTCTTCTTCACCTTCTTTACCCTCGCATTCACCCTCACTCTCATCAGCACCACTATCCCCCAAACCCTCCCCACCTCCTCCCTCACCCCCACCTCCGTACTCCCCCTTCCGCCCGCCGTCCTCGACGCACTTCTTCACTACGCCATTTCATCATCAAACACCTCGTCAGCACCCCACATGTCCCCGCCGGAACTCACCTCCATATCCTCCGCCCTCACCCGCCTCTGCGCACCCAACTGCAATTTCCTCGTTTTCGGCCTAACCCACGAGTCCCTCTTCTACCACACGCTCAACCTCAACGGCCGCACCGCTTTCGTCGATGAGAGCGAGTTCCTCGTCTCCCGATTCGAGCAGGCCCACTCCCACCACAGCCTCGAGGCGTACGACGTATCGTACGTGACCCAAGTCAAGGACCACAAACAATTGCTGTCAACGACCAAATCCCAGGTCAAAAACGAGTGCCGGCCGGTCCAGAACTTGTTGTTCTCGGACTGCAAGATCGGGATCAACGATTTGCCGAACCACATATATCAAGTCCCTTGGGATGTGATTCTGGTCGACGGCCCACGTGGGTATTCTCCGTCGTCTCCGGGGCGGATGTCGGCTATTTTCACCGCCGGAGTTTTGACCCGGAGCAAGAGGGGCGGTGGGGATAAAACTCATGTTTTTGTTCATGATTTTTCGAGAGAGGTTGAGAGGATTTTTAGCGACGAGTTTCTTTGCCGGGAAAACTTGGTGGAGGCTGTGGGTAGTTTGGGGCATTTTGTGGTGGAGAAAATGGAGGATAATAGCTTTGAGTTTTGCAGAAATTCACCATCATCTTCAAAAGGGGACGAAGATGATTAATTGAGCTGGGTTTTGTAAATTATATATTTTTTTGTTAATTATTTACATAATTTTTCTTGTTCTTCTTCATCTTTCTTTCTTTTTAATTTAAACAACAGGTGTAATAAGATCATCAAAGTAATGATGAATGGGCATGTGGAAAGTTTGTGGGGTTATGTGTTCAATTTGGTTTTGCTTTCTTCATCTTTCTTTCTTTTTAATTTAAACAACAGGTGTAATAAGATCATCAAGTAACGATGAATGGGCATGTGGAAAGTTTTTGGGAGGGGGGGTGGGGTTATGTGTTCAATTTGGTTTTGCACTGTTTGGTCACTGAGAAAATAGAAGGGGTTGGAAAAATAATAATTTTGGATTTTTCCCTTGTATATTTGAATCCCACCACCCCCAAAAGGATAAACAACAAAGTTCGAATTTAAAATTATGCATCCGTTTCCTCAATAAACTTGTTGACAAGTTCTCCCTGGATAGAATAATTATACTTATGATTATCTAAACTAGGAAGAAGAAAATTTGAAATTGAGTGTACAGAATTCAGCATAATTTTTGTAATTTGTACCAAACAACACAAATATAATTAGCCTTTGTTATTAGTTATGTGACGAGAAAAACCGAGAGAAATGGATAGACTAAGGGGTTGTTTTCATTAGGGTCGTGTATTCAAGCATTCATTTTTATTTTTCAAACATTTCCCACAATTTTCATAGTCGGATTAAATGAATTGAAAACATTAATGATAAAAAATTAACAAGAATGTAAGAGATTAAAATGAATGTGAGAACAACATTATTCTTTTTATTATTATTATTATTATTATTATTATTGTATCATTATTTTTTCTTTCATATAAAATCACAAGAAAAACGAGAAAGAAAGAAAGAAAGAATAGAGAACGTGTCGGTGACCATACGAGTTGAACTAGTGGTATTTATAGCAGCTCCACATTTTTTTGGAAAAAATAGCAGCTCCACATTTTAAGATTATATATTGTATCTAGTAGGAGGCCCACATGTTTTCACATTTATGAATAATCTAAAACTATATTCATGAATTTTTTTTGTCAATTAAAAGAGAATGAAAAAACATATTTGTCTTTTATCACAACAAAAAAGTTAAGAACAGTAACGTAATTTTACAAAACAAAATTTCATTTTTTTTTTTAAACCTCAGCTACATGTAAGTTTATCCGTTCTAATTTAACCAAAAAAAATAACAACATCTCTCACTCTATTCCTCTCTCCTTCAATTTTAACAACCAAAGTAAAAAATTTCACACACTTTGTGTGTGGGCATATACTGACACACCCCGACCGAGATCGAGGCATGCTGGCCGTCACGTGAGGGTGACGTAACCATGTGCACAGTGCGGAAGCAATAATAAAGGAAGAATTACGAATGAATAAAAACCAACTTAGAGAAGTGTTAAAATGGAAATTAAGAGTGAATACACAATCAGAGCATAATTAGCCTAAGTGCAGTCAAGCAATTTAATTAACACCCAAAGGGGGTCCTACATTTGTGATGGTCTGTCAGAATCACTACAGCTGCCTCGGATGTCACCAACAACGTTACCTAAAACCTGGAGAGGCGCAAAACAAAAGCGTGAGTAGGCAAAAACAAAGTTTTTCGAAAATAATTTCAAAACAACATTTATATCCCCTCGCCGTAAAACCTGTATACTTGGATCCAAGATGAGCGTATGGTGCGGGAGGTGAACATCACGTGAAAGACTAGCCCCTAACTCTGGGTGGGAGCACTAACACCGGGGTGCAGGTTAATGAGCTCTTAATGCATCTCATCATACTCTTCGTAACTCAACTTGTATTTAACCACACATAATATTACCTGATACTTACATGAGCGTCCACAGCACCAACAATCATGCGCATACAAATTCATGATGCATAACAATTTCATGATGCATAACCATTCCATTATGCATAATCAGATGTATATAGGTATTGGCATGGCATTTCATTTATAAAAGCATTTAAAATGCACTTTCTGGGAAAGACACGTAGTATATAGGTAAATACGGAAAACAAAAGCCCACTCACCTGGAGTCCGCGCTACGGCTCCCTAACGTAAACATCGAGGCGTCCCAAAACGTTCGGCGCCTTCGGCCAAGGCCAATTTGGCTTGGAAACACCTCAATTTCGCCAAAATCCGTATGAACCCTAGAAATGGGTGAGCTTCAATTCGACCTACAAACTTGTTCCAACGCCTCTACCACTGCTTGGGCTTTGTTCCAAGTCCTAAGGGGAAGCTATGGGTGGTGGCAATTGAAAGAAATTGCTTCGGGATTCACCGGAATTAAGAAAAACCCACCGGCGCCACCCTCACCAAATGTCACGGATTTGAGCCCCATTTCCATTGAATCTTGAGAGAATAATGAAGGAGAAGAGGTATGGTGATGATTGGAGATGAAGGTGGGATGAAGATCGCCTGAAAAACAGCTCGAAACCGCCGGAAAATATGGAGGAAAACGGGTTGGAGGAGCGGGTCAAAATGGGATCCGGCAGATCCCCTCCAAACTTTCCTCCTTCCTTTCCCTCCTTTCCCTGTTCCGATTGGCCGGTCTCTTCTCTATCTCACTCTGATTGGCCTCCATTTTCTCTCTCTTCTCCTTACTGGGCAGTGCCCACTCCTTCTTATTCTCTTATTTTCTTCTTCCTCATCGCTGCCATCATGCAGTTTTTTTTTTTTTTTTTTTTTAAACCATCACAGCCGTCCACTTTCCTTCTCTCCATCCTGGCCACCCAAGTGTCAATTCCATTAATTTGATCCAACATTTAAATCTTTTCAAAACATAATAATTTGACTAATTGTCCTCAACTTTGAACATTAATAACTTCTTCGATATAGCTCCAAATCACGAACCGTATGCGCCCACGCGTCCGTAGCGACGAGTACTACGAGGTTATGTCAAGAGAACAAAATCTTAGGTGGCACGACACAACGATTAACCTCGAACAAAGCACATGCCTCAAAGGGCATTTTGTAAAATCCTTTATTAAAAATTTAAAAACTCTTAAAATCAGGGACGGGCTGTCACATATACTAGTATATTTTAACTAAATAAAATTAACAATTAAAATTGTTTAAATTATTAATCTTTATTTGAGAATTAATTATACAAAAAAATAACATTTAAAAAGACCATCTCCAACTCTTGTGTTAAAACCTAAAATTTTTAGCCTAGAAAATTTTGGTTTTAACCCAGAAATAGTTTTTCTGCTCCAACTCTTGTGGGTTAAAATTTTAGCTCAAACTATTAAAGGATAAATTTAGGCTAATTTTCTTAAAGTAACTTTTTAAAAAGAAAAATTATGTAGACTATCTGTAGACATCAAAATTTCGGTGAAATAAATGTTAACCAATAAATTAAATTTTAACGCCCACGTATCACATAAAATCTACACGTAGTGCGTAACTCAAAGAAAAATCGAAAGAAATCAGAAAAGTCACCAAATAAGACACGTGTCAACAACCGGCAGAAATGATTTATTTCATCTGAATATTATATTCAAAATTAGGCCTTGAAAAATTCTATAAATACAAGGCCATTTCATCCATTTCAGGACCAATTCACATACACATTTTCTCTACTCCCAAATTGGAAGAGAACTCCCTCAAATCCTTGAAAGCTTTGAAACACTAAAAGCTTTCAAGCACCAAACCTCCCAAACTCCCAAGAATTCCGAAGGATCAAGAAAACTCTCTTCGTTCTTCGTCAAATCCACCTTCAAGATCAAGCCCCAACGGCCCTTGAAGAACTTCCACCAATTCAAGCTCAAGCCCCAACGGCCCTTGAAGAAAGTGTTCATCATTCGTCACTCGTTCATCCTAAGATCAAGCCCCGACGGTCCTTTGGATCAACAGCATCAACAAATCCACATCCTCGTTCATCCTAAGCTCAAGCCCCGACGGCCCTTTGGATCAACAACCTATCCACAAATCTATAACTTACGAAGATAGAATCAGAGGATCAAATTGTAAAAGAGATTGTAACCCCAAAATTAATACAAAATATTATTTTGTACACGTTGTTCTTGTCTCGTTCGTTTCAGGAATTTTCCGTGTTTACAAATTTGGCACGCCCAGTGGGACCTCTCTACCTCTCATCTCTATCCTCAAATCCGCAAGAAGCACAAATGGCATCAGGAAAGGATCGAGCTGTTCCTGCAACCAAAGCAAAGAACAAGAGCATCCTCGCTGCAAGTGGTGACATTTCGGGCATCATAACCCGAAGCAAGGCAAGAGCTCTCTTTGCCGCAGCTTCCACCGCTGCATCAACTCTGCCGGAGGAACAAGAGCACCTGAGGCACGAGCCCGTGATCACCCTAGCCTCGCTAAGAGCGCCAAGGGAGGAAAGCCCGAGGAAGTACTCCGAGTCCCTGCTTTCCGATACTGACTCAAGCAGCAGCACAGCCATGCAAGTCATGACTACTGGAGCAACTTCAATCGAAGAGCAACTAGCTCAAATGAATGAAGCGATTGTAAAACTCACACGGACCGTGGAGGAGAAAGACTCACAAATCGCCGTACTCGCCAACCAATTGGAAGTGCAGCACGGCGTGAAAGTTGACCTCAAAGTTGACCCAGTAAAGAAAGAGGCCGATGAAGAAGAGAAGTCTCCAGCGGAGAAAGGCGAAGAGAAGAAGGAGCCAGACCAAGCAACGGCGCTCATGGGATCCCTCTCTATCCAGCAGCTGCAGGAGATGATCGCCAATACCATCAAGGTGCAGTACGAAGGAAGCTCTCATACCTCCATGTTGTACTCGAAGCCGTATTCCAAGAAGATCGACGCCTTGAAGATGCCAAGAGGTTACCAGCCGCTGAAGTTCATGCAGTTCGATGGAAAGGGCAACCCAAAGCAGCACATCGCCCATTTCGTGGAAACTTGCAACAATGCAGGGACGGAAGGAGACTACCTCGCCAAGCAGTTTGTGCGCTCATTGAAAGGAAACGCTTTTGAATGGTACACAGACCTGGAGCCCGAGTCCATCAATAGTTGGGAGCAATTGGAGAAAGAATTCCTCAACCGTTTCTACAGCACCCGTCGCACCGTGAGCATGCTAGAGCTAACGAGCACAAAGCAGTGGAAGGACGAGCCGGTGATGGACTACATTAACCGATGGCGCAACCTTAGCCTCGACTGCAAAGACAGGCTCTCGGAGATTTCGGCAATCGAGATGTGCGTCCAGGGCATGCATTGGAATTTGCACTACATCCTCCAAGGCATCAAACCACGTTCTTTTGAAGAGCTGGCCACCCGCGCCCATGACATGGAGCTAAGCATCGCTCACCATGGAAAGAAGGAGCCGATCGCCGACTTCAAGAAGGACAAGGTGTTCACTCCAAAAGTAGACAATCACGAGAAGAAGCCTGCAAAGGAAGCTTTCACTATTAGCACTTCCCTTGTCAAAACCTCATATGCGCCCGTCAGGATCTTCTCCAAAAACAAAGCTAAAGAGATAAAGAGAGATGAGCCTTCTCGTACCCAAGACAAGTTCAAGAACACCTTGAGGGAGCTGGAGCAAAAGACGTACCCTTTTCCTGACTCAGATATGGCTGCAATGTTAGACGACTTGCTAGAAAAGAAGGTGATCGAGTTACCGGAATGTAAGCGCCCCGAAGAGATGAATCGCGTTAACGATCCTAAGTACTGCAAGTACCATCGTATCGTGAGTCATCCCGTTAGTAAGTGCTTCATCCTTAAGGAACTCATCATGAAGCTGGCACAACAAGGGCGGATTGAACTCGACCTAGAGGACACGGCCGCAACGCACACTACTACGATTGTGTTTGGATCTTTCGATCCCATTCCCCTCCAAAGGATTCATGACCATTCCCGCCAATGCTCGAGTCACATGGCACCTTCTGTACGACCACCGCCGGGGGCAAGCAACCAAGATGCACCTACTGACGATGAAGAAGGGTGGACATTAGTGACCTACAAAAAGACGAGGAAGCCAAGACCGCAAGCCAAAAAGCCAAAGGTGGTACAAGGGAGAAAACACCGCCGCCGTAACAATAGAAAGCCCAAAGGAAACGTAAGAGCTGCTGAGCCAATGTACTGTGGGGAACTTATGGAGCAAGAGTCGCGTATTCCTGTATCCTTGCACGAGTATTTCCCGGAGGACTTCTTCCGACAGTGCACTACCGCTGCCTGCCACATGGTCGAAGTAGAGATAGAAGGGCCCTCAAAAGGCAAAGCTACCTCCACTGAGGAAGAAAAGACATTCACGTCCGAAGAAGGTTTGCCAACACACTATAGCGTCGAAGAAGCACTACGATTGCCAAAGAAGATGCAAAGAGCACTAGCAGCGGTCCTAGCAACTCCTGACGACCATGAAGTGCAAGAAAGCAAGGCGAAAAACGCTAGCACTCAACACATCAGTGTAAGCGTTGAACAAGATCAAGAAGAGCCTAAACCCGCCCCTCGAAGGTCCGTCTTCAACAGGATGAATCATTCAAGGCCCAGAAATTCGGCACTTAATCGCATTGGTGGTCAAAACCGAACCTCCGTCTTCATGAGGCTTAGCACGCCAACATCCCAAAGCTCTGTTTTCGAAAGGTTGTCGAAACCAAAAGGACAAAGCGACACGACTAACTCTCCTCCACGACGGTCAGCCATGGAAAGACTTGAAGGCAACGATAAGTCTTTTGGAAGGAGGAAGACAATGCCTAATGAAGAAAAGCTCGGCAACTTGGCAGAAAAAGATGACTTTCGGAGCTTGATTCCTTCAAGGATGAAGCGCCAAACAACTTTGGAGATTGACACAAAAGGACCATTGAAGGTGAGGAGGCGCACCATTGTCCACACTGGCCAATCTTCAATCCAACAAGCCCAAAGGGACGACACTGCAAAGGAGGTCCAAGACGTCCTCCCCATCATAATCCAAAGAGACAAAGAAGATGAAATCCTTGAGGAAGACGTCACATTTGGCACTTTCGACTCAAAGTCTTCACCTCGACCATTGGGGGCATACTCCAAGTCAAGTGAAGTTGAAGGATGGACTCATGTCACTCCGAAGAAACTGCACAAGAAGCATACGTCTTCTCCACAAGTGCACCAATCGGAAAGGGGGCAAAGCAGCTTTCGCCAACCTCCAAAGCAATGTGAAAGCGTTGAAGATGAGAAAATTTTGACTCGAATATTGTCCACGCGCGATCTGTTCTTCCTCGAACACTTATTCAAATACTCGGTCAAGGCTCCTTGCTATGAAGAGTGTGAGGAACGCTTTTCCAAGATTGCTACAAAGAAATTGGACAAGCAGCAACCATCTCGTCTACAAGTTTATCAGTCGAAAAAGGACCAAAACAGCTTTCGTCAACCTCCAGAGCAATGTGAAAGCGTTGGAGATAGTGAAATTTCGACACAAAGATCATCCATCCCCATCACAATGTGCGACTTCTTCCCCGAAGACTTCTTCGAGTACTCGGTCAAGGCTCCTTGCTATGAAGATTGCGAGGAACGCCTCTCCCAAACCGCTTGACAAATCTATAACAACCAAAGCTCCTCGTTCGCACGAGCCTAAAAGGCGACACCAATGCTCCTCGTTCGCACGAGCCTAAAAGGCGACACAAACGCTCCTTGCCTGCACGAGCTGAAACTGCACACGGCACCAAAACGCTCATTGCCTGCACGAGCCTAAACTGCACACGGCATCAAAACGCTCATTGCCTGCACGAGCTAAAACTGCAAACGGCACCAAATGCTCCTGGCCCGCAAGAGCATAAACTGTGTACGGTATATATAAAAAAAAAATTTACCAAAAAAAAATATATATGTATTTGAACTACGTTATGACTTGATCTCTTCTTTTGGAAGGGTACGTAGGCAGCTCGAACATTCAACTTTGAGTTCAGTCACATCAAAATAAAAATTAAGGTTTTATTAAACATTTGACTATTAAGAGTCAATTCTGTTACAAATACAAGTAGAATAAAACCATCGAAATCAAGCCTGCCTCCTCCGCAGCGACCTGTGAGCCTTGTGACAATCAGCAGCGGCAGGAGGGACGAAGACGTCACTACCGAGGACAGTTGTGAACAAAGCACAACCGCGCACGATCAAGTGACACCCTTTGGAAAACCACGGCAAGAAGGACGACAACGTCACCACCTTGATCAAAGCCGGCGAAGAACTTCAATGACCGCCGTCAAACGACTAGCCGGTAGTGAAGCTCAACGCTTTGCGATACCACCAATCTTGACTGCAGCTCTCCATTTCTTCTTCATCTTTCCATACAAAAGAGAGAGTTCCTACAAAAAAAAAATAAAAAAAAAAAAGAGAAAAAAAAAAATATATATATATATATATATATATATATACACACATATGTATGTATGCACGTATGTATGTATGTATGTATATGTGTACTAAAAAAAAGAAGGATCAATCATCATCAAAAAAAAAAAAAAAAAAAAAAAAAAAAAGAAAAGAGAGGAGTCATTGTTATTACAATTTCGTTTGTACAAAAAATATATATAAAAAAAAAAATGTAATTGGGCCGCTAGAAGCAGCAACAAGAAAAGGAACCAAAACAACACCAGGCCCGAGCCTGTGTCAAGACCAAAGTCCAGGCCCAGCCTCTTTCTTCTTCGCACCTCCGCAGCTCGGATCGGAAATTCTAGAAAAAAAAATCACAGGAAAATGGAATCGAAGACCCATAAATCGCAAAAATCTTCGAAGAAAGATTGGTCCTTGCGAGACTTCACACCAGCTGAGGAGGGAGATGAGAGCCCCATTTCTAACAAAAGCAGCTGGCAGCGAGAGAGAATACCTCGCTTCTTCCATTTCCCTCACTCTCTCATTCTTCATCTCCCAGATCTCAGAGCAATCAATCATTCTTTCTGCCAGGGCTCCTCTCCGCTCCACAACCCGACCCAGCGCTCTCTGACACCGCCGATCTACTCACCTGGTCCGAGACTCCACTCATCTTCATCTCCAGTCAGTGCTTCGGACCCCCTCTTCCTCACCAATCTCGGCGCCACCGGCAGCCCCGACCTCGTCTTCGACCTCTTTGTCCCCAGATGCCAAACCCAGCAGGAAGCCCAGGCCCAGATGCCAGGACTCCACCACCACGACAACGCCTTACACTCTACCTCAAGCTCCAGTCTGACGGCGCCAACCTCTCACTGCCGCCGATTGCCTGCAACGACCCGATTCTGAGCTGGGTCTGGTCCTACATCGCCACTATCCAAGGGTCTCCCTGAAGCTTGCAGGACAATGAAGTTCATGACTGGGCTTTTGACGTCGATGTTGATCGACGGTTGGTGGAGCTCTTGATGGGCAGAGACCTTTGGCAAAGCTCTCGCTAGGTAGAGAGGAGCTCGTTGAGGAGGTCGACGATGACCTTGATGCCGGAACACAGCCGGGTTGGAATTGAAGATCTTGACCCGCTCCAAGCCTTGGGACTTCAGAAGCTATAAAAAGTTCTCCTTCGCTGCCAACAAACCTCAACGACCGCTGTCAAACGACTAGCCGGTCGTGAAGCTCTTCTGCTCCACCATTACAGACATCTCCTCCGCCATGACTGCTACTCCAAGCTCCTTTGTGCACCCTCCCTCTAGTTTCTGTGCATCATGCTATCTCTGTGGTTGTGCCCGATGGTTGTGCTGAATGGTTGTGCTCGGTGGTTGTGCTCAGTGGCTGTGCTCAATGGCTGTGCTCAGTGACCGCTGTCAAACGACTAGCCGGTCAACTCCAGCAGCTTCAGCAGCACGTGCAGCCCCTCCTTCGTCTTCTGTCGGACTCGACCTGGGTTTTCACCCACAAACCCAGCCTTACAGAGCACTATATATATAATAAAATGGTGGAGTTCGGACCGTGCATAACAGCACAGCAGCGCACCATGGAAAGAAGAAGAAATGATCACAGAGTGCAGCGAAAAGACTGTGCTAAAAGCAACCTGCGTGCAGCAGTGAAGGCTGTGCGAAGATTGTGGTTCGCGTGAAGAGAGGAGGACTGTGCTAACAGAACCCGCGTGGCATGGCTCGTCTCTGTCCTTCTCTGTGAGCTGGACGACAAGACCAAATGTTAACAAGGGCATCGAGTGCATCGGGAGTGCACAAAGATGGCAATTCCAATTTCGTCCAGCAGCTGCACCAGCTCTCTATGCAGCAACGTGCACAAAGAAGTTCTACAGTTGCTGGTTCGTCTTTGGCAAGCCCTCTGGCAGCTAGCCTGGCGACTTCAATTGCACTCACATGCAACCTCCAGGCAACCCCATCCGCATTACTGTAAAACAGTTCCGGCCTTGTAGTTTAGGTGGGGTTCAACAGCAAGCTCAATAATAGTTGGGACTCAGTGCAGTGGTTCTAACTTTGGAATGACATGCACGTGCATTACGAAACTACATTTGTATGAACGTGGTGCATGTATAGAAAGCATGCGTAGGCAACGTAATGAAGAAGTAAATAAAGCCTAGTTCTTTCTTGCTATATATATGAAAAAAAAAAAAATGAAAAAAAAAAAAAAAAAAAAAAGAGAAAAGGGGGCTGTGCAGCAAACTATGCGAACTGCGCAGCGAACTGTGCAAACTGTGCAGAAAACTGTGCAGTGAACTATGCAAGTAAGAAAACAAAAGTGGTCCGCATGCAGAGAAGAGTGCAATGCAGTGAGGAAGCCCATCAAAGAGGCCCAGCCTTGTCGGTTTGCCATACTCGCAAGAATGAAAGGCAGGTTATTGTTAGCAAAAAAAAAAAAAAAAAAAGGGTACCATACGAATGAAATAAAATTTCATTTATTGATGTCTCTAAGAAGTTACAAGTATGTACCAAAAAAAAAAAAAAAAAAAAAAAAAAAAAAAAAAAAAAAAAAAAAAAAGCCTTCACAAATGTCACTTATGTGAAGCCTCAGTACTCGGCGGAACACTAGCCGAGGGAGGCACCGAAGGCACTGAAGATGGATTATTCGGGGCCTCAATACTTGGTCGAACCCCAGATGACGAAGGCAAAAAGTGCCTCCAGAATACATCCGCAAACTTCTGACTATCATTTTGAATTCGACCTTCGGAGTCCAGCAGCTTATCAAGCTTCCTCTTCATGCCTGCCGAATAATTATTTGCAAGCACGTGCAACTCTCTATTTTCACGCTTGAGCTGCCTAATCTCATGACTAAGGGTTGCCACCTCGGCCATCAATGATTCAACTTGGCGAGATCGAGCGAGTAAGCGTTGGCCCATGTTGGACACAGAGCTCGCACACTGAATGCTGAGAGCCAGGGAGTCTCGGACAGCCGACTCATCGGACCGTCCAGAAAGCAGTCTATTATCTTTAGGGGTAAGGAGGTTCCTAGCTACTACCGTAGCTGTCGTCGCATCCATCATCACGGAGTCTTCAACTGTAAGAGGGCCATTAAAGGATAAGAAGGATGGGCGCCATATATCACCCTGACGCGGCACGCCTGTATCATTCCCAAGATTCAAATCTAAGCAAATATCAGACGGGTAAGCCATTTTCAGAAATGATGAAGGAGAAGGGTGGATGGAGTAAAATTTCAGAAATGCAGCAGAGATAATTTTCACAGGCGGGAAGTCTTCGAAGTATGCAATCGACACCTCTATAAAAGGAGAAGCAACACGGCCACCTGTCCAAGGGTCAAAGAGACACCACTCCCCAAATTTCAAAAGCCGGGTTTTCCTGCGTAAAATTCGTCGACTCATTTCAGACGCAATCTCAGCTTTTCAGATATCACGTGCAACTTTGTCTAAAGTCTCTGACAAAGTTAAAAACGCGTGAATCCTACTATTCCCATTACAGCGCTGTCGTCGACAAGCGTGGGGGACAAGGTCACGTCCACACCACTACTTGTAAGTGGGAAATCCCTATATATGATAACCTTCATCCTCGAAAGCAAAGCACACATCCAAAACGCCTGGTTCTTCTACCTTGCAAAAAAAAATGCATCTGCAACCAAACCCTTCAACATACCCAGTCCTCCTCTTCCCAGGAAAACACCTCTTCAACCAGGTCGTACCAGAGCAAAAGTATTTCATATCATCAGGGATGAAAGCAAGAGTATCTCATAGCACACTTTTTCCCCATCCTTTTCTTTGTCCTCCCTCTTCACCGCAGGACAAGGAGAAAGGGAGCGATCAGTCGGCACTCGGACTCGATCTTCCGAGCTGGAACCGATTGCCTGGAAACTCCTTCCCTGATTGCTTGCCTAGCATCGCTCTTAAGTACTCATCTTCAGTTGCCGATGTGCTTCCAGGGAAGATACCACACCAGCCTGAAGAACAGCTGAAGCAGATGAAGATGATACATCAAAGCATGGGGACACAAGCACAACGTGCTGGTTCATCCGCTGCTTCCGCCAAAAGCAAACGTATCTCATATCATCGGGGTCGAAAGCAAAGGTATCTCATATCATGCTTTTCCCCTGTCCTTTCCCTTGCCCTTGCTCTTACCTCCAAGATAAGGGGAAAGAAAACAATCAGTCCGAACCCGAAATTAAACGTCCGATCTAGGACTGACTGCTCGGAACCTTTGCCTGATTGCTTGCCTTACATTGCTCTCGAGTGGTCATCTTCAACTGTTGTTGGAGCTGGATCTCAGGTTACCACCATCGCAGACTATTTGGCATTCTGTCGGCTCCTTGCATCGAAGCTGCCAAGCATGGACAAGTCGCTGAGAAGTGATGCCCTGACGGACCATTCAAATGCAAGGTTTGCATTCAACCCCTGCATCGGAGGGCAAATACTGCAGGAGCAGATGTCAAAACTGCATGGAGAGAAACTAGGGAGAATACCACTTCTGCAAGGGAAACAGATGAAGTAGGTGAAATCAATACACCGAAGCATGTGGAGACAAGCACAACCAATATAGGTGTGGGTTCATCCGCTACTTCTCTAAAGCGAACGTATCTCATATCATCAGGGACGAAAGCAAGCCACACTCATATCATGCAATCTCCCTGTCCTTTCCTTTGTCCTCACTCTTGCCCGCAAGACAAGGATAAAGAAAAGCAATATGTCGGAACCTCCATTCAAACCCCCAGGAAGATGCCACATCTGCCTGGAGAACAGATAAGGCAGGCAGGTGAAGCTAGTACATTGAAGCATGTGGAGACAAGCGCAACCAATATATACGTGCTGGTTCATCCGCTACTGCTTCAAAGGCAAACGTATCTCATATCATCAGGGTCGAAAGCAAAGGTATTTCATATCATGCTTTTCCCTTTTCTTTCCTTTACCCTTGCTCTTACCTGGAAGACAGAGGGAAAGAGAGCAATCAGTCAGAACCTGAAATCAAATGTCTGATCTGGAACTGATTGCCTGGAACCTTTTGCCTGGTTGCTTACCGAGCCTTGCTCTCAAGTACTCATCTTCAAGTTCTCTGAAGGACCAGTCAAACGCAAAAGGTTGCGCACCACTTCTGCTATGCAGAAGAAACAAGCAGAGAAGAATGCAGCGTGACAAGTTGTAACAAGTCACTATAGCATGATGCCCTTCCTTGCAGAACTGCATAATCTGGATGGAGGAATCTAAGTCAAAACCGAGCTCGGAGTCGTTGCTCCAATTGAAGAGCTCGAGAAGCCTCGACAACCTCTCGTTAGCACCATCGTCGAAGAGCAAAGCCTCGCCGTGCAACGCCAGCGAATCACCAAAAGCAAAAGCATCTCATATCATCAGGATCTAAAGCGAAAATATCTCATATCATGCGTTCTCCCTGTCTTTTCTTTGTCCTTGTTCTTACTGCAGGATAATGAGAAGAAGAGCAATCGGGCGGCACTTGGAATCAAGCTTCCAGTCACGAACAGACTGCCTGAAACCCCTTCCCTGATTGCCTACCTAGCATTTCTCTTGAGTACTCATCCACATCCGCACGAACGAACAAGATGAGCGACGATGAAGCATCAATCTTGAAGATTCATCCTCTGACCCTCTTCAATATGAATTGGAAAGATTGAACAAGGAAATAGACCATCACCCTCATCTCGTGTCTGCTTGCCGGGTGTTCAAATCCTGAAGCCGCTCCTGGTCCCGTTTCCATTCATCAAGATCAAGCCCCGCCGGCCCTTGAAGAAATCACAAGTCCAATTAAAGATTAAGCGTCAGCCATCCTTGAAACAAATTCAGCTCCAGAAGAAAGGAGTAAGTTCAGACCTTTGGAGGAAACTAGAAAACCCTCCAACCCAGTTCAAGTTTAAGCCTGTGGAAAATCAACAATTGGAGGAAAACCAGAAAATCTTCCAGCCGAATTCAAGAACAAGCCTCAACGGCACTTGAAGGAACTTGCAGCACAAAACTCAAGATTCAAGCCTCCACGGCCCTTGAAGAAGCTTTCAGTCCAATTCAAGATCAAGCCTCAATGGTCTTTGGATCGACATCTGCATTAAAGAACTTCAAAACGCATCTGCTACACGTGACAAGCACATGTATACGACGCGCCTTGAAGTGGGGGCATTTGTAGACATCAAAATTTCGGTGAAATAAATGTTAACCAATAAATTAAATTTTAACGCCCACGTATCACATAAAATCTACACGTAGTGCGTAACTCAAAGAAAAATCGAAAGAAATCAGAAAAGTCACCAAATAAGACACGTGTCAACAACCGGCAGAAATGATTTATTTCATCTGAATATTATATTCAAAATTAGGCCTTGAAAAATTCTATAAATACAAGGCCATTTCATCCATTTCAGGACCAATTCACATACACATTTTCTCTACTCCCAAATTGGAAGAGAACTCCCTCAAATCCTTGAAAGCTTTGAAACACTAAAAGCTTTCAAGCACCAAACCTCCCAAACTCCCAAGAATTCCGAAGGATCAAGAAAACTCTCTTCGTTCTTCGTCAAATCCACCTTCAAGATCAAGCCCCAACGGCCCTTGAAGAACTTCCACCAATTCAAGCTCAAGCCCCAACGGCCCTTGAAGAAAGTGTTCATCATTCGTCACTCGTTCATCCTAAGATCAAGCCCCGACGGTCCTTTGGATCAACAGCATCAACAAATCCACATCCTCGTTCATCCTAAGCTCAAGCCCCGACGGCCCTTTGGATCAACAACCTATCCACAAATCTATAACTTACGAAGATAGAATCAGAGGATCAAATTGTAAAAGAGATTGTAACCCCAAAATTAATACAAAATATTATTTTGTACACGTTGTTCTTGTCTCGTTCGTTTCAGGAATTTTCCGTGTTTACACTATCCTAATTTAATTTTATGAACATTTTAAGCTAAAATTATTTAGATTCTGACAAATATTGAAAAATCACTAATCGACACCATGAAACTCGTGAAACACTATGAGAGAATATGAAAGACATAAAAGAATTTTTTTTAATTACTTTAGTCGGATTTAAATTTGTACCGATAGATTTTTTTTATTATTTTTTACCGTTGGATTTGATCATATTAGATCTTAGCAGTTGGATACAATGAATTTATAAATATAAATTGAAAAAAAAAATACACATATATGGTGGGCTAGCCCCACTAATTTGGAGGAATCCTAGGCTAAATTTGCCCCAAAGGTTAGAAAAAGTTAAGGTAAGTTTGGAACCTAAAATTGAAGAGTTGATCTAAACGCATCAAATAAATGGACAATTTATTAAGAATACAATACTTGGTACTTATACTATTTTTTTTAATACAAAATAATAGAAACAGAAATTGGTACTTACACTATTAATTTGTTATATACATTTAAACGACAAAATAATTTTCAAATTGAAATAATTTTTTGTAGTTTAAGAAATTAAAATGTTTGATTATGAAATTTATATTCTCAACCCAACAGGGAAGGAGATCATTGACAACCAGAAATGCAAGTATTATTCTTTTAAAATTAATAAAATGCTACTTAATCTTATTTTGTCCCAGTCATACGCGCCCGATCCAACGCGTCTAGAAACGCGTGCAACCATTGGGCGACGTGCGCCGGTGTAAGCAAGAAGCTTCGGGAAATATAGCGATTAGTGAAGGACTAGGCGACTAGCTAGAGACATAACAAGTACGTAGGTTCTGTCTGACGTAAAGTATTTTTATTCTGGTCACGTGACTCCTCGTGACCAATGCTTACGTTATGGCAAAGAGATCTTTCGCGGGAAAGTGTCGGTGTGTGAGTGTGTATGGTCGTGGACTGTAGGGGTGGGTTCAAAAAACCGAAAATCGAAAAAAACCGAAAATCGAACCGAACCGAAACTGAAAAAACCGAACCGAACAAAAAAACCGAACCGAATTGAAAAAACCGAACCGAACCGAATCGAATTCTTTTGGTTCGGTTTGGTTTTAGTGGTCTAGAAACCGAACCGAACCGAACCGAATTAATTAATTTAATATCTTTTAATTTTATTTATTTAATTATTTGTTTTGGGTATTATTTTTTAAACCCAATTTGTAAGCCTAATGCTCTCATTGTACATACTATCATGATAAAATAATTCATCTCACGTCCACCAATCTATACTAGCTCTTTGTATTATTCATAGTTAAGAGTTGAGGTGTGAAGAAAATGGTAGAAAATTTTACTTTTCTAAAAAAAAATCTATTTACAGTTAAACTTTAAACCCAAAATATTATAAAAAAAAAAAACCTTTATGTTATAATTCTAGTTGAACTTTAAATGTTTACTTTCATTGTCTTTGATTCTAGTTGGAATATTTATGTTATGATTGTGTTGGAGATGTTAAAATTTAAGATTTCAATTTTTTTCATTTTTTGAAAAAAAACCGAAACCGAACCGAAACCGAACCGGAAAAAACCGAACCGAAAAAAAACCGAACCGAAAAAAAAATGAACTGAACCGAACCTAACCGAAATTTCGGTTCGGTTTCGGTTTTGGTAAAAAACCGAACCGATTAGAACCGAACCCACCCCTAGTGGACTGCCAAAAATAAAATATTTAGAAAAACTTCCTAAACTTTCTAGTTACCAATTAAAAAAAATAACTGTAGAAATTAAATGATATGGTTACTTGTAAAAAAAAGAGGTAAATTACATAAAATTACTTTAATTATTAGGCTAATCACAATTTCATACCCTATTTTTAAAAAATTTCAATGTCATACTTCATCTACGATTTTTTTACAATTTTATACCTTCCGTTAGTTTTCTGTTAATTTTTTCGTTAAATAGTGACGTGGCTTAAGAGGGGCCCACTCTCTATTAAAAAATTAATAAAATATAAAAAAATTAAGTAAATATTAAAAAACTAAAAAAAAAACATTTTTAATTTTTTTTTGCATGGGGGACCCACCCCTTCACCATTTCTTCCCCCTCCAATCTTCCCCAAACCCAAAAACCAACCAGATCCCACATCCCTCAATGCCCACTTCTCCCTCACCTCCCTCAACGCACCCACTCCTTCCTCACCCACTCCTCCCTCACCTCCCTCAACACACTTTCTATGTTGCCACTCCCCGCCACATTCAGCAAATCCGACAAAACCCTTACCTCGGAAACCCTCTGAAACGCTTCCTCGCTCTCCTTGTACCCAACCACATGCGCAATCACTGTCGTGGCATCCTCCGCGTTGTACTGGAGCAGAGAGATTTGAGGGTTTGAAGGGGTAGGGGAAGAGGGCAGAAGTGGTATTGGAGCAAAGAGAAGGCCGGTTGACCCGATTTGGTGAAAGTGGAGTCGGAATCAGAGAGGCAGTTGGTCGATGGCGGTGTGGACGGAGGGAGAGAGGGAGGGAGTCGAGCGATGGCGTGTCGTGGGTGAGGTGGGTGAGTGACAGCTGAAGGTGGTCAGCAAAGCCGGAGAAGCGGCGGGGGAGGTCGAAGAGAGCGACAGTAGTGATTGGCGCAGAGGATACGAGATGGGTGGGATCTGGGTTTGGGGAAGATGGGAAGGGTGGGTTCTGGGTTTGGAGAAGACGGGATGGGTAGGATTTGGGTTTGGGTGGGATAAGGGTGGGTACCCCATGCAAAAAAAAAAATATTAAAAATGATTTTTCTTTTAGTTTTTTAATATTTAATTAATTTTTTAATAGAGAGTGAGCCCCGTCTCAACGGAAGAACTGACGGAATGTATGAAATTGTAAAATTTTTGTAGATGAAGTATGACCTTGAAATTTTTTAAAGATAGGGTATGAAACTATGACTGACCTAATAGTTGAGGTAGTTTTATGTAATTTACCCTAAAAAAAAGTATCCAATTTTAATTTAGAATCAATCATGCCACTTAGTACTACGATCTAGTAGTATTCCTCCTCACTCGTAAGTGAGAGATCTTAGGTTCGAATCTCGTGGATGGCGAATTCGATACCAAATTAGGTTGTCCATTATGTGGCTTAACCGAACCCCCTTCCCCATAGTATAAAATATATCTTGTACTAAAAAAAAATTTAGAATCAATCCTATTAATAGAAATTTTCTAGATAGATTCAGAGTTTGGATAGGAGGATCCTCTCCGGATCCTCTTTGTGAGGATCCCAGGAATCCTCAAATCCTGTCTGTTCATCGTACATCGTGCGGTCAGTTTTCGTTAGGTACTGTTTATGTTTAATTTTAAATGAAAATATTTAAAATAATTTTTGACCGCATGATATATAATATATGGACACAATTTGAAGATCCCCAGAATCCGAAGAGAATCCTCATTCAACTATTATGTATATATTAGACATTCTTTATAAATAAATAGTCATTATAAGAAAAACTTTATTTGAACCTATTTGTTTTATCTAGAGCTGGACAGATAAAAAAAAAAATTAAAAAATGACTGAACCGCCCGACCGCACAGACGGCTTGGTTTGATTTGTTTTTTTTTTTTTTTTTTTTTTAAATTTTTGACGATTAAACCAAACCGCACCTACCTTAATCGGTTCCCAAAATTCTTGGGGTGTAGTTAACTGAATCGACCCGCATATATTTAATTTAATTTTTTAATCATAATTAATACGTGTAGTAACATAAATTGTTAGTTATATACGAGTTCCCATTAGGGATAAACAACTGTTATGGCGGGCGGGTAACCACGGTTATTTACCCATAACCCATAACCGTTTAAGCTCTTACCCGAATAACTGTTTACCCGTTGGGTAATTGTAACGGTTATACACATACCCATAATCGTTTATAAACAGTAACCATACCCATAACCGCATACCCATTTAACCGTAACAGTTTACCCATTTTTAACCTGTTTATCATTTTTTACCCATTTACCATTTTCTTACCCATCTACATGTTTTTTCTAACAACTTCAAAATTAAAATAGAAATTTGTCATAATTTTTTTTTTTTTTGACAATAAATCACCATTATAGGTACATTTAACATGCATTTCCGTATTTTAATATTCTAAGTACTAAAAAAACTTATACATATTATTGTATCATTGATGAAAAATGTTACAATTACCGTATGCTCATGTCATGCAAGTCATTCTCGTTACGAAACTTGTGTGGTTGGCAATTGATTAATATCATAAGAAGAAGAGAAAATAAAACAAATACTGAGGCATCAAAATAAAAACTAGTGCATCCATGAGAATAAATTAGGAAGCAGTCTGGGACTTTGGCTTGGATATTAGTCAGTAGCACCACAAACAATTGCTTCTCTTTCCTCAATTATTTACCACATGTCAGACCATTCCAAACCTCCATTCCAATTAATCCAAAATAAAAATCATTGAATTAATTTTTGAAAAATAAAAAGAGAAGAGAAGTGGGTGTTGTGGTTGATGGAAGTCAGAATGAGGTGCCGCAATCATCGATGACTAAAAGTGGGCAACGAATCCACTGTTTTACCGGAGATGAGAAAGAGAGGCGAAGATGAGAGAGGGCAGCGAAGAGAGAGATGAGCAGCGAGAGGCGGAAGAGGTAAAACAATTTTTGAGTTTTTAGTTTTTCCTTTTAGTTTTACATATATTAAAATAAGGGAGCTTTAATAAAAGGGCTTGAACTAAGTTTATTTTAACCAAAAACCATCCTATAACTTTGTTTAACCAAAAACCATCCTAGAACAAGGTAAAACCCACCAAACCAACAGACAGCTCGACCACCAGCCAGTCACTCATGGGCTCTCCTTTGGCCCTTATCCTCCTCCTCCTCCTCCTCCTCCTCCTCCTCTTCGTCTCGCTGAGTACTACAACTTTCCTTTTTGAATCACCTTATTTCGTTGAGTATTGAAGAAGTTATATCCATTTGAGTCTTACCCAGTTTCCGGCGACCTCCGAGGCTTTCGAGGCATTTTCCGGCCAAACCACAATGAGTTAGCCATCGTGCAAGATACCATTCTCTTCGTCTCTTTGAGAACTACGATTTTCGTTTTTGAATCACTCGATTTCGTTGAGTATTGACAAAGTTATGAGCGTTTAAAGTTTGTCCAACCCAGTTTCCGGCGACCTTCGAGGCTTTCGAGGCGTTTTCCGGCCAAAACACAACGAGTTAGCTATCATACAAGGTACCATTCTCTTCGTCTCTTCGAGAACTACGATTTTCATTTTTGAATCACTTGATTTCGTTGAGTATTGACAAAGTTATGAGCGTTTAAAGGTTGTCCAACTTTCCGGCCGAAATCCGGCCTTCCCTTCCGTTTAGCTCCGGCGAGCAGCAACCACACCAAGCCCTTTGGGTCGTGCACAAACAAACACTGTATCTGGAAAGAAAATGAACATTAACACTGTCGCTGGAAAAACATAACAATGTCTCTGCAAAAAACTAACATTTGGAAAAACTAACACTATCGCTGGAAAAACTAACACTGTCGCTGGAAAAATAACACTGTCGCTGGAAAAATAACACTGTCTCTGGAAAACTAGCACTGTTGTTGGAAATAAACTAACAGTGCAGTGACTTAAAATCCAGAAACAGTGACTTAGATTCCAGAAACAGTTTATTTTTACATTCCAAAAACAGTGTCTGTCGAAAAGAACCAAAATCCAGAAACAGTGACTTAAATTCCAGAAACAGTGACTTAACTTATAACATGGTTTTTTATTAAAACTAAAACTTATAACATGGTTTTTTATTAAACAAAACTTATAACATGATTTTTTTTTTTTTTATTAAAACTAAAACTTTTCAAGCCATTTTCATTAATTTTCCTTTAAAATAAACGGTTAATGGGTACCCATTTATAACGGCATGTAAAAATCATAACCGTCTATTTAAATTTCATGGGTAAACGGTTATACCAATAACCGTTTATTTGTTTAAACGGTTACCCATAACCGTAACCGTGAGTTTTAAATGGGCAGGTAACCGCGGTTACCTATACCCGTGAGTGTTTTGCCCATCCCTAGTTACCATGTTTCCACCACATGAAATCAAAACCTGATTAATTTAAGAGTCCCTTTGGAGAAAAACAGAGGGCACCATTTGGAGAAGGCATCGGTTGTTGTTTTGGTGCCCTCCTTGGGCTGCTTTATTTGTGTTTTTCCTTGAACAATCACTCATATTGATGCTACGTTCTGTAACTTCTGCGAGAGAAATCTGTTATGAATTTTCGTCTTCACATAAATTAAGAACCGAGCCAAACCAACTCATCACTGTTGGTCAACTGACCTGATCGGTTTTAGACCCAGCTTGTTTGGTTTCTGTTTGCAATTTTGGTCTAATCGACTGGGTCCGTTTGATTTCGGTTTTGGCCCAAAACCAACTCAAACCAACCCACTTCCACCCTTAATTTTATCTCTACACCCAATTCAACAATTTTCTCCATCAAACTCTCAAATATGTCCTAAACAAAATAAGAAAAAAAAAAATTAAAGATAAGTGTTTTTCTCTCCACACCAAATAACCCTAAACCCACCACATCACTGCACCTCTCCATTATTTCCGGCGAACTAAAACCAAAGGTCGGCAAATTTTCCCTAAGTCGCTGACGACTGTTACTCCTTCCATTCTTTCCCTTCTCTTTCTCCTCTTCCCACTTCAAAGCTTGAGAATAATATGAAGCACAATACTCTGTTGGTGTCAGCGTAGGAACCAGCATCAAACATGGCTTCTCACTATTCTCCCGTCAACACCACTCTCTTTTCTGATTGATTGGACCCAAGTTTGCATAGAAACAAGAAAGAGAAAAGGAGAACATCGATTGGATTCGCTGAAGCTTCCATTGTGTTTGCCGGAGAAAAGGAGGGGTATCTTGGTTTGCAGCGTGAAAACCTCCATTCCTTCGTGTGTGTTTTTTTCCCGATGGTGATTAAGCCATCTACAAGCTATAAATTTCTTCTTGTTTTGAATTTTTTATTATTTATTTCAGGGTAAAGTTGAAGTTTCAATTATTGAGTTTGTAAGTTGGTGTAGAATAAAATAAATGAATTCAAATGAAATTTCTCTAATTATAATTCATGTAAAAAAATTTCACTTTTTTCACAAACAATAATGTTTATGAGTTAAATAATTAGTTGTTAGGGGGGAAGAAAAATCAATGAAAATCGGACTGGCACTATGATTAGAAGTTGAGTCCGAATTTGCTCACCAACATATTTTGGTGGCAAGTATCATTTTTTAAAAGTGAATTTAAGCATAGTAGTTAACTAATTTAGTTTTTATGTATATGACAAACGATTAAATTACAATCCTCCTAATTTGTCACCTTATAATCTAAAAGATTATTTTCTATCATCTCTGCTATTTTTTTAACTTTATAAATCATCCATGCTAAAAAAATATCATGCATTAACCAAAAAAAAAAAAAACTAGTGGAATCGAAGAAGGATATTAATTTACATGGTTAATTTTTAGCTTCACCTCTTGAAATTTATTTGTGATCCCACTTTGTCTCTTAAAACTTAATAATCATTATTTTACTTCTTAAAACTCAAAATTCTCTCCAGGGAGGGACGATTGAATATTGCAAGAAAAATATGCAGGTATTAAAATTGAAATTAAACTAAGAGTTTTATTAACACCCCATATTTTGTTGACTGCACTTACATACTTAATGTGATAGCCCGTCCCGAAATTTTATATATTTTATTCTCGATGACGTGGAAGTGACATTATTACCCTTGAACGTTGGTTTGTGTTTGCTTATTTGGGCTAAGAAAATTGGTCCAATCATAGTTTTTCCCACATTTTTGGACCCAATTGCATGTTAGGGTTTTAGGGTTTGTTAGGTTAGTAGTATTGGCCCAATTAGAAATTAATTTTGTTTTGGGTGCCCAATCAGCACACGGAGACACACACGCACAGAAACACCTTCACCCTCTCTCTTCACTCTCGAACTCTCTCTCTGCACAGTTGTACGGACACACTCCCGTTGACCTTTAAAACACCACAGATCGAATGTTTTGGAACCATCTTTGAGTTCCTTGTGAGTTCCTGAACACGATCATACCTTTTGTTGGACGTGAAACCTTCAAAAACACGGAAACCAGGGAACTCCGACGAGGGTTAGTTGCTCTGTTATGATCGTGAGTTTTTCACGAGGTTTTAAAGCTCAAGAAGGTATTCATTCGACCTTAACAGTGTTTTAGAGCAATTTTTAGCAAGTTTTAACGTAAGTTTAGGTGTATTCTTAGGGTTGCAGAACTGGTTGGAATTGTCAAGGTTTCCTGGCGAGTTTTCCGTTGGTTTTAGGGCTTAAAAGAGGTAAGGTTTTATTCTACTCATGTCCAGCTTCATTTTGGTACAAGTTTCATGTATTTTGGTGAAGAAATGAGCGAGAAATGAGGTTTAGAAAATTCCCCAGAAACCGGCGATAGTAGAGGTCACCGACGCCGGTGTTCTAACGAAGAAGGAGAAGAATATTCCGTCAAGTTTGACGGAATATTCTAACGGCGTCAGTTAAAAGTAACGGTATATTCCAATTTTTAACGGAATATTCCCTAACGGCGTCAACTATTCCGTCCCCTATGACAGGCACGTGCATGCGAGTGGCCGCGCGTGTGGCCGTGCCTTGGCCGGCACGTGAGGGCGCGTGGGAACTCGAAATGTTTTTCTAAAAATATGGGGATGTTCGTGGGGTTGAGTAGGTTATGTTGGTATATTCAAACACCCCAATTGAGCAATGTATGAGAAGTTATTACCTAGTTTTGGTTATGGGCTTTTAAATAACGTTTATTTAGTTGTTTCGCATATAGAGGAGACTTACCAGGAGGACGAGCGCGGTCAAGCAAGGCTCGGGGGCTACGACCTTTCTACATATCAGTGAGTGGGCATTTTGGTTATATATATATATATATATATGTATATGCTTGTGTTTTCCCAGAAAAGTTATATAATTGGTTATACGTTTTGAAATATTATGTTAGGTGTTATAATTAGACTATGTACTTGTTAATTGCATATCCTATGGTTGGTGCTGCAGACGTACAGGTAAGTTCAAGTAAGTTGTGGTCTTACTTGGAATGATTAGGTTATGGCATGATTATATTGTGTTTTGCGCAACTCCGACATTGTCGTACAGGTTGCCAAATAAGCAACTCCGACATTGTCGTATAGGTTGCCTATGAGTTGTACAGGTTGCGTTAGGCAACTCCGACTCATGTGATATCATAGATTGATTGACGTGTCGTACAGACCACTATAGGTGGTTCCGACATAGTTTTGCCGTACAGGCCAAATTAGGTGGATCCGGCTAAACATATTTGATGAAATTTCAGCCGTACAGGCCACATTAGGTGGATCCGGCTAAGTATACTTGATGAGCTGTAGATTCAGCCGTACAGGCCACCAAAGGTGGATCCGGCTGACATATTGTTACTCTTCGTTCTATTTCATTCGAACGGTTCAATTATTCATATAAGATTTATATGGCATCATTTTGAGACTTTGAATGGTGGAAATGATTTTAGTTTACATATGAGTTTATGTTTCCTATGTTCTGGGAAGTTATATAGGTTTTACAGCGAGGGGTTAGAACTTTGAGGAAATGCAATGTTTTTGAAAAGCTTTATTTTTGCCCACTCACACTTTTTGTTTTGCGCCCCTCCAGGTTCTAGGTAGGAGCGATTGCTGGTGGCTTACGAGGACGGGACAGCGGTTCTGACATTCTGTAGTTTATGTAGGACCATCTTTCTGGTATTGTATAATTAGCATTTGTCCTGCATGGACTGCACTTAGGCTACTTATGCTCTGATTGTAGGTTATCACACTTAAACCTCGTCACTTGCACTATAGTGTTTGTCTAGACTAAACTAGTTACTTTGATTTTTTGTATTACTCGCATTATTATGTTTTTAGTCCTTCCGTATTGTACATATGGCTACGTCACCCTCACGTGACAGCCAACACGCCTAGATTTAGGTCGGGGTGTGTCAGTTTGGTATCAGAGCCTAGGTTTGGCAGTCCTGCATATTTTGTGAGTATTATAATTATTTTGGTGTCTTCTGTCAAAACTATGCCACCTCGTAGAGAGCCACATACTCCAGCTGAGTCTAGTTTCCTCGATATAGCTCAGTTAGGGGAAGCTATTGCTAATGTTATTCAAGCTTCGTTTCGCCCTCCTCAAAGGACTCCTCTAGAGACTGTATATAATTTGAAGTTGAATAATTTTATGGGTAATGAAGGACATGAGGGAGCTGAGCGTTGGCTCAACCATCTCGAGAAAACTTTCAAGTTGATGCAGAGACAGGGAAATCTCCCTGAAGATAGGTGGGTTGAGACTACCACCTAGTTTTTATGTGAGGAGCCTGCTTCTTGGTGGAGGCAGGAGTCTTATCAGTTGTCACCTGAGGAAGCTGCTAATTGGGAAGTTTTCAAGCAGCTGTTTCAGAAAAGATTTATTCCTCTAGAGTACATAGATCAAAAGAAACAAGAATTCTCTCATTTGAAGCAGGGAAAGATGTCGGCAAATGAGTAGTACATGAGGTTTACTGATTTGTCTCGCTATTGTCCGGATATTGCTGTTAATCCTGCAGATATGCTTCGTCATTTCAGATTAGGTACTCGAAAGAAATGGCGTTCTACGGTGACTACGACTCCTTGTGCTTCTTACCAGGAGTTTTATGAGATTTTGCTACAAGTTGAAGATTCAGAGAATATGCCTAGTGATAGTGAGGAGGACGAGGAAAAAGATGGTAATTAGAGAAAGAATAATAAAGATAAGGGGCAGTCATCACAGGGACCTCGTAAGACCTAGAATTTCAAAAGGAGTGGTACCAGTTCTAGTTCTTCCAGTGGGGGTTTTAGTGCTACTGGGCAGAGAAGAGGTGGCAGATTTTTTGGAGGTCCTCATTTTCAGAGGCAGAGAGATTCTGGTAGTGCAGTTGCTCCCTTATGTCGTAGATGCAATAATCGACATTTTGGGGAGTGTAAGCGAAGTAGCAGTGCATGCTTTACATGTGGCCAGATGGGAAATAGAGCTGTTCAATGTCCTCAAAATCAGCAAAGCTCCCAGCCACCCTTCTTACCGCCTCCAGTTCCGCTTCAGCAGGTCCCAAGACCTAGTGGGTATACTCAGGCAGGTCGTGGGGGTGCCTATCACTATCAGGGCGATATAGCTCCTTATACTGGAGGGCATTATCAGTACCCACATGACCCGTATCAGCAAGGTGGTTATACACAGTACTCAAGGGGTTACACCCCGTATCAGCCATATTCAGCAGGGGAATCATACTGGAATGCTGGAGGACAGTCCCAAAATTTAGAAGTTGCTTCTACTAGTGTTGGATCATCGAGGTAGCCTAGCCAGCCTAGTCGTGGTGCACATGGATGTGGTAGTCAAGCTGGTACAGGTCGTGGTAGAAGGCAATAGGCTCAGGGACGTATTCATCATATCACTTTACAGGATGCTCAGAACCATCCTGACTTGATCATAGGTGTGTTAAATATTCTTGGTCACTTTGCTAGAGTTTTAATTGATTGTGGTGCTACGCATTCCGTTATTTCTCACATTTGCTCAATTGACTCAACCTCATTCCACACTTTTGGGGTATGAGTTAGAGTTTTCTATGCCTAGAGGGGAAAAATGTTCTGTTAGCTGTGTATATTCGGGTTGTCCCATGTTGGTAGAGGATGTAGTTATGCCAGCTAATCTTGGTCTGTTAGATATTGTGGATTTTGATGTCATCTTGGGTGCGGATTGGTTGCATTATAATCATGCCAATATACATTGTTATGAAAAGATGGTTACATTTCATTGCCCAGGGTTACCTGAAGTTACATTTGTGGGCAAGAGTAGTGGAGTGAGGCACAATGTTATTTCAGCCATGAGAGCTAAAAGATTCTAAGCAAAGGTTTCCAGGGATATTTAGCTCATGTGGTGCTGAATTATAATGCTCCTAGCAGTGTGAAGGAGGTTCGAGTGGTCAGGCATTTTCCTGATGATTTCCCTGATGATTTACCTGGACTACCTCCAGACAGAGATGTGGAGTTTACCATTGATTTACTTCCAGGTACTGATCTTATATCTTTAACTCCTTATCGAATAGCTCCTGCTGAATTAAGGGAATTAAAAACCCAGTTGCAGGAATTAGTTGATAAGGGTTTTATTCAGCCTAGTATTTCACCATGGGGAGCTCTAGTGTTATTTGTTCGGAAGAAAGACGGGACCTTGAGGCTATGTATTGATTATCGACAGTGAATCGGGTGACGATTAAAAACCGTTATCCGTTGCCACATATAGATGATCTATTTGACCAACTTCGAGGTGCCTGTGTATTTTCTAAGATTGATTTAAGGCCTGGGCATTAGCAGTTGAAGATTAAAAGTGAAGATGTCCCTAAGACGGCGTTTAGGACTCGATATGATCATAATGAATTTCTTGTGATGCCATTTGGGTTGACTAATGCACCTGCAGCTTTTATGGGCTTAATGAACAAGGTATTCCAGCCATATCTAGACAGGTTTGTCATTGTCTTTATTGATGATATTCTGGTATACTCTAAATCTAAAGTAGAGCATGTACGACACCTTACCTTGGTGTTGAAGAAATTGAGGGAACACCAACTTTATGCTAAGTTTAGCAAGTGCCAGTTTTGGTTAGATCAAGTGGCATTCTTGGAACATGTTATATCATCCCAAGGTATTCAGGTGGACCCTCAGAAGGTAGCAGCTGTGGAGAATTGGGAGCAACCACGAACCGTCACTGAAGGACGAAGCTTTCTTGGCTTAGCAGGGTATTATAAACGGTTTGTTAAAGACTTTTCAGTTATAGCATTACCACTGACGAGATTGACAAGGAAGAATGTGAAATTTGAATGGGACGAAAATTGTGAGCAAAGTTTTCAGCAGCTTAAGTATTGTCTCACTCATGCACCTGTTTTAGCACTTCCAGATGATAGTGGTAATTTCGAAATTTATAGTGATGCTTCCTTAAATGGTCTGGGTTGTGTATTGATGCAACATGGTAGGGTGATTGCTTATGCTTTGCGACAATTGAAACCTCATGAGATGAATTACCCTACTTATGATCTTGAGTTAGCTGCTATTATTTTTGCTTTGAAGATTTGGAGGCATTATCTTTATGGTGAAAAATGTAAGATTTTTACGGATCACAAAAGCCTTAAGTATATTTTCACCCAGAAAGATCTTAACCTTCGACAACGAAGATGGATAGAATTGTTGAGTGATTATGATTGCACGATTGAGTATCACCCAGGTCGTGCAAATGTGGTTGCAGATGCACTTAGTAGAAAAGCTCAAGGCAGTGTCAATGCTTTATACGCTTGTTGTATTCCTCTTCTTGCTGACTTGAGGTCTACTGGAGTGAAGTTGGGGGTAGAAGAGAAAGAAGAAGCTCTACTTGCCAGTTTTCAGGTTAGACCAATTTTAATTGATCGTATACTAGATGCTCAGATGAATGATGAGGAAACTCAAGAATTAATTCAGGCCAGAAATAGAGGGAAAAAGAAAGACCTTAGAGTTCGAGAGTTTAATGGTATGCTTATGCAAGAAAGTCGAATGTACGTGCCGAATAATGCTGAGTTAAAGAAAGAAATTCTGGATGAGGTGCACGTATCGGCTTATGCAATGCATCCATGGGGTACTAAAATGTATCATACCATTAGACCACTTTATTATTGGCCAGACATGAAAAGGGAAATTGCAGAGTATGTAAGGGGGGGTTTGGGATTGAGGTGATTTAAAAAAAAGTTGGTATGAAAAAAAGCTGGGAAAGTTTTTGGTGTTTGGTAAACACCCCAAATCAGCTTTTTTTCAAAGTTTCATATGGAAATAAGCTGAAAATGAGAAGCTGCATTTTGCAACTTCAGAAAAACAGCTTCTGAAGAAAACACGGAGCTACAGTACCACTTTTAATGAAATTTTCAAATTCCCAACCTTGCCCTCGTTCTCTCTGCCTTCTCTCTCGCAAACCATTCCTGAAAACGCAAAAACATCACACCCATCGCAGAGAACATTCGGCCTCCCCTCTGCAGCTGCACCTCTTCCTCCTCCTCCTTTTCCTCTCTCTCTCCGTCGGTCACAGACACCGTCGTCGCCTTCCCTCCTTCTCTCGCCGTCGCCTTCCCTCCTTCCTCTGGTAAGCTTTTCAACTCTAAAATTTTGTTATTGATCTGTTTGGATTTTTTTTAATTTGGGGATGGGAAGAGTGACTGAAAGAGGTTTGGGAAGAGCGAAGGGATGAGTGTATGGGTGTTGGGAAAAAAAACTGGGGATGGAGAAAACAATTGGGGAAACAATTGTGGAAACAATTGGGGAAAAAATTAGGGTTTGTGGAGGAAACAAGAAAATTTGAGAGAGAAGTAAGAAAATTTGACTGAATCTTGATGCATGTTAAGTGTGAGAAGTGATAATGCATGTTTGTTCCCTGAATCTTGTTTTGGATTAAAGAGTTATTTGTGTTTTTGTTGTGCTTGGCTGGGGAGATTGTGTATGCTCTGTGAATGTCAAATTCCACGATCCATAGTCTTAGCAAGGGTTCTTAGCATGGGACTTATTAGAATATTTTCTAGTATCTACAATGAACGGTTCAGATGTCTTGTTACCTGATGAACTGGTCAACCCCCCAAAAATGATTGAGAATGAAAAAATGAAAACGTAATCTTGGAAAGCAACTACAACAACTAATACAAGTTACTCAAGAAAAGAATAATTAATTAGTTAAGTTAAATTAGGGAGTAGTAGATACCTGGCGTGAAGATTGAGATTTGGGATGTCAGGACCGTAGATGGAGGAGGGCTTGATGAGGCCAAGATTAGCAGTCAATGAGTTCCTGGAGGAATCGTAGTAGTTGACAGATTGAATTCTGTATCCATACCCAACTGCAGCTTTAGTTTCAAAGGACACCTTCCACCACCTACCCAATCTTATATGAAATATATCATGGACTTGGAGACTTGAATTTTGGTCTTTTGTCTGCCATTAATGGTAGATATTCCTCATCTCATTCAAACGCTCCTTTTGTAGCAGTGCAGAGTGCTCTGTGTTCAAATTATTTGGTGGCTTTCCTTTCTATGTCTTTTTAGGCCAACAAAGATAGAAGAAACTTTTTGACTGGGGAATGAATGAGTATGTATCTCGTGTTATCTGCGATGCGAAATGGTAATTTGCATGATAATAGAAGTCCATGTCTCCGGTATCTATCTTATGATTTAATTAGTATGTATCTCGTGTTTCCTAAAACATGACTGTGGAACTTAGTTCGTACTGAGAGCTTATACCTTATTTATCAACCCCTGCCCTGCCCCCATGCACTTTTCTTCTCTTATATGTTTTTCTGTTACTGCTGATCAAGATTACAATGTGTGGACTTTTTTTAGTATTGATTGCCTTGGTTAATCGCTTAGTATAGGAAGAACATTGATGTTTGTTGGGATTTCCCAAGCTCTGTACTTCTTAACATGCACGCTATCACTTGAACTGTTAGTATTTAGCAATACGACCAATCACTCCTATCAATTAGTAAGTGAATATTAGATTGGTATGAAAGGGTGATTTAACTTTCGAAAGAACTGCTTTTTGTTTGGTCATGACCGAGTACAAAAGGGGTTTGAAAAAAAAAAGTTATGTAACTTTTGAAAAAAACCGTCAGGGTTATAAAAGTGGTGGGGTGTGAAAAGGAGGGAGTTAAGGAAAGGAAGCTATGATCATATTTGGAGTCACGGTTAATTTCTCTTTGCTCTGTATCGTTCCAAAAAAATCAAGAAGGATGATTCCGTGACAGAATTAAAAAAAAAATGAAAAAGTATTATATTAATATCCTAGTTACACTCCTATATAACTTGCAATTTAGGCTATGTTAGAGTATCTATATTGGAATAGGCAAATCAAGTAGATAAAATTGCACTATACGAACAGTCTTACGGTAAAATTTTGATCACTCAGATAAATTAATTAAGCAAGCTTTAGAGCGAGTTCTTAATTCTTTACTTTGCTGCTTTTGAGTCCAAGCCTAACGTTTAGTATGCAAGATTGAGCTACGAGGTTAGAAGCCAAAGCCTTCGGTTATAATAAATAGTATAACACACTTTGGTGAGTGGAAGCCAAAGCCTACGTGTTCTTTCACCATCCTGCATTTTCACCATTTTGTTATAATGGTAATCTCATAAAACCAACCTATATTAACAAGGCAATTGACCATGTGGCCCTTTGGTGAGAGGAGTTTAACAGCTTCAACACTTTATTTCACATTTCATAGTCATGTTAATATTAGATCTTGCTGTATTTATCTTTTAATATGTATTATGATATCATGCAATATGTATTGACCATGTTCTTTATCATGCAATATGTATTAACCATATTCTTTCTTACTTGTAGATAAACAAAGAATATGGAAAATTGCGAAAAAAAGGCATTAGTCCTGAGATGGAGGACAAGTTAGATAGGATGTTCTCCAGTACAGTAGCTACATGTTTATTGAATGTTGGATTATATGTTGAATATTGTATTATGATTTCTTGTTAAATGTTGAATTATGACTTGTTCTTGAATATCAAATTATGATCTCTTAGTAATTGTTGGAATATGACTTGTGGAATGTTGAACGAACTTTTGGGGTATGGAAGAAAAAATGGGCAATTTTAAGGGATATGCCTAATTACCCATTCAATAAGCAAGTGAAGATTGTCATTGCTACAATGGCTCTTCATAACTACATACGGAGGTATTCTGAACGTGATCGTTATTTTGATGACCCCAGAGACTTTTGTGAAGAGAGCGATAGTAGTGATGATGATGATGAAGAATACCAAAATTATCAAGTTGAAGGATCACATGAGATAGAAGCATTAAGAAATAGAATAGCGGCAAGTTTGATGAATGCATCTAATTAGACTACTTTCAAGTACATTAACAATATTGTACTAATTAATCCTAGCTATTCAGTTTAAAATATTTCAATTGAAGCATTTTGTCAAACTGGTAACACTCTTTTCTTTTAAAATATTCAATTGAAGTATAAAATATTTACATTGAAGTAGTTTTGCTTCTTCAACTAACTTAAAATTTTATAAATATTTTTAATATTTAGTAATTCACCTTTATTTGTTAAAAAAAATTAAATTAATGGCACATCTAGTATTATACCCTTTTTGGTTATTTCACACAGTCACAGCTGTTTTACATAAAAGTTTACCAAACACTATAATACTGCTTTTTCTTCCAAAAGCACTTTCACAAAAAAGTTTACCAAACACTATGCTGCTTTATTTCACAGCTGCTTATTCTCACAGCACAACAAAAGCAGTTTTTTTTCACAGCACAACAATACCAAACTAAGCCTAAGTAGATGTGCAATTTGTCAACAAGTCAAAGCAGAAAGGAAAAAGCCATTTGGATTGATGCAACCACTTCCCGTTCCTCAGTAGAAATGGGAAAATATTACTATGGATTTTGTGTACAAGCTTCCATGTACGCAGAATGGTCATGATGACATTTGGGTGATAATAGATCGGCTTACTAAGCGCACTTTATTCCAGTATGGGAAAAATATTCCCTAAGCCGATTAGCTGAATTATTCATATCCAAGATTGTGAAGTACCACGGAGTTCCAGTGAGTATTATCTTTGATCGGGATCCCAGATTCACTTCTAAGTTCTGGGTAGCATTTCAGAAGGCTCTTGGTTCGAGACTACTTTATAGTACAACATAATCACCCCCAGACAGATGGTTAATCTGAGAGGACTATTCAGACGCTAGAAGATATGCTAAGAGCTTCTGTATTGTAGTTTGGTGACGCTTGGCATAGGCGTTTGGATTTGATGGAGTTCGCCTATAATAATAGTTACCATTCGAGTATTGGTATGTCACCTTTCGAGGCGCTCTATGGTAAATCTTGCCGCACACCTTTATGTTGGTCAGAGGTCGGTGAGAGAGCATTGGTGGGCCCTGAGATTGTAGAGGAGACCACTCAAAATGTTCAGGTAATTAAATCTAACCTGAAAGCGGCCTAGGATCGACAAAAGAGCCTAGCAGATAGGCATGCTACTGATCAGGTGTATAATGTTGGTGATTGGGTATTTTTGAAGCTATCACTATGCAAAAGTGTAGTGAGGTTTGGGAAGAAGGGTAAATTGAGCCCTAGATACATCGGACCATATCAGATCACCGAGCGAGTCGGTGAAGTGGCTTACAGACTTGAGTTGCCTCCAGAATTATCAAAGGTACATGATGTTTTTCATGTCTCGATGCTTCGTCACTATGTCTCAGATCCATCAAATGTGATAGCTCCTCAACCGTTGGAAATTAATCCGGATTTGTCATATGAGAAGGAGCCGGTGACGATTTTAGATTGGAAGGATAAGGTTCTGAGAAATAAAACTGTGCGTTTGGTTAAAGTTTTGTGGAGAAATCATTCAGTGGAGGAACCCACGTGGGAGACAGAAGATCATATGAGAAATATGTACCCACGTTTATTTGATGATTATTGATTGTGGTGTTGTATTATACGAAATTTCGAGGATGAATTTTTTTTAAGGGGGTAGGTTGTGACAGCCTGTCCCGAAATTTTATATATTTTATTCTCCATGACGTGGAAGTGACATTATTACCCTTGAACGTTGGTTTGTGTTTGCTTATTTGGGCTAATAAAATTGGTCTAATCATAGTTTTTCCCACATTTTTGGACCCAATTGCATGTTAGGGTTTTACGGTTTGTTAGGTTAGTAGTATTGGCCCAATTAGAAATTAGTTTTGTTTTGGGTGCCCAATCAGCACACGGAGACACACAAGCATAGAAACACCTTCACCCTCTCTCTTCACTCTCTTCACTCTCTCTCTGTACAGTTGTACGGACACACTCCCGTTGACCTTTAAAACACCACAGGTCGAACGTTTTGGAACCATCTTTGAGTTCCTGAACACGATAAGACCTTCTGTTGGTCATGAAACCTTCAAAAACACAGAAACCAGGTAACTCCGGCGAGGGTTAGTTGCTCTGTCATGATCGTGAGTTTTTCACGAGGTTTTAAAGCTCAAGAAGGTATTCATTTGACCTTAACAGTGTTTTAGAGCAATTTTTAGCAAGTTTTAACGTAAGTTTAGGTGTATTCTTAGGGTTGCAGAACTGGCCGGAATTGTCAAGGTTTCGTGGCGAGTTTTCCGTTGGTTTTAGGGCTTAAAAGAGGTAAGGTTTTATTCTACTCATCTCTAGCTTCATTTTGGTACAAGTTTCACGTATTTTGGTGAAGAAATGAGCGAGAAATGAGGTTTAGAAAATTCCCCAGAAATCGGCGATAGTAGAGGTCACCGGCGCTGGTTTCCGGCGTTCTAACGAAGAAGGAGAAGAATATTCCGTCAAGTTTGACGAAATATTCTAACGGCGTCAGTTAAAAGTAATGGTATATTTCAATTTTTAACGGAATATTCCCTAACGGCATCAACTATTCCGTCCCTTATGCCAGGCACGTGCCTGCGAGTGGCCGCGCGTGAGGGTGCTTGGGAACTCAAAATTTTTTTCTAAAAATATGGGGATGTTCGTGGGGTTGAGTAGGTCATATTGGTATATTCAAACACCCCAATTGAGCAATGCATGAGAAGTTATTACCTAGTTTTGGTTATGTGCTTTTAAATAACGTTTATTTAGTTATTTCACATATAAGGGAGACTTACCCGGAGGACGAGCGCGGTCAATCAAGGCTCGGGGGCTATGACCCTTTTACATATCAGTGAGTGGGCATTTTGGTTATATATATATATGTATATGCCTTGTGTTTTCCCAGAAAAAGTTATATAATTGGTTATAAGTTTTGAAATATTATGTTAAGTGTTATAATTAGACTATGTACTTGTTAATTGCATATCCTATGGTTGGTGCTGCAGACGTACAGTTAAGTTCAGGTAAGTTGTGGTGTTACTTGGAATGATTAGGTTATGGCATGATTGTATTGTGTTTTGCGAAACTCCGACATTGTCGTACAGGTTGCCAAATAAGTAAGTCCGACATTGTCGTATAGGTTGCCTATGAGTCGTACAAGTTGCGTTAGGAAACTCCGACTCATGTGATATCATAGATTGATTGACGTGTCGTACATACCACTATAGGTGGTTTCGACATAGTTTTTCCGTACAGGCCACATTAGGTGGATCCGGCTAAACAGATTTGATGAAATTTCAGCCGTACAGGCCACATTAGGTGGATCCAGCTAAATATACTTGATGAGCTGTAGATTCAGCCTTGCAGGCCACCAAAGGTGGATTCGGCTGACATATTGTTACTCTTCGTTATATTTCATTCGAATGCTTCAATTATTCATATAAGATTTATATGGCATCATTTTGAGACTTTGAATGGTGGAAATGATTTTAGTTTACATATGAGTTTATGTTTCCTATGTTCTGCGAAAATATACAAGTTTTACAGCGAGGGGTTAGAACTTTGAGAAAATGCAATGTTTTTGAAAAGCTTTATTTTTGCCCACTCACACTTTTTGTTTTGCGCCCTTCCAGGTTCTAGGTTGGAGTGATTGCTGGTGGCTTACGAGGGCGGGATGACGGTTCTGACATTCTGTAGTTTATGTAGGACCATCTTTCTGGTATTGTATAATTAGCATTTGTCCTGCATGGACTGCACTTAGGCTACTTATGCTCTGATTGTAGGTTATCACACTTAAATCTCGTCACTTGCACTATAGTGTTTGTCTAGACTAAACTAGTTACTTTGATTTTGTTTTTATTACTCGCATTATTATGTTTTTATTCCTTCCGTACTGTGCACATGGCTACGTCACCCTCACGTGACGGCCAACACGCCTTGATTTAGGTCGGGGTGTATCACTTAATACACTATACATTTACTTTTTAAATTAAAACTTATCTTAACTCACCCGCATATTTTCTATTGCTACCCTCACACCTCACATTCTCATACACCGACCCACAATCATCAATTAACCACACGTCAAACTCTTCGTCTATTTCAAACAAAAGAATAATCTACATTTTAAAGACAAGAAAGATGAATTAAATGTTGCATATAATCTCCATCCTACCGTTTGATTTATATTGACATTCAAGTGCCCTTTCAAATTTTCTTGAACAATCACGTTGGATTCCAAGAAGCCTGATGCATAAACGGTAGGAAATGTTCTTATAAGGTCATGCCAATTTGTGTAAATAGATTTCCCGAGATTTGTAAAAGGAACACATTTGTTTGTTTAAAAACTGCCAACCAATGTAGATTGAATTTCTTCCATTCTAACCAGCCAAGAGACATTGAATTTCTTCATCATCAAACAACCACAATAGCATTGCAGTTAATTAAAATTTTAAATTTTACAACATTCTTCACTTTTCTTCATATTGCTTAGATTTCAATTAGAGCAGGGCTTTGCTAAAAGTCAATTTTATATGTCATCTTCTTGAATGCCAAAACCAACTAATGAACAAGGAGTGAAAACTCGATTTTATGCTCCGTCAGTCAAAAATAATATTTCTTCATGAATGTGACTTTGTTTTTAGGGTTTTGTTAAAAAGTGGAGAGGGAAAGTGATTGTGAAGACTTGAATAGTCATATCATATTAGAGTTACAAGTTATTTAGTAAATGGAGAGAGAGAGAGAGAGAGAGAGAGAGAGAGAGAGAGAGAGAGAGAGAGAGAGAGAGAGAGAGAGAGAGAGAGAGAGAGAGAGAGAGAGAGAGAGAGAGAGAGAGAGAGAGAGAGAGAGAGAGAGAGAGAGAGAGAGAGAGAGAGAGAGAGAGAGAGAGAGAGAGAGAGAGATTGTTGGGCTTGGTATTGCAGATACTTATGGGTTTTTTCGGGCCTTGTATGCTTTAGCTGTGGCCTTTTTCTTTTAATGCTATTGTTGTATCTTCCATGGTTTTTATATAACTAGTTAAATAATACTTGGATAAGCAATCGTTGTTTGGAATTGGGTTTAGAATTAATTAAACACAATTATGCAAATGAAAGCATATAAAATATTTTCAAACATGTGCTTAGCAATAGTTGGAACAACCTATTTGAAGAAGTTGAGGTTCTAACATAAAACCAATTAGCAATATGGGAAGTAGCCCAACTTCTTATAAGCCCATACAAGGTCTCTCCTCTCATCAATGTGGATTTCGACAACCTGCTCTGATACCACGAAGAAAGTTGAAGTTCCACCATAAAACCAATAAGCAATATGGGATGAAGCACAACCTCTTATAAATCCATGCAATCCCATCAATGTTGAATTCATTCTTAACACTACTATACCACAAAGACAGAATAATGAGTTTGCAGATCATATATTATATAGAATGTACCTTTTCTTTTTGCACTGGGTGCTCAATCACATCCTTTTTAGTTGGTCATCACTGAACTTCTCATGCTCAATCCATTTCAGTTAGGCAAGTGGAGCACTATGTTTTGTTCTTCTTTGTCTTACTTTTTTTTCTTAATAATCTAGTGGTGCACTAACATTTAATAATCGTAAACCCTGATTTGAAGTTCAAACTTCAAAATACCGGCCACAACTCATACATTAGAAGAAATTAATTCACAATAACAAAATCTTTTATTCCACGTTCATTTAACGTAATAGATATTAGTCTAGTGTGTATTCCTTTTCACTTGAATGTGAGAGGTTTTAGGTTTAATTCTCGTCAAAGGCATATTTGAACCACATTGCTAGCCAGTGTGAGGCTTAACCAACTACCTCACCTCCTTAGTATAGATAATATCGTTTGTTCAAAAAAAAAAAAAGTAGTAGATATTAGTCACATTTTTTGTTGACATGTAGAATTTATGTAGAATCGACCTACACAAAATAGGTCTCACATTTATTAAAAATGTGGTCATAACAGTGTGACAGGCGCAGGATAACAAAATAGACTGAGCTAGAAACTTGGTATGTTGGACTAGAGCTCCATGGTAGCTTTACTCATACAGACCAAACTTGGTATATCGTTTGTTTAATCACATACCATACGACTGACAATAATTATGATACAAAACTTGCATCCCTATTTGTTGGTCCTATATAAATATTTGTATCGATATATACTTGAGTCCTTGACCATATAGCTATAAGCCAATACCAAATCCTCACAAGTCACAATCTATGCTTCAAAAAAGCAGCATTATCAGACACCAACTGCCCCTTCGATTTTGGTGGAACCTTACAAGGCAGTAAACTAAACGTCGCCGGGTGCAGGCAACTTCTAGGGTTCACGAAAAACAAGGCACACTCCTCCACTGATCTTTGATCAGCAAGATGCTGAATACAGTTCTTCCTCAAGTCAAGAACCCCATTTTTTATCAGCTTCCTACAAATAGGCCCGACAGACGTGAAATAGTTGTTGGACAGCGATAAATTGACCAAATTTCCTAGTTCGCACACCACCTCCGGCACCTTTCCATACAGTAAGTTTCCGGCAAAATTAAGTTTCTCCATCTTGTCCAAGCATCCCAATGAACAGGGTAGCGGGCCGGTCAATAGGTTGTTTCCGGCATCAAAAAGTGTTGCATCTCTTAAAAACCCTAGTTCATAAGGGATGCAACCTGTGATCAAATTGTTCAATAATAGTACTTCTTTCAACGATGATGCGCTGCCGATGCTTTTTGGGATTGGGCCGGTGAATCTGTTGTTGGCTAAAGTGAGATAAAGGGCTGGTGTAGCTCCAAGGTTGTCCGGGAGTTTTTGTATGAAATTGTTGTTATTAATGAAAAGTACGTCTAGGGTTTGCTTGAAAATTTGGGGTGGTACGGACCCAGTGAAGGAATTGTAGCGGATGTCCAAGAATGATAGACTATTCATGGTGAGAACAGCAGTAGGAAAAGGGCCAGAGAAGTTGTTGTTGCTTATGTCAAGCTCATAGAGGTATTGGAGATTTGCAATTTTTGGAGAAACGATACCTGATCACGGTAATCAAATAAATGATAACAGAAATATTGAGAGTCTGAAAAATACGAAAAATATCAATCTCAAGAGATCTTACAAAATTTTGAGTGAAATGTACAAGAAGAAAATATCGAAAAAAATGTTGTACTACCTGAGAAGTTATTGGAGTTAGCATGAAAGAGTGCTAGGTCAGGAAGTTGATCGATGAAGCCGTCAAGAGTGGGAGCAATGAGCTGGAAGCCATTGAAATCTATGGAGGCAAGTGTAGTAGCGCTTTGATTGTCTGGAGGGTTATCACAGTAGAAACCCTTGTAGTTGCATATGTCGGAGCCAACCCAGGTTTTAGTGATGCCTAATGGGTCAGAAATGATCGTGTTCCTAAAGGTCATGATTATAGGGTAAACAAGAGCTAGTCTTTGGTCTACGAAGTTCAGAAGTTGGGGGATTAATGGAGGTAATGGGGGAAGGGGGACTAAAGGAAGTAATGGGGGAAGGGGGATTAAAGGAGGTAAGATTGATGAGCTTTCTAAATCTCTGCAAATTACACCATTAAAGAAACAAGGAATTAGGATGATGAAGGCAAGAAACAGATGTTCAATGTTTAGTAAAATGAAATTTCCCATTCGACAGAAGCGTGTTTTTGAGATTGAGAGATCAGACGAAGGTGGTAAGTGGTGACTAAAAGACAATGGTGATCGCTTGGTATTTTATAGGTGTTGATGTGATGGATAATGTGCTGCAGTCTAAATTTCATAATGGAAACGCCTCCATATGCTTAGCATTTCTGTTAGTGGATTCGAAACTATACAAAACACTATTGTTTTCCCACTCTTTTTGGCAGGTGAAGATTTCTCTCTCTCTCTCTGTGGAAAAGGGTGCATATGGAAGGGGAGATGAGTCATATGAATCATTAGATACTAGCACGTTTGTTGAAATCAGTGGAGTTCTGACGTTTACACTTGGTCTGTGGTATTAGAAGATGCTCTAAGACCTAATCTCTTTTCACTGCGGCATTCACGCCTGCCTGAATCACATTTAGACCATCTCCAAGTGGGCAAGAAGGTCAAGAAGCATTTTACTGTGCGGAATTTGAATACTTTGTCCTTTTTAGCAAATGATAAGACTCAAACCTAAGATTAATCTAAATTTTTTGACCCACTCTACACTTCAGCTATAACTTATGCTTACAAAAACCCTAAAGTGTTAAAAGTAAGCTGATTTTATTTAACGTTAACAATTTTAAATTCAGTTGTATCAAAAAAAGAAAGAAGAATTTCTTGTATTCATTTCCATCCATTTTCTTTCCCCTTTCGTCGGTGTGACGCATCATGACCACTAAGGTCATCGCCCCGTCCCTTTGTTCTGGTTTTTTTTTTTTCATTGCATTTGTGGTGTGACTGACTTATGTCATTAAAGCTCAAGGGAAACTTTTATAAGACGACAATATTGGCCAGTAATGCTTTATGACAAAAATGTTGCGAGGTCAAACATCAACATGTGCAAAAAATAAGTGTAGTGAATGGGTACTATTGAAGATAAAATAAGAGAAAATCAATTAAGGTGGTTTGGACTTATGAACTGAAAACCTACATATATGTTCCAGTTAGAAGATGCGATTATGAAACAGAGACTCAGAGCAAAAGGGGTAGAAGAAGACCTAGCTAGGAAGACTTGGAAAAAGAGTCTAAGAGCGAGAATGTAAGGATAATGTCCCACATCAGTGAGGGACCAAATCATGCAAGGGCTTATGAGGGGTTGGACTATTCTCCATATTGCCTATTGGTTTTATGGTGGAGCCCCAACTTAATTTCTTCATGGTATCAGAACAGGTTGCCCCACATGCTCCACGTACACCGTTTGTGTTGTCCACGTATTAAGCTTGAAAGTTCGCCATATGTGAGGGGCATGTGAGAATGTGAGGATAAAGTCCCACATTGGTGAGGGACCAAACCATTCAATGACTTATAAGAGGTTGGGCTACTCTCCATATTGTCAATTGGTTCTATTATGAAATCCAACTTTCTTCACCAAGTAGAGACATGAGTACTTGGAGCTAAGGAAAGACTTGGCACAAAACCGAGCACCTTGGTATTCAAGGATTCATATAACCGGCCTTGCTTAGTGAGATAAAGCTTTATTGTTATTAGTGAATTCTTTTTGTTGTTTTTTAGTTTAAACTAGAAAATAGTACCTGCGCGTTGCTGCGGGATTACAAATTGTATGAAAAATTATGTTTGAAGCATATAAAAGATTATGTCATAGAAGATTAATATCATTTAGAAAAAATTTGGACTATTTACATGAAAAAAATATTAAGGAATATTGGTTCAATCCAGCTAAAATGAACTGAAAATTTAAGCAATCGCACCCCGTGTCGTGAGAATAAGATCTTTTGGTAGAATAGCACTGGTTTTATGTTCGTTCCTTTTCACCATTGCAATTTCTTCTACAATAACTAGAAATTTACAAAAGTCACATAAAATCATTGTTATTTTGATATATACGCAAGAGCAGGCAACATTTGAAAACAAAATCGCCTAAATTTAAACTTTTCCCTTACCAAACCAGGGAGCTAAAACATGTAACTTAATATACAATGATTGTCATATGCATCATTGAATGAATACTAAGAGCCTTTTGTTATGTACTTGCCACTGCCTCTTTGATCAACTCTTCTTGATTTCTAACTTTTGAGTTGTGGTAGATTAGTGACACATGAATTCTCATTTGCAAACTACATTTTAGAACCAAGAACAAAACGCATTCATAAAAAAGAAAGAAATGTAGTGTTGTAAAGATGCAAAACATGAGAACAATAGTTTAAACAATTTAGATACAAATTCGAGTAGTTAACTTGAGTTTTAGGTTCAGCTAATTGAAAAATGCGGTGCAAACAAACTAAAAGTGGATCCTGGCCATGCTAATGAGATATTATGCATACAACACTTTTGCACATGTATAAAGCCTAGTAGAACGAATTCTTACTAACAATTTAGTGTGAAATATGGATAATGATTAAGACATTACTCACAGAAAGTGAATTGAAATGTATATCACTGGTAGCAGCAACAAAGACTAGGGTCATGAGATAATGAACAACCTTTCCACACTGCAAAGCGAATAAGAAAGATTATGAAACATTAGACTATTTATATGAAAAAAATAATTAGAGAATATTGTTTCAATCCAACTACAATGAATTGAAAATTTAACTAATCATACCCAATGTAGTGAGAATAAGATTTTTGGCTAGGATAACACCACTTTTTTCTTTGTTCCCATTCACCATTGCAATTTCTACTACAATAATTACAAATTAGGCATAAGTTAGTAGACTAATTGCTAGGATGGATAAAACACTTTCAACAACTAAAAGCTTTATACTCTACGTATGAAATTGTACAACACAATCTGAAAAATCTGACCGCATTCTTTGACCACCTTTTACCAAGCAATATAAAATCATTTGGAACACAGAAGGGAAAGTATTAATTCATACCATATGATACAAAATCGTAAAAAAGCATGTAAGGTCATTCTTAAAATACCTAAAATATAAGGGTAGATGGATGCCCGTATTTAACATTAAGAGTACACAAAAAATTAAAGATTCAGTCGATCAGAACAAAAGTTTAAACAATTTAGATACAAATTTGAACACTTAGCTTGAGATTTGATCCCCACCAACGCACAAAGGAAAACAAAAATTAAATTGTGAATGCAATAAGTTAGAAGTCCTTCCAAACAATGTTAAAATAAGGGAGGCATACCAATTTCCTCAACTTCATAGGCAGCAATTTCTGAAGGCACATGAACGAACACCTTCTGACTTTTCTGGGTAGCATTTTGTACCCATACCGAAATGTTGATTCAAATTTGTAGCATTAAAACCAGATTTCAAGTTAAGAAAAGCAATGTCAAAAAATTGTGATTCTACCTCTTTAACCTCTTCAACAACATAGTAAGCTTTTGTGGGTATTCCCGGGTCCTTTGGTTGGACATCTATTATGACCAAGACATGATTTGAAACATAGTTGAAAATCAAAAGGAAAGCATGATCACTAGTAAAAAATACACTTTGCGTGACGTAGGTCTGTCGTCGCGCAAAAAATTGCCCGACGAATCATCGTCTCGCGCCAAGCGTCGCGCTAAGCCTGTGAAAGCATGGTTTGCGCGACGAAGTAATAATCTACGTCACGTGAAGTGGGTTTGCGTGACGCACTTCTGCGTCACGCTAAGTCGGTTTGCGTGACGCAGGAGTGGGTTTGCGTGACGCAGTATTTGCGCGACGAAGAAGATCCATAAGTCACGCAAACCCACTTTGCGTGACTTATGGATCTTCTTCGTCGTGCAAACTCCTTTTTTTTTTGACTTTGATTTAATTTTTAATAAATATTGTAATTCAATTCTAACAATAAATAATAAACCAAGAAAAAATATTTAATTATAAACTATATGAAAATGTGCATACGAGATGTCCGAACAAAAAAAGAAAAAAACTACAATAAGTAGTCTTCTAGGTTTGATACATCAGACTACTGGGTATCAGGTTGGGCGAAGTGGCTGGGAGGTTGAAGGTGGAGCAAGATCAGGTGTTGGCAGCTGGATTTGGAGACCGGACATTGCTAAGGCATGTACAATCGTACTCATCTGGGCCTTCACCTGTTCGTTCTCGGCCCTTAACTGCTCGTTCTGAGACTCTATTTGCTCGTTCTGGGCCTTTATTTGCTCGTCCTGGGCTGCAAGCTAATCTTTTAGGGTTGTCACTTCCTCCTTCAGGGCATTGACCTCTCATGTGGTCGATCTAGAAGAGGAGGCACCCGTCTCACGAACCCGCGCCTTCCCCTTACCCCTGAACAACCTTGCCATGACGACGACCCAACTTCTGTTTTAGGACCTCAGTCATGATCTCAAAACCTACATCCTCGGGTACAGTGACATCCTCGATCGGGGTCTCTGGGGGAAGCTGTGATGTTGCTTCTTGGAGAACAGCATCGCCCGTTTCCACCATAGCAGCTTGTAATAATAAAGAAAAAACATATAATGTTCAATAACAAAATATAAATAATATTTGAACATTTCATAAATATAAGAATAATAACAGTTACATATACTTACATGAAGCTGCTCAGTGGTCTCATTACCAGGTCGAACGTAAACTTCCTTGAACATGTCGATCTCTAGGAACTTAGAACCCGCTTGAAGAAAAAAAAACATTAAGAAAATTTTATTAATCAATAATAAAAAATAAATTGTATAAAATTTCAAAATCAATATACTTTTACCTGACGTCGTGCCTCAAGCCTATAAGAAAAGGGCTTCGAACCAGAATGGTGAAGAAGTGTCTTTGAGTCTCGAGCTATCTTGCCAGCAACAGATTTCTTATGTTGGGTCCATAAAATGATTGCAGAGCCATTCCCAATCCTCCGACCGTTCCTCTAACTCGGGTGGGCAACCCTTTAGGCGAGCAGTTTGTGGATCATCAAATTTCTTAAAATACGCATGAAGATCGCTCTTCCAATTTTTGTACTGGTTTGCGAAGGTCTCGTCCAAGTAGGTGATGACCTCGGGGGATATGTCCTTAAAATCAAAATTGACCTACAAATATGAAAAATAATAAAATAATAGAAAAAAATTTAATAATATTAAGATAATATAATTTGGTTTACAATATTTGTAAACATAATTAAAAAAATGATAAAATGCTAAAAATTAATATACTAACCGACAACTTGTCTCGCACCAATATCTTCGTCTCCTGGGGAATTTCTGCCCAAGTCCCCCACCGCATAGGACAATAACTCCGAATAACACAACCACAGCTAGTAGCGACGATGCTATGTTGCTGTGAGGTAGCCGCTCCACGATGTCGCAAGTCATACGCAATCTTGATCAAGGAGGCGGACAGACGTACACTCTATGCCGTCTTCAGCATTCGATTAGGCCACCTGGTCTTTTTTTTAGCTGCTCAAAAAAACTTAAATGGTGAAAACCCTAAGCTTAAATTTCTACAGAAAATTCTGCAAAACCTCCCCTATTGTATATCATTTCCCAAAACCTTAAAAAAGTAAAATAACAGTAATTCACAACCCGCAACACATTTTCACAATCCAGCAAATTTTCAGAATCATGAAATAATAGTTTTAAATGAAAAAAAATACAACGTAGTGAGAATTAGAAAAAACTACCTGGCTGGGAGCCCCCACCCTCGACTATGGATGACGAGGAAGTGTGAACAGGATGCTTCGAACCGCGGCGGCGCCAGTGAGGCCGCCGTGCACTGAGCGACTGAACACACACTGATGACGTCGATGATATGGGCACCTGGGACGCCGTAGCAGTAGCCTCAGTAAGGGGTGAAGGCTCCCCAATCAATGGAGCACTCGCGGCTGGAGCACTCACGGCTGGGGTAGTAGATGCTGATAATGCGGGAGGCGCATTGGTCACACTCCTACGACGAGTGATCAACTGCGACATCTATACACTTTTTGAACCATAAAAATATAACATTAGAAACTAATCCTTTCTTGCATTTGAAACTAGAAGAAAAAAGCAAAGCAAACTGAACGAATAAACCATGTGTGAAAAAAGCAAAGAAAATTGAACAAACATTAACAGAAGATTAAAAAGTGTAATGAATCCGTTAATAAATGTGGGTTTCATAAATGTTCTATTAACAGTGTACACTTAAAGACGCGCATGGATGACTATCCAATAACATTAAGTACTCATAAACGCCCTTTTACAGTAAACAAACTTGATTAATTTAGCATTATTTACTGAGCTTGATTAATGTAACTGAAGATTATTAGTTCATAAGCAAGAGAGAGGATACATATTAAGAAAAATAGATATGATTCCTACTTCTTATTTACTGAGCACGTACATATTATATTAGTTTGTTAATCCTTTAAAATGAGTTAAACTAGGCAGGAGTTAAAGCTGAGCATCAATCAACCAGACATAACATCAAGAGAGTGAATAATATGTCCCTTATTCAACTACAAAATCCCAACCAAAAGTCAAAAAAAATAAATCCCCTAAATTTGCTTTCCAAAGATAAATAACATTAATTAATGGCAGCGAATGCTTAAGAAAGTTATACAGATAATAATTATGTACCAAAATTGGAGGAGAAAGCGTTGAACATGTGTTCGAGAGACACCTCCCTCAACCAATACCCAAACAAATCTGTTACATATGTTTAGGCTCAGATAGATTTAGGCCTTTATATATGCCTTTTATGCATTTGTCTACCAGCATTGTATACTTCTCTTTTGAGAGAATAAACTTGATTCAAATCTAATAAATCTTGCAAAATGTAATACACAGCCCCACAATTACATGCAATGCAATCGCACCTTAATCTCAGTCAGTTGCAAGTTGCAACTTGCGCTTTCAATTTCAACAGCAACAATCACATTCCCTGAAACAGAAACATTCAAAGCTTTTTTGGCATTATGCAATAATCATTTCTTTGAGCAACATAGTAAACAAGTAAGCAGATGAGGGTAATAGAGCATACTTATATCAAACTAACCGTTAGGGGTTCAACTCTATATGATTTAAGAATCCAAGGGACAGGGTTGAGACTTCAGAGAGATAAAGTTTACAAAAAAAAAAAAATCCAAGGGACAGGGTTGCAGTTCATGCACAATGCAACTAGTCCTAACCCATAATACACATAAAATCCAACGTCAAGAACCACAACCCATATTCCCATAATGAGTGATCAAGTGATCAAGTGATCTTGCAACTATAAATTACTCGAGTCACTATATATATATATATATTGACTTGTGACAAAATATGAAATCATTTTGATGTTACTGTCATCTCTAAATCATCATTAATTTGGTATAATAGGGGCAGGGAGTCCAAAACAACACGGCTATTAGGCTAATTGAGACAAGAGTTGGTCCATCATCCTAATTCGAAACCAACACGGCTGCACCCACCCTAATTCGAAACCCACATAGCCTCAAACCCTCACAAATCCGAAACCCTATCAAATCAGAACCAACATCCAATTTTATCTGGAGATTTCAACAAAGTACTCAGAAATCAACATGCAATTTGAAGTCACAAATAAGACACTACTGAGAATCCTAAGCCAAATTGTACGTAGCTACTCTAGGGGCTGGAGCACACATCTTCCAGACGTCCCATGGGCCTATCGCACATCTCCAAGGAACGCTACAGGTTTCTCACCCTACTCCTTAGTGTATGGGTCCGCTATTTCCCCTGTGCAAATGATGATGCCCACAACGATAGATTCAGCATTCAACGGCGTGGAATGGGACGCTGTCGCATGCGCAAGCTAGAGGTGGAAAGACCTAGAGTTACTCGAGGAAAAAAGGGTAGAATTAGCTAGGAAAATGGCCCTATACCACTAACAGGTTACCAAAGCCTATAGTCGCACAATTAAGCCACACAACTTCGAGGAATGAGATCTTGTCCTCAAGATAGCCGAGCATATAAAGAGGCAGATCTCCGAACCTTTGACGTTCGCCCCACACTGGGAAAGACATTTTGTGATCAAGGAAGCCTATTGAAGTGGTTACTACTACTTGACTTCAGTCAAGAAAGGTATGCTAACGGAACCTATCAATGCAAAGTGGCTAAAGAACAAGCTCCTTCGATGCAATGATCATTTTGCTTACTCCATGAGGCCTTGTAAAGCCATGCAACAATTGATGTACCCCAAATTTTTATGAAATGAAGGAGCATTTTGTCAAAATATTTGGTACATTCGTTTCTTTACATTGGCAAGAGTAACTAGAAGGATTTCTTCTAAACAAGTTATAGCAGTAATCATGCCAAAGGTATAATAAAAGCCCACACCAAGCCTATCAATGCAAAATCAATGCTAAGCAAGTTGCTCAATGGTTCAATGCTTATGCAATATACCAAGCCAACAAGCCATGCAAAACCATTGAGTCAAGCGACTAAAGCTTTTCCAAAAGCTATACTTATGCAACATGCCAAAGCCTATCAATGCAAAATCAATGCTAAGCAAGCTGCTTAAGGGTTCAATGCTCATGCAATATGCCAAGCCAACACGCCATGCAAAGCCATTGAGTCAAGCAACTAAATATTGTCCAAAAGCTATACTTATGCAACATGCCAAAGCCTATCAATGCAAAATCAATGCTAAGCAAGTTGCTCAATGGTTCAATGCTCATGCATTATGCCAAGCCAACACGCCATGCAAAACCATTGGGTCAAGCAACTAAAGCTTGTCCAAAAGCTATACTTATGCAACATGCTAAAGCCTATCAATGCAAAATTAATGCCAAGCTTAACATTGCAAAGCCCAATGCTAAGCAAGCCAAGCTTTCTTGAGTTGCTCTGCTTCCTTATGGAAGCTACGACATCTTTTTCATCTTTCCTCAGGGTAGCTCGCTGGCAAAATGCCAAGCGGTAGGATTAGCTATTTCCCCCTGGAAAGCAGGCAAAAGCTTAAACCTGTGTCTCAGAAGCTCTAAATAGAAGTCTACCCAACAAATTCTCATGCACGAAAAAGCCAATATCATGGCAAGAAAAAAAAAGAGATCACAAGCATTATGATAAAATCAACATCAACATCCAAAGCCAAAGGAAGAAGTCAAAGGCAAATAAGCAAAATACAACGCAAAGTATTGTTTGAAAAGCAATAAGCTAGCTGTCCAAATGGAAATTAAAAATAAAAGTAAAAGTGAAGTGAGAAAAACGACTTTCTTCATGGCCCGCTACTTCAACATCTCAAGGTTCATGCTCTGCCAAGAAAAAGAAGCCGATGGTTAGAAAAATGCAAGTAGTCATGCAAAGCACGCAGTTGAGGGAAGGTGGGGAGTTAAGCTCCGAACACTACCTTTCAAAGGAATTGCTAGAGGTATTAACATGCAATTAATCTACCACAAGTTAAAGACAAGATGTTATTTCCTTAGAACTCCCATGAAGCAACCTCTTCAACTTGATCTTCTTGGCCTCTAGTTCCTTACGTTACAGTTCGAGAGCATGTTCCAGTTTGTTGACTTTAACGTATTGATCCAGGACACCTTTCTCCTTTCCAAGCTGGTGTCCAAACATGGTATCACATAACTCTCCCAGCCTCTTAACTAGAGAACCCACCGACATGCCCAAAGCGGCTACATCATTGATTATATCTCGTCAACATAGCAGCCTGTGCTAAGTGAGTTCTAATGAGGAAGTATCTTCATACCGTAAAGCAGAATCCCAAGTTATTCAAAGACTATCCCATGCATAAAGGGAGATAAACCTATCAAGCTCACATCTGCATCACCAGCGCGCTTAAAGAACTTGCCCAACGCCTCAACTAGTCCAGAATGAACCTTCACTCCCCTAAAGTCCACTCGGGAAGAGAAAGCCTCACCATAAGGAATCAGTTCCTCAATCGAACTTAGCACCCTGGCTCCATTGGCAATACTATGCTTGAGCTTCCTAAGGGCCTTGTGCCACAATGCCCACTCATCCACCGAAACTTGCTTCTCAGGGGAAAGAACCTCTAGAAAAGGTACGATTTCTGTTGGCTGAACAACGCTACCCATCGCAACATCTTCTGTAAGCTCGGGAGTAACACCACTGGGGGCTTCAACACCTACTATAGCCCCTACAACACCAGCATACACCTGCAGGGAAAACAAAGAAAATATGCACAAGTAAGGAAGCATATCAACAAGCAGAGGCACAAAGTAACCTAGCCCACAAAAGGTATCCAAGGCAGAATTCCAACAGATCAACATGCTTATACATGCGCATGCAAAAACGCGAAGAAGATACGCTAGGCGAAGTTTAGTTACTTCCTACGTGCACATGCAAGCTTAAGCAAAATAAAAATTCAAAGACTTAAAGAGGAAAACTGACAATAGCAAATTCACTCAAAAGCCAATATCAACGAAGAACAGGGAGACATACCTCTGTATCTTCCACTTCCACCTGAACGTCACCGTTCAAAAGCCCATCAACTTCATTGAGATCAACATCCTCTACTGCCATGATGCTATCCTTGCTGCTTAGTTCTTTGCCATTATTTTCACCCTTCCTTAGGGAAGCAATTTGAAGATAAAAAGAGGCTAGGAATCAGCTAAAGAGATGGAGAAAATAAAATCAAGATAAGAAGATAAGAAGTTAGCAAGAAATATGGAACATTATCTCAAACATTATCCAAAACCTTATCTTATCTTATCCAAACTACCTTATCTTGTCCTAACCTTATCCTACCTTGTTTTCAGCTACAAAGAGGACTCCTAATTACATTTAAACACCTAGAAATCAAATTTCTACAGTCCTTATCCTATTCCTACAAAGGTGCCACACATATCATCTTCTAGAAGCCCAAATACCTGCTGCAAGGAACCATCCTTTTCCCCCTTGGATTGTGCTCGAATTTAACCTTGTTCTTTGTGGATTTGGAGTCCTAAATCCCTCTCCAAAACTACCTTGGAGCCGTGCCTCTTCTCAGCCCTCTATATACAGCCATATGCACCACAATTAGACCACCACCCACCATCATTCACCACAATTCGTCCATCCTCCATCCACCACCACAATACACAACCACCCCTCACCACTCTCTCATCACAATACATTCACACCAATCTGCCCATTGTGCCGCAAATACCAAGGAGAAGAAGGACCTTGCCGTACCTAGTGGAGCTCTATTCTAGGTGTTTTCTATCCTTATACTTCAATGTTTAATTCAATTTGCTTGTGTGTAATTGTGAACATGAGAGGCTAAACTCGTTTTAGCTAGGGGCGATTTCAAAGCCATGATTATATATGTGACATGAATTGATTATCCAGTTATTATTTCATAAGTTATGAATGTAATTTGCTTAACTGTTTGATTCAAAACTTATTCTTGTATGTGGGTTAAGGTGGCCAACTTAGTTTGCATGCATGAATTTGATGCTAGAATATAAGGGAATTGCATAAAATGAACTTGTATTCATGAGTAGTAAAGGTTGCTAGTCACAATCGTGTTAAGTTAAATTCTGGGAAACGTATATGCTGTCATGTTTTCCTCGTCAATGCTTATGGTTTTCAATGAACTTAATGACATTTGAGTATGCTGTCATCAATAAGGATAATTTAGTTGGATACGTATTCTATTTAATTCAATGAACTTAGGAAAATCTGAAGGTTAATTAGTGCAATTCACGGTTAATCTGGGGCGTTGTCATTCATAATTTAGAAAGATAATAACTGGAAGTTGATTTGTGTTGCATATGTATCATGTGTGGAGAAATTCCCCCACACTTAGCTTTTGCTAGTCCTCGAGCAAAACAAACAAACAAAACATAACCTAGACCTTCCAACATTCGCCTCAGGGATTTCCAATGGTACATAACATATCAAAGATCATCACTCCCATAGATTTTAGTTATCTTTACCCTCGAGCACATACTTAATCACAGTCGCCACTTACTAGCTCACAATTAATCAATTAAAACAATGATTTGAATGTAGTAACTTGCCTTAGAGAATTCACCCAATTCCTTACAAGATACACTCTATTTTCACACAGATTTTCTGACTACACACCCTACACTAGTTATATGTGAGGAGATTGATGTAAACATGTAGACGAACACTCACATATGTTTATAGCAAAGAAAACAATTTCTGGAATTAATGCATGTGTATAGATATGATCTCATGAATGGAATGCTACTACTTAGATGCGAGAACCAGGGATACCATATGCTCATACCTATCCCAAACTCCACTTTATTGAAACACACAACACCCAAGATAGAAGTATAGGGTTGAAATGGGGCTAAGGGTAATGGTTAACAAAGAAAGGTAAGGATAAACAAACGTTCTTAAAGCAATAGCAAGCAAAGTAATGAAATTGACACTTAGAATCCACTTTTGAATGCAAAAATCAACTTTAAACACAAGGGGAAGATGCACGCAACATTTAGGGCCGATTTCAACTTTTTGGACCCTTTCTTCAACAACCAAAACTTGTGAGCTTATTCTCACTTATTTCCAACACTTTTCTTTCTTTTCTTCATACTTTTCTTTTTCTACCCGTGCACATTTTTCTTTTCTTTGCACATCTCTTATACAAAATCTTTCCCCCACACTCGTTTTCTTCAATATGGTGATCAAAAGGAATTTCCTTCTAAGTTATGCTCCACTATGCTCCAAGAACAAGGGTATGGATGGTCCTATTCTAGGCTTGGTGGGGTAAAACGTGGCTAACAAAGAACATAGGCTAAAACAAGGCTCAACGGGGTTAAACCTACAAAACATAATGCAAAGGGTAAGGCTTTTTGGCTCTGGTTTAGACTAATAACTTCATCTTGTTCATGTGTTATGCTAATCAATTTTATGCTTTGAATGAAACGGGCATGAGTTCTAGTATTTGGAACTATACTGATGGAACGCCTTCTAAGTAGCAACCAAGCAAAGAATAATGAGATCATGCAACGACTTTAGAAAACAACAAATGCACAGATTATTAACTCTCCAAAGAACGTTTTAGGCTCAAGTCTCTCAGGGTTGTAGCGTTAATTTGAGTTCCTTCCTTCAAGCATGTTACAAAAACTAATTTTTTTTCTTTGTGATTAAACATGAATTCGTAAGTTACAACTACAGCTAAGCATAAACCAAAGGCATATCAAACTTCCATCCATGTTTGTAACTTTCTTTAACAGTTATGCATTTAAAAACCAAATCCTCATCATTGTGTTGGAAGGTACCCTAAGACACAAACAAACACACAAAAACGACTCTAGAACAACTTTTTTTGGTATTTTTAACACATTTTTCGATTTTTTTCAAAATTTTCGGATTTTGCTTAAAGGACACATAAAAACACTCTAAAAACACTTAAAAACAGTGAAAACAACTTTAGAAGTGATAGGTGATAAAAACCCACGAATTTTACATGAAAACACTTTGTTTACCCCCCCCCCCCCCAAACTTAAATCAAACATTGTCCTCAATGTTTCAAACATATATGCACACATAAACAAACAAACAAACAAACAACTAACAAATAAGACACGAATTGCAAAGTAAAATCAATAAAGAGTAGAGTTTAGGAACATAAACACCTGGTTATAATGCCGGATCGTCCAAAGGCTCTTTATTGAATGCATGGGTTGCCTCCCAAGAAGCGCTTGCTTTAACGTCTTCCAGCCGGACGCATCTTCCTTCTAAGCTTGATTTGAGCATATAGCATGGAGTGGTATATTCTCCACGATATGCGCCTTGAAACGTCTATGCATTGAATGCTTGAATGGAAGGGGATAGTGATCCTTCCTGTTTTTGGTGTTTTGCTTCCTTAAGTCAATGTGAACTTTCCCACCACCTTTGGTTCGATTAAGTCCCTTCACCAAAGAGGGTAACAACCTATTAGTTGAAATGGGAATTGAAATTGGGATTGGAGACTTACCCATGTACTGCATTGAAGTGGCAGATTTGTCAAGAATTGCACAATGGTTGCTTTCGGCTAGATTGGGCTTTTTGAGGGGTGTGGCCGAATTTCCTACTCCAATTCCTTCTTCTTTGGTGGTTTGAAATCCATTCTTCTTGATTCGTGATGAACATTCCTGCCTTATATCTTTAATTACATTAATAGCACAACAAGAACGAACATCATTAGTATGCTCAACTGATTCAGAAATTTTAAAATTAATCATATCACCACCAAACTGCATCGTTACTGCTCCCTTAGCCACATCAATCTTCGTGTTGGCTGTTTTCATGAATGGCCGTCCAAGTAAGAGTGGCGGTGATGGAGAGTGGGCGGTTTCCTCCATGTCAAGCACATAAAAATCTGCAGGAAAAATCAAATGGTCTACCTGCACCAAAACATCCTCCAAAACTCCTTTTGGATATGCATTAGACCTATCGGCTAATTGAATAACAACACCATCCTTTTTGAGCTCTCCTAGATTCATAGATGCATAAACAGAATATGGCATGACATTAATTGATGCACCTAAATCTAGCATAGCATGTTCAAATTTAGCATTTCCAATAACACAAGGAATCGTAAAACTACCCGGATCTTTGCATTTAGGTGGTAGTTTTCTTTGTAAGATCGCAGAAACATTCTCACTTACCTGGACCACTTCTTTTTCCCGAATCCGTTTCCTTGTTGTACAAAGCTTCTTCAAAAACTTGGCATACTTTGGAATTTGCTTAATTGCATCAAGGAGCGGGATATTGACATGCATCTTTCTAAATGTCTCTAGAACGTCTTGTTCCTCCTCTTCGTTCTTTGATTGCATAAATCTGCTAGGAAAGGGCGCATTTAGTGGAATAGAACTAGAAAAGTTCGAATTTAGGCTTACCTTGGTGGTTTGGGACGGCCTAGGTGGTGTAGGTGGCTGCGGCAAGGGTTGTGCATCCCTTGCCGTGGCTTTGTTTCCTTCCTCTTCCTCGAGCAACAGCTTTTCGTCTTCCTTTCGGGCAGATTTGGATGGTTGTGGATTGGTTCCAACTTCTTTGCCACTTCTTAACGTAATGGCCTTGACGGTTTCAAAGCCTCATTTGGGATTCACAACGGTTGAACTAGGAAGTTTGCCTTGTTCTCTAAACTACCCTAGGAACTCTGAAATCTGCCCCATTTGTTTCTCCAATTCATTGACCTTTCGGGCTTGATTCTGCACTTCTTTGGCGTAATTATGCATGTCTTTGGCTTGATTTTCCTGTCCTTGCACCAAAGTAGTTAGTAATTGAATGACTTGAGCATTATCAAAAGCCGAACCTGAGTTATTTTGGGCAGATTGTTGTTGGGATTGCATTGGTGCATATGGCGTTTGAAACATTCCAGGGGGTGGGGGCCGAAATCCCTCTTGTTGTGCAGGTTGTTGAGGCTCTCTCCACTTCATGTTAGGGTGTTCTCTCCATCCGGGGTTGTATGTGTTCGAGTATGGATCGTTCCTTTGCTGATTTTGGCCTTGAAAACCTATGGCATTGGCACTTTCCCATCCTTCATTCTCAATCAATTGTGGACATTGATCATTGGGATGCCCTTGCATAGAGCACACGCCACACACACTTGGGTTGTTTCCTTGTATTTTGCATCCTTCCATAAACTGCGACAACATAGTAGTAAGGTTAGTTATTTGAGATTGCAAATCGGAATTAGAACTTACCTCATTTACTTGCTGCCGTGGGGTGTCTCTTTGGCCAACTCCCTCATATTGTTGTGCGTTCAAGGCTCGGTTCGAAATTAGAATCTTGGCAGCCAACGGTGTTTTGTCAACCAAAGCACCTCCTGCCGAGGCATCTAGCATTTGTCTTTCAATTGGAAAGAGTCCCTCGTAAAAGTATTGAATGAGAAGCTCTTCCTTCATTTGGTGCTGTGGACAAGATGCAACAAGGGCCTTGAAACGCTCATAATATGCCGGAAAGGATTCTCCTTGGTTTTGTTGTATGCCACTGATTTTCTTCCTTAAAAGAATGACACGTGATGTAGGGAAGAATTTCTCTAAAAACGCACGCTTCATACTCTCCCAAGAAGTGACGGTTCCGGGTGCCAATTCGTATAGCCAATCTTTAGCCTTGTCCAAAAGAGAGAATGGAAAGGCTTTCATCTTTAGAATACTCCCATCGATATTAATGGGTGTCATACTCGAACATACCACTTCAAACTCCTTAAGATGCTTGTTTGGATCTTCCATGGACAGCCCATGATATTTGGGAATGTGATGCAACAAGCTAGACTTCAATTCGAACTCATCGGTCTTTCCTTGAGCAGCCTCAGAGTATTGAATGCAAAGAGGTGCGGCATTGGCTAGTCCCGAGGCAGAAAGCTCTTTGATTGTACGATTGTCCGCTTCCATGGCTTGTTCTTCTTCTTCCTCTTCTTCAAATTCAGATTCGGCCTCTGAACTTGAACTAGGTGGGTTTGGTTCTGGTTGCTTCCTCTTTCTTCTCAACGTTCTTTCAAAATCGTCGTCAAAATCCAAGATGTTTGCACGAATAGGTTGAGAACTACGAGTCATAAACTAAGTACCTGAAACAAGAAAAACAAACAAAATCAGAATATGAAATAAAAACTTATGAAACAAACAAGGGATTAGCAATTTGCTAATCCCCGGCAACGGCGCCAAAATTTGATGTGTAAATTACTTAAACACACAAATTAAACCCTATTGATGACAATTGTAGTATATGACGCAAGTAGGGATCGTTCTAGGCCGGGGATTAACTAGGGATGCTAATCAACACAAATAAGACTCAAAAACACTAATTTAGACTCAACTAACAAGATTAAATGAAAGGGGGATTGGTTTGGACGAATTTAAACTAAAACAAACAGATTTTAAAAGCAAAACAGATTGAATACGAATTTGGGTGATTTAAATGGATGATGGACTAGCTAGGGAACCCTTCTCCACACATGATACATATGCAACACAAATCAACTTCCAGTTATTATCTTTCTAAATTATGAATGACAACGCCCCAGCCGTGAATTGCACTAATTAACCTTCAGATTTTCCTAAGTTCATTGAATTAGATAGAATACGTATCCAACCAAATTATCCTTATTGATGACAGCATACTCAAAGGTCATTAAGTTCGTTGAAAACCATAAGCATTGACGAGGAAAACATGACAGCATATACGTTTCCCATAATTTAACTTAACACGATGGTGACTAGCAACCTTTACTACTCATGAATACAAGTTCATTTTATGCAATTCCCTTATATTCTAGCATCAAATTCATGCATGCAAACTAAGTTGGCCACCTTAACCCACATACAAGAATAAGTTTTGAATCAAACAGTTAAGCAAATTACATTCATAACTTATGAAATAATAACTGGATAATCAATTCATGTCACATATATAATCGTGGCTTTGAAATTGCCCCTAGCTAAAACGAGTTTAGCCTCTCATGTTCACAATTACACACAAGCAAATTGAATTAAACATTGAAGTATAAGGATAGAAAACACCTAGAATAGAGCTCCACTAGGTACGGCAAGGTCCTTCTTCTCCTTGGTATTTGCGGCACAATGGGCAGATTGGTGTGAATGTATTGTGATGAGAGAGTGGTGAGGGGTGGTTGTGTATTGTGGTGGTGGATGGAGGATGGACGAATTGTGGTGAATGATGGTGGGTGGTGGTCTAATTATGGTGCATATGGCTGTATATATAGGGCTGAGAAGAGGCACGGCTCCAAGGTAGTTTTGGAGAGGGATTTAGGACTCCAAATCCACAAAGAACAAGGTTAAATTCGAGCACAATCCAAGGGGGAAAAAGATGGTTCCTTGCAGCAGGTATTTGGGCTTCTAGAAGATGATATGTGTGGCACCTTTGTAGGAATAGGATAAGGACTGTAGAAATCTGATTTCTAGGTGTTTAAATGTAATTAGGAGTCCTCTTTGTAGCTGAAAACAAGGTAGGATAAGGTTAGGACAAGATAAGGTAGTTTGGATAAGATAAGATAAGGTTTTGGATAATGTTTGAGATAATGTTCCATATTTCTTGCTAACTTCTTATCTTCTTATCTTGATTTTATTTTCTCCATCTCTTTAGCTGATTCCTAGCCTTTTTGATCTTCAAATTCATCCATCCACCTTGCTCCGTAAGTAAGCTATCCATTCTTGGCCCAAAATTGCTCTAGAATGCTCCAAATTGCCTCTTTTTGCTATCTTTGCCATTTGAACCTGAAAATGCACGAAAATGACTTAAAACACTCTAATAAGTAATAACTAACTACATAAATGCAAGAAAACAAGCTAACTAAGTTGCATAAATATGCTCCTATCAAAGCCTAAGGATGTCCCCCACTTCCAAGGTTCTCAGCACTTGTATTGCTGTTTTCCTCATCGGCCAAGCCTTCTCCAGTTGCCTCATTGCCGTTAGTTTCCCCAACGCTCCACTCTTCCTCACTTGCCTCAGTAATATCAAGGAACTTATGAGGTTTGGAAGTGTCAGAAGAGGCGAACGCTTAGGCACTCCTGGTACAATGAGCAGGGCTAGCATGAGCTACTTCCTTGGCAAAAGTCTTGGTTGTAACAAAAGTTATAATTAGTATACAACCATAAAGTAATGTAAGCAAGAAACAGGGGGATGAGACCAATTACTAAGCTTCAGCCTCCCCGAGGAACTTTCACTCTTCGATTTCTTTAGGGGTGGGGGAAGCATCAGGCTTACTACTGCGAGGACTGTCATTTACCATCGAGGCTTGAAGTGTTTCACTTCATCATCTGAGGCACAACATTTAAAGCACTAAGGAAAGACTTGGCGATGGCAGAGAAACACTTTAACCAATAAACAACATAGCCCTTGAAGATGTCGCTTACCTGGGTCTGGTTAACAATATACTCGAAATGACGAAAACATTCTGGAGGCTCATACACATAACTCCAAAATAAATTATTGAAAGAGGCCTCAACTTCAGTAGGGAAAGACATTGGCACATTTTGGTCAAAACCCAATTGGCGTCACACCCAAAAATGAGAGTAAACTGCACTCATTTCTTCGCTATCCTTCCCTTAGAAGGGAATTGAAGGAGCCAATAAAGCCAATGATTTTTCGGTGAGCGAAGGGAAATCCAGATTTTCAGAAAGAGGAATTAACGTCACACTTGCATCTTCTACATAGACAACATCAGTAAAAAACATCACGAAGGTAAAACCTTTAAGGACTGACATATATGGATGGAAAATAAAGTTGTTCGTGTCATCTATAAGCTCCAAGAAGTCCTGCTTCTTTGCCGAAATCTTCTCAAACCAACGATAATTAGTGGGAGCTTCTTAGGCAAATAAGAGGAGGAGTCAATAACGTAGCGGCTCTTTGCTCCGCCAAAAGGGTAAAGGAGCCTAAGAAACAACGATGCCAACGAAACCACGTGGCCACGTGCAATCGCCATGGCCCAAGAAATCACTTGGCGACTGAAGGTATACTTGCTATCACAGAAGACAAAACGGCCAAACCACAAACACAACATGGCCTCAAACCTGCAGTTCGGCTCTTGTTTCTTCTGCCAAAAGTGTTTGATCCATTTGTTAAAGCAAAAAGCCTTGCTCGAAGAAGTAGGAGCACCCCTCTTTAAAACATTAGAAGTGTTGTTGTTGGTAGAAAGAATATCATAGCGGAAGGGACCCACGTTACCCACAATTTGAAGATGCATAATGTTAGCAACATTCTTCAGGGTGAGGGTAAACTCTCCCAAAGCACAAATGAAGGTATGGGTCTATGTACTCCACCTCCTAACCACGTGGCAAAGAAGTTAGAGCTCAAGACGAACAACTTGTTTCTTAGTCATAAAGACAGCGTTTAAAACCTTGGCCCTTGTCAAGGTCGCACACTGGTTAGCAAAACCAAGCTCAGTATCCACCCAGTCTGCCCAACTAGTGGCCTTACCGTAGGAGAACTCAAAGTGGATTGGCATGACAGGAAACAACCCATTCTCGATGCAGCACAAGGAAATACACCTGGGATAAATAGGAGAAACCGAATCTAAGGAAGGCTATTCATTTTGAAAGTCTTGCTCTGAGAACCAAGAGGAGGTGGTGGCCTGCCTCGTCGAAGACGGTCCTCAGTAAGGACCCATCAACAACAGTTAGACACTTTGGTGATTCCGCAACCATTATGCACATATGAAAAACAAGCTTCAAATCACAGATATTACAAGCCAGTGTATCATGCAAGAAGAAATGTGCAAACATACAAGGCGAAATGCGACAAGAAATCTACCCCGGAAAGCAAACAAGCACATCCTAGAAGCAAGCAAACATGCCCGATGAAAGCAAAAGGGTACATGTATAAAATTCAAAGCCTTTCATGTAGAAGTCTAAGACTTTGACTTGAGACTACTTTCCCTACATGCTATCATGCAAAACACATGCATCTTTCCCTACACATGACATGCTATCAAGGCCCTAAAAAATCTAGCCAGGGAAAGTGAGATATACGTGTACCCATGCAAAAATAGGTTATATGTAGTCGAGCTAATCGTGCCAAGCAGATCAATGCAATTGATCAATAGATCCTGCTCAAGCACGCACCAACATGCAAAAAAGCTAGGCTAAATGACAATTACACAATATACATGGAAAGTAAGAGAGAAATTGTAGAGGGAAAATGCTTATGATTTCAAAGCAGCAAAATTACCCAAAGAGTGGAGTTCGATTTCCCGAAGGAAAGACCAACACCCCTTGTGCGTCCATGCTGAAAACGCAAAATCTTTGAAACACATAATCAAAAAGGAGATATGCATGCCTAATTCCATCACCATGGCAAACAGAGAAGACAAAAAGGAGAAGAAAATTCAAAAGGAGGTCAAGGGAAGAATTTCCTTACCTGAGCAAAGCCTTGTCACGAAGAAGCACGAACAATAGAACACAACCCAGCACAGAAGGTAGAGAAGAATTTTGAGAGAAAGCAATTATGAAAAATTTGAAGAATGAATGAGAATTAAAGGAGGAAAGGAAGAGCAAAGATGCATTAAATATTTATCATAGGGAGAAGAGTAGTTTGTAACGGTTACCAAGTGGAGGCGGGGGAATACCCGGAGTTTCTCCATATGATTGGACGTGCACGGGAAACAAGGGAGCACAATATCATAGATTTATCTACTGCCACACAAGAAGAAGATGAGTCTCATTAGGAAGCCCACATTAAAAAAAAAAAAAAAAAAAAAAAAAAAAAAAAAAGGGAAAGAAATCCCTTAGGCATGTGGTTGATTATTTAGCCCACTCAAGGTATCTCATAGCCCGAATAATCAAGGGGGATAATGTTGGGGCCCAAAAATGTCACACACTAACCCAACCAAGTCTCAAGGCCCAATTGTCATGCAAAGCGTACATTCAAGCCCAAACACATGCCAAGGCACAGGATGGACGAGCAATATATTTACTAACATGCCATGCCACGGTGTTTAAGCTGGATATTCACGCCATACTCATGCCTATTCATCACGCCATGCTTCCTTAGTCACAATTTATGCTAAGCCCAAGTCACATATTTGGGACTTGCCAAGTGGATTGTGATGTGGATGGTTACAGAAGGTTATCGGGCCTACGTGGAATCGGGGTCATGGAAAACTTTGGGCTGCTTGGGAGCTCAAAGATCCAAGCCCATACCCTTTGTATTTCACGCAGGCAACATTGAGAAAGAACTAGCCTAGTTTATCCCTTTCCCTAGCAAGCCAATCCCCTTAGTTAGGATTAAACTAGATTCTTGCATTAAATGCATGTTAAGCCCAGCAAGTTAGGCATTTAATGTTGACTTTTCCCAACTTGCACAGAAAGCTAACACGCAAATGCCATGAAGCACACTATCGAAATTAGTGTATGCGAAAGGCCGCCCTGGGAAAGCCGTGTCTTTGGAAGAAGCAATCTGTAAGCCTTAACAGTGTAGCTACCTTACACCAAATGGGGAATAATAGGATAGCTAGGGAGAAAGGAAGGGAAGACCAAGCCACAAAGGGATATTCCCTTGAAACCTAGAGAAGAAGCCTTCACTTACATAAGGAGGGAGAGAAGCCATTAGGCAGGAGGAGGAAGATTAGAGTAACACAAAGAGAGATAGGAGAAACGTAGGAAGAGAGAACCACCCAGAGAGTTCTACTTAGCCTAAAAGCATACTCCAAGCCCCAACCATCACCATCCATGTAATCTTAGTAATTTCCATAGCTTTCCATCAAACATCCCACCCATTAGAGGCCTTACTATCACCCTAGGAAAGCCCAGATTATCCAGCAAAGAATGCCATGCAACCATGCAAATCCATTCTCTCTCATGTAAACTTATAATCTTCTAACTTCCACACTGCGCTTCACTTGAGCAAGTCATTATCTTGATCTTTCACGCTATCATCGAGTCGTTGATGTTACCAAGGTATTTCCTAAGATAAGCTCTCTTTTGAAATATTTCGGGGCTTGTTGCGAATCCGCACCGAGGGAGACAAGAGGACGTTCTCAAAGCCCAAATCCACCTCGACCTAAAAGTCCCCCCAACAGAGTCTAGACATTGCTGGAATTAATTTCCATTGGAGTATCAATTGGCATGTTCAACATTGTTGGAATTAATGCACTTCCTTATTCCCAAGAACTTTAAAATTAAGAGCATCTCCAAAGGAGATGTCAAAATGCCAACATCAGTTATAACGGTAGAAAAAGACCACACTAATGTCCTCCAACCGAAATGCCAATTCCTATGTGGCATTGACATGAATTGGCAGCAAAGAGGTTGCTGTCAAATTTGATAGCAGCTTCAAAATTTGACATCTCCTTTGAAGATGGTTTTAAGAGTCTAGATGTTTCCAACAAGTTATTGTATTAGAGTTCCTAGACATTTCCACATTGTTGGCATTAATGCACATGTTCTTTTACTTCATTTTTTTGGAAGCTGTTTTTGCACGACCGTTTGTTGTATTCGTCGCGCAAGTACTGCTTGTGCGACGAGATTTGGTTCGTCAAGCAAATAGTTTTTTCTCCTAGTGGAGAATGACTATATTTTTTTACGGGTATTTAGATATGGGTCAAAAAAATCAACATAGTTATAAGGTTAAGTCCAGTGTATTATCTTTTCTCCACTTTTATTTCTTTTATACTTAGTTTATATATTTTTAAAAAATATTAAAGATAAATAAAAATCTTCTGATTTCATGCATCTTCTAATTTCAATAGAGCTACTTAATATCTTCTAACAAAAAACTAATATACTAACACAAATCCATTTGCAAAACATAGACCATAACTCAAAGTAACAAATATATGAATGTAGATTATACCTATAAGCGAGATATTAAATCTAACTAAAATGTACAAAAACATAATATACATACAAGCAAGACATATTAATTTTTTTGACACATGTTGATTATAAAAAAAAATTTGTCATATAGGTAGATAAATACCTATGATAAAGGTTGATTATAAAAATTAAAATTAAAAATAAAATCGATAAATGGGTTTAAAGCAAGAAGATGAACAAGAATTAACCAAAAAAATAAACAAAAGAAGAATTAATTAAAGAAATAATTAGAAAGAAATTTAATTTTTATAATAAATTTTATTATGAAAGAGATAATTATTGATAATAAATAATTCTAAACTTAAGGGAATGTTTGGTGGACCGGTCCGGAGAGGAGTTGATATTTCAGACTGGTTAGGCTAGGATTGGATTGGATGGCTACTCATCTGCTGCTTGGTGTAGACTCTCAAATTGACTAGGAAGGATGGGATTCAAAATGTGAAATCTTTTTTAGGTTAGAGAAAACGTGAAACAGATGAATCCCAAAAAACCAGAAAGAGCAGATCGAACCCACTCCTCCGCTCACGACCCCATGACGAAGCCCGACCCGTTCACGATGCCTTTCGCGAAGACACAGCAGCGTGGATCCTACTCGCGACAACCCATCCAAGTCTCCGCTCGCAACCTGCACATCAGATCAGATCCGCGACATCTCGACGACGACCCACCCACCCAACAATTCTGCTCGTACCCACCTCGCCCCTTGCAACCCATCACACTGCTCATGACCCGCAACCCACCCACGACGCCACGCCACTCACAGTTCGTTGTAGAATTGATGAGATTGGATGAATCTCTGAATATAGGAGATGAATCTCGGATTCGTAACCTGTGGTTCAGGTTGCGTTACGTAGCCCGTCCTGTTTTGGATTTGAATCCAGCACTCAAATCCTGTCCGTGATACAAATTGCTTCATCAAACACGGGTTGAGACTCAAATTCAAATTAATTAAGCCAGCCCACCAAACCGTAAACACAGAATGTGATATCAACAATCTGAAGTGCTCATTTTTCTGTATCCGCTGAAAGATCATGTTTTCAAAAAAAAAATTTGAAAAATGAAATCTAGTGCGAAGAATAGAGAGCAAACGATAATGATTCCTTCATGAAAGTTGTAAAACTTGTCAACTAATGATTGTATATTTTCTTTACATCTTCATACTTCTACATTAATTATTATTAATTTTGCACTCAAACAATAAACATTATTCATAAGGATTTTGAGGGTTTTAAAAATCTAAACGAAGATGTAACCAATGTCAAAGCATAGATGATGCAATTACAAGCGTTTGTATATTTTTTTTTTTCACATTTTTCACACTTTTACATTAATTATTATGTATTTTATATTTTTTCGCTCTTCAAGCGTTTGAACTTCCCCCTAAAACATAGGGTTTGTAGGGTTTTGAAAATTCAAATGACAATGTACTCATCGATGAAGCGTAGAGGATGCAACCACAAGCGTTTGCATTTTTTTTTCATATTTTTGGCTCTTCAAAATTAATTATTATGAATTTTTCAATGTGCTTTGGTATTTTTTATGTGCTTTGAAATTTTTTAATCTCACTTATACTATGGCTATACATCGTAGAAGGGCTTTTTAGTGGTTTAAAATTATCAAACTAAATTTTTTCTTATCAGGTTGAAATGGATTACACACGGATAAACCTATTAAGAATGTGTAATCCGATAATGATCCGATTAATTAACGTGTTGACTAGAAATCCGTTATTTCATGTCATTAGGAGTCGAGTTAATAAGTCGTGTAAGAAATTGTCAGGTTTAAAAAATATCACTAAATTAAGAGTTAATTCATCCGAATTTAATTTCTTCCCACTTAGTCTTTTACAAAATAAACAAATAACTAAAAAAACAGTGAATTTTTTTTTAATATTATCGAAATTTTGGACCATACCTGAAAGTTTGTTCCCAAGGAAGAGAACCTCATAAAGGGTTCTGGATGCTTGACCAATGCTTCTTGGGATCGGACCGGTGAAATTGTTGTTGGCAAAAGTGAAGTAATGGGCAGGTGAGGAGCCAAGATCGTCAGGGATCTGCTGAGTGAAACAGTTGTTGAGGAATAGCACATCAATGTCTAGTTTGATGACTCGGGCTGGGACCGGACCGGCAAAGAAGTTGAACCAGAGGTCCAAAAATGTCAAATTTGTTGCTGTTAAAACCTCGTACGGAAACCCTCCAGATAGCTTGTTGTTGCTGAGATCGAGCTCGTAGAAGTATCGAAGCATGGCAGTGCCAATCGGGACTGAGCCTGTGAAGTTGTTGGAGTTTGCATGGAAGAACACCAAGTCTTCTAACTTGTCAAGGAAGCCATCGAGTGGAAGTTTATTGTTGTCACCACCCAACATAGCCCCGTTGATGTCTATACCGGAGACTATTTTCTGCTTGTAGACAGGATGAAAGGCGCAGACAAAGCCCTTGTACCTGCAAACATTTACACCTTGCCATGTCTTTGCGAAGCCCTTTGGGTCGGACTTGATTTTTGCTACGAACCTTTTAACCACATTGAAGGCAACTTCAAGTCGCTCGCTTTCAAAGAGGGCCGGATGAAGGTGGCGGCGGTGATTTTGGTGGCAGTGGCGGCAGTGGCAGTGATGGAGGAGGAGGTGGTGGCAGTGATGGTGGCGGCGGGCATGGAGGGGGAGGAGGGGGATGACTATTAACCAAATAAATTTGGATTAGTTAGAGTTTGTTGGAAAAACAGTTAGAGTCAGGTGAAAGGGTAAAAATGTAAATCTGGTCATCATTATCTCTATATAACCATTGTTTAGAGACTTAGATGATAACATTGTATGTTCCTTACTATTTCTTGAACGTTTGAGTTTTGTATTAAGAAATCATGACTAATCTGTTAAGGTTGAAAATTTGCTGGGTATGATTACTATGAAGTTGAAGGAAGATAATTTTGCGAAATGGGCATTTTAGTTCGCGTCTGTGTTAAAAGATCATAAATTGTTTGGACATTTTGATGGCACTACTGTGTGTCCACCAAAATTTGTCATCCACACTGAAAGAGGTGTTACTTCTGAAATTACTGTTGCTTATGTTGAATGGGAATCCACAGATATGGCATTGTTGAGTCTTTTATTAGCTACTTTGTCTGATGAGGTTATTGAATATGTTCTTGGCTGTATAACGGCTTCTGAGGCTTGGTCGAATCTTGTGGATCGGTTAGCTTCAGTGTCTAAATCTCGAGTTAATCATTTAAAGACTGAACTGCATACAATTCATAAAGGAGGAGACTCGATTGATAGATATCTGTTAAGGTTGAAAAATATAAAGGATCAGTTAACTGCTGCTGGAGAGCTAATTTCTGATAATGATGTGATAATTTCTGGTATAGCTGGTTTACCAAGAGAATATGCAATAATTCGAACAGTGATATTAGCCAGAGAGTCATCCATTTCCTTGAAAGAATTTAGGGCTCTGTTGCTTGGGGCTGAAAAAGAAATTGAAGGTGATTCAAGTGTTGTGTCGCAAGATCATTCGGCCTTGTATGTTCAAGTATCTCAGTTGTCAAAGGGGGATCATCTGCTTCAGGATCTAATCCTGCAAGGCATAGCCATTTACCAGCAACAACTAGGGGAATTCTTACTTCTCATCCATATCCACCATATTCTGCTGACAATGGTATCCAGCAATATCCACCACTACCTTTTGTCTTACCACAGCAATACCCGCATCCCTCAGTATCACACCAGTCACAGCAATACCCACAACCTTCAATACCACAATAGTTTCCTCTTCAAGTTCCTTATGGTTATGGGTATATAGGCAATGTCTCAAGCTTTGGTCCAAAGCCTCCATTTGTGCAGAAGCAAAATTATAAGAGTAATAACAGTTACAAGTCAAACACTGGCTTTCGAGGCAAGGGATACAATTCTGGTACTTCATCTAGATATTCATCTGGTAGTTCAAGGCAATATGGTTCAAATGTGTGGCACGGGAACACAGAAAACAGGTTGAGTGTCAGATCTGCAACAAGAGGGGACTTACTGCTGTTAATTGCTTTCACAGAAATGCTCATGGTCCAAACAATGGTTTTCAAATGGAATGCCAGATTTGTGGGAAACGTGGTCATTCAGCCCTAGAGTGTTATCACAGAGGGAATTATGTGTTCCAGGGTCAGCAACCACCTGCAACTCTAACAGCTATGACAGCACAGCAAACAGAACAACAGATTCCGCAGGATGCATGGATTGTTGATACTGGTGCATCTCACCATATCACTGCTGATGTCAACACACTGAGTCAAGTTACACCATTCCAAGGTTCTGATACAATTACAATTGGAAATGGGACAGGATTATCTATTGCAAATACTGGAGCCACTACAATTAAAACTAATTCTCATAATCTTGTTCTTAATAATGTTTTACATGTGCCAAATATTGCTCGAAGTTTGCTATCTGTTTAACAATTGTGTGCTGACAATCATAGCTGGTTTATATGTGATGAGAATGAGTTTTTTGTGCAGGACAAGAAGACAAGGGACATCTTGTACAGAGGAAAGAGTAGACCCAGACAATTGTTTCAAATCCCTGTTATCAAGCAGTCACAAGGAGTACAATCTGTGGTTCAGGGACATCATGCTTTTCTTAGGCAATTGGTGAAGTCAACTTTGTGGCATCAACGGTTTGGTCATCCTACTAATGAAATAATGTCTATCATGTTGAGACAGTCAAGTATACCACTAGAATTAGATGAGAGTCATAGTATATGTACCCATTGTATTCAAGGAAAGATGTGCAGACTTCCTTTCTCCAGTACTGAGAGGTACTACTCACCATTTGAAAATGTGCACTCAGATATTTGGGGCCCTTCTCCAGTTAAGACAATGGAGGGGTATAAATACTATGTAACTTTTGTTGATCAATATACAAAGTATACTTGGATTTTTCCCATGTATAACAAATTAGATGTGTATGCTATTTTTCTGAAATTCTATAATCTTGTTCATACACAGTTTGGTGTTGATATTAAATGTATTCAAACTGATGGTGGTGGAGAGTATACAAGTCATGCTTTTAAAGCTTTTCTTGATAAAAATGGTGTTGAACAAATGATTTCTTGCCCATACACTCCTCAACAGAATGAAGTAGTTGAAAGAAAACATAGGCACATAGTGGAAACTGCCATTACTCTTCTTGTTCAGGCTGGATTGCCAATTGATTTCTGGTACTATGCATGTGCACATGCTGTATTTTTCATTAATAGAATGCCATGTAAAGGGCTGTCCATGGAGTCACCTTATAAGAAACTGTATGACAAGGATCCAGAGTTGAAGAGTTTGAAAGTGTTTGGATCAACAGTATATCCATGGTTAAGACCTTACTCTGTCCACAAGTTACAACCAAGATCTGCACAGTGTGTGTTCTTAGGATATTCTGTAGGCTATAAAGGTGTGATTTGCTACAATATTCAGAATAAGAAGTGTGTCATCTCAAGACATGTTATCTTTGATGAGAGTATATTTCCTTATACACTTATAAAGTCTAGAGTTCAAGTACATACTCCAATTCAATCTCAGTATAGGAGTATAGTGGTACCTATTCCAGTGCAGCAGAGATCTTCACATCATGAGAATTCTAGTCATCAAGGGGGTTCAGTAGAATCGTTATCTGGTAATGGGACTGTAAATGGATCTTTATCAAATACAGTTCATTATAATGCACAGACACCAAGTTCTTCTTCAAACATAGACAGTTCTGGAACACAGGGATTTGAAACACAAGCCTCTACAGAAACTCTTTCCTCATCACAACATGCAGGTCCCTTGCTTCCTGTCCTTAATCCTGCTCAACTTCAGGTAATTCTTCCTATATCCCCACAACATACATCCTCTCAATCTCAGTCACAGCATAATTTTATTCAAACTAGGCTTAAGACTGGTGCTATACAGAGGAGAGATTACACATCGTTTCTTGTTGCATTACCTCAGTTAGCATCTCTTCGGGTTTTAAATGATGATACTAGGGATTCAAATAGCAATATATCATGTGGTTTTTCATTCTTGGCTGACATACATGAAGAAGAAGAACCAAAGACCTATAAAGCTGCATCAACTGTAGTTCACTAGCAAAAACCTAAGCAGAATATGATGCTTTAAAATCACAGGGTACATGGAAACTTGTTCTTCCTCCAAGTGATAGAGTTGTGATATGAAGTAAATGGGTGTATAAAGTAAAAAGAAATCCTGATGGGACAGTGTCAAGATATAAAGCTAGATTGGTGGCACAAGGTTTCAATCAAGAACAAGGACTAGATTATTCAGAAACGTTTAGTCTTGTGGTTCGACATTCAACTATGAGACTTATTCTAGCATTGGCAGCACAATTTCACTGAAGTTTAAGACAGTTAGATATTAAAAATGCCTTTTTGCATGGGGAGCTTGAAGAGGAAGTATATATGAAACAACCCCAAGGATTTGTGGATCAACAATATCCAAATCATGTGTGCAGATTGGTGAAATCATTGTATGGATTGAAACAAGCTCCAAGTGCTTGGAATTCAAAGTTTACAAGTTTTTTGCCTGCCCATGGTTTTAAAACTTCGATGTCCGATACAAGTTTGTTTGTTAAAATGGATGGGAGTGATGTGATTTTACTCCTTTTATACGTTGATGACATCATTTTAACTGGCTCTAATACTGAGAAGATCCAAGCTGTGACTGACAGTCTTGCATATGTGTTTGATTTAAAGGATATGGGCAAATTGACATATTTCTTGGGACTTAAGATTCACTATAATGGAGATGGATCTTTATTTGTGAATCAGTCGAAGTATACGAAGGAGTTGTTGAAAAAGGCTGGGATGGAGCACTGTAAACCAACCTCAACACCTTCTAAACCACATTCACAGTTACTTACAACTGAGAGAACACCATTGTCTAATCCTACACATTATAGGAGTCTGGTTGGAGCTTTGCAGTATCTTACCTTTACTAGGCCAGATATTGCACATTCAGTCAACGTTGTGTGCCAAAGAATGACCAATCCTAATGAGTCCCATATGCATCTAGTGAAAAGAATTATGAGGTATCTCCAGGGCTGAGTTCACTGTGGTCTACGATATACTCGATCTTCTGATTTTCAGATTAATGCATACTCCGATTCTGACTGGGTAGCAGATATTAACACAAGAAGATCCATTACTGGCTATGTAGTTTACTTGGGTTCAAATCCGATTTCATGGCAGTCAAATAAGCAGGCAATTGTGTCTCGAAGTTCCACAGAAGCTGAATATAAAGCTTTGGCCCACTGTGCTGCAGATGTATTTTGGATTAGATCTCTCCTTAAAGATGTACATCAAGTTCTAACACACCCTCCAACCTTGCACTGTGACAATCTCTCAGCCTTGGCATTATGTTCCAATCCAGTGTTCCATTCGAAGATTAAACATCTAGACACGGACTACCATTTTGTTCGTGAAAAAGTTCAAAAATGAGATCTTGTTGTTCAATACATATCAACAAATGAGCAGGTAGCCGATGTGTTCACAAAAGGATTGCATAGCCCAGTTTTCATTCAACATTGCACAAATCTTCGTATTAGCATATCTGATGGGGATCAATAATGCTCACAGCCGACAATAGCAGCAGCTAAAGGCATACTGGGTCCAACTATTCCTTATTAGAGTGTTAGCTCATCAGCTTATAACTACAAACACAACTTGGGAAATCCAAGTTCTGTTTGAGGGGGGAGTATTAACCAAATAAATTTGGATTAGTTAGAGTTTGTTGGAAAAACAGTTAGAGTCAGGTGAAAGGGTAAAAATGTAAATCTGCTCATCATTGTCTCTATATAACCACTGTTTAGAGACTTAGATGATAACATTGTATGTAAACATTTTCAGATCTTAGTGAATAATAGAATAGTTCTTCTCTCTTCGTCTCTTTCTCTCTCTCTCTCTCTCTCTCTTAATTCTTGTTCTTCGAGTGCTTTATCTTCTTCATCCCTGAGCTTTCATTGATTCTTGCATGTTAATAAGGACAATCTTCGTATTCGGGGGAGGGAGCAGGATGGCTGGCCTTACCTCCTCCTCCACCTATGATTATCTCCAAGGCTTCAACCTTATAATGGTACAAACATAAATGCACCAAAATTGTTGAGATCAAAAGTGAAGAAAAGAAAGAGCATGTCTGGTTGTTTAAGCTCAATGAATGAAGAGTGGTTCGAAATAGTGAGGAGATACTAATATGTCATAAAATAAAGGGATACTTTGGATGCGGTCTCTAATCCTTAACATTATTTGATTAAAATCTTAATAGTATTCAAAGTTTGATCAAAGTCCCTTGACTTTGTACACCTCATTATATTACTATTAATATTTATATTTTTATAGTTTTGACATTAATTGTTTGATATTTTATGAGATTTATAATCCTATAAATTTAAAATCCCTCATTATAATACTAATAGAAACGGTTACAATAAAAAAATTCAAATATTTTGATTGAATAAATGGATAAAAACTATGTAAAAATAATAAATAATAAATGGCAAAAGAATGTATCCATAGTGTTAAAAAAATTGGTACATTTCACATATAACAAAGTGGTACATTAATAAAGAAGAATGGGTACATTATAAATAAATTAGGGTACAGATAAAAGATTAAAAAAATTATGAGTACAAATGAATTTTAAAAAAAATATAGGCGCTAAAAGAAATTAATACATGGGTACAAAATAAAACTAAAAAGAAAATACTACAAATTTTAAAAAAATGTTGCAAATTAAAAGTGGGTACAAACTAAAAATATAAATATATGATACAAAGTTTAGGTATAAAACATAAATATACCATATCTAATTTTTCTATCATTGATTAAATATACAATGTCATGTGACGGTATACACATGGGTACAAACACAAATAAAACTTTAAAAAATTTGGGCACAAAAAGAAGCTAATATATGGGTACAAATTAAAAATGAAAAGAAAATTGGTACAAATTAAAAAATATTTGCAAATTAAAAATAGGTACAAACTAAAAATGAAAATATATGATAAAAAATTTAGCCATAAATATAAATATACTAATTGTAACATTTTTAACACTAAAGGAATATATTTAAAAATAAAAATATTTTATTATTCAAATAATTAATGACGTTATTAATAGTAATACCCAAGGACCTTGATCAAAAATTGAAAATGAATAGAATTTTAATCAATGGAGTAGTAAAAAGAAGGATGTAAACCTAATTTCTCCTAAAATAAATTTTGTATATTAAGGAGATTAAGAAGGAAGACTTCAAGAAAGAAAGAATAGTAAAGGGTCATGAGGAAACAGATAAACTTGACCCCCAAAAATGTTTGTCTGACGCTGAGAGTTGAGCTCTCATTGTTATACCAACAATACTTGACTACTTAAAGATGAGTATGAACTTCTACTCAAAACTCTTAGCGGTTTAATCATAGAGCTTTGTGCTTATGATCAAAATCGTTCATACTATAAATCACATTGTAAAGATCATTTCTGTAAAAAATAAATTAAAACTAAGGTCATTTAGTCAATCTATTGTAGTAAATACATAGACGATTCATAATGTTTTTACCAATACCGTTCATTTGTTTTTAAATAGTTTGATGACTAAACGACCTTAGTTTTAATTGATTTTTTGCATAGGCGACCTTTATAGGGTGATTTATAATATGAAAGGTTCTGATTATAAACACGAAGTTCTATAAATTGAAAACGAATAATTTTGAGAAATTTTGAGTAGGAGTTCTCACTCATCTTTAAGTAGCCAAGTATTGTTCTTGTTATACATTGATGTTTGCCATTCACTCTGATTCCTTGCATTATTTTTATATTTGCTTTATAAAGTCTATTGGTGGCCTACCAAAAGTTTAGAAGTTTGGCCTTTATTACAGTATTAGAATGGAAATATATGTCCAAATGAAGATTTTGTGCTTGAAAGAGAATTGCAGAAAAAGTAGGTTTATAGTAGTAAAATTGTTACTCTTACCGTATATATGTACCATCTCTTAAAGATAAGGCCCACATGTATTGGTGGGTTGTACCTATGTTAGAAAGATGGTACAAATGATGATACAAATATTTCATTACTCTTGTGGAAGTGATTGAAATTGGAAGAAAAATACACCACTTGACTTGCTTCATGGGAAAGAGCTGAACCATTTACTCAACATGCTGCTAGGATTAGATGAGATTATTATTTGTAAATTGTATTTAATTTATGTAAATGGTTCAACTGCTACAGATGTAAGATCCCACATGTGTGGATCCTGTAAGCCTTATATGTATATTCTCATCTCTAACTAGCACGAGGCCTTTTGGGAGCTCACTGGCTTCGGTTTCCGTAGGAACTCCGAAGTTAAGCGAGTAGCGCGCGAGAGCAATCCCATGATGGGTGACCCACTAGGAAGTTCTCGTGTGAGTTCCCAGAAACAAAACCGTGAGGACGTGGTAGGGGCCCAAAGCGGACAATATCGTGCTACGGCGAAGTTGAGCCTGGGATGTGGTGGGGGCTCGGACCGGGATGTGACAATTTGGTATCAGAGCTCATCCCTGGCCGGAAGTGTGCCGACGAGGACGTCGGGCTCCTAAGGGGGGTGGATTGTAAGATCCCACATCATCCAGGTGTGTGGATCCTGTAAGCCTTATATGTATATTCTCATATCTACCCATCGGAACTCCGAAGTTAAGCGAGTTCGCGTGAGAGCAATCCCATGATGGGTGACCCGCTGGGAAGTTCTCTTGTGAGTTCCCAGAAACAAAATCGTGAGGGTGTGGTCGGGGTCCAAAGCGGACAATATCGTGTTACAGCGGAGTCGAGCCCTAAATATGGTGGTGGCCCGGGCCAGGATGTGACAACAGGACTCTTGTAACTGTAGATCACCTTGTGAATAAAGCCATGTAAAGGTTACGTTTTCATCAATGAGAATCAGAAAGTTCACAGGAAGCATTGATGCTTCCACCGCTTGAGGTTGCTTTCAAAAAAACATAATAATAATAATAATAATAATAATAATTCCATCTAATCCTAGCAGCTGAACCATTTATTCAAGGGAGTTTTAACGAAAAGCTCGCGACAGGTAGAAAGAGGATAACTAAAGTGCTTTTCCAAAAAATGACTTGTCAATAATTTGTGACTCAGTCCTTTGACACGGGGTCGCAAACCCATAAACCCTAAGCTCTCTACTTCACAATTTCCACAAGAACAAAATACACATTGACTTCCAAGTCCATGCCACAACAATTATGCAATTTCTTTTGGAGGGTACCAAAACATGACACATAAGCTTCTGGATTGTTTCAACAAATGACACCAAAGTGGGCATAAGGGGTGAAGTTTGATTTCAATTTGGTACCCCTACAAACTAAAATATAGCATGACACAAACGTTTGGATTTTTTCAACACATGACACCCAAGTGGGCATAACGGGGTGAACTTTGATATTCAATTAGGTATTCCTCCTAGGCAATAGGCAACTCAATTCCCTTCAGTGAATCGTAACTACCCAAGTGCATCTCTATTCTTAAATTGAATAGCCTAGACAATTCGTATTACAATATTAGTATTTTTGTTATTTTATAAAATAATAAAAGATAACTTTATTTTTAATTTCAGATAATAATAAAAAATTGGTTGAAAGTATTTGAAAATATTAAAATGTATTGTAAAGTGGAAGAACATGGTCATGAATTTATAGAAAAAAAAATTATAATTTTTTAAGTTTTTAATCAGTATTTTTTGTAATTTTTAATAATTTCTATAATTTTTTAATAATTTAAGTTGTGGTTGACATCATGGTGATGTCACATAGGCAAGTTGTTGGGTTAGGCGATTATTGTCTGACTTCTTCATCGGGCTTGTGGATTGGGTTGCCTATCCCCAAGGCTATAGCAACAATGGATTCTGGAAAAACACTTTAAGTGATTTATGTAAGAAGCCCATATATGGTGCTTCTTCCAAAAATCACTTAAAGTGCTTTTAAAACTAAGAATTAATTTCACCAAAAACCCTTTCAGCCATTTTGAAAGCTCTTCCAAACAAATTCGAAACTACTACAATAATTTAGGAAACCAAACATTCTATTCACTAAGATATTGGACCGCAAGTAAAACGCCTTTAATAGGGTAAAACAAGTAGTTTTACTAAAAACACACACTAAGAGTAATATTTCCTTTATATATAATAAACAAAGCTTATCGGGATAAGAACATGGTGCCATATGGTATTGCCAATTGAAGTTATAATATGGATCTTGGGTACCATTATTTTAAGAATCCTCATGACCAATTGGAACTCGATTATTTGATGATATGATGAGAATCCCTAGGACTCGAATTATCTGTAATAACTCCTTGAGCTAGTTTTTTGGTTGATCCCACCCCTTATTTTACCAAAAATAAATAAAAAAGCCTAAAGGAGGAGCAAGAAAATTCAAACGTTGATTATGGATGTAAGAGTAAATGTTCTTAACTACTCTAACTCCAAGAACCAACACTATATAGGATTAGCAATTGGATTTTCAACAACAAATTTTTTGTTAGAGATAAAAAAAATAAAAAAAATAAAATCTTCGTTATAGTTGGTGAATGTAGTTGGGAAACCCAATTGCTAAATAATATAAGAGAGTAAACCAAAATTAAAGAGTAAAACTAGATATCACATGAAATACCCTCGCTTCAAATGTAACCCCAAACATTTGGGAAGTGTTTTGGCGTCTGCAAGATTGCTTGTTTCTTATTAATATTTAGAGCTTTCTCATACCCTTATCAATCCAATATGGCCTCGTTTCATATAGGGGATTAGATTGGAAATTAACAAGACTCGAAATTCAAGCATATTAAAAGTAGACGAGAATGATTTTTTGTTTTGAAGCTTCACCCCTCTAATCCTATCAATTTGAGGATGATTGGAATGCATAAGTTTTTATTTTGAATAAGTCATCTCCTACCTCCAAGCCGGTTACATTTTTTTTCATTTCTTTCGTCAACGTACCTAATGTCTTATATCCATTTCAATCCAATCCTAAACCAAATAAACCTATGCCAATTATTCAAAATAGTGTCTTATTCACCTATATATTATGATGAGGCCAAATGTAAATTAAAAGGATGCTTGCACAACTTTAGAAAGGTTTTGCTTGCATCGAATCTTGAAGTTGGAAAGGCGAAGGTTACAACGAGTAGGGAGGCGCGATCGAACCCTTGTCTTGGCCAAGTAGCTAGCACTGATTCAAAGCCAAGATGGTGAGGGTTTCAGCGGAGAGTGTGAGAAACATGACATTTTCTACAACTGCAGTCCTTATTATAAGCCAAGTGAAAGGTCCATACCGTAACAGACATTTTTACGTGAGGAAGGATACTCCTAGATCTCCAAGGGATAACTCAACCGGTTTCATATATCCAAAATTAGACAATATTTTGAACAAAAGTAAAATTGTTTTAGTTTTGATTCTTCACGTCACTGTAAAACCCTAAACACTAAACCATCATGTGTTACTGTACAAGTGGTAAGATATTTATGTTAAAAAAATAACAACTTAAAAAATAAAATTTTTCATCACTTATATAATAACACGTGGTATACCACCCATGATCCGGACACAATGAAAAATTTATCCATTTGGAGGTCAGTGTCTTAATCTCATATATATATATTTTAAATTTAATCGCTCCATATCAGTTATAGATGGTGCCCAAATTTCGGTGTTGATTCCTATGATCCCAATCTGATTCTCATCTGTTGTTCTCCTTCATGATCATTAATCATCCGGAGAGTTTACAATTGGTTGCTTCAAAATCACTTCCCTCCTGTTCTCCAATTTTGGTTGTCGCACTTGCAGCTTAGCCTGCCTGTCTATGTGCCTAAGCATATAACTTCTTATATTGATCCTCATCACATGTCGCTTACAGTAATATATGGACCCTTGAAGGTAAATCATCTAAAATATACTTTTGATAAACAATAGATATCTGCAGTCCCTAAGATATTTCTGTTGTTTCTTTGAGGCGCCATTTTTTTTTATGTACTCGGAACACTATCACATGACTTTATATACATTAAAGTTATGCACATGTGCATTTGATTGTTACTAATATATTCTAGACATGAGATCAATCATGTCGTCATATAAAATAATACATCAAGTAACTTATGTTCCGCATTGTTATATAATTGTTCTCTGTATAAATATTGGTGTGAAAGATACTAAGAAATGAGTGCTAGATCTATGGAGTAGAGTATTGATCACAGGATACAAGAACCAAATAATTGAAACAAAACAAACCAAAGGAGACAAGCGATGGATGGATGTTAGACCTGGCAGTTTCTGACACGACACGATGACACGACATGAAAACGACACGAAAATAACGGGTTTCGGGTCAACACGATAACTTATCGGGTCATTATCAGGTGACCCGTTAAGAACCCGTTAATAACGGGTTCTTAACAGGTATACACGTGGGTAACACGTGGGTGACCCGTTTCGACACGTTAAGAAAAAAATTATTTTGATAATTTTAAAGTTTAATTACTAAAAAATTTATTATAAAATATTAATATATACAATATATTCTATATTAAATATATAGTTTTGTATTATTATTCTATATAAGTTAAAAAAAAAAAAAGTTTTAGTCATTATTTATTTTTATTATGAGAGTTCTTTATTATCATTACTAAGACAATAAATTTTACTTAACATGTTCTTGTCCAAAATTAAAATAAACTAATATAGTATTTGTATAGACAATAACTAATAAGACATACATTATACATACAAGTATGAAAAATGTGAAAGAATATATAAACAATTGTGATTCATTATTATTCATATAAACACTTGCAATTTTTGGCGTATGCGATCTCAAAGCATATACAAACAAGTTTGACAGTTGGATCGTTGAAATTAGTTTCGTAGAATGCGTATCCCATCAAAACGATAGATTCACTAACACTTAGAGTTTATTTATACTTTCATTAAGTATAACATAAGATTTTGTGGTATCCACTAGTGTAAATATTTTAAATTGAAGATCGAATTCATTCATTGTATTCATATAGGGTCAAGGAGTGTAGATGTAAAAACTCATCAAAATCGGAGTTAAAATAACCGTTAAATCGTGATTTTTCGTTTATAACCGTCAAAAAGTTTTGTCCCATTACTTGATCTCTGAATGTTTGTTTTTTGTGATTTTAGGCGTATGCGATCTTGAAGCATATACAAACAAGTTTGATGGTTGGATCGTTGAAATTAGTTTCGTAGAATGCGTATCCCATCAAAACAATAGATTCACTAACACTTAAAAGTTTATTCATATTTTTATTAAGTATAACATAAGATTTTGTGATATCCACTAATGTAAATATTTTAAATTGAAGATCGAATTCATTCTTTGTATTCATATAGGGTCAAGGAGTGTAGCTGTAAAAAATCATCAAAATCGGAGTTAAAATAACCGTTAAATCGTGATTTTTCTTTTTATAACCGTTGAAAAGTTTTGTTCCATTACTTGATCTCTGAATGTTTGCTTTTTGCAATTTTTGGCGTATGCGATCTCGAAGTATATACAAACATGTTTGACGGTTGGATCGTTGAAACTAGTTTTGTAGAATGCGAGTATCTCATCAAAATAATAGATTCACTAACACTTAAGAGTTTATTCATACTTTCATTAAGTATAACATAAGATTTTGTGGTATCCACTAGTGTAAATATTTTAAATTGAAGATCGAATTCAATCATTGTATTCATACAGGGTCAAGGAGTGTAGCTGTAAAAAATCATCAAAATCGGAGTTAAAATAACCGTTAAATCGTGATTTTCTTTTTATAACCGTCGAAAAGTTTTGTCCCGTTACTTGATCTCTGAATGTTTGTTTTTTGCAATTTTTGGCGTATGCGATCTCGAAGTATATACAAACATGTTTGACGGTTGGATCATTGAAACTAGTTTCGTAGAATGCGTATCTCATCAAAACAATAGATTCACTAACACTTAAAAGTTTATTCATACTTTCATTCCACTAGTGTAAATATTTTAAATTGAAGATCGAATTCATTCATTGTATTCATATAGGGTCAAGGAGTGTAGCTGTAAAAAATCATCAAAATCGGAGTTAAAATAACCGTTAAATCGTGAATTTTCGTTTATAACCGTCGAAAGGTTTTGTCCTGTTACTTGATATCTGAATGTTTGTTTTTTTCAATTTTTGGCGTATGTGATCTCGAAGCATATACAAACAAGTTTGACGGTTGGATCGTTGAAATTAGTTTCGTATGATGTGTATCCCATCAAAATGGTAGATTCACTAACACTTGCAGTTTATTTATACTTTCATTAAGTACAACATAAGATTTTGTGGTATCCACTATTGTAAATATTTTAAATTGAAGATCGAATTCATTCATTGTATTCATATAGGATTAAGGAGTGTGGCTATAAAAAATAATCAAAATCGAAGTTAAAATAACCGTAAATCGTGATTTTTTGTTTTATAACCATCGAAAAGTTTTGTTCGGTTACCTGATATCTGAATGTTTTTTTTTTACGATTTTTTGCTGATACGATCTCGAAGCATATAAAAACAAGTTTGACGGTTGGATCGTTGAAATTAGTTTCGTATAATTCGTATCCCATCAAGTTCAATGGTATATACATACATATATATATATATATATATTAAGTAGATTTAAATCTATTTATTTTGTACGTATAATTGACCGGTACACGGAGTAGTATATCACATTATCACGTGTCATTATAAAAATAGTGGGATATGTGTGATAAAAAATTAATAACTTAAAAAAAATAAAATTTCTCACCACTTCTATTAATTTTCATTTTTCCCTCTCTTTTTTGTTTGCTTTTCAGCTTTTCTTATAATTTTCATTTTTCCCTCCCTTCTTTTTCTTCAAAGGGCGGTATCTTACCCATCTTTCCCTCTCTTTTTTGTTTCATTTTCAGCTTTTCTTATAATTTTCATTTTCCCTCCCTTTTTCTTCAAAGGGCGTGGCAGGAATGGAATGGAATTTTGGAATCAATGGATGCATATTAATTAATAATTATTATAGTTTTTATAAAATTTAATATATATATATATATATATAATTATTATAGTTAATATTTTGGGGGTATAATTATTAATTTATTATAGTATATATAATTATTATAATTATTATAGTTAATTTAATATATATATATATTTAATATAGTTTTTACTATGTGACAATATGATATGTATTGTCTCAAAAAAAGTATTATGTTTTTTATTTAATTATTTATTGGTTTAAAATATATTTTCCTTAACGGGTAACGGGTCGGGTCAAATTACCCGTTAATATTATCGGGTCAATTTCGGGTCGGGTCATTTTACCCGTTTATTGTAACGGGTGTTACACGACACGACCTGTTAAGATATCGGGTATGACACGAAAACGACACGAACACGAGAAACACGACACGAATGCCAGGTCTAATGGATGTCTACCATGAAGATCAAATCAATGAAAATCATTGGTGGATGATAAAACAACAAACCAAAAGAGTATGCATCTGACGGTCTGAAGGCTTGTCTGGGTTCCCCTACCTCGAGGCAATGATGTGTACTTGAATCTAATCTGATAACTCACTAGATATGTAACAACTAACTACTGATTTGGCACTGAGATGCTTTTATAAAAAGTGGATATAAAAAAAAGTCAAACTCAAAAAGGTGTTTGGTAAACACTTAAAAACAGCTTATTTTCACAGTTTTGGGTGAGAAAAAGCTGAAAACATGAAGCAGAAAAAATGAGCTTATTCTCACAGCACAACAAAAACAATATTTTTTCAAAGCACAGCAATACCAAATTAGCCCTAAAACATCCATTTAATCTGCAAAGAAAATAGTTGGAATAAAGATAAAGGAAAACTAATGAAAATGGCTTGAAAACCTTGAGTTTTAACAATAAGGACAAAATAAATGGTAAAGTGAATAGTATCAAGTTTGACTTTTTAGTGTAAAAGTGTGGTTTTTTGTTAAAGTGAACAGTACAGTGGGCTTTTCGTTAAAACTCCCTTTTTAAAGATCTAAACAAAAAGTACAAAAAGTATTGCCAATTTACCGTCTAAACTCATATTTTACTATGACGTACCATCTCTACTACTTATTATTAAAAATTAGTCAAAACATATTGTCTGCAATGTATGTGAGATATTCTAAACGGTGTTTTTGCTACCTAAAGACCCCTATAAGACAATTTAAGAATCTAATTGACTAAAGCTCGTGGGACATATTGATAAGTCGCTTTTATACTATATATTTTACTCTATTCTTATTCTTAATTTATTGGTTATTTTGGTAGAATTTTGATACTTTGGTTTATATTTCTAATGTAGGACATTCGACATCCTCTTGAGGAAAAAGTGATCAAACAGATGAATTTTGGAGTAATTCCAATTGGAGGATGTTCGTGAGTCTTTGAAGATGATTGTATCAAAGTTTCAGATTTTTCTACCAAGCCGTTTGACCGTGGCGATGAAAAGAAGGCCCAGCGCGCAGCTTTCCCAGATTAACATTTCTGGACGTTTTGAGTATTTTAGAGGTCAAGATGGCATATTTTGAGGAAGACTGCTTCTGAGTATTTGTAGGGGACATGTATTTGTAGGGGACGTCTTCAGCTTTCAAAAGAGACCTTTTGGGACCAAATCGGAGTTGATTTGGTCGGTTAAAAGTGTGATTTTCTGAGAACTCTGAATTTTAGTTCAAATAGGAAACCTTTTATTTTCTCTTTTATTATTTTATTAGGTTTCCTAGTTTTATTCTAGGACCTTTTACTAGGAGGATTTTAATTAGAGTAGTATAAATAAGGCTTGTTAGCCATTAAGTTTGACGACGCAACATTGAGGAGGCACTACTTTGGAGAACGTAACTAGGTTTTGACGATTTGTATTTCAGGTGTTTTCTATCCTTTTTCTATTTCAATAAAATTCCTTTTGTTTTATGGTTGTTAGTAACTAGTTTTGTTTGTTAGGGCGAGGCCACGAGCCTTAGCAAGAATATGTAGTTTCTTTTCAATTTGCTTATGATATTATGCATGCTAGTTTTGAGTTATTAATCACCGGGCTTGAAACTATCAAATTGTCTTAGTGATTGGCCACCATTAGAATATTTAGAAAAGTAATTTGATGCAATTTTGGCGGGGGGCTTGTCCCTGAAATTGGCGCTGGCTTCTTGTGGTTAATATGTGTAACTACTTAGGATGGACGACATGTCTTAGGAGTTATATGGTTTTTCAAAAGGATTTCACAAAACTTAATGAATCTTGCATGTTCACATTCGATCTGGACGCCACAGACGGGTTGCATGTTAGATATACGTTCTATGTTGGAGGTTCCAAGTAGGGCATACTTTAGGAAAACTTAACCTTCAAAATATGCATGTGTAATTCATAAGCAATTGGAAGAACTATGTAGGATTGTTAAGGTGACGGCGGAACCCTAGTGCTCAAATTTGTTTTTAAAACTATTTTCTTTTATTTTCTTTACCTTGCCAATTTATTTAATTGTTTTAATTAAATTCGTTTTTAATATTTTAGGTAATAAAATCAACCTCTTCCCAATTTCGTTTTCAAATAATTAATTAAGATTTGATTTTAACATAGATTATTCATTCAATCCCTGTGGAGAACGACCTTGCTTGAGCTGCTATACTACGATAATCTTGTACTCTTGCAAGTATTTTTATGTGTTTTTATCCCTACTTTTGCAGGTGGTAAAATTCCCTATCACATATCTTCTACCCCTTTGAATACAAGTTGTAGTCTCGGGAAAACTAACGTCAAAAAACCCTCAAATACTTCCATTTAACCATCAGGACATCGAATTTTTATAAATCCTAAAATACCCATAACACCAGACAAAAGCATTATCTATACTACTAGAAGTGCTCTAGGAAAATAAAGCAAAATACAGGACATGCAGCAAGTTCACGTGACCACTATCAAATCAAATGCAAAAGGAGACAAAGCAAAAAAAGAAGAAAAATGACAAATAATTCAGTCCATGTTTCAAAAAAAATGTCGACACTTTCAACAGATTCAGAAACAATGACAAATTATCAAAAAAATGTTGATAAGTACCTAAGGAAACGTCCACACCATTCATTTGTAAAGACTTTTTGTACAATAATATCCTCATTCATGTATATAACAGACGCTTCTTTCATTGTAAACACACGACTACAACATAAATCCTCACTACTACACTTCAACCCACAGAGAATTTGAAGCCTTCCTTTTCTTTTTGTAAACTTTCATCTTTGTAAACACTCTTTGTAATCATCTTTTGGACATCAATAAAAGAGCAAGTGTACATATTCAAGCAATTTCCAATCTTAAGTAAGTTTTTTTTTCCCTTTCTTTTAGTATGTTTGTTTAATTATACTTCTAGTCCAAAACTGAGAAATAAAATTGTAGTTATATTATTAACTTGCTAAACTGACTATCATACTTTGTTCGAGCATTCTATTATAATTGAATGTTTGCCATACTAATAACCAGACATTAACTTGGGTACCTCTGAGTTCTTCGTACCTCTAAATTCAGCCTTTAAGGCCTTATACCTACATTGTAAGTGGTTGTCATGCTAAAACATGTTAAGTTCCATGTATAAGGTTTTATGTCTAGTTGTTATGATGGCTATCCGACCATTTAACCGAGCCTTGCTCTTTGAATTTGGTGTCAGAGCTTTAGAACAAGAGTTTGCTAGTTTTAATTTTAATCTCCATCAAAGCCAGCATCATATTCATTCACTTGAAAACAGGCTCCAAATACTTTATAAAGATCATGAGGCATTATTTAAACAGTTTACCAAAATGAACCAAGAACTCCAATCTCTTAGAATGCAGCAAAAGGCAAGTAACACCCTGAAGAAAAAAAGAATTAAAAATAGGCATATAAATTGATCAGCATAAGAATAAAGAAAAAGGGGTTACTGAACCCATAGAATAAGAGACTAAATAGCTATAGAAGAGAGAGAGATTAAAATTGAAATTTTAGAAGAAGCTATTGAAATGGAGTAGCATCAGACAAATAAAAAAACATAGGAGAGATACGAAAGATCTTATGATTATACCATTAGACTTAATAGAAGATATCTTATTAGAAAAATTTCAAAAGAAAAATTAAGAATAATGCCACCAGATATGCAAAATGAAATCTTGAGCAGACCTTCACAGTCCATAAAAGAGCTACAACTACAATTACCATTATAATGGGCTTTGTATCAATACATCTTTGATCCAAAACCAGGAATGGATATTATTACAAAGATAAATCCACCATGTCTTTGTTATAATATAGAGAATAGTATTTGTAAACTAGAAATTAGTGTAACTTTAGTCAGGATTAATATGAGAGATTTTAGATCATGTCATTTTAGTTATGAGCATCAAAAGCAGCATAATGCAGTAAAAGTTACATCAGCCTTACTATTAGAGTTTTGCTAACTTGATAAAAATATTCATTAAACATAGTTCTCAATTAGAATCATTTCCTGAAAAGTTTAAGAAAGTAGCAGAAGATTATTTAGAAGAATGAAAAGAAATTTGCAAAAGTCTTATAAGTAGTCCTCCATATTGGTATATGAATATGCACAAGGAGGAAGTTAGAAATATAGCCATGATTACTGAAGAGTCCTTTAGGTTATCCTCTATATTGGACTTCTTCATACAAAAATATTTTGAGATATCAAGGAATCTAAATGTTAGCTTTAGATGAGTTTGAAGATTTTAAGTACGAGAAGAAGAAGAAGAAGAAGAAGAAGAAGAAGAAGAAGAAATATATATTTACAGCAAGACAAACGTTTGTCATCAGCCCTACTAAGAGCCTCAAATTTTCAAAGGAGAAACATCAAATATGTATTAAAAGTAAAAGAAGATGGAGAAAGAAAGGCATAATTAGAAGAGGGAGATGAATAGTATTAGAACAATTTCACAGAAGAAGAACTGCACAACATTGACAACATGATGAAAGCATGATTAGCTTGCAGCAGATTAGCAAAAACTAAAAAGTAGCACAATAATGCAAAGTCAAGTACAATTATTCAAACATTAGACAAAAATGTAGACATCAATGTGGACTTCACCATGATAATGCAATAATGGCATAAGAGTAAATAAAAAAAAAAAGCTCACACTAAAAATGTCCTTATAATTAAAAGTGAATAGTGATATGATATTTTCATTAAAACTCCCAATTTCTAACCCATATCCTCTAGGGGCGTGTTTGTTTGACCTTCTTAGGGGGGACTGGACTGGACTACACTAAGTGGGATTATAGTCTGATGTTTGGTAGGGGCAAGGATTAGGTTTAATGGGACTAGCCCTCACTCGCACGGATTAAAAGGCTCGCTAGGAGTTCTTAGCGAACCACCCCAAAAACGTCCGGATTCGTAAGACCTCCTCCCTCACGTCGTCCTCCTCCTCCTCTTGCGAGAAAGAACCTGGGTCATCGTCCTCCTCCCTCACGTCGTCCTCCTCCTCTTGCGAGAAAGAACCTGGGTCATCGTCCTCCTCCCTCACGTCGTCCTCCTCATCCTCATCTCTGCGTCCTGCTCGCAGTTAGCTGCATCCTGGTCGCCCTCATCTGCATCCTGCTCCTCATCTGCATCCTGCTCCTCATCTGCTCCTCTCGTCGTCCGCTCCCTCGTCTTCGCGTAAAAGATCTGCTCGCGATTTGGGTGGTAAGCTTCGATTGTCCCATTTTTTAAGTCGATTTGGGTGGATTTTTTTCGTCGATTTTGGGTTTGATTTTTTTGTTTTGGGTTTGAGCTTTATTTGATTCTGCAGTGTGTGTGTGTGTCTGTTTGTGGATTTTTTTCGTCGATTTTGGGTTTGATTTTGTTGTTTTGGAATTTGGGGTTTGAAATTTCGAATTTGGGGTTTTCATAAAGCAGTGTGTGTGTGTGTGTGTGTATGTATGCAGTAGAAATTTGGAATCTGGGGTTTGGAATTTGGGGTTTTCATAAAGCTTGGAATTAGGGGTTTGAAATTGAGATTAGAAATTTGGAATTTGGGGTTTGAAATTTGGAATTTGGGGCTTCAAATTTGGAATTTGGGGTTCGGAATTTGGGGTTTGAAATTTGGAATTTGGGGTTTTCATAAAGCAGTGTGTGTGTGTGTGTGTGTGTGTGTGTGTATGCAGTGTGTGTGTGTGTGTGTGTATGCAGGGTGTGTGTGTATGTATGCAGTGTGTGTGTGTGTGTGTGTGTGTGTGTGTGTATGCAGGGTGTGTGTGTGTGTGTGTATGCAGTGTGTGTGTGTGTGTATGTATGTATGCAGGGTGTGTGTGTATGTATGCAGTGTGTGTGTGTGTATGCAGGGTGTGTGTGTGTGTGTGTGTATGTATGTATGCAGTGTGTGTGTGTATGTATGTATGCAGTGTGTGTGTGTGTATGCAGTGTGTGTGTGTGTGTATGTATGCAGTGTGTGTGTGTGCTCAGTGTGTATGTGAGACTGTGTGTGAGTGTGTATGTCCGTGTGTGTGAGTGTGTTGCTGTGAGTGATGAGTGTGTGTGTGAATGTATGTGTGTGTGTGTGAGTGTGTATGTCTGTGTGTGTATGTCCGTGTGTGTGTGAGTGTGTTGCTGTGAGTGATGAGTGTGTTTGTGAGTGTGTATGTCTGTGTGTGTATGTGCGTGTGTGTGTGAGTGTGTTGTTGTGAGTGATGAGTGTGTGTGTGTGTGTGTGTGTGAGTGCTCAGTGTGTGTGAGTGCTCAGTGTGTGTGTGTGTGCTAAGTGTGTGTGTGTGCGCTCAGTGTGTATGTGAGACTGTGTGTGAGTGTGTTGCTGTGAGTGATGAGTGTGTGTGTGTGAATGTATGTGTGTGTGTGTGAGTGTGTATGTCTGTGTGTGTATGTCCGTGTGTGTGTGAGTGTGTTGCTGTGAGTGATGAGTGTGTGTGTGAGTGTGTATGTCTGTGTGTGTATGTCCGTGTGTGTGTGAGTGTGTTGCTGTGAGTGATGAGTGTGTGTGTGAATGTATGTGCTCAGTGTGTGTGTGTGTGTGTTAGTGTGCTCAGTTTGTGTGTGTGAGTGTGTGTGTGTGTGTGTGTGACTGTGTGAGTGTATGTGCTTAGTGTGTGTGCTCAGTGTGTGTGAATGTATGTTCTCAGTGTGTGTGTGTGTGTGTGTGTGTGTGTGTGTGTGTGTGTGTAGTGTGCTCAGTGTGTGTGTGTGAGTGTGTGTGTTTGTGTGACTGTGTGAGTGTATGTGCTCAGTGTGTGTGCTCAGTGTGTGCTCAGTATGTGCTCAGTGTGTGTGTGTGTGTGTTAGTGTGCTCAATGTGTGTGTGTGTGTGTGTGAGAGAGTGTGACTGTGAGTGTGTGTGACTGTGTGAGTGTATGTGCTCAGTGTGTGTGCTCAGTGTGTGTGAATGTATGTGCTCAGTGTGTGTGTGTGTGAGTGTGTGTGTGTGTGTGTGTTAGTGTGTGTGTGTGTGTGTGTGACTGTGTGAGTGTGTGTGCTCAGTGTGTGTGCTTAGTGTGTGCTCAGTGTGTGTGAATGTATGTGCTCAGTGTGTGTGTGTGTGAGTGTGTGTGTTTGTGTGACTGTGTGAGTGTATGTGCTCAGTGTGTGTGCTCAGTGTGTTAGTATGTGTGTGTGTGTTTGTGTGACTGTGTGAGTGTATGTGCTCAGTGTGTGTGCTCAGTGTGTTAGTATGTGTGTGTGAGTATGTGTGAATGTATGTCCGTGTGTTAGTATGTGTGTGTGAGTGTGAATGTGAGTGTGAGTTAGTGTGACTGTGAGTATGTGTGAATGTATGTCCGTGTGTTAGTATGTGTGTGTGAGTGTGAATGTGAGTGTGAGTTAGTGTGATAGCAATGCTCATAAACGGAAGGCTAAGGCTAATGTATGTCCGGTTGTTGGTTGCAGAGAAGAGGAGCATAAACGGAAGGCTAAGGCTAAGGCTACTGCATTACAGGTGTCCTTTAATTTCCGTCTTCACATGCAATGCCTAGCAATGATAGCAATGCTCATACTAGTGTTCTTAGACACATGTTTATAGATGTATAAGAGTAGAACATTTTGAATATGATGCCTCGGGTTAATGATAACTTTTTTTTTTTCAACACCACTTGTATATTTGTTGTCTAAGGTTAATGATAACTTTTTTTTTTTGAACACCACCTGTATATTTGTTGCCTCGGGTTAATGATAAATTTTTTTTTTTTGAACACCACCTGTATATTTGTTGCCTCGGGTTAATGATAAATGTTTTTTTTTTTGAACACCACCTGTATATTTGTTGTCTCAAGTTAATGATAACTTTTTTTTTTTTGAACACCACCTGTATATTTGTTGCCTCGGGTTAATGATAAATTTTTTTTTCCAACACCACCCGTATATTTGATGCCTCGGATTGTGACTTCGCTAGTTACTTTGATCTAGTTCATTTCGTATAATGTCCTTAATTTTATTTTCGTTTTTTTTTTTTTTGTTTGGATAGATATGGATCGAAGGAAGCTTTTATTGATCTTATTGTTAGAGATGTCTTATTTAGAGACAATTTGCATTTGCACGATTCTTGTGTTGATGATGCTACGTGGCAAACAGAGACATGTTGAACGACCCACATTGACTAACCGTTCACTTATTAGACGAGAGATTAGTTTGTGTTATTTGAATGGTATAATAGGGAATACTGATACTGAATGTGTCAACGAATTGAGAATGGATAGAAGGACTTTTGGCATATTATGTGACTTACTTCGTCAAGATGGGAGGGTAAAAACGGATGGTTTGGTGTCTGTAGAGGAGCAGGTGTGTATGACTTTACAAATACTAGCACATCATACTAAGAATCGTAGTGTTGGCGGTAGATTTTATAGGTCGGGAGAGACTATAAGTAGGTATTTCAATAGCGTATTGCAAGGAATTTTGCGATTACAAGGTATCCTACTAAAAGTCCCTCAGCCTGTGCCTATTGATTCTACAGATCCTAGGTGGCGATGTTTTAAGGTACGATGAGAATTTTTTTTCATTTTCCCTAAGCTTTAACTCTTCATTCCCTTTCTATAAATTAACAAAAACTTTTTTTTTTTTTTTTTTTTTAAAGAATTGCTTAGGAGCATTAGATGGAACACACATTGATGTGCATGTACCTGAAATTGACAAACCAAGATACCGAACAAGAAAGGGTCGAGTCGCAACTAATGTGTTAGGTGTGTTCAGGAGATATGCAGTTCATATATGTGTTTCCGGGGTGGGAGGGTTCCGCATCAGACTCTAGAGTCCTACATGATGCAATTGCTAGGCCTAATGGTTTTAAGGTACCAGCGGGTAAGACTATTACTTAGTCTCAACTTTGTAAGTTAGGTCTAGTTCTGTTTGTCAACTACAAAACAGTAATAAGGTCTGTTTTTTTTTTTATTACGTTATTATTACCTTGTAGATGGTGGTTATACAAATGGTGAAGGATTCCTTGCACCCTATAGAGGAATACCTTATCATTTATCTGAATGGGAGGGACGGACACCTTCTAATAAGGAAGAATATTTTAACATGAAGCATTCTAAGGCAAGGAATGTAATTGAACGCTGTTTTGGCTTGCTAAAAGGAAGGTGGTCGATACTAAGGAGTCCATCTTTCTATCTGATAAGGACACAAGGTCGAATAATTACCGCTTGTTGCCTACTACACAATCTTATTAGGCAAGAGATGTCTGTAGATCCAATGGAGAATTTGCCAATAATAGAAGATGGACAAAATACAGAAGAAGGTGAATATGTTGGTAGTGTTCAAACATCTGACCAGAGGACTGGAAAGAGGAATGACATGGCTCAGGAAATGTATAATGAGTGGAGAGCAATTAGGAACCAGCAACCGAACTAGCTATATGTGTTAATGATAACATTTTATTTTAGTATTCCTTTTTATCATGCATTTGTTACATATTTGCACAATGATTGGATGATATGCAAATTAATTGGATATTATGCAAGTTGATTGGATATTATGCAAATTGATTATTTGTATGGTATTTTCCTTCATTAAAAATTTTTTTGTTTAGGTATGGATAACGAAAATATTTTGAATGCTACTCAAGAGTCAAAAGGAAGAAGGCGTAAATGGGAAGCATTTGAGGAGGAAGTATTACTAGGAGTTCTTGAGGATTTTGTTGCTCGGAAGCAACGGTGTGACACCGGTGCTTTCAAACAAGGTACTTTGGTTGAAATAGCAAAAGCTGTCAATGTTTTATGTCCTCATTCAAATATAAAGGCAAATCCACATATTGAGTCCAAGTTGAAGAAATGGAAAAAAACATATAGTATGGTCGTTGACATGATAAACACAAGTGGATTTGCATGGAATGATGTCAAAAAGTGCGTTGAAGTTGACAGTGATGACTCATGGCAAAATTATGTGCAGGTTCATATCCTATTTCATTTATACATTAGTTATATTCTTGCTCCTATATTTGTTACGCATGCTAAATTTTAGTTTTGCTATGTTGATATAATCTTAGAGAAATAAAGAAGCCGATGGATGGAGAAGCAAACCTTTTCCACTGTTTGATAGATTTGCATATATATTTGGAAAAGATCGGGCTACGAGTAATGTAGCCGAAACCCCTGCTCAAATGGTGGAGGAACAAAGTCATGATCATGTTGGTGAAAGTGATATTGGAGGTGAAAATTTTGTTTCTTCAATGAACCAACAAAGGCAACAAAGCACCCCATCTGAAAATAGCCAAAGAAAGAGGAAAAGAGCTGTGGGAAGTTCAAGTGAAGGAACCGAGGCAATTATCAGTGGACTGAAAGATTTTTATGTTGAAAGTGGGAAGAGGATGCAAATGGTAACTGAAGCTTTAGTTCAAGGTACTGGAGATCATACTGACATAGCTAATGAACTTGAAGCAATGGGTCTCTCTCCTATGGATCAAATTGATGCATTGTCTCTTATTTTGGATAAACCAAAAAATGTGGGAGTGTTCAAGGCAATCAAACCGGAACTCAAGAAAGTGTTCGTCCAAAGGCTTTTAAGAGACAACGCAAGCGGATGAGGATTTTGGCTAATGTTAACATGGATGTATTTTATTAATGTTAACATGGCTAATGTTAACATGGATGTATTTTATTAATCATACAATCTTATGCTATGACTTATAACTTAGCTTTGCACTAGTATTTTGGCTTATGTTAACTAGCCATTTTGTAAATTATGGAGATCTATTTTGGCTAATGTTAACTAATGTTAACTAGGATTTTCTAAATTATGGAGATCTTCTTATGTACTTGTATTTGTTGAAGTTGCATGTATTGGGCACTATTATTTTTCTTCTGTTGGGTGATAGAGTTTAAACCAAGCTACATTTGCAAATTAAACCCAATTCTATTAGCAGGTAATAGAAACAAAACAATTGTCAATTTTTTTTAAGATTCATAATATACATGGCAAAAATATGCTCCAATTAACCCATATCATGAGATTTGTAGCATTACTCTATTACACAATGGCAAAAATTTGTAGTCCTAGTCTAAGCAAACACAAATCTGGTGAACAGTACTGTTTTTCTTATCCTGCTTCTTAGTCCGAGACTGCACCAAACGCTTCACTAAGTTAGTCCAGCTTAGTCCAGTCTAAGCCAGTCCAGCTTAGTCCCGGCAGCTAGTCCAGTCCAAGACAGTCCTGCGCAACAAACGCACCCTAGAAGTCTTAGGTTGGTGAATATAAGAATTTAAAATCCTCACATGAACAATATATATGAGTTTTGAAAAAAAATTCTAACAAAAATTATAAGAGGTGTTATATCTACACTAAGGGGTGTATTGTACATGGAGTTTGATAGACTTTGCTTGACTCTCAAATCCAAGTGCATTCAATATATACTTTTAAGAGTCAACAAAAGTCATTATGTATTGAATAAAGACTTTTTATGACTTCTCAAGAGTCTATGAAAATCTTGTACTATTCAATTATGATTTTTGTGAGTTTACAAAAATTTCAGGTGTATTCAACTTTTCACTTATTTAAAAGGATTTAAAAAAAATGAATGAATTTTGATAGATTTTGAGTGCTTTTATAGTAAGTTTTTTTTTTTTTTTTTATAGCAAATCCAACCTCTACCCCTAAGATTTTGATGGATTTCATCTTTTTTTTTAATTCTCTAATGATATACTCTATCACCCACTATAATGCAATGACTATCATTATCACCACTTCAACAACCATGTCAGCACCCCATCACCACACTGTTGGAAATTTTTGAGTAGAAATTTCATCATTGTCCCACATTGGTCATTCTCAAAATGTTTCATCACTTTATAAGGCTTTGTCCCTTATAGAAAGTGATTGGAGTGATGGACTTGAAGAATAAAATTGGGCTCACCCTTGGAGTTGGGCTTTGGGGTTGCACTAATTAATTGACAATTAATAAATAATTAATTATCAAAAGATGGGCCTTGGGCCTTGGGGCTCGGGCTCTAATTAAATACTTTAATTAATTAATTTCAGATTTAATTAATTTCAAATTTAATTAATTAATTATTTTTTACCAACAGACTCATCTTTTCAGATGAAGACTGAAGAGTTCAGAAAAACGCAGAGCAAAGCACCCCTTTGGAGAAGATGTCTCCCAACAGACACATCTCATTCTCATGCCTGTTGCGAACAGGCATCCATCTACTATATATACATCAATCTGCATGACATATAGAATACAGAAAATAAACATTCTTCTTCTACAATCACAAACATCATTTCTGAGAGAACCACACAGAAATTCGCCAGAGTCAAGTTTTCCGGTGCTGGAATTTTTGACTTGATCGTTGAATTCTGGTGAAGCAGACGTCCGTAGAACTACAAGCATTGAGTAGGGGCGAAAATTTCTGTTTCAAGGACATTACAGTACTCAAGCCTCGATCTTCAGTATTTCTGTTTAATATTGTTCATTGTTCATACACTATTTGCATTTATTATTTGTTAGCATATATAAGTTTATCACAGATTGTTGACATATATCCAACACACACCCCATAAAATACTCCACCACCCCAACATCACTCGCCACCACAATCACCACCCCTACTATTGTTGCCGCCACAAAGACATAATTTTATTACCACCATATTTGTTGGCAATCATTCCATGACACTTCCACCACCATTATTGCTACTAGCACCTTAGGAGACCACTTTGTCATGGTCATGATCACCATTTTAATAATGAAAACTTAAAAATAATAATACTTATTAATGATTTGGTCATTAAAAGTCCACGACAATCCACAAAATTCTAAAAAAAATCGAGTATTGAACTCTCTGAATTGTACAAAAATCTATTATTTAATTTTTCATTTTCTACAAAGTGGGACCACCCAACCCATGAGCACTATGTAATGACCCCCAAATGCGGATTAACCAAGCAAAGTTACCCTTATAATGCGTATGGTCTCCAATTGCAAACCAACCAAGAAGGACCGTAGCCATCAATCAAATGGTGTAATTCTCCAATACGGATTAACCAAGCAGGACCACCCATGTACCACACTACTACATAGTTCAATTATATCATTACACATCATACATCCTACATCATGCATCATACATCATACATCAATTCAATATGATCACAACTGTAAGCACACAATATCGATTCCACATAAGTAACCAAATATCTTGACATATAGACATACAAGTTCTACATAATACTTCTAATATGGTTACAAGCTCATCTTTTCATACTAGCAATCACACATATCATTTATATCATCTAGAAGTTTAACAAACACGTAAATCATGGTAAGGTGCCACTTTAAATATAGTTGCACATTGCCAGGATGGCCTGTTGATTGGAGTAGGTCTGCTAAACTCTATTAGGTCTCCAATAATACTAATTTCAATATTTAAGAGTGATTCGGGACATTTAATCAAAAGTTAACCCTTAGTCAATGTAGTTAACGGTATGGTCAACAACCCTAGGTAGTCCAATCCACAAGAACCGCACTTCAGATTTTCAATCCGTAGCTTCCTAAGATCCTCAAATATTACGGCTAACCGCATACTATAATTATGTGACAATCCAACAGTTGGATCTTCGTCAACTACACAGGTTATGTGGCGACCCTTTACGAAACTAGGTTCTATTGGTCAAATCTCATAAAAATTCTTCAAAAACGCTGAACATTGATTCGACGTCACCGATGCTCCAATGGCCTGAATTGTGGTCGAGTTTTGTTGCTGGGTTGAAGATGAGTCGATTGGTGGTGGTGGTGGATGACGTCGGCATGCACGGAGGAGGACGATTGTTATCGACGAAAATACAGAAAAGGGCGAGGCTCGGTTCGCCGTGAAAAAAGGCCTAACGGGGCAACCTATGGTATTTCTTGTTTTTTAGGGTGAGACGGTTCGAACGATGGTGGTGGCGATAGATTGTGTCATCGGAATTGGCCAGAAAAGCAATCTGCAATTTGTCCAGAAAACGGGTCAAAACCCGGGTCAGGAAGAAGAAATTCAGGTCGCATGTGGGTTCGATTCCTTCCTTTGTCCCCCCTGGGTCGTCAATATGTGCCCAAAAGACTAATATGCCATTGCCTTTACAAGCTTATAACTCATTCGTTACAACTCTAATTCGCGAACGGTTTTCGCCTACACGTTCGTGGGGTCGAGCTCTATCAAAAAATATTAAGAGTGACTTTGAAAGGTCAACGAACTTTTGTATGGTTATTTATGGAAATCAAACTTTATCTAAGAAACTAAAAATCCAAAATTAATGATTTCACGAAATTGCGAGGTATGATAATTGAAAAGTAAAATCTGAGGATGAGATTTCACAACGGTGTTGTTTGATTTTGGTTGATTTTTCTTCTTGTAGTGATTTGGCAAATATAAAGTGTTAGTATATCTAATTTACGTTATTGGGATTCATGTTACTGCTTTATTTAATTTTGAATGGTTTATTAATAGAATATAACTAAGCCTTAAATATGATGTGTCATTGAGTATTAAAATAGGGATCTAAATTAAATTTAAAAGTCATTCAGGTTATAATTTAAAAAGGATTTTGTAGGCCCTAAAATCTAAGTACACCTTATTCATTCATGCATCAGTTAATATTAAGTAGTGCTGAAGAAATTTCCTATTCAATTCTAGGATGTGTATATGGTCAAACCAATGAGTTCAACTTCGGTGCTACCTAGTATTTCATACTATGACTAAGTTTCTATTAATTGCACGTTGCAAAAAAATAGTAGAAGGTTCCAAGTTTATTCCACTATCCTGATTTGTGAGATAAAACAAAATCTAATATTGGGCTATTTCTTTTCTAACTTTTCTCTCTCTCGGTCTCATGACTGTCATCGTCTCCCTCTTTCCTATATTATCTGCTTCTCCATTCTCATTAACGTCATCTTCATCCAAATGAGTTAAATATAGTTTCATTCTAAAATTATAGCTGTGCAAGAAATTAATTTTTAATAAACAGTATTAGACCATATTAATATATTATCTCTAACTGAATAGACTAAACAACACCTCAATAATTTATTAGTTTTAAGTTTATTCTTTAAATTTATTAGTTAATTTGATTAAACTACTAGTTTTAGCATATTAAAATAAGGTTACCCAGACATGATTTTTGAATGTTCATGTCTCTAAATGAGTCAGTCTCTAGATTTCTTATATTTATGTAATCTCGATAATTTTTTGAATAAAATTTTTAAGTGACACGTGTCGTTAAAGGGTGAAGAAGATGTGACAAATGGTGTAGAAATGGTATTGAATTCTTTCAAATCTGGTCGTTGGATCCATGGAAAATTGCAATAGTTGGTGTTGGGCTCCAATAAACGGGCTGGTTATCAGGCCAAGCTTGGCCAACTTGATGCCTCGTTGGTCATATTTTGATCTAGTAGGCTCTATTGATTTTTAGCCTAGCCTTTGGTTGGAACTGGATTTTGTCTAAATCATGCTATTTGTTTGCCTTTTAGCTCAATCCATTTAAGATGGCCTAAGAAAACCAAATAGCATTAGATAATTTCCAGCTCTCTCAATAGCCACCACCACCGTCACTGTATCCACTTGGGTAGAGAGAATAGGCCAGAGAAGGAAGGAGAGGGAGAAGGGGGAGATTTGAGGAGTTCAAATCTTTTGCACCTATTTTGTGTATAGTCTCTGCGCATGTGACGACCTGTCCCAAATTATTATATAATTCCTCCCCTAGTGTGTAAATGACGATATTTCCCTCGTTGGCTTAGTGTCGTGGATGTACATATGTGGTTTTAAATTATTATTTATGTCATTGTAATTAAATCATACTCGACGTCACGATCGCGTTGACGCGAGTTAGGGCCGAATCGGATTCGTAACAAAAAAGTTACGAATATGTAAATGGGCAGGATTATATTTTAGGATTGACTATACTTTGTCCACTAATCACCTTAACTCCTACTTTATTGGGCCTAATCAGACTTTGGGTTTGTTTTATTTTTCCTTTGGGCCAACTAAAACCTAACTCTCTCTCCTTCTTTCTAACAGCAGCCCAATCAGGGCTTATTATCATTCCTTCTGGTCAATCCCGTACACACACACACACACACACACACACACACACACACACACACACGTACGCATACCCTTACCCTCTCATCTCTTCTTGATCATTCTCTTGTGTTCGTACACTTGAGAGCACACCCACACTCAAAATATACCAAAACTTCACGAATTGAACTTGAGATTTCCACCTTCACACTTCTCTCGAACTCTAGAATCTCATGATACCATTCGTTAGGTGAGTTGACGTGTTTTAACTCGAGGAACCATAACCTCCGGTGAGGTGTCTTTTTGCTCCAACGTGATCGTGGTCTTTTTCCAAGATTTTAAGGCTCAAGGAGGTTCCTAATCGACTCTATAGGGACCCTAGGCTAGTTTTGGAGTAGTTGGACGTCGGGACACACGAGTTCAAAAGGATTTCAGTTTTGGCCGATTTTTCCAAGGGTTTTTTTCGACCATTTTTCGTCAGTTTTTGGACTCTTAATAGGTACGATCGTGTTCTATTCTTCAAGATCTTCAAATCCATATAAATTTCATGGATTTTGGTTTAGAAATGACAAAGTTATAAGCTTTAGAAATTTTTTCCAGTTTTCGGCGAGTACAGACGGGGGACGGCGGAGACCGACGGAGTGACCGGAGAAGAAGGAGAATATTCCATCAAAGATAACGAAACATTCCTAACGGCTTCAGGTATTGTCAGTTATCTTTAACGGAATATTCCCAACAGCGTTAGGATTTCCGTCAGCTTGCCAGGCATGTGCATGGGCGTGGCCGGCGTTTGACGTCCAAATTTTTTTCTAAATATATGGGGGTGTTCGTGTTGTGGAGTAGATCACTTTGGTATATTCAAACACCCCATTTGAGCAACGTATGAGAAGTTATTCCTAGGGTTTGTGTATGTGCTTTAAAATTAACGTAAACTTGGTTATTTCACATATAGGTGAGACGTACCCCGAGGACGAGCTTAGACTAACGAGATTAGGGGGCTACGATCCTGCTACTTATCAGTGAGTGGGCACTTGCTTTCTATATATATATATATATATATATATATATATATATATATATATATATATATTGTGGTTTCCAGAACATTTTTAAAATAATTTTTGGTTTAAATGCCATGTCGAGAATGAGTTGCATTTTAAGTGTTGCATTATTATAAATCGTGAATTATGTCGTTTGATGCTACGGAGGCTCAGGTAAGCTTTAGGTGAATATATTGTGATGGTATTGGTTGTATTGCACATTGTTATGCATAGATGCATTTAGAGCTCATCATTGCTGCACCCCGGTATTAGTGCTCCCGCCTGAGGCCAGGGCACAGTCCTTCACGTGATGTTCACCTTCCGCACCGCACGTTCACCTTGGATCCAAGTTTAGTGCCAGCCCTGTCGTACAGACCACAATAGGTGGTTCCAACTCATAGGTGACTCGCGATTATTTGCACAGCCTTCACGTGATCGTAGCACTTGAGCGTACATATTTACATCCAGCTCTATTGTACAGACCACAATAGGTGGTTCCAACTTGTGTGCTAGCATATATTGATAAGTTATAGGTCCAGTCGTACAAGTCACATTAGGTGACTCCGACTGGCATATCATTTTATATTGATTTCACCTAGCTTACATCTTTTAGTATTGAAACGCTATGACATGGCATACTTCAGTTTTTAATGGCCTTGTGCATTGGTATTCGTATGTATATACGTAGTATTATTTTCTGAAAACTATACGGGTTTTACAATGAGGGGTTATTATGTTCAGAAAAGATAAATGTGTTTTCCAACGTTTTGTTTTTGCCCACTCACCGTTCTGTTTTGCGCCCCTCCAGGTACTAGGTAGTTGTACATCTTGGTGGCTCACGAGGACTTCTAGGCGGTTTTGACGATCTACAAAATAACTATAGGGATCTTCTCCCCGTTTGTATAATTAGTACTTCGTTTATCTGATTGCACTGTTGGTACCTATGCTCTGAATACTTATATTTGGTTATGTTCACTTTCTACACTTAGTTCTAGTCTAAATAAGTTTGAGTTTAGTTTTTTTTTTATTTATTTATTTACCCACGTTTTCGCATAATTATCACTTCTGTTACACACTTGGCTACGTCACCCTCACTTGACGGCCAACACGTCTCGACTCCGGTTTGGGTGTGTCTGCGCAGCCTCTATCATTAATTGACATATGTTAATAAATTTAACCCTTTCCAGTAAGGAATCCTTTAATTTTGTTGTCATAAACTTAACATGTCTCAATCAATAAAAGAGGCTATAACGACCACACACAAAATAGATGCAAAACATTTAATCTCAAATTTAAGATTTGATTGAATGAGGGATAAGTACTATTGGACTCGAATCATTGATCGCGTAGGCGAAAACGGATTGCAAATTGGAAGTATCAATTGAAAATTAAAAGGGAAAGAAACTTAGGGAGCAGCTCTCCTTTACCCGTTGCTGCTTCTGAAGTTCTATTTTCATACGAGGAAGAAGAGCACATGATTTCACAATGACTATCCAATAGAAAATCAACAAGTGTCCCACAAATGAATTTAATAACATGACTACCATCTTCAAGTTTCATTTGCCTGGTCCAAAGTAAAACTTCCATTAAAATTCCACATGGCATTTGTTTACATTTTATCTTATAAATTTTATAATAAATTCATAAAACAGAGGAAAAACATTCCGAAATTGGTTAAGAACTCATTGCGATGTTGTCTTCATGAGTGGGATGGAGGAGATCATCCATGGTGGTTCATGGTTGGGGTCTTGGGTGGTTTTTTCCGCTGCAACGAGAAGCAAAGAGAGAGGCTTGGCATCAGATTTTTTAAACGGTGTAACAAATTTGCAGAAATTAAATTCCACTAATATAGTCTTCATCCAAAAGATACCAAATTCTAAAACGGTGAGCCACTTTCGACCAATAAACCTGTGTAATTTCTGATACAATGTACTTTTGAAGATTTTAACAAATCGTCCAAAACCCTTGCTTTCTAATATTATCTCTCCATGTCAGAATGCTTTTATGGAAAGAAGACAAATTCAGGACAACATCATCATAGCCCATGAAGTTTTTCATTTTCTAAAGCTCAGGAAGGTGAAGCTTAATTATGAACTTGGAATTAAACTTGATATGAATAAGGCCTATAACCAGGTGGATGTGATTTTCTTGAGGCATTTACGATGTACTTTGACAGAAAATAGGTGAGTTTGGTGATGAATTGTGTTTCCATGGTGGAGTTCTTCGTCTTAATTGATGGGCACCCGGGAAAGAGATTAAAACCGTCTAGGGATTTGAGGCAAGGAGACCCGTTGTCGTCCTATTTGTTCCTTATTGTCAGTGATATGGGATATGTGGAAGGAATTCGGATTAGCGCTAACAGACCATGCCTATCCCATCTTCTATTTGCGGATGATACTTTGATTTTCCTTAAGGCTGTAAGTTTACTAAATGCCTACTGTCATGCATCCGGGCAAGAGATTAGCTTGCAAAAATCTATTGTTTATTTTAGTGTTAACACACTGGCCGAGATTTGTCAGGAGCTTTGTAGAATATTGAATATGCCACAACTGGGAAGACATGGGGAGATATCTAGGAAATTACGACTGAATGGGGAAGATAAAATAAATAAATAAAATTAAAAAAAAAAAAAGAGGCATTGGCTAATGTCAAATACCGTGTTCTAAGAAAGATACAAGGGTGGAAGCATCAATTCCTTTCTTACGCCGATTGAGAGGTATTGATCAAGGCTGTGGCTCAAGCAGTTCAGGCGTACCCCATGAATGTTTTCAAAATCCCAGACACTTGATGTAAAGATATTGATGCTGCCCTTGTTAGGTTTTCGTGGGGGCAAAGAGAAAATGAGAGAATAATTCATTAGATTAGTTGGGAAACTATGGGTTATTCAAAAAGTGAGGGTGGAATGGGATTCAGGAATTTAAAAGAGTTTAATCTTGCTCTTCTTTCCAAATAATGTTGGAGATTAATCCATAATCCGAATTCTCTTTGGGCCCAGGTCCTAAAGGAGCGCTATTTTCCTCATGCCTCTTTTTTTGAAGCTAAGAAGGGTGGGATAGCTTCCTAGATTTGGTCAAGCATGCTTGAAGGAAGAGAGTTGTTGTTAAAGGGTGCATATTGGCAAGCCATGAGTAGAAATCAAATTAAATTTTGGGTAGATAAATGGGTGCCAAATCTTAATCTTGGACACCCAACTCCCATAAATGGAGTAAATGTCGATAGAGATGAGCTTGTTGCCTCAGTTATTCATCCGGTGAGTAGAAGCTAGGAGTTGGACCCAATTCATAATCTGATATGTGAAGAGGAGTGTAGGGCAGTTTCTCATATTCAGGTGGGTGATCCCAATAGTATAGGTTGATATGACTAGAGGATAAAAAGGGGAAATACTCTGTGAGATCAGGATACATATGGCTACAAAACAATAATAAGAAAAGATTGACCATGCGACCCTTCTCTTCAAGGTATATTGACCCTGTGTGTGGAAAGGTGTCCCCCAAAATCAGGAATTTCTTATGGATGAATTAAAGCTAGGGGTGGGTTCGGTTTCATTCGGTTCCGTTTTTTGCCAAAACTGAAACCGAACCAAAACTTTGGTTCGGTTTGGTTCAATTTTCTTTCAGTTTTTCTTGGTTTGGTTTTTTTCTTTTAGTTTGGTTTTGTTCGGTTCGATTATCGGTATGGTTTTGGTTTTTTTCTTTTATTTTATAAAACTTGATTTTTTTTTAATATGGAATTTAGAAAAGAGGCTTGCATTGGTAGACTAATAATAAGAAAATTGGGAAAGTGGGAAAGTGGGAAAGTGGGAAAATGGGAAGGTAGTTGTACATATACAAGATCATATGAACCAATCCTATTCTATCAACAACCTCAATTGCAAAGAAAAATGATCATCGTATCCATTCAAAAAGCAAACAAATAGAGAAGTTCTTCCAAGTTCTAAAGCCTTCCAAAACTTTCCTCCATAACCAATGAAATATCCTCCCTAATTAAACCAAGTATGCTCCTTGAAAAGCCCTAGGTTTAGTTTCACTTGGCAACAAAGTTTCACAAAAGAAACATTATGGGCATACATTTATAAAGTGTAAAGGAATTCAGTTCAGTTTCATTTTCGAACCTCCAAAATCGAAACCAAACCAATAAGGTTCGGTTCAGTTCAATTTTTTCTTTTTCAGTTCCCTTTTTTTTTAGTTTTTGATTTTTCGGTTTCGGTTCGATGTTCGGTCCCCTTTTTTTTGGTTTTTGGTTTTTTGAACCCACCCTTAATTATAGGTGCCATCACAATGCAGTTAAATCTTTTTAAAAGAAGATGTGCTACTTCACCCCTATGTTCGAGTAACAATCATGAGGAGTCGATTGAACATCTATTACTTTTTTGCCCCTAGGCTGATTTGGTTTGGTTTTGAAGCCCACTGAATTACAAAGTAGATAAGAATTTGGTTACAACTTTTGATGCTTGGCTTTTGAAAATGTTCAAGGAGAATTTTGGTGATAAAGCGAAGAGGACCAGAATCCTAACACAGCTGGCTTTCACGTGTTGGCATATCTGGAAAACTCGTTGTAAGGCTATTTTCAATTAGAAATCTCCATATCTTATGCATACTTCATGACATTTCATGTGCTTATGCTTTGTTCATGAAGGCTAAGGAAGCAAGTCAAAAACCAACAGGAAGTGAGACCTTTAGTCTAGAGGGAACTAGCTTGGTCTCCACCCTCATCCCAAATGGTGAAAATTAATGTAGATGGGAGTTGGAAATCAGGGGAATCCAAAGGTTATGTGGGTATTGTTGTGAGAAACTCGAGGAAAATGTGTGTAAATGTTAGAAGGAAGGAAGTTCTTGCTTCGAGTGCAATTGTGGCTGAGGCTATAGTGGTCCTACAAGGTTGTCTTTTGGCTTGGCAGTGCAACTATTCTTAAATTATGGTGGAATCTGATTGCAAACACATTATGTCTTACTTAAACAAAGGCTTAGACAGTTGTAACTGGGAGATTTATCCCATTCTAAGTCGCATCCTGCAAACTAGGTCCAAAATTGCGTGTGGTCTTAGGTACCAAGATCAGGGGATGAAGCGGTGAACTCTGTTGCTAGATACAATGGAGTAGAGATGAGTGATTTTGTTTGGGTCGTTAAATCCCCATCTTCGTTGCTGAGAATCTTCAACAAAGATGGCTTGCCATGTCCTCATTCATAGTTGGGCTTGAAGTGGGATGGGGAAGACGTTTTTTGTTATGTTGGTTGCGTCTCTTTTGTATTCCCTTCTCTCGCTAGTATGTGTTTGTTGGTCAGGTTCCATTTACTTTCTTTGTATCTGGTGGTTGTTGCCTTGGTTATGAATTTCTCATTTTCCAACAAAAAAAAAAAGAAAAGGAGAGAGAAAAGAGAGACTAGTCAAAGCGGGCCATGTTTCTGATGGATTGGACTAAGATCCAGTTTGATATTGTTTATTTCACCAAAATTTGCTACACTTTAAAGTTAAGCATAAAAAAGTGTTTTGTAAAAATAAAATGTCTTGCTTATTTTAAAAGCAATGACCTTTATGTTGTAGGCATAATTTACTAAACAATTATGAAGGTCATAGAGAGAGAGAGAGAGAGAGAGAGAGAGAGAGAAATGTGCGGCAATAATAGAGATAATAGAGAGATGTGTAATTGTGGGTGTATTTGTATCACCCCATTGTGCCTTTATTTATAGTAGTAGGATAGGTAAAAACCTTTCCCTTTAGGATTACAACATTTAATAGATAATCAACTCCTAATAGGAATATAAGAGAAATTCCTAGATATACTAGGATTTACACAATCACATTCTTAATCTAATAGGATTGCAACACTCCCCCTTGAGTGTGTAAATACTCAAGTAAATGGCGCATCAGGTCTTCAGCGATGAAGTAAGTACAGTTGATGAAGTCGTTGGCACAATGAGCGAATACGAGTCTCAAATCAACGAAAGAATGCATAAAAAGTAAAACTCACAAAACCTCGCTATGGTAAAACCCAAGGTGGGAGAAAAACCCATAGTCTACGGAGAAAAGTGAGAAGTTGCATTAAGTCAAAACTATAGGCCTTTTGGACGCAAGTAAAAGAGCTCACAAAGGGTATGATCAGCCCAAGATGGGTGCCTCGTTAAAACCTTGTTAGGTAGCAAAAACCCAGTGGAAAAAATGCTCCTAATCGTAGGGAAAAGAGTGCATTAAAATCAAGTGAGTATACTTCTGGATACTCTCCCTGAGTTTGACATAACTTCCAAATGAGAACTACAAGCATTGCAAATGAATATTTAAGCATACCAATTCCTCGAACAAGCTTCTAGAAGGCTGACTTCGGTAGTGACGTTGTGTAAAAGTCGGCAAGGTTGTTTGGGATCAGATTGCATGACTTCAATCTTCTGATGCTTTGCTGATGTAGATGTAGACGCAGTATGTTTTGGCGTTGACTTCGTTGATGTATCATGGCTTGGTCGGGTTGATACATGCGGCATAATCTTCATAGATCGTCGTTGAGACTCAATGATGGATGAAAACACAGCAAGTACTTCGAATATGCTCAACAATAACTTTTAACCATGTCTCACTTATGGCTTAGTGAAGTAAGGTGAGTCTTGGAATGATTCGAAGGTTTCGCAACTAAGGTCATATGGTGGACCTCCAAGATATTGCGATATCCCTAACGGTAAAGGCATAACCATTCGGGGATTTTGCCTTGTGCGGGTTTGATAAGTAACCTGCGTTAGCATAACAAACAAGGCAAGCATCATTTCGAGGATCAGGGGGTTTGATCCACTTGAGATGTGTTGGGATTTGCCCTCGTAGTACCTTCAGGGTAAGTCTTTAATACCAATTCAGTGCTGCATCTTTACCAAGATCAACAGCGAAGGAGATGTCCTGTCTAAATACAATGAGCTAAGTACAACAAAGTGCAAAGTTGAACTTAGATATGGAATTTTGGATTCCACAACCTCTTCAAGGGTCTCATTTGCATATAACGTATGGACGATCAAAGGTATACTCAAAAGTGACACATTCAGGGTGTAGTTCGACTGGTAGACCAAAATACCGTCAGAACAATGCTTCAACTTTATGTCAAGGCATAAACGAGTTTTCCCAAGATCCTTCATCTCAAATTCCATCTTCAGGTGTGAGGCAATTTTCTCAAGCTCTTCTAGAGTCATAGTGAGGTGCATGTCAACGACATAAATTGTAACTCTAGCAATTTGGAATAAGACTTCATAGTTTAACACGCAAGGGCATAATTCATATCCCTGACTGATCAAATAATCACTTGTTGGAAATGTGCCCTAAAACCAATCATATGATGATACTTTACGGACATTTCACATGTTAAACTAATCTAGTTTAATATAAAGGGCAAAGATTATTGTTTCAAGCTGTCTCATATAAATGTTATGTGCTTAAACGATAAGTCCAAGGAATATGCTATTAGGAGAATGTAATCTAAAGAAGTTAGATTCATGAGACCATTCTCTCTTGTATACATATCCTAAATGTTCCTGATCATAGGATTGCCAATTGGGCATTGACAGTCCGTTAAGATCAGTACGTGCTATGTCTTCTCTTAGGGAGAGTGACAGGTCTCGAGTCATTGGTGTGAATGACACCAAGACAAGCATGTAGGTGCTCGATAGAGAATGAGTCCACTGAACGCGATCAACGAAGAGTTCTCATATTCATGTCATATGTGAACTCATGGTTGGGATAATGCAAAGTAGTCATTTGACCTGAGGCATCACAGTTGTCTTGTGGTTAGGTCCTTGATCTTTGACTATGTCAAAGTCACTCCATCAGAGGGTGTCCACGGCATAGTTGGGGTTAAGCCACTTAGCCATGGAGGCAAGTGAATGCGCAACAAGGGATCTCTAACCTTCAAACTGTTTGAGGGAGAATACTCTATGATATGATTAAGAATCTCTGGCCAGAGTATGAATGAGATTGAGGAAGTCGTTCCAAATCACATTCAAGGTAATCATATAAGTAAATGAATCACGTTGGATAGTAGACATGAATAAACTATCAAACCAAACAATGTGGTCAAGAGTATTGTATTAGAGAAAGACCGTATTGCATTGTAATCCTAAACTGAATAGGTTCTCTACCTCTTCTGATTAGCTTGGGTAACCATGATACACTGCTAGGTGTCACTCATGGTTTGTGGAAGCCCTAAAGATGTATAATCATTTAAGGGAGAATTGAAAGTACGTTTCAATTCATAATCGATCGTTAAGAGTAACAATCGCCCACTGCCTCGCTAAGAGGAACCTAATGGATCGCACACCATGTAAGGTAATGATTGAAGGATATAATGAAGATGAGTAAGGACAATTAAATAGTTTAATTGTATATGGCAAGGATTAATTAAAAGTTAATTAATCAAACGAATAAGTTCGTTTTAGACCTCGGGTTAGTTATGGGCCTCAAGGCGCAATGGGCTTCGAATGTCAAGACCATTAACTTGAGTTGTATGACAACTTAATGAATAAAGATTCAAGAGGGCCCAAACAACCCAAAGACGATAGGAGGCCGGCTATATTGATAAAGGAGTGAGTTTTAGACTTATTACAAGTTTGCCACTCCAATGAAGGTAGGTATAAATATGACTTTATAGCTTTTTCTTCATTAGGGTTTTCTTTGAGGAAAGATGAGAGTTTTTGGCTCTCTCTTTCTCTCTAGGAAGGCCGGCCACCATGGGGGAGTTTACTATCATCTAACTCCTCCATGGTCACTCATCTTCTTCCTCAACCATCCTTGGTGTCGAAACTTAGAGGTCTCCAACTTTGGTGACTTTTGGAGAAACCTATTCCTCCATCCACATCCAAGAAGGCATGGATCCAAGAAGCAAAGTTCTTCCACCTTAATCCATGGAGCCAAGGAGCAAGGTGACAAAGGAAGAAGGCCCTCACATGGGTGATTAACCTTTGCTAAGCAAAGAGGTACTTCAAAGGTATAAAGTTACTCAACTCTTTATCTTAGATCTTGAGTTGAGTCTTGGTTCACCATTTCTACTAGGCTTTGAATTTCATGGGTAATGTTTTGTTTTGAGTGCATACAAGCATGATTCCGCCTTTAATTGTTAATTGCATGCCATAGATGTTGCTCAAATGAACATGTTTTTCACAAATTTTCCTTCAAGTGGTATCAGAGCCTAGGTCTAGTAGTTGGTGAATCCTTTTGGGTTTTGTTGTTCATAGTCTTTGATTTAAATGTTGTAATTGTTACAAGCTTTATTCTTGCTTCTTGAAATGTAAATTTTGCTAGAAAATTTGCCATCTCAAATGTTGTAGATGTAGTTCATAAGAGCATGAATTTTGGAGCTAAAATTTGGTGCCATGTTTTTTGGGAAATTCGGCCAAATCCAAGGGGTGGATTTTTGGGTTCATGTTTGTCTTGTTAAAAATGTTTTAAAGTGACATTAGGAACACCTAAGTACCCTAGTATGGTAATATGCTATTTCCCTTAAGTTTGAGAGTTTTTGGGATGTCTTTGGATGAAAAATGTTCATGGAACTCTTATGGGTTTTCATGGATGTTCTTCATTGTTCTTGTTATGTTCTTGGCAAGAACAAAAAGGTTGGGTATTTTGATTAAAAGTTTTTGGTTGTTGACATAAAGTTTTGTTTTTTGAAATGATTGTATGATTTTAATCATCACTAGGTATGTACTTTTCTTACACACCCATACCTTTTCAACTTTTCAAATCATACCTTTTTTCTTACAACACTTTACTTTCCCATGTTTCATGGAAGCATGTTTCATGGAAAGCACTTTTTCAAACCAACCCATCACCTTTCACTTTGTTGAAAAATTCAAAAATTTTGACACCACTCTCACCTACCAAAACCGGCCAACCCTACAAGTAGGGTACTTTTGGGGCTTTTATGCAATTACATAAAGTTTTGACACTTTTGTGTATTTGTACTTTGACCCGAAAGTTTACGTTTTTACGTAAAGGCCCAAAATCACTAAAGGACAAATTGTTTTGCTCCTTTAATGAAGTTTTTGTATTTGTTGAAATTTTTGGGTTCTAGTTGTAATTACATGAAGTAGTGGACTTTTGTGTTTTTACAAAGTGACCTCAAAAGTTTGTGTTATGCAATATAGCCCAATGGTTGAGGTTATTGCTTTTTGGCCCAAATTAGTTGAGAACAAAATGGTTTTGTCTCTTTAAATGAGAATTGGATTTTCATTTCATTTAGCTTCATTTAAATCAATTCTATGGATACAAAAACCAAATGATAATGTTGCATTCAAGTTTAATTAGTTAAAGCGTTAATTAATTAAAGGGTGATTATGAACCTAAGCCTACGATAATTGAGCTATGTGAAAGGCCGTCTCAAATTTGTTTGAACCATGGGAATGTGTAGATTAGATTTTGGTTGTAATTTGATATGATCAAATGTTGTAAAAGAGCATAAGCTCTTCTTTACTTTAAAGTAATTTGTTTTGATCAAATGTTGTAAAAGAGCATAAGCTCTTCTTTACTTTGAAGTACTCCTTTCTTGTTTTATTTGATATGCATGAAATTGGAGTAGAGGGTCCAACGCCCAATAAGAAAAACACGCCTTAATGTGATTAAACGCGTAACTAAAATCAATCACCATCCCTAGACCGAGATCCGACACTAGGCTCGTGTTGGATCAAATCAAAGGTTCATAGTCATCCTAAGGCCCTAAGGCAACTATATAGTCCATCAATGAATGCAAAGCTTATGTTAGTAGTACCATATACTTTTGCTTTAAAAACCGTTTTACAAATATAGTGGGAGTATCATATACTACTAAAACAATCACATGGACCAATAGTTGTAATAGGACCAAATTGTTTTAATGTGATTAAAATGCATGCTTATATGTGATGAGACCTAAAACCCTCAACCAAACCATTATTAAGTTGACAAGCGTGAGAGTGCTTTGAACACTCTTTCGTGGCCTTCCACCGTGGTAGGCTCCAATCGTTTGTGACTCGTACACCGACTTCACCCTATCATGGGGGAGTACAAAGTGCGTGCTTACACTCAAGAGGAGTTCTATATGCATACATGATGTTGTGAAGGTAGGCAACGAGAATGATCAACATCATATCATTGTGAGGTTGTTCTTGAACCCCTACCCGAACTTGCATGGTGGGAATGACTTAACTAAGTGCAATGGAGCCAACATCATATCATTGTGAGGTTTCATTCTCTAGAGGCCAAATAAGATGAGTACTTGCAAGAGATGCAAATGAGTAAGCGTACTCTCTCATTATTATTGATGCTAGCCAACATCATATCATTGTGAGGTGGGCTTGGTAATAGTGAGCCTCTCATACCCTGCTAAGAGTTTCCTCCAAAACTCTCGAATTCCGATGAGGGATATGGAATTTGCCAAAATAGTGGGTGGTGCTATTTTATTTAAAAGACCCGGATCAAATGGCTTAAAATCAATCAATTTATATTCGTTATGTATTTATTTACCGATATATTTGCAAACGCTATCCAAAACTTGACAAAGAAAAGCCGAAGGCTTTAGTTTCCGGACTTGGTACTACAATCCCATAGATTGTCTTTAATGGCTTGTATATGTACCTAAGTAGTCTCATCCTCACAATCTTCCTATTGATAATGTACCATTGGAAGAACATGTTAGATAAGTCTATCATAAAGAGGACAACACTTTTAGTGTCGTAATTCTTCAATTACAAATTGTTGTATGAAGATATAAGAGTTGCTTTGAACAACCCTTAGTTAACGCAAACACTAGTGCTTGTTTCTTTGTTACATGAACAAAGAACTTGAGAAGTAAGCACAAGGGCATGGACACTTTATGTGCCATGATTCTTCACTTACAAATTGTTGTATGAAGAAATGAGAGTTGCCTTGAACAACTCTTAATAGTTTGTAATTATGTTTAGAACATAATGGTTGGTTGACAAAAATAGTCCATCAAGATGGACTTATGATGATTTTGAATCATTGAGTGTTGAAGTGTTAAACCACTTCTAGAGACGGAAACTAGGCAAGGACTTCACTTTCGTGTCCCTATCCAAATGGTTCCCCTAAGTTTATTGTAAACTATATAGTGAACAATAACCACACGCTCTCCAAATCGTTTGATGTGTATAACACGATTGAAATAAGTTTCAAGAGAGATAGTGGGAGTTTAGGGACCATGACTATTGTAGTCAATTGAGAAGTCAAATGAAGAAAGCTAAAAACTCCAAGGGAACAAACTTTCTTTATGAAAGGATGGACATTGGAAGGGGTATTTGCAAGAAATGTCTTGCAAAAGTCAAGAACACACCTTTCGAAGGTGTTGTAAATTGTTCTTGAATAAGTTCAAAACAGTTGGTTCTTCTACTTGAATGCTTGATTCTGTATTAGTAACTATGTTTTACAATCGTTGTAAAAGTGTGGCTAACAAGAAGTAGAAGATTAATGGGAAAAGAGAAAGTACTTCACATTCGGAACGTGAATCAAATATTGATCTCTGCGAAAGCAGATAGTACTTACTTCCTCATATGAACTACCAAAGAAATTGGAAAAACAAAGATTGTCTTTACATTCCAATTTGAAAAGGAACATAATTCCGTCACTATAAGGTTAAGTGATGGTTGAATGTTTTGTTTGACAAAACAATTGTTCTTTAATAAATGATTGGATTATTGTAATCTGATTGATTGTCTCCATAGTAGAGATAATTTGGTAGTGTTAACTGTTTAGAACATAACGATGCTTAAATCCCAAAAGGTTACAAGGTAGTGACTAATCCCACTGAGTTGTGACACCTCTAAAACATAAACTACGAGTTGATCATATATGGATGCTTTGGATCGTTAGATCCGAATCCGATGCCTTCTTGTTAAAGTTGTATAGAGGCGAAATGTTCGAATCTTTATTCTTTTGGAAAGAAGAAAGAATCACAAAGTTATTGAGGTTAATTCACTTACATGTTAGTGGCACATGTCCACGACATAATACTACTCATGTTGTTTGACATTCACCGAAGATCGCTCTCGGTTGGACTATAGTTTATTTTGAATAAACACAAGTCCGAATACTTTGCAAAAGGTTTCAAAGAATTCAAGAATGTAAGTTGATGAGTAAGATGTCTAAAGTATTTATCTCCTTAGATTCGATCCAAGGAAAGATAACACTTTAGAAAAGTTTCATTGATAGATATCAAGGAAAGAAGCATCATAAGATAATGAATTTCTCCATTGGGAGAAAAATGAACTCGAATAAGATTTAGTTCATTGGATGTTATCAATTACCCATATATAGGATATATATTTCTAAGTCAATATGATTGTCAATTAGAAAATCTTCCAAAACGTTTCATAACTCCATATGATGTAGTTGGAAAGAAAGACAAGTCTTAATCGTGTTAAGACTTGAGGTTATGTGCTAATAAGCAATATTTGTTATAGAACAATCTTGTGGGATATCCTTAAATTAACTTTTGGATATCACTTCTATGAACCAACTAACAAATGTTGTTTGTTGGGTAGTTCATTATAATCCTACACTAGGATTTGCCTAACATAGAGCAAATGAACGAGAGATAGAATTCAAAGAATAGGTTCTTTAAAAGACAAGATGATAATCAACAAATATAACAACCTAGTTCCCACACCACTAGCTCCAAAGGTAGTCGAGAAGGATTTATAAACCGTCTTAGTTGAATGGTTTGAACTTTATGACTATGTCATGGAGTTACACCTCTTAATTCGAAAGAAATAAGAAAGAAAATCCTTATGACTACATTGAGTGTATATATACTCAAGGAAATTGTATAATACCATATGACCCGAAATAATGAAACCTTCATGGCTAATTGGTAGCTTAAGGTGACTACAATCAACAAGATTGGTTGACTTGGAAGAAATCATTCTTGATGTAGTTTTGGTTTCTATTAATTCGAAGATTGCTAGGTACAACTAAATAGTGATTCAATGTTTAGACGTAATATGGGTTTCCGAAACCATTATCAAGATAGTCTTGATAATATATGTCTAAAACTAGGAATCACAATACTTGAAAGTTGTAGAGATCCATCCATCATGAATCTTAGCAAGCTAGTGGGAGCTATAAGCATCTTATGAGAGAAAGATCAAATCGTTTGATTTCTCATAAAGATGTAAATGAATCTTTTGTTTACTAGGTTTACAAAAGATTAGTGGGAGTTAATCATATTCCTAAATTTGAACATATATTTGATATATTAATTTTGGAAATGAAAGGAATTCTTCTTCGTTAAAGTTATGACTTTAAAACGTTCTATAATGATAGAATGTATATGGGAGACATAGTCTATATACATAGGATGGAAATCTATAATGATCGATTTCAGGATATAATTGAATTATATCGAGACCTAATGGTAGACAAAAGATGCTAGGAAGTTTCTTATATGATGATAAACTTCAATCAGAAGGACAACTCTAGTAAGACTAGGAAGTTGCTCTTCTCAAAGGGAACATACCCTTTGACTCCCAAAGAAACATAATGCGTAACTAGAATCCTTTATGCATACGCATAAAGGCGATTTACGTATTTCATATTGTATGAAAAACACTGATATGAGCTGTACCTAGAACGCTACAAGTTGATATCAGTGCAAGCCCAGGATCAGAACCATGGCAACTGTCAAGTGAGTCCTTAAGCATTTAAGAAATACTAAAGGATAGATTCCCCAAGAATGAGGAAGAATTAAAGTAACGCAGTGGAAGCGTAAATGTATTAGATTATGAATCTAATATCGTATCCATCTTTGGATGTCTCTTCATTATGAATGAAGAGATAATAGGATATCTCTTTATTATGACTAAATAGATATTTGGGTGAAAACATTAAAAGTAATGACTTTAGTGTATTCCATCATGAATGCAAAATATATCGCCATATAGAAGTTTACAACAATGTTGTTTGGATGGGAAAGTTCATTTATGAACTCTCTATTCGGTTCCAACCAGAAAGTGTCTCTAGTGTACAGACACAACGACACTAATGGGGCGATAGCTCAAGCCAGGGAATCAAGGTCTCATCAAGATCCAAACTCAAGTGAGAGACTAAACCACATGATTGAGAATCATGTATAATGGTGACGTCGTTATTCTCAAGGTTGCTTCTATGGATAACATATAGATATCCATTGTCTAGGCCTACTACTCAGCCATTTTTGAAATGAATTCAGAAGAGGTATCATCACTGATAACCAAGCTGATTGGCTCTAGTGCAAGTGGGAGATTGTTGGAAATGTGCCCTAAAACCAATCATATGATGATACTTTACGGACATTTCACATGTTAAACTAATCTAGTTTAATATAAAGGGCAAAGATTATTGTTTCAAGCTGTCTCATATAAATGTTATGTGCTTAAACGATAAGTCCAAGGAATATGCTATTAGGAGAATGTAATCTAAAGAAGTTAGATTCATGAGACCATTCTCTCTTGTATACATATCCTAAATGTTCCTGATCATAGGATTGCCAATTGGGCATTGACAGTCCGTTAAGATCAGTACGTGCTATGTCTTCTCTTAGGGAGAGTGGCAGGTCTCGAGGCATTAGTGTGAATGACACCAAGACAAGCATGTAGGTGCTCGATAGAGAATGAGTCCACTGAACGCGATCAACGAAGAGTTCTCATATTCATGTCATATGTGAACTCATGGTTGGGATAATGCAAAGTAGTCATTTGACCTGAGGCATCACAGTTGTCTTGTGGTTAGGTCCTTGATCTTTGACTATGTCAAAGTCACTCCATCAGAGGGTGTCCACGGCATAGTTGGGGTTAAGCCACTTAGCCATGGAGGCAAGTGAATGCGCAACAAGGGATCTCTAACCTTCAAACTGTTTGAGGGAGAATACTCTATGATATGATTAAGAATCTCTGGCCAGAGTATGAATGAGATTGAGGAAGTCGTTCCAAATCACATTCAAGGTAATCATATAAGTAAATGAATCACGTTGGATAGTAGACATGAATAAACTATCAAACCAAACAATGTGGTCAAGAGTATTGTATTAGAGAAAGACCGTATTGCATTGTAATCCTAAACTGAATAGGTTCTCTACCTCTTCTGATTAGCTTGGGTAACCATGATACACTGCTAGGTGTCACTCATGGTTTGTGGAAGCCCTAAAGATGTATAATCATTTAAGGGAGAATTGAAAGTACGTTTCAATTCATAATCGATCGTTAAGAGTAACAATCGCCCACTGCCTCGCTAAGAGGAACCTAATGGATCGCACACCGTGTAAGGTAATGATTGAAGGATATAATGAAGATGAGTAAGGACAATTAAATAGTTTAATTGTATATGGCAAGGATTAATTAAAAGTTAATTAATCAAACGAATAAGTTCGTTTTAGACCTCGGGTTAGTTATGGGCCTCAAGGCGCAATGGGCTTCGAATGTCAAGACCATTAACTTGAGTTGTATGACAACTTAATGAATAAAGATTCAAGAGGGCCCAAACAACCCAAAGACCATAGGAGGCCGGCCATATTGATAAAGGAGTGAGTTTTAGACTTATTACAAGTTTGCCACTCCAATAAAGGTAGGTATAAATATGACTTTATAGCTTTTTCTTCATTAGGGTTTTCTTTGAGGAAAGATGAGAGTTTTTGGCTCTCTCTTTCTCTCTAGGAAGGCCGGCCACCATGGGGGAGTTTACTAGCATCTAACTCCTCCATGGTCACTCATCTTCTTCCTCAACCATCCTTGGTGTCGAAACTTAGAGGTCTCCAACTTTGGTGACTTTTGGAGAAACCTATTCCTCCATCCACATCCAAGAAGGCATGGATCCAAGAAGCAAAGTTCTTCCACCTTCATCGATGGAGCCAAGGAGCAAGGTGACAAAGGAAGAAGGCCCTCACATGGGTGATTAACCTTTGCTAAGCAAAGAGGTACTTCAAAGGTATAAAGTTACTCAACTCTTTATCTTAGATCTTGAGTTGAGTCTTGGTTCACCATTTCTACTAGGCTTTGAATTTCATGGGTAATGTTTTGTTTTGAGTGCATACAAGCATGATTCCGCCTTTAATTGTTAATTGCATGCCATAGATGTTGCTCAAATGAACATGTTTTTCACAAATTTTCCTTCATCACTTAGACGGGTTTGTAAGTGAACGCCTCAAACAAGTTAAGAGGGTGTTCTGTGGTTTTGGAACTATTTGAACTATTCCATGTAATTCTTCGGGAACTTACATGTAAATCTCCGTATCTATATCCCATGGAGAAAATACTAACCACATTTCATAATGCTGTTATCAATCATAGGACGTTTTGAGAGAAAACATACGCCGTAAGGCGTGCATCATATCGCACTATTTCATTCATCTCATAACGTTTCTTTTCCCACTTTTAATACAATAGGGTTACCTTGGGCAGTGTAGGAACGACAGGTCCAAAACACACTTTGGTAAGGAATTTGACTTGGATTGTAACATTAGTTGTCCAATCAGTTCTACGTTGTCACTTAATCAATGGAACACGATTCGATATCATCGCTTTTCATTTATGTCGGTAGCTACCATATAAGTGAAAACATCATCTATGGTAATCTCATTTCAATTTTATTTAGCTCATCCAAACTAGTATACTGGATCAAGAACTTCAAGTCTCGGGAGTAATCCGGATTAATCTCATGAGATGGAAATGATTTGAGCCAGCGATCAAGTATGGATTCATTGCTGTGTCGTGTCTTCCTCTTCTAGGGAAGTGAATCCTACGAACCGAGTGATCTGTCGTGCCCCATGCCAAAACAGATTGATTTGCTATCTGTCGGTGTACCGGACCGTCCAACAAAGGTTTCCAAATCGTCCAACAAGGTTTGGTTTTGTCCAACATATGCCAGGCAAGCTGAAGGAAAACGCACAGTCGGAATCCTTGCAAGCCGTGTATATGCATTGGGAGTCTTGTACCCATGCATGCACAAATGCTTCTATCACCATGCCGGCCAAGGATGAGTTCAAGAGTAATCCAGTGACCCATGTCTACGTAGGATGGTGGTCAAAGGTACACCATGAAGACTTGGGGATGGCAAGTGGTACCAATTCTTCTCATTTACGCAATGATGCGCCAAGAAAGGGTTGTTCTGCGGTTCCTACGCAGCTAACACCTTTCGATTGTGCGAGTGTAGTTCCTTTGCAAGATAGACCTGCGGCCCTAACTCTTCAACTCCCGTGTTTGTCTTCTCAGCGTTCGGATGCTTCTGAAGAAGTGGGTGACGAAGTTTACTCGCACGAAGATGAGCTTATTTTACGGCAGCGTCAACAAATTTTAAATAAGCAACCGCTTGAAGGTGCTCAGGATAACAGTGATGTCAATTTTTGTCATAAGAAGAAGAAAGTGTTTAGGCCTCCTCAATTTGATCGAAGTGCGTCACTTGAGAAAGATGTATGTATTTCCTTCTTTCTTGTGATTTCTTCTGCTTTCATTGGTTTAGCTTTTGTTTCTAACATCTTTCTTTTTCTTCTTTAGGCTGGGCCCTTTTGTTCTTTTGATTTGGTGAACATGGGTGTTCATTCCTTTACAGAAATGCTATTTGGAAGCAGTCTACCCACAGACGAGGAGATTGGAGACCCGCCCGGTGCAGAGCATATTACAAATCCGCCAAGTTGCCTAAGTTTTCCGTGTGTAGGTGAAGGTATGCAAGAGCTCATCATCTGTCCAACACCTTTGCCAGCTAGCTCCGAGATCTCTCTTAGACGTCTGAACCTTAGTGACATTAAGCAATTTATCCATCACACCTTCGCGCGACCATGGATATCAAGAGCCATATTGAGAAGAGGATTTCAAAGTGCCCACCATGTCCCCCACCGATGTGGAAACTTTGAAGACTTTGGAAGGCTTGCTTGAAAACCATCGTCATAGTTTTAGGGACATAGCTTTCAAGTAGTGTCTTTCGTTCTTTGTACTTTAAACCTTCTTTGTTTTTTTTGCAATAAGGCTTTAGAGCCGACTTCTTCTTTTAAAGAAAAATAAAGTATTCACATTTTGAAATTTCTCCTTATTCTTCAAAGTGTTTGCATTTTTTTTGTTGGTGATGTGACTGTACTTGAAGTTTTGAAGTTTCAAGTTGCCTGCGTACACTCGGTTGAGGAGGGATCAAGTCAGGACGTAGTTCAAATGAATGATGGATTGTTTTTTTATGGTTTGGAAGGTTTTGATGGTGATTTTGATGATGATTTTGATTTTTTTTTTCTGTTTTGCCGTACACAGTTTATGCTCTTTCAGGCCATGAGCATTGGGTGTCGCCTTTTAAGCTCGTGTGAACAAGGAGCATTGTGTCGTGCAGTTTAGGCTCACGCAGATGAAGAGCTTTGTGTCGTGTGCAGTTTAGGCTCATGCAGGCGAGGAGCATTAGGTGTCACCATTTAAGCTCGTGCGAACAAGGAGCATTGGGTGTCACATTTTAAGCTCGTCCAAACAAGGAGCATTGTTGTTGTATGCAGTTTAGGCTCATGCAGGCGAGGAGCTTTGTGCCGTGTGCAGTTTAAGCTCATACAGGCGAGGAGCATTTAGTGTCGCCTTTTAAGCTCGTGTGAACAAGGAGCGTTGAGTGTTGTCTTTTAAGCTCGTGCAAACAATGAGCGTTGTGTGTAACCTTTTAAGCTCGTGCGAACAAATAGCGTGGTTGCGGGTGCCGTGTGTAGTTTAGGCTCATGCAGGCGAGGAGCATTGAGTGTCGCATTTTAAGCTCGTGCGAAGAAAGAGCATTAAGTGTCGCCTTTTAAGCTCGTGTGAACAAGTAGCATTGTGTCGTGTGCAGTTTAGGCTCATGCAGGCGAGGAGCATTGAGTGTCACCTTTTAAGCACATGTAAACAAGGTGCATTGTTTGTTTGGGTTAGGGGTAGTAATGCTTCAAGAATCTGCCATTGATGGGGCCGATCTTTAAGCCGTCTTCCGCCATGATTAAGTAAGCGTCGTTGGTGTAGACCTCTTGTATTACATAATGTCTACCTGTATTGTGTGTTGTGATGATATGCCTTCGTAATGCCAAGACAAGATCTCCAGTTAGGAAAGACCTTGGGCGGACCTTCTTGTTGAATGCCTTGGATAACCGTGCTTGGTAGGATTCCAAGTGTTGTTAAGCTTCGAGCCTTATTTCGTCGAGTGCTTCCAACTCTTAAAGTCGTAGCTTCGTGTTTTCCTCTTCAGTAAAGCCTTCTTGTATAGCCATCCTTAGTGAGGGGATTTAACTTTCAAGGGGCAGAACAACTTTCATGCCATATACGGGAGAATAAGGCATAGGTTGGGTATGAGTCATATGTGTTGTCCTATATGCCCAAAGTGCTTCGCTTATTCTTTCAAGCCAATCTCTCTTTTTCCGGCCGATTACCTTCTTCAAGAGGTTGCACACGTTTTGTTGAATGCTTCTGCAAGACCGTTGGCCTAAGCATGATACATAGAAGACTTGTGCTGCTTGAATTTGTATTTCTCGCAGAGTCTTGGAGAACTGTTTTCCATTGTCGGTGATGATCTAGCGAGGCGCACCATATCGGTGGATGATATGCTCCTTGATGAAACAGACGATAATTTCCTTCTTGACTTCCTTTAAGGGTATGGCTTCAGCTCACTTGGAGAAGTAATCTGTTGTAGCTAGGATGTAAGCTTCTCCTACAGATGACTTTGGTGTGATTGGTCATACAACGTCCAATCTCATGCATCAAACGACCATGAAACAACTATAGGGTGTAATGGCTCAGGTGGTTGATGTATGAAGTTGGCATGGAATTGGTAAGCTTAGCACCTTTTGGCATACTCCAGGCAATCATTTATCATGCTTGCCCAGTAGTAACCCATTCATTTATGCTAGAAATGTAGCTGTGGTCCAGACTGATACGCCCCGCATACGCCTGAGTGTGCTTCTTCCATGGCTTAATTGGCTTCTTCCTCACATACGCCTGAGTGTGCTTCTTCCATGGCTTGATTGGCTTCTTCCTCACCTAGGCATCTCAGAAGTACTCCTTCAAAAAAGCATCAATAGAGTGTTCCTTTGTAGTAGAGGAAGCGAGGTGCTCGTCAACATATTTCAGAGCGATGTCTAGGATCATCTGGAAGCTTTCCATGCTCCAAGTAGTCGACTGGATCACCCATCTTTGTGTCATCTAGTAGCATTTCAGTAACGAGCTGGATCACCCATCTTTGGCAAACTGGCACGTCCACAGATTCATCTTCTCCTAGCGCCATACTTGAGGCTAGGTTAGTGAGAGCGTCCGCCATTTGATTTTCTTTTCTTGGCACATGTTCCAACGTCACGGCCTTAAACTTTTGTAGCAATTGAGTTGCTAGTCGAAAGTATAGGACAAGATTATCTTTCCTCACTTCATATTCAATCAAGAGTAGATTGATTATGAGCTTGGAGTCGCCATACACTTCAAGCGTTATGATTTCTATGTCGATCACCATTTGGAGTCCAATGATCAGTGCTTGGTACTCAGCGATGTTACTGGAGCATAACTTGATTAGCCGAAAGAATAGGGTAGTACTAGTCTTTGTGGCGACATGAATACTACTCTTGCCCCTGCTCCGTCCATTCATGGGAATCCATCAAAGAACATTGTCCATGTCGAGAAGATGTTGATGTAAAACACCTCTTCATCATGCAAGTCGTCTGAGGTTTTCCAATCGACTGGGATTGGATGATCGGCAAGGTAGCCTACTAGTGCTTGTCCCTTGACGGCTTTAGCTGGGACATAGATGATCTCGTATTGATTAAGAAGCAACGCCCATTTAGTTAGTCACCCTGTCAGAACGGGTTTGGACATAACATACTTGACTGGGTCGGCTTGAGTAACCAAGTGGATGGTGTAAGCATGCATGTAGTGTCTTAGCTTTTTGATAGCGAAGACTAAGGCAAGGCAAATCTTCTCGATTGGTGAGTAGTTGAGCTCGGTATTAGTGAAAGTTCTACTTATGTAGTAGAGTCCTCTTTCCTTTTGGTCTTCATTTTCTTATGCCAATAGTGCTCAAATGGAACCTTCCTGTGCAGCGATGTATAGGATGAGCAGTTTTCCAGGCACGGGTGCTCCTAAGACAGGTGGGTTTGCTAGGTACCTTTTTATGCTTTTAAAGGCATTGCGACAGGCGTTATCCCATATGAATAGAACGTCCTTCTTCATAAGTCGACTGAAGGGTTGACAGCATCCAGCAAGGTTAAAGATGAAGCGCCTGATGAAAGCTAGCCATCCTTGTAGACTTTTTAGCTCGTGTAGATTCTTTAGCTCGGGCATGCTTTGAATGGCCTTAATCTTCGATTGGTCTACTTTAATGCCACGGTTTCGAGGAACTTCCCAGAAGTGATGCCAAATGCACACTTCAACAGGTTCATTTTGATGTTGTAGTACCGTAGTTTATTGAACACCATTCATAAATCCTTCAAGTGATCAGATCTTTTTTGGTCTTGACAACTACGTCATCCACGTAACATTCTACGTTTTTGTGTAGCATATTGTTGAAGATCTTCTGCATTGCGCGTTGATATGTAGCCCTAGCGTTCTTCAAGCCAAATGGCATTACCTTTTAGCAGTAGATACCTTTTGGAGTGCGGAAGGCTGTTAGTGAATGATAGTGCCTCGTGGCCAGTGGTCACATCCACCATGATTTCGATGATTGGCAAGGGAAAGTCATCCTTCAAGCAAGCATCGTTAAGGTCACGGAAATCTACACAAACATGTATTTGTGCAGATTTCTTAAGGAAAATGAAAATGTTGGAGATCCATTTAGGGTATTGCACCTCTCGAATGAAGCCTGCTTCAATTAACTTGTCAATCTCGACCTCAATTTGTGGGATGAGCTCGGATCGATAGCGTCTTTGAGTTTGCTTTATCGGTCGCGTTCTAGGCTTGACTGCAAGACAATGCACGGCGATGGTAGGGTCAAGGCTGGGCATTTCTTTGTAGGTCCAAGCAAAGACATCTTTGTACTCCATTAGCAATTGGTAGTACTCATCGATCTCATTCGTACTTAGTAATGCACTTACAAAGATAGCCTTCGATTCCTCGCTAGTGCCTAAGTTAAGCTCCTTGAGATCATCGACCGTGGCTTGCCCCTTATCCTCAAGCTGTGGTGGAGCAGCAGTGATGTCTTCCTCAGGGATTTTTTTCTTTTTTGTCTTCTTGGATTGTGATGTGGAAGACGTCTTGAACCTCCTCTTCAGTGCTATCTTCTTCGGCTTATTGGCATGAAGATTGGCCAGTGTAGATGATGGTGTGCCTCTGTACCTTCAGTTGTTCTTTTGTGTCAACTTCCAAGGTTGCTTGGCGCTTCATCTTTGAAAGAATCGAGCTTCGAACATCGTCATGTGCTGCTAAACCGTCGAGCCTTTCTTCTTTCAGCGTTGTCTTCCTCTTTCTAGAAAGCTGCTTGGTTTCTTCAAGTTTTTCCAAGGCTGACCGTCGTGGAGGAGAGCTAGCTGTGTTGCTTTGTTTCTTAGGTTTTGACAACCTTTTGAAAAAAAAGCTTTGGGGTGTTGACATGTTAACCCGCTTGAAGATGGAAGTTCGGTCTTGACCACCAATGCGATCAAGTGCAGAAATTCTAGGTTTTGAAATATTCAGCCTATCAAAGACTGACGTTTGAGGTGCAGGTTTAGGCTCCTCTTGATCTTGTTCAACGCTTAAGCTGATGTGTTGAGCGCTAACATTTTTCGCTTTGCTTGAAATCTTCACGGGTGTATTTTATGTGAAGCCAAGTCCAGCTTTATTGTTGTCAACTCCATAACCATGCTCCTTCATCTTCTTTTGAGTCTTGGTGAGGTCACGTTCTTTGTCGTTGACGGTGTTTGAAACCTTCTTTCCAAGATTTGAAGGAGAGGCAAAATCGTACCCAGCCTTTGACATAAGTTTGTAGACGTTTGGGTCGAATCCTTCTTCAGTCCTCTTGGTTGGAAGAGAGCTTGGTTCCGCCCCCTTTGGTAAGGGTTTTACGAAACCTTGTCGTGGTTTTGGAACTCTAGAGTCGCCTAGCTGTGTCAGAGGTAAAATTGCATTTGTCTTGAACAGCTTTACAGTGTCCTTGCGCAACTGTGTTTTAGCTTTGCTTATTCCAGTTTCGAACGGGGATTGCCTATTCTTTCTTCTCGACATTGGGATGTATCGGAAGACAAGTGTTTTTGGTCCTTTTGAATGTGTCACACTCCCTTTGGTTGTTATGGGCTTAGCATGCCCATCGTCGTCTTTACTTAAAGATGGCACGACTTTCTTCTTGCTTCCTAGGCACGGCTTGCCACTCTTGCATTTTAGGTGTGGCTTTGCCCATGGATTTGATCTCTTTTGGAAGAGCTTTAGGCACTATGTCTTCATCTATGTAGAACTTGGCATCCGCGAAGTGTGATTCAGCTTCGGTGAATGGCTTAGTGTCACCTTGTATCACCTTTACTCCTTCTCTGTAGAACTTTAAGCATCGGTGAAGGGTGGACGGCACCACTCCATTCTTGTGGATCCAAGGCCTTCCTAAGAGCAAGTTGTAGGAAGTTCTTGCATCGATCACATAGAATAGCATGCTTGATTTGAGTTCGCCAAAGGTGATCTCGACTCGGATCATGCCCATTGCTCTTTGGCCTTCTTGGTTAAAACCTTGGATTAGGAGGCAGCTTCAGGATAGTTCATCCACCTTGATGCCGATTGTGGTCATTGTTAACTTTGGCATGATGTTTATGGCCAATCCATCATCCACAAGCATGCGGTTGATTTTGTGCTCCCTCACTTACACAGAGATGAAGAGATGACGGTTATGAGGCTTTGATCCTAGCAACAAGTCTTTGTCAGTCAAGTTGATTACGTCATGGGCAACACAACACGTGGCATACTCATGTGGCCGAAGTTTTAAGCCTTCATCCTTGCTTTCTTGCACTTCGTGGTCGTCGGGACTCGCCAAGACCATTACTAGTGCTTTTCGCATCTCCTTGAGCAATCATAGTGCTTCCTCGATGCTAAAGTGTGCCGACAAGCTTTCTTTGGGCATGAGGGTATTTTCTTCCTCGATGGCGATAACTTTGCCTTTTGAAGGCTCTTCTATCTCCACTTCAACCATGTGCACTGTTGGAATAAGTCATTTAGGAAGTACTCGTGCAAGGAAACGGGAATGCGCGGCTCTTGTTCTATAGGTTCCCCTACGTACGTTGGCTTAGCAGCTCTTACGCTCCTTTTGGGCTTCCTATTGTTGCGAGGGTGGTGTTTTCTCCCTTATTCCACCTTTAGCCGTGTGGCTTATGGTCTTTGGCTTCCTTGTCTTTTGTAGGTAACCAATGTCCACCCCTCTTTATTATCGGCAGGTGCATTTTGGTCGCTTGCCCCCAGCGATAGTTATGCATAAGGTGTCGTGTAGCTTCAGCATGGACGGGAGTGGTCAGGTGTCACTTGGAGAGGCACAGGATCAAAGGATCCAAACACAATCGTGCTAGTATGTGTTGCGGTGGTGTCTTCAAGGTCAGGCTCGATCTGCCCTTGTTGTGCTAGCTTCATGATGAGCTCCTTGAGGACGAAGCACTTACCGACATGATGACTTACGATACGATGGTATTTGCAGTACCTAGGATCGTTAACGCGATTTATCTCTTCGGGCCGCTTGCATTTAGGTAACTCAATCACCTTTTTTTCAGCAGGTCATCTAGCATTACAGACACGTCAGAGTTAGGAAAAGGGTACGTCTTCTGCTCTAGTTTCATCAAGGTGTTTTTGTACCTGTCTTGGGTGCGAGAAGGCTCATCTCTCTTCATCTCCTTCGTTTTATTTTTGGAGGTGATCTTGACAGGGGCGGATGAGGTCTTGATGGGGGTAGTATTGATGGCAAAAGCTTCATTGGCGGGCTTTTTCCCAATCTTGTCTACCTTTGGGGCGAACACCTTATCTTTTTTTAAGTCGGTGATCAGCTCATTCTTCCCATGATTAGCAACACTCAGCTCCATATCATGGGATCGAGTTGCCAATTCTTCAAATGTTCTCGGCTTTATGCCTTGAGGGATGTAATGTAACCCCCAGTGCATGCCTTGAACACACATCTCAATGGCAGAGGTTTCAGAAAGCCAATCTTTGCAATCCAGACTTAATGAACGCCACATATTGGTGTAGTCGACGATAGGTTCATCCTTCCACTACTTCGTACTTATTAATGGTCCTTATGCTAAAAACTCTTTGGGCAATTTTCAAAGCTTCGTAACTCAATCGTTTTTTAACCAAATTCGACCCATAATATATCAAAATGAAGATAGGAAAGTGTAGAACAAGATTATACCTATTTGGAAGCCCAATGGTTGCCGGAGATGGCCGGAAAATAGCTCAAATGTGACTGGTCCGTGGAAAAACTAGAAAACTTGCCGGAAACTGGGTAAACTTTAAACGTTCATAACTTCTTCAATACTCAATGAAATCGAGTGATTCAAAAATGAAAATCATACTTCTCGATGAGACGAAGAGAATGGTATCTCTTTTTTTTTATGGCTAACTCAACATAGTTTGGCCGGAAAACGGCTCGAAAATGGTTATCCAATTTCGAGCAGTTTTTCGGCCAAACCACGATGATTAGCAGTCAATAAAGGTACCATTCTCTTTTTCTCGTCAAGAAGTATGATTTTCATTTTTGAATCATTCAATTTCGTTGAGTATTGAAGAAGTTATGAACGTTTAAAGTTTACCCAGTTTCCGGCAAGTTTTCTAGTTTTTCCACGGACCAGTCACATTTGAGCTATTTTCCGGCCATCTCCGGCAACCATTGGGCTTCCAAATAGGTATAATCTTGTTCTACACTTTCCTATCTTCATTTTGATATATTATGGGTCGAATTTGGTTAAAAAACGATTGAGTTACGAAGCTTTGAAAATTGCCCAAAGAGTTTTTAGCATAAGGACCATTTGTGATGTGTTTGATCAATCTCAGAGACCATTTCTATTGATTTTCAATGTCAGAGACCAAAATGATGCGTTTGATCAATGTCAGGGTCCATTTGTGATAAAAAAAAACCCTTCTTTTTTTTTATACAAGTGATAGAGTTTCATTACCACAAACAACTAATTACAAACCAATTACAAGGGTGTCAAATGGGTATATATGCTCCAGTGATCAATTTCTTGATCTGGAAGTAATTAGCAGAAAATGCAAATAATTTAAAATTCCTAACAGCTACCCTACAAACCACACCAAAAAAATTAACGGTTCTTATTATTAAATTTATACGATTAAAATACGTCATTTATAAATAGAAGAATCAGCTCATCAATGTAAATTGCAAGTACTATTTTTCATTACATCACCTAATAACAATGATTAGATAAGACAAGGGTGAGACTCAAAAATGTGAAGAAAAAAAGGATAATTTATAACGGTTGATTAAATGCACACTTCACTTGCATCAATGGTCAAAAACCGTCCAAGAATCAAGATCGCTTAGGCGCCTGAGCGGTGCATGTTTGGGTTTGTTTGTGCAAGGGTTAAAATGTGCTTTTTGACAGTCAAAACACTAGTGATTGTGTTTGGCACATATATTTATAGTGTTTTTGGCTCTTGTAAGCGTTTTTTGAAAATACATTTGTCAAATGTTTTATTCAAAAGCAATTGAATTTCAATAAAAATTCACACATTTAGAACAAAGTATCTTTAACAAAAAATGCTTATAAATAAAATTTTCTTTTAAAAAATAAAATATATCCACACTGTTGTAGGCCTATTTGATTGAGCGCTCTAGGGTTTAGAGAGAGAGAGGGGTGCGGCAAGATTGAGGGAGAAGAGAGATTGAGTTAATTGTGAGGTGTGTTTGATTCACCCCATTGTGCCTTTATTTATAGTAGTAGAAAGGGTAAATACCTTTCCCTTTAGGATTACAACATTTAATAGGGAATCTACTCCTAATAGGAATATAAGATACTTTCCCATATTCTCTAGGATTTACACAATCACATTCATATTCTAAATATGACTGCAACACTCCCCCTTGAGTGTGTAAATACTCAACAAACCATCGCATCATATCTTCAGCATATAACGTAGAATAGTTGATGAAGTCATCGGCACAACGGGTGATCGCGAGTCTCAAATTTACTTTGAAGTATGCATGTGTAAAAACTCATAAAAACCTCGCTATGGTAAAACCCAAGATATGGGGAAAACCCATAGACTAAGGGAAAAGTAAGAAAATATGCATAATGTCTAAAACAAACGTCAAACTGGACGAGTGTAGTGAACTCAACGGAGTATGATCATCCCAGGATGGGTGCCTCATTAAAACCTCGTTAGGTAGCAAAAACCCAGTGGGAAAAATGCTCCTAATTGTAGGAAAAAGAGTACATTAAGATCATGTGAGTATGCTTCTGGATACTCCCCCTGAGTTAGACATAACTTCTAAATAAGAGAACTACAAGCGATTCAATTCAGATAATTTACGCATACCGATTCCTTGGACGAGCTTCTGAAATGTAGACTTAGGCAACGACTTGGTGAAGAGGTCGGCCAGGTTGTCCTGGGAACGGATTTGCTTGACTTCAATGTTCTGATGCTACTACTGTTGGTGTGAGTAAAAGAACTTCGGCGTTATGTGCTTGGTGTTGTCTCCCTTGATGTATCCCTTCTTTAACTGCTCGATACATGCTGCATTGTCTTCAAAGATCGTCGTAGGAAGGTCAACGACTGATGTTAGACCACTAGTGCTTCAAATATGTTCCATAACTTCTCTCAGCCAAAAGCACTCACGCGATGCTTCATGCAGGGCGAGAATCTCAGCATGGTTAGACGAAGTCGTGACTAGCGTTTGCTTGGTAGACCTCCAAGATATAGCGGTGTCTCCAATGGTAAAGACATAACCCGTTTAAGAACGTGCTCTATGTGGGTCAAACAGATATCCAACATCTGCGTAACCAACAAGGCAAGAATCAATCCGAGGGCTATAGGGGGCGGCAACACTCGAAGATTCGGGGGTATAGAACAACCCCAAACTCGTAGTACCCTTGAGGTAGCGGAAAATGTCTTTAACACCATTCCAGTGCCTGCGTGTGGGCTCATCGCTGTATCTAGCCAATAGATTCACAGCGAAGGAGATGTCGGGTCTAGTGCACTGAGCCAAGTACAATAAAGCCCCAATTGCACTTAGGTAAGGAACTTCGAGTTCCAAAATCTCTTCCAAATCCTTCTTTGGACGGAAGGGATCTCGTTTAGCATCTAGAGTCCGAACGACCATGGGTGTGCTCGAAGGCTTCGCTTTATCCTCATTAAAACGTCACAACACCTTTTCGGTGTAGTTCGATTGATGTACTAGGATTCCATCCGAACAGTGCTCGGTCTCCAAGCTGAGGCAGTATCGAGTTTTCCCAAGATCATTCATCTCAAATTTCGATTTCAAGTGTGCAACAATTTCTTCAAGCTCTGCGGAAGTCCCGATGAGGTTCATGTCATCGACATAAACTGCAACGATTGCAAATCCAGAATGTGACTTCTTTATGAACACGCATGGGCATAGTTCGTTGTTCACATAACCCTGACTCGTCAAATATTCACTCAAACGGTTATACCACATCTGCCCGGATTGTTTCAATCCGTAGAGTGACCTCCTCAACCTACTTGAGAAAGTGTCTAGAAATATTTGAACCAGTCAATGGAAGTCCTTCTGGAACTTTCATATATATTTCTGTATCTAGATCCCCATAGAGATACGCGGTTACCACGTCCATAAGCTGCCTATTCAGTTTTACAGAAACTACCAAACTGATTAGGTAGCTTAACGTTATAATGTCCATTACGGGGGAATACGCCTCCTCGTAATCAATTCCAGGGCGCTGAGAGAAGCCTTGCGCTACAAGGTGTGCTTTGTATCGCACTATTTCATTCTTCTCATTACGTTTCCTCACGAAAACCCACTTGTAGCCAACAGGCTTCACGCGTGGTGGTGTAGGAATGATAGGTCCAAATACCTTACGTTTCGCGAGCGAACCGAGTTCGACCTGGATTGCTTGTTTCCAGTTTGACCAATCGGTTCTACGCCGGCATTCATCGACGGAACGTGGTTCAATGTCATCGCTAAGCATGATGTCAGTAGCCATTGAGTACGCGAATGCATCGTCGACGATCATCTCATTCCTATTCCAAACCTCATCCAATACTGTGTAGTGGACCGAAATCTCGCGATTCTCGGGAGGCCGGCATGTTTCCTCTGAAGCATCACCGTAATCTAGAATAACCTCATGCGTTGGAACGGATGAGTAAGCGATGGTCGGATTCAAACTAGGGTCACTAGTTGGTGCCATTTTCCTCTTCCAAGGTTGTGAATCCTTTGAACCAAGGGGTCTGCCACGCTTCAGGGTCGGAGCAGATGATTGGCTAGCCGCCAATGTACCTTACCGCATGGAGGGTGTGGCCTCCCCACCTTCGGGGACGGCCCGGCCTTCCCAGGCAGGTTGTTGACGTACGTGGGGTACATCTATCCTTGCAGGTGTGTTTGCAGCGGGTATATGTGATCTTGTCACCTTTGCTAGATCATTAAAAGCATCCGGCATGCTTTGAGCAATGCTCTGAAGATCTATAATTCGTCGCACCTCAGTTTCAGACTGGGCAGTGCGGGGATCTAAATGAGACATAGTGGGAGCATACCACGACAATTCGCGGCATTCTACGGGAACGTTAGCATGCTTATCTCCCCCTAACGACGGGAAGACTGTCTCATCAAAGTGACAATTCGCAAAACATCTGGTAAAGAGATCTCCAGTCAAGGGTTCTAAGTAGCGAACAATTGATGGCGAATCATAACCGATATGGATTCCTATTTTTCTATGATGACCCATTTTGGTACGTAGTGGCGGCACTATTGGCACCTAAATGGCGCACCTAAACACTCATAAATGCGAGACGTCAGGCTCGTATCCAGTGACCAACTGTAACGGTGAATGAGGTTGGGTAGCGATGGGCCTCAGGCGGACCAACATAGCTGTGTGCAATATTGCATAGCCCCAGGAAGATACCGGCAGTTTGGTTCTCATAACCAAAGTCCGAACTATCATTTGAAGGCGCTTTATGAAAGCTTTTGCCAGGCCATTTTGGGTGTGAACATGGGGCACAGGATGTTCCACATTAATCCCTACTAACATGCAATAATCGTCAAAAGTCTGTGACGTAAACTCTCCAGCGTTATCCAGTCGAATCGACTTAATCGGATAATCAGGGTGGTGAGCCCTTAGCTTAATGATTTGAGCTAGGAGTTTAGCAAGTGCGGCATTGCTTGTGGACAACAAGCGAACATGTGACCATCTTGTCGATGCATCAACCAACACCATAAAATATTTAAATGGTATGCAGGTTGGTTGGATAGGTCCACAAATGTCCCTTTGAATCCTCTAAAGAAATTTAGAGGGGTCGTGAATAATCTTTGTGTGGGAGGGTTGAGTATTCAACTTCCCTAAGGAACACGCTTGGCATGTCGGAACCCTAACATAGGGATGTAACTTATGCCCGTGAGAAGATTTGAGGATACGGCCATGTCACGTCCAGGGTGTCCCAAACGATCATGCAAAAGCAACAAAGTGTCCTGGAACTCAGGCATAGGGTCGGCCACACTATGGGCTTCTATGTCGCGAATGGTTGTGATGTACAACCCACTTGGCAGACGTTCCAAGTTCTCATGAATATGCTTCTGGCCATATTCGTACGAAGTGATACAAATAAATACAGAACCATGGTCTTCAGTGGTTTCAAGATGATAGTTATTATCTCGAATATCTCTAAAACTCATCAACGTTCTTCCGGAACGTGGAGAATAGTGTCTCCTTAATGGTTAAGATTGTACCATTAGACAACATGATACGTGTCTTTCCGTATCCTTCAATCAGGTTGGATGAGCCTGAAAGAGTTGTCAAATGAGCTTTCTTGGGTATTAAGTTAGTAAAATAGCGTCGTTCACGCAAGATGGTGTGCGTGGTTGCACTATTTGCCAGACAACTAACTTCCTCACTAGACATACCTAGAAATAAATTGATTGAATTGGTCACATGTATAAATATATGTCCATTCATTCAATTAAGCAATTCGAGAAAATATTATCCATTCTAATAACAATCCATAATTCAAAACAAACCAAAACCAAACAAATTATTCCAAATACTTTAGGAAAATTGTTCAAAATTAAGCCATAAACCTAGCAAAATAGGGGGTAGGGGCCGGCCACTCCTAGTGGGTTCGGCCACTAGGGGTAAACGCCCTAAAAACATGTTTAATTTATTCGTCCATAGGTGCTGACGCCTCCTATAAATCTGATATCTCCATTGATGTAGTTGCATCTTCCGGATGATCCACATGTGCAAAGTTAGACTCACGACGAGAATGATACTTGGCAATAGTCTCAGGGGAAGCTCGGCATACGCGTGACCAATGATCCTTTGATCCACAACGATAGCACATGTTGAATTCAGTAGAAGCAGCCTGAATAGGAGCTTTGCCCTTGTTCTTGAAGTTTGGGACCTTAGGGGCGAGTGGTGGACGCTGCTAGGTCGCAATTCTTCCCTTAGGTGCAGCACTCTGTTGACCTTGGGCCCGTGATTGGGCTTGTCCCCCATTGCCACGGCCACGACGATTCTGTCGTCGTTTCTGACTGCGAGAATTAATCGCATGCGCTTCTGGCGCGGCGTGCGAGCTAGTGGGTCGAGCTTGATGGTTTCTCATCAAAAGCTGGTTCTGCTTTTCAGCGAGAAGTAAAACAGAGATCAAATCTGAAAACTAGGTGAATTTTTGTGCCTTATATTGTTGCTACAGGACAATATTTGTGGCATGGAAGGTCGAATAGGTCTTCTCCAGGAGATCTGATTCGGTTAGTTCCACTTTGCAGAATTTCAACAAAGAACGAATTCTACAAACTTCAGAGTTGTATTCATTCACAGACTTAAAGTCTTGGAAGCAAAGATGTTGCCAGTCGTGTCTTGCTTCAGGCAAGTAGATGTCTTTCTGGTGATCGAAACGGTCAGCCAGAGCAAGCAGAGGGTGCGCGGGTCCTCTTCAGCGAGATACTCGGTCTGCAGTGCATCATGGTTGTGTCTTCGAATGAAGATCATTACAGTAGCCTTCTGAGCTTCGTCAACAAGTTTGTCGGCGATAGGAGTCTCGATGGTGGCTCTAATGCCCTTTGCAGTTAAATGAAGCTTCAAGTCTTGAACCCACTTCAGATAGTTTCTTCCAGAGACTTCTAGAGCGGTGAAATCGAGCTTGTTCAAGTTCGACATGTCCCTAAAACGGAGGGAAAAACGTGAGTAGTCATATGGTAATCCATAGACATATATCGGAGAACATACAGGTTCTTTAGACATGTATTCGTTTAATTTATGCATGAAAACTACAAGGTTTCATGTGGTATGTTTTGAATGAAAACTTCAGGTTTCAAAGGCACTACATTTGAAACTACAGGTTCAATTTAGGTTTTTATGAACAATTAGTTCATAATGAGAGGTTCTTGCAAGAAACACAGAATGCAATATACTAACTAAGTGTAGTGGATTTGAGGTTCTTCGGGAACTCAAGTGTGAGAGCTTCGTTACTACGAAAGTATGTGACGGTTCAAAGTATAAAGATAAATTATTGAACTGCTGGCCCTGTCGAGTTTGAGCCCAGGTCGTGGCCTGGTGATGTGTCCATGGTGGTGGTGCGGTGGTATGCCACACCATATCCCAATTTTCCTTTTTTTTTCTTTTTTTTTTTCAAATCCCTTAGGTTTAGGAAACCCTAATTTGCTTCTAATTTATTTTTAATACTTTGACTCACAAATTCCACATAACAATTTAATTGTGCGATGCATGAAACAAATTTATATATATGAACATATACAATATATATATCGGAAGGAAAATATAAACATAGGGGGTTCATGCATCATGGGGAATGTTTTCATGCTTCAGAGTCGTTTCAAATATCTTACTTTATTTTAAGCGTACCTGATTAACAGAAAACAAATAAGCCTTTGAATTTGGTGGATGATAGCCTCCTCCTACGATACGTCAATTCCTTAGCTCGTCAATTCCTTAGCTTCTGGCAAGAGCGTGCTGATAACGTGTTGTATGTCTATTTGATTGAGCGCTCTAGGGTTTAGAGAAAGAGAGGGGTGCAGCAAGATTGAGGGAGAAAAGAGATTGAGTTAATTGTGAGGTGTGTTTGATTCACCCCATTGTGCCTTTATTTATAGTAGTAGAAAGGGTAAATACATTTTCCTTTAGGATTACAACATTTAATAGGTAATCTACTCCTAATAAGAATATAAAATTCTCTAGGATTTACCCAATCACATTTCTATTCTAAATATGACTGCAACACACACAAATTTTTTTAAAATATACCCACTTAATATATGATATATTCCACCGTTTGATAAGTGAGTTTTAAAAATTTGAAACCGTGAACCTACTAATTTATTTCTGACACCTCAATTTAAATATATCATCTTATTAGAATAAAATAAATAAATATTTATAGAGGCAGGACTCTCTAATATTCCTATTTCAACGCAATTCCGGTATTCTTTACCAAATTCAATTCGCTGTCATTCTCTTCTATTTCATCCAGCCTATCAAAATCCCCCCTTCCCCCTCCCCCCCTCCCCTCTTTTGTCCTATATAATACCCACCAACCCCAATTCAACCCATCACATTCTCTCTCAGACCTTTCGTCAACAATGAAACGGCAATCCTCAAGATCTTCTGGGGCCATGGCCTCATTGCCCTGCATTGTCCTTTTCCTCCTCCTCCCCCTTGCCGCCGCCATGGACATGTCCATCGTCGACTACAACGAGAAGCATGGCATGCCCGCCTCGTCGGACCGAACCGAGACGGAGGTCAAGGCCCTCTACGAGTCCTGGCTCGTCAAGCACGCCAAAAACTACAACGCTTTGGGGGAGAAGGAGCGGAGGTTCGAGATTTTTAAGGATAATCTCAGGTTCATTGACGAGCACAATAAGCAGAGCCGGACTTACAAGGTAGGTCTGAACCGGTTCGCCGATCTGACCAACGAGGAGTACCGGTCTGTTTACTTGGGTGCCAAGGTGGACCGGAGGTCCGGGCTTTCTGGGTCGAGGAAGAGCAACCGGTACGTGTTCCGGGCCGGCGATAAGTTGCCGGAGTCGGTCGATTGGAGAGCCGAGGGCGCTGTTCCTGCCGTGAAGGATCAGGGCCAATGCGGTGAGCTTTTGATTTTCGTTTTGTTGATTTTATGTTGTGCAATTATTCGTTTTTTTTTTTTTTTTTTTTTTTGTTGGCGCTGTTTCTTTGGAGGTATTTTGTTTTCCGGGAAATATCAACATTGTTTTCCCGGAAAATATCAACATTGTTTTCCTGGAAAATATCAATATGTTGGCCAAAGATCCTTAATTTATTTATTTTCTTCTGGATTTATGATATGTGTGTGTGAGGCTGGTTTATGTTTGTTTTTCTGGAAGAAAAAGTTGGAAAGTGCTTTCTCCATAAGATGGTTTTGTTATATAAGTGATTGTAGCATGATGAGTGTTGATATCTGAATTTTTTGTCATGCATTGCGAATGTATTATCCGAGAGTTAGTTTTTCGTTTAGATATCTGTCTCCGCCGTCCTTGTTTAATCTGCGGCTAGAAAATGTGTGAAGATGAATTTTGTCATGCCCTGCATACATATACTATTAGAGGGTTAAATGATCGGTCAATTTTTCATTTAGATATCTGCCTCAGACATCTTGTTCAATCCACAGCTATAAAATATGCTGCTGCTGCTGCAGCATTTGATTTCTTACTAATAATTTTATGTGTTTCGGATTGAAGGGAGTTGCTGGGCGTTCTCAACGGTTGGCGCAGTGGAAGGCATAAACAAGATTGTGACCGGTGAGCTGATCTCTTTATCAGAGCAAGAACTAGTGGATTGTGACAGATCATACAACCAGGGATGCAATGGAGGTCTTATGGACTATGCCTTCCAATTCATCATCAACAATGGCGGTATTGATACTGAAGCAGATTACCCTTACCATGCTCGAGATGGTTCATGTGATCCTAACAGGGTATGCATCCAATTCAACCTCTACTGGCTATCGTTTATGTGCGACATTTTTTATCATTGTGATAATGTTTCTTTTTCTCTTTTGCAGAAAAATGCTCGGGTTGTGTCCATTGATGGGTATGAAGATGTTCCAGAAAATGATGAGAAGTCGTTGAAGAAGGCCGTGGCACACCAACCAGTTAGTGTTGCCATTGAAGCTGGTGGCAGGGAATTCCAACTCTACCAATCGGTAATGCTTCTATCTTATTCCAAATCATCTACATTGTATTTGTAACTGTATGCATGTGTGGGAAATTCATAGAGTTCTCTTGCTAGACGGTTGGGCATGCTCTGTTGTTGAGCTGTGAATATTAATCATTTGATTTCAGAATCATGTTCGTCCTAATTTATGGTCTGACAACGTTGAAATTATCTGTCCATTCAGGGTGTCTTCTCTGGACGTTGTGGAACAGATCTAGACCACGGTGTGGTTGCTGTTGGTTATGGCACCGAAAATGATGTAGACTACTGGATCGTGAGGAACTCATGGGGTCCCAATTGGGGCGAGGCTGGTTACATCAGGTTGGAACGTAATGTGGCTAGCACCAATACCGGCAAATGTGGTATTGCCATTGAGGCCTCATACCCTACTAAAAAGGGTCAGAACCCCCCAAGACCTCCCCCATCACCACCATCTCCTCCTCCTGTGAAGCCCCCTACCGTGTGTGATGAGTACTACTCATGCCCCATGGGAACTACATGCTGCTGCGCCTATGAGTATGGCAACTACTGCTTTGGATGGGGATGCTGCCCTCTAGAGTCTGCAACCTGCTGTGATGACCATTACAGCTGCTGCCCTCACGAGTACCCCGTATGCGACCTTGATGCGGGAACTTGCCGATTGGTAATGAATCATACTCTCTCTTTCCACTTTAATTTTTCTACGTTGATCCTTTTTCGTCTTTGCTGACAATGTGTTCATTGAAACAGAGCAAGGACAATCCATTGAGCGTGAAAGCGCTAAAGCGAACTCCTGCTAGAAGCAGCCGGCGTTTCCGCTTCCCACGTGCTTGAGGATCCAAACAGTCAAATTGGGTGTTCAAGGAAGAAACTGAACCGACTTTGCTCCCAAGAAAATATGCGTATATCGCAAGGAAGAAATGGTTTCGTGTTCATTGTAATAGATTTATATATATTTTTACTTGTAATTCAATTCTTTTTTTCAGTACTTTGGATGATTTTTGTAAATAAATTATGGAACCAAGTCAAAACAAATGGGAAACTAAGAGCCTGTTTGGTTCTCTACTTGAATCCAACTTTTTAAACTCAAAAACAATTTTCAAGTTTTAGGCCTTAAAAACTTGTTTGGTAGGACTATTTTCAAAAACTGAACTCAACCAACTCAAAAATATAGTTTATTCTCTAAAAACACAAAAAGTGAGGTTTTAGAGTTTTTAAACTTAAGTTCACTCATTTCTTTTCTCTCCCTCCTCCCCTCTCACTCCAAATCTCTCTCTCTTTTATTCTTTCTCTATCGCCCTTCTCTTTCTTTCTTTTTGGGTAAATTACACAGAACCACCTCAACTATTAGTCGTGAACAGCTGCATACCTCGTCTTTAAAAAATTTCAATGTCATACCTTATCTTCGAATTTGTTTTAATTTCATACCTTCCGTCAGTTGTCCGTCAATTATTCTGTTAAATGCTGACGTGGCGAGTGACGTGGCACATTTTATATTAAAAAATTAATAAAAAAATAATTAAAAACTAAAACAAAATTTATTTAATATTTTTTTCTCTCTCTTCTTCTTTCTTTTCTCTTTTTTTTTTCTCTTCTTCTCCCTTACCAAATTTTTTTTTTCCTTCTTCTTCCTCTTTCTTCCTTCTCTTTTTCTCGTCGAGAAGTATGATTTTCATTTTTGAATCACTCAATTTCGTTGAGTATTGAAGAAGTTATGAACGTTTAAATTTACCAAGTTTCTGGCAAGTTTTCCAGTTTTTCCACGGACCAGTCACATTTGAGCTATTTTCCGGCTATCTCCGGAAACCATTGGGCTTCTAAATAGGTATAATCTTGTTCTACACTTTCCTATCTTCATTTTGATATATTATGGGTCGAATTTGGTTAAGAAACAATTGAGTTACGAAGCTTTGAAAATTGCCCAGAGAGTTTTTAACAGAATGACCATTTGTGATGTGTTTGATCAATCTCAGGGACCATTTCTATTGATTTTCAATGTCAGGGACCAAAATGATGTGTTTGATCAATGTCAGGGACCATTTGTGATAAAAACCCTTTTTGTAATTAACAATTAACCTAAAAAGATTTCAAAGGGTATTTGTTTTATGGCCACGGTCATACATATAATTACCAACTAGCTATAGTGCATAGTCGGAGATTCGAATTTGGGACTTCTTTCAATATTGGATAAAGAAGTACCTACTAACGCATAGACAACAATACACAAAAAGGGAAAATACGTGAGCCTAAAAAATGTTACCATTTTTCAACAATACTTGTGCGTATCTTATTGGCATTTGTATCTACTGATTGATAACATTTGACTTCTTACATGAAAATAGTTATTTTTCGGCATCATATTTTGATTGCTAAGGCTACGGTGCTGCGAACTTCAAAGACATACTTGTTGAAGGAGACTCGAAGCTTATCATCGATATTATCAATGGTTGGCGTTCTCTTTCCTAGAGGTTGAAGACTATTATTGGAGACATAATATTTTTGACTCAAAGATTTAATTCAATTTATTGCCGGCATGTCTACGTACATACAAACTTCCTCGCTGATGTTATTACTGATTTAGGACATTCTATTAATGGGCTTCTGTTGACCCTAAAAACTACCAAGCCTACGTGGCGCGCAGGCCGAGTAATCTATGAGCTAACTAAGTCCTTCGGTTGAATGCGGGGCGTGCCAACTCGACTGCCGAGCTCGGTCGGTGAGTAAAATGTGGATGTGGTGTTGTGTTGCGCTGCTGACTTCTTGATCTTGCGACTGCGGCCGAGGAAGGAACACGCCTCGGCCTTTGGGTCCTAGAGCCTGAAGACAAGGCTGCTAGTTCTGCGAAGTTCAATATCAAATTTCGGCTTTCAATGTGCCGAATGTAATAAACTGTAACACCTCACTTCGCCGAGAAGGCTGGTGAGATGACCTCTGTCGAAAAGAATTCGAAAATCCTTCTCGGCCGAGACTTGGATAGATAACCAGTCGGCCCCGACGCAGTGCTGTTTATCCAAACTGAAGGTGCTCCGCGGTCGGCTGATTCTACGGCAACAGTGCTGTTTATCCAAACTGAAGATGTTTACCGGTTGCCTTCACAGTGCTGTTTATCCAAACTGAAGATGTGTTGGCGGACAAGAAAGTAAAATTCTCAAAAGGTTGAGAGGGTTGCGCAGGGCAGATTTGTGTGTTGAATTGGAGATCCTTAGAATGTCGCACGACCTCTTGTATTTATAGTGGCTAAAAAACTCTTGGCCGAATCAGAGAGGTACTCAAACTAGAACTCTTTATCCCAATCTGATTATGATTCGGCCAATCCTAGTTCCAATAGGCCTCTGTACCAAACCCTATAATGAGCTAGATTCATTCTTACTTCCATCCTTGAGACTCTCCATTGTATCAGGATTCAACTTCTTTTTCTTTATCCAAAGTAATCTTTCTCATATCAGGACTCGGCCAACCCTGACAAGGCCGGCCCATGACACTATTCTAAACAACATTGGGCCGAGAATATTTCTGAGCTCGGCCCCCAAAATGTCATTTTGGGTCAAAACATTGCCCCCCAGTTTCCTTGAGCTTCGGCCCATAAGCTGAATGGTTAAGGAAATTAGCGCAGTCGAAGAAATGTATGGTTGAGTGAATCCACTCCACAGCCTGACACCCTGGACGAGCTGGCCGAGAAAAACCAAATGAGCCGAGTAAAACCAAATGGGGTCAAAGTCTCGAAGACTCTCGCCCACCGGGGTAGGAGAGCACCAGCTCGCCGAGCTCGGCATGTGTGATATAGGTTAAGAATTGGGTAGGAGGCCGAGAAAAATCTTGGTCGAAAAAAAATGGCAGCTCGACCTATCACCAATCAAAGTCAACAATTGGAGGTCGAGAAAAATTTGAGGCCGAGGTCGAGAAAAAAAAAAATGGCAGCTCGGCCTATCACCAATCAAAGTCAACAATTGGCAAGTTGATAAAGATTGCCGATTATTATGCCCCCCTTTATTTTCTTATGCATCGGTCAAGAAGCCGAATGGTTAAGAAAATAATTTATGCTTTTTTTCTTTTTTTTTTGTACGAGGGTTCAATGCTCATTGCCCCCCCCCCCTATTTTTAAGTATCGGTCAAGAGACCGAATGGTTAAGAAAATAATTTAGCAAATGGAAAGAAAAGTGGCCGAACCAAACAGGAGGAGGCCAACGATGCTTTATTCCAAGCCAAGATGTTTTAATATTAAAATTTTCAATTTGATTTCGCTCTAGGCCGAATAAAGAATTTTCTCCAAATATTTCTGACTTTGAGACATATTTTTTCATTTTCGACCGCCGAATGTGTTGAACAATTATTATGCCCCCTGGCATAATAATTTCACCAATTTCGGCTTTTAACTCGAACAACTTAGCCGAATGAGATTTCTTTATATCGGCTTTATCGCCAATAATCATATCGATTGGCGTGGTTGCGGAGTCTAAAACCGTGAATTGGTCTTGTTCGTCATTGGAACATTCCTCTGACGAACCATTTTCCAAGTCAATTTCTGGCTCAAAGACTTGAACTTTTTCTTCTAGGCCTACCACACTTGCAATCTCGACCGAGACAACAGGTGGCCTAGGTGTTTCTTCGGCCATCTCGACAATCTTCTTAGGCCGAATGTTGGTTGTGGCTGGAGCGAAAAATTGCCCCATGGCCTCTAGCCTTTTGTCAATAACTCTAATGTGCTCCTCGGGGAATTTGGCATACCTCTCAGAACTTTCTTTGAATAGGCGCCAAATCTCATCCAATGGAACTCGATTGAGATCTTGATCTATATGTGAACTTCGTAGTTTTAGCACTTGGTCCCACTGGGCGTGCCAAAATGTTGACCCTAAAAACTACCAAGCCTACGTGGCGCGCAGGCCGAGTAATCTATGAGCTAACTACGTCCTTCGGTTGAATGCGGGGCGTGCCAACTCAACGGTCGAGCTCGGCTGGTGAGTAAAATGTGGATGTGGTGTTGTGTTGCGCGGCTGACTTCTTGATCTTGCGACTGCGGCCGAGGAAGGAACATGCCTCAGCCTTTGGGTCCTAGAGCCTGAAGACAAGGCTGCTAGTTCTGCGAAGTTCAATATCAAATTTCGGCTTTCAATGTGCCGAATGTAATAAACTGTAACACCTCACTTCGCCGAGAAGGCTGGTGAGATGACCTCTGTCGAAAAGAATTCGAAAATCCTTCTCGGCCGAGACTTGGATAGATAACCAGTCGGCCCCGACGCAGTGCTATTTATCCAAACTGAATGTGCTCCGCGGTCGGCTGATTCTACGGCAACAGTGTTGTTTATCCAAACTGAAGATGTTTACCGGTTGCCTTCACAGTGCTGTTTATCCAAACTGAAGATGTGTTGGCGGACAAGAAAGTAAAATTCTCAAAAGGTTGAGAGGGTTGCGCAGGGCAGATTTGTGTGTTGAATTGGAGATCCTTAGAATGTCGCACGACCTCTTGTATTTATAGTGGCTAAAAAACTCTTGGCCGAATCAGAGAGGTACTCAAACTAGAACTCTTTATCCCAATCTGATTATGATTCGGCCAATCCTAGTTCCAATAGGCCTCTGTACCAAGCCCTATAATGAGCTAGATTCATTCTTACTTCCATCCTTGAGACTCCCCGTTGTATCAGGATTCAACTTCTTTTTCTTTATCCAAAGTAATCTTTCTCATATCAGGACTCGGCCAACCCTGACAAGGCCGGCCCATGACACTATTCTAAACAACATTGGGCCGAGAATATTTCTGAGCTCGGCCCCCAAAATGTCATTTTGGGTCAAAACAGCTTCACTTATGCAACCAGTCTATTCTCCCATCTCTTTTTCTTCCAAAGATAAGAATTTCATTATATTCGAATTGAAAGGTTTACATCAGAAGCCAAAGTAGTGAACAACTATTCTGACTCATAACAGTCCCAAACATAAAGGTCCCCCTCACATAAGCCGAAAGAGGCCCCTAGATGTGCTACCGTATTACAGATACGAGGAGCAAAAATAAAATCCACTGACCGCAGTCGCTACTTCACACATTGGATATCAAGAAGAAGAGCTTTAATTGCAACATTTGGTTGAACCTTGCCATTAATCATATCCACAAGACCCTTAGAATGTGATTCAATGTGAACCACATCAAATTCCATATCAACCCAAGCCAACAACGCCGCCCGCACTACTTCCGCCTCCGCCATTAAACTAAAGCACATGGGAAATTAATATGCTTTTATATTTGATGTATTTGGTGTTATAATGGGGTATTTAGACTCTGATGTGCCTCCCCTATTTTATTTCTTATTAAAAAAAAAAACATGACATCTCACTGTACAAAAGTCATAATTAGAATCCATTCCCATGATGCATTGTTAATTTGTAATTTATATGAATGACTAAATGGTATCCAAATCAAATAGATTTTTCTAAAAATAATCGTTAGCTGATAATAAAGAGAATGAATGATTTTTGTTATAAAATTTGTACAATAAAAATCGCATGCTTTCATCGAAGAATGAATAGATCATTTGCATATAAGAAGTCAAAAACCATGATCGGAATCAAAAAGAGAAATTGAATTTTGATTACAGAATACTCTAATGTTTACTAAATATTGGGAAATAAAAAAAAATTAGTGGAAGCCACACAAATTTTGGAATTCAATTCCTCATTTGGGAGGAATTGAACTCCCTAGATATAGATGGTACTGGAAAAACTGCCCCCGCTCTACAGTGGGTTTTGAAACCCCAATCCACAATAGATAAAGATAAACAAAATCTGGATAACAACACCTAGTAATGAATCGTACTTAAAAGGCAGCAGCAACACAATCACATTATCAATTACTTCAATCTAGAAAATACACTTTTTACTTTAGCAAATCCCACAAAACCACAAATCAACATAGCTATCTCCAAACAATTCAAAAACTAAATAAACAGTTGAACCAACATGGTAAAATAAGTATTTTTAGTTTGCATTTACATTCTATTTACTTTATATCAACAACCCGTGTGCAACCAAAAGGACAGATTTCAAAGTTTCAGTTAATGAAAGTTGTAATCTCAAAATATAATGTTTTCGCATAAAGAACATAAATAGCATGCAATTCACATATACTTTGTAGGGTAAATTACACAGAATTACCTCAACTATTGGGTCTGAACATTTTCATACCTCGTCTTTAAAAATTTTCAATGTCATACCTTATCTTCGAATTTGTTTCAATTTCATACCTTCCGTCAGCTTTCCGTCAGTTCCTCCGTTAAAATGCTGACGTGGCAAGTGTCGGGACCCATTTTATATTAAAAAATTAAAAAATATTTTTTTTCTTCTCTCTCCTACTCCCTTTTTTTTTTTTTTTTTCTTCTTCTTCTTCTCTTTCTTCCTCTCTCTTCTTCTTCTTCTCTTTCTCCTTCTTCTTCTTCTTCTTCTTCTGGGCACCGAAACACCTTTTTTTTTTTTTTTTTTTTTTCTCTCTCTTCCTCTCTCTTCTTCTTCTTCTCCTTCTCCTTCTCCTTCTTCTTCTGGGCGCCGAAACCCATTTTTTTTTCTTTTTTTTTTTTCTCTTTCTTCTTCTTCTTCTTCTTCTTCTTCTCTTCTTATCTTCTTCTTCTTCTTCTCTTTCTGGGCAGGGCCGAACCCCTACTTTTTTTTTTTTCTTCCTCTCTCTTCTTCTTCTCCTTCTTTTCTCTTCTTCTTCTTCTTTTTCTTCTCCTTCTGGGCAGGGCCGAACCACCCCCCCCCCCCTTTTTTTTCCTTTGTTTTTTTCTTTCTTTCTCTCTCTTCTTCTCTCTCTTCTTCTCCTTCTTCTTCTCTTTCTCCTTCTTCTGCTTCTCTTTCTGGGCAGGGCCGAACCTTTTTTTTTTTCTTGCTCTTCTCTCCTCCTCTTCTTCTCCTCCTCCTCTTCTTCTTCTCGTTCTTCTTCTCGGCAGGGCCGAAATACTTTGTTTGTCTTCTTCTTCTTCTCTGTGGGCAGGAAGAAGAAGAGAGCACAGAAAAAGGAAGAAGAAGAGAGCACAGAAAAAAAAAAAAAAAAAAAAAAAAAAAAAAAAAAAAAAAAAACCCAGTTCGGCGGAAGAAGAAGAAGAAGAAGTGAGAGAGAAAAAAAAATATTTAATTAACATTTAAAATATTTTTTTAAGTTTTTATAATATTTTATTGATTTTTTAATATAAAATGTGCCACGTCACATGCCACGTCAGCATTTAACAGAAAATTTGACAGACAAGTGACGGGAGGTATGAAATTGAAACAAATTCGAAGATAAGGTATGACATTGAAACTTTTTTTTGACGAGGTATGAAACTGTTAATGACCCAATAGTTGAGGGGGTTCTGTGTAATTGCAACATGACAAAATAGACGTCTTGCAAGCTCTACTATCGCTTCAAGGATTGCAATAAAAAAAACAACCTAAACAATTTAGCAGGTTCTTATGGTGCCTGCAATAGGTGACTTTAAAAGTGGAATGCCAAGAAAAAAATACACGTATCTAATACTCTTCACCGAGAAATTTTTCGGGATTCCGGGAACTCCACGTCAGTTGGTGTTCCAGCCAATGGTTATTTGACATCTGGGTTTTCTTTTTAGGGAGGTTTAATGAAAAGGTCCCGGTACTGTTCACTTTTAACGAAAAACCACTTTTTTACCTTTAACTGACACTATTCACTATACCTTTAAAAAGGACTTTTCGTTAAAAGGGAAGTTTTTTTAGACTTTTCATTAGTTTTCCTTTCTTTTTAATCTTACTGAACAAACTCTTAGATGCTGAAATGTTTGTCCCAATGCGAAAAAAGCTAAACGGAGTTCAACTTTTTTAGATCTTCTTCTTCCTCGTCCGATAACCCATACCCATAATTAAAGTGTTCTTGTTTGCCTGGGATTTGTGATTAAAATCAGCAAAGCACCTCTTTATTATTTTGGTTTTGGTGTAAAACCAAGAAAATAAAAGCTAACAAATCAAGAGACAAAGCCATTCCAATTCCAAAAGAAACCTACAATCAAGGTTCTAAAAGACGCTAGGCGCTAGTCGGGCGGCGGGTTGGGGCCTAGCGCCTAGGCGGCTAGGCGGGGTCTAGGCGGGCGCCTAGGCGGACTAGGCGGATTTAACTAAATCCATTATATTTCGTGTAAATAAGTGTCTGTTTATACTTAATATATATCACTGTTCTAAAAATCCCCGCCTAGGCGCTAGGCGGTTGGTCACCGCCCCGATTAATGCCTAGGCGTTTGAAAATTAAGAAATGGCGCCTAGACCTGCTGAGGCGCCCGTCTAGACCGCCTAGGCACCCGCCTAGCCCGCCCAGACCCGCCTAGACCCGCCTAGGTTGCAACTCACTTAGATAGAAAATAGATAACTTTCATTTTGCATTTTATTTTTTCCAATAAATTGTAAGAGACTTGTTGAATATTTAAATGAATACACATTATATGCATGTTCTCCATATTTTCATTATGTTCCAATACCTTCTAATATATATGTCATTCTATTTTGTAGTTTATAATGACATTATATATATTTTAAGTATAAATAGACACTTATTTACACAAAATATAATAGATTTACTTAAATCCGCCTAGTCCGCCTAGGCGCCCGCCTAGTCGTCGCCTAGCCGCCTAGGCGCTAGGCCCCAGCTCGCCGCCCGACTAGCGCCTAGCGTCTTTTAGAACCTTGATATATATATAATTTCATCATAAACTACAAAATAGAATGACATATGTATTATGAAGTATTGGAACATAATGAAAACATGGGGAACAAACATATAGTATGTGCTCATTTAAGTATTCAACAAGTCCCTTACAATTTATTAAAAAAATTAAATGCAAATTGAAAGTTATCTATTTTCTATCTAAGTGAAGTCGCAACCTAGGCAGGTGTCTAGGCGGGTTTGGGCGGGCTAGGCGGGTGCCTAGGCGGTCTAGGCGGGCGCCTCAACTGGTTTAGGCGCCCTTTCCTAATTTTCAAACGCCTAGGCATTAATCGAAGCAGTGACCAGCCGCCTAGCGCCTAGGCGGGGCCTAGGCGGCGCTAGGCGGGGATTTTTAGAATAGTGCTTACAATACAGACAAGATGGAGGAGGAGAAACAACCAGAGTATAAATTAAATAAGAAAAAATAAATAAATTCAGTTGTCAAATAACCATTGGCTCGGAACACCAACTGACAGAGTCCACCCAAAAGAAAAAGAAAATGCAATCATGATTGTCCTTTTATACTCTGGAACCATAAAGCAAAAATATGAATACTGATGGCAGGAGGATCCACTCTCATACTACACATCTCCTTTCATTGGGGACGGAACTCGTGTCATGATTACAAGAGGATTACAAGTCACTGAAATAATCCTCGCCGTCCACGAGTTTGTTTATGAACTAAATAGGTTTTAAAATTAAATTTTAATTACCCAACCTAGAAAATTTAAAACGCTAAAGCCACATCTTTTACATGACAATCTAGGCAATGTACATCATACATCATACATCATACACAAAAAGAAACAATAACGTAGATATTGCCCAATAGCTAGAACTTAATAAATAGTACTCCAATAAATTGGTGAGAACCATAATTAGTACTCTTAGCTTTGAGATATTTAGGCATTACATATAGGGGTGGGCATGGTTCGATCCGGTCCAATTCCACCCTTGAATTGGAACCAAAATAAAAAAATACTAACGGTTCGGCTTGGTGCGGTTTCGCTTAAATTTACTACCAAAAACATATGGTTCGATTTACGCTAGTTTCGGTTCGGTTTATGAAGGTTTATAGGTCTAACCAAAATTATATATATTTTAATCTTGTACTTTCAATACCAAACACATATTTGAACCACAAATTCAAGCAAATTTGAGTTCCCACTACTAGATTTACGATATTTGTGATAGAAAGTTAGAAAGTTTATATATAAATATAAATCAAAAGATAGAAAGCCTCAGATCAAGATCAAAATGCACATCCTAAAACAAAATTAAAGTGTACATAATGCATAAAGATAAATGAGGAAAGAAGAGAGGAGAGAGAGGGATGAAAATTGCAATGTGAACCCACGGCCATAGTTAAATGGATGAGGTGAGGTAATTACCAAGGGTTTTGCTTTTGGGCTTGATAATTTTTTATATAGATTTTTAGTTTGGGCTTAGTATTTATATAAAACAAGGGTTAAAAAAAATTAATATAGGCGGTCTAATGTGGTTCTTATAGTTCTTGAGAATTGGAAACTGGAATCGGAACCGTTTTAAAGTGGTTCGGTTCGGTTCCAGTTCAAGTTTGAACAGTTTTAATCAATCCAGTTTTTTTACGGTTTTTTTTTTTTTCATCCGACTCGATTCGGTTTCACGGCTTTTTGGTTTTTATGCCCATCCCTAATTACATGTTTTTTCCTTAGTAATGATTAGGATGATTGATTAGGATAACCTGCCAAAATGGGGAATCATATTCGAGAGTAAAAGTGAAATAACCATTTAAGTTCAAGCACTTTTGTATTGTCGAATATCCTTGTATTAAAAAACAAAAATTGTCGAATATCGCTCGTATAACAAAAAATAAAAATCAAAAGTGGTTATAACCGTACCGTTGTAGTACTCATGCACACCAAAGAAAGAAACCACTGCAGTTTCCCCAAAAAAAAAAAAAAAAAAAACCACTTCAAGTTTCAGAAGAATACAACTGCACAAAGAATATAGTCTGCAAATTAGAAACAGACATCAGAAAGATCAAATCAATCTTTCTCAAACAAATTTCGCATACATAAAAAGAATGGTTAATCTCAGTTTCCTGTACTGAAGTTTTGTGATTTTATATAGTAAGTTGGCTGTTAAGTCAGCCGTTAATTGATGACGTGGTGCTCATGTGGACAATGATGGGCGTCACGTGTCAATATGGGCCCACGTTGATATTAAAAAAAGGGTTAATCTCAGTTTACTATCCTGAAGTTTCGTGATTTTCAACATTTGGCACATGAAGTTTTTTTCATCCCAGAGTCATACCTCAAGTCTTAATTTTGGGACAATTTCGTACCTCTGTTAAGTTGGCTGTTAAGTCAGCCATTAATTGTTGACAGGGCACCCATGTGGACAATAACTGATGGCCATGTGTCAATATGGATACACGTAGATATTAAAAAATAAAAAAACTTAAAAACTTAAAAAAAAAATTAAAAATTAAAAAGTTAAAAACTAAACCTAAATCTGAAACCCATCCCTCCCCTAGTCCTTCCATACCCATCCCTCCCCTAATCCTTCAATCACCATCTCTGCAAAACCCTAACCACACAGAGATCGAAGAAGAAGAAGCAGGAATACCAACTTTAGGCAAGAAGACCAAAAAAAATTAAAATCAATTCATCAATGATTTTGTTTTCCAATTTACCTAAACGGACCAAATTTCCAAATTTTAAACAAACCTCATCAAAATTGACCCCGCATTGCTTGGCAATACTCCGAATCAAATCAGATGCAGAGGCATTAGCCACCAAGATTAAGTCGTGCCCATCATCAACGAAATCGAGCACGGACTGCACATCCAGAGCTCCTCCAAAACCTTAAATCCCAACCAAATCAAATCACATTTCAACACAAATCAAGAAATTAAGCATAATGTGGTGATTCTGATTTCTAAATTTGTGATCGATGAGCTTACTGTGGGTGGAAGGGGAGAAGAGAACGAGGCTGTCGTACAAGTATTGGCCATATCGCTGGAGCGAGAGCTTGGGGTCTTCGGCGAGCTTGAAGTCAAGATCGGAGCCGTCATAGACGAGGGAGTGGAAGAAGCTAGAGTGAGAGGACTGGAGAGAGTGGAGAGAGTGGTCGTCGAGTAGCACCAAGAGGCGGCAGTGGGTTAGGGATTCACGAGAGGCAGACGAATGGGAGAAGTGTGAGGACAATGACCAAGACGGAGAGGCTCGTCATTGTTGGTCTTCCTTCTTCTTCTTCTAGGTTTTGCAGAGAAGGTGATGGAAGGATTAGGGGAAGGATTAGGGAGGGATGGGTATGGAGGGACTAGGGGAGGGATGAGTTTCAGATTTAAGTTTAGTTTTTTACTTCTTTTTTTTTTAATTTTTAAGTTTTTATTATCTCCGTGGACCACATGTGGCACTCAGTCATTGTCCACATAGGTATCAAGTCATCAATTAACTGCTAACTTAACAGCCAACTTAACGGAGGTACGAAACTGTCCTAAAATTAAGACCTGAGGTACGACTTTGGGATGAAAAAAGCTTCATATACCAAATGTTGAAAATCACGAAACTTCTTGGTAGTAAATTAAGAATAACCCTAAAAAAATTAAAAAAATTAACTTTTCTTTGCATCCTGCCCCACCCTTCCCGACCCCTTCCCTCATTCTCCCTCCATTCTATACCCTGCTCCCTTCCTTCCCGTCGTCGTATTCGAAACCCCCAAACCCATCTATCTCCTGCGATTCACTATCTTCGAAACGCTGATCCACTATTAGATGCATATGATATTATGTTTCTATTGCTGATGTGCTTATAGTATTTTATGCCTATTTTATGGATTGGCTCTTCAAAATTGGACCTAGGGTCTGTGGCATGATGACTGGGTGCTCATTGGCTTGCTTGGATAATGTGTCTAGATTATGATTTTTCCTGTCAATGGGAGCCATTTATAGAAATAAAAGAATGAGAGAAGTAGCGGCCTTGTTCAGCTTTCAAAGGTTTTCATTTCACTCTCTTGGCGGTTGTCTAAGACGCACTTCAGCTACCAGATCTACACACGCAACCATGGTAACATTCTCGCTGATCCCCTCTATAATTTTAGATGAAATCGTTGGGGTTTTCCAAAGTTTTGTTCTTTGATGCAGATCTGTAAAATTGAATCGAATTGTTTTTGTACCTGCATGTGAAATTGGGATTATGATGATGGTGTGTGTGTGTGTGTATGTATTTAAATTTGAAATGGGAATTTTTGCAGGCGACTTCAAGGCGTTTGGCTGACATGAAGGTGGAGAGGTTTGAGAAGAACATAGCGAAGAGAGGGGCGATGCCTGAGACGACTGCCAAGATAGTGAATCGCAGGAGATAGATGGGTTTGGGGGTTTCGAATATGGGGACGAGAAGGGAGGGAGTGAGGTAGATGGGTAGATGGGTGCAGAGGAGAGAAGAGAGGGAGCGGGGTAGATGGGTGGGTGTGCGGGGAGGTGGGTGCAGGGAAGAGGAATGAGAGAGAATGAGACAGGGGGTCGGGAAGGGTAGGGCAGGATGCCTAGAAAAGTTAATTTTTTTAATATCTACGTAGGCCCATATTGACACATGGCGCCCAGTCATTGTCCACATGAGAGCCACATCATCAATTAACAGCTGACTTAACAACCAACTTAACAGATGTACGAAATTGTCCCAAAATTAAGACTTGGGGTATGACTGGGATGAAAAAACTTCATGTACTAAATGTTGAAAATCACGATACTTTAGGGTAGTAAACTGAGATTAACCCTAAAAAGAAAACAGACAATAGAGTAGTTTAGTAGCACAAAAAAAAAACAGACATAATAAAAAAAAAAACTAGACTTTTTCGTATTAAATATTTTCGTTGATTGATCGGTTCATTGTTAAAAAAAAATTCGTTTTTAATCCAAATGATCAAGATTTAAAACAAATTAAGACGTGAATGCATGCCTTCAATTTCGATGCTTGTACTTTAGCTGTACAACCAGTGGCTCCAAGATAAAAAAGAACTGCACAAATTCAAATACATGTAAACACCATTAGAGATTGTGTAGCAATGCAGTTTATGATTTTGTAATTCAATTTAATCTGAATTTTTTGTCTAACAATGGAACCATTAGAAATTGTGCAGCAACGGTGCAGCAAACACCATCAGAGAATGGGGATGAACAAAATAATAATAACAAAATGAAAGCAACTAAACATGTAAATTCAAAGGTCACTTGGAACATGCTAAAGGTTAAAACTAAATTACATGACAATTGGCCTTTAGATTTATCTTTAAAGTGACGTGATATGCCATTAATAAAAGCTTGGAATTCTTAGTCCACTTTCACTAAATTTGAGGAGTTTTTGCTTTATCCATCAAAACCTTAAAATAAAATCTGTAATAGTATGATAAGCGATGAAGACCCGGTAAGTTTATGAAATCATGTTTCAAATACAATTGAGACTAGTGGGAAAAAAGAAAAAGAATCACATATCATGTTATATTCTGACAATATTACGAGATATTTGAAGTTATCTCTTCTAATCTTTATGATAAATGTGTGAAATCGCAGTGGTGATTTCTTAATGTAGTGTGTTGGAACCAAATTTGCGCGCTGTAGATGGTGAAGGCACAAACTAGAGCAACTTGTAAAATAGAAAACAACTGTAAGTAAGCCTATGATTGAGGGGATGTGTGCCAGCCAAAGGCTCTCTGATGATCATGTTAGTAAGCTGTTTTGGACTCAAGTAGTGAGCAAGAGAATAAGTATATTAAGAGTGCGTTACCAAAGACGAACCCTAGATGGATATATTTATACCGTGGGGAGAGCAAGCTTTTTAGAATAGAATCCTCGTTCTAAGCTGGGAGAATTCTAGAGGATAACTATAAATAGATATTGCACCATCTTAGGAGTTGTGATTACTTGCGACGCACGCCAAGTTCCAAAATTGTAGAAATTTCATGACATAAGGATCTGTATGAATCCATACCCCGATTAAATCGTGTATATTACAGAACAAACATGGTCATCTAGTGGAGTCACTAGAACTTCACGTATCGCCCCGTAATAGGGTGATGGTGGCGCCACTGCTCCGTCTAATCCAACTTCGCCCGGAGCTACTGAGTCCAAGGTCAGATTTATGAGTTAACAATATTTAGATCAACTTTACTCCGACTCTTGAAAATCATGGTCCCACAATTGCCCCTAAATATGCATCGGAAATACAACTTGTTCTTTTTTTTTTTTGCAACATCTAGTTGCCCACACACACACACACACACACACACACACACACACACACACACACACAGTATGCACACCTATCAAAAGCACATGCATGCAAAAATGAATGTCGAACAAACCATGAACAAAATTAACTTCAAAATACATGCAATTACATAACCCTAAAGCCTACTTCGTTATTTGGAGAGGGAAAAGAGTCGCACCGTTTGGGGATAGGGTTCTTTGAGTTGGAAGTTGGGTGAGAGAGGTTTATGGAGAAGGTGCATTTGAGAGAGGTTTCTGGAAAGGTGTAAATGCTGACTGGGTTGGATGATTCATTTATATGAGAAGGTAATTTGGTATTTTCATGTTTTCAAAAAATATTATTTTTGTCATATTTTTGTGCATGTCATGTGCATGTTCTGTGCATATTAAAAAAAAAATCCTATTTTTGTCCCGAGATTAATAAAATTGTAACAACCCGTCCCGGTTTTGGAGAATCGAAAGGGTAATTTGGTAATTTCTGTGGGATATTTGTTTGAACTATTACTTTTTGGTCTTAAATGGTGTGGCCAAGAAGGCCCACCCTTGATTTTGTCCCCCGGCCCAAATCCCTCACCTCCCTCCTTCTTCTCTCTTCCCTCATCTCCCCGTTAAGAACTCTCGGACCTCTCTCTCTATTCTCTGTGCGCTCTCCCTCTCCTCTCTGAAAACAACACACACACATACATACCCATACATACTTACAAGAATGTACCAAGTCGCCATCTCAGTGGAGGAAGGAAGATCCTCAACGGAATTCCCATCAATTTCCAATAGGGGTTACGACTGTTGGAAATTGAAAATCCTTACAAGATGTGGTAAATTACGAAATGTCTTTGGTTTGTCAAATCCTATCAGCAGTTCTTAACTATTCTTTTGAGCTTAAACCTATTTCCTTTTTGGCTAAGAAAACCAGTCAACCTTATTGCGATGCTGACAGTGAACGAAGTTTCTGACAATGAGGTATTGTCTCATCTGATCGTAGTTCTTACACTTTTTGAATTTTGTGGTGGTGTATTATTAAAGGTTTAGCTACACGCTGATGTAGCAGGATCAAGTAACGCTTGTGCCTCTTGATGATTGGAACCACATGATGTGAACCATCCTATCTTTGACCTAGAGCTTATAACGATCTTTCTTGCTGTAAAATCTGGTGACGGTTTTTTTTTTCTTTTTTTTTTCTTTTTTTTTTTACGGTGAGAAATGTTGCATCCTATTTTACCAAAGAAGTTGTAGTGTGTTTCACATAGAAACAGCTGAGTTTGAAATGAAAGCGGTAAGATGGAAGTCATCAGGCTTATCTCAATTTCTTTCTATTCTTGATTAGGGGTGGGAAGAAATTTTCATGGTTATCCTGTTCGTGTCGTCGGGGACCCATTAAGGATACGAATGGAGGCGGGTGAGTGTCACCATAGAATTCCTATATGAACCACCTTGTACACGTGGAGACTATGATGACGTTTCGATACTTGTTGGTCAACTCACTCGTCGTATTATCTACCAGTCCGCAATGACTATACTTTTGACCACTTGGCAGAATTCTTCATTCTAGACTTTGTTTTACTAACATCTTGATCATCATCGATTTCGACCGAAATCTTTGCTTCACTTCCCGGTACTGGAAGATGTTCTAGTCAACTTTGGATTCGTGTTTACCCTAAAACACTTCGTACCATTTCTAAACCAAAGAGACTATTCAGGAGAACCACTCAAATCCGAAAGTTTTAGCCGGAACCACCAATCATTCAATCACCCATTAACATCCTATTGAGCGAATCATTATCACCGGTGATTGAATATCCCTGAGATTATCGTCCTTGAGTTTATCGTTGTAACAAGTTGTTGTGAAAGTTGGAAAGGGGAAAAAGGTTTGAGTTCCTGTCCATCATATTACTTTAGGCTACCACCCGAGTCGAGTCCGCACTCAACCATCTCGACTTGCCACCACATAATCAAGTTAGGTACTTACACGTATTCTTGCATCTAGGCTACGCATTCACTCCAATTATATTATACTTTAGATTTGTTGGACTTGTTTTGACCCTTAAATTCGTGGGTGTTCACTTAGCCTTTTCGGCATAACTGTTCACTAAATATGAGAGAAATTTTTAATGAATCAGCTTGCTTAGGCATTGTGAATCACATTATTCTGGCTCTCGGTGTATCATTACTTTTGTACCTCATCGTGATGTGTGTTTCACTTCTAAGTTTTGTGAAGTTTCTGTGAAGGTCTTAAGTACTAAGTTGGTTGTCCTGTATCGCATTGTTTTTTATTTGCAAACTATTGGACAGCTTGAACGAACTATCTAGATCTTGAATGACGTGTTGCGTTCTTTTGATTTGTGGTTTCTGAATGATTAGATTTTGCACTGATCTCTTTTAGAGTAGTTACGACGATAGTTTTATTTTCAGTTTGTGTATGGCACTATTTGATACTTGGTATGATAGATCCTATTAGTAGCACTGGTTAGACAATAGAGTTTTGTGATTTGGTTTTCGGATGTTTGATTTCATGATTTAAGAAACTGTATGCTTGTGTTGTTGTTGACTTGGGATTGGAAATTGGTATGTTTGCACCCTTAGGAAATTATTACTCGAGACAACAATGTGTTGTCAATATCGCGAGCGGCAAACCGTATTATCGATGACTTATTCGTTGGGTTCGTTAAGCAAGTGGGTAGGTATAACCGTCTGCGATAGTTGTTACTTTTTAGTTATTGTTGGGCTCGACCCAATGACACATCTGTTCTTAGAGTACATGATGTTTCGAATGCTTGGGTGAGACCCACTGTCATTTTCGTTTTTAATTCTCAGTACGAGTATTTTGTTTTACCTTATATTAGATATATATATATATATATTGTTTTTTTGACGTTACAATTGTTCAGTTGAGTCCTTGCCACTTTCAGTTTTAAGTTCAGTACTAATTTTCGATCTCTATGTTAGTACATATATATATATATATATATTTTGACGCTATCTTACTACGTAAATATTTTTTACCATACATTATTATACAATTTTGACTTATATCTTTATAAAGTATATTTTTACTATTATGCTGATGGAGGAAGAAAGTAAGAGCTTTGAGGCATGAAAGAGGATTTTGCAACTCGCTTGCGACGGTGTGGCATATTCTATTTGATGCAACCACTCTGACTTGACTTCTTCTTTATACAAATATTCTTTCCTATCTTCGATTATTTATGTATAGTACGTTATTTCATATTTCGGGATGAATTTTTTTAACGGGGATAGAGTGTAACAACCTATCCTGGTTTTGGCGAATCAAAAAGGTAATTTGGTAATTTCACTTGGGTTATGGGATATTTGTTTGAATTATTACTTTTTGGTCTTAAATGGTGTGCCCAAAAGGGCACACCCTTGATTTTGTCCCTCGACCCAAATCCATCACCTCCCTTATTCTTCTCTTTTCCCTCCCCTCCCTGTTAAGAACTCTCAGACCTTTCTCTCTATTCTCTGTGCGCTCTCTCTCTCCTCTCTGAAAACAACACACACCCATACATACTACATGAATGCACCAAGTTGCCATCTCATAAGAGGAAGGAAGATCCTCAATAAAAACCAGCCTTCGAACCCATAACCTTGTGGAACAACGACTTCCTCCTCTGATGAAACCTTGATTTTAGTAAGCTTCTATAACCTATTTGATCGTGTTTATGAGTGATTTTGAGACGCCTCTGAGTAGTTTTTTGTGGGTTTTGGACGAAGAACACCTTGGGAAGACCTTCCCCAGTTTTTAGCGAGAACACGTGGGTTTCAGAGCGTTTTCCGGCCAACTCCGACCACCTCACGTCTTGAAATTGGTACGAATCTCTTCCTTGTTCCTTGGGCTTCAATTTGGTATATTGCACGGCTTGTTTTAGTTAGGTTTGCGGGTTGAACAGAACTTGGAAAGCTTCGGCTTCCTTCTCCATCAAACTCGGCCAACCCGGCTTGAAAACAGGTCAAAACCTGATCCACAACCCTTGTTTGGCCCAAATCATTGGGCCATGGAACCGGCCCAACTGTCCAGCCTAGCCCAGAAACAACCCAAGCCCAAAACCCAACTAGGAACCAGGCCTAAGACCAGTTGCCCAGGCTCAACCTTGCGGCCCAAAACCCTCGACCCAACCTGGATCCGACGCAGACCCAGTCGGATCCTAGACACCTGGCCAGCATGTGAGTGACGCGTGGGCCTACGTATGGGCGCCTATCTTGGCTGGCGCGTGGAGTACACGTGCCTCCACCAGAGGTAACAACAGCGACAACGACTTTTCCGACTACCCAATGGTTTTTCGACGTCCTGAATCCGTTTATGACGTCCGTTTCCCGAAATTCAATTGTTATAATAAAGTTTTATTAATTGGTACCTTTATGTGCTTAGGTGCAATTGTTTATGGCGTTTTCGTCCTATCTAGTTTGCACGGCTCTTCAACGGCGAAATATCTATGAGTGGACCCCTTCTAAAATGCATATTTTTACTATTAGAAAGCGTTTGGTTAGTGCCTACGGGCGTGAGATATAAGATTGGCTTCGGTCGGGGGTTTGGTTAATGCCTACGGGCGAAAGATATTTATATTGGCTTCGACTGGGCGTTTGTAGATAGCTTCGGCCGTGAGATGTTGTGCCTTCGGGCGAATGAAGATATATGTTTATATATATACACACACACCTTTTGCTACTACTACTAAGCATATTATATACGATATATGTTTTATGGAAGGTTTTATGGCATGCTAGGGTTTTCGGAAAAACCTATTACATATTATGCTATACAAGTTTTCTAAACCTGGGGGTTAGTACGTTAAAGATTAACTGTTTTATTACTACTTATGTATCAACTTGGTCCACTCATGTTTTGTTTTGCACCCCCTCAGGACTTAGATTCGAGGCGTACAATCTTGGCATCAAGGCATTCCCGGATTGGCATCTTTGAGTCCACTCGGTGTAGGACCCATCTCTTTGTTCATTCAATTTTATATTATTCATTTTTAGTGATTCGAATTAGTTGTATGCTCTGAACATTTTCCATAATTGCATAATCATTGTATTTAAATTTATAAGTATTGTCTATATTTATTATTTCTCATGCATCCTAATATGGTTTTGTCACCTTCGGGTATCGGTCAGCATGTGCATACCCTAGTGTTTGGAGAATATCAGGGTCGTGTAAAAAATGGCCCATATCTGTCAATTTCCCTTATATAATTAGTATTTTTGTACAAGGTATTTCAGTAATCATATTAATTCTCATTCTGATTCAAGTGAATTAGTAAACAACTTATATAGAATTTTTACTATTTCTACTCCAATTTCAAAGAGTTTAGATAAACAACATTAACAATAATCTGATTTTGTCTCTTTCTCAAGTCAGCTCTCCCTCAATTCAATTATTTTCATTTTAAATACGAATTTAAAGCAAGAGAAACAAAGAAAAATACAAAAACGCAACGCTCATCCTACCGTTTAATGCCCTTCGGGATGACGATCTAACCGAAGATCCTCATCCATATCAGACAGTCAAACCCAGATCACCACCGTCGATCACGTTGACCCAAACCCAAAGCACGTGAAAATGATACAGCGCAAAGGCCTTGCAAACCCTCCTGATTGCCAACATCCTGTCCCTCCCTCCCTCTCTCTCTTCCCCTCCCCTCCCAAACCCTAGACAGGCTTTGAGTTCACTGGTGTGAGATCCTCGACGCTTCTAAATTCTCGGGGCTGTTCATCTCGGTGAGATTGGATCCTCCTATTCGTCGATCTCAGTTTCCTTTAATTTCTCAATTATCTCCCGTCTTCTTGTTCTTAGTTAGTATTTTCAATTTATTTCATATTTTTTGCGATTCAATCTGTCTCTCTGTATTTTTGTTGCCGAGTTTGTGATCTTTCAGTTTAAATTATCCGAAAGAATCTGATTGTTTGGTAATTTAATTATTCGAAATAATCTGAAATTGCAATAAATTTAGGAATTTTTGTGCTTGAGTTGGCAACATTGTCTATGAGGGATGATAAGCTGAAGTTTATTTTGATTCGGTTTAAGTTTTCGAAGGGGCGATGGTGTTAGACAGTGATTGTACCTATCAATGGAGCAATGGTTCTTATTTGAAGAAAAATAGGCTTTGGTTTTGGCGGTTGGTTTGGGGAGGGCAATAAGTTGTTTAAATTTGGGGAGAACCCTGTAAGATTTGATATTTGTTACGGTTTTTTTCTTCTTCTTCTAATTGCAATCCCTTTTTGTTTCTGACATAGATTTATTTTATAGTTAAGATATTTTTACATCTTCAGAGCAACTAGTTTTCTTCTTGTGGTCTTTCTTGTCATATGAATTTGTGGAGTGATAGTTGATTGGTGGATCATCAGTACGATGGTATTAAATAGTAGCGGTTCAGCTTTATGCTACAGTGACTGATCGACAATCCGTTTTGCTTCTTCTCCTGTTGTATCCCATGGACAGAATAGGAATGACTAGAAATTGAGGACAGAAAACACAAAATTATTGGCATGTGCTGGTTTTTTCGTATATACTATTGGTTGAAAAAAAAGTTCCATGCTTTATATTCATTCTTTTGTCTTTTACTAATTCTTATGTCTGTATTTGAAGTTGTTATTGCAATTTCAGCTACAGAAGGTATCTCATATGTTGGGTCTGTGAACTATTTTCAATCTCCCATTCTCCATCACGATCTCTGGGGTAATAGGATGGATGCAGAACCTGCTGGCTCCTCACCTGCACCTCCAGTTCAAGCTCCCGAACCACAACCTCCTCCTGCCACAGACTCTGGATCAGATTCTCATGATGCACCAACTAAGCAATCTTCTGGCTTGTCATCATGGGCCAAAAATCTGAAACTTCCTCAGCCATTGGCACCAACGCAGGACAGCTCTCAGTCTGGGAATGGTGGACAATCAAGTTTTTCACGCTTTACTAGTGGGTTAGGATTGCGTTTGTCTCCAAAAGCTCCACCGGCAGATGATATTTCAAATGAAAGTCCAACAACTCTGCAACCTGGTTTTATTGGAACAATTACGAAAGGGATAGTTGACTCTTCTAAGAGTGCAGTGAAAGCTGTTCAGGTTAAAGCCAGGCATGTTGTCTCTCAAAACAAACGAAGATACCAGGTTGGTCTCCTGTGTTGTTGATTTCTTGCTGCTGTCATCTTCTTTAATTATATCTTCTTACAGTCAAGTGGAGGGGTCATACACACACTGCTTTAATTTTGCTTCCTCTCCCTGTGGTTTCTATCATTCCTAAACACGACATCTCCACTTGATATGGTTTTTTTAATCATTTGTAGAACCTCAAGTTTCTGTGTTTTATACAGGAAGGAGGATTTGATTTGGACATGACTTATATTACAGAGAATATAATTGCCATGGGATTCCCTGCAGGTGATATGAGCTCTGGTTTTTTCGGATATGTTGAGGTTAGCAAGTTATATACTCTGCTTCTACCTTAATGTATCCTATTTCTTTGTATCACCAAAACTCAGTTTAGTTAATTGTGTAATGCAGGGGTTCTACAGAAATCATATGGAAGAAGTGATTAAGTTCTTTGAAACTCATCATAAGGTAATAATACATTTTGGTTGATGGTATATACATTTTTATTTGGATAGCATTATTAAAATCCTCTTAATGGTTAATGTTTGTTGAGTATTCCACTTATTGCCTCATGGCGATCCCATGATAACATTTCTAAGTATATTTGGGCACTTAATAAATCTCTCTCTCTCCCCCTCTCTCTCCCCCTCTCTCTCCCCCCCACCCCCCATCTCCTGCTCTCCATCCCTTCTTTCTTAAAAGGCTCTTCATCTGCCTACCTCGAAGTGGGTGCTTCTCTTGTGCATTTAGTATCTTTTTACTAAGGATAATCATGCAGTCTCCAATTAGTATTGTTTTTTTTTAATTTATATGGATTACCTACCTGAAAATTTTAAGAAATGGAGACATTTTTGTGTGCAAAACAGTTTTGAGCTAAATTCACCTTTTGTTTTACTCACTTTTTCCCATGAGAACTCTCATGATCTTGTTGCTTCGTGGTAATATAAATTTTAATCACTCAACACTTAGGCAGACACACGCAGCCAAAGCATAGTGTGTTATTACTGACTGGAACTGCTTTGAGTTATTTCATATGGTTTAAACAGATGTTAGATACTGTTTCCATAACTTTCTCTTGGAGTGGCTATATTGCACCCTTTCTTGCTTTGTTGTTTAAAGAAACGTTCGAGTATCTTACCCTGGAATATGTGCAGGACAAGTACAAAGTATATAACCTTTGTTCTGAAAGGCTGTATGATGCGTCATTATTTGAAGGAAAGGTGAGTCGTGATTTGTCACTTATGGATGTGCTAATGACTTTTATTTAAACCATTCAAATTAGTGATCTGAACTGCGACAGCCCGGACTTTCAAGCATGGCTAGTTTATTATTGTGCTTGAAAATCTAGAACTCTCCCTAGTACCCTGTCGTTGAGAAAACGTTTACACTTCCCTCTTGGTAGATCCTCCATAGGAAAAACAATTTAACAATTCAGCTTGAATTAATGATTTTACTATACAATCAATCTATTTTCCAATTTGTTGAGAGAGTGAAATCATTTATTCGGAGGTTAATCATAGGAAATAGCATATTTTCCTGGGCTGCTCGAGATATTTGGATCTTAGTGCATAATCATATTTATTATAAATGTATTGTGCTGAGGGAAATAAATTTTGATCGTATTGGAATATTGAGAACATAGACTAGGTTTGTAGAATCCCCATAAAGTTACCTTGACTTTTGATGAATCCATTTTGTTCACAAGATTCAAGAACAAAACCATAGGTTAAGTTCCATGGAGGCTAGAACAACAGAAGTGACCAGTCCTTTATGGTTAGGTTACAACTCAATGTTCTTATGGAACTCCACATTTATGTTATATTCTTACAGATCTGTTATAGAAGTTTTAAAGTTTTTGGCATCTTTTCCTACTTTTTTTTTGCAATAAAATGCCAGGAATGTTGCGTGTTACTTCATCGAATATAACCTTTCCATTGAAATAAAATAAAATGAAAGGCTAAACTAACCTAATTATGCATGGGCTGTTTCGGCAATTGTAATTGTCCTTTAGTGGTTTTCCTACAGTTTTCTATATTTGAGTTATCATTTTGTCTGCAGGTGGCTAGTTTCCCATTTGATGACCATAATTGTCCACCAATTCATCTAATAACATTATTTTGTCGAAGTGCTTATGCATGGCTGAAAGAGGATATTGAGAATGTTGTGGTTGTGCATTGCAAGGCCGGAATGGCAAGAACAGGACTGATGATTTCCAGTCTTCTCCTATACTTAAAGGTAAGTTTCTTCATAGTATTTTTTTTGGAAGATGTGAAGACGAATCTCATGCAAAAATGAGTTAGCGTATCAGTATCATATTGTATTTTGCTTAGTTCTTATTTTAGACTTATTTTCCATCTCTCTAGTTCTTTCCGACTGCTGAGGAGTCTATTGATTACTACAACCAGAAACGATGCTTTGATGGAAAAGGGCTTGTTCTGCCAAGTCAGATTGTTAGTAGTATTTGCTATATTGTCTTTGAGAACTTCATATTCTTGGTATCTCACTCATCTTTCTAACATCATACCTGTTGGGCTAATTCCTTTTTTTATTTATTTTTATTTTTTTTTCAGAGGTATGTTAAATATTTTGAACGTATCTTAACATACTTCAACGGTGAAAACCCACCCGGGCGCAGGTATACTTCTGGCTCTATATCCCTGTTGTAGTATATTTTATATTACACATTGACACAGAATTTTTTTGCATCATATGCAGGTGCATGCTTAGGGGATTTCGGCTTCATAGGTGCCCATACTGGATCAGGCCCTCCATTACTGTATCTGATCATAATGGTGTGTTAACAGCATCCTTGCTCTGTCTGTTTCCAACCTTCACTTTCCTATGCTGTCCAAAGATGATTCTTTCCACACCCAAAATACATTTGTTATAATTACCTTTGTCTGCTTAGGGTTATCTGCTATAGAAATCTCTCGCTGCACTAGTTCTTTATTCAAGTAATTTTGCAATTTTTGAGTCTTAAAAGATGTCTTAACTCAACACCAGCAGATTCTTGACCCTTTTTTTTCCTTACTAAATAGTAAATAATATGCCTCAAAACTCTGAAAATTTTATTATATGAATGTTGGACGTTTGAGACAAAAAAATGAGAGTAAAAGAACCAAATAATCAATGAGCTCATGGCCCTATTCAGAGCCGGCTTGGAGCTGAGCTCAACGTTTATCTATGATGCAAATTGGAAGCATGTGTATCCATTTTGATTGTGTTGAACTATGTCGTACTGATGCCTGCAGGAACTCATAAAAGCTTGAAAAGCATGTTAAATAGAGTTTTAAGTCTGCATAGTTTGAATATCATGCTTATTGGCTTATTATCATGCTGATGGTTTTGCTTTGATACTTCCTCAGGTGTTCTCTTCTCCACAAAAGAACATCCTAGAACAAAAGGTCTTTCGGTAGGTTTTTCTCTTGATAACTATTAGATACAAGTTTCATCCATGGTTCTGTCGTAATTCCGTTTGTTATTTCAGCTTTCTTCTGTCATTTTTCTAATTTGGCTTTTGGATATACATTATATCTACAGCCAGAAGATTATTGGTTTTCTGCTCCAAAGAAGGGTGTAATGGTCTTTGCCCTGCCAGGGGAACTTGGTTTGACAGAGTTAGTTGGGGACTTCAAAGTCCATTTTCATGATCGTCAAGGAGATTTTTACTGGTTTGGAATCTTCCTCCCCATTTGTTTATGCTTTGTGTGACTTGGAACTCATTCTTTTATGTTTTAATACTATTGTTATTTTTACTTCCAGCTGGCTGAACACAACAATGACGGAAAATAGAAAAGTTTTAACCAACAATGATCTTGATGGGTTTGACAAGGTATATCTTTTGTTATTATGCAATTTTATTTCCATGTAATTCTTTGCACTTGCAAAACGCAAAACCTTGGAAACTCATCATTGTTGGCCCAGAACTTGGTTTGAACTCAGGATCGTTGAACATATTAACAATATGCCTCCGAACCTGAACTAATATAGTTGGCGGGGTGGGTTTTAAGGTTGGTCTTAGATCAGAAGTTTTGATGTGAAAAAAGTGCCTTGGGGAAGTTTTTCTATTCATTATATATTGAAGATAAACAAGATCTTTTGGCTGAACAACTAAGCTATTACACATTAAGAATGGTGCACACTTGTTTCCTTGTCACTGTACTTTTGGCGCTTATCATCTCACTCCTCGTGACGGATTGAGAGAAATAGCTGGGAGCTTTCAAATAGTTGAGATGGTATCTCGAAGAGACTCATAGGACTCAGTCTACTTGTCCTTATTCTTTGAAAAATTCCATTTTCTATGCTTGGTACAGAGGCACACGTATCACCCGCATTCTTTCATAAATTATTATTTACTAAAAACCACTGGTTAACTTATCCTTTATTTTTTTTAATCAATATTTGGTTAACTTGTCTGTAATGGTGGGCTTCTGCAGAGAAAACTTCCTTCCCCAGGGTTTCAGGTTGAGGTGGTTTTAGTGGATTATAACGGCAATGTTCCTACGACACCTAATACTGAAACCTCTGCTAAGAAACCAGATGAAAGCTCAGGTACCAAACCTTCCTCGGATGAGGGGGTTGCAGCTGCTGCTCCACAAGAAAGTAAAATCCCCGGAAGTCAAGACAAGGATGATGTGTTCTCAGATAGTGAGGCAGAGGAAGGTGGCTCTGCTAAGAGCCGGCAAGCAGAAGCAACTTCTCCACCCGCAGGTGTACCCGTGGCCAGTACCAGCACCAGTTCCAAGTCTGATACCAAACCAGATCAAATTTCAAGTTTAACAAATGCGACCAAGCAAGTTTCTATTGGAAACACAGACTCCAAACAGGCGGCTGCTGCTAGTGAGCCTAAAAGTTCTGTTAGTGGTGGAAATGCCCCAGGCCTTGAGGCTTCGAGCACAGAAAGTGAATTTAAGGCAATGGCTGCTGATGCCTCCGTTTTCTCGTTTGGAGATGACGAGGACTCTGAAAGTGAGTAAACAAGGGGGGTGCGCCTCGGGCTGGGAAAATCTGTACATAATATGGTTTGCAAGCATTTTTAAGTCCACCAGTTGCTGATACTAGGTCATGTTCAACCGTCCGTTCCGTTTGTAGTTGAAAGTACGTTTCTGGTAAGTGGATTAAGAAAGCAAAAGGTTTCTTTGAAGATGCGAATAATTGACATCGAACTGTGATGGGGATTTGTTGGAATTCATTTTATTGTTTATAAAGGAAGAGATAAGAAAACCTGTAAAATAGCATTTCATGCTTTCTAGCGTATACTTTCGGTTTCAAGGTTTTACCAATCCATTTGATATATGTTCAGGCCTGGTTTAGGAACAAAGGTTGGATTATCTTTAGTAAACTAACTAGTAGGATAATTTACACTAAACTCAACTAAACTATGGGGAGGGGATTCAAACACTGGACGTCAGATGCAGAGGCAAGTATTCTTAACCAATTGAGTTACAACTAACTTGCACTATTATTGGATTATTCACTGAATTCCAATTATGTCGAAGATTGAAATAGATGCTATTTTTTCGATTTTGTTCAAGTTGATGGTGGATTAGTTGTGAAGATTTTTCCCCTTCAATCCATACGCAATTGATAGGAATAGAAGGATAGGTTGACCGAATCACTATTTCTTCTATTCATTCGGACAAAATTGTCACTTAGTATTAAGGTTTAGTGGTATTCTTCTTCACTTGTAAGTGAGAGGTTTTAGTTCGGTTATTGTCAAAGGCGAATTTGAGGCTTAGCCTACTCCCTATTAGGCCTGGCAATTCCTAACACGACCTGATAATCCGACACGACACGACATGAAATTAACAGGTGCTTGGGTCAACACGATAACGAATCGGGTTGTTATCGAGTAACTCGATAAGCACCTGTTAAGATAATGGGTTGGTTCAGGTATATACATGGGTAACACGATACACGATAAGCAAAATCTTAATTTTATAATTTTATAACCCTAAAAAAATACTATAATAATTATATATATATATATATATTAATTTAACAATTTTATACCCCAAAAACTATAATAATTATATATATATATATATATATATATATATATATATTAAATTAAATTTTAAAAATTGGTGACCATTGGATTGGCTTAAATATAGATACCTTTTAATTTTTCAAGTGTTATACGTACAAAATAAATAAATTTAAATCTACTTAATATATATATATACACACACACACCATTGAACTTGATGGGATACGAATTCTACGAAACTAATTTCAACGATCAAACCGTCAAACTTATTTGTATATACTTCGAGATCGTATCAGCAAAAAACAAACATTCAGAGATCAAGTAACGGGACAAAACTTTTCGACGGTTATAAAACGAAAAATCACGATTTAACGGTTATTTTAACTCCGATTTTGATTATTTTTTATAGCTAAACTCCTTGATCCTATATGAATACAATGAATGAATTTGATATTCAATTTAAAATATTTACACTAGTGCTTATGTTATACTTAATGAAAGTATAAATAAACTCTAAGTGTTAGTGAATCTATCATTTTGATGGGATACGCATCCTACGAAACTAATTTCAATGATCCAACCGTCAAACTTGTTTGTATATTCTTCGAGATCGCATACGCCAAAAATAGCAAAAAACAAACATTCAGAGATCAAGTAACGGGACAAAACTTTTTTACGGTTATAAACGAAAAATCACGATTTAACGGTTTTTTTAACTCCGATTTTGATGATTTTTTTTTTTATAGCTACACTCCTTGACTCTATATGAATACAATGAATGAATTCGATCTTCAAAAATATTTACACAAGTGGATACCACTTATGTTATACTTAATGAAAGTATAAATAAACTCTAAGTGTTAGTGAATCTATTGTTTTGATGGGATACGCATTCAACGAAACTAATTTCAACGATCCAACTGTCAAACTTGTTTGTATATGCTTCGAGATTGCATACGCCAAAAATCATAAATAAAAAAAAAACATTCAGAGATCAAGTAACAGGACAAATCTTTTCGACGGTTATAAACGAAAAATCACGATTTAACGGTTATTTTAACTCCAATTTTGATGATTTTTTTACAGATACACTCCTTGACCCTATATGAATACAATGAATGAATTCGATCTTCAATTTAAAATATTTACACAAGTGGATACCGCAAAATCTTATGTTATACTTAATGAAAGTATAAATAAACTCTAAGTGTTAGTGAATCTATCGTTTTGATTGGATACGCATTCTACGAAACTAATTTCAACGATCCAACCGTCAAATTTTTTTTTATATGCTTCGAGATTGTATACATCAAAAATCGTAAAAAACAAACATTCAGAGATCAAGTAACGGGACAAAACTTTTCGACGGTTATAAAGGAAAATCACGATTTTACGATTATTTTAACTCCAATTTTGATGATTTTTTACAAATACACTCCTTGACCCTATATGAATACAATAAATGAATTTGATCTTCAATTTAAAATATTTACACAAGTGGATACAACAAAATCTTATGTTATACTTAATGAAAGTATAAATAAACTCAAGTGTTAGTGAATCTATCGTTTTGATGAGATACGCATTCTACGAAACTAATTTCAAGGAAGGGAGACAAACCTGTATGCCGAAGAAATCTCTAAATGCATAAACAAGAATCTCCATATGAGGAGCGACATCCTATACAAGTGAAGATGAGAGAAACCCTTAATTGGCTAATTTGTCAGCAACTGCAATTCCTTCTTGAAATGTACGAGAACAACAGAAAATCATGTGCTACAACCGAGAAATAAAGTTTTTTCAAGGAGTCTAGAGCGACCAACGAGGAGAAAAAGAACCATAAGCAAAACAAGATATCAAACTAGAAGAGTCACTTTCAAGCCATCAATTTTGCCAACCCCGTGCATGAGCCAACTCCACAGCAAGGATGACAACATGAATCTCCAAATAGAAAGGCGTATGATGCCCTAAGCTGTGGGAGAAACCACTAAGAAAATAACCCACATAATCTTAAAAAAAAACCATAAGCCGCATGACCTGAATTACCTTTAGCAAGGCTATTCGTATTCACTTTGACCCAAGGAAATGGAAGAGGATGCAAAAGAAAAAGAACGGAGAGCATTACAGGACTTAGCCGAGATTCCAATAGAGGCTTAAAGTTGCTTATCCAACATACTACATACATGACCAGGAGTGAAAATTCCAACCTACCTAATCCAAGCTAAAGTAGAACGACAAAGGGGAGAAAAGGAAGGAGGCTTACTATCAAACTTTACTTTATTACACATCTTCCAAATAGTCATAAATAAGAAACTCTAATGCAAGCTAGACATTGCGGATGTTGAGAGCATGAATCCAACATTAAGAAAAGAAGGGACCTTGCATGTGCTTATAAATAATTGGGCTACTCGCTATTTGCCAATTAGTTTTATGGTGGAACTTCAACTTCTTCATGGTATCAGAGTAGGTTGTCCCATGTGTGAACCCCAACAACCACATGTGCTCAGTGTCACTCGATTTATGTTGTCCATGTGTTCGACTTGAAAATTTACCACACATGCAGGAGTTGAGAGTATGAATCCTACATCGGGAAAAGAATAGACCTTGCAGGTGCTTATAAGTAATTGGGATGCTCCCCATATTGCCAATTGGTTTTATGGTGGAATATCAACTTTCTTCAGCGGAGTTGTAGAGAAAACCGCTGTGACACAAAAACAAGCCATAATCCTGAGAAGGAACCCGTAGACGGAAGAATAGTGCTAAATTGAGATGCCTCTTCCAATTGGTGAGGAAAAGGATGTGTTAACTTGAGAAGCTTCTACATTTGGAATTTTTTTTGTTTTTTGATGGCTATGAAATTGTTTGTCGTCGGTTTCATGTTAAAAGTTGGGCTTCCATTATTTGGCGTCCTTTTATTCCACCACGCTACTATATTTTTAGTTTGGAAGATTTTTTCGATAAGCTCCCAATAGAAGATCAACTTTAACAAGAAGGCATTTCTTTGGTTTCAATTTGCTAACTAAGTTGTAACTAGCATTCAAATATTTGTTCCACAAACATTAAAGTGAATTATTCAATTTTAAAAACCAAACGAGGCATAAGGTTTACTTTCAGATAATGTATTGAGACTTTTGATTTGAGAGAGTAACTTACATATAACATTGTATTATGACCAGAACGCTAAATCCTCTTAATTTGTATGTTTCTTGTAAATACAAAAAGGAAAAAGTGTATGTGTTTGTGTGAAAGACATGGGCCTGTATGCTACTAGTTGGTTTTGTGGTCCACGTTTATGATCTGAAAATAGCTATTGTTGTGCTTTTACTAGATATAAAAATGTTTTTTTCTTTTAATTTTTTTATTATATAATTATAAGTATAAAAAAACACTTATTTATATAATATAAAAAATTTTGTATAAACCTGCCTAGTCTGCTTAGGCTCTAGCCTTGGAGCTAGGTCATAGCTCGCGTCCCGATTAGAGTCTAATGTCTTTTAGAACCATGAGTGAGAGAAATATTAAGGATCAAGATTGGTTTCCAGATAAAGGTTGAATTAATCGCATAATTATTTTAGATTCAGAGTCTTAGTTGAATACGGCGAGACTTGGCGGCGATAGAGTTTCGACCGAGAATATTCTTAGTATGTTAAGAGAATAGGCCGAGGATTTGGAATATTATCATAATTTTACAACTCAGCAAGATTGTTCATCAAGAAATCTGTCCCTATAAATAGAAGTAGTTTTGCAATGTTGAGAGCCTCTCCAACTAAACACACAAACTCAAATGCTCTACTCGAAATCTTCTCAAATGCTCTATGCCGTATAATCAGGTGATCAAGAAGCATCTTCAATTTCGATTAACAGCACTGCATCTCTTTCAGTTGGTTATTTATCCAAGTCTCCACGTCTGACACCGGATAACGGAGATCAAAGAGAAACCACAAGTGAACGCTCAAAGATAAACAACTCGCCACTCTATGGAATCCACCAAAGAGATAAGAGTTTACGGATAGGAAGAAAAACACTCTTCACTAAACCAAGTTTAAAAGTAATTCTTAATTTCTGAATGATTTCCATACATGAGTAGTGGTTTTAAATAGTTAGGCATGGAACAACTTTCTACCTTCCATGAAGAGGTTACTAAGCATTAACTTAATGAGAACATGAACCAAACTTAATGAGAACATGAACCATATTAAATTACTAAGCAACAACCTTCAACTTTCCAAATTCTATTCGGTGTCATACGCTTCCGCTGCACAATAACTCGCCCTCGAGTTTTGTTTAGTCTTCATGTTTCAGTTGGTTAACTATCCAAGTTGCTACCAGCGAGAAATCACTTTATTATCTTTCTCGGCGAAGTGAGATGTTACTCAATGTTCGACATATTGAAAGAAAAACCTTTATTGACTTCAAAGTAATGGCAACATTGTCTTCATGTTTCTAGAACCCTACACCGAGAGGTGTTCCTTCCTCGACAGTTGTCGTTTGGTGCAGAAGTTAGTAGCGTATTTCATCGTCACATCATCACTATCATCTTACTCGCCCAATCGAGCTCGATCACGAGTTGGCATGCCCGCATCAACAAGAAGGACGTAGTTTAGTAATTATCAGCCTACTCGCCATGTAAATCTTATAATTTTGAGAATCAACACCTGCATGTATCATTTGGCTTGCTATTAAATTATTTTTCTTTAACAAATGGATTCTCCAAGTTGGCATGTTCCAAACATGATGAACGGGTGGAGAAATGACTCCAAATCTCTAAGCACAAGGTCAGCTTGATCATTTCTTGCACATTCCATTTTTATCTTATGATTCTGATATCCCCCTTTATAATGCTAAGTCAATTCCAAGTGGGGCCCCACCTAACCTAAACAAGTATTTTTTGTTTTTACCTAAACGGGAAGGGGTGGAAAACAATTTATATGGAACGAGTTTTTGTGACCGTATTGTTTTGGTTTAATAATATATTATCATGTAATTTTTTTTTTTTACACATATCAATACATTAATTGATCAAAACGCTACGTGATAGTGCTCATCCATGTAAGTCTTTCTCAAAGGAGGCAAGACAATAACCAAGTCAAGTGGCATAACTCGAAAAGAATGGGAATAGCTTGAAAATTATAATATATCGGCAAATTGTGATTAAGAGCAATTTGAAGAAAACAAATAAATAAAAATTTTGGTGTTGGTTTCTTTAAAATTTGGACAATGATACAATAACAATAAGAAGGATCGAAAATCACTTGGTATTGTTTTTTTGTTAGAAAAGTCAATAAATTAAATACTACAAGATAATTTTTACGCGTAAAAGCAAGATAATAACTCCATCAATAACGACTCAAGTTTGTAATAGCATCAACAGTCCATTAGAAACACGCGTGCAAAACATGGTATTGAAACTTTGAAAATGTTAGACAGATCACATTTTTAGACTATCTTTTATAGATTACACGATGTGGCGGTTGAGGAGGAGTCCAATCATCAATCACCACATCATGTAGCCTACAAAAAATAGTCTAAAAATTTAATATCTAGGATCACCTTGAAACTTTCAGCTAATAAATGGATGTCCTGAATGTGACTAAAATTTCGTTATCGTGTATTGCTCTAAGAAATCGCTTTGTCAATAAGAATATTACATGATATTACATTAGACCTGCTCTTTTGCCCCTTTATAATGCCACGTGACTGGAACAACCTCACGCCTACGGAAAATTATTGGGGACTAAGTCTCAAATATAAACCTTGTCCTAATGAAAACGAGTAATCACCCATAACGATAATAAATTCCTTTTTCCTACATCCTAAATTCCTAATTAGAAGGAATTAGCCATGCAAGGAAAACCAATCGTGAAGAACTGAGACTTAATCCCGATTGGTATGGAACAAAATCTATTTAAGTTTTCCGTCGCGTGTGAAACTGAGATATCGTCCATTTACGGCGCCGTCTCCTGTTCCCTTCCTCGAAGTCACAGAAACTGGAAAACGAAACACCACAGAAACCTCCTGGAACCACCATTAACCGTGTCTATCAATTTTAGGCAACCAAGAACCGTGCTTACAATTTTAATAAAAAGTAATAAAAACTCTAGAAATAAGGTACGCGGATTAGGATTTGTATAAAAAAAGGACGAGACCTTTTAGAACGAGATACATGCCAAGATTTCAACTTTCATCTTCCTATTCGTCTGCACCTTACTACTCATCGTTTCCTCCCGACTGTTCCTCCATGTCGATTTCTGGAATTCAAGGCCAGCTTCTTGAAGTCACTGGTATGGTTTCAATTTCCCATTATTTTTTGTGTCAAAATACACAATTTTTTTTTTATAAATTCAAGAAAGCCCATCAAAATCTTCTTCTTTATCTTCTGTTTCTGTTTTTGTTATTCAAATTCGGAGTTTTTGTGATGTGGGTTTTGATTATCCGTTGGTGCTGCAGTTATTGGTTGTAACAAGTTGAGAGATACGGAATGGATTTCACGGCAGGACCCATATGTCTGCCTTGAATATGCCAACACCAAGCACCGCACCAGAACATGCACAGGTAATTTCGGATTTAAGCCCTGTTTACTTGGTTAAGTTGGCCTAAATTCCAGTTTTTGTTGTTCTTGCAATCTGGAGATTTGGATCTAATTTTGTACTCATACCCATGTTGTAATTATTGGTATAGACGGCGGTAAACATCCCACATTCCAAGAGAAGTTCGTGTTTCCGCTGGTTGAAGGTCTTAGGGAAATCAATGTTATGGTCTGGAACAGCAATACTGTCACATCGGACGACTTCATTGGCGGGGGAAAGTATGAAATTCTCAACCCATATGCGTCAACATCTCGATTTTGGCCTTCTTTTAGACCATTTTGGTTATTACTAATTTTTGAGTTTCTGATTTGGGTTATTTGGTGTGTCATGACTTTTAGGGCTCAACTTCAGAAGGTTCTTACTCAGGGTTATGACGACGGCGCATGGCCGCTTCAGACTAAACATGGCCGGTAACTCCAATAACTTTGATCTCATTGCTTTTTATTTGTTCTAATGCTACTATAATGTGAGTGGTTGGATTGTAAGGCATACTAATCAGGTTGGATGTTCATATTCCAGAATTCTTAATATATCCAAACTCCTATGTCTCTGTTAGCAAATTGTTGTTGCACCTTGTTCCATCTCTAATTAATTCAAATTATCCGAAATGGAGGTGGTTGTGTGTACTATGCATGCTCAAGTCAATGATCTTCATGCATGAATTTCCTTTTTCTTCCAATCTGGATTGTTCGCGTTAACCATGTATCTGAAGCTGTAGATAACTTCACCAATACTACAGCCCTTGATTTGGTCCTCCATATTTATTTTTCACGATGAGATAGATTAATTTTGGGTTTGCGTTGCATTAGGCGAAGAAACAGCTATTCATTGTTGGATTATGAATAGATCATGCTAGTCCATGGGTTGTTTTAGGAGCAAACATTGCGTGAATTATGTGTAAGCACTTGTGTTTATGCTGCAACATTAGTGAGCATCAAGTGGCCTAAATGAGACATGCCCCAAGTGGATTGATGTCCCTAATTGACGATGCTATTTCTGTGTCATCTGCTCGTGGAGTTTCCACTCAATATTCACTCAAATTACTTTCACGTGGTTTTGTGTTCCATCTATCAATTCTCAGACAGCTCAAACACAGGCTGTGCAATCATTCACTATCTTATTTTTTATATTCTGTAAAATAAAAGGGCGAACAAAATAAAGGAGGGAATTAATTTACCTTCCTTGTCTGGTGTATTGAGACCCCTTAGGAGGGGTAGGCTAGGATATGGGGTTAAAAATTGTGCAATATATCCCTCCTATTAAGTAGAGTAGTAATTTACAATTTGGGCTAAAGAAGAGAAAAGGGCTGGGAATTTGATAGAATATCTTGCAGTACATTTTCCTTTCTTACAAAAGCATGGAATTGGTTTTTGCATCGAGAAGGTTCATTAAACAAACCGTCCTATAATTAGATGTATTCTGCTGTGTTTTGAAATTGTTTAACTTCTGACACGAACTCTTTTTCATAGTAGATATGCAGGAGAAGTGCGGCTCATAATGCATTATTCGAAGACCAATGTAAATTGCACCCTCTCTCAATATAACCGGTGACTTTTGACCAGTCTTGTATAGTCATGTTAATTATCTGTCCAGCTGACTTACTGTGTTTGGGTTACTGCAGAAACCGACATCAAGCTATGCTCCGTCGGCACCACCATATGGACCACCACATGCATCACAAGCTCATCCATATTCAGCCCCCCCACCTGCAGGTCATTATGCACCACCAGCGCCTGGACCTTACCCACCAGTGCCAGCAGGCTACCCAGCTCCATCTCCCTATCCTTCATACTCGCCTAATTCAGCAGGGTATCCAACATCTCCATATGGTCCCAATCCATCGGCATATGGCCATACTCCATCTTCCTATCCTCCCGCACCATACCCACCAACTTCAACATATCCCCCACCCCCACAATCCTCACCCTATCCTCCAAGTAAGTTCTTTCGTAGTTTTTATTTCCTTTTCTGTGTCTTACTTCTGGCCTGCTGATATGATTCATCAAATACTAATTTGCTGTTGTACACTTTTCAATCAGATCCTTTTCCTGGACTTTATCCTCCACCACCGTACTAAGATAGAGCTCCTCCAGTTGTACCGGAAAAAGAGAGAGATCTCCCTGAGACTCCAAATGAAGATGCGATTGATAAGATGTGGTGGTACTAATTGTGTATAGTCTAACACTCGTGGTTTGGTAGTTGTCTTACCGCATGGACGGATGTTCCAAATTCAAATGTGCACATTCTTTCTCCCCACTGTTTATTAAACGCAGAGTTTCAGAACCAGAATTTTGGTAACCTATATGATTCTGTTATTCTTTGGCCTTTTTCATTAATTCACGAGGCAGTTACGTGTTGTTTTATGCTAGATTTGAACTTGTTCGAATCATTTGTATATGTTGGTGGATAGGTCGCAATAGCTTGTTCGAAATCCTGAAGTTATGAAAGGAATTGGTAATCTGAATTTTCATCTGAAAGGCAAAACAAGGATGCTTTATAATCGACGCAGGTCGAATGCAGTCTATTGCTATACCTTGGAGCCAACAGAATAAAATTTCGTTCTGCAGAATTGCAATCACTTTCAAGGAGTTTCAATCTACAATGAAGCAGAAAAAGTGTTCCTCAAGTAATATCCTGTTCTAGGCAACGTGCCTCTCACAATAACTGATCATGCGACCAGCATGCGATTCACGTTGTATGCATCCGTCGTTTACAAACTTCTGTCAAGAATCGATATATTTGAGTTTACAAACTTCTGTCAAGAATCGATATATATGACTTATAATGATTTAGGTCTTGTATATGCATCCGTTCGGTCGTATACTATAACTTCTCCCTGAACCCTAAAGCTAAAGGCAACAGAATAAAATCGACCTGTTTTGATTTTTTTCACCTTGAGGGTACGAGGAGCAACATTATTGCTTGTCCGTGCACTGATGATCTATCCCACTCGATCGTATGAATTCTTTCATAAGTAAAAGTCAATAATGTTATAAAGTAGTCCATTATGAAAGGCGATGATGAATTTTTTTTCGAAAATAAGAGCATCTCCACTTGTTTTAAGAGGGCAAGGGCAATTGCAATGGAAGTACCTTTACTATTCACTCTAAACAGTAATTGTCTTTGTGCAAGTCTACCAGTTTGTTAAGCGGAAGGGCAAGGGCGATTACTATTCACAAATATATTTTTGGCTTTTTAAGCCAAAATGGTCTCTGAGATTTGCATAACTCCTCACTTTGGTCCTTGAGATTTGAAATCCATAGAAGTGGTCATTGAGATTGTCCACCATCAATCATTTTTATCATTTCGTGAAAAATTATACTAAATAAGAATCCAAATGACAAAAACACCCTCAATTTAACAAACAATAAGCCAAAATGATTTGACAAAAAATTGAGGGTATTTTTGTTATTTTATTCTTATTTAATGAAGATTTTTCAAGGAAAGACCAAAATGATTGATGATGAACAATCTCATGGACCACTTCTATTGGTTTCAAATCGCAAGATCAAAGTGAGGAGATTATGCAAATCTTAGGGACCATTTTGGCTAAAAAGCCTATTTTTTATATGTTTTATGCCTTGTAAATGTATACTTAGTAAGTTTGTTCTTAAAAAATAAAACTTCATATTTAATTTCGATAATTTAATTTTAAATACAAACCAAAGTATAATATTACAAACAAGCATAATTAATAGGGAGTTTTAACAAAACACTCCTGGTACTGTTCACTTTTAACGAAAAACCATATTTTTACTTTACCTGACACTATTCACTATTCATTTAAAAAGGGCTTTTCGTTAAAAGAGAAGTTTTTTTGGACTTTTCATTAATTTTCCTTAATTAATAATACTAAATAATAGGATTAAGTACCTAAAATCTCCTAACCTTTTAGTGTCATTCTAAATTGGTCTCAATCTTTTTAAACATTTCAAAAAAGTACACAACCTATTGAAAATATCACATCTATTAAGCTCCAATTAAATTTCTGTTAAATTAACTAAGCTTACTTTATCTCTAAAATCAATAGAAGGTCATGGAAGCATGGTTATCACATACTAATGGTCACCACCACTTTGTCAGGCCATCACCTCCAAACCCAATGTTTAACCATCGACTACACCGACTCCACCGACTCAAGCCGCCAACATCAAGAAGGTGGTCATGGAGGTTGCTAACATGGTACGGATTGCCGTGATGCGGTTGGTGGGTTTTGAATATAAAGGTTGGGATGGGTTTTTAGTGGTCGTAGTTTGAGCTTGGAGGTGGTGGGGGCTTATTATTTCCCATCTTAATTTTTGTTTTCCATTTTATTTTGTGAATTTGTTTATTTATGTTTATTTTTCATCTTCATATTTTTTAACGCTATTTTTATTATTATTTTAGTGTCCATATAAGCTAAAAAGTGGGATCAATTGTTGTTGCATGTACATTAATGGAAAAATAAATTGGGGCTTAACGGATGTAACATTTTTAATAGGTTGGTTACTTGTTTGAAATATTTAAAAAGGTTGAGACCAATTTAGAATGACACTAAAAGGTTGGGAGGGGGGATTAGGTACTTAATCCTAAATATTAATTAAAGTAATTAACTATGCTAGAAATTAATGGTAAACGATATAAATAAAGGAAAACTAATGAAAAAGCTTGAAAACTTTGAGTTTTAACGATAAGGACAAAATAAAGGGTAAAGTGAATAGTATCAGGATTGATTTTTTAGTGTAAAAATGTGATTTTTCGTTAAAATGAACAGTACCGAGAGCTTTTCGTTAAAGTTCCTTATAAATAAGGCATAATAGATGATGATGGGAAAGAATGGTAGTAACGACTAATGAGCATAATTAAATCAGCTGCATCTGTGTGGGGGGCCTTTTTAATTAATTCAGCAGCATCTGGGTGGAGCCCAAGCTCTGCGCTGATGTCAGCGAGCAAAACCCACAAGCGCAAGCCCAAGCAGGAATAGGCAGGGCACAAACTTAGGCCCAATTGCCTCCCCAATTTTGCACCGGTGGACCACATTTTTTGGGACAAAGGCAATTCAACCCAAATGCCCTATCAATTGACCAATGGGTGGATGATGTGACATTTCACATGGATTTTGCAAGGCCCACTTTGTCTTTTCATGAGATAGTCCATATTGGTTTGTAGCCTAAAAGTCTTGAGGATGATTATAGGCATAATAGTCATTGTATGGTAAAAATTATGTGGATGTGAAAGCTCTATCACTCTGGCACAAAAAAAAAAAAAAAAAAAAATTATGAGGATGGGTGAAGACCTAGGCATCATAGAGGAATTGTAAACACGAAATTCCTGCGACAAATCAAGTAAGAATAAATGCACAAAGTAATTGTATTTGTATTAATGAAAAATTAGGGTTTATAATCTTTGATAAAAAATGTTAATCCTCTTATTTAATCTTCGGGGTTGCAAACTTTATATGTAGAATTGTTGACCCTAGGGTCGCGATGACTTGATCTTGGATGAACAGATGTCGCAAAGTATTGGCTCGTGGCTATGAAAGAATCGACACGTATGGTGGTGCTTGATGATTCTTCAAGGGTTTGGCGAACAACATAGAGAGTTTTATGAGCCTTCTGAGTATTTGGAATATTGGGAGCTTGGGAATTTGAAAGCCTCAGCGTCTGGATGTTAGAATGATTTTTTGGCCCCTTTCTTTGTTTTGGAGCCTCGTATTTATAGTCTCTCCAAGCTATGCCTATGGATGGATTTAGTCTTGATTGTGGCTTGATTAATTGACGAAAGAACCAGGACTTGATTTGCGACTTGGTTCGTGATTCGACTCCATCAATTAATATTTGATTTAATTAAATTCAAATCAAATAATTCCTTTCCGCCAAATATTGACACGTGTACTTCTTGATAACTCGTTTGATTTTGATGAGTCACATCCATGTGTACGATTTTTGAGACACATATAATATGCCACGTAAGCCCTGACATGTCAAAACTTTAATGTGTTGGTGAACATTTACTCCACCGAAATTTCAATGTCTACATCTGCCCCCACTTCAACCGCGACATATGCATGTGCTCATTGGGCCGGCCCAATGCTAGCTGGGCGATCGTCTGGGGCCTCAAAAAATCGAGGCACAAAAATTATTAGCGGGGTATATTCATATATGTTTTTTATAAGACAATAAATTCTAAAAATTTGATTAAACCATCAATAAATTTAACTGGAAATGGCGGCTTTCGTTGCCTACCATTGATCCAAAGGTTTTAGGTTTGAAACCCACTGCCCTTTTTTTTCTTACCAATTTTTGTTTGGGAGGAATAGGCACCTTTCCCATTTGATATTTCCTTCATGTCTTTCCCACTCACCAAACAGTTAAAGCTATGAAAATACATAATTTTATGGACCACATATAACCTCATGAAAATACAAATAATTAAAACAATAAATTATAAATCTAGTCCCCAACACCGATATATGTTATTCCTCAACCTTTTTGTCGACTCTAACTTCCGCCTAGGCAGCAACCATAAGCCATGCCTCTCAATCAGTCACATATGACTGTAGTTCAGAAAAAAATGCAAACTATGTCTCACAAAAATAATTTGTGGCAGAGCAGGATATCTGATTGCTCATGAAGACAATAAAGTGTCAATGAAGCGGAGGCATCATTGCAACTTTATCGAGACAAAGAGGTAGAATTGGAGAAGGATTTTGATGCCAAATTTACCCAACTCATGAAATTCAAACAAATTACGAAAGAAATTTCATTAGTTCCACAAGTTTAGGGATTAAAATGTGAATGATGAGAGGTTCTATGTGGAGAGGCATGGTTGCTGCTACCCATGAAAGAAGTGAAAGATATAGCATTAAGATTGGGAAGAACAAAGATAGGTGGTGGGACCCAGAATTCTAATTATCTTTAATTTTGTGGGAATTGGATCCCCTCCTGAGCAAAAGGTGGGGATCCTCATGACCCAATAACACGGGCCGTTGGATTTTGATCCAACGGCTACAAACAAGGGGTCCCTCTAAAAGTTATAATAATTGTAACCATTGGATCAAAATCCAACGACCCGTGTTAGTGGGTCATGAGGATCCCCACCATTTGCTCAAGAGGGGATCCAATTCCAACTTTGTGATCATGACCCAAAATTCTAATTATCTTTAACTTTCTGCTCATTCATTGCTTATACATATCAATTAAAGACTCAAAAATATAATTATCTTTTAATCGCATATTGACAAGGTTAGTAAATAAGAAAAAAAAATCTCATGATTTATATAAACGACTTCAAAATTTCAGATAGAGGGGAAACAAAATTCAACATTTATCTACTTGTTCATTGAGATTTTTTGGTTTCCTTCTCTCAATACAAAATAAATTGGTTTTTTCGTATTTCTATATTATTGAGTTTGAAGTGCTTTTCTAGCTGTAATTTTTCAAAATCTTACGTGTAAAAACAATATATATATATATATATATATATATATATATATATATATATATATACATAGTGAAGTATATATATATTTATAAGGAACTAGTGCATATTTTTTGGCATTGTTCAGAGCCTAAAAAATCTTAGGACCGGCCCTGTGTGCTCGTCACTTGTAGAAGGTGCGTTTTGAAGTTCCTCTCATAGTGAATGTATTTTGGCCACTACGCTTTGAAGTCCCTATACGTAGATGTCGATTCAAGGGCCGTCAAGGCTTGATCTTGAATTGGGCTGGAAGTTTCTTCAAGGACCGTAGAAGCTTGGTCTTGAATTGGGCGTGAAGTTTATTCAAGAGTTGTCGAGGCTTGGTCTTGAACGAAATGGGACCCCGTGGAGTTTCACGTAGCTGGTGATCTTCAGCTCTGGTAGCTGATGAATGAAAGTGAAGGATTACTAATTCATTACTGTGGACATTGAAATTTCAGGAAAATAAATGTTTACCAACAAATATAATTTCGATGTCTACATATAATATGCCACGTAAGCCCTGACATGTCAAAACTTTAATGTGTTGGTGAACATTTATTTCACCGAAATTTCGATGTCTACATCTACCCCCACTTCAACCGCGACATATGCATGTGCTCGCAGGGCTGGCCCAATGCTAGCTGAGCGATCGTCTGGGGCCTCAAAAAATCGAGGCACAAAAATTATTAGCGGGGTATATTCTATATGTTTTTTATAAGACCATAAATTCTAAAAATTTGATTAAACCATCAATAAATTTAACTGGAAATGGCAGCTTTCGTTGCCTACCATTGACCCAAAGGTTTTAGGTTTGAAACCCACTGCCCTTTTTCTTCTTACCAATTTTTGTTTGGGAGGAATAGGCGCCTTTCCCATTTGATATTTCCTTCATGTCTTTCCCACTCACCAAACAGTTAAAGCTATGAAAATACATAATTTTATGGACCACATATAACCTCATGAAAATACAAATAATTAATAAAACAATAAATTAGAAATCTAGTCCCCAACACCGATATATGTTATTCCTCAACCTTTTTGTCGACTCTAACTTCCGCCTAGGCAACGACCATAACCAATGCCTCTCAATCAGTCACATATGACTGTAGTTCAGAAAAAATTGCAAACTATGTCTCACAAAAATAATTTGTGGTAGAGCAGGATATCTGATAGCTCATGAAGACAATAAAGTTGCAATGAAGCGAAGGCATCATTGCGACTTTATCGGGACAAAGAGGTAGAATTGGAGAAGGATTTTGATGCCAAATTTACCCAACTCATGAAATTCAAACAAATTACGAAAGAAACTTCATTAGTTCCACAAGTTTAGGGATTAAAAATGTGAATGATGAGAGGTTCTATGTGGAGAGGCATGGTTGTTGCTACCCATGAAGGAAGTGAAAGATATAGCATTAAGATTGGGAAGAACAAAGATAGGTGGTGGGACCTAATTATCTTTAATTTTGTGGGAATTGGATCCCCTCCTGAGCAAAAGGTGGGGATCCTCATGACCCACTAACACGGGCCGTTGGATTTTGATCCAACGGCTATAAATAGGGGGTCCCTCTAAAAATTATAATAATTGTAGCCGTTGGATCAAAATCCAATGGCTCGTGTTAGTGGGTCATGAGGATCCCCACCATTTGCTCAGGAGGGGATCCAATTCCAACTTTGTGATCATGACCCAAAATTCTAATTATCTTTAACTTTCTGCTCATTCATTGCTTATGCATATCAATTAAAGACTCAAAAATATAATTATCTTTTAATCGCATATTGATAAGGTTAGTAAATAAGAAAAAAAAATCTCATGATTTATATAAACGACTTCAAAATTTCAGATAGAGGGGAAACAAAATTCATCATTTATCTACTTGTTCATTGAGATTTTTTGGTTTCCTTCTCTCAATACAAAATAAATTGGTTTTTTCGTATTTCTAAATTATTGAGTTTGCAGTGTTTTTCTAGCTGTAATTTTTCAAAATCTTACGTGTAAAAACAATATATATATATATATATATATATATATATATATATATATATATATATATTTTTTTTTTTATAAGGAACTAGGGCATATTTTTTGGCATTGTCCAGAGCCTAAAAAATCTTAGGACTGGCCCTGTGTGCTCGTCACTTGTAGAAGGTGCGTTTTGAAGTTCCTCGCATAGTGAATGTATTTTGGCCACTACACTTTGAAGTCCCTATACGTAGATGTCGATTCAAGGGCCGTCAAGGCTTGATCTTGAATTGGCCTGGAAGTTTCTTCAAGGACTGTATAAGCTTGGTCTTGAATTGGGCGTGAAGTTTATTCAAGAGTTGTCGAGGCTTGGTCTTGAACGAAACGGGACCCCGTGGAGTTTCACTTAGCTGGTGATCTTCAGCTCTGGTAGCTGATGAATGAAAGTGAAGGATTACTAATTCACTACCGTGGACATTGAAATTTCAGGAAAATAAATGTTTAACAACAAATATAATTTCGATGTCTACATATAATATGCCACGTAAGCCCTGACATGTCAAAACTTTAATGTGTTGGTGAACATTTATTTCACCGAAATGCGATGTCTACATCTACCCCCACTTCAACCGCGACATATGCATGTGCTCGCAGGGCCGGCCCAATGCTAGCTGAGCGATCGTCTGGGGCCTCAAAAAATCGAGGCACAAAAATTATTAGCGGGGTATATTCATATATGTTTTTTATAAGACCATAAATTCTAAAAATTTGATTAAACCATCAATAAATTTAACTGTAAATGGCGGCTTTCGTTGCCTACCATTGACCCAAAGGTTTTAGGTTTGAAACCCACTGCCCTTTTTTTTCTTACCAATTTTTGTTTGGGAGGAATAGGCACCTTTCCCATTTGATATTTCCTTCATGTCTTTCCCACTCACCAAACAGTTAAAGCTATGAAAATACATAATTTTATGGACCACATATAACCTCATGAAAATACAAATAATTAATAAAACAATAAATTAGAAATCTAGTCCCCAACACCGATATATGTTATTCCTCAACCTTTTTGTCGACTCTAACTTCCGCCTGGGCAGCGACCATAAGCCATGCCTCTCAATCAGTCACATATGATTGTAGTTCAGAAAAAAATGCAAACTTTGTCTCACAAAAATAATTTGTGGCAGAGCAGGATATCTGATAGCTCATGAAGACAATAAAGTTGCAATGAAGCGGTGGCATCATTGCAACTTTATCGGGACAAAGAGGTAGAATTGGAGAAGGATTTTGATGCCAAATTTACCCAACTCATGAAATTCAAACAAATTACGAAAGAAATTTCATTAGTTCCACAAGTTTAGGGATTAAAAATGTGAATGATGAGAGGTTCTATGTGGAGAGGCATGGTTGCTGCTACCCATGAAGGAAGTGAAAGATATAGCATTAAGATTGGGAAGAACAAAGATAGGTGGTGGGACCCAAAATTCTAATTATCTTTAATTTTGTGGGAATTGGATCCCCTCCTGAGCAAATGGTGGGGATCCTCATGACCCACTAACACGGGCCGTTGGATTTTGATCCAACAGCTACAAACAGGGGGTCCCTCTAAAAGTTATAATAATTGTAGCCGTTGGATCAAAATCCAACGGCCAGTGTTAGTGGGTCATGAGGATCCCCACCATTTGCTCAGGAGGGGATCCAATTCCAACTTTGTGATCATGATCCAAAATTTTAATTATCTTTAACTTTCTGCTCTTTCATTGCTTATACATATCAATTAAAGACTCAAAAATATAATTATCTTTTAATCGCATATTGATAAGGTTAGTATATAAGAAAAAAAAAATCTCATGATTTATATAAACGACTTCAAAATTTCAGATAGAGGGGAAGCAAAATTCATAATTTATCTACTTGTTCATTGAGACTTTTTGGTTTCCTTCTCTCAATACAAAATAAATTGGTTTTTTCGTATTTCTAAATTATTGAGTTTGAAGTGCTTTTCTAGCTGTAATTTTTCAAAATCTTACGTGTAAAAATAATATATATATATATATATATTTTTTTTTATAAGGAACTAGGGCATATTTTTTGGCATTGTCCAGAGCCTAAAAAATCTTAGGACCGGCCCTGTGTGCTCGTCACTTGTAGAAGGTGCGTTTTGAAGTTCCTCGCATAGTGAATGTATTTTGGCCACTACGCTTTGAAGTCCCTATACGTAGATGTCGATTCAAGGGCCGTCAAGGCTTGATCTTGAATTAGGCTGGACGTTTCTTCAAGGACCGTAGAAGCTTGGTCTTGAATTGGGCGTGAAGTTTCTTCAAGAGTTGTCGAGGCTTGGTCTTAAACGTAACTGGACCCCGTGGAGTTTCACGTAGCTGGTGATCTTTAGCTCTGATAGCTGATGAATGAAAGTGAAGGATTACTAATTCACTGTTGTGGACATTGAAATTTCAGGAAAATAAATGTTTACCAACAAATATAATTTTGACTCATTAGGGCGTATGTGGCACACCATGGGTCTCGCCAAATTGCACACATTGTATGTGACTCATCAAAGTCGGATAAGTAATCAAGAGTGACACTTGTCGACATCTGAGACCTCTGTTAAACAAATCTAATCAAGTAAAAGAAGAGAAAATTAACCTAATTGATCAAATTCTTCAATTATGGTTTAATTACTTAACTATTGATTTTGATTTAATAGCTAACTAAATTAAATCAATTAGTCTACATTAAATCAAATTAAATACAAAAGGGGATTAGGGGTCCATGATTTTCCAGAGCCTGATTAAGGTAGATCAGAATACGCTTATCTCAGAAGTCTTGTCATGGACTCAACAACCACTGCAGCAAAGCTAAATAAACGAAGCAACAATGTCACCATCATCCTATTTCGGATAAGTGGGCAAAGTCTGACAACTTTGCTGAGATTGACCATGCTTGTTTCGCAAGATATGAAAACCTAACCCAACAAGGAATCAACATGTTTCTTATAATCTTGGAGTCTTTACAATCTAAAGATTGGCGTGCGACGCAAGTAATCTAATCTAGGGGATACAATATCTACTTCCTAGATATCCTCTGGGATTCTCCCGATTAAATATTCTACTATCCTAATAAAAGGTCATCTCCTCAACTAGTACAAATACACCTTTCTAGGAATCATCTCTAGTAATGCCATTCTCTCATACTTATTGCTTTGCCCACTGCTTAAGTCATATATTGCTTACTAATTTGACCGTCAGAGAGCCTTTGACCGGCACACCCCCTTCTTCCAGTATTTGGCATGCTTACGACTGTTTGTTCTTTTACAGGTAAATTGGGTTTGTGCATCCCCACCTCATAATGGTGCATGAATTTAGTTCGAACATGGATAAATTAACTCTAATTTGATCAAATATATCAATAGGTGTTTAATTTCCAAAATTAAAGGTTCTGATTTAATTAAGCCCTAAATTAAATGATTAGCTCAAATTAAAAAATAAGAAAATCAAGCCCACAAATTATGCGATTCAGATTAAGGATTCTAAACTAACACTCAATCACTCGCCCATAAATACTAGGCTCATTTTTAGGCTCATTACTAAGCTCAAGCATTTGAAGAAATCAGAAAGTTTTCTGGCCAAAGCAAACACCAAACACTTGTGTTCTTCATCAAGCTCGTGGAGAATCAACAAGCAAAACAATTACATGTGCCGGTTCATCCACACCAAAGCTGAAGATTACCCACCTCATGAAACTACTCGTGGTCTCGTTTCGTTAATAATCAAGCTTCGACGGTCTTAAAGAAATTGCACGTCCGGTTCAAAATCTAGTAGTCACCACCCTTGAATTGAATTTTACTTTTTCAGATTGAATTAGAGGAATATTCTTGTAAAATATGAGAAAAGGTGACCCAACTCCCATATAAGCGATCACGTTGAAGAAAAGCTACACTCGTGAATGTAGGCAGGAACATGATTATTTTCACCACAAAGCGCGACTTGGCTGGCATCATCTCTCGAAGCAAGAAGAAAGTATGCCTCTCAACCTTACACACCCCTCCAATGACGTTTCCACTTAAATCACATGAAGTTTGCCACAAGAATCAACTGTCAATCAAATCCATCACTTAAAGCGAGTTGAAAGCTTCTGCCCAACACACTGATGGCATGGCGTCTCCATCTAAGTCACACAGTAGAACAAGTAGGTTATCTCCCTTACTTCAAGGGACTGAGAAGCTTGTATTTCGAAGCAATGAAAGTGCTCGCCAAAATTGGAGAATTTAAGGAAGCGGTTACCCTTGCATATTTCCAATGTTGGCTCAAAAGTGGGCCTATGCTTAGGTTCAATGGTGAATGATCAAAAGAAAAAGGCCACAACACTGAACTCGAAGTCCTTGACTTATCCGGTTCTATGTCAATGCAGGTGATGATGGTGGGAAATGCTTCCATTGATGAACAAATGTCTATGCTGTCGATTGAAAGAGGGAATTTGTAGACATCGAAATTTCGGTGAAAAAAGTATTCACCAACAAATAAATTTTGACTTGCTAGGGATTATGTGGCATGCATCATGGGTCTCGCCAAATTGCACACATTACATGTGACTCATCCAAGTTGGACGAGTCATCAAGAGTGACACATGTCGACATTTGAAATCTCCATCAAACAAATTAAATCAAATAAAAAGGGACAAACTAACTCTAAGTTGATCAAAATATATCAATTAGGGTTTAATTTCTTAAATTAAAAATTTTGATTTAATTAAGAGTGAAATTAAATAATTAGCTCAAAATAAATCAAATTAGAAAATTAATCCCACAAATTACAAGTTTCAGGTAGGGGATTTAAACTAAGACTCAATTGCCCGCCTATAAATACTAGGCTCATTTTCAAGAAAGATGACTTGAGAGGAAGGATGCAAGCTCAAGTCTTTGAAGAAACCAGAACGGTTTCTAGCAAAAGCAAATATCAAACACCCAAACACTTGTGTTCTTCATTAAGCTCGTGGAGAATCAATAAGCACAACAAATACATGTGCCGAGTCATCCACACCAAGGCTGAAGATCACCCACCATGTGAAACTACTCGTGATCCCATTTCATTAAAGATCAAGCCTCGACAACCCTTAAAGAAATTTCAAGCCCGATTCAAGATCAAGTGTTCACAATCTTGAATCGAATTTTACTTTGGAGATCGAATCAAAGGAATATTCTTGTAAAAGAAAGTTACACAAAGATTGTAATCCTAAACTTTCATTAATACAATCTTTTATTTTATTTTATGCATGTGCTATAGTTTCGTTCATTGCAGAAAACTTTGTGTTTACAACTACAACCTGTCAACCTATGGTTTTTCATTAATATGTTTCTCTTATGATCGACCACATAAGGTGGGAGCCATGCATGCATGAAGTAATTGTCTCTCTCTCTCCCATCCCCCCTCCCCGAAACTTTTACCACCTTTTCTTTCATAAAACCTTTTGGAAATATATGGTGGTTTGAGGCTAATTCCACTACTACAAAATTAGCTTTATGTTTTGGAGGATGGTGGCGGTTTAATAAAGCATTATGTCGAATAAAATATATCTAACACGTCATTTAGCCCATGTTAGATAACAATGAACTCATATCGTTTATAGCTGATATAAAATATAAATGTCAGATACAACAGACATAAACTTAGTATAACTGCCAAGATTTTTGAAGGGCAAAATTTTTCGCCCTTAACAAGAATTCCTGGTGAATAGTTTCAATTTAAAAAAAATATTTTTAACAAATCCTGGCGGTTATAAAGTTAGTAGTGGTGTTTATAACCTACAGAATTTGATTATTTGGGTATTATGTTTGTTACAGTAAAATTAATGTCAGTTATACCCAACTTAAGTGGTTTATTTTATTATTTTCAAATTTCTATGCCGCTTCCTTCCTTCACCTCCCCCATCTGTCTACTTTCTTCTTCATCTTCATTTCTTCTTCTTCCTCATCTTCATTTTACTCATGTCTTCCTCTTCATCTTCAATCTTTTTCTTCTCTTCACCTCACCATAAGTTTTTATTCTATTCTTTTCATCTTCTATTTCTTCTTTCGTCAAGCATCTTGTGGCTGATTTTTTTTTTCTTATTTAATTTTGCAGGGTTTTGTTTTAGTTGGCTGAGTACATAAAGAATAGATCGACGACGGAATTCTTCAATGGTTGAGGTTCTTGTACTGAACTTCTTGATGTTTAAATTGTTTATTTAACACACAAGATTACTTATTTAGAGATTTTAATTTAATTAATAAGATAAATTAGGAATATTTATGTTCAATTAATTTATTTTATTCACTTAAATTGTTATGAAGAAATTGAAATAAATCTTACTATAAATTTGTATGTTAAATTGACAATATTTAATATAACATAAACTGGTAATATTTAGTAATGTAGGTATATATTTTGTTAAATTAATTAAATCTTTCACTCTAATTGCTAAGAGGATATACAAAACTTGAATTTAATAAATTAATCAAGAGTAGATAAGCATATTTTTGTTAACCATTTGTTGTTTTTTTTAATTTGTTTTACTATGATAGGTGTCGGAAATTAAAAAATTGCAATCATGATAGAGTTCGAGGGTTAAAAGATAGGGATTGAAAATTCTAATAGTTATGCCTACTTGATAGGGATTGAAAGATTGTAGGGATCTTAGTTTCAACGTAAGACTTTTCCCACATAAAGTGGTAAAACATGGACAAGAGTTGGTTGATGATACCAGCGAAATTTGGAAGCGTATACAAATGGAATTAATCAAGATTTGTGGTCAGGTTGTAAGGAATTTAAAAAAGTGAAGGCAGTTGTAAGACTGTATCAGATAAAGTGTTTAGCAGGAATGATAGACGAGATCTACACCACGTTACTCGAGTTAATTAAAAAATGTTGCTTAAAGGGGATTGTTTGTCTGAATCTTGTTATAAGGCAAAAAAACTTATAAATGACTTGGGTCTGATGTATATGAAGATTCATGCATGTCCTAATAATTGCATGATCTATTGGAAAGACACTTAGGAGTTGATCGCGTGCTCAGGTTTGTGGTAAATCAAGATATAAAAACGCCAATGAAATGGATGGCTCTAGGAAAAAATTGCAGCTAAGGTTATGTGATATTTTCCTTTAAAATCACGATTGCAGTGGCTATATATGTCGAAGCATACGGCTGAACATATGAGGTGGCACATAACTGAATGTCCTAAGGATGGGTTTATGAGACATCCTTCATATTCTCCAGCATAGAAGCATTTGGATAATTTATATCCGGAGTTTGCGTCAGAAATTCGAAATGTCCGATTAGGGTTAGTGATGAATTTAATCATTTTGGAAAAATGAGGCAGACCATAGCATATGGCCTGTGATGCTTTCAGTTTACAATTTGCCGTCCTGGATATGTATGAAGCAACCAAATTTGTTATTGTCTTTGTTAATACCAGGACCGCCCATTCCTGGTAAAAAGATTGTACATGCGTACATTGATTGATGAGTTGAATGAGTTGTGGGAGGTGGGCACTCCAACTTATGATGCGTATTCCAACCTAAATTTTATGTTGAAGGCTGCCGTCTTATGGACCATAAGTGATTTTTCGGCTTATGGAATGTTGTCCGGATGGAGTACACATAGATATAAAGCCTGTCCACATTGCATGCATGATAAAGAATCCATTTACTTGTCGGCGAGTCGTAAAATTTGCTATTTGGGGCATTAACGATTTCTTGTAGAAAATCATAGGTATCGAAGGCAAACCCTAACTTTTAATGGTCGCCGAGAGCCTCGTAATGCACCAAGGTAGTTGACTGGTTTACAATGTCTTGAAGAACTTTCTACTTTGAGATTTACTTTTGGAAAACCAAACAAAGATGCTTTGGTTGGGCAACGCAGAAGAAGAACTGAGATGGATGTATCCAATTAAAAAAGTAATCTTTATAAAATTTTATAATTTATACTGATAAATTTTATTAGTAATTATAATAATTTGTGTTTCGTGTTATCATTGTAGGTATTAGTAATTATAATAATTTGTGTTTCGTGTTTCGTGTTATCATTGGTTTACAATGTCTTGAAGGTTATATTCCTGAAGTGTATTTAGTGGATGAGTGTTTGTCCTTCTGTTCCATGAATTTTAAAGATGTCTTGTCTCGTCGCACTTGTAGAGGTCGAAATGAAGATGGTATTGGACGTGGAGTATCTTGTGGGTTATCAATTTTTAACTCTAAAGGATGTTATATGGGTTTAGGAGAAAATGTGGAGCTTGATTTAAATATGTTTGATCAGTGCCACAGATACATTCTAAATAATTGTGATGAAGTCAACCCATTTAGAAGGTAAGAACGTTTAGTTATATTGGACCTGATTAGCTAGGCAACATGAGGAATTCTTGAAAATAAACATCGTTGAGAAAGGTTGACTGTACGAAAAATCAAGGAGCTAAGCAAGAAAAAAAATTCCATAATGGTTCAAGCAATATGTGAGTTGATATAACAGTTGCATTATTTACTCTCTTCTTTTCTTTTTCTTTTTTTACATTTTAAATTATGACGTGTTTATAGTTGTCTTGTCAACTTTTATCCTTGTACTTATTACAAAATAATTCAAGATGTCATGCTAATGACATGTTGATATCTGAAGACTTGCATTAGCTAGCTAATTATCCTAGTAGGGTTGTGACTAAATATAAAAGTCACGTTATTCAGAGTTCAGATTTCATACAAAATTTGTGGATGATAAGCATAAGAATCAAAATGGTGCTGCCTTTGTACCTGCAAATGTCCCTGGTGCAATTAGGCAAGTGGATTGTTATGGCATAGCCGTAAATATGTTAAAGGTTAACTATTGTGGTCCTACCAAAGCAGGAGATTGAGGTCGAGCTGTGATGTTGTTTAAGTGCGAATGGGTTAATAGTGAAAGTCCAAGAGGTATGAAGACCGATCAATATAGATTTACTTTGGCGAACTTCAATCGATTGGGATATAAAGAGGATCAATTCATATTAGCTTCACTAGCATTACAAGTATTTTATGTGGAAGACACAAGTGAAAAAGATTGGCATGTTGTTGTCCGAACGCAGCTAACAGATTTGTTTGACGTATGGGAGGATAAGGATGTAATTGATGATTATGCCATACCTAATTTGGATGATCGTGTACATGACAATGAAAATTTGCATACAAGGGTTGACGTGGAAGAGACTTCCTTTTCATGAAGTATTACCGTTGCCTACCGGGTTCACTAATGATGTCAATGACAACGATGAACTAATCAATGATGAAATTGAATGGTTTTATTATTTATTTTATGCTTTTTTAAGTATTGATTAGACTATATTTTAAGTTGTGGGGTGACTTTTTTATTGTACAATTATCTTTTCATTTCTTAATAGCATATTTTGCATTTACAATATTTTAGTTTGTGTGCTAAAATTTTATCATTTAAAATTTTAAAATGTTACATGGGTTAAAGAAAACAACAAACAATTATTTTACATGGTTTAAATATATTTTTTTACACTCACATTTTTATCGGATATCATGGAATTAATGTCAGCTTTATCTGTCACAGACGTTCACGCGTGAAAATTTTCGGGCAGAAAATTCCCCACCCGTTAAAAAAAATAATGTCGTATATCCGACGGAAAGATATGTCACATCCTGACCCTGGCTCCACCACATCCCGGGCTCGACTCTATCATAACACGATATAGTCCGCTTTGGGCCCCGACCATGCCCTTACGGTTTTGTTTTTGGGAACTCACGCGAGCAGAACTTCCCAGTGGGTCACCCATCCTGGGAATGCTCTGGCCTATTCTCACTTAACTTCGGAGTTCCTACGGAACCCGAAGCCAGTGAGCTCCCAAAAGGCCTCGTGCTAAAGGAGGTGGGCATGTACATTTAAGGCATAGAGGATCCACTCCCCTGGGCTCTGATACCAAATTGTCACATCCCGACCCGGGCTCCTCCACATCTCGGGCTCCTCCACATCGTAGCATGATATTGTCCGCTTTGGGCCCCGACCATGCCTTCACGGTTTTGTTTCTGGGAGCGAGCAGAACTTCCTAGTGGGTCACCCATCATGGGAATGCTCTGGCCCATTCTCGCTTAACTTCGGAGTTCCTACGAAACCTGAAGCCAGTGAGCTCCCAAAAGGCCTCGTGCTAAAGGAGGTGGGCATGTACATATGAGGCATAGAGTAGCCACTCCCCTGGGCGATGTGGGATCTAACAAATAAGTGTCTAGTTTTTTTATCATGTTTCATAAATAATGCCTAGTTATTGGGTCCAGTTTCATAAATAATGTATAATAATTGATATAGTTTCATTAATAGTATCTCCTTCTTGGTCTGGTTTCATAAATAATGTCTAGTTATTGGTCCACTTTCATAAATAGTGCCTAGTTATTGGTCATGTTTCATAAATATTGTCTAGTTCTTACTCCAGTTTCATAAATAGTGTATAGTCCAGTTTCATAAATAGTTTCCACATATTGGTTTAGTTTTGGAAATAATGCCTAATTCTTGTTTTCGTTTCATACATAGTGTTTACTTATTGGTCCAGTTTCATAAATAGTGTCTACTTATTGGTCTAGTTTTATGAATAGTGTCTACTTATTGGTGAAGTTTTATAAATAGTGTTTAATTCTTGGTTTAGTTTTATAAGATTTGAAACTTAGACCATTTTTGGTCTTGTAAAAGCACCCATTGCGTCGAAAACAATGAACCTAGAAGTGACTCTTTAGATCAAAACCTTGAGAAGATTATGTTCTCAGTAATTATATTTAAAATGTTGTTTTCAATTACCAAATTAGAATTTCCTCTTTTTTTTTTTCATATACCTATAATAATAAATGTAACTCTCCATCCAATTTCATAAGCTTGGGTGTCATCTTGAAGAAATTTTTCTTGTGCCCGTAACACAAATGGTATACCACGTGTTATTATATAAGTGATGGAAAATTTTATTTTTTATGTTATTAATTTTTTAACACAAGAATCTCACAACTTGTATAGAGCGTACCACCCCATGTTTCTGGGCACATTGAAAAGTTTCTTGTCATCATGACTACTATTAGAAAACGACACCACAAAAATAAAACAAGAGAATGTAATTCAATTCGAAGTGGAGTGTTAGAAGTTTTTTTTTGGGGGAGGGGGGAACTGTTAGGTTTTATTTATTTATTTATTTTTATTTGTCTTTTATCCTTATTATTAAAATAAAGTTAGTGGGTGGTTTTTTATTAAAATGTAAAGATTTGAAGCCCATTTTATTAGTTTTCCTTATTTTTTTAAACTTTTATTTGTATTTGTACCCATTTTTAATTTTGTTAAATGTACCCATGCTAATTATGTGTATTTATGTTATGTTTTAGAATATATCAATAGTTATTTTTTAAAATATGTTAATAATTATGTGGGTACATTAATTTTTTGCTATACTCTTTTTGAAGAACAATATTACTCTAAAATTGATTTTTAACTATTTATTATATTTTAAAAATATTATTTGAATTTGTTTAGATTCCATAATTTGTGGGACATTAAATGCATAAATGCTTGAGCTAAATCTCTTAAATGATGCTAAGGACCTCGATCAAAATATTTAAACAACACAAGGTTTCAGTTTAACAATTAGGTTGATTAAGGACTAGAACCAAAATGACCCTTTTTTATTCTCTCTCGGTTTTCCTATGACACAAAGATAGGTTTTGGCGGTTTTTGTGAGCTTTGTCTGTTATAACCGACACTATTCCGACAAACATAAATTTAATTTCCTGGCGGTTGTAAGCGCCACTAATTTTAACCCTAGTTAAAACTAGTCCTCTTCCCATTTTTGCTCCATGCGCCGCTCCCTCTTTACTATTCCTCTCAGTTTTTCTGCTCCCTTTCTACTCTTCTTTTCTCCTTCCCTCTTTTCAATCTCTATGGAGGAACAAATTGAAGACCAACAATTCCAGGAGCAACATTCTGAAGTCGGTGCGTTTTAAATTAATTGTATTGTGCATAATATTTGTTTTTCCTTTCTCCTTCCCTCTCAGTTTTTCCTTTGTTGGTTTAGAAATACATGACAAATGTTAAATTTTTTCATTAATAAGGAACAACTCAACGTAAAACCTGTGGAGCTATGATTCAGAAGTGGACAGGGAAACAACCTTGTGTATTTGATTCAACAAGGAAACGTGTTAGTCCAAATGCTGGTGATTGTTCAAAATTAAGCGCTGCTAAGGTTAGGGATCCAAGAAATCTTCCTTTGAAGAGGGATTGGCGCTTGGTTTCGGAAGAAGATAAGGTAAATTTGTGGAAAAGAATTCAAGTATATATTTCGTTTTTTTTACTTGTAGTACAATTAGTAAATGTCTTAAATATAATTAACTAACATGTATGTATTTATGAATATAGGGTTATTTTATTTTTCGGGATGAAGACTTGGACAAAATGCCGCTGATTCATAACATGACGCTCTCTAGGGGTGACCATCCATACAAGGAACACCAGAACGCTTTAAAGGACGAGTATTATACCAAAAGACAAGAGCATGCGCGCTTAGAACCTCCTCCAGATGTGAATTTTAGGTCAGTGGATGGAAATGTTATAGTATTGAGATAATCCAAGAACACAGGTAAAACATTTATGATTTAATATGTAGTATTGAATTATATTTGTCTTATAAATTTACTCTCTTTTTTTATCAGGAGGTTGCTGGGAAAAAAATATAATCGGGAATTAAAAACCATGAACTATACAATTGGTTCGAAAACGTTTGCTCTGGTGCAGGAGGAATATATATGTATTGTTCATTTTTATATTATTAATTCACATTTTACACTCGGTTCATTTTAAATATGTGTCGTTAATTTTTAATATATGTAGTATTTTTCATTTTTAATCACTGTTCTAAAAATCCCCGCCTAGCGCCGCCTAGGCCCCGCCTAGGCGCTAGGCGGCTGGTCACCGTCCCGATTAATGCCTAGGCGTTTGAAAATTAAGAAAGTGCTCCTAGACCAGCTGAGGCGCCCGCCTAGACCGCCTAGGCACCCGCCTAGCCCGTCCAAACCCGCCTAGGCACCTGCCTAGGTTGTGACTCACTTAGACAGAAAATAGATAACTTTCAATTTGCATTTAATTTTTTTAATAAATTGTAAGAGACTTGTTGAATACTTAAATGAGCACATACTATATGCTTGTTCCCCATGTCTTCATTATGTTCCAATACTTCATAATACATATGTCATTCTATTTTGTAGTTTATGATGAAATTATATATATTTTAAGTATAAACAGACACTTATTTACACGAAATATAATGGATTTACTTAAATCCGCCTAGTCCGCCTAGGCGCCCGCCTAGACCCAGCCTAGCCGCCTAGGCGCTAGGCCCCAGCCCGCCGCCCGACTAGCGCCTAGCGTCTTTTAGAACTGTCAATCTAATTTTTAATATATGCAGTATATGTTGTTAATTTTTAATAGATGTAGTTCTGTTTTAACATATTTAGTAAAGAAGAGAATGCTTTTAGAATAGTATTGTGTGTCTATTCATCTCTTAAGGAGGAATTTATAGGATGTTGCGATCATATCAATATGGAAAGAAATAATTACATGAAATCATACTATGCTAAGAATCCTAAGATTACAGGAATATACACAAAAGTCAACACTCCCCCTCAAGTTGGTGCATATATATCGCACATGCCAACTTGTGTAAGAAACTCAAAAACTTTTGACTTGAAACAGTCTATGTGAGGATATCTGCCAATTGATCATCTGTTCTTATTGCCGGTACCTCAATTATTTTCTCCTCCAATTTTTCTTTAATGAAGAATCGATGAACTTCAACATGCTTTGTTCTGTCATGTTGTACCAGATTATGTGCAATGTCACGGGCAACTTTATTATCACAAAATAAATTCATGGGCTGATCATGCTTTATACCCAAATCACTTAAGAGAAGCTTAAGCCACAAAATTTCACAAACCCCCAAGGCCATACCTCTGTATTTAGCTTCTGCACTGGAACGACCAACCACATTCTGTTTCTTACTTCACCATGTAACCAAGTTACCTCCAACAAATGTAAAGTAACCTGATGTTGAGCGTCTATCGTCAATTGAACATGCCCAATCAGCATCAGTATAACCTTCAACTCTAAAATGGTTATTCCTTTTAAACAAGATTCCTTTGCCCGAACTTCCCTTCATATCGCAAAATCCTCATGACTGCATTCATATGTTGTTCTCCAGGGTCATGCACATATTGACTTACTACACTCAAGGCATAAGCAAGGTTTGGTCTTGTGCGTGCTAAGTACATTAAACGACTTACTAACCTTTGGTACCTCTCTTTGTCAACTGGTACTTGATTAGGCTTAACATAAAGCTTCAACCCTTCCTCTAATGGTGTAGCTACTGGCTGACAAGCTGACATGCCAGTTTCGTGCAACAAATCAATAATATACTTCCTCTGTGACAACAAAATTCAAGAACTACTTCTCGATACCTCAATTCGTAGAAAATATTTAAGGATCCAAGATCTTTCATCTCAAATTCTGTAGACAAGTATCTTTGCAAGGCTACACGTTCTTCTGGATCATTCCCTGTTACCACCATATCATATACATACACAATAAGTGCAGTCAACTTTCCATTTCTTCTTTTCAAAAACAGTGTACGATCAAAGTTACTTTGCTCGTAACCAAATGCTCTCATAGATTTTGTGAATTTTCCAAACCATGCTTGAGGGGACTGCTTCAAACCATACAAGGATTTCTTCAACCTGCAAACATTTCTTTTGTATTTATCTGGAGCGTTACATCTTGGTGGAAGATGCATATAAATCTCTTTTGTCAAATCTCCATGCAAGAAGACATTCTTCACATCGAACTGCTGTAAGGGCTAATTAACATTTGCAGCCAAAGACAACAAAACACGGACTGTGTTGATTTTGGCCATAGGAGCAAAAGTATCTGCATAATCGAGTCCATATTTCTGAGTGTACCCTTTTATTACCAGTCTCGCCTTGAAGTGATCCACCATCCCATCGGCTTTATACTTCACAGTATAAACCCATTTGCATCCCACATGTTTCTTGCCAACTGGCAAGTCTATGATCTCCCAGGTAACATTCTTCTTCAAAGACTTCAATTCTTCATTCATTGTTGCTTGCCAACGTGGATCAGCTAAAGCCTCTTGCACATTGTTAGGAATAGATACAGTAGATAATTGATGCATAAATGACTTGTTTAATTCTGACAGGTAACTAGTAAACACATAATTGGTTAATGGGTATAACACATTAGGCTCAGGGTTGGGTTTATTCACTGAATATCTAGTATTGCATTTAGGGTCAGCTTCATAAGTAAGTTTAGGAATACCTCAAGTGACACGGTTAGGGAGACGACATGGTGATGGTGCATCCGAGATCGAAGTTGATTGGTTATGGTCATTAAGGCTCAATAGTGGCGAGACTAACTGTGAGATCGCATGCGGCACTGGATTGTCTAATGGTGAGGAAGGCAATGAGTTGTTTGGTGGTGTCGATTCGTCTCTTGCAAGGCTTTTAACATCGTTTTCATGTGAATGATCACCACTTGTCTCCAAGACATTACCACTTAATTACACGTCATTCACATCACTATTTTCTTGTGAATGATCACCACTTATTTCTGAGACATCACCACTTAAATCTAAATCATTCACAATATCTATATTCGAAATTGTATAATCAAGAGTTTAAACTTTTATCTGATTCTCCCCCTAAAGTGAAGACTCGGGATTGGCAAAGTACATCTCATGCTCCTAAAATGCGACATCCATAGTAATAAACAATTTTTTTTGTTGGAGGGTGATAACATCGATATCCTTTTTTATTGGAGGCGTAACCTACAAACACACACTGTAAGGCCCGAGGTTCAAGCTTACTCATCTGCTGTTTGTGGAGATGAACGAAGGCCACACAACGAAACACGTGAGGTGGAAGATTGGGGGATTGTAGGAGCATCAACATGTGAAGAAAGAGCTTGAAGTGGTGTCTAAAAATCAACTAATCGAGATGGAACACGATTAATAAGATACACAGCTGAAGTGAGATCTTTTCCCCAATAGGATAACGGAAGACGAGCCTCGAGCAAGGAAGCACGAACAACCTCTAGAAGTTGACAGTTCTTGCATTCTGCAACTCCATTTTGCTGTGGAGTATATGGGCATGTAGTTTGATGAACAATACAGTGATGATCAAGAAAGGCACAAAGTTTAGAGTTCACATAATCGCCACCATTATCACTCCTAAGAACCTGTATTTGTGACTTATACTGTACTTGCACCATTTTGTGAAATTGTTGAAATAAAGAAGGACTATTGGACTTCATTAAATAAACCCAAGTCATACGTATGCAATAATCAATAAAAGTAACAAACCAAGAAGCACCACCAAATGTAGCAGTTTTAGAAGGCCCCACACATCAGAATGAATTATCATAAATGAAACTTAACTTTTACTCAAACTGGACGAAAACGAAGTACGATGACTTTTAGCCAATTCACAAACACCACATTTAAAGCTAGAAACATCATTATGAACAAATAAGCTAGGAAACAACCTTCGTAGATAACCGAAAGAAGCATGTCAAAGTCGACGATGCCACAACCAAACCTCCGAAGCTTTATTCTTCTCCCCCTGAGATCCTTCCACAGCAAGAGCTTGAGTTAACACTCGGGTACTATTCGATGTCAATTCCAAGTAGTAGAGCTTCCCTTCCTAATACCATAACCAATTGTCTTGCGAGTCCGAATGTCTTTAAAAACACAAAAGGAAGGCCAAAAAATCACAAGGCACTGTAGGGCGACAATTATTTGAGCAACAGATAATAAATTATAGTCAAGAAAAGGAACAAGTACGGAATCAAGATTAAGGGTATCAGAAAGAGAGATAGCACATTCCCCAATAATGGGGGAAACATTACCATTCGCAACACTCACGTTAGTTTTGGTGGATGGGTTTAGTGTTTGTACCTGTCTAGAATCACAAGTCATATGTTCAATAGCACCAGAATCAATTATCTATATATTATTCAGGACTGATGCAGAAACCTTTAAAGCCTTACCATCATTACTTGTATGATCAGAATCTACCTTAACTTTGGTAATCAATGCACACGACTCCTTATAGCGGGGATGACGAGTCCAGCATGTCATTGCTCTGCGTGAGTTAAGTGCAATGTCTGAGGTGATCGATAGGGCCAAGATTCCAAATTTACTAGGTCAAACAATGTGAGACCCCTAGAATGACAAACAGTAGCCCAAAAAAGACAAACTATTTTTTCTCTTTTCTTTTTTACTTTTTTTCATTTTTCATTTTTATTATTTTTCATTTTTCATTTTTCATTTTTTTCCTTTTTTCTTTTTTCTTTTTTCTTTTTTTTTTTTTTCCCCTTACTCCTAGGGACTTCATTCGAAGCACGGCAAAGCAAGAAAATTGCAGATCACAAAAAATTAGTGGGCTGCAGATTGGTACGTGTGCACACAGGTTTATGATTATGGTGTGAGTTTCAAGCTGTATAGGTGTTTATTTGATACAGACAAGTGTGACTGGAACATATCAGGTGTGGATGCGGGAGTGATATGTTCAAGGTGGTTAGCAGTCGTTTTGCGGGTCTTATCTCTGGTGCAAACCGAATTGCAGACATAGGTGGTGGTTCTCAATCGGGATTTGCAGGGATAATTTCTGGGTTTTGGACCTCAGTTTGTGGTCACGTGATGCAACAACGGGTAGTGGTGGGTGGTTGCAACGATCGGCTCGGTGAACTCGGGTTAGCAACGATGGCGTTGCTTGCTGGTCTGGGTAGATGCGAGAATTGGCTTGGTGAACTCGGGTCAGCAACGATGGCGTCGCTCGCTGGTCTGATGGTGCACTGTACAATTGGATGCGCAGCTGGTGGTTCTCGGTTCTGCGCACAGCACACGATTTCTATATTTTTTTTCTAACCTAGGGTATGGTGCCAAGAAGAGAATGCTTTTGGAATAGTATTGTGTGTCTATTCATCTCTCAAGAAGGAATTTATAGGGGACTAACATTCGCTCCCCTCTTCTTTCCATCCCCTTCTCTCACATTCTCTATTTTATCTTTCTCTTTCTATAAAAAAAATTAATATAAGATGTTGACGTGGCTTAACCGTGACCGTTCAAATAGGAGGGGAGGGAAAGGGGGGGAAGAGGGGAGAGAATCCTACTCCATTTATAGGATGTTACATTCATATCAATAAGGAAATAAATAATTACATGAAATCATACTATGCTATGAATCTTAAGATTACAGGAATATACACAAAAGTCAACAAGTACTGCTTGAAATTGTTTGTTGGTTTTTCATTGACTTATTTTTAAAGAGGAACAAGCATAGGGATGAGCCGGATCCCGTCGCTTTTTGTCGAGCAACCCATACCTGAAAGGATTAAACTTGGATTGACGAAACATCACATCAAAGAGGGGTATATGATAACTTTATTTATATTATGACTATTCATATTTCATTTACTCTTAATTTTATTTATTTTTCAATTTATTTATTTGTCTTATGACTATTAATCTTTTATTATTATTTTTAAATGTTATATTGTAAGGCATCAATGGAGAGTCACATTCAGACAAGGGTCGATTTTGGAGAAGAAGACACCCTTGAACTGAGAACACAGGTTTATGTCGGGGCGACAGGTTCTGAGGCTAGAAATAGAGTTCGAGGTTATGGTCATGGAGTGACACTTGAGATGGTGTCATGTGTAAGTTCTTCAGCTGCTAGTTCTTCCAGGAAATCATCAACGGGTGCATTAGCCAAGTTGTTGTCTGAAAACAATGAATTGAGGAGGAGGGAGGAAAAAGCTGCTAAACAGTCGGCAGAGGTACAAGCTCAGCTTTAGCAATCATAAACCTTGCAGCAGTAGATAAACCAGCAGCATCAACAGACGAATGATGATGCAACAACAACAATTATTGATGATGTTGATGATACACATATACACATTTACAGTGGCCACCACAAAGCCCTTAGGCAACACAGCATTTGGCCTCCAGTCAGCCACCCCCTTCTCCATATCCTATCCATTAGATGCCTTTGTAGTAGCCCATGTCTTACATGTTGCAGCCACTATTTCAAATGCCGGTATATCGACCATAGATGCCATCTGCCGATGACTCACATATTTCCCCAGGTGCTCCCAATGGTGGATTATACCCAAGTGTTCTCACTGGTGGGTATACTGGATTGTTGTCGGGTAGTTTATTTGATGTGGATGTGATGGGGGATTTTAAACCACAGGGAGGATCACCAACATATTCAGACTCAGGTTCTACTGAATAGTTATTTAGTTGGTTTTCCTTACGGCTGTGTATGACACTTTTTTTTTTCCAAAGATAAAGTAGATTAGATACGAATAGAGAGTTTTACATCCCAAGCCAGAGCATTGAAAAGGAACTCAGGTCCAATACAGTCCCAGACCAGAGTTTGCTCCTTCCTAAGGAAAAATTTCGCAACAGTGTGGGCAGCTAAATTACCCTTCCTAGGAACAAATTCAAACGAGGCAAACGTAAGATTACGAGCCAGGATCTCAATGTCACCAAGGATACACTCGATACTAAAATCAGTGGGAACTTCCTTCCTAAGCATCTGGATGATACTCTTTGCATCAGATTCGATAATGACTTTTTCAAAGCCATGGGTGTCGCACGCCAGGAGGGCTTCCCGAATAGCCCAAGCCTCGGCAGCAGCAGCAGAGTGGCAGAGCCCCTCCCCAGAACCCCCCGCGGCATGGAGCACCCCAGCAAAATCCCTGCAAACCCATCCAACCCCGATGTGGAGAGACGATATGCACCAAGCAGCATCAGTGTTAATTTTCAAAAAACCGAAGCCGGGCTTCTTCCAGCAGGTCACCTCGAAGCCATCAGGAAGAGAGGTACTAATGTTGTCAGGCCCAGCTCCAGTCAGGTAGACCAACAGCAACCTCTCTAAAATCTGAGAGGTTCTTTTTCCAAATATTCAACACCTCCATAGGGTCCGAATGCGTACCGTTAAAAACAATCCCATTCCGATTTTTCCACAGTCTCCAGAGACCAAAGGCAATCTCCTGTAGAGTGTTACTTCCACCGGCCTTGTCTTTGAGCTGGTGATGAAGGGCTTCCCAGTTAGCGAGAAAATCCCCGCCAACAAGCCCAAAGGAATTTAGGTGAAGGGAAGAATCGAACCAAAAGACATGACTGAAAGCACAGTGGAAAAAAAGATGATTCTCAGACTCGTCCACAGAACCACAAACACCACAGACATTATCAACCCTCAACTTCCTTCTTTTTAAATTACTCCTCACAGCCAGAGTTTTATTACAGCAGCGCCATATAAAGATCTTAATTTTATTGGGGATCTTCAGTTTCCAGATATCGTTCCAAACCAGGTTGTGATTTCCCAGGTTACTGGTGCTGCCGCGCCCCTTTTTTCCAATAGCCCCGTTCTCCATGAGATTAACCGCAACCCCGTATCCCGTTCTGACCGAATAAGTGCCATTCACCGTGTGGTGCCAGACTAATCGATCCTGACAACCCAATTTGCTTAAGGGAATGCTAAGAATGGAATTCACATCCTCTTTGTTGAACCCCTCAGTAATGAGCTCCACATTCCACGAATTAGTGCCGGGGTTAATAAGCTCGGACACCATAGTAGCTTGGAGCCGATTCGAAGGCCAAACTTTGAAAGTAATTGGTTTAGGGAACCAAGGATCCTTCCGGATGTTTATGCATGTGTCGTCTCCAACTCTCCACCTCAACCCGTCTTTAAGGATCTTACAAGCTTCCACAATGCCCTTCCAACCCCAAGAGGTGTTCCTCCCTTTACTCGCGTCCATAAGATTCTTACCCGGATGGTACTTGTCTCTTAACACCGTGGCCAAAAGGGACCACGGATTTTGGATCAAACGCCAACCAATCTTGCCAAGGAAAGCCAGGTTAAAACTTTGAATATCTTTGAAGCCTAAACCCCCATTCTTTTTTTGTTTCATAAGCCGCTCCCAAGACATCCAATGAATCCCTTTCTTTTGCTTGCTGCTTCTCCACCAAAAATTACGGATAGCTCTTTCTATGTCTTTACAAACTCCAATAGGGAGCTTGAAGCAACTCATTGCATAATTTGGCATAGCCATCGCCACTGCCTTAATCAGCACTTCCTTTCCCGCTTGAGATAGGAACTGTTCAGCCCACCCAGACAGACGGTTTTCCAGCCTCTCACGGGTCTCCTCAAATACCGCTTTCTTTGACATCCCAAAATCAGCCTGGAGTCCCAGGTATTTCCCAAATCCATCTTTACATTGGATTCCCATGACCTCACCGATCTCCCTCCTGACACGGTTGGGGGTCTTAGAACCAAAGAAAATAGAACTTTTAGCTAGATTAATAACTTGACCAGAAGTCCGAGCATAGACTTTCAGAACCTCCATTAGCCCCCGCGCCTCCAAGACCGAAGCTCTCCCAAAGAGAACCGAATCATCAGCAAAAAATAGATGTGTAATCGGGGTACTGCCCGAGATCACACTGTACCCATTGATAGCACGCCTAGCCAGACTTTGACGGATCATAAGGGATAGACCTTCGGTGCAGATTAGGAAAAGGAAAGGTGATAGGGGGTCCCCTTGTCTCAGCCCCTTCCCAGGAGAAATATAACCGGTTGGGTTCCCATTAATGAGAAAGCTAAAAGAGACCGAAGAAATACACTCTTTAATCCACCCACAGAATTTCTGGGCAAACCCCATTTTCTCCATCATCAAGAGAAGAAAGTCCCACTCAACTCTATCATAGGCCTTTGCCATGTCCAACTTAATTGCCATGCCAGCATGTTCCTCCTTTTTCTGATGGAGAAGGGAGTGTAGGATCTCATGCACTACAAGAATATTATCCTGGATTTGTTTGCCAGCCACAAAAGCAGATTGATTCTCACTAATGATCTTGGGCATCACAACCTTGAGCCGATTAGTCAAGACTTTCGATAGAACCTTGTAGATAACGTTGCATAAAACAATGGGACGGTACTGCATCATATTCCTCGGACACTTAACTTTAGGAATCAGAGCCAAGTTAGTGTGATTGAGCTTCCTCAATAGGACTCCGGAGTGCCAAAACGCCTTAATAATCTGCACAACGTCCCTCCCAACCGTATCCCAATGGTCTTGGTAAAAACATCCAGAGAAACCATCCGGCCCCAGGGCTCTGACGGCCGGGATCTGGAAAACAGCTTCTTTAATTTCCTCGTCCGAAACCGGTGCTATCAGGCCCAAATTGTCCTCCGGGGACAGGCGGTTTTCAAGCTGCAAGCACTGAGCCTCGGAAAGATCCGGGCGACTGGAGCTGAAGAGGTCAGAAAAATACCGTGTCACAATGGAGCCGATCCCAGAAGCACTTTCCACCCAGGCACCCATCCCGTCCTCAAGACCTCGAATCTGATTGGTTCTTCTTCTCCTTAGAGTTTGAGTGTGGAAGAATTTTGTGTTCTTATCCCCCTCCCTTAGCCATTGATTTCTAGACTTCTGCTTCCAGTAAAGTTCCTCACTCTTTTGAGCCTCTCTGAGATCTTTTTCCTTTAGTCTAATATCCTCACTGGCAAATTTCTTTGAAGCATACGCAGCTCTAATTTCACTTTTTAATCGGATGATAGCTTTCGAGGAGTTGCTGCCACGCCTCCAGTACCACAATTTTAAGCTCTTCCTCAGAGCTTTGATCTTCTCACAGAAACGGAAAGCATGAGATCCAGTGTAATTGTCCCTCCACTCACCGCATACAATCTCGCGACATTCCTCCTGCTTACTCCAACGGGTATCATACGAGAACTTTCTTCCTTTCCAGTCTTTCTCAATCTCCGTAGATAAGATGAGCATGGCATGGTCAGATCCCTCCAACAACACATGCTTGATGGTAGTATCAGGGAAGAGCTCCTGCCAACCAGAGGTGGCCAGTCCCCGATCCAGTCTCTGTTGGATAGGAAGACCCTCCTGCTTGTTCCGCCAGGTGAACAGGTATCCTTTATACCCCAAGTCAATGAGCTTGTTTTCCGCCGTAAAACCTCTAAACTCCCTCATACTAGCCACAGTTCGAGTGTTACCCTCATCCTTTTCTTCATTGTTGAGGATGTCGTTGAAGTCTCCAATGAGGAGGCAATTCCCCAACTCCTTTTCAATACGGTTGCTCAGACTCCTCCACTGTTCTCTTCTTTTATCCTCATCGGTGCTAGCATAAATCGCAAACAAAACCCAATGGCATTTTTTAATCTCGTCCCAGACTTTTACTTCAATCACGAACTCTTCAGACCTAATCACGGACACCAAGGCGACATCGTTCCATAAAACACAGAGGCCTCCTCCAATGCCCCTGGGTTCAACAGCATGCAAGTAATCCAACCGAAGACATTTTTTCAGGTACCCATAGCGACTGCTCTTGTTTTTTGTTTCAAGCAAGATCACTATGTCGGAGGAATGGAGTCAGTTTTGCTCCAGGAGGTTGTCAACTGTCAGGGCTCCCCCGATACCCTGACAGTTCCATGTGATCAGCTTCATGACTCCCTGGGAGACCCCTTGTGGCTGGTCTCCTCCGCCATGATCAGAGAGTTATTTTTTTTCCTGTAGCTTCTGGGGGCTTCATAGGGAATAGCTTCAGTAAAGTCCACCTCCTCATGTGCTCTTTTTTTCCTTTTCATCTCGCAAGCACCAGCCTCAATGATAGGCATGAGCTCAAAAGGATCCTCATCAGGAGTCGTATTTGCCGTGACTGGTTGGGTTACATAGCATATCCCAACAACGTCCCTACTACTGCCCTCCCCTGGTTGGTACTGCCCCTCCCCCGCCACGGGGAGAAGGTTAAGGTCCAGACCCCGGTCACTGCCCTGAGTCTTCTCCGCCACTCCCAAACTACCATAATCTTCCTGGAGTTCATGGAAGATAACGTTTTCGACGCCCGCTGCCACCACACCTCCAGGTCCGATTAGCCCTGCGTCAAAGGCTAGTTCTCTGGCGTCCCTTGCCTCTTCCTCTTCCATTATTTTCCTCCTAATTTGCTCGGCGAGAGCTGATCTCTCCAACTCCACTCTATTTGAGGACCAACGAGGTTTGCTAGGCGACGTGGCCGTATCAAACATTTCATCTTCAACTCTAGCAGTTCCCTCACTTCCGCTAGGAGTGTTGTACGCCGAGTTGTTGACATGGCTTCCTATTCCAGACGCCGTTGAGGACCTCCCTGATCTCCTGCCCCCATCCATTTCTGCGCTGTGTTTCTCGTTCCCAATCTCTGAGCTTCGGCGGCCACCGTTAGACCCCATGGAAGTCCTGCTTCTGGAGCCTGACACCAAAGGCTTCCCACGGTGATCAAACTTTGCATCCAAATTACGGAATGCATACTTGTCATCTTCGAGCCCTGATTTCTCACCCTGCCCCAACCCTCCGTTCTCCAACTCCCTACAAGCTCTGGTAGGGTGTCCAAGATGCCCACAGATTAGGCAATAATTCGGCAGAGCCTCGTACTGAAATTCCACCCATATTTTCCCATCATCTGGGAAATTAACAAAGGTACCTCTCATGAGCGGTTCGCGGACATTGAGCCTGACCTTCACCCGCAGGAATCTCCCGATACAATCCCGACTTCCCGATTTATCGACTGTGTAGACCGTGCCAATTAGACCACCTATAGTTTCTGCCACCGCTTGGGTCATACTTAGAATTGGAACATTGTGCAGTTGGATCAGAACAGCCCCGTAGAGAGGGGAGCCCATCTGTTTAGGCCTGTCTCCGTGCGGTCTTCCACCATCACCAGGTCGTTTTTAAAAGTCCACGGTTGCTCTGCATCGATAACCTTTAGCATGTCTCGTCTCCCTGCAAAACGAACTAAAAAATGGCGATTCCAAATGTCTCTGATGGATACTCCCTCACGCCCTCGCCAGAGGGACATGAACCGGTCAGTAAACGCTTCCCCATTCACTTCCTTGGTAGTTAGGATCTCTGCCACCATAGTAAACTGGAAACCGAACAAGGCGCCTTCCACGTCCTTTCTTTCGATACTAAGACATCCCATTTCCTTTTCAGAGAGTTTCAAATTAGCTCCAAATCTGGAACCCAAGGTCTCCATATCAACCTTTCCTTCGTCCACTGTCATTCTCCCGCACTAGGCCACAACTTCCTCGCAACCAGGACCTCCACAAAACTCACAACCACAACCAGATGGAGCCACCAACTAAATTTCTCACCCTCCAAGGTTCGCAATCAGACCAAAGACCAGGACCAAAGAGTTACAAACACACAGCCCTTCACCCCCTAACCCCACCCAAAAAGAGAAGCAGGCTAACAGAAAGAGTCCCAGGAGACAGGACGCACCTGAACTCGGAGATCCCGACTCGCCTCTCGAGGAGATGTTTCCTAACCAAGCCCCAAACCACCCGGCAGGCACCTTCACCCAGATTCGAGCCAGGAGAGAGAGCACACCACCACAGAAGTAACCACAGAGATGACCACACGCCGGAATCGCCCTGCAGGCCTACATGCAGATCCACACCCGCAATGCCGATCTCAGATCCAGCCAGAGAACCCGCAAAATCCAAAAGAAAACTCCCCCACTATCCACCTTCCAGAGAAAAGAGAGACCTCGAAGCAAGGGAAAGAGACTGAGGGTAAATACAACAGAGGCTGGCGACCGATTCGCCCCAAGGACTGAGAGAGGGGCGACTCAGAGATGATGGCGAGCTTCGAGCGGCACAGGAACCCTAAGCCTCCTTTCGAGGCACTACAGAACAAAAAAAGGTGCTGTGTATGACACTTTGCCTAATACGTGTTAGATCGGTCTCTTTATTTTTGTCTACTTTATGTATTATGGAAGATTCAGAAGACATTATTGTAGGTTAATTTTTATGTTTGAATGTATATTATGTTTGTTATGAAGGATAATTATAAGCTTTTTTTTAGTTATTCATTCATTCAAAAAAACAAAATGACATTTCCGTGTTTAATTTGTATTTATTATTAATATTTTTCCGTCGGTTGTGGACGACGGAAAGTAATTGGTTATTCTATTTATTGATAAAAGAAATTTACGATTTATATTTTTAAGGGAATCTTAATGAAACATTTTTGGTACTATTCACTTTTAACAAAAATGACATTTTTACCTTGAAAAGTCACTCCTGGTCCTATTTACTTACACATTTATTTTGTCATTTTCGTTAAAACTAAAGTTTTTTAGGACTTTTCATTAGTTTTCCTTGTTTTCTAATTGGCAGTGTCAGGTATAGATGACAGAAAGATTTATTTATCCGTCGGAACTTATTAAAAAATTTACTTCCTGTTGGTTAGATGGTTGCTTTATCCAACGGTATTATTTATTTTATGGCGGTTGTGAGCGACATAGATGTGCATTTAATCGACAGGAGTCATCAGCATTTATTGTCGCCTATATTCGACAAGCTTATTAATGTCAGTTGTAACCGACACTATTTACTTTTTTCTTTTTTAATTTAAAACGCTTTCCTTTTTTCTGGTGGTTTTAGAGCCCTATCCGACACAATAAGCATTTTCCCGACGCTGACAATTCTGTTGCTTCCTCTATCCGCCATTGCATCCATTTTCCGTTGGAGTTTACTTAATATTCGACAGAAGTATGCTTATCTTGTCGATTTTAATAACGCCATTAATGAGTAATTTCGTAGGAGTGTTATGGACAGGATCGAGTCAAAGGCGATCACTTCATCTTTGCCAGTTGGGAATGAACTAAAGGGGTTATGGTCAAGGCTCCATGAGCTATCATTTGGGAGTTTGAAATGTTTTTACGTTCAGTGGATGACATGATCACCCACCCAAAAATGAAAGGATCCACTTAGCACAAATCATTCTGGTCTATAAAAAGTTGGTAGTTAGAACTTTGAAATTTTTGCACCTTTGTTAGTTCTGTCATTGACTTGTTGATTAAGTACAAAAGAGATGATGATATATACATATATGTCCCCATTGTTACCCATAATTTGATTGTTAAATGATGCTTAGACTTACTAATTTATTATTAGTTAAACAAATCGGATTCAATAAGAACTTGTAGTTCAAGTGGTTGGAACATAATTTACATTTAAGACATTGTGTTTAAACAAACACAATTCACTAAAGGATAATGCAAGAGAAACCAAATTTGCAAACTAAATGATGTGGTTGTTGATGATTAAATTATTACTTACGCGTTGATTAATGTGCTTATTTTTTATTGATGACACATCATTTGACTTGCAAATTTAGTTTAAAATTTTGGTCTCCCTAACATTACCCTTCACTAAAACCTTGTAGAGAAGCATCGTCAAAAGAGTGCGTCCAATTGGAGTGGTGATTATGAAAGTTCACAACAATATTTCAAGAGATGCTTTTGTTGGAAATGTGACTCATGGAAGTGGTATCTGAGAGGATACGAGTAACTTCACATGAAAGGAGTAACAAAATCTGTAACTAGTGTCCAGAAAATGCTTTCTAAATTCCACCAGATAGTTTCTAGGTTCTAGCAACCTGGAGTGTTCTTTGTAAGTATTGAGGTTGTGTAAATTGTGGATCAACTACGAAAATGGGCTAAGCTTCATTGTATCCTAGAGGCATTTTGGCGTAAATTACATTCAGTTTGCACACTAGTTATGAAGACAAACAGCGCCATAGAGAAATCGTTTGCCATAACCTGCTTCCGAAGCATATGTGGTAGCAAAATTTCATGGTACTCAATCTTGAAGAATTGTACTTACAAAATAAATAAACATCTTTAATCAGAGGCCAAAGTCACCCGGGCTCAAAATAAATAAACATCTTTAATTAACGGCCAAAGTCACCCGGGCCCATCAGGCAGGCAGGGCGGGCGGCCGGGGGGGGGGGGGGGGGGGGGGGGTGGGGGTGGGGGGTGGTTCACCAATTATTCTCCAATGCCTAAGTCAGTTTCTTTGAAAAAAAAAAAGAATTTAGATCTTAATTGCGTATAGCAAAAGCCAATGGGATCTTTATAGGAGCTAGATTAGTCACTTGTGTAAGGTTTGACTTGATATATGTTGACATCTGATTGGCCAATATGAGTCATCCTTAAGATGGAGAATTATCCCCCAAAGATACTATTTAATAAATAATATCTTGGGATTACTTTGTAATATACTTGATGGATAGGACCATGATTTCTTGCTTGATTGAGTTGATCCTCAATTAGGAGAGCATAAAGATAGGATTTAGTAATTAATCATACCTTTAATACTTATGTCTTTTCTCCTTGTCATGGGTAGGAAAGTTTGATGAGGTTGTAGCTCAGCATCAGTCAGCTGCTTAGATCTTTAGATGCTGAACTACGCATGAATTAAATGTGGACCTCGTCAAATTAATAAGCCCATTTTTGTCTTCTTTGAGTAAAAATTCATGTATTAGCTCCAGAATCTTTCGGATTTCCTCCACAACATATAAACTCTCTTCATCCATAACCCACAAAATTTTCAAACACCAACTAGTACCGTTAATCTCAAGTCTATTAGATGGAACCCCAAAACTAGTAACTACTAATTATATATTGCAAAATCTCTGATGGGGCATAATGATTTTACCATTTAACCCTGTTCAATATTGCCATATGTAGCCAAATTGCTGTAAGATCTATCGATATATGTAGCTGCTGGGCTCACATTCAAAGATGATTACAATGTTTTGTTTGTGCACTCATGGACACCACAAGATTCATTGAAAAAGGGTCCCCTTTGAGCAGCATAGATTGTATAAGTGGAAGAAATTCATTTGTCATTCCAGTAAAAGTCAATTTGATCTGTCTGGGTTTGAACTCTAGTCTGTATCTTCGACCAAAAAGGTTACAAGGTAGGGTTCTGTGACGACCATGGACAAGGATAATTAATCTTAATTAATTAATTAATTAATTTACCCATTTGGGTGTTTAAATTTGGTTAATTAATATGTTATTATATATTTGTATATATTCTGATGATATATAATATATATATTTTTTGGCAAATATATTATATATTTGCCACAGGAATTGATAGTATAGAGTTACTGCAATGTAGTCACTATCTACCAATTCTCGTTTAGTTGTGTTTGGCATTGTTTCTTCGGCTGGTTGCCATAATAACCACCCCGATTGTTTTCTCTTTCTTTTACCTACAGTAAAGCTAGAGCTCCCTCTTAATTCTCAAGGAATCTCCAACCGAGGGCTGACCAGAAAGTTCGTTTTAGCCCTCTGGCCCTCCAAGATATTAATATTTTAATGAACAGTACATGGTCATATTTGCCTTCATCTCCAACCGAGGGTCAAAGGGTCATAGGGCTCGTTTGAGCCCTGTCACAAAAAAACTGTCTCCAACCGAGGGCCAAAGGGCCATAGGGCAAAACATAATTTATTATTTAAAAACTACAACTTAAATTCAAATCCAACGACATGGAGTAGGCGTTTAAGTTTTATGTTGTTAAATGTTTTTAAAAATGTTGTTTAAGTTTCATGTTGTTAAATGTTTTTTTATGTTGTATAATTTTTATGTTGGTTAATGTTATTTAATGTTGTTTCATATTGTTTAATGTTACTTAATTTAATTTAATATTGTATAATGGCTTAGGAAGTTATAGGAAAAAAATAGAATTTAAAAAAAAATATGAAACAAATTTTGTAAAATAGAAGTTATAGGAAAAAAATAGAATTTAAAAAAAAAATATGAAACATATTTTGTAAAATAGAAGTTATAGAAAAAATAGAATTTAAAAATATAATTCAAATTCCGTGGGCCCCCACGAGCCCTCTCGCCTAGCCCTTGGTTGGAGACGGTTTTCGGGCTATTTTCGGCCCTTTGGCCCTTTGGACCCTTCAGTTGGAGATGGTCTCAAGGGAACTTTCAATTGTTGTTAGCACAGCTCATATGTCTGGAACAATTAAGTTGTGATGATGAGAATGAGTAAATCGTCGGTAGAGTTGTCCTATTAAGACATCTTTCGTAAGACACATGTGAAGTCGAATTAAATTAAAACACATGATGTTATGAAAAAACTAATTGCAAGCACGCTACTCTAACTAACTTAGCTAAACTCAAATCTAAAATTTTGTTTTAATATAACAAATTAAGATGTATATAAACTAAATAGAAATTAAGTGGGGTTAAAACCCTTAAAAGTTACAAGTCATTAGCTGAGTTGGGAAGTGGTGGTCGAGCATCCCCATACATCCAAGTTTTTTTTTCCTTTGTAAAGAAACGAATTTTAAGCATATTACTCTAACTAACTTGATTAAGCTCAAATATGTATTTTTATTTTAATATTAAATTCCATTGACAAGCTAAGATGCATATAAAAGATTGAATAAAAGGAAAATTTCTTACATCATTCTCGCTTGTCTTTGTTATTTGCTAAAGCTTGTAATAAATATCTTATAAATTAAAGAGCTACTGAGATATTTACTTTTGAAGGAGAGTTCAAAGTTGATTATTGATTGAATAATGAGGAAATACTAATACTTGACTACTCAACACTGCGTTGAAATTTCTACTCAAAATATGTGGCCGATTCACAGATTTTTGTACCTAAATAGAAACCAGTCATATTATAATTCACTCCGTAAAAATCAATCAACTGTACCAAATAGATTAACCTATCGTTTAGTCAATCAACTGTAGTATTTAGAACCGTCTATTAATTTACTTTAATCAATTAACCAAACGACCTTAATAGCCAAGTATTATTCAAGAGGAAATGGCTACCATCCTGGATATTGAAGGCAAATGTAAATGAGACGTTTTAGGTTTTAATCTTGCCAAAAACGAATTCGAATCATATTATTATTAGTCAATTGTTAGATTATTCAAGAGGAAATGGCTACCATCCTGGATATTGAAGGTAAGGTTCTATTCTTGTCAAAAACGAATTCGAACCATATTATTATTAGTCAATTATCAAGCTAAAACGGCTCTTTTTTTTATAATGTAGATAATATAATATAGTTTGTTCGGAAAAAGAAAGAAAGAAAGAAGAAAAGATTTTAAAAAAAAAGTGAGGGTGTTGCGTGCCAAAAGATGAGTGGCAGAGTGGTGGTGGGCAGTGGGCACTCATAGGGTTATGAGAGCATGTCAAAGCAAAAGGCGTACGACTAGGCCTCCTGTCTCAGCCCTTTGCCATCCCCCTTCTCTCCCCTCTCTCTCTTTCTCTCTCTCTCTCTCTCCAGACTGTCGGACAAACAGGACAGAATAATCTACAATTTTTTAATGAGTAACACACACAGCCATAGAGAGAGCAAGTCAGCCTTGCCCTCACCACCAGTCTCTCTCATCGGACGTGTTCAAGACGCGCCTGTCTGTCTTTATCTTTTCCTTTGTCTCTCTATTGTAAACGAAGTAGAGAGAAGCTTGTTTGTTGGAGAGAAATCGAGTGTGGGTAAGCGGCGACATGAATCGCGTCGCTGTTTTGTACGTCAATTTTTTTCTGTAAATCTTGTTTTGTTTTGTTTTGTTCTTCCATGGATTGGGGTTGGGTTGAATCTGTTAAATACTTTAAAACGACTCGTGATTTGATTTTGGTTCATTTTTCACTTCTTTATTTTATTCTATTTTTTTTGGATGGAAAAGACGCTAAATGCTAATAGTTAAAATAGTTTTTTAAAGAGGTATCCATCAATTTCCTCACTGAACTTGTAACCATTGGCCAATTCCCCCTTCAACTTTAATTTTGGCCAATTCTCCCTTAACTCTCATAATTAGTCAATTTGCACCCTACTGTTAATTTATTTTTAATTTTCCATCTATTCTTTTTTTGTTTCAATATTTCTAATAACTTCCAACAAAATACTTAAATTAACATAAACTCACCTGCATAACATAGAGTAAAATGTACAAAAACTTAATACAATTGGTATGTGATATGGGTTGATTATGAGAAAAAGTTATGAATCAAGTTTAAAACATATAGAAGAAGAAATAATAACAAAAACAAATAATAATCCTAAACTCATGGATCAGACCCAATAAAATGGGTTATTCTTAATAAGGAGTTGAAAATTATGAATTGACTAGCCATTTTTGCACTAAAGCTAGATTCTCCGCAATTTACTTGAACTTAGCTTTCACTTTTATAAAGAAAAATGTATTCACATACAAAATTTTACACATCAATCCTTTTCGTTATCAATTTTGTCTAGTAAAAAATCAAATAAAATTACTCCATACTGATTTATTATGACTAATAATACTATCTATGATAAATTGTAAAATTCTAAATTTTAATCTGTTTGTAATATGATAAAGATATAGGAAAATGATTAATATAAATCTTATTTAGTTTCTTACACACATTTTTTTTGTGGTCAATTATACACACACTTGTTTAATTATGACCAAATTAAAAAATTAACAGTAGGGTGCAAATTGACTAATTATGAGAGTTGATGGGGGAATTGGCCAAATTAAAGTTGAGGGGGGAAATTGACTAATTATGAGAGTTGAGGGGGAAAATTAGCCAAAATTAAAGTTGAGGGAGAAAATTGATGAATACCTCTCTTTTCAATTCCCTACTACGTATTATTATGTTATTACTTTGGAAGTTTACAGCAAGGGGTTAACACTTTTTCAAAAAGGTTTTAGAAAACTTAAATACCTAGATTATGCATTTTTTTGTTTTAATTTTATTTTAATTTTTGAATTATTGCTTTGTAACCATAAGCACCTACAATCACCCTAATGCACATCTGTCAAATTTATAAGCATACACATAATACAATTGTCTACCTACGACGAAAAGATTAACTGTTATCTAACTATAAAAGAGATAAAAAAAATTATATTTGTATGACAGAGATGTAAACTATTGTTTACCTATGGAAAAGATTACCATCATTATCTACCTACAGCAATTGTATATAAACACAACTTTGTACCTATTGCAATGAAAGAAAATTAAGAATTGAGTACCTACTAAATAGGTTGCATGTAGAAATATAAGACGAAGACTCGATATGTATGTTGATAGAAGATAAGCCGCGCCATCATTTGAACCAAGTCAGATAAGAGGTAAATACGAAGAAAATAACCCCTTAATATCTATTGTCGAGGTAAATACCATAGTAGTAGGAGAGAAGAAAGAAGAAGAAGCGTCTCAAATGCATGTAAATCAAGTTAAAAAAGGAAAATAAAAATGATATTTACAGGACCAATATAGAGCTTGACCTTGCCAATTTGCTAGGATTACTCAAGGGTATAATAGGAAGTTAATTGAGTGAGAAATATGGTCAATGGATTTGTATTGAAATATAAAGCCTGGTTTGACAGCTCTTATAAGTAATCGGATAGGACTAATATTGCGGAGCTGGTAGTTTGGTGCTCTTCCGTATTAAATAAGCACTAAACTAATTGAACCGGTCCACTTATTTTATCCGGTATACACATGACTAATAAAACCATCCAAAAGGAATGTATTATTAATATGGTCAATGTCCGATACTGCAGCAAACGACTGACTAAATTAGTCAAGAACTGTAATAACTAGTACAGTCCGAACTGCCAAACAAGGCCTAAGGATTTCTCCTAAACTATGCTTGTGAAATGGGTTGGTATAAGATTTGTTATTTTAAAAATAAATAGACATGGATGTTGATTAGCATCAAAGAAGAATTATTGTTTAGAATGAGGCAAAGAAAGATATAAAGCAAGTTTGACATGTATGTGTCAACAACCATATTAAATTTTAGATTGGAAATGGGATTTGTTTCAACTCCAAAATACAAAAACAAAGACTCACAAAGAAGTGGGATTTGTTAAGACTGTTATGTCAAATACTAAGGCCCAAAGCAAAGACTTGCTAGATCAGATCTAGTGGTGGGTTTATGACTTAATGCCATTGTCATTGCAAAAATTATATTCTTATACCTAATACTTTTATATTTTGATCCAAATCTAGTGGTGGGTTTAGGTTTTCTTGTTTTATCCTCACATGTATGTACTGATCAAATGCCAAAATTTAGTTTTATTATTTTGGGCATTTGCATTGGAGGAAAAAACTTTGAAGTAAAAACACGACTTTAAATTTTAACAATTTATGTATGTGCATTGAAGATGATTCGATTGAAAACTATAATGTTATTTTCCTTGTTGGAATGGTACCATTGTTTGACTCATATATTTTCTTAAAAGCCAAATATAACTTTTAAATTTGACTAAAAACTTACATACGAGTTTTAACTCTCCGATGAAAAGGTTTTGAGTCCAAGAAGCTGGTGCAAGTCATCTTATATGCATATATTCATTACAATATGTATTTATACACTCTTTAATACATACGGGGTCTTACATACGCATATAATTATACGTCTCTATCCACCAACTTTGTGCAAGTATAAAGTATAAAGCATTATTATATGTAATTTGTCAATCGTTTGGGGGTAATCAATGCATTATAAATTTGTTGGGTGCACATTCGAAAACCCTCCGCAATCAAAGAGTCCAAGACACATAAATGCTTTTGCAAGTAAGAACCCAAAATGCCTAATAACTACACAACCCTACTACTTACTCCTACTCCCTCCTACTACCAATAGACAAGAGTCTATCTCTCTCTCTCTCTAGAGAGAGAAAGTCCTTGAGAAATGAGCACAGTGAGTCTTTATTTATGCCTTGTATATGAGGTTGTTTTCATGGGGGTCCGGCTTGATGTGTGTGCCGGTTACATTTCTCCCCGCCAACGAAACGAAACAACACACCGAAAGCACAAAACAAAAGAAGAAGAAAAAAGAAATAACAATAAAAGAAAGAAAGAAAGAAAAGAATTCCCAAAATCCAATATATATATATATATATACAAAGGACAAGCGTGAAACCCACTCTGCTCTATACATACAGACCCCTTCTTTTTCCTCTCTCTCTCTCTCTCTCTAGCTATACAGTACTATTCTCTCTCTCTCCCCTGCTGCACCACCACACCACAACCCAAAGCAAAAAATACAGACACAGAGAGAGATGGGTGTGAGAGTGATGAGCTTTTCTTTCGTATAATGAGCAGTGGACCAAAACCTCTTCTTCTCAGAAGAAGATGGCAATGAATCACGACCAACACCAAAACCCACAAAGCCATTCACTTTTGCTGGATGCTTTACTCTGTGAGGAGGACAAGTGGGAGGAGGAGGACGATGGAGAGGTGGTGGAACAAGAAGTGTGTAGTGGTGAGAACTACAACAATGGCGTCAGTGGGAAAAACCCAAACTGCCCTTCTCTGTTTCCCATGCTCCTGTTGGAACAAGATCTGTTCTGGGAGGATGAGGAGCTTGTTTCTCTCTTTTCCAAGGAGGAGCAGGAACAGACGCATTTCGTCAAACACATGGAGGGCATGGGAACAGAGGACCCTTTGATCTCCGCGGCTCGCCGTGATGCCGTGCTGTGGATGCTCAAAGTGAACGCCCATTACGGGTTCACAGCCCTCACTGCAATCCTAGCCGTTAACTACTTCGATCGGTTCATCTCAAGCCTCCATTTCCAGAGGGACAAGCCGTGGATGGTCCAGCTTGTGGCCGTCACTTGCCTCTCTCTGGCTGCCAAAGTGGAAGAAACCGAAGTTCCTTTGCTTTTAGACCTTCAAGTAAATAATCATTTTTTTTGTGCTTAAAGCATCGATTTTTCTTCTAAATTTTCGATTAATCTCCCAAATATAAAACATGGGTTTCGTTCTTCATCAGGTGGAGGACACGAAGTACTTTTTCGAGCCGAAAACGATTCAGAGAATGGAGATTTTGGTGCTCACAGCTCTCCAGTGGCGGATGCATCCCGTCACGCCACTTTCGTTCTTCGACCACATCATAAGAAGGCTCGGATTGAAAACCCACCTCCATTGGGAGTTCCTCAAGCGCTGCGAGCGTCTCCTTCTCTCGGTAGTCTTCGGTAAGCAGAAACCGTAACGCTTCCATTAGCACAAAAAAAAGCTTAAACTTTTCGATAAGAACAAAGAAACAGAGCAAGATTTAATACAATTTTTAAGTCTTTCTCGACAACTTGTTTACTTTTTCGTATTGGGTTGTTCTCAGATTCGAGATCCGTCCGTTATTTGCCTTCTGTGTTGGCCACTGCAACAATGATGCGCGTCATAGACCAGGTCGACCCTTGGAATGCCATTGAATACCAGAACCAGCTTCTTGGTGTTCTCAAAATAAGCAAGGTTGGTCTTTTTATGTTTTGTTTTCTCCGTTTCGATTGACGGAATTCTAAATTACTCTAATTCACGTAAAAAAAAAGTGAAAAATAGACTCGAACTTGGGTTAGACATAGTGCAATGCCAACTTTATGTTCTGTTTCATTTAATTTCATGATTTTGATCAGTTTCAAGCTGCTTCAAAGTTCAAACAGAAGATCAATTAATGCACATTCTTAATATGTATGATTTGTTTAATGCTGGTTAATTATTGTTTAATTAAGTGATGCTGCATTGCGAAACAGGAAAAAGTGAACGACTGTTACAGTCTGATACTCGACTATGATTGCGCCTGCAGCAACAACAAAAACAGCACCAACAAACGCAAGCATGATCAAATCCCGGGCAGCCCAAGTGGGGTGATTGATGCATATTTCAGCCATGAAAGCTCAAATGATTCGTGGGCAGTGAGATCATCAGTTTCTTCATCCCCAGAAGCACTTTTCAAGAGGGCCAGAAAAGCAGAAGCAGAAGAGAAAGGGACGAAATTGGCCTCACTCAGCAGACTCTTTGTGAGCATTGTTGGCAGCCCACCTTAATTAATCTCATTATTGAATTTCTCTTCCAATCTAAAAACCCAAAAAAGAAAAAAAAAAAAAGATTTTAAATCCATGGTTATCATGGTAATTTCCCTTTTGGTGAAAATGTGAAGTGCTGAGCTGCTGCCATAGAAATGCAGTTCTCTGGTTTAATTTTGAAGGACAATGGCCACAGTTTTACAGTCATGTCCCGGAGACCTGGAGATGATGGAGCTGTGGGGTGGGGGGATTATTTACTATTACTTGATGGCAATTTACAGCAAAGAGGAGGGGCAGGATTGGTAATTTAATAGAGAATACTCTTCGGTCTGCTTCTCTCTAAAATTTTATGGAGCACTATCGTATATGTTCCTCTTTGTAAAAGTCTCTATTGGAACCATTTGGACATATTATATTTAATAAATAAATTTAAACTCCAGTTTTGTTCATTTGTGTATGAATATTTATTTGTTCAGTTCCCATTAGCTCGAAGGATGCAGAAAATTGGTGTCAGATTTGTCAGGTTTCAAAGTCTCTATTCATTATTTTTTTTATAAGCTCTGTTTTTTATTTGGTCATTGAATATGGGTTTTACTTGATCTTTGATATAGATTTGTGATTTTCAACTTATTAGTTCAGTACATGATGAGAATTTTCTTGTATGCTTCGGAGATTTAGCTTATTACATCTTTGGTTATGAATGCAACCATCTAATTTTATGGCCAAAGTTTTGGGTGAATTAGATTCACTATGGGAATGGGATGATAAAATTTTGGACAACCACAAGACAATATCTAGATGTAATCTTTTGGTGAATTCTTAATATTTTTTCTGATATGGAACTTTGTACTAGGAAATCTGTTTATAATTTTTTTTTTTTTTGGGAATTGTTATTGGCACTTCAAATTTTTCATTCTACACTCCAAATTTTCTATATTTAAAAAGAAAAATATATTTATGAGGAGTGTATAATGAGATTTTTGGAGTGTCAATAACATTTTTTTTTTCAAATATTAGTTGTTGAAATGATTAGTTTCTTAAGATGTTGTCGATATTGATATGTCTTCAATTTTTTAGCGATATGTTTATATTTAATTTTGATAAGCTCGACAATTGAAATTTGATATGTGATCATTTTCGTAAATTGTCAAGTTTTTAAGAATTTTTGCATTACATGTTAGTCCAATAGCATCTAATCTTCATTTAGTTGGATGAAGTTTTAAAATCGACACCACAAATGCGATTACGACACATTTATTCCTAATGAGTTTAATATTAATTTGTTCATAGAATTCATATTTTACATTAAAAGAAAAAAACCATATACGAATACATTTAACATTGAAGTCTAACTTGGGTTGCATGTGAAGAGATGAAAGAAAGTGTCGGGGGGAGTGGATTTAGTTGAAGGTGAGGCTTTTTGATCGGGGAGTTTGACCTCGTATGAAGAGCCAACTTTCTTATTTTTATGGCAATATTTCCAACGTGGGCCCCATTATAGTGTTGGTGATATCTGACCCTCTGAAATCCTTCTCCCTACACAACCTAATACCCTCACCTAAAAAGAAATTTGAAATGTGCCGATAACACAGTTTGGAATACAAAATGTCGTAATATAAGTTATTAAAAATATTTTTTTTATTTTAATATCTAAGCATTTGTATTATGATACTTAATAAATTGAATCGTGTTTCTGACAAATTAAAATTTTTATCTTGTAACTTATTATAAATTAACAAGTAATGGTTTGTCTTAATAATAAAATATAAATTCAAAAACACCAAATCGACTGGTTGCTTAGAGGTTCTACACCTTTTGGCTTTAAGTGTAGATTGGTCATGTAATGCAGTTGTCGTATTCTATTCCTTACGTACCCGCTGGGAAGCGTCTGCTAAGTTGCAAGGCAGTGTGATTTGAGGGTTATTATTGCACCCCCCGTGAAGAAATCACTGATCGCACTGCGTGCAAATGATGTGTTTATATTGTACTAATTTTCCAATTCGAATCATTCAACTTTTTTTTTTTTTTTTTTTTTTTTTAAAGATCAACTATACATAAAATCGTGTGAGTTAGAAATCGTTTAGTTGTTTGGGCATGTTTACTTACATCAAAAGGGAATTAGAATCATTTTGATTATTGAGTTTCATGCATTTGCTAAAATATGAGTAAGATAATCATTTCATTCCTTGAATATTTCATGCGTTTACTTATACGTGAGGAATCGGAAAAATGGAAGTTCTAAAAAAAAATTGTAATCCAAATACCCCAAAAATAAGGAATCAGATGGACAAGGGAGTATTAGTTGTTCCGATTTTCTTTCAATACTTATCCTATTTTTAAGCTTCCAATTCATTCATTGTCTCATTTCTGTTTAGTAAACATGTTCTAAATATAATAAATAAATAGAGGGTTCATTATAAATATGTTATTTAGCATCCATACTTTTGAGTTCTATACATATAGATTCATAAAGATATCCGATTCGAAGAGTGTTTCTTTTCAAAATGATCTTCAAATGAAAGATTAAGCAAATTGAATTATTGATTATATGTACAGGGTCAATTATTTGCATTCCCTGAAGAGGGACGCAAGTATTATCTGGGATTTTGAATAGCAGTTCCTAGTTTGTATGGTTTTTGTTTAATTTCACCGTATAAGAGAAAAAGCAGTAGGGCTTAAAGGAAATGATTATGATTGATATTTGTGGGGTTAGATAATGTGCGTTTGATGATGGAGTGAGTGAGAGTACCAACTTCCAACGAGGGTGGATTCATTTATTTATTTATTTTTTTGCAGAAAGCTCAATAAAAAAAATTCTGAAAAAAAAAGAAAAGAAAAGAATTTTCATGTGCCGAGTATTTTTATTGGAACTTCGAGTTTATGAGCAAAACTGTTAGTAGTATAATTTACTTGGTAAATATCATCTCGAAAAAAAAAATATGAGAGATTCATTTAGTCTTTAAACTATATTAATAGATGGACATATTTGGTAAAAGTAATATGAATGGTCTATCTATTTGCTACAATTGATAGACTAATCGACTTCAATTTTAATTGATTTTTTTTGTAGAGATTATTTTTAGGCCTTCCACAGCAGGTCGAAAAAAGTGAGTATGATACTGATATATTGAACTTATGTAGAAATCACACTCCTACTTAGTGTAATACCAATATATTGAACTCACACACTAGTGCAACAGTAGTATTATAGGTATCAAACTCAGGTTGCCTGATTCTTAAATATAGGTATCACACTTACTCAAACTATTGTGAAGATCTTACAAAATAATTTATAAATATAAACAATTTCGATCATAAACATGAAGTTCGCCGAATCGACCACGAAGTAAATTGAAGAAGAACTCAAGTTCAATCTGAAGGAAGCAAGCATTCCTCCCTTTTAATTTAAACCATGGTCATTTGGTTGGTGACTGTTTGCAAAAATTGTCAGGTGCAAAGCTTAATTTGTTAATATAATGAAGAAATGAGAGTGAATTAAACACCCATACAATACAATACGATCTAGACTCTAGTGGAGAAAATCTTAATCTATGATTTTAATTGTATACAAGTATGATTAAAGAAGAATATATTTGGCAGTCAAAGCAGTGATGAAACTGTGAAAGTGATGCATGCATGCCTTTTGTCTGTGTTCTTCTGGCTTAAGTATATTAGGTGTGTGCATGTGCCTTTATAAAAGATGTTATGTAGGCAAATCGTATTTGGACTAATATAAACATCGATCAGTTGTAGGGATTCTGTCTCTTTCTATTTGCTTCTATTGCCTATCATCATGTCCGTTCTTGTTTGATGTGGTTGTCCTACCTCCTAAAGTCCTAATCCATGTAGAAAATGGCCAAATACAAGATTATTTTTTACCCTTTCTGTTGACAAATATGTAAGTGCAAATAGTTCTGTACAAATTTTTAGTAAACATATAAGTGCTCCTTTAATATTTTGTGATTAATTTTAGGGAGTTTTAACGAAAAGCCCGCGGTACTGTTCACTTTAACGAAAAACCACATTTTTACACTAAAAAGTCAAACCTGGTACTATTCATGTTACCCTTTATTTTGTCCTTATCGTTAAAACTCAAAGTTTTCAAGCAATTTTCATTAGTTTTCTTTTAATTTTATACCCCAACCCTTCGATTATTTTAACCATAATAAACTATAAAAGTTTACAATTTTGACTATCTGAGCCATTCTTGGACCCACATATCCCTCAAGCAAAATGATGAGCAAAAAGGGGTCAATGGAGAAATGGAGAAATGGAGATGATCGACTAAATCTAGGGTACATTTAGGTGACCCAAATAATCACCATAGATCAAAATAGATAAAATGGTGATCAAAATGGGCATTTCGTGCAAAACACCCTAACCTTGCTGGTGGTTAATTTGTTCTCCTTGTTATTGCAGTGTCAAATCCGTGTTCATATTTTCTTTTACGCAATTCATTACTGTTAGTGTCTTCCCACTTAGTACTACGGTCTAATAGTATTACTCTTTACTTGTAAGTAAGAGGTATTCGGTTCGATTCTCGTTAAAAACGAATTTGAACCACATTATTGCTAGCTTATTGTGAGGCTAAACTCACCCCCTCTCATTTTTGTAGATAATATCGTCTGTTAAAAAAAAATTACTATTAGTTTCTCTAAAAACAAAAGACACATGACAAATGTGGATAAAGTTAAAAAAATGTTCCTTCACAACTCAGGCTTTAACCTAACTCAAATACCATATAGAATGAATAAGTTGAATGATTTTCATATATATGGTTAGCTTTTATATATACCTCACAAGCTTTGGGCTTGAAGTAACTACTACGTTTTACTATTTGCGCGATGAACCAAAGTTGGTCGTGCAAAGTGTATTTCCGCCGCACAAACTTCAGCGTGACAGAAACTTCGTCGCGCAAAGATCGTGAAGAAAAACTTTGCGCGACGAAAAACATCACTGGTCGCAAAAACATGGCGCGACGGTTTACCCTTTGTCACACAAAATACCAGGATACATACGTGAGACAACTATTATTCGTCTCTCTAAACTTTGCAAGATGACAATTTATTATTGCGCAACGAAACCTAGTTTGTCGCTTGAGTTTTGCGAGACGAAGGTTTTTGTTGTGCAAAAATAATATATTTTTTTTAAATTTAATTTTACGTTCTGTTTTTTAAAATTTGTAATAAAAATAAATTGCATTTTTTTTTTGGTAATAAAATTAAATTTCAATTAAAAAATGTAATGAAGAGAAAAATAATATATTTAAATTAATATAAATGTATGTACTATGTACAAGAAAAAAGTTAAAAAAGTAAGTAAAAAACTAAGAAAATAATACGGCGTAATCTACGTGGTCGTCTTGCGAAGGCGGTTGGAAGGTCTCGAGGTTGTCGACAGGCTTAGACGTCGAAGGGGCAGAGGTGTGGCCATACTCGGGTTGGAGGGGCTCGGAGGTCGACAGGGGACGAAGATCCGGGAGACGAATGCCGGACTGACTAAGGGCCTATACAATCTGTGACATCTGGCTCCTATATGAGGCGAGCTCAGTCCTAAGGTCCGCCACCTCCACAGTTAAAGCTGTCACCTGACTCTTTGACTGCGATGATGAAAGGGCTCTAGGTTCCTGCCTTCGGGCATTCCCTATTCCCCTACAATATGTCCTTGGCCTCCGCCCGAGAGTCTGATCCAAGGTCTCCGTAAGGATCTGAAACCTTGCATCCTCTGGGGAATCCACAACTCGAGCGAAGTCTCGGGATGAAGCTGGGAGGCGGACTCCTGAAGAACCAACTGTCTCTTCTCCATCATCGTCGCCTGTGTAATATAACATCAAATATTAATTATAACATTCATATAATAACCATGAAACTTGAATGCGTAATATAATAATTAAAATTGAAGAATACTTACATGAAAGGACTTGGCATGCTCATCCCCGGGTCGAACCTAAACATCGCTAAAGACATCGATCTTCGGGAATTTTGAACCCCCCTGAATAGAACAAGAGAAGAAAAATGTTAGTATGAAAAAACAAAATTAAAATTAATGACATATTAACAATTGAATTTGAAAAACTTTATTATTACCCGCCGCCGCGCCTCCATCCTATATAACAGTTAAGCCATGGTCGATTTTAACACTTCTTTATCTATTTGGGTTTGTATTAAATCATCGACACTTAAACATGATCACTTGGTATCGATCGTTTTAAAGCAATTGCACGACAGTTGTTAGTTTGCCATAGAAATCAATGTCCATACTTTCGCCTCCACCTGGGATATGGACACCGCTGTTTTACGTACATAACTTGTCATCTCGTGCAGTCCCCAAAAACTTGATGCCGTTAACATGGCAACAAGAGAATAGTTCAGCACGAATCGGGCTGAACGCCAAGTTATATAACTCTTCACTGTAAGTGGGGGAATTCGATGCTTTCAATTTATTCACCTAATATTATACAAAAACATGCACATGTTAGTTTGAGAAAATTAAATACTACAATATATATGTCAAATACAAAACACTTATAACTTACATATTCGAGAAACCACTGTGGAAACAATTCTCGGTGTTTCTTGGCATACAAATGTGATGGATGTTCAAGCTTTATCATATCTTCATGCTCATCTAAGTATGCCATTATCTCATCACAATTGTTTAGTACGAACCAATGCGCTACCTCTATGTCATTTCTGGAAAATGACACTCCTCGTATAGGATTTCCAAAGGGTCGTGCACTTTGGGCAAAAACTGAAAGTTTCTCCTTTCTCAAACCCCCATCATTATTGCGCTGAGGACGATTGAAAGTCGTCTCCACATCTTTTAAATACATCCACAGAAAGTAAGCGACTCATATTGAACCCAAGCCTCTATAATTGATCATTCGATAGTTGACAAGTAAAACGATACGATACAAATTAGTAAACATGGGCTAATGATGCATAAATAAATGATGATGATTATATAACTTTCTATTGGATACATCATGCGATAGTTGACAAGACCAGTAAGCAATGCCTCTTCGGGCAAGTGAACCATCACGTGGATCATACTTGTGAAGAAAGTTGGAGGGAATATCATCTCAAACTTGCATAGGACTTGGACAATGTCATGGCGCAACTGATTAATGTCCGTCTTTCACAACGTTCTTGCCGTCAATTGGGAAAAAAATCTACATGATTGGCTTCACTACATCTTCCGACAATAAGTGTCGAATACCCACAAGAAGTAGGCGTTGCATAAACACATGGTAGTCATGGCTCCTTAGTCCAGCAAATTTACCCATTCAACATTCACGCCACACGCGATATACGCGATATTAGAAGTATAGCCATCGAGAATTTTTACAGACGATACAAACTTTAAAAACTCTTTTTTCATTCGGTTTCATGGAAAAAAATGCAAGATACCTTCTAGCTTTATCACTGTCCTTATTCATCCATAAACCCCTCCGTATGCCCATTCTTTCCAAATCAAGACGTGCTTTGATCGTGTCTTTTGTCTTGCCCTCGATATCTAGAATGGTGCCCACCAATGTGTTAAAGACATTTTTCTCAACATGCATAACGTTAAGGTTGTGTCTCAATTTTAGTTTTGACCAATACAGGAGCTCAAAAAATATAGGTTTGTGCTTCCAGTTCATATGTGTAGAAGGTCTGGTCCGACTCACTGTTTTCCCGAATGGAGCAAAATCCAAACGGTTAAGCTGTTCCAAAATCTGATCACCAGACCATTTTCTAGGTCTGAGGCGATGCTCTGTGTTCCCGTCGAACTCTTTATCCTTATCCCGCCACTCGTGGTTCCATGGCAACCATCTCCGATGACTAAGGTAACAAACTTTTCTGGCGTGCCAACCAGATGTTACGTCATCCTTGCATACAAGGCATGCCGTATAACCCTTACTGCCCCACCCAAAAACCATTGCATATGCGGGAAAATCATTCAAAGTCCGCATAACTGCTGCCCGCAAAGTGAACATCTTCATAGTGGACTTATCGTACGTGCGCACACCGTTTGTCCATAAATCCTTTAGCTCATCAACCAACGGCCTTAAGTAAACATTGATTGATTTGCCAGGATCCTCAGTTATCAAAAGAGTCATCATCATGTATTTTTTTTCATGCATTTCCAAGGCAAGTGCTGTTCGCCATTCGGGTTAGAAGAGCTTGGACGAATTCTTGGGTAGCGGAAGTGTAGTGGAATCTGGGTGCGAGATTTGAGTTGGGAAATATCAAATCCACGGAGAAATGGGGTGAAAATACCCCCGGTTTAATCGTCAGCCTATAAATTTAAAGCCGAGATGGTTGAACCGATCTTGGACCGGCTTGGGCAGCTTAGGGCACCATGGGAGTGGGCCGTGCCACGTGCGGGGCGCATGGGCGTGGTGCAGCGCTGGGAGCGCATTGGATCTTGGCCGAGGGAATGGTCAGCGTAGCTTGGGCCTGCAATGCGTCTTGGGCAGCGATTTGAGCCTGTTCGTGCTGGGCTTGGCTTGACTGCCATACGGCGTGGGCTGTAGATTGGGCAGCCTTCTGGGCTTCCTGAGCAGCTGTTGCCAGCGCCTGGGCCTGGGCTTGGTCTTGGGTTTAGGCTGCTGCAATGGCAACGCATAAGGCCATAGTCTTCTGCCATGGAGCTGGCCCACTCCCCACTGATACGGTAGTCCCTGTGGCTGCCATGGTGGTGGTGCTCTATGGTGGCAAAGTTGCTCCTCTTGTCGCCGCGTTGAGCCTTGTGGATCGTCGTGGTGGGACTACATCCGGATCTTTGAACGTAGAAAGTTTCGTTCGTTATGGTTTCCAAATTTCTTGTCATTGTATTTTTCTTTTACGGTTATTCAAAGAATTTTATAAAAAAAATTCTAGGAAGTAAAACGTACGAAAAATCTACAAATGAATGAGAAATTAGAAGCGTTGAATGCGAGAGTCTTCTTCGAGCGTGTGAATCAAACTCTCAATGAAAGCACCAATTTGTGGATGCAAATTTCTTCCTCCTTGTTCTTGGACAAAATTGCATCTACAAAACAAACAACACCTTAGGTCAAGGCCAAGAGCCTCACGCGCCCACGATAAATGGGGGGAGGGGGCTTTGGCCTAAGAACCTCTGATGTCAAAGTTAGAATTTTGAGGGAAAAGTGCTTGGGAGAATTTAGAGAATTTAGTAAGAGTGTAGAACTTAGGTTTTGGAGAGAATGAGGGTGTTTATATATGGGTGTGGTCGGCCCCTTTGGGATGAGACGAACCGGCCACTTGGATGGTTTTTTGGGTGAGATTCATGATTTGTTAGCTAATTAATCAATTAATTAGCTAATTAATATAATTTAGAAAGGAATGATTTAGGGGGTTACCTTGTGGAGAAGATTTGATGAGGATGGATGAAATAGGTTTTGAATAAATACCTATTTTGGGAACTTTTGACTTGATTGAGGGATAATTGGCCATTGCTTGCGCGTAGAAATCTCGGTGTGTCTCGAGGGTAATCTTGTCTTTTTCATCCAAAAATCCACGTGTCGCCTCCATATTTTTCTTGATTATTTTTGGCTCCACAGTCTTCGTCGCGCAACTGTCATTTGCGCGACAAAAGAAGAAACATTCGTTGCGCAAGTTTACCATTTTTTAATTTTAATTCCCTTACTTTACAATTTATTCTTTTCAACAAATTGCGCGACGAAAACATGTATCGTCGCGCAATGCATATTTTTTACTTTTTTTTTTAATTTTATGTTTTTCTATTTTATTTATATGTATTGTAAATTTTTATTTTATTATAAATCAAAAACTCAAACCTAATTAAACATTAAATTAATTAACAAAACTAATTTACTATCCCAAATAGAAATTATAATTAATGAAAATATTAATACTCATCCACATAACATATATTTATTAATTAAATTAAATATAAAGTCCACAAAATCTTTTTTTCTTATAAAAAAAAAAAAAAAAAAAAGCAACCCTCATCAACTTCAATCTTCCCTCGCCCGCAACACATCAAACTTCAACTGCCGGAAACTTTGCTTGAAAAGCCCATCCACATAAATCCGTTGCTTCTCATCGGTTTCATGAACATCCCCACAAACCTACATTAATGCCAATAAAAATAAATTAGTAATTTAAAAAATATTACGTTTGAACAAAAATAATTGTTCATTATTTACCACAAACTTACCGATAACTCTCCCAGCATGGACTTCTTCAACTCCTCAAGGACCTTTTTCCAAGACTCAAACTCGGCAGAACAATCCTTTCACACCAAATTCCCAATGTCATACCTAAATTTGGCTTACGCCTCAGCCATATTTTTACCTTCGAAGTACGACACTTGCTTCCGTCGATACGTCTCTGATCGCACTACAAGTTTCTTTTTGCCAAAATCTTCTCTAGTATCGTCCATTGTTTTTTAAACAAATTTTTTTTGAAAACTAGGGCTCTGAAACTGTGTTTATATAGCACCAAGACACCTTTGCGCGACGAACCCATTCGTCATGCAAATCTCCATGTTCGTCGCGCAAAATGCGTCATAAATGCGCAATAAATGGGAAGGTTTTAATGTAGTCTGACCTTACTTCGCGCGACAAATATACGATATTCGTCGCGCAAAGCTGTCTTAATTGACGAACGTAGCGTCGCTCAATATATTGCGCGACGAATAAAATAATTGTAATTATAAAGTTTACGTAAACATAACATAGATATCTATGTTTACGTAAACTTTATTATTACAAACAACTATTCATAAATATTTAATACCTTAAATATTTATTCTAAAAATATTTATACTTTAAATATTTATTCTATAAATAATTAATACCTGAAATATTATTCTATAAATAATTAATACCTTAAATATTTATTCTATAAATAATTATGGGAGTTTTAACGAAACACTCCCGGTACTGTTCACTTTTAACGAAAAACCACTTTTTTACCTTTACCTGACACTATTCACTATACCTTTAAAAAGGGCTTTTCGTTAAAAGAGAAGTTTTTTTAGATTTTTCATTAGTTTTCCTAATAATTAATGCCTTAATCCATACAATTATTTTCAGCATAAGTATGATATTCATTGAAGATTGAAAACACATATAAACCGAGGATATGGTGCTTACATTAGGTCTCAATAAAAAAATCCAACTGGAATTGAAACCTAATTAAGTTCGAATACATAACTTATAAAAAATAAAAAATAAAAAATAAAAAAAACCTTAAATTTAAATATTGTCATACAAAACATAAATTTAAAACTACTATTTGGATGGTCCTAGTCCATTCCACAAGACTTCATAACGCCACCAATTGTAACCTCCTAGCTCCAACGCATCATCCATCAACTTCATCAACTGTTCGTTCGTATCATCATCAAGAGTATACTTACACTGTTACACATATATGCAAATAATTAATTCCAACATATAACTAAAAATTTCACAAACTTAGTTATTGATCCATCAACAATATACTTACTAATAGTTCATCCATCACAGCCTTCTTCACATTCCCAGGCACATCTTCCCAAGAACGCCACTCAGGAGTGGGACAATTATTCCCCATGGCTACAACAATCACATGCGCAAACTCAAAATGGTCCCTCAAATCATGCGGGTTGGCGTCACGCACACTCTCATCCTTGTTTTTATCCGCCATCCTAGCACGAAAGGAGAACATAATTGTGATCCCAGCACGAAAGGAGAACATAATTGTGAAGAATAAGGACAGTAGAAGCGCACATTTATAGGAAGGTTAGGACATTTGCGCGACGAAGGCTTTGTCGACGCAAACATCTGTATTAAATGCGGTATTGATTCCTCTGATTCACCTGTAGTAAATGGTCAAAACTGACAAGAACTTGCGCTACGAATCATTGGTCGCGCAAATGCCCCCTTTTCGTCGCGCAAGTTTTTCTCGCCAAACAAAATTACCTAGCGTTTTCTTGCTGACTTTACGTGACGCCAACAATTATTCGCCGTGTAAATTTTTTTTTCCCTATCTTTTCTATTTTGCGCGACGAAGTTTTTTTTTTTTCGTCGCGCAAGTAGGTTTTGTGTGACGAAATATTATTTGTCTCGCAAAATATCGTACAAGCTGTTTTTTTCTACTAGTGAGTATTATAATTCTTTCGAGAACAAAGGATATGCATAATTAGGATGGTATTCTATGATGTAGTTCTTCCTTCTTCTTTTTTTCTCCCATAGCATCAAGATCGAATAAACTAAACGATAACAAATGGACAACAACGAGGGAATGTGCAAATTATTACCTTATAGTTTTGTTTCTGCTAATGTGTATAATTAGAGTAGAGTAAAATATTTATTAGAATATTCAAACTCAAATGGAGAGAAAAAGCACCTCAATAAAAAAAAGTTAGAGTTAATTAAGTTTGCGATAATATCGGTGCTGGATCGGATTTAGTAATGAGTCAACGTTGTTCGGTGAGACAACATGCATAACCACTTAACATGCTAAGAATGTATTGTCACTCCTGAATTATTTTAATATGCCTTCGTTCCATCTTCACTCCATCCTCAGTTTTACTCTCTCTCTTTTTTGTTTCTGTTGAGTAAGCCCTAGCTATAGTTGCCTTGATTACGTACAGTTTGAATATTGCCTGCTGCCCTTTAATTATAATTTTATCCCTAGCTTTAGGCCTCCGGTGACATGCGTATATATTCCCATAGCTACCTCCATATGTTAATAAATTTGTGTATAATACGTGTATGTTACATATATATATATATACGTATTTTTTTTTAAATTTCGTTTTCTGTATACGTATTAATGATTCGTTAAATTGCATGTTTTTTAAAACTCTAACGTACGATACATGTAATATACACATATGTACGTACTTTTCACCTTTAAAACACATTATTATCATTTCTCAACAATACATATATATTCATGTATTTTACTTATATTTTTTTAACATATTATTGGAATAAATAAATATAAATATGTATTTTAAATAAAAATAAAGATTATAATTTAAAAAATAGCCGAATTTTTTACAGTATTAACCAATTTGTTGAATAATACAGGTACATATTTTTCACATACTACACCCGTTTTGTATTTTACTAACTATACTCTCATTTAATCCAATGTTTATCGACCGAGTGCACAGTACTTATCAGATTAGACTAACTTAGATATGTTTAGCCCCATTTTCTTTTCACGATAAAGTAATATGAACAAGGATCCTCATTGTGAGGATCTTAGGGATCTTCAAATGTTTAGGGATCCTCTTTATGTGGAAATCGTTTTAAATACTTCTATTTAAAATTAAATATAAATCGTATATGACGAAAATTAACCACACAATATACAATAAACAGAAACGAAAAAAGATCTGAAAAGAAACCTCATTAAAGTAATATGTCCGTGAAAGTTTCGGGATACCGTTACCACATAAAGTTTACATTCCCTTGACCATCCAACCGTCTTTGCGTGGAGATTCAGGATGCTTCGTTTTTAGTGGATTCTTAATAGTGCATGCCTCAACCTTATGCTTGTTCTCAATGCTTTTATTTTATTTTATCTTTTCCGTGGTAATAACTGTAAAAAGAAAAGTTAATTTTGCTTTTTTCACGTGTTATATAGGGTGGAAATATTTTATTTATTTTTATGAAATCGATGAGTCTAGTAGTGCATGCAAGCAATGCATAAATAATTTTCCCACAATTTGAAAAATAAAAAATAAAAAATTCCCCACAACAGAAACCCATAGAAAAAAACATAAAATTTTTTTAGCCAAAATTGTCTCTAAGATTTGCATAACTCTTCACTTTGGTCCCTAAGATTTGAAATCGATAGAATTGGTCCATGAGATTGTCCACCATCAATCATTTTGGTCATTTCATGAAAAATCTCCATTAAATAAGCAAAAAATAACAAAAAAACCCTTAATTTTTGTCAAATCATTTTGACCTATTGTTTATTAAATTGAGGGTATTTTTATCATTTTGGATCCTTATTTAACATAATTTTTCATGGAATGACCAAAATGATTGATGGTGGACAATCTCAGGGACCAAAGTGATGAGTTATGCAAATCTCAGGGACTATTTTGGCTAAAAAGCATAAATAATTTTCTACAATAAGTTGATAAGTTTCTACAGAGATCCTCTCCGGACCACTTCCACCAAGACCACCGGATCAAGTGATCCGGGCCTTTGAAATTTCATCCAACGGTAAAAAATTATTACAACTTTTAAGGGATCCAAACAGGTGGGTCGTTGGATGAAATTTCAAAGGCCCGGATCACTTAATCAAATGGCCTTGGTGTAAGAGATCCCGAAAGGATCTCTTTCCGTTTCTATAGTCGAATGGGCTGTATTGTTTTTTTAGTCTGCATAGATTTCACTCTATAATCAATTAACAATATAAGAGTAGCTTAATTACTTATAAGCACATGCAATATTACTTATTTTTTTCATGTGAACTTTATACACTCAACAGGCCCCTCACAAGTGGCGAATTTTCAAAAGCCAAACACGTGGACAACATAAACAGGGTGACGTGGAAGACGTGTGACCATTGAGCTTCACACAAGGGACTAATAACATAATATCCAGGTGGCAATGATAGATTGGATATGATGAGATCGGATTGTTATGTTGTAATAAGACTGGTTGTATAGGATTGCCACATAAGCAAGTTAGTTAGTACTGTGTAACAATAAATACTTTTGCAATTCCTACTAACAGATTCACTCAATAGAATCGCAAAGCTTTCACATTCTTCTGCTCATTCGATTCTCTCTACTTCTTTTGTTCTTGATTTCATTTCTGCATACTTGTATGGTACAATTCACTATTGTTATGATGGTATCGAGCCAACGATTTTTTGTGGGATACGATTGAAGATCGAAGAAGTTCTAGGTTTTTCTTTATTTGGGTGATTTTTCTTCTTGAAGTTCTGGGTTTCTTCATCTTGTTTCTTGCTATCTGTGTTGCGCTTTCATCAATTTCAACAACATTGGTTGTCATCATGCTTTATGAAACGAAGGTGGAATCCAATGAAATCTCAGGTTCTATGTTTGAGGTGTTTTTGGGTTAAAGTAGTTAATTCTTGAAGAAAAATTTGAATTGTTGAAGGTTGTATACAATTGTGAAGGCCAATGCCATTTTAGAGTGATTTAGATCTTGAATTTTTACTGAGTAGTTGAAGAAAAGGCCAATGCCATATGCTTAGTAGTTGATTGAATCCAAAGGCTAAAGGCAGTGATTTGTAAAGATAGTACATTCAGTAATTGAAGATTATATTATGTTGGGTGTTGATTTCTTGAATTCATCAGTATGTTGGTTCAGTTTCATTTTCATTCGAAATCTGCATAAAAGATTGTTTCTTGATAAATTCTTGATATGGGGTCTTTATCTATTAAGATTGAAAGTTTGCTAGGGATGTTAACAATTAAACTTAGTGATCATAATTACACTAAGTGGTCATTTCAATTCAAGTATGTGCTGAAAGAATATAATTTTTTTGATCATTTTGATGGATCTGCCTTTTCAAGAATGGGAAACAAGAGATATGGCTTTGCTAAGTCTACTAATTGGTACATTGACTGATGACGTTATTGAACATATGATTGGTCGTAAGAATGCAGCAGAGGCTTGGTCTAATCTTGAAAAGAGGTATGCTTCAGTTTCTAAAACAGGGATTACTTACAAACTAAACTTCATACAGTACAAAGGGAGAAGATTCAGTGGATAAATATCTCATAAGGATTAAGTCCATAAGGGATAGTTAACTGCTGCTGGAGAATACATTTTAGACAATGATATGATGATTGCTGCTTTAGCAGGACTTCCCAAAAAGTATGCCCACAATTAGGACTGTATTCTTGCAAGATAATCAACAGTTTCAATGAAGGAGTTTCGAGCACTTTTATTAGGTGCTGAAAGGGAAAATGATATGGTTTTAAACACTTTGACTCAGAATTTATCATCTTTGTACATGCAAGACTCATCTAGTGGTGTGAGTTCTTCTTGGTTCAATAATGGAGCCTCAAGTTCTAATTCATTTGAAATATAATCATCTACATGAGGTAGAATTCAGCAAGTACCATATGGCAGTCAACAAATGCCTGGTTTTCCACAAGCACATATGAGACAGTCTTCATTTGGTCCTAATAATGGTTTTGGTGGTACTATGGAGCAGTCTACTGAGTCTTTGCCTAGACAACAACCACCACCAAACTATAATGAGGTACAACAAAGGTTCGATGATGGAGGACAGAGATGAAATAGAGGTTATAGGTCAAATTACAAAAGAAGATGTTTAAATAATTTCAGGCAGAATAATGGTTGGACATGGAATATTGAGTTAAGGACAACTTTTCATCCTGAGTGTCAAATTTGTCAAAGAAGAGAACATACAGCCCTTAATTATTTCTATAGAAGTTCACAAGGTCTACCTCAGGGTTACAATATTGAATGTTAAATCTGTGGAAAAATAGGCCATATAACTCTGGAATGCTATCACAACTGTAATTACTCATATCAACCTTCAAGTCCTCCAACTTCAATGGTTCAATCTCTTGCACCAACCTATCCTATTCAACCTTAAGCTCACTATTCCTATCAAATCCCACCTCTTGCAACACATATAATTCAATCCATTATACCAGTACCTGAGATGTAGTATCAAGTTTAATTCTCAATGAATGGCATGGCTACTCAAGCTTCACTTTCATATTTCAAATCCTACGTCATAGATCATAGATACATGAGCTTCACACCATATGACCTATGATATTGCAAGTCTTAATCAAGTCACTATATTTGAAGGTTCAAAGAAGATAAAAAGAGGCAATGGCCAAGGTTTGCCTATCAAAAACATTGGTTCATCAATTGTTAAAACTCTTTCTCACTCTATTATATTGAAGAATGTGTTACATGTACTATCAATTGCTGTGAATCTCATGTCTGCGAAGCAATTATGTAAAGATGACATATGTTGGTTTTTCTGTGATGACACCTATTTCTTTATGTAAGACAAGGTGACAAGGTGACAAGGGAGATTTTGTACAAAGGAAAGAGTAGACCGCAAGAGTTGCTTCAGATTCATGTTGCACCATTTCAGATTCCAAATGCTTTTGTTGGACAGTTAGTAAAGTCATCATTGTGGCATCAAAGGTTGAGGCACCCTACAAATGAAGTATTGGCAGTTATGTTAGCTAAGTCCCAGATTCCTTTCTCTTTTGATAGTAAACATGCAATGTATACTGATTGTATCCATGGAAAGATTACTAAGAAACCTTTCTTTAGCGAATCATCTAGGTGCATTTTACCCTTTGATAGGATTTACACAGATGTATGGGGACCTGCCTCTGTAAAGTCAATAGAAGGGTATATGTACTATGTTGTTTTTGTTGATGATTGTACCAAATATGTGTGGATTTTCCCACTCTTTAATAAATCAGAAATATTTTTAGTTTTTGTCAAGTTCTACAAGTATATTGAAGTACAATTTGGTATATCTATTAAGTCATTACAGTCAGATGGTGGAGGTGAATTTACCAATAATTATTTCAAAGATTTTTTATAGTTAAAAGGAATGACACATAGGATCTTTTGTCTTTACATTCCTCAACATAATGGCTTGGCAGAAATGAGACATCGCCATATAGTTGAGACAACAATTACTTTGATGAATGCAGCTGGTTTGTCTCAAGAATTTTGGTATCACTCATGAGCTCATGCTATGTATTTGATAAATAGGATAGGATGCAAGGCTTTACAAATGAATTCTCCATTCTTTGTTTTATTTGACAAACATCCATCTTGACAAGATTTAAAAAATCTTTGGGAGTGCAGTGTATCCATACTTAAGGCATTACAATTCTAGTAAATTCCAACCAAGGACCTCAGTGTGTATTTTTGGGATATGCTTCTAGATATAAAGGAGCTTTGTGCTATAACTTACAGTCTAAGAAACTCATTTTGTCAAGACATGATGTTCATGATGAATCATTGTTTCCTGCAAAATCTATCAATGGATCTGGTATCACTCAAGCACAACAATATGTTATATCAGCCCCAATAGTTCTTCAACTGCAAATACCTGCTACATGTTCCAGGGTTGATAACACCGATGAGATTTTTGTCACTCATGGTTTATCAGTGCAAGGGAGTCATAGTACTGAGACTGTTTCTGCATCTCCTATACAAGCAACAGTGCAAGAACACGAATCCGAATCAATTGGGTCTTCAAACTCTCCTCTAGTACAAAATCATTATCAACCCTTGCTACCTATCTTGGATCCTGCACATCTTGAGGTACTACTTCCAATTTCACTATCTGATAATGATGAGTTTATGCAGTCTTTGATCCTTAATATACCTCAAACATATAACATGCAAACAAGGTTGCAATCTGGAACAATTGACATAAAAGACTATTTTACCTATTATTCTTCAGTTCCTGAGTTGCAATCTCTCAAGATTGAAGATGGACCTATGTGTTATGCTGGTTTTTCGTGATTATGAAGAACCTAAGACCTTTAGAGTTGCTGCAAAGATTCAAATTGGCAAAATGCTATGCATGAGGAGTTTGATGCCTTAAAGGCTCAAGGTACTTGGACTTTGGAACCTCTACCAAGTAATAGATTTGTGATTGGGAGTCTATAAATTGAAGAAAATCCTGATGGAGTATATCAAGGTTCAAAGCTAGGTTGGTTTCTTAGGGATATACTCAAGAACATGGCTTGGATTATTCAGAGACCTTTAGTCCTGTAGTAAGACATACTACAATAAGATTGATCCTTGCACTAGCTACAAGTCACAAATGGGAACTTAGGCAATTGGATATCAAAAATGTATTCTTGCATGGTGAATTACAAGAAGAGATTTACATGAAGCAACCACAAGGCTTTGTTGATCCAAAGTGTCCAAATCATGTGTGTAAGCTAGTTAAGTATCTATATAGACTAAACAAGCCCCAAGGGCTTGGAATTCAAAGTTCATAGGTGTACTTCCTTCTTTGGGATTTGTTGCTTCTCAGTCAGATACAAGTCTCTTTGCTAAGATTGATGGTCTGGATATTATCATACTACTTTTATATGTAGATGATATCATATTGACAGGTTCTAACACTAGTAAACTGCAAGTTGTTGTTACTCAACTTGGAGAAATCTTTGATTTAAAGGATATAGGCAAGTTCATTTATTTTTTGGGTGTTACAGATTCAATACAAAAGTAGTGGAAATCTGTTTATTAGTCAAGCTAAGTATGCTAAAGAACTTATCAAGAAGGCAGGGATGGAAGCTTGTAAGCTTGCACCAACTCCATCTAAACCACACACTCAACTACTAGTATTTAAGGGTGAGCCATCGTCAGATCCTAGTGTTTATCGCAATATTGTAGGAGCTTTACAATACTTACCTTTACAAGACCGGATATAGCTTACTCAGTCAATGTTGTGTGTCAATACATGACCAATCCAACAGAAGCTCACATGTTCTTGGTTAAAAGGATATTAAGATACTTTCAAGGATTAATTGAGTGTGGTATTATATTTTATGCATATTCTAGAAATCATATATCAGTTTATTCATATGCAGATTGGGCTGCTGACATAAACGCTAGAAGATCAATCACAGGTTATGTTGTGTTTCTAGGTTCAAATCCTATTCTAAAAAGCAATCATCAGTTTCTAGAAGTTCCACATAAGCTGAGTATAAAGCCTTAAGCTAATTGTGCAGCTGATGTGTGCTGGATAAGGTCAGTATTGAAGGATCTGCATGTATACTTAAACTCTCATCCATCTCTACATTGTGACAATTTATCAGCTCTTGCCCTTAATACTAATCCAGTTTTCCATTCACGAATCAAGCATCTGGACACTGATTATCATTTCATAGAAGGATATAAGTACGCATTATGTCTCAACAGATGATCAAGTAGCTGATGTTCTTACAAAGCGATTGCACAGTCCTGTTTTTGTAAAACATTGTATCATCTCAGTCTAGGACATCCCAGCTGAGATTGAGGGGGAGTAATAACAGAATATCCAGGTGGCAATGATAGATTGGATAGGATGAGATTAGGTTGTTATGTTGTAATAAGATTGGTTGTATATGATTGCCACATAAGCAAGTTAGTTAGTATTGTGCAACAATAAATATTGTTTCAATTCCTGCTAACAGATTCATTCAATACATTCACAAAGCTTTTCACATTCTTTCGCTCATTCGATTCTCTCTGATTCTTTTGTTCTTGATTTCATTTCTGCATACTTGTATGGTTCAATCACTGTTGTTATGAGGGACAACCTGCTCTGATACCATGAAGAAAGATGAGGTTACCGTAAAATCAATGGGCAATATGGAGAGTAACCCAATTACTTATAAGCACATGCAATGCCCCTTGTTTGCCAGATTTGGGATTCATACTCTCAGCACGCCCCCTCAAGTGTGGCTAATTTCAAGCCAAACACGTGAGCAACACAAATTAGGTGACATATAGCACGTGTTGCCATTGAGTTTACATGAGAGACAACATGCTTTGATGTCATGAAGAAAGTTGAGGTTCCACCATAAAATCATTTGGCAATATAAGGCAATATGAGGAGTAGTCCAATCGCTTATAAGCACAAGCAATGCCCTTTGTTTCCCCGACGTAAAATTCATACTCTCAATAGTAGTTGCATAAGTAATTTTTATGGACATACATATTAATGAATAGATACACGCAAGACATAATATAAATAGATAAGTAACATCATCTTCCGAAAAAAAAAAAAATTCAGTTTATAGCATCTAAGATATATGATGATAAAGAAGGGACTAACTACAATACATACATATAGTTAATATGATCACCAAATGGTCATATATAATTCATGGGAATATATATGATCCCCACACGGTCATATATAATTCATAGGAATATATATTTTATACAATCACCATCTGACCATCGAAATAATGATTGTATTAAATATATGTACATAATTGTAGCCAAATCTGATAAAGCAATGTTATTTTCTTAAAACATTAAACAATGAGTGTTCTAATCTTTTTTTTTTCACTTTCTAATGAAGGATTTGCACACAACATTTAGCCTTTGCAAATGTGGTTAACAGCTGGACGAAAAAACAAATAACTTTGTTAAAACTTGTACTTTGAATATAATGCCTATCACTATTCTTCATAATTTACGTTATGAAGCGTCATATTCTCCATAAACCCTCCTATAAGCAATGACAATGTGGCCTTAATCTACCCAAAAAAGGATAAGTCCTCCCACTATATATAGAGGGGAATTAACTTCGTTCCTCATTTGTTGAGGTAGAGTTCCTCTTCAATTTATTTCGTACACGAAACTTCCAACTTATGATCGGATTCGTTAATATTATAAATGTAAAGATCATCTTGCAAAAAATCAATAAAATAAGAGACCTTTAGTAATCAAATTTTACAAAAACAAATGGACGGATTCGGTAAAAAATATTATGAACCGTGTATTTATCTACTACTGTTGATTCACTAAACGACCTTATTAGTTTTAATTAATTTTTTTGTAAAGATGATCTTTTACCAAGTGATTTATAATATAAACGGTTTCGATTATAAATATGAAATTATGTGAATTGAACACAAAATAAATTGAGGATCTTCTCCTCAATCTAAGCAGGCAAACTCCTCTTAAAAGGGGGCAGAGAGATATTTTTGGTGTTGAGACAGAGAGAAAGAGAGATTAATTTGGCTTGGGTAGTAATTTGTCAAATTTGATGGAGCTAGCACTCACTCAATTTATAAAAGGCAAAAAGACAAAAGGTGGGGTATTTTTTGAATTTAGGAGACAAAATCTTTGATTTTGTGGGAAGATTGTCTTTGTTTGGTCCTTTTTTTTTATAATTTTGGTTTCTGCTTTAAGGTTGGTAGAATGTATATGTATCAGATGCATGCTAGTGATCATGATTCATGAGAGAGAGAGAGAGTAGTGTTTTGTTTTTGGAAGAGAACAGCTTGCTCCCAAGGAATAGTGAAGATCATGAGGTCAGTCTGTCCCCACATCAATAATTGTAGAATAATATGATAGCTTGGATTAGGGTTTTTTTTAGCTTGCTGATCTTTAAACTTTCTTTTTTGACCTGGTCATTAAGAATATTATGATTGCTCCGATTGTAAGTTTTTTTTTTTTTTTTCCCTCGATTATGTTAGAGGGCTTCGAAGTTGTGATCTATTCTCATTTCAACCATTTTTTTTATTGTGTTTGTCCTAAAATCGCATCAGACATATACAGATTGAGAATTACATTCTCTTGTTAGTTAAGCTAATTTTATGACACAACGTGACAATAAGAAGAAAATCAAATGATAACCTTTGAGATTATAGAAATTTTGAGTCTATCAGAAGCAAGAGAAAACTCTTTGAAAGATAACATCGATAACATCATCTCAGCCCTAAACTTGATATGAATCATAATTAGAAGGATAGTACGACAATATCCTCAAAACTTAAATTCCCATTTGAACACAATAACACTGGATTTTGACTTAAAAACCTCATAGACCTCTGCAAAGCGGTTTGATTAGTGGTGTCATTCTATGCAAAACGACATTATTATATATGAGACCACATCGGTGCTTGATGCCTAATATGCAATGTTTGGACCTTGTTGTCAATTTTGCGTTTTTCAAACTGTTCTTCGAGCCAGTGTTACCATATGTTATATATCACTCTAAGAACATTATTGATTTTTGTTTCCATCAAACAAAGTCACATGAATTCGATTGGAACCAAAAACTGAAAATCTCCTTTGGCTGGCTTTGAGTAAATTTTCATTCTTTCTTTCGTTCTCTTTTCTTGCCCACAGCTGTAAAGTTTAAAAGACAAAGAAAGGAGAGGACCATTGAGGACCGTGGGGCTCAGTCTTTGCAACACACACATGCATGACACACATAGCTAGCTCGATGTCACAGCCAGGGGCTGCCTTTATTCTTTGTAGAAGATGGAAACAATTTCCATTTCCATAGGCTCACTGTACCATTAAAACATGCAAGTGCTGCTTTATATGGCCACTGCCATCTTCACCTCTTGCATAATTAAATGATCCCTTTTGACTGAAATACTCTCCCCAAAAAGAAAAAGAAAAAAAGAAAAGTACGTATGATCCTCAACCCTCAATTATATCTCCATCGAGTATGAACTTTGACATTGGAGAACCACATTTCAATGAGGCTTCATGTAATCAAGGAACTAATGAGTCCAGAAGAATTGGTGATCCCTACAGTACTATAATCTAAAATATTCACATAATCTGTATCTTTATTATTGCTCAAGACATCACAAGTGTGATGCATGCACAGTTGTTGATGAATGTTATATATAATAGAGAGAGAAAAAGCAGAATATATAAGAAAGAAAATGGATACGCAAATTGAAAGTGGTGGTCATATGGGAGTATTATCTTAATTTTGAAGCCATTATTCAAAATGATTATATGCAATAGTCACATTGACATTTGTAACTTAGATATTAGATATTGACAAATTAATATTCTTCAAGAGATTTAGTCTCCATGCTCGCTATTAGAAGGAGGGTGTGAGTTTAAATCTCATGAATAATGACTTGTTGTGTCGTTGAATATAAAAGAAGAATAGTATACATAAAAGAACATGTTTCTAAATGAGATCCAATTGTTTCTGATTAAAAAATTCATTGTTATTAGCACCAAAAATAAGTTTACGCAATTATAAGTATTTCAATTATTATGCAATTATATTTCTCTTTCTGAATAAGATAATTGAGTAAACTTATTTTTGGTGCTAATAACAATGAATTTTTTAATCAGAACCAATGATTCAATTTCCATATTTTTTCATCAATACCCTAACTCTTCAATCATTTAAGTGAAGCCAAATGATGCGGGACATTTTTGCTGGTTGTAATGAAATAATTTTGTAAAATTGGCACAACAGTTGGTAACCCTAGCAAGAATTAATGTTACTATACAATAACTTTATAGTCAAATATTTTTACGATAGTTAAGCTAATCCTTATATTATACACTACAAGATCTTATAATAAAACTCGACCTGTGCAATTTCATGCAAACATAATTATTCACAGTTAACTATATATGCATGTTCTTTCTTAAACCTTTCGACAAACAATAATTCATGAAAAACCCTAGCTAGTATTACACACACGTAATCACAACCACAAAAGACTACTAGGTCTCGATGACATTGAGCAACTTGTTATATAATTTGTTTCACACATTCATTCACGAGATAAGATCAAGAATCAATGACCTACATCCATACATATACAAGGTTTGTTTTTCACTGCCCAAAATGCCAAAGGAGATGAGGAAGCTGATCGATTCAGCGTGACCAAATGGCCCCTTGAGATCAGAAATGGAGGCCCCAAAAACCACTGTCAACCAGCAGCAGCATGCAGCAGCCTGCATATATATATATATATAGCACATCCAATGCGTGACCCGAATTATTGTGCCAATGTCCTACCCTTCTTCACATCTCTATCTTCTGTTAAACAGTTAATATTGACGCTGCAAATATCGGCATCCGATGTCCTTGTCTTCACTTGCATTATTCAAAGTGGCCACACCACCAAAATCTCATCAAATGTTGCCAAAAACACAAACCAATTCAACGTCGTAAAAAAAAATTCGGTCTTTTTGATTTTTTTTTTTTTTTTTAGTCATTCGCTTGTTTATGGCTACATGATTAAATAGAGAAACAGAAACAAGCAAGAGTGGAAGCAAACAGTGTGAAGATCATTTTTCGTAATTTAAAATGGTAAAAAATGGAAAGTAGAAAGTCATGATGAGTTTTGTACAATAGTATTCATGAAAATGTGAAGACATGATCCAAATGTACATCTTTGCTTTCATGCTATACCTAACACGTTGTTGGTTCTACCAAGTTAATTCATTGAGAAAGGCTTTAATTTATGAGCAGAGCTAGCTAGCTCAGAGATACGTACTAATTGAAGTGAAGGAGCTTCCAAGCTGTTCATGGCCACTTGCTTTGTTACTATATTTAATGAGTTTCATGTTCTTTGATTCAATAAGTAGTGGAAGTTGGTGAAACATTACACACCAAAATCTTCTAAGTGGGACCTTTATGTAATTATGCAAATCTTCTTCAAATGGACCCCAAATGGCTGCGCCAAGTGTCGTTCACATACTTCACATTTATATATATACAGAGAGAGAGAGAGAGAGAGGAAATTGACATGCAGCATTCTTTACGTATAAGAAACATTTAGATATGCATGGTTCATGGACCATGCATGGTTGAATTTGTATTTTCAATGAAAATGGTTACTGTACTAGGATTTATTTACCAACCCTATGTACATATTGAAAATGGTTTTTGACCACAAGTGCAAATATAACCATAAAAACTAGTGCATTCTTACATATTGTTGAGAAAGGTTATTCATGTCAAGTAACTAAATCATAATTTAAATAACTTGTAAAAAACAAGAATAACTTTTTTTTAAAATTTGTTATTAATAAGAAGAGGGGAAGGTTCTAAACTGTTACAATAATTTAGGAGAGAGGGGGTTTTAAACCCCGGACGCATTGGTGGAAACTCAACATCCTATCTACTAGGATATTAGACCACATGCCGAAAGAGAAAACAAGAATAATTTAATTTGTGATCTTTTTTTTATCCTATATGTGCATTTAAGTATGAAAATTGAGCTGTACATTTAAATATATGTAAACACAAGTTACACAAAACACTAAAATGGATATATGTATTTCTACACAAAGACATTAGACATGAGTTGGTAACTTGGTATCAATATGAAACAACTACTTTAAAATAGGCAAAAGATAGTTTCACTGATTGTACACAAACTTGTTTTCATCCATGAAACGGCAAACAAAGGTTTTCCCAGCAACTAGAATTTTTTCATGTTACTACGCGCTATCCCTTTCATCACATGATTTTGATAATCAATACTTTCTTTTCATCAAAAATTTTCTTATCTTCTAATGTATAACATACATTGTATGAATATTGATGTGCTACTAAGGATCTAATAACTAAAAATCAAGGCGCATAGTAGAAAAATCTCATTTTCGATTGAGTTAAATGAGGGCAAATACTATGCTAGCTCCGCGAGTGTATAACATGTATCAGAGCAATCGAAAGCTAAAATTTACAGCTTCAGACTCAACGGCCAAAGATCTCAAGATATACTTTACACCGCTGCATGGTAGAAACTCGTCTTTCATTTGAGTTAAGTGAGGGTAAAGACCAATGGTCCCAACTTGTTCTTGTGCAGAGGAGGTGAGATTTATTACAGAGTCAAAATGGGGTACCTTTTGGGGCTCCAGAGTCCCTTTAGAGAGTCAGAAGAAAAGGACAAGAGAAGTTTTAGAGGTTTGGAGGGCATGTCCCATATCTGTGAAACTTGGCTGCCAACCTGCAAGCATGTCTGGTTTCTCAGACAAAGATTTGGGTATCTTTTGACAGGCTGAGAGTTTAGCACACCCTATCAACAAATGTTTCAAAGGGTATTGGACTTTGGAAATTCTAAGTTATGGTCTTTGTGGTAAAAGGTGTTAGGTGAGTACTTCTAATGCCCTATCCCATACAAGGCCCACTAGTTTTTGGTATTACATTTTTCTTGGGTCCACATGGATTAAATTGACAACTATTTTCTTGTATACCTTCATTAATTTTACTCCCAACTTAATTTTAAGACATTAAGAGCATGTCCAATGTCAAAAAGTTCAAATAAGCATTAACGTTAAAAAAAGATAACAACTGTGTTTTTGAACCGAAATATCAACTCCGATTTAGCATGACCTGGATTGATAGCTATCACCTTTACTGCCAAAAATGACCAATAATTCTTTGACAATACAAAATTTTAGCATTCAGTGGTTATTTAAAACGTTATCAAGGCTCTGATACCTGTCATAATTTACCCTAAACCTTATGATAAAAACTTAAATGGTACATTTATAAGAGCGCAAACTCTAATGATGTAATACTAGTTCATGGGCATTACCAATTCCGTTATTCCTACAACAAAATGGATTTTACATTCTTAAGGTGAGGGAAGGACTCCAAGGACCACATAGAGACCATGCGTTTACTTCAAATAGCAGTGCCCAATTGGGATCTTGTTATCAAGATCATATGGGGTGATAATGTGATATAGACAACACGGTTGTAATGTTTGTATTTTGTAATGTTGATAGACAGTTGGATTCCAGAGGCATGTAAACTTTTAACAACGTTAAAACCATCTATATGTAATATGTTATGCGTATCATACATATCTATGTTATCGTATGTATGTATGTATGTGTTGGAATGACTCTTCTTTTCAGACTTTAGTTCATCACTATCTCAGGGAAGCAAAGAGCTCATACTCACACCCTGCACATCCAAAACGATATAAATTACTTGGCCCACTTTTTTTCCAAGAAAAACAGAAGCCCGTGACTATTGTCATAGATTTTATAGTACGCCAATCAAAGTTGGTACGCCATTAATTATTTCCTTTGAAAGGACAAATAGAAAAAGAAAACTAAATAACATTATAGAACGAGTTTCAATCATTGATGATATGTTTATACTTGAAAGGAAGGAAGTCGTGAATCGACAAAGTCTTGAATACAAAAGAGATTAAATGTGAATGAGATCACTTGCTCTCCCTTAATCAATTTAATTCCTCGTTTTTCAAGAATTGAGTTAACCTTTTTATGTGAAAAATCAAACGCTAGAATAATTACAATAACTATGTATTCGTTAACAAATGAGAATTCATGAATCAGAAATACTTCCGCACTCATTTCAAGTATCACGAGACTGTAAAGGAAAATGACTTACTACCTACAACTCTGATGATAAAACATTTCATATCTGCATACATGACAAGAGCTCCAATTTAGGCCACTAGTAGAGCCATTGATGACTCACAAATATGAAGCTTTCTTTTCTCATTTCTAAATAATTGTGGTAAACCTACTACCAGAATGTGAGCTTTCAACCAAAGCCACTCAATCTAGTTATTTTCTGACTAAATGATACTTTCATTCCCTATGCTAAATATTAGTGTTATTGTAGCATGTAAAAGTCTAACTACGAGAATGTGAGGATCCAACTCAAAACCTATTAACAACGAGTAGAGAGGCCTAAGATCGCTTAAGCATTTATGTAAGGCTTGTCCATAAGTGTTTTTAAATAACTAAAAACCCTTTTAAATTACCAAAAATGCTTTTGACAAGTTTGTTAGAGAAAAAAAAAATTGTTCATATGTTAAAAAAACACTTGAAGTGCTTTCTAGTAGAAGCAAGTGCTATGTGATTCTTTAGGAATTACCAGCAAATGAGTCTGCCCGATGCCACGGGCTTTAAACTATGCTAAATGTGTGGAATATATTAAAATTTATTTACATCTTTTTGTTCAATAAGGAACAAAATATGGGTGTGCTTCTTTGAGGACATTAGTTAGATGCATGTCTTCAAAGAGGCCCATTTTCTAGCGGATGCTCTCACTAGTGTTGGTTTCTCGGTAAATGATTTCCATGTTTGGGATAAAACTATTTCGATGGCTGCTCGTCCAGTCTTTCCATTTGATTGTACTCAAACGAGTTGTCCTATGAGCTTTTCTCTTTTATATATATAGGCGTCACATAATACATTACATAGCAAACTTTGAGGATTACGTTGTTCATATAGATATAACCTCCATATCAAAATCTATTTACATCTATGTTCAATAAGGAATATAGAGCTCCTGATCCACACACGAATCTGTTCGTCCCTTAATACTAAAACACCACCAATCAAATAATCAATTTCGTGAAAAAAAATTCTGGAGCCATAACAAAAAAATAAAAATAAAAACACGAAAGTAAAGGAGCAAAAAGAACAAACCTGAGCACACTGTAAATCATGACTCGAAACTTCCAAAATCAGTGTAAAAGAAGTGGGCGAGTTTAATCTGCACCAGAAAATTCCACCATCTTTAACAAACAATTATTTCAAGAAAACAAAGCAATTACCATTAAAAAATGTACATAGAGCGGGCGAGTTCATTATTGGAATTGCATAAGCATTTTTATTTTTTAATTATAAACCCAACAATTTCAAACTTTCATATAAATATGCAACGAGTAAAAACAATTAAAAAGTAAAGATTGTCCATAATACCTGTCAACTTTCATTTGATTGTTCTAATATTCCCCAAGAATATTGATATTCCACTGCTGAAAACATTGAGTTTGTTAAAGTGATTTGATTTTTTGGAATTTATATTAGAAAGATAATGAAATGAAAGTCTAATTGGCATAATATTTTTCAGAAAGTTGCTTTCTTATAACCAGTATGTAGAATATGTTTCAGTGCCATGATCACTGAGTTCTTTTCTTCTTTAAGCAATAAGTAATTACTGTTGCACATTATAACACGATTATAATTAAGCACAGAACTGACTCTTTCCCCATTGTCTATGTGAATATTCTCATACATACTCAAACCAGAAGGTGGTTATAAGCTTAGGCGAAGCGACGATTCATCGCATCTATCCTGAACATAAATTTCTGATGGCGGATCCAAACTGGTTCTTCAGGATGTCGCTTTTGAACAACTGTGTTTGGAGCTCCCCTGATCTTTTGGTGGATGATATCAGGGGGAGCTCCATACACATTCCTGATCTTGCGGTCGTGACTGTAAAAAACCAGTCTCCTCTTTTTCATTGTAAATTTCATCAAGTGAATCTTTTTATTTCCTTTTTTCACACCGGCTGCCACCTTTCACCAAATTAGACTCTCTCACGAATTACAACAGTATTCAAACTTGTCTCCTTTTTCTTCTCAATAAAATTCACCAATTTTCTGCGTGTTTTGTTTCAATGGAGCCTACTGAAACATCTCTAACGAAAGAGAAACAATGACTCCAAACATATATCTTATATTATTCCAAGTGACAAGTGACATATCTAATTATCTTCCGAATCTACTATATATCCTATTACAAATATGCTAAGTATTTAGACTCACTACATTTTTCTATGAAACTCAAATTTCATAGGCTAAATCCAAGTCCAATATAATCAAACTTAAACAAAGGTTTAAAGTCGAAACTGGGCATAATCAAAATTGTACCAAAACTCTGGGAGATTGAGTAAGGGCAACGACGACTCTGTTGAATGAACAGGGAGGTCGACAGCTCTGCTTTTTCCGCTTCAGGTGTTTGCTGTCACAAGGAGAGGATGACAACTCAATACCAGATGACCACACATGCCCTACGTACAGGGCCAAATTCATCATTTGAATGTGTGAGTTGGAAAGCTGTCATTTCACTGTTCGTGGACGGTGTTTTCAAAATTGCTTTTGGTATGGAAGAATTTCCAAGTGCTTTCTCAACAAGCATTATACTTGTATCACATTTTTCGATGCTCTTGCTGTGCTTTTTACCAAAACATTTCCAATTTGAAAGGCCTTTTCTACGACCATAACCCTTCCATGCAGCTTCCAATTCTCTCGAGTCTAAACCATACAAATCCTTTTGAAGAAGAAAATGAAAAACGATCAGCAGGTTTGGCAACAAAACATCCTAACACTCAAAGACGATATATACGCAGCAATTTTGCAAAAACAATACTTGGTTCAACCCTGACGACTGCAACAAAAGCTACACGTTTTGCTTCAAATTAACTCCCACAACAAAAACAGATGCTATCTCTCCTCAGGACAGCATAGCACAAAATAAATTCGCATCCACAGTATAGGGAGGGATTAGTATTGGCAGTAAGCCCAGCAAATAAACACGTCCCACAAAGTAAACTGAAGTCAATTATCTCGTTGAAATCTTTGCAAGATCGATTTCAGAGCTCAGTTTACCCAATTGGATCATCCTCCTCGCATATGTGCACCTAATTCCCCAAACTGGTCATCGGCTTCTACTGTATCCTCAGAAAGGCGCACTGCGTCCAGCTTCTGTTTCAGGACTTCTATGGCGTTGAGGAGTAGCTGAGCAGCTTTAATTGCACCGGTAGATTCCACTGTGAATATAAAGCTATCTTCCCTTGCACTGATATCCACAAGCCCAGACTTCCCCATAGCTTCTGCTTTCTTGATCACTTCATCGTCATAAGTATATGCTTCAGAATCAACTACCACGACCTTTCAAAAGGAAAAGTTCATAAAGAACAAAGAATTTTAGAAAGGCCACAAGTTAGCTGATGATGCATAATTGAAGCACTGATAATACAATGGCATCAGGCAGACTTTTATCGACTACTATTTGTTTTTGTTCATTTTATTAGAAATGCATAATTAAGCCTGATAAAGTTTGTACGGCCAAAATACAAAGATGAATTAAACAAGGCAGCTGGAATCCGAATCTACTAACATCATCCTTCCATTATATTAGTACCCAGCTATCTGGATATACAGAAAAATGTTTCAAACGCACACCAAATAATTGGGCAGGAGCATCAACCAGTTAAATTCGACCTCAACCATAAAATGCACCGAAAATTAAACTGAATCATTCTATGCTAAGTAGTAAAGAACTGTCAGTTTGAGATCAAGTGCCCCATTATGTGATGTTGATTTCATGCTAAAATTCTGTTTCATGACATAATTTGAATATGGCTCTATTCAAGATGATATATCCCAAATAAAACAGCCTTATCCTCTCCGCTCTCTGATTCCAGCTACACTTTGTATAAACCCACAAAACCTATGATGCAGGATAGAGTTGGGCAGCGGAAATTCGATAGTTTAGCGGATGCAAAAACAAATAAAACTTAAATTAAACAACAATCAAGGATAACTGGAGTCGCTCCAGGGGCATCACACCCGTTCTTGGGCTCTCACCAAGAATTTTGGCATCTCACCAAAACAATCCCATCATAGGATAAGAATTCCAATCTCTGGAAAACAAAACTTTTGCATTCATAAACTCTTCATTCCTCGATGTGAATTACCAAGGGGGTTTTTATAAAGGTTTAAACCTAAAGAAATAAAAATTATACTTATTGTAGGAAATAAATCTTAATCAAACTGAAAAAAATCATAATCCTCATAAAAGTAGGAAATCAAACGACTAAAACCCTAGATATTAAAATACTAAAACCCTAGAGAATAAAAGACTAAGACACCCAATTTAGGGAAAGCCTTCACTTTCGTTCCACATTAACTTAGCAACATGAACTAGAACTTCAAAACTAGGAGGGTTCCTCAAATCCAATAACCACCAGTATCTTCATCCAAGAAATCACATGTTTCTGGAAACAGAATATTCGAGTTCCTGGAAGCTAACATTTTAAAGGCAACCTACTACTCATCCCGTGATGTAACAACTGACCCGGAATGTCTGCAACCTACTTTAAGCAAAAAAGACTGGAGATGGGCTCATCCTTTGAGCAATCTCCTCGTCTCATGAGTTAAACAGCAACAATATGAGATGCAATAACAGATTTCAGCAAATAAACAGTTGATAGCCAGTAATTACTTAGTTAAATATCAAATCCAAATGGTGCAAAAGTGAACTAGATTACTCCTGAGAAAGGAAAAAAATGCTATAAAACGGCGTGCTATAAGAGGACGTACCAATTAAAAACAGACATGCAGGGTCCAGACCACTGAGAAAAAGAACATAGTGGCTCTACTGAAGAATTGTTAGCACAAATACAACAATTCAATCTTATGGAAACTCTTTACCCTCATGTTAATTGCTTAAATATGGTTAAAACCCCCTAAATACAATTGAATAAGTGTCCATCATGTCCTTCTATCTATCCTGATATATATTTCTTCAGGGGAAAACAAAACATAACTTCTTAAGCTCCCTTGATGACACCTCATAGAGGTTCCCCATCATTTCAATGCAGTACAGCCTATTGAATGATTTTGTTAAAATTTAACAGGATATCACGTTTAGTTTCATAAGGTAAAACAGCCAGTCATACATATTATAGGTGACCTATGACTCATCAAGAGCAAACAATTCGCATTTAGCGCCAGATAATGCACTTACAAAAATGAAAAACCATATATTAAAATTTTGCTCCCATCTTCCATTTCGCTTAAAAAGCACCAAAAGTTCTCTGACTACTTAAGTAATACTTCATTATATGTGTACTTATAAACAGAACAGCTGGGACAACAAAGAAGCAACTAAATGATGCTTATAAAATAAAAACTACCAATTCGACGAATCAGATAACCAGCAGCATCCCAAATGCTTTAAACCAACAGTCACAAACTCTAACATGCACTGAAACTATCATGTCCATAAAAAAGAATCACGGATGTTAGAATAGCAACCAACCTTTTCGGTTTTAGGATCAATGTCAAAGACTTTGGTAGGACTACTATCAACCCAAGCCTTCTTCTCCTCAAGAGTCAAAGTATCCATCAGCTCCTCATTGATTCGAATGTCAGGTTCATACATGAAAGTGACAGTGGCCGCCGGTGACCACTTAGCATGATCTTTGCCAATCCCCTTTCTGGCAATGGCCCTCAGCCTCAGTTCCTGCCCCCTTCGCAACTTTACAATGATAATTCCCCTAAAATCGCAAAAGCAAAGCAACCCAATTTCAGATGCCCTCAAAAATCAACACACAAATTTCAATTCATTCCAAACAAGAACAAGTTTGCGAAACCCAAAAATTGAAAGAGAGAGAAAATGTGCATACTTTTGTTCGGAGGATTCCAAGCCGGAGGAATCAGAGAAATCAACGGGGACGACGGTGTGGTCGGAGCTGAGGAGGTCCTTGCTGGTGACATCTAGGGTTTGGTCGGAATGGCACTTGGCGCGGAGATGGAACTCGACGGAGCAGAACTCGCACTGGCCGTCGCCGTCGCAGGCGTCGCAGTCCCGTGAGAAGCGCATGCTCATGGCGCGGTCGGAGGTGAGGGGGATGAGGCCAAGTCGGTGGGCGATGAACTCGTCGTTGAGGACGGAGGAGTTAATCTCGATCTCGACGAGGTCAATGGCGACGGTGGGGACCTCGGCGATCATGAGGCGCCGGAGCGCGTTGGCGACGCTGGCGTCAGTGTCGCGGAGCTCAAACTTCAAGTAGTCGTCACGCATTTCGCGAATTTTGACGCGCGGGAGCCTCTGGTACGATTTGCCTTCCATTCTCAATCGTCAGACCCCGGGAGAGAGGAGAGAGAGGAGAGAGAGAAGAGAGAGGGGTTTTGGTGGAGAAGACGGAATGAGCGTTAGAGGGTTTTGGCAATTTATATGTGGATATTTCGGGAATGAGCGTAAAGTATGAGTCGATTCATATTTCGTTTAATTTCAGGAGTGTTAACGAAAAGAACGCCAGTTCATTTTAACGAAAAATCATATTTTTACACTAAAAAGTCAAACTTGATACTATTCACTTTACTCTTTATTTTGTCCTTATCGTTAAAACTAAAAATTTTCAAATCCTTTTCATTAGTTTCCCTTTAATTTTAATTTTTTTTTTAGAGTCAATTCTAAGCTGAGCTCATCCATGAGGAAATCTTTCAGCAGCATAGGCCTCTGCAGGGTTGGGTTTTCGAAAATCCATTTGGAAATTTGACATTTTACGAAAAAGATCAAATAAAGATGCATTGAAGCAATTGATTGAAAAATTCAAAGGAAAAATTCAAAGAAATTTAAAATCATTTTCATCTCTCAAAATGGTTCTTGAAGAAGAACCCTATAGAACAGTGAGATCTTCAAGCTCTCATGACACTAAGTTGTAAGAATTCAAAATCTTCAGCAGAATTACACCATATTTCGTAAAAATCACAGTAAGTGTTCTATATAAGAACCATGTTATAATTTCACCCCTTGAACCAAAAACCTAGAAGCCTGTGATCTCCATAAAAAACTCATGTAATAGTTTCATCCGGCCTTCTAGTGCATGGTTCTTTAGTCATATGAATAAAGGTTTAAGCAATTTGTCATATCAACTTTCTGAAATCATTAATTTGTCATCTCATCCAACCTCCATTAAGTTTTTCATCTAAAATAAGTCATGATTGATGTTTAAGGTTATTTTGGGCATTTCAACACCTCATTTCTCCGGTAAGTTCATGGTTAATTTGTCATACCACGCAAACTTCATTAAGTGATCTCCTTCGAAACTGTAAAATTGAAGGAAATCAGTTGAAAATGTTGTAAACTTTAAGCAATGTTTTCTCATTACTTAGTGATCTAATATGGTACCAATGAAATGAAAGCGATGGCCATGATTGACCACTTCTTTTTTATATGGACATGATTGACCATGTTGAATAATCAAAGCTTGCAATTAGCTACAACTCCAAGTTAGTAAGTCTAATGCACTTTTTTAGTAGTTTACCATAAACTTTTCAAACGAACACAACATGTTTTTTAACTAACCAAAATTTAGGGATTTGTACTAAAGAGAAGTAAAGGAAAAGGAGGTCAAAAGTCCAAAATAACCCATAGCACAAGTCATGTGTGAGACACACGGTTTATGTTCAAGGTTATTTTGGGCATTTCAACACTGCATTACTCCGTTAAGTTCATGGTTAATTTGTCATATCACCCTAACTATGTTAAGTTCTCCCTAAAAACCGTAGAATTTGAAGGAAATCAGTTGGAAATGTTGTGAACTTTAACTTTAAGTAATATTTTCTCATTATTAGTGCTTTAATTTTGAACATGAACAGACGATGGACTAAATTTTTTGATATGATACCAATGAAATGAAAGAGATGACCATGTTGAATAACCAAAGCTTGCAATCAGCCACCACTCCATGTTAGTGAGTTTAACGTACTTTTTTAGTATTTCACTGTAAGCTTTTCAAACGAACACAACATGTTTTTTGACTAGCCAAACTTTAGGGATTTGTCCTAAAGAGAAGTAAAGAACTAGTGAAAAGGAGGTCAAAAGTCCAAAACAACCCAGAGCACAAGTCATGTGTGAGGCACATGACTTATTTTGGATGAAAAACTTAATGGTGTTGGATTGAGATGGCAAATTAATGTTTTCGGAAAGTTGATATGACAAATTGCTTAAAACTTTAGTTCATTTGACAAATTGAAAAAGATGTATAGTTCATATGACATTTCAATTTTTTTTTTTTTTTTTAGTATTAGTAATTGAAGTGTTCCTAGACTAGATCAAATGAATTTTTATTAATACAATTGACAAACAGTTGGAAGAGTTTGCCATTTATTACTCTGAATTAAATTCAAATTGACACATTTCATTGGAGTGCCTTTTTATGAATCTTCAAGTATAAGCAATTGTTATTTGTCCCATGAACTTTATTTCCATGAGACAGAGACAAAATGATTGTCTATCTCTTGCACACAACTCCTCGACTATCCATCCCGCTTGCACAACTCATGCTTGGCAACTCCAAGTCCTCCAAAGAATTAGCTTCGCTTTCAGAGCCAACATTGCCACCACTAAACCTTGTAGCGGCACAATCTGTGGTGAGAAGGATTGAAGTTTCAAATTCCTTGTCCCCTCCCATCACAGGCATGCTCTCACCGATATTGACCCGGCTGATGTTTTTCCCAACACACCACTCACTTGGTTGCTCAAAGAGAAGAACTTAAACCCAAGATCAAGATGTGCAAATGTATCATCTTTGGTAATTCCATAGTTGTGAACCCTTGAGTCTTGTTCAGTTATAGGCACATCCTTGGCTGTGATCCTGAAGCTTCCTTCAACTTCAACCATTGCATTGTTGGTCCCACTCACCCTTCCAAGGGACACCGTTGGAACACTTGTGGATTGCCACCTAGCACCTTCGGATTCAGGAAAGGTGATGGGCACGCCATCAAAGGAGAGGGTAAGGCGGTCAGTGGCATCGTCCCATATAGTGGTCTTTTGGGCACCGATGAAGAGTTGGTGTTTGCCAAAAAGAATGACAATGGACTGGACCCAAGTGAAGTCCCTCTTCATGTTGTGGTTGCGCCTGCCAATGAAGTGAGCGTTGATGTGGGGGTTGGAGTCGGACAAGAAGCAACTCCAAATCCTCCAAAGAATTAGCCAAAGATCAAGCCAAAGATGTGGAGGTTGTAAAATTGTTATCTAGGGCAAGGCGGTCAGTGGCATCGTCACATATAATGGTCTTTTGGGCACCTATGAAGAGTTGGCGTTTGCCAAAAAGGATGACGATGACAATGGACTGGACCCAAGTGAAGTCCCTCTTCATGTTGTGGTTGCGCCTGCCAATGAAGTGAGTGTTGATGTGGAGGTTGGAGTCGGACAAGAGGCAAAAGTCATGGTCTTTCTTGCCGTGGAAGTAAAAGGTGATGCCATCTTCACCTACAAAACGGGGGTCTTTGCATACTGCTCCTGGCTGATCACATTCTGCACCATTTGAAAAATGAGAAAGGAAAGTATTTTCAGAACTTATTAAAATTGTTTCTGGCTACGTAGTTGATCATGCAAAATAAGAAGTGTTATTTAGCTTAGTGACCACATTAGATGATCATAATACGCGACAGTGGTTACATTACTACAATAAATAATCATGTTATGTAGTTAGTGTGTCATACATTAACAGCTGACCATAACAAATGATCGATGTAAACTGGACTGCACTTGTCACATAATTTGATGAGTTTTAATTTAGTCGAAAAATGTTCTCTACTAGCAATATGAAGATAAGTGTGAGAGGAGACTTACTGCAGACTGGCTTGCAAGTGACACAGTCAACCTCACATCCACCAGAGTAAGCCGTAGGGCATACGTGTTGAATGTTGTAACATTGAGGGTAGTTCTTGTTCTTGCACTTGGCCTTCTTTGGTGAAGTAGGAGTTGATGGAGGAGGAAAAGAGGATGTAGGTGGAGATGGCGTTGGGGGTGAAGGAGAGGAAGGAGGATTAGATGATGGTAGTGAAATATGTGATGGCGAAGATGGGGTAGGGGTAGGAGGAGGGTAATTTGGTGTCGCTTGTGGTGGTGAAGGTGGAGGAGGTGTTGCTTGAGGTGTTGGAGTGGTGGATGGAGGTGTGGGAGTTGTAGTTGGTGGTGTAGGAGTAGTAGTTGGGGGTGTTGGGGTTGTTTGAGTAGGAGGAGATAGTGGTGAAGTTGGGATAGTTTTCGGTGGAGGAGGCGAATATGTTGGTGGTGTGGGAGTTTTAGTTGGTGGTGTAGGAGTTGTAGTTGGGGGTGTTGGGGTTGATGGAGTAGGAGGAGATAGTGGTGGAGTTGGGTTAGTTTTTGGTGGAGGAGACGAATAATATGTTGGTGGTTTAGGAGTTATAGTTGGGGTAGTTGGAGTAGGAGGAGATAACGGTGGAGTTGGGCTAGTTGGAGGATGAGGAGGCGAATAATATGTTGGTGGTGTGGGAGTTTTAGTTGGAGGTGTAGGTGAAGGAGTGGAAAGGGTGGGAGAGGCTGATGGAGGGCTTGAGTCCCCAGAACAGATAGGCTTACAAGAGACACACTCCATTGTGCATTGATCTTAGCAAAACTTGGGGCATACATGCACCAAATTGTAACAATGCTTATACTTTTTTATCATACACCTTGCATTGCTTGGATTCTTGGCAATTCCTGGAGGGGTTTTCGCCTCTGCCATTGCCGTAATCATCAGCAGGAGAATCAGAACAAGAACATGCATTTTATATGAGCCATATTGAAGCAAAACCCTAGAATTTGTTTCGAGTATTCGAGGGCTTTGGTGCGTTTGAGTGAGAAACCCCGTGCCTGAAGGCCCTATTTATAGGAACAAGAAGACCTTATGTTGTTGCCTAATCTTTCGGATCATAGACTTTTGGTGTAGTTAATGTTCATTGACAAGTCACTTTCACATGGCATCTTAAAAGGTCAAATCCTATTGACTTCAATTCAATAACATGTTTTTTTTGGACAAACAAAGAACTTTCATTAATAAAAACTCATACAAGAAATGGAAGGCCCAGAGGCAAGCCAAATACAAGTAAAAGCTAAAAGTAAAAACAACCGACAAGCTCATAAAGAGCAAGCTTACATCAACAAAAACCCTAGATCTGAAAAAAAAAAAAAAAAAAAAAAACCAAACTCCACCACGCCAGCTGCGCCGCCATCGCCGATCCGTCACCACCACCAAGAGAAAGAACCCACGAACAAACTGGATGAACGGAAAATGGGGGTGAGCGAGCCACCCGTGCAAAAAGCACTCCCATAATCCTACCAAATAGTGCTAAACGCAATTTAATAACCACCCAACACCAAGGTGCACCGCCGGAGGGAAACACGTCATGCGCCGAGTAGCGGAGGTCGGCGGGGAAGGATTGACGACGGGAAGAACCATCGGGGTTAAAAAGGGGCATAAAAACCCAAATCTGAGACAAGCTCAGGGAGGTTGAGACAAGGCTCAAGAAAGCTAGAGAAACGCAGGAAAGAAATGCAGAGAAATCAAGGAAAAGAAGCAGTGAAAAGGAAAAGAAACAAAAGGAAAGAAGAGGAATCCCTTGGCCAAGGAGAGAAAGAGGAGGAGGATGAAACTGGGAAGCAAATCCCAGGGAAGAAGGGGAAGGAAGGAAAATAAAAAGGGGAGAGGGGTGGAGACCAAAACAATGGAGGGAAAGGATGAGAGGGTGCGGGGTGAGAAAGAAGATCAGAGGCCGCGGAAGGCGAATGAGGAATTTAGGGCGTGGGTAGCAGACTAGAGAGGAGGAAGAAAAGGGGTAGCAGCAAGGGGATGCCTGCCGACCCCAACCAGAGGAAGGAGTCGGCGGCGAAGGCTGGGTTTGGGGGGTTCCTGCGAGAGAGAAAAGTTGGAGCGGCTAGGGTTTTTTCCGTGTAATTCAATAACATGTTTATAATCATTTTCTGTTGCTTTGCAACTAGAAATGGCATCAAATCTTCTTATTTAAAACAACGATCTATATTTAAAATGCTATCGAACTTGATATTCACGAGATTTAAACCAGAAAACTAAACAAGAAGAATACCTATGGACCGTAATGCTAAATAACTAAAATGGCATCACTTGGATATGAAGGAAAGAGGCAACATTTCAAAAAATATGCAATCCATATAAGGATTGCATAAATTTAGAGAGAGAGGCACTTGGATGTTCATCTATAAAGCTATCCATTAACCTTTACAACGATGCATTTGTGGTTTGTGAGCATCCGCATTGCCAGGTTCAGTATTTACTTATATTTTAAGCAATTAGATGACTGACCCATACACAATAATTCAGCGTTAAGTAATAATATGATGGTTGTTGTAGGCCTATTTAATTGAACGATCTAGGGTTTAGAGAGAGAGATGACCGACTGTGCTTAGAGAAAAGAGAGAGTGATTTAATTGTGAGTTGTGTTTGATTCACCCCATTGTGCCTTTATTTATAGTAGTAGGATAGGTAAAAACCTTTCCCTTTAGGATTACAACATTTAATAGGTAATCTACTCCTAATAGGAATATAAGATACATTCCCATATTCTCTAGGATTTACACAATCACATTCCTATTCTAAATATGACTACAACACTCCCCCTTGAGTGTGTAAATACTCAACAAACCATCGCATCAGATCTTCAGCAGATAAGGTAGAATAGTTGATGAAGTCATTGGCACAACGGGTGATCACTAGTCTCAAATTTAATTTGAAGTATGCATTTGTAGTAAAACTCACAAAACCTTGCTATGGTAAAACCTAAGGCATGGGGAAAACCCATAGACTAAGGAGAAACGTGAGAAGTATGCATAATGTCTAAAACAAGCGTCAAACTGGGTGAAGGTAGTGAACTCAACAGAGTATGATCATCCCAGGATAGATGCCTCATTAAAACCTCATTAGGTAGCAAAAACCTAGTGGAAAAAATGCTCCTAATCGTAGGAAAAAGACTACATTAAGATCATGTGAGTATGCTTCTAGATATTCCCCCTGAGTTAGACATAATTTCTAAATAAGAGAACTACAAGCGATTCAACTCAAATAATTTACGCATACCGATTCCTTGGATGAGCTTCTGAAAAGTATACTTGGGCAACGACTTGGTGAAGAGATCGGCCAGGTTGTCCTAGGAACGGATTTACTTAACTTCAATGTTCTGATACTGATGCTGCTGGTGTGAGTAAAAGAACTTCGGCGCTATGTGCTTGGTGTTGTCTCCCTTGATGTATCTCTTCTTCAACTGCTCGATACATGCTGCATTGTCTTCAAAGATCATCGTAGAAAGGTCAACGACTGATGTAAGACCACTAGTGCTTCAAATATGTCCCATAACTTCTCTCAGCTAAAAGCACTCACGCGATGCTTCATGCAGGGTGAGAATCTCAGCATGGTTAGACGAAGTCGCAACTAGCGTTTGCTTGGTAAACCTCCAAGATATAGCGGTGTCTCCAGCGTAAAGACATAACCCGTTTGAAAACGTGCTTTATGTGGGACATACAAATATTCAGCATTTGCGTAACCAACAAGGCAAGAATTAATCCGAGGATCATAAGGGGCGGCAACACTCGAAGATTCGTGGGTATAAAACAAGCCCAAATCCGTAATACCCTTAAGGCAGCTGAAAATGTCTTTAACACCATTCTAGTGCCTGCGTGTGGACGCATTGCTGTATCTAGCCAATAGATTCACAGCGAAGGAGATGTTAGGTCTAGTGCACTGAGCCAAGTACAATAAAGCCCCAATTGCACTTAGGTAAGGAACGTCGGGTTCCAAAGTCTCTTCCTCATCCTTCTTTGGACGGAAAGGATCTCGTTTAGCATCTAGAGTTCGAACAACCATGGGTGTACTCGAAGGCTTTGCTTTATCCTCATTAAAACGTCGCAACACTTTTTGGGTGTAGTTCGATTGATGTACTAGGACTCCATCCAAACAATGCTCGATCTCCAGGCCGAGACAGTGTCGAGTTTTCCCAAGATCCTTCATCTTAAATTTTGATTTCAAGTGTGAAGCAATTTCCTCAAGCTCTACAGGAGTCCCGATGAGGTTCATGTCATCGACATAAACTGCAATGATTGAAAATCTGAAATGTGACTTCTTTATGAACACGCATGGGCATAATTCGTTGTTCATATAACCCTGACTTGTCAAATATTCACTCAGACGGTTATACCACATCCACCAAGATTGTTTCAATCCGTAGAGTGACCTCTTTAACTTAATTGAGAGAGTGTTATGTGGTCTAGAACTATTTGAAACAGTCAATGGAAGTCCTTCTGGAACTTTCATGTAAATTTTCGTATCTGGATCCCTATAGAGATACGTGGTTACCACGTCCATAAGCTGCATATTTAGTTTTTCAGAAACTACCAAACTGATTAGGTAGCGGAACGTTATAACATCCATTTCGGGAGAATACGTCTCATCGTAATCAATTCCAGGGCGCTGAGAGAAACCTTGTGCTACGAGGTGTGCTTTGTATCGCATTATTTCATTCTTCTCATTACACTTCTTCACGAAAACCCACTTGTAGCCAACGGGCTTCACTCATGGTGGTGTAGGAACGATAGGTCCAAACACTTTACGTTTCGCGAGCGAATTGAGTTCGACCTGGATTGCTTGTTTCCAGTTTGACCTATCGGTTCTACGTCAACATTCATTGACAGAACGTGGTTCAATTTCATCGCTAAGCATGATGTCAGTAGTTACTGAGTACGTGAATGCATCGTCGACAATCATCTCATTCCTATTCCAAACCTTATCCAATACTACGTAGTAGACCGAAATCTCGCGATTTTCAGGAGCCTGGCATGTCTCGTCTGAAGCATCACTGTAATCTAGAATAACATCATGCGTTGGAACGGATGAGTGAGCGATGATCAGATTCAAACTAGGGTCACTAGTTGGTGCCGTTTTCTTCTTCCGGAGTTGTCAATCCTTTGAACCAAGGGTTCTGCCACGCTTCAGGGTTGGAGCAGATTATTGGCTAGCCACCAATGTACCTTACCGTGTGGAAGGTACGGCATCCCCACCTTTGGGGACGGTCTGGCCTTCCCAGGCGGATTGTTGACGTACGCGGGACACATCTGTCATTGCAAGCGTGTTTGTAGCGGGTATATGTGATCTTGTCACCTTTGCTAGATCATTAAAAGCATTCGGCATGCTTTGAGCGATGCTCTGAAGATCTATAATTCGACACACCTCAGTTTCAGTCTGGGCAGTGCGGGGATCTGAATGAGACATAGTGGGAGCATATCACAATAATTCGCGGTGTTCTACGGGAACGTTAACATGTTAATCTCCCCCTAATGATGGGAAGACTGTCTCATCAAAGTGACAATCTGCAAAACGTGTGGTAAAAAGATCTCCTGTCAAGGGTTCTAAGTAGCGAACAATTGATGGCGAATCATAACCGACATAGATTCCCATTTTTCTCTGAGGACCCATTTTGGTATGTAGTGGCGACGCTATTGGCACATAAATGGTGCACCCAAACACCCGTAAATGCGAGACGGCAGGCTCATATCCAGTGACAAACTGTAATGGTGAATGTGGTTGGGTAGCGGTGGGCCTCAGGCGGACCAACATAGCTGCGTGCAATATTGCATAGCCCCAGGCAGATACCGGCAGTTTGGTTCTCATAACCAAAGTCCGAGCTATCACTTGAAGGCGCTTTATGAAAGCTTCTGCCAAGCCGTTTTGGGTGTGAACATGGGGCACAAGATGTTCCACTTCAATCCCTACTGATATGCAATAATCATAAAAAAAACTATGACGTAAACTCTCCAGCGTTATCTAGTCGAATCGACTTAATCAGATAATCAGGGTGGTGAGCCCTTAGCTTAATGATTTGAGCTAGGAGTTTAGCAAAAACGGCGTTGCGTGTAGACAACAAGCAAACATGTGATCATCTTGTCGATCCATTAACCAACACCATGAAGTATCTAAATGGTCCGCAAGTTGGTTGGATAGGTCCACAAATGTCCCCTTGAATCCTCTGAAGAAATTTAGGGGGGTCGTGAACGATCTTTGTATGTGAGGGTTGCGTATTCAACTTCCCTATAGAACATACTTTGCATGGTAGGAGTCCAACATAGGGATGTAACTTGTGCCCGTGAGAAGATTTGAGGATACGGCGCATCATGTCACGACCATTATGTCCCAAACGATCATGCCAAAGCAACAAAGTGTCCTGGAACTCAGGCATAGGGCCGACCATACTGTAGGCTTCTATGCCTCGAATGGTTATGATGTACAACCTAGGGGTGGGCAAACGGGTCCTGGACCCGCGGGTAGGGGCGGGTCTTTGCAGTTCAGGGCGGGTACGGGGCGGGTCCAAAAATTACAAATACAAAACGGGGCGGGCCGGGCCAGTTCCTGATAAAAAACAGGGCGGGCCGGTTCTAAGGATTGGAGAAAACGGGCTCCCGGCCCGGACCGGTCATTGCCTACTGGGATTACCTTCTCGTCTATTACCCTCTCTATCTTTTTCTCAGACCTAATTCGACCATCACCCCTTATTGTCTCCTCCCTCGATCACTCCGCTCTCTCGATCCTCCCTCGATCACTCCGCTCTCTCGATCCTCCCTCGATCTCTTCACTTCGTCGATCTCTCCGCTCTCTCGATGTCTCTCGATCCTCCCTCGATCTCTCCGCTCTCTCGATCTCTCTCGATCTACTCCATCCCTCTCGATCTTTCTCGGGTGGGTGATGGTGAGGAAATTACAGAAACATATATACATATATACCTACAGCTGTTGAGCGGTGAGGCTTTGAGGTGGTGGTGGTGGTAGGGTCAAAGTTATCCCCACAAGACTTGTTTCCAAACTCTCCCGACTTCCATCTTCTTGAAATTCTTAGACCTATTTTCCAAGTTGCACAAGACCCACCTCGCCATTTCTTTCCTTTTTGTTTTTACAGTCTTGGACTTTGGAGAGAAGAAGGCCAAATTCACCTCCAAAGAGTAGAAAGAGAGAGAGAGTGGTGGTGGTGGTGGGATGACGGAGTGGCTGAGGCAGTGGTGGCATGCGGTGGAGCTGCCTCTCTAGAAATGGACACCCCAGGGAGAAACCAGATCGGCACCCCCAAGGCCAAATTTGAGGTCATCAGGCTTTGTTCCCATTTTCTTGTTTTTTTTTTCCTTCTGAATTATTAAGGTCGTTGCTGAATTGTGTTTTGTTTGGTATTTGAGGTTGTTTCCTCTGTGTTTTTAAAGCTTGTGAATTTCTTGAGTTTCCTGTTTGTTTTCATGGGTTGCGGTTGCCCTGCATCACTGCATGGGGGTTGATCTTTGATTTTCAACTGGATCAGTCACCAAATATATTTCTTTTCAGATTATTTGTAATCCTTTTCTCTCATGTTATTTTTTTTTCTTTTGTTTTGGAAAAAAAATGTCTGCTTTATGTGGGTTTTCAGAATTTTGTGATTTGATCTCAAAATTGAGCTCAGTTTCATGGTCAATTGTCACCATTTGGCTTCAGAAAACTCAATTGTCACGAGTTGAATCTCAATCTCTCTCTGTGGGGGACGAGCGAGTTGAATCTCATGGAAACGGCCCGCGGATGAGGGTCTTGATGTCGGACAGTTGGAGACCGAGTCGAAGATGGAGGATGAGTGAGTCCAGGAGGTGATGAAAACCAAAAAAAAAAAGAGGACCCGTTGACCTGTCCCGTTTCCAGTATTCAAATTTCCAATACCCGGCCCGGCCCGTCCCGTTTCCATTTTAAGCGGGTCTGGTCCGGTCCCTTCAAATTTGGGCCCGGCCGGGCCCGTGCCCACCCCTAGTACAACCTACTCGGCAGATGTTCCAACTTCTCGTGAATATGCTTCTGGCCATATTCATATGAAGTGATACAAAGAAATTCAAAACCATGATCTTTAGTGGTTTCAAGATGATATTTATTATCTCGAATATCTCTAAAACTCAGCAACGTTCTTCTGGAACGTGGAGAGTATAATGCCTCTTTAATGGTCAAGATTATACCATTAGACAACATGATACGTGCCTTTCCGTATCCTCGGCCATTAGGGGTAAACACCCTAAAAACATGCCTAATTTATTCATCCATAGGCGTTGACGCCTCCTGAAAATCCAATATCTCCATTGATATAGTTGCATCTTCCAGATGATCCACATATGCAAAGTTAGACTCACGACGGGAATGATACTTAGCAATAGCCTCAGGGGAAGCTCGGCATACGTGTGACCAATGATCCTTTGATCCACATCGATAGCACATATCCAATTCAGTAGAAGTAGCTTGAATGAGAGCTTTGCCCTTGTTCTTGAAGTTTGCAACCTTAAGGGCGAGTGGTGGACGTTGTTGGGTCACATTTCTTCCCTTAGGTGCGACACTCTGTTGACCTTGGTCATGTGGTTGGGCTTTCTTTTGTTGTTTATGGCTGTTAGAATTGATAGTATGCGCTTCAGGCGCGTCGTTTAAGCCAGTGGGTCGAGCTTGATGATTCTTTATCAAAAGCTGGTTTTGCTTTTCAGCGAGAAGTAAAACAGAGATCAAATCCGAAAACTTGGTGAATTTCTATGCCCTATATTGTTGCTGTAGGACAATATTGGTGGCATGGAAGGTCGAATAGGTCTTCTCCAAGAGATCTGATTCGGTTAGTTCCACTTTGCAGAATTTCAACAAAGAAGGGATTCTACAAACTTCAGAGTTGTATTCATTCATAGACTTAAAGTCCTGAAAGTGAAGATGCTGCCAGTCGTGTCTTGCTTCAGGCAAGTAGATGTCTTTCTGGTGATCAAAACGATCAGCCAGAGCAAGCCAGATGGTGCGTGGATCCTCCTCAGCAAGATACTCGGTCTTGTTCAAGTTTGACATGTCCCTAAAACAGAGGGAGAAAAGCGTGAGTAGTCATATGGTAAGCCATAGACATATATCGTAGAACATACAAGTTCTATAGACATGTATTGGTTTAATTTATGCATGAAAACTACAGGTTTCATATGGTATGTTTTGAATGAAAACTTCGAATTTCAAAGGCACTAAATTTGAAACTACAGGTTCAATTTAGGTTTTTATGAACAATTAGTTCATAATGAGAGGTTCCTGCAAGAAACACATAATGCAATATACTAATTTGAATATAGTGGATTTGAGGTGCTTCGGGAACTCAGGTGTGAGAGCTTTGTTACTACGAAAGTATGTGACGGTTCAAAGTATAAAAATAAATTATTGAATCGTTAATGTCCAAAAGTGATCTTCAGGTCAATAATTTTGGATTCATTATCAGATTAATGGACTGCAGGTCACTTTTAATTAATTCAATAAATCGGGCCATACGGGGTCGATTGTAGAAGCTAAATAATATTAAATTAATATTATTGGATTGAAAATATAGCCCCAAAAATAATTTGGGCTCGGGTTGGGTGCCTTGAGTAAAAGCCATATGGTCCAAAATGGCCTCGGGTTGGTTGCAGGAAAGCAGCCCATGGTGGCTGCATGCCACAAACCAGGGTGGGAAAAAAAGGCAGCCCAAGCTGCAGGTTGGGCCGAGGGAAGGCACGGCAGCATGCTTTAGACCTAGCAGATTGGGCTCGAGAAGCGGGCTGGGGGTGCACGTAAAGCCCAGCGCAAAGTGCTGGCTTTGGTTTAGGCACAGGTGGCGGGAAGCCCAGCCGCAAGAGGCTGGTGTCATGGCTGCGGGTAGACCTGGCATTCGTGTCGTGTTTTCCGTGTTCGTGTCGTTTTCGTGTCATACCCGATATCTTAACGAGTCGTGTCGTGTAACACCCGCTAGAATAAGCGGGTAAAATGACCCGACCCGAAATCGACCCGATAATATTAGCAGGTAATATGACCCGACCCGTTACCCGTTAAGGAAAATATATTTTAAACCAATAAATACTCAAATGAAAAACATAATACTAAATAAGTATACACATACTATATTGTCACATCCAAAACATAAAAACGCATTTTTCTTTTAAGTATATTTTCGCTTACCTAAAGTCTTTAATAGTTTTTTAATTAATGTATAAGTGTAAAAAAATATAGAAAAAATATAGAAACGCTCGTAATGACAAGCTTTACAACTTTCATGAAAAGCTTAGCTTCAAAATTCGCCACTATAATCATATAAATCATAGATCAAAATTTAACCGTTGAATGTTGTTTACATTTACGCTTCATTGTTCTCATCAAATTTGTTTTTTTTTTCTTCAGATTTTCTTTTTTGAAAACATGATATATTAGAGGATGCAGGAAATTGAATGGTTTGGATCTTTGATATTATATTCAGAGTTTTACGGTTAGTGAAAATATTGCTTGATGTTTATAAAGTTTCTACAAACTATATGATATCGACTCATATTTCAATTAACCGTAAATATCGAAACGTGATATTAAAGATCTGAACCGTTCATCTTCTTACATCCGCTAGATGATCATGTTTTCAAAAAAGAAAATTTAAAAAATGAAATTTAGTAAGAAGAATAAAGCATAAATGACAATCGACGGTTAAATATAAATTTAAGGTTTATGGATTATAGTGTTGGATTTCGAAGTTGACCCATTCATGAAAGTCGTAAAGCTTGTCACTATGAGTGATTGTACATTTTTCTTACATTTTTTTACACTTCTACAATAATTATTATTAATTTTATTAATTTTGCCCTCAAATAAAAAACATTGTTCATGAGGGTTTGAAGGATTTTAAAAATCTAAACGATAATGTAAGTGTAACCATTGTCTACTCGTGGAGGAATAATAATGAATCACGAGTGTTTATATATTCTTTCACATTTTTCATACTTATATGTATGTCTTCTTAGTTCTTGCCTATACAAATACTACACTAGTTTATTTTAATTTTGGACAACATGTTATGTAAAATTTATCCTAGTAATGATAATAAGGAACTCTCATAATAAAAATAAATAATGATTAAATTTTTTTTGTTTTTAACTTATATAGAATAATAATACAAAACTATATATTTAATATAGAATATATTGCATATATTAATATGGCTATTGTATTTTATAATAAATCTTTTAGTAATTAAACTTTAAAATTATCAAAATAATTTTTTTTCTTAACGGGTCGAAACGGGTTACCCACGTGTTACCCGCGTGTATGCCCGTTAAGAACCTGTTATTAGCATGTTCTTAACGGGTCACCCGATAATGACCCGATAAGTTATCGTGTTGACCCGAAACCCATTATTTTCGTGTCGTATCACCATGTCGTGTCAGAAACTGCCGAGTCTAGCTGCGGGCCAAGGCAGTGGGTTTGGGCATAGGGCTTCAGGCCCTGCCAAGGTTTGTTCCAGGTCGAGACAAGGTGGTTGCTTCCATAGTGATGGTGCAGTGGTGTGCCACACCATGTCCAATTCCCCTTATTTTATTTTATTTTATTTTTCTAGCTCCCTTAGGTGAAATCCGAATTAGAAATGCATACCGGTAATGTTGGTATCCCTGGGAACATCGACCACAATTGCAGGACCTATTGAAAAGAATGAACTAACATAAAATCATCAAGAAGTAGAAAACCCTAATATATTTTTGTACGAAAATACTTATTGCCCTTATCAGGTTCTACTATAAGCATGCATGCATGCATAATCACCGTTGAGGACATCCAAGTCAAGCTGATCACAATCAAATCCTGCATAAAAGTAGTCATAAAAAACATGGCCAGGGGCATCAACGTGGGTCCCGGTGTGCACAGGCAGCTTGAACTCTGAGTCGTTGGTAAGAGAAACGTTCTTCATGCTGAGTTGGAGCCACAGGAAGTGCCCGATGCCATCCTTGGAGCCCTAGGCAGGAAGGTCCGGGATGTACCTGTGGATGATGTCAAGGATTCTGACATTGCCGTACACTTCTCTCGGTACAGGTTTCGGCGTGTTTCAGCAGAAGGAGGAGGAAGCGATGAAAAAGCAGCAGATTGTGAGAAGAAGGGGAAGAAGATGGGGTTGGTAGTACTTCATGGTTTTGGGCATGGGGGAATGAGAAGGTTATGTAAGAGGGGTTAATTATAGAAGAAGCGGTGGTGGTTCAGCACAAGATGAATGGGTACCAATTTTTTTTATGGGATACTTTGGATGCGGTCCTTAATCTTTAACATTCTTTGATTAAAACCTTAATAGTATTCAAAGTTTGATCAAGGTCCCTTGACTTTATACACCTCATTATATTACTATTACTATTTTTATTTTTATAGTTTTGACATTTATTGTTTGATATTTTATGAGATTTATAATCATATAAATTTAAAATCTCTCATCATAATACTATTAGAAACGGTTACAATAAAAAAATTCAAACGTTTTGATTGAATAAATGGATAAAAACTATGTAAAAATAAGAAATAAGAAATGCCAAAAGAATGTATCCATAGTGTTAAAAAAAGGGTACATTTTACAAAAAAATGGTACATTTCACATATAACAAAGTGGTACATTAATAAAGAAGAATTGGTACATTATAAATAAATTAGGGTACAGATAAAAGATTAAAAATTATGAGTGCAAATGAATTTTTAAAAATATAGGCGCTAAAAGAAATTAATACATGGGTACAAAATAAAACTAAAAAGAAAATACTACAAATTTAAAAAAAAATGTTGCAAATTAAAAGTGGGTACAAACTAAAAATATAAATATATGATACAAAGTTTAGGCATAAAACATACATATACCATATGTAATTTTTCTACCATTGATTAAATATACAATGTCACGTGACTGTATACACATGGGTACAAACACAAATAAAATTTTAAAAAATATGGGCACAAAAAAGAACTAATATATGGGTACAAATTAAAATTGAAAAGAAAATTGGTACAAATTAAAAAATATTTGCAAATTAAAAATAGGTACAACCTAAAAATAAAAATATATGATAAAAAATTTAGCCATAAATATAAATATACTAATTGTAACATTTTTAACACTAAAGGAATATATTTAAAAATAAAAATATTTTATTATTCAAATAATTAATGATGTTATTAATACCCAAGGACCTTGATCAAAAATTGAAAATGAATAGGATTTTAATCAATAGAGTAATAAAAAGAAGGATGTGAACCTAATTTTCCTTTTTTTTATCTTTATGCAAGAAAAGAGTCCATTAATGAGTTTTAGGTGAACCTGTGCGGTTTGGTTAGACATCATTTATTTCAGGATAAGAAAGAGGTGCAAGAAATGTTTACTCATCATATATGAGAATGAGAATAGGTTAAATGTTAAAACGGCCTTTGTGTTTTATTTTAGGAGAAATTAGGTTCTCATCCTTTCTTTTGCTACTTCATTGATTAAAATCCTATTATTTTTTAATTTTTGATCAAGGTCTTTGGGTATTAATAACATCATTAATTATTTCAATAATAAAATATTTTTTTTATTTCTAAATATATTCATTTAATATTAAAAATGTTACAATTAGTATATTTATATTTATGAATAAATTTTTTATCATATATTTTTAGTTTTAGTTTGTACCCATTTTTAATTTGTACCAATTTTCTTTTCAATTTTATTTTGTACCCACATATTAATTTCCTTTTATGCCCATATTTTTTTAAAGTTTATTTGTATTTGTACCCATATATTTTTTTATTTGTACTTTTTATTTTGCTAAATGTACTCATTCTTAAATATACCAATTTGTTATATGTAAAATGTACCCTTTTTTTTATATAAAATCTATTCAATTTTTTTTAATCTATTTTTAAACTTATATGGGTACATTCTTTTTTCTTTGATTTTAAAATGTATCCATGTCAAATATAATCGAAGAAATTTACTAATGTTATTAAGTCTAATATCTTTTTTATTTTTTATATTTTTTGTGATTTTGAAGAATGTACCCATGTTTTGATACAATATATTTTTTGGTTAATTTTGATGAATGTACCCATGTTTATACACACACACACACAAAATAGTATATTTATATTTTAATATTTTTAATCCCACAAATTATGGGTTTTTTTTATTTAAAATCTCATTTATATAAACAACTAAAATTTCTAAGTTTTTAATTTAAAAAATATAGTAACGTACATAGAAATCAATTATCACATTAATTTCAGGGACCTCGATCAAAAATTAAAAACCAACAAGGTTTCAATCAAAGAATATTCATACCAAGAACCGCATCCAAAGTCTCCCTTTATTTTATTGGCTAATTTAGTCCCCGTATGTAAATTAAGCCGATTTTATCCTTGTGTTTTGCTTCGTTAGCCAATGTGGTTAATTCCTTTAATTTATCACCAAATAGTCATTTGACATAAATAAAAAATTATATTTATTCAAGAAATATAAAAAACTCAATTTAAAAATATTAAAAAAATTATGAAAAAAGTTCAGAATTTAAAAAATAATAATGATCCCTCGACCACGAGGGCATGCAGGAAAAGAGTGATCAATGCAGGAAAAAGCCTGCAGTGCTGATCGGTGCGATGAAGTGGTGCATGGGTCTGCAGATGACACAGATGGGGGCAGGAGGATCGATGAAAGTGTTGTTAGAATATATAGTTTTAGGTGTTTGGTTTGTATATCAATCACAGAAATCAATCAGAGATTGAAGAATTCAGTTGCAAAAAAATGGAGAAGAGCGAGAGGAAGAAGATGGAGTCGTTGCTCCAATTCCTTGTAGCCGTTGCAGCCCCATTCACTCAGCTTACATAGCATGTGATGAAAAAAGTTGAAGTTTCACCATAAATCAATTGACAATGTGGGAAGTTGTCTAACTTACTTATAAGCCTATGCAATATTCATCCTCTCATCAATGGGAATTGGCCTAACTTACTTATAAGCCTATGCAATGCCTCTTCTCCCATCAATGTGAAATTCATTCTCAACATGCCCCTCAAGTATGACGAATTTTCAAGTCTAACATATAAAAAACACGTGAGATTCATTCTAACATGTAAGCTCATACAAGATTCATCCTCCCTTCAATATGGGATTCAGTCTCAACACATGATTTATTTAAAATCCTATCTGATATGACAGATGTGATTCATCTAGCATGTTAGCTAGTTCTAATCACAGCCGTTCATTTGCAACTTAAGAACAGAAATGGAAAACTTGCAGAAGGATCAAACTCCTCTTCTCCAATCCTCAGTAGCAATGCTTACAGTCCAACAAGTGTGAAGGAAGGGGTGGGTTATCTGGGAAAGACGCTGGTGCAAGAAGTGGTGGAGATCTACGATATGTCACCGTATAGCTGGAAAAATGAGCGAATTGAAGCTAGGCGGGGACCCAAGGGTGAAGATTTGAGAGAGAGAGATTTGTTTTTTTATTTTATTTATTTTTTTATTAATTTGCAAACATATTTACATTTTTTGAACGACAGTTGGATGGAAAGGATCACAGACTAGGAGAGTAAAACACAAAGATCAAACCGGCTAAATTAAAAATACGAAGACTAAATTTCCTATAAAATAAAACACAGAGACCGTTTTAACATTTAAGCCAGTGAGAATAAACGGGTAAGAAAACGCTAAGGAGATAATTTTTTTAAGGGAACTTTAACAAAAAGTTTCAGGTACTGTTTACTTTAACGAAAAATCACATTTTTACATTAAAAAGTCAATCATAGTACTGTTCACTTTACCATTTATTTTGTCCTTATCGTTAAAACTCAAAGTTTTCAAGCCATTTTCATTAATTTTCCTTATTTTTAAATCATATTTTTGTAGACCAATTATATGTGACGGTTGATGGTTGGATAAGAAGAAATCAAAGTATCAACCGTCATATTCATTGTCCTACTGGGTTTATACATGTTTATTAGCTTTATCACAACTACCTTAATCAAGTCTCCTATGTGGTTGTGCACATATAATTTGGGATGTTAAAATTAAAAATTTCTGAAAAAGGCATTAAGTATATATAATTGTCATGAACTAGAACTTCTTGAGGCTGGCATATTTATATATATAGCATGATGACAAAACCTTTTTTGCCACATACATATTTCGGCAAAAGGGGTAAACATGGTTCTTAACCTATTAATTTTCCTTTTTTAATTTTGTTGACATAGAGAATTTCGGGAATGTAAATAGGCATATATATATAAGGATCATTTCACAAGAGGGATCTCTATTTTTCTAAAAAAATGGGGACACTCTCTTGACCGTTTGATTTGACTTTAATGAAATTATGTGGTTGAGACTGTGTGGCCTGTGTTTTAATCTCAACCACACAATTTCATTAAAGCCAATCTAACGATCAAGAGGGTGTCTCCATTTTTTTAGAAAAATGGAGATCCCTCTTGGTAAGGGGCTGTATATGTGTGCGTGTGTGTTTCGGTTTTGACTTTCAGTTCTTAGTTTGAATGTTGATAAAATTCTTGGGAATGGCATATGGCATGGTCGCATAAATACTACATAATATGATGGACTAACATTTATTTTATCACGCTTGTATTCCCGGAAAAAGGAAAAGTACACGGCCTTATTAGTTTTATCGTTATTCAAGGTTATTGCATAATTTTTTAGCGACATGGAGAATTTAAGGATGTTAATAAGCATTAAGAATATATGTGGCAACCCACAATTTGCTTTAACATATGGTTTTGACTTGGTTTCCTTGTTCAAGTTTTTGATAAATTACTTTCTAGAGATTCTCGGTACTACTAATGTATATTGTGTTTCAGGTTCTTGGTTAGTTCACATACATTGTAAGTCTTGATATGTGTATAAATATACAAAAAATCTGATAGCATAAAAATGATAATTTTAAAATAATTTTAATTACCTTTATGAAAATTCATTAAGTTTACATATGCTATCCATGGTGCCTGCGGCTTAACAATTCATATGCACATACTAAATTTTCATGTTTGCTTTCAGTGATATACATTATTTTTCCAAGCATGATAAGTCCGGATTGCATTCGGTGTGGTATGCATATGAATAATCCATGTCTATTTCAATGGATTTTAATTTAAATGTCATATCCACGTGCAAGGTTCTAAAAGACGCTAGGCGCTAGTCGGGCGGCGAGCTGGGGCCTAGCGCCTAGGCGGCTAGGCGGGGACTAGGCGGGCGCCTAGGCGGACTAGGCGGATTTAAGTAATCTATTATATTTCGTGTAAATAAGTATCTATTTATACTTAAAATATATATAATTTCATTATAAACTACAAAATAGAATGACATATATATTAGGAGGTATTGGAACAAAATGAAAACATGGAGAACATGCATATAATGCGTATTCATTTAAGTATTCAACAAGTCTCTTACAATTTATTGGAAAAAATAAAATGCAAAATGAAAGTTATCTATTTTCTACCTAAGTGAGTCGCAACCTAGGCTGGTCTGGGCGGGTGCCTAGGCGGGCGCCTCAGCAGGTCTAGGCGCCATTTCTTAATTTTCAAACGCCTAGGCATTAATCGGGGCGGTGGCTAACCGCCTAGCGCCTAGGCGGGGCCTAGGCGGCGCTAGGCAGGGATTTTTAGAACAGTGTCCACGTATATGCAATGACTTAGTTTTCACCTTCCGACTATTGATATTTTATGACCTTGAGTATATATTGCTTATGTTAAAGCCCATGTTTTGGTACTATGAGTTAATTAACTATTGTGACAATAGTATGCAGACTATATTATTGATCTAATATCATGGATATGTATTGTCGTTGAAATTGGCTAAAAGAGGGAAAAATCTCGTTATGAAAATTAGAGGACACCTCTGATCATGAAGCCTGCAGGATTCTGTATATCACATATATGATAGTGTTGAAGCAGTGTATGAGACAACTGTTGTTGCAAAGCATGTGAAATCATAAGTTTTAGATGTAAGTACATCCCTATAACGTGTCTAAATCACTTTTGTTTCATGTATATCTATAATTGTTGTATTAACATGCTAGTTGAAACATATGACTAAATGCATGTTAAAAGTTAATTTACACATCAAGGGATGTTTGGGCTAATATTTGGACTTTGGGCCTAGAGGAAGAAAGGCCCAGAAGGAAGGTAAAAAGGGGAGTTTTGCCCCAAGCCCAGTGGCAAGCCCAGTGGCAAGCCCAGACCAGATTCTCAAGGCAAGTTGACGGCTCCCCATTAATACATAGACCACATACCTACAATCAGATAGGACAAGTGATGGAGACCCGCCAGCTGCTAGCCAAAAAGTACTTTATAGTGGCAGTACCAGTAAATAACCAGCAGTTTGTTAACCTCCAGTGGCTTTCGGGCAGGGATCAAACCGCCAGCAGTTGAGCCAATTTGTCTATAAAAGGAAGAAGAGGGCCCAGAGACAAGGACACTCAACCAATCAAACAAACATACAACTTGTCTCTCTCAATCAAGCCAAACTACACAGAAAGCTGTGCCTTGCTCAGACTCTGCCTCCCTTGTAGCCTTAGAAATCCCAGAATAGAATAACCCTCTACTGTGTAAAAGCTCTGCTACCTTTCTCCAACTATTGTAGTATTGATTTCCTCGTATAGATTAGTTTATCTTCGTTCCCTTTAGCACTTAGAAACCTTTGTAATCATAAAGAAGAGAAGTTGCACAAGATTCAACCTTGCCCGACAAGGTTAAATCTTGCCCGACTCTCTTTGTGTTGTCTTTTAATTAGTAGATTTAGCTTTATAATGTATTCCTCAACATATATGCAAGTCATTTCTAAACCCTTATCTGTTGAAAGCATTATAGGATCTCAGATCTAACGTCATCATTATCGTAAGAAGATAAAAACGAACTATAACTCATGATTTGATTAGATCTGACTATCATCCTTTGAGCATACAAGTTAGATAAAAGTCCTTGATCTCAAGGAATAGAAAAGAACTTAATGTAGACTTAACCCATCTACGACAATTCTTTGATAAACAAGAAGTTAAGATAACTTGGGGCGCAAGTAATCGACTTAAGCCAACTTGTTCTACATCTGCCATATAAGAGATGGCAGTGGCACGCCTCCGCATATAGTTAGTTTTGACTGTGAGCCTCAAGGCCTATACCTAGGGCCCCACAAAGACACCTTTCAGGACTAACTATAAGCTCCTATGCCTCTTACAAGCAGGAGCCCGACGACCAACCAAAGTGCCAATCTCTTGGGAAGCTGTGTGCCCGAGCCAGGAACCTCTACCACCTGGGATTTCCTGCCCGAACATAGTTTTGGCACGCTCGGTGGGACTCAATCTTGTATGCCAAGAAGATGAAGGAGAGAACAAACCTTCAACTAGGAGGCAAAACAAAAACAACCCAGTACACACCAAGAAACAACATGGCGGATCTCCTTGAAGAGTTGCAGGGATCTGTTTTGACGGAAAGTTCAAACTCCTCTAAAAATCCAGAAGGAAATGTCACAAATGAATACCTGCAAGCTACCATGATGGCTATTTTGAGAAGCATAGAGAAAAGCTCTCAGAATATGGAAAAAAACTCTCAGAGTATGGAGAAAAACTCTCAGGAGGCAAGAGAGGATATAAATAGACTCTATTCCATAACTGGAAACTTGCAAAGAAGGCTAGACATGGAGTACTCTACCCCGGAAAAAGATCATGCTACAGAAAAGACGAACGAACCTAGTCCTGAGAAAGAGCCAGTTGTTCCTATTTTTCCTCTACTTGAGGAAATGAGGGATAAAGGGAAAAATAAGCTGGGTCCCAGAGCTGATCAGCCGGTGTTGGAAGAAACCCTAGAAGCAAAATTGCAAGACCCGCTGTTTTCACTTAATAATAGCGGGTAGAACGAGCAAGAAAAGACTAAGTATAGGACGCCGCTTCTAATTAGAGAAACCAGTGGCAAAGGCGAGCCTGTCAAAACAGATAAGCCCCTTCCGTATAGGCCCCTTGTCATTGGCCAAAAAATGAGGGGAAGCTAAATGGAGACAGCCCGAGCCAAGAAGGGAACCCTCATAGGGCAATGATCGTAGCCCAAGATGGGAAACTCCTTACACCCCGCATGACAATATAGCCAACCAGCAACTCAGAGATGAGGTAGCTGAGTTGAGAAGAATGATGATAAGGAATGTTCAGCCACAAGCTTGCCCGCTGTTCAGGATTGCCTATCAAAAACCCTACCTGGAGTTTATTGATGAGCATAATCCCTTTCCCATCAACTTCAAGATGCCCGCATTCCCGACATTCAGCGGAGAAAACAACAATGTATCTTCCATGGATCACATCTTCAAATTCTCCAACCACTATGTGGCATTTGAAGACAATCCCAACTATAAAATGTAGTTATTTGGGAATTCACTGGTAGGCTTGGCGTCTCAATGGTACTCCCTGTTACCTCCAAACTCCATTGCTAACTGGGGGCAAATGGAAATGGCTTTCCATGAGCAGTTTTACAGAATGGAACCAGAGATAACCATCAACGATTTAGTAGAGGTGAAACAATATGAGCATGAATCTACTAAAGACTTCATTATGAGGTTTAGAAAGACAAGGATGAGATGCCAGTTCCCTATCAATCATGTCCAACTTATAGCTATTGCCCAAAAAGCCTTGAGACTGCCTTTGAGGAAGAAGTTTTACGACACACAGTTTAATGAGCTGCAAGAGTTAGTAATTTCTGTTACCAAGTATGAGAAGTTGTTAATTGAAGAACAGCAATTAAAACACTCCTCCAAAACACCACATTTTTACAAGAATAAAGCTGCCATTCATCAAGTGGGATTTGGAGGAGAGCTAGAGGAGGACGATGACCATAGGAGAGGAGCAATGGATATGTGTGCAGCAGAAATGACCACTCCCTTTAAACCTTTAATGGTGAAAGGTTTAGTCCAACCAGTCAAAGATCAAAATGTGGTAATGAACGATGGCGGGTTTGTCCCTATAAAGCCTCCAAAATATCAAAATTACTCTTTTGACTTAACCAAGGCTGCAGAAATTTACGAAGAACTGGTACGGGCAAAGGTAATTATACCCGACAATACTAAAATGCTACCTAAGCCCGATGAGTTGAGAGGAAAAAAGTATTGCAAGCTACACTACACTTTTAACCACTCCATCACCAATTGTGTCCAGTTTAGGGATTGGGTACAAGATCTCATCGTAAAAGGGAAGTTGTTACTAGAGAAATCTCAAGCCAACATGATGATCGACATTGATCCCTTCCCCGAAGACCCTATAAACATGGTCAACTTAACATGGGCCAAAATGAGGGAAAGAGAAACCGCGTGGGGGGTACAAACAGAATAGAAAAACCTATAGAGGAGACTCTAAGACTGCCCGAGAAATCCAAAAACCATCTTAGTAAATGATGTCATAAAAAGAGAACCAAGAGTTAAAGAGCCACCCTGGACTGTAAAAAGAATGAAAAAAGTGGTTAAACAAATGTCATTACATGGGAAAAGTACAGAAGAGTTTTAGTCCAATAACTTGACATCTTCAGCCAATGCAATTACTCTAGAAAAATAAGTTTGCATGATGGTAAAGGTACGGTTTGGTTCTCTTAAACACATGTGGCTATTCACCAGTTGATCCCTAGAATCTTCAATCTCATGAGAAGTCGTTTTCATCTCTTCGACTTTTTGAGAAAGGTGATCAGTGAGGGTCGCTTTCTCAACTTTCAATGAAGATAATTGCTCCTCCAGGCATTGAATCTCGGAATCAACCACTGAGATCTTCTCCTCCATCATGATCCATTCTTCCACCAGTTGCTGAAGAGTGGCAGTACTCTTTGCATGTCTTTCATGAAAGTATTTCAGCCTGTTGGATGAGCGCTTTACTTTCTGATGTTGATCCATGAAAGCCCGCAGATTCTCAAAGAAGTTCAGAAATGACTGATATTGTGCTTTGGACAAGAACTGGGCTTGGTGAAGGTCCATGACAGCCTTTTCTGCATCGAAGAGAGCCTTGAGGCTGAAAGAGGTAGTAAAGTCCTTTTTCGTCAAGTCTTTGAAAACCTGACGAGCATGTTGAAATGAGGGGAACTCAGAAGATACTGAAGGAGATTGAAGTTTGCTTTTTATTTGCCCGAACTTCTTCACCAGATCGGGCAAATTCGACGCTGAGAGTGATGAGGATGTGCCTTGAGTACTTTCAGCCACAACAGTCGGGGCAACTTCAGTCTGGGGAGTCGAAGGGACATTAGGAGCAGAAGCAAGGGCTGGAGTAAGTACAGTTGCCATGGAAGTTTTAGGTTGCTTGGCCGTGGACTCAGGATTGGAGACTCCTGGGCGGTCAATGACCGAAGAAGGGCGAGGAAGATCTGTTTTGTGCACCATGGGAGAGGAGAGTTGCCCGAGGCATCTCTGGAACCCTGTTACAAACAAAACTGACCAAGTTAAAAGGGAAATTATGCAAGTTAAAAGAAGACAAGTTAGAACTACCCGAGTCGAGCCCCGCGCTTCAGGGAAATATGGAAGATGAGTTGCTTCCCCTGATAATTGAGGCTCCCCATCATGACTTATTAAAGGAAGAGAGGCAGTGCCCGATCCTTCAACAGAAACCTATAAAAATGGAGGTGTGAGTTAATGTTCAACCCGTGAAGGAAACCAACAATGCAGAAAGTCTGAAAGATGAGAAACCTAGGAAAAAACTTGAGGTTGAAGGGCAGGCACTTCAGAAGGTTCAGGCACATTAGTAGAAACTGCCTGAGGAGTCGGCGAACTTGTTATTTTCGAAGCTACGAGAATCTCTGGAACTATTGGTTCTCCAAAAGCAGAGGGTGGTGGTTGATGAAACTCCCGTGTCCAATGAGGCTGGAAGAGGTAGGAAATGATAAACGCAAAGGACGAAGATTCTTAATAGAAACAATAGAAGTAAGCACTTACTGATCCAATATCATCATCCACGAAGTGCGTCATTTTCCCAGAAGAAAGATTGAACTGAGAAATAGGAGTTACCACCATAAGGACAGATTTAGACCAAGGGAGAAGAGCTTTATTTGATCGAACTAGGGGAGGAGAAGCTTTATCGGATGAAACAGTTTCTCTTCGAATCTCCTGTTATAAACAGTCGGGCAGAAGAGTTATTTGAGTAAAAATAAAGAGTCAAGGAAATAACAGCCCATACCTCAATCTCTTTGAGGGCATCATCTCGAAATTCTTGCCCCCTCCTCTGTATTTCCGCGCCCAACGGTTCTTCTTTAGAAACAAAAGTGGGCTTCTTTGAGGTCGTTGGTCCTGAAATACAGATAAAACAAAGCTGTTAAAGTCTCAAATTGTAAACAGAAGACTAAGACAAGGGATACTTACTGGAGGCTCTTTGTTTCTACCTGCCCGCTGCTGGAGCAACCACGGAAGAAGGCTTTGAAGTAGTTGTGGAAGATTTGGAGGTCTGAGCCCTTGCACTCTTCCGAGTAGGAGCTGCCCTCTCGGCTTTAGGTTGTTGCTCAGGCTTGAAGTCCGAAGCCTCTACCACAGCAACACGTGCTCGTTTAAGTGCTCGAGTGCTCACTCCAGTCTCCTTTTCAATTTTTGAATCTCCAAAGAGCTCAAAAACATCCCTGCTATCCCAGCCTCTCGCCTTTGGACCTCAGATGCAGCATCATGAAGAATCCGGGCATCTGCAGAATCCTCATCTGACCCAGCTTCCGCCAACTCAGTAGTCCCTGAAGCTGCAGATTGTAGAAAGAGTTAAAAGGTCAGATTTACAGAAGTTCCATGAAGTAAGAATTGGAGGGGCATGAGATACCAATTAGGAGAAGCTGGTTCTTGTGGGAAATCATCTCCTTCCAATTCTCAAGCTCGCCCGAACTAGGATAGGACCTGAGAGAAAGCAGGCTGAAAAGACTATCATGTGCCTCCCGTAAATCTCCTCCATATTTCTTAATCCACTTGGCTTCCCACCAAGTAGAGAAAGTCGAAGTACATTCAAAGTTAAGAATTAAGGACTTTCGGGCAACCTGGCTCATGATCTCAAGGCTGGGTCAGGCAGCTCGGAAAGTAACCTCATCAGAAGAGTGAATGCGGTAGGAGGTACTACAGTGAACAGAGTAAAAAAAGGGGACTGGGATGGCCTGCCTAAAGCCTAGTTGTCTACCACAAAAGTTGGGGTGATAAACTTCTAGCCTGCGCTCATAACGATCAAAACGAACCCCCAGGCTAAATCTCGAGACTGAATGCAACTAATAAATTTCTCTCTGTAGAAAGGGGTAGTGTCTTCTCCGAAGGCATCTTGAAAGGCTTGATCAGGGAACCAAGGGTCCCCACTCCAAATCCGTCCGAGTTCGACAAACTCTGAAGAAATAAAAGCAGGCGAAGGTAGAGTGATTTATTGGAGGAGCCTTGGCTAGGATTCAGGTAGGAGCTACACCCTCTGGGAACTCTAGGTTAGCTGTGCGAAATTCTGGGAAATACCATTGCAACCATAATTGGATCATCCAAACTGGTCCATTAAGGTTAGTCTCGAAAGGGGTGTCTTGAGTCATCTCGAAAAGAAGGTGATAGAAATGAGAAAGGAGGAACAGACCCGTAGCAACATCATCAAAATTATGAAGAGCCTCAACAAGTGGAATCCACTCAACCTTCACCCTTTTGGATTTATTGGGAAAGACGAACTTGTTCAGCAGTACAAGAGGAAGTACGTGTGCTTCTGTTCTAGGCTAGCATTAGGGGAGCCCGAGCCGAAGTTGTCTTTTACAAAAGGGATAAAACCCTTGAATGATGTACCATAACTTTTGAAAGTTGCAAAATTGTACTCTAACCGAAAAAGAGGGGCAGAAGTACCTGAACTAGTGCCTGAACTCTCAGCAATTGGGCTAGAAGAGGGAGCCCATCGTGAGTCACGTCCACAATCCTGCCCGACAGTCTTAAACCAAAAACTTGCGCCATATCCAAGATATTCGGGGACATAGGGCCCATCCTGAAGTTAAAAGTATTTGTGCCCGAACTCCAGAATAGAAGAGCAGTGGCCAATAATTCGGGCTTAGCCACTATGATGGTCTTGGAAAGCATTATCAATTCATAGATGACATTGTTCATCCATCTCTTCTTAAAAAGGGTTCGAGATCATCTATCCACCTAACCCAGGCTTCATCATTCATAAGAGGAAAACCACGACGATAGTTTGACCACTTAGATGAAGAAATACCTGATTCGGCCAAGAAAGGGTTGGGGGTGAACCAGTTGGCTTTGGGCATGTTAGCTTCTATTGCGGTTAGGATTGGAGAAATCCATGCAGGTCCTAGTAAATGCACCCCGCCTTCCTTAAAGAAAAGTTATGTATGCAAACCTGCCCGAGGACAATGAAGGGCATTGAGCAAACGGCGCAGGGTAGTAATACCCTCGCTAGATTCACAAGAGGGCTGAAATTGAGAGAGATTTGAGGCCATTGTTCTAGCTTAAGACAAAATGTTGAAAGTACAGGGAGGAGGTCGAAAGAGGTGAGGTTTCTGAAGAACTTCTAATGAGTTTAAGAAAATCCAGGGTTTAAGGGACTAGAATTGCTTAAGGAAATTAGCCTGAGATCAAATGAAGAATGGTTAATTAAAGGCAGAAGTCGTGGGTTAGCGCAAAGAGCCTCGGTTAACGAACGATTGCTTTTGGGTAGTGCAAGTTCCAAGATGAGTGTGTAACAGGAATTAATGAAGGATGGTTGTTCAATCATTATTAGCGCCTTGGTTTGCAGGCTTAACAACGATTGAAAGGGGCACTGTTTGGGCTAATATTTGAACTTTGGGCCTAGAGGAAGAAAAGCTTAGAAGGAAGGTAAAATGGGAGTTTTGTGGCAAGCCCGGACCAGATTCTCAAGGCAAGTTGATGGCTCCCCATTAATACATAGACCACATGCCTACAATCAGATAGGACAAGTGATGGAGACCACCAGCTGCCAGCCAAAAAGTACTTTATAATGGCAGTAGCAGTAAATAACTAGCGGTTTGTTAACCTCTAGTGGCTTTCGGGCAGGGATCAAACCGCCAGCAGTCGAGCCAATTTGTCTGTAAAAGGAAGAAGAGGGCCTAGAGACAAGGACACTTAACCAATCAAATAAACATACAACTTGTCTCTCTCAGTCAAGCCAAATTACCCAAAAAGCTGTGCCTTGCTCAGACTCTGCCTTCCTTGTAGCCTTAGAATTCCCATAATAGAATAACCTCCTCCTATGTAAAAGCTCTGCTACCTTTCTCCAACTGCTGTAGTACCGATTTCCTCGTATAGATTAGTTTATCTTTGTTCCCTTTAGCACCTAGAAACCTTTATAATCATAAAGAAGAGAAGCTGCCCAAGATTCAACCTTGCCTGACAAGGTTAAATCTTGCCCGACTCTCTTTGTGTTGTCTTTTAATCAGTAGATCTAGCTTTATAATGTATTCCTCAGCATATATGCAAGTCGTTTCTAACCCTTATCTGTTCAATGCATCATAGGATCTCAGATCTAACGTCATCATTATAGTAAGAAGATAAAAACGGACTATAACTCATGATTTGATCAGATCTGACTATCATCCTTCGATCATACAAGTTAGATAAAAGTCCTTGATCTCAAGGCATAGAAAAGAACTTAATGTAGACTTAACCCATCTACGACAATCCTTTGATAAACAAGAAGTTAAGGTAACTTGGGGCGCAAGTAATCAACTTAAACCAACTTGTTTTACATCTGCCATATAAGAGATGACAGTGGCACGCCTCCGCATATAGTTAGTTTTGACTGTGAGCCTCAAGACCTATACCTAAGGCCTCACAAAGGCACCTTTCAGGACTAACTATAAGCTCCTATACAAGCCTCTTACAAGCAGGACGACCAACCAAAGTGCCAATCCCTCGGGGAGCTGTGTGCCCGAGCCAAGAACCTCCGCCGCCCGGGATTTCCTGCCTGAACAAGGGATATATCGTTTCAACTCGTAAGTTACATCTGAAATAAGACATATATCAGGATTGAATTTGTCTTCAAACCCACTGCTACCCAGCTTTTATTTGCAAATTCAAATAAGACATATATCAGGATTGAATTTGTCTTCAAATAAGACATATATCAGGATTGAATTTCCTTCTCAATATGTTAATATGCTACTGCATACTCAATCTCTATTAGGACTGGTTAACGTTTTCAATTTAATATATATGATCAAACCGAAAATAATTGATATAAATAACAAAAACTGGAAAAACCATTCTTACATATCAATATTTTTGTTGCCTAATATTTTGCATAAATCATGCTAGAATTGCTTTCAGTTTTTCAATTCTATAGCAGCTATTTTTCTTATCATGCATATATGGAACTAATGCATGGTTAAGATTCTGGAGAAAATTAGCTTCACATGTTTTAAAATATTAGATCTAATTAAAACCGGAAAATTGTATGTTTTCTCTAACTTTGCTAAATAAGCATGTTTTTCGATTGAAATTTTTATTATTAAGACATGCTAAAAGTTAGCATAAGATCAATGTTTTTGAAATGTTCTTGGGTGAATGAGACACAACAAATCCGTTCCATTGATTCAAGGGCTGCTAAAAATTCAAAGTTTAGTTGATCAAATTGCATTAGTAGTCATAATAACAATATGACTATATTCCCAAATAAAGGTGTGACTAGTCTTGTTGGTTCGATTACTAGTGGCTAGTGTAAAGTATAGATTATGTGAAGGCCTGTGATAACTGATTGCCAAACAAAGGTGGATAGTTGTCATGTCTATATTTTGCTCACATGATTTATATTTTAACGTTAAAAATTGATTAAGCTTCAACCAAACAAAGGTGCTAGTTGTTTCAGTTGTAAAGTCTATGGGGTATTTGTTCATTTGTGAATATAAAGTCATGGTTGTGGAACCAAAAATAATCACAAGGCGACACATGGATTTTTGGATATAAAAGGACAAAACTACCCTTGAGGCATACCGAGATTCCTACGCACGAGCAGCGGGCAACCATCCCTCAACCAAGTCAAAAGTGCCCAAAATAGGTAACAATTCAAATCTATTTCATCCATCCTCATCCAATATTCTCCACAAGGTAACTCCCAAAATCTTCACTTTTTATTATATTGATTAGCTAATCAATTAGGTAATTATTCTATTAATTAGTTAATTGATTAGGTAATTATTCCATAACTCCCAAAATAACACAAATCAAGAACCTAGCTCACAAACAAGGCTAGGTGACTGGTCCTCTCTCACCCTAGGAGGCCGGCCACTCTCTTATTTAAACCTCATTCTTTTCCTCAAAGTTCAAGTCCACACTCTTGCTAAAATTCTCCACAATTCTCAAACACTTTCTCTCTAAATTCTAACTTTGGTATCGGAGGTTCTTCGGCCAAAAGCCCCCCCTCATCGTGGGCGCGTGAGGCTCTTGGGCTTGACCTAAGGTGTTAATTGTTTTGTAGGTGCAATTTTGTCCAAGATCAAGGAGGAAGAAACTTGCATCCACAAATTGGTGCTTTCATTGAGAGTTGAGTCCCACACTCGTAGAAGACTCGCATAAAAAAGGTTTTTTTCTCTATTTTCTAGTCCACTTGTATTTTTTCATACGTTCTTATTATTAGAACTTTTTTATTTGCAAAGATTCTTTGATAAAACGTAAAAGAAAAGTACAATGGCTAGAAATTTAGAAAATTCAACAAGTGAAAATTCCAATATAAAAGAGATGGGACCGTGGCGATCCACGAGGCTAAATGTAACCATAAGTGGAGCGGCACCACCACTACGAGGCTCCACCATGGCAACCACCGCGGTGGCCACCACGACAACCACCCGCGACGAGGTCCATGGCACCAAAGCTACGGCCCAACCCATGTCATTCCAAGCCCAAGGCAAACCAGCCCGTGCCGCCCAAATCCAACGCGAGCCCAATGCGTTGCTGAGCTGAGCCCAAGCCTCACACTCACGTGCGCCACACGTCGAGCAGCCTGCTCCAGCCGAGTAGCCCACTCCCATGGCCCAACCTGCTTCCATCGAGCAGCCCATTCCCGCGGCCCATCCTGCTTCTGTGGCCTTCCAAGCAACCCAAATCGGTCCATGATTAGTTCAACTGTCCCGACTTCAAATTTATGGGCCTACGATCAAACCGGGGCATTCTCACCGCATTTCTTCTCGGATTTGACATTTCCCAACTCAAATCTCTCTCCCGGAGTCTACCACCCTTCCACTGCTCAAGGAGGCACATTCCTTCCAAGCTCTTCCAATCCAAATGGCGAACAACACTTATCTTGACAAGTCATAGAGTTGACGAGTGCCTTAGCACAACAGACAACCTTGGTGAACTAGCTCTTGCAGCGCACCAAGATGCAACGTGCCCTAAACGAGGTGTCTCAAAGTAGGACAAGGGCAGACGATGAACCTCTCCAGCAGCCACGAACCAAGCGTTCGGGCAGTGTACACTCCCGATTGCGCCCCCGAGATAGCGTATACTCTCGTCTTAGCGCGTGGAGGAGCGTGCACTCTCGATTAGGCCCACGGACGAGCATGCATTCACGGTTGGGGTCACACTTCAATAGTCAACATGAGCAACATTCCAGGTGAAATGTTCATTCACGATTAAGCTCGCAAGGAGCATCATCCACCTCATATCGGAGTAGGCAGCACGACGAACGTAGAGAAGCAGTCACTCAATCAGGCTCAAGTTCAACCGGCAGCCTACGAAGAATTCCCTCGCTTGCCAAGTAGAACACGTAGAAGAGCAGCCTAGACCAGCAGGTCAAGATTGGGGGCAGCCAAGAGCTCCGCTACCCCAACAAAGGCAAATTCAGGAAGAAGTATAGAGGCTCCTAAACAAGCGATCGCGTGATTCCCAACGCACAGAAGTGGCCGACGAGGCACTACGACGGGACATGACCAACATAAGCAGGTCACCCTTCAAGGAAGAGATCGAGCAGATAGAGCCTCCACGCAAGTTTAGTATGCCACATTTCATATCCTTCAAAGAAGATGAAGACTCGGAGAGACACCTAAAACACTACCGAAGCGCAATGATCCTCTATCGAAACAACGACGATCTCCTGTGCAAGATATTCGCCACCACTCTACAAGGCGAGGCTCAAGATTGGTTCTACACCATGCCGCCATAATCTATCCGGAGTTTTGACGAACTTTCTTTGGTTTTCACCAAAGAATATTCATCTTATCGCTCGATCAAGAAGAAGTCCGACCACTTGTTCAACGTCAAGAAGAACCCAAAGGAGTCGCTCCGCGACTATATGAAGAGGTTCAAAGTAGAGAAGGCAAAGATAGTCGGATGCAACAACTCGATAGCTAGAGCAACCTTCCAAAAAGGACTTCCAGCAGACCACCCACTATTCAAAAAATTGATCATGAAAGAAGATCTGACTCTGGCAGACTCTTTCGCTCTAGCAAAAAAGCATGCACTTTGGGACGAGGCTCGCTGATCCAGATTCAAGGACCGGAATGAGTACCTGACATCACCTCCTAACTATCCAAACCGGAAGCAACGAAGGACCTATTCGCATGTTTGACGGTATCTGAAGCAGCAATAAGCTCTACCATCATACGAGAAGAGTTAGGGGCCTGACTACCTATATTCCACAGTTTAAAAGCTCACCTCGATGCTACCAGAAATTCAAAAGTTAACTTTGGCGATAGTTGTTGCAACTCGGAAGCTCAAGTTTTACCTTCATACGCACGCAGTCATCCTCATGACGCACTATTCTGCTCAATCCAGACGCTCGACAGTAAAGGCGCAGACACTGACGGATGCAAAGTTTTCTTACGAACGCAACAACTCAGCCCAAAAGGCGCACCAAGGGTAGACGAACACTGGAAGGACACATTCGAAACTAAGTTTTGTCCTTGTTGCCCCAAAAGATTCTACATATGAGCAACATGTATCGACAGTTGAACACCACCTCCTTCTGCGCGTCACATGGCCCTAGCCGACCCTTGCTCCATAATTCAGCTCTAAAGTGGCCCAATACCGGCAGTTGAGCATCTCCTACTATGTGTAATATGGCCCCAGCTTCACGGCTCCCTACCGCGCCTTCATGCCTAGCCTAGGTAACGCAATAGAGCGGCCCAATGATGCCCCGGACGCAGCCAAGCACACCTTAGCCGCACCTGTTCCCTCAATGAAGATTTCTGGCATTTGCATGTCGACGACGTATCCAACTATAAAGGCTCGGGAACAGGCGTGGTCCTTGTCACCCCAGACGGTTCAATGCTCGAGCAGGCGATCACCTTAGGCTTCAAAGCATCCAACATCGAAGCAGAGTACGAGGCCCTACTAGTAGGCCTCCAAATGGCAAAAAACTTGGTGGTGAATAAGCTTGCAATTCATTCTGATTCCCAGCTAATCATCAGCCAGACTACTGGGGAGTACACGACAAAACATCCAAGGATGGCACAATTCCTAGAAAAGGTACGCATGCAACTTGAGGCATTTCAAAGTTACACTCTCACTCAAGTTATGCGGGCAGACAACGCCCACGCAGATGCGCTAGCCGGCTTAGGCTCTGCCCTCGACCACCAACTCAAACGCTCTATTCTGGTGGAGTATCTAAACAAACCAAGCATAGAAGCGGAGCCGGCAGCTGAAGTGTCACACGTTAGTATAGCTCCTAACTGGCAAAGTTCTATTATAGACTACCTGGTTGACGACACACTCCCCACTGAAAGGTTGGAGTCTAAAAAGCTCCAAATAAAGGCAGCACACTACTACATGAGGAACAACACTCTCATTCGAAGATCCTACACCGGACCACATCTCCGCTGCCTGGAGCCTCCCGATGACTTGAAGGTTCTAAGCTCAATCTACGAAGGCGTTTGTGGAAACCACTCTGGAGGCCGATCCTTAGCATAGAAAGCTCTTAATGCAGGCTACTACTGACCTACCATAGACCAAGATGCTAAGGAGTTAATACAAAATTGCGACCGCTGCCAACGCTACAAGCCGGTACCAGCACTGCCTGCCAGCGAGCTACACCGGCAGACGAGTCATGGGCCGTTCATGCAGCAAGTAATAGACTTGGTAGGACCTATATAGCCTGCTATTGAGGGCAGAGGCACGATGATCGTGGCAACCGATTACTTCACCAAATGGGTAGAAGCAGAGCCCATGGTGACCACGACGCAGACGGACATAGAGCACTTCATATGGAGGAACATCATTTGCCGATTTGGCATCCCTCAGTTCATCGTCACAAACAACGGCCCACAATTCGTGGGCGAAGATTTGGCGAAGTTCTTCCAAAAGTATGGCATTAGGCAGCACATGTCCACGCCAAGATATCCTCAAGGCAATAGGCGAGCCGAAGCATCCAACAAGATGATCCTTGAATGCCTCAAGAAATCCTTCACTGACAAGAAGGGAAAATGGCTAGACGAATTCCCCAGATGTCTATGGGCATATCGCACCACCAAAGGACGAGCAACCGGTGAAGCTCATTTCTCTTTGGCATTTGGTTCAGAAGCAATCATTCCTCCCAATGTCATCGTGCCAAGTATCAGCACTCTACTGCCAAGCATTGAGTGGAAAAGAAAGGAGATGGCCACAAGCTTAGATCTGGCAGAGGAGAAGCGTGAGCAGACCATCACTTGTATCACAGCCTACCAGCAGCAGCTCATCTCCAACTACAACAAAGGGGTCAAGATCTGGCAGTTCCAACCGGGAGATTTAGTCCTAGGAAAAGCCTTCATCACTGCCCGCAGAGAAGGCTCCAAAAAGATGAATCCTATCTAGGAAGGTCCGTACAAGATCAACAGAGTAGGCGGCAAGAGTAATTGCACCCTCGTCACTATGAAACGATAAAAAGATCGAAAAACAGTGGAATGCCTACAATCTGAGGAAAGACTATGTGTGACCTCCCGCTACATCAAAGCCCAAAGACTCAAGCAGCTCGATGGACACCACCTCATAAGTCGAGGACTATCCAGTTGTTATGCAGTTCCTACCTTACAGCTAAGTTCTCATTTGTTTCACTTATTTTTCAATGAGGAATTCAGAAGTAATCACAACTTGGCTTGGCTGCATGTTTACAACAACTGATCATTCTTGCACTTCAAAAGAAGATCGTACCCTTCTTAGGGACTCACCGCAGGAATTGCACCCCCCGAATGACCAACCTTACTCTTCAATGCGAGAGGGTAAACTAATTCCCCGACACCCATATGGGTTTACTCTCCAAAGCGGGAGGATAAACTCTACACTCAAATATCCAGACGTGGATGAGCCTGGCTGCCCTAGTATAACTAGATGCATGATGGCTTGCGCTAGTATTCCTAGAAGTAGCCACAATGGTTTTTTTCAAGGCTTAGCTAATTGAAGGATTTTGGGTCTCTTGGCCTAATCCGCGGGGAACCGGGCCCTAAAGACGGATGGGGTACATTACGCAGTACATCTGATGGACGGCTGCCCTGGAACCCTAAAGCTGGTACCGAGTGCACAAAGGTAGCCTACGATTTCAGGAAGACTGCCTACCGCTTGCCCTTCGAGCAGTAAAGCTGCGCTAGACTTATACAACCTCACATTCTTGTGAAAGGTTAAACAAGCTAGCATGCATATACGAAGTTTTATCCACTGCCGACATGCTACGAAGTCGATAAGCTTCAACTCTGCCAAGCGCGGAACGACTTGCACCAAGTCCTAAAATGTTGTGATACTTGCTACGCAACCTACGGAATTGGAGAAAGCCAAGGTTAACAGCCAAGTGGTCACGTAGACTTGTCTACTTCTGTAAGTAAGGCGTCCGGCTGCCGACCCTATGGCTAACAACTTTGCAAAGTTCTACACCAACACCTACGGCTGCATAGGCTACGCGACCTATTTGCTTATAAAAAAATAGCACGCCTGCCACTGGTCTACAAAGTCTAAAGGTTAGGGCATGAACAAAAGAAGCGAAGATGGAGAAAAGCGAAGGAAGCAAGTTTATTAAATTTTCTAGCAAAATTGATAAACAACTAGCAAAGACCGAAGGAGTTCAAGCAAAGCAAAAAGCAACAAGGGAAACAAAGAAAATCCTAAAGACTACCTAGAAGACTACTTTTCAGCAGCTTGGACACTCCATGACTACTCGGTCGCCACACCTTCAGCAACGGCACCATCCGGCGCTTCACCCCCGGCTGCTCCTGCTTGGGCACCAACATCTCCGACTACTTCACCAATGGAGGCCTCAAAAGTAAAGGTGAACAAGTTTTCCAAAGAAATAGAGAAGGTCTCAAAACCTCGAGCCCATCTTTCTCACCCTTCAGCTGCTCATTCTCCTCGAGCAGACCAACACGGACGCGCTGCAGCTCATCCATTTTTTTCTTCAGACTTTCGTTGATCTTCAGTACACTTTGAAGTTCCAACACTTGCGGTTCAAGCCTATCGACGATTCTCTTAAAGTGGATCACTTGATTATAAGCAGCAATCAACTCTTCATCATTTGCATAAGCAGCGAAATGAAGCTCAAAAACGGAAAACTCAAGATCTTGAATATGAGGTATGTAACATCCAATCTCCTTCTCTGCACTTTCATACTTAACATGGATCACGTCAAGCCTAGTCTTCAAGTCAACAATCTCTTGGTAAGTGGTCTAAAGCTGCAAAGAAATGGGGGCAGAAATATTAGACCCCTTCAAAGCAACGAGCTCAGAATCCAACCTCTTAATCTCCTCGATCAAGGAATAAGCTTCAGCTGCCATAGTCTTCGCCACCTCCTTGGCAATCTTGCTATATCTGTATCATAGCAAGCAGATCATTCATTCTATATTGTGTCGTATGCTTTGCAAAGGAACTTGGGCAAGCAATCCTTTCTAACGCCATCAAAAAACTTGGCACAAGCGTCCATGTCTTCAAGAAGATCTGGTTTCAAGAGAACACAGATCTCATTAGCCTCCTTAGAAGCAGGCTTAGTGGATTTCTCACAGCTGCCCACACGAGCAGTATCTTCCTTCCTACGAGGCGAATCAGTCTCGGTAGCAGAGGAAGTGGGCCTTGGCACACCTTAGCAACAGAGTTCACCTTATTGCTCTTTATAATAACAAGTTTCTCCAAAGGTGAACCAGACTTGGCTCCCAACGGACGTCTTGGTACAGACTTCGGCATTGGGGGCATGAAATGACCTTTATGCTGAGCAATTCTATCAGCAATCGTACAAGCCATTCTCGACATGGCAGGCGGCACGTGTTCAGATCTAGCAGCCTTATTTTTCTTCCCATTGAAGAAGTCATGTCAATCACAGGCCTCTCGGCAGCAGGCGGACCCTCACAAGCAGCGAATGAAGTCTTCAGTTTTTCTCAACCGAGATCTCTTGAGCAGGCAGGAAGATCTCTTCTTTCCACCTTCATTCATAATAGGCTCCACGATAGCGTTCAGACAAGCCAATGCATCCGCCTTGATCCTCTTTACCTCCTCTCTCGGGAGAAGCCCATTTTTCTCCCAGCGAATAGGATTAAGCAGCCAACGTCATTCACTGTACTTAGCAGAGGAGCTCAACCTAGCATTCTAGCAGGTAGGAGGCCTGCATGCCCAGCATTCCAGCAGCCCATGAAGCCTGCGACCTCCTCATTTCTCTCAATCGCCAGCTTGGCCCACGTCAGGTCCAAGAGCCCAAAGGATATGAGCCATGCGGCTCACCTAGCACTGCGCCCCAACGCTTCAGTTTGCAGCCCCAGCCGCTCAAGATGCCTTTGGCTCTAGCCAAGCCAAGCAACCCAAGCAGTGGCCCTTGCCACAACACCTCATTCGCCCATGCCGAGCCGACTCCTGGCCTCTGCCAGCCGACATGCCGCACCACCCCGACGGCTGCCCCGCGACAGCACTATCCAAGAAGAAGACAGGAAAAATTAATTTTTTCTTACATCGGTGCGGCACGGAGAAGATGAAGAAAGGAACGAAAGACGGTCCTTTGCACGGGCAAGATGTAGAAGATTGTTAGAGGAGGGGGAACAAATATCCTCTAAGCTTTCTCTCTCTTGTAGGGTAGAATAAATTGCTCTCCAAAGTTGATTTAATAACCCACTTAAGGTGGACTTAAATAGGCTTTGAGGGAAATTTATTTCCCTTTCCTAGAAGGACCTAATTTCCAATTAAAGAGGGAATCTACATCAAAATAGGAAGCAAGCCTATGTTTCCTAAAGCAAGAAGATCTCTACACCTGCTACCTATTCCTGCGAGCAGCCCAACAGGTGTGGGGGCATTTGTGGAGCCAAAAATAATCACAAGGCGACATGTGGATTTTTGGATATAAAAGGACAAAAATACTCTTGAGGCATACCGAGATTCCTACGCGCGAGCAGCGGGCAATCAACCCTCAATCAAGTCAAAAGTGCCCAAAATAGGTAACAACTCAAATCTATTTCATCCATCCTCATCCAATATTCTCCACAAGGTAACTCCCAAAATCTTCCTTTTTTATTATATTGATTAGCTAATCAATTAGGTATTATTCTATTAATTAGTTAATTGATTAGGTAATTATTCCATAACTCCCAAAATAACACAAATCAAGAACCTAGCTCACAAACAAGGCTAGGTGGCCGGTCCTCTCTCACCCTAGGAGGCCGGCCACTCTTTTATTTAAACCTCATTCTTTTCCTCAAAGTTCAAGTCCACACTCTTGCTAAAATTCTCCAAAATTCTCAAACACTTTCTCTCTAAATTCTAACTTTGGCATCGGAGGTTCTTTAGCCAAAGCCCCCCATTTATCGTGGGCGCGTGAGGCTCTTGGCCTTGACCTAAGGTGTTAATTGTTTTTTAGGTGCAATTTTGTCCAAGATCAAGGAGGAAGAAATTTGCATCCACAATGGTAGTTCTATGTTTTAAAGTTATGAATGATTTTCATATGAGCCCCCTTAAATCCCATATTGGGATCGATAAAGCATAACATAGAATTTGTTTGGTCTTAAGGCTTCTCGAGCAAATGTAACCTTCATTGGTTTAAATTAATTTTTGGATTGAGATACACGTTTGATTAAATTTGCCTTATTTCATTTCAAAAGTGGCATATTACAGTGTATTCAGAGATGATGGTATGTTTATCTTGTTAAAAGTTTTGGATTTCTTCAAGATTGGCTATGTGATTTAATGTTCGTTATGTGTTGTCTTCTCTTCTCAAAATTAAATGGAGCATTTGTTGTTGAACACATGAAGGATAATCACAATTGCCTAAGGTACACATTGAACTATGCTGTTATGTTGTTTATTTGCATATCTTTATGGTTCAAGATTTATTCATGATAAAGCTATATGTTGAAGTAGACTTCTTAAAGCTTCTTTAGACACTAAAATCACAAAAATACATGAAGAATTGATTTTTGGTGGTTTTATCAATTTGACATAGATGCACAGAATTTTTCTGCTGGAATACGTATTTGGAAATTAACAAGCGACTGAGCTATTGACTACCAAATGACTTGAAATTTGAATATGTTCTTCATATATATGTCTATTTTTGGACTGCAAAATTTCGTGATTTTGGGTTGTGTAATTTATTTATAGGGATTTTATTAGTAACCCGTGCTCAGTTGAAGGTCGAGTCTGGCAGTTTTCATTGTTTCAATTAAGTTTAACAAACGAATGGTTGAATAACCTCCGAATGACTTGAAATTTGGATATGTTGTTTATATATATGTCTATTTGTACACTGGAAAATTTCGTGCTTATTGGTGGTGTACTCTATTTATGGTGATTTTATTAGTAACCTGTGCTCAGACTGGAGTTTTCATTGTTTTCTTATGTCGAAAAAATTGAGCTATCTTTTAGCTCTAGAACAATTTCATATTCTATTTTATACAGTTTAATGTTTCTAGAACAAATCAATTATACGTTAATTATGTAATTCCTCAAGCTGGAATCTTGGTTTTTGGTATAATATACTACTTTACTAATATATTTTGAGAAATTATATACTAGTATAAATAAAAATATATATTTTTACCTATATGCTTTTCAGAGTAACAAATGCAATGAGCGTTTGCCCAAGTGGGAGAATTGATAAACATATAATTGGGCTTTACACTCATTGAATCTAAGTCACACATGCTAAGTTCTAAAGATCTGTGGGAGTTGTTCTTATGCTAATATACGTTTGTAAAAGTTTTGAGTATGAAACTTATTTTTGCATGTTTCTCCCTAGAATTTTAAAGTCGAGTTTGTGGAAAAAAAGATGCATGCTATAATTGAAAATTTCGAGATATTATTAGGATTGTCTAGTTTTCAATCCTATAATTGTTTCACTGTTTATTTTCGAATTTGTATGCATGTATGACAGTATTCTCATGTTTTAACACTCGTGCCATACATGATTAACTACTATTTGGTTAAGTTCTTGTAAAGACAGTTGCCTTTTAAGTTGCTTGGTACATACTATTTGGAAGTAATGACTGAAAGAATAGACATGAAGTTATACTTGCTAAACGAGTTTGGCTTAACATATTCATTGTTGTATAATATGATTAAGTTAAGGTGCAATAACATGTTCTTTTGGTGAATATGTGCATTTGGTTATGGTATTTGTTTCTCGCATTCAATATTAGTTATAACTGATTAGTGGGAGGAACAATTTAAATGTGTAGCTTATGCCACGAAGGATGTTTAGCTAATTATATGTGCCTCACTTGATTGGTTTTTATGTCTATTTGTAAAAGTCTTTTAAGATATTATGAATGTGGGTTTAAATTTCAAAAATTGAAATTGTGGCTAGTTGTAAATAGTCGAATAAGGATCCATATTGGCATACACATTCATTTAAGGTTGTCTTCATTTACTAAGCTGTTAAACTTTTATGCAATTGCTAGTTAGTTTAATTTGTGATTCACGACAATAAGGAAGCAATAAAATTTACAAGCTGCATTAAGGTATGGAGTTGAGTTTTTAGTTATGTTGTGAATTCCATAAAGCAACGAAGGTGTATTTTTTCAGTTGCGTTCTAAGTTCTAGCATGATTGAGTTTTGTACTTAGGTATTGTGGTTCACAACACATGAAGTAGCAGCGAACGTCTTAAACTACGAAAGAGTTGTGTCATCCATTTTTGTTAGACACAAAAGTAAGCTGTTTATGTAGTTTATGAGCTTCATAGGAAGCATAAGGCAATCTTATAAAGGTTGATAAGGAGGACCAATAAGTGAATGAATTGATGCTTTCAATTCAAGTTTTGATTCACTTAACTACTAAATCTGTGACATATGTTTCATGTGAATGGAGAGCTAATTTCAGTGATTATAAGAGCTCATGGATGCTACTAAGTTCATAGTCTCCGATAGTTCTAGATAAGTAAACTCCATTTGACAGAACATATAGGAAGCTTATTAGCTGACTAACTTCATTGGCCAATATGGTAATCTTGCTTATAAATCCATTAAAGATCTTTTCTGAATTAACTATTTGACCTAGTGGGAGAATGTTGGACGTTGGACCATAATCCAATGACTAATAGGTCAACATAGTTAATTTAAGGATTGCTTGGAATATAAATAAGATTAGGATTTAGTTAATAGCTATAGCTTGTACCCCAAGTAAAGTTAATATATTCCGGATTTCCTTGGGGAATAAGGGCTCCTAATTCTATCCTATTTGGAATGAGATTTGTTGTTTCAATTATCCTTAGACTGCAAGGAATGCTAATGACATTATTATGGGAAGATTCATTAGGGTTAAGTCCATATAAATACAAGGCTAAGGTCCCTGCTCACAACACACAGAAACTCATATGAACGCCCCATTAGTTCGAGTATAAAGGAGTGTTGAGTGTGCAGAAGACTTTGGTCAACTAACATATTATTCCGTAGGATTCCAATACGATTTCCATCGAAGGAGAAGTCCATGATTGAGCCTATTCTGCCACGGTTCTGTCAAAGATGGTTCATCTTTCCTACATGCCATGTTGACATCGAGTACTTTATCAATTGAGCATAATTTATGGATTCATTCCGGTTAGTATTTTTAGTTGTTTATGAAATATATAAAGTTTAACATATTGATCTATGTCGAAATATAAAATTATTTATTAATGTTAACCAAATTTCTTATTTTATTTTTGTTTATCTTCTTTAATCAATTAGGAAAAGTAGCGAGCTACCTAACCCAAATTTACTAGTTATCAACAGACATTCCATATTCTTCCATACAACAATATCGTGCATTTGTTCTAATTTAAATGTACGTGCACCTATGTATTGATATTTTTTTTCTTCCATTAAAAATGGGATAACTGGTGGCAAGTCACAGTTATTAATCCTTTTCGGGTCCAGAGAGGCTATGGGGAATTTCACCTTGCCCATGGGCACAATCAAGCAGACTCACCAGCTCGAGCATCAAACCCAGAACCTCCCATTGTTTTTTTATCTACTGAGGAGCCGCAGTCTGCACCCTTACTGATAAACCATAAGTTGGTTGTTTGCTGTGACTCTTCCACTGCAAATGCTGCTGCTAAGAGTTGGGAATATACTCTTGTATTATCTCATATATTTCGGGATTTATATAGACTAGTTAATTGTAATCAGCTTGACTTGTAACTCTTTGATCTAATTCATTCCTATAAATACAAACACACAACCTCTCTTAGATTTAACTGAGTTGAGCATCATTAGTTCTTTTGTCCTTTATACTCTTATGCGTGCTTAACTCTCTTTCATGGTATCTCAGAGCCAACAAGTCTCACGACGAAACATCAATTTTTTTTCTAATGGCCACCTCCTCCGCCTTTTTTTCTTATACCCTACCCACTTCCGCTGTTCCCAATGTCTCTAACCTTTTAACGATCCAGCTTGATCGTACAAACTACCCTCCTTGGCATGCCCAAATCCTCCCCCTGCTTCGTAGCAAGAACCTCGTTTCCTTTGTTGATGGCACCAACCTGTGTCCTTCAACTTTTCTCAAGGACAATGAAGGTAATCTCACTACTACTGTCAACCCTAAACTTCGAAGTCTGGATGCAACAGGATGCCATGATCCTATCTTGGATCAATAGATCAGTTCACCCCTCAGTTTTGGCCACTCTTATTGGCAAAACTAGCTCTCACTCTGCTTGGACTTCCCTCCGCGAACGTTACGCTTCACCGTCCACTGGTCGTCTTTTGCAACTCCGGAGTGAACTTATGAACACTTATTGTGGTGGTTCATCGATTGCTGATTTCTTAGATCGTATCAACTGTCTGGCTGACACACTGTATCTCGGGGTCTCCAGTTTCAGATTGGGTGGCCATTGATCTCAACAATGTTGGTCCAGCGTACAAAGGTACCGTTACGTCTGCCCAAGCCCGAGAGGATGCTATCTCCTATGCAGCTGCTTTTCTTCTTGGTGCCGAACGTCGTCACAAGATGAGCAATATGTTCAACATTGATGTTACTCTCTCTGCCCTCGCTACTGGACGCGGCGACCGTGGGTTTTCAGGCCGGAGCAGGTCGCGGTGCTTAGGTTCTTGGTCGTGGTTTTCACGCAAGTGCTGGTCATAGTGGACGTGGCCCTTTTCAACGTGGTTGTGGGGTGTTTCAACAGCCAGAGCCTCGTGCTCTTAATGACAGTGTGCTCAGTGCTGCTCCTCAACAAGGTCCTGCTTTTAATCCCAACGGTCATGTTCAATGCCAAATATGCCGTAAATCAGGTCACTCTGCTATCAACTGCTACAAGCGTATGAACGTGGCATACGAAGGCCGCGTTCCCACTCCCAAGCTGCAGGCCCATGTCGCTGCTGCTCCTGCCCATGATCCTCCACCCATGGCTGCTCCACCGGTTCAAAATTGGCTCTTTGATTCTAGAGCTAATGCTCATATTATGAATGATTTGACACAAGTGGCTGATCCCCAACAGTACAATGGAAATCATCATGTGAATGGTGTAGTTGGAGGCATAGGTTTGCATATCTCTAAAGTTGGTCACTCACATATTCGCACTCCTTCCCATACCTTTAATTTTTCCAACACCTTATATTGTCCCAATGCTTCTACCAATATTATTTCTGTCAATCGTTTTACTATGGATAACCACTGCTCCCTAACCTTATATCCTCATTCTTATCGTGTTCAGGAGTTAACAACAGGGAAGACCCTTTTGCAAGGCTGGAGTAAGAACGGCTTCTATCCTTTTTCAAGTCTTTCATCAAACAATAATCATGACTTCTTTGCATTTTATGGTGGTCGCGTCTCTGATGCAGTGTGGCACTCCAGACTAGGGCATCCCTCTTCTTCTATTTTGAAGTCTTTAGTTGCTAGAAATAAATTGCCAATAGGGCCATGTGACTTCTAATCTATGTCATTCTTGTCCTCTAGGCAAAAGTCACAAACTTCCCTTCCCGCTTTCAAGTTCAATTTCCAAATTTCCTTTAGATTTAATTCATTCGGATGTATGGACTTCCCCGTCTTACTCGATTGATGGATTCAAATATTATGTGATTTTTATTGATGATTATTCGCGCTACTCTTGGATATATCCTTTAAAACTTAAATTTGAAGTGTTTATTACTTTTGTCTCTTTTAAGAAACTCGTTGAAAATATGTTTAGTAGACAAATCAAATCCTTGCAAACCGATGGTGGTGGCGAATATATGAATCATGCTTTCAAAAACTATTTATCGTCTCATGGCATTCATCATCGTTTTACATGACTTCACCACCCTGAACAAAATGGACTTGCCGAACGTAAACATCGACATTTGGTTGAAACTAGCCTTACTCTTCTAGCTCATGGATCCATATCTGTCATTGTCACGTTTTAGGTAGAAGCCTTTCACACTACCAATCATTTGATTAATCGCTTGCCCACCAAAGTTTTACATAATGAATCTCCCTTTCAAAAATTATTCTCCACTCCTCCTCAATATGAATTTTTAAAGGTTTTTGGCTGTGCATGCTTCCATATCTTCGACCATATAACCAAACCAAACTTCAATTTCGGTCTAAAAAGTGTATCTTTCTTAGATACTCTTTAAATCAGCAGGGTTATCGTTGTTTTGATCCATCCACGGGCAAAAGTTTTATGTCTCGCCATGTTATTTTTGATGAAAAATGCTTTCCCTATAAGGATATGGTTGTTCCTCCGGTTCTGCATGCTCCGTCCCCTGACATGATAGACATTGACCACATCCTGCCACCTACAATCTCAACCCCAACAACTCTCACCGTCTCAACCCTATTACCTTGCCACCTAATTCTATCCTGCCACCTACAAACCCACCCTCCAACACTTCCCACCGTGTCCACCCTCTCACCTTACCACCTAATCCTACCCCACCTCTACCTTTATTTACTCTCACTCCACCGCTTACCAACTCTACTATCCCTATCTTACCAACCACTCATCCTCCAGACTCCACTATTTCCCATACCTCTAACCCTTCCCTATCTTTACCTCTATCTGCGAATATTGGGACCACAAGCACTGTGCCACTGACACCTACTCTACCATCTCACTCCATCATTACACAGGCCAAAGATGGCATTCGTAAACCTAATCCCCGCTATGCTTTAGTTGTTGCCACTAATACTTTGGTTGAACCTTCCAGTTTTACACAGGCTAACAAATGTCCACAATGGCGTCAAGCCATAGCTGAAGAGTTCATAGCTCTCCAACGCACTGGTACTTGGACTCTTGTGCCGTTTCAACAACATCTTAATGTTTTTCCCAATAAATGGGGTTACAGAATCAAACGCAAATCCGATGGCTCCATAGAATGCTTTAAAGCCCATCTTGTTGCTAATGGCTTTCATCAGCAGGAAGGCATTGACTATGCCGAAACGTTTAGTCATGTGGTTACTCACGCCATCATCCGATTAATTCTTTCTGTTGTACTGCATTACAATTGGTCTATTCGACAATTAGACGTTCAGAACGCCTTCTTACATGGTTCTCTCTCTGAAGATGTCTATATGCGACAACCCCAGGGCTTTGTTGATCCTTAATTTCTAACTCATGTCAGCAAATTGCAACGTTTTCTTTACAGACTCAAACAAGCCCCAATGGCGTGGTTTCAGTGCTTCTCTAATCATCTCGAGGAACTTGGGTTCGTTGCTTCACAAGCTGACTCATCCTTATTTACTTAATTTGATGGCACCACCATTATTTATCTCTTAATTTACGTTGATGAAATTTTGGTCACTAGAAATAGTAGTTCGCAAATTGCCCAACTCATTGCTCAGCTTGGTTTACTTTTTTCTATGAAAGATCTTGGGCATCTACATTATTTTCTAGGAATTGAGGTTACTCGTACCACTTCTGGATTTCATTTGCCCCAGGCCAAATATGTCAGGGACCTTCTCCAACGAACACACATGGCAGACTGCAAGCCCATCCAAACTCCATCTTCTCTTGGCCGTCGTTTGTTTCTCTATGAAGGAGATCCTCTTTCTGATGCTACTGAACACCGTAGTGTCGTGGGTGCCCTTCAGTATTTGCTCTTCATTCGTCTCGACATTGCCTTCTCTGTCAACCAAGTTTGCAAGTTCATGCACTCTCCCACAACGGTACACTGGGCTGTTGTCAAACGCATTCTGCGTTATCTTAAGGACATTCATGATCATGGCTTGCTCTATCGTCCAAGTTCCCTCTCCATGACAGCTTATAGGATACGGACTATGTCGATGATCCTAATGATCATCGTTCCATAGGAGGTTATTGTATTTTTCTCAGATCTAATTTAATTTCATAGAGCTCCAAGAAACAACGTGCCGTTTCTCGCTCAAGCACTGAAGCTGAGTATCGTCAACTCGCTTATACCGCTGCTACTTTGTCCTGGTTTTGCAATTTATTTCATGATCTTCATCTTTATCTTACACCCCCACAATTATGGTGTGATAATATAAGTGCTCTTGCTGTTGCTTCGAACCCTGTATATCAAGCACGAATGCGACATGTTGAGGTTGATTATCATTATGTTCGTGAGAAGGTTACTCGGAAGGAAATCATTGTGGGATATGTTGCATCTCAGAATCAGGTAGCAGATTTTCTTACCAAAGGCTTGTCTTCCACTCGGTTTAAGTGTCTTCTTTCCAAGCTTCCCGTTCTTGGTCAACCCCTCAGCTTGAGGGGGCATGATAAACCATAAGTTGGTTGTTTGCTGTGACTCTTCCACTACAGATGCTGCTGTTAAGAGTTAATAATTAGTTCTCCTCTTTACTAATTTAAAGAAGTCTAACCATCAATCGCCATGATCTACAAAAAATGTTTTAAAAATTTGATTTCTTTAACATCACATGATTATATAATAATAATAATAATAATAACTATATAATTATATGATTATATAATTACATAATGTTGGAGCAATATTAGAAAATATGAGAAACAACAATATAACTCCAATGATAACAATCATAAAGAAATTCATAACATCAATTATATATGAGATTAATATAAACAACTAAAGAGAAAATTATAAAAACTAACAAACTTGGAGATTGAGGCTTGTATAAATGCAATGTCCTAAAGAAAGAATTTTGCCCCTACTCTTGTGTTTGTAGTTCAGTAGGCATCTATCTTCCAGGATTCAACAATCTATAATCCAAAGTCAAAGCACTTCAATCTTCGGATTCTGGCTAACTTTATATATTCCGTACTCTCAAGATGCAACTCAGAATTTGACAAATGAAGAATGAGAGAAACAAAGTGGGGAAACCCTATTTCTCAAGAGTAAAAATCAACTCTAATTTTCTATCATATAATACCAAATGGTTTCATGGGTTTATATAGAACCCAATTACTACTTATTAAAGAGATGTAACTTATCATCTATAAGTATACATCATTTAGTAAGGGAATGCACCTAAATAACATAATATTTCTAAGAAATACGGTTAACACTATTTTTCATTCAATTATTAAAATTCTATATTACAATATTTCATATTAATATATAATTTCCAACACATAATGTACCGACTGACGGTTGGTCTCCATGGCATTTTCCAATATGAGTTAATTACATTCTTCTTATGAATGCGGGGGTGCCAACTCGCAATCGAGCTCGGTCAGGCGAGTAGAATAGAGGTGGTGATGCTGGTGTTGAATAAGATGTTGACTTCTGCACCAAAGTGATTACAGCTAAGGAGGGAACATGTCTCAGCCATGGGTTCTAGAACCTAAAGGTAAGGTTACTAGGCCACTGCAAAGTTCAATAATTAGTTTAGCTTTCGCTGTGCCGAACAATTTATCCCTAGAAACACTTCATTTTGTCGAAGTTGATGAGATGATACTCTTGAGACGAAATAATGGAGAATTCTTCGTGTATCTAAACGTGGATAGATTATCAACCAATCAATTGCATTGTTGTTAGTCCAAATTAAAAGTGCAAATATTTGCATACTAATTCATTCCTCACCAATCCGTGCCATGCAATTGCATGATCCACATAACCACCTTTTTGGATAAATAATCCACAAGGTCAGCATATTCGCACAGAACCATCTTTCTGGACTTGGTTCTCTGAAGTCTTATCCCATATGCAATGTAATTCCAATCTTGATCCTTTTGCCAAGAGTCCCCATCTGTGCTAATCATCCTAATATTCAAGCCATCCTTATCAGATTAGCAATTCTTGCACGTCAGAGTCTCATATAATTTGTCCATCTTATCTAGACCTGACAATTTTAACCCGTTAACATGACATGAAAATAACAAGTTTTGGATCAATACGATAACTAATTGGATCGTTAGCGGGTTACCCGTTAAGAACCAATAATAACGGATCCTTAAAGAATTTACACGCGAATAACCCTTAAGAAAAATATTATTTTGATTATTTTAAAGTTAAACTACTAAAAAGCTTACTATAAAATACAATAGCTATAGTGTATATATTGTATATTAAATATGTATTTGTTGTAGCCTATTTTATCTGACAAGGGAAGGGCCGGTGGCAGAGAGAGAGATTGGAGAGAGAGACGTGTTTGTAGGGTTGTGTAGAAGAATATGTAGAGGATGTGTTATTCCCCCCTACGTAGTGCTTTTATTTATAGTAATAAGGGAGAGAAGAAATCCTTCATCCCAAGGAATACAAGTCCACATAGGAAAGAATAACTAGAATCAAATCTAATCTAGGACTTACACAATCACACTTAAACTAGAAAGTTGAAGTGTGTAAATACTCAAGTAGATTCAGCATCATGTAGAGTTTGAAGAAGTCGACTTGTCGGCACTGATTTTGGGAACACGTTATTCTCAATAAGGTAGGAACTTGCATAAGAAGGTAAGTCTCACTAAAAACCCTATGGCTATGGTAAAAACCCGAGTAGGGACAAAACTCAGTCTAAGGAAAAATGCGTGAGAATGCAAAAATGCGTGAGAAATGCAAAGCCAAATGAAACGTCTACAGGACGTCATCAGGGATATGATCAACCCAAGGTGGGTGCCTCGTTAAAATCAAGTAAGTATACTTCAGCATACTCCTTTGAACGAGGCACCCACCTTGTGAATGGATTTGCTTCAATCTTTTGATGCTCTTGTTGTTGATGTGAGAAGAAGAACTTCAGCACAATGTGCTTGGTGTTGTCTCCTTTGATGTAACCCTTCTTGAGATGTTCGATGCATACTGCGTTGTCTTCATATATCGTCATCGAGACATCAATGATGGGGTAAAGATCACAGGAGCTTTGAATATGGCTCACAATTGCTCTCAACCAAAAGCATTCCCGAGTTGCTACTTGTAAGGCAAGAATTTCAGCATGGTTAGACGAAGTGGCAACTAAGGTTTGTTTAGTTGACCTCAAGAGATTGCGGTGCCTCCAACGGAAAAGACATAACACATTTGATAAGGCGCCTTGTGCGGATCAGATAAGTATCTTGCGTTGGCATAACCAATAAAGCGAGAATCGACTCGTGATAAGGGGGTGAGGCATCACTCAAGGATCCGTAGCAATAGAACAAGCCCAAATCCATAGTACCCTTAAGGTAGCGGAAAATTTCTTTAACACCAGTCTAGTGTCTGCGTGTTAGTGCATTACTGTATCTTGCCAAAAGATTAACAGTGAATGAGATGTCGGGTCTAGTGCATTGAGCTAAGTACAATAAAGCACCTATCGCACTTATATAAGGAACTTGAGGCTCCAAAATCTCTTCATCATCCTCCTTCAGACGAGAATGATCTCGTTTTGCATCTAGCGATCAAACGACCATAAGAGTACTCGAAGGCTTCGCTTTATCCTCATTAAAGCGGCACAACACCTTCTGGGTGTAGTTTGTTTGATGTGCTAAGATTCCATCAGAACGGTGCTCTATCTCGAGATCGAGATAAAATCGAGTCTTTCCTAGATCTTTCATCCCAAATTTCGACTTCAGGTGCGCGGTAGTTCTCGCGAGCTCTTCAGGAGTTCCAATGAAGTTCATGTCATCAACATATACTGCAACTATCGCAAAACCGGAATGTGATTTCTTAATGAACACACGAAGGCATAGTTCGTTGTTCACATATCCCTGACTAGTCAAATACTCTCTCAGACAGTTATACCACATTCTTCCGGATTTCTTCATACCCTAGAATAAACGCCTCAGCCGAATTGAGAGGGTGTTCCGAGGTTTGAAAATATTTGATCCAGTTAATGTAAGTCCTTTGGGAACTTTCATATAAATTTTTGTATCAAGATCCCCGTTGAGATACACAGTTACTACGTCCATCAGCTGCATACTCATTTTTTCGGAAACTACCAAACTAGTAAGGTAGCGAAAAGTAATTACATCCATAACGGGTGAATAAGTTTCGTCATAGTCAATCCCGGGGCATTGTGAGAAGCCTTGCGCAACAAGACGAGCTTTATAATGTACAATTTTGTTCTTCACATATGAAGGAGTATGAACTATATGTCCAAACACCTTACGTTTCATAAGCGAATCGAGTTCGACTTGGATTGCTTGTTTCCAGTTTGACAAATCAATTCTACGTCGACATTTATCAACGAAATGGAGTTCAATGTCATCGCTCAACATGATCTCAATAACTATTGCATATGCTAATGCGTCGTCGATGATCATCTCATTTCTACACCACACATCATCTAAGCTAGCATAATAGACCGAAATCTCATGATTCTCAAGAGGTGGATTCGTCTCTTCAAGAACGCTTCTATAATTTAGAATTTTCTTATGAGTTAGATAGAATGGGTAAGCAACAATCGAATTCACGGTGGGCTCTTCAGGGGCATGTGTCGTGTGTTTCCTCTTCCGGGGTTGTGAATCCTTTAAACCAATAGGTCTGCCATGCTTATGTGTAGGGACAAATGATTGGCTAGCCGCTAATGTACGTGGATCACTAAAGTTTTCTGAATTACATGATCTTGTCACTCACGCTAGATCAGTGAAATCATCTGGCATGCTTTAAGCTATGCTCTAGAGATCTAATATGTGATGCACTTTAGTTTCAGATTGAGTGGTGCGGGGATCTAAATGAGACAAAGTGGGAGTCGTCCACGATAATTTGCCTCATTCTTTGAAAACATTGATGTTCTTATCTCCTTCTAACGATGGGAAGACTGTCTCATAAAAGTGACAATTCGCGAAATGAGCAATAAACAGATCGTTTATGAAAGGTTCTAAGTAACGAATAATCGAAGGAGAATCATATCCAACATAGATTCCCATCTTTCGTTGAGGCTTCATTTTTGTATGTAAGGGTGGCGAAATTGGAACATAGACGGCACAACCAAAAATGCGTAGATGTGATATGTCGGGTTCGTATTCGATAACCAACTAAGGGCGCTATACGGTTAGGTCGCAACAAGCCTCAGGCGGACCAACATGTTTGCGTGCAATATTGCATGGCCTCAAGCAGCGATTGGGAGCTTAGTACGTATGACCAACGATCGAGCAATTATTTGTAAACGCTTAATGAATGCCTCTGCCAGGCAGTTCTAGGTGTAAACATAGGGTACATGATGTTCAACTTCAACCCCAATTGACATGCAATAGTCACCAAAAGTTTTAGATGTGAATTCTCCAGTATTATCCAATCGAATATATTTGATCGGATAATCAGGGTGGTGAGCCTTGAGCTTGATAACCTGAGCCAACAATTTGGAGAATGCAGCATTCCTTTTGGACAACAAGCACACGTGTGACCAACGTCTAGAAGCGTCAACCAAAACCATAAAATATCTAAATGGCCAGCAGGAATGGTGAATCGGTTTACAAATGTCCCCATGAATCCTTTGTAGAAAAATAGAAGGATTCAAACGAATCTTGTCATAATAAGGCTTAATAATAAGCTTTCCCATAAAACATTTTTGACATGTGATTCCTTGAATCGAACCTAAACTTCGGGTTAGTGGATGCCCATGTGTTGATTTGACGATATGGCGCATCGTTTTTCGTCCAGGGTGTCCCAAATGATCATGCCAAAGTGTAATTTCATGTGCAGTCCCAGAGGTAGGGCTGACCATATAGTGGCTTTCTATGAGGCGTATGGTCATAGTATACAGACCACTCGGGATACGCTCCATCTTCTCTAGAATACTCTTCTGGCCATATTCGTAGGAAGTTATGCATAGAAATTCAACTCCGTTTTCTACATAGGTTTCAGCGTGCTAATTATTATTTGTAATGTCCTTAAAACTCAACAATGTTCTTCCGGAACGCGGAGAATAAAGTGTCTCATCAATGTTCAAAATTGTAACCAACATTATACGTGCCTTACTGTATCCTTCGATTAGTTTGGATGGGCCTGAGAGGGTTGTCAGATGTGCACTCTTAGGTATAAAGTTAGTGAAATAGATGCTTTCACGCAAAACGGTGTGCATGGTTGCACTATCTGCCAGACAGCTAACTTCCCCACTAGTCATACCTAGAATGAAAATTAATTTGAATCGGTCACATGCATAAAAGTTCTAAAAACAAATATCCATTCAAAATAATTTTAAGTATTCAAGGATAGAAATTAATTAAAAACTTAACATTCAAAAACAAATCACCAACAAATAATCCAAACATAAAGGAAAATTGTTCAAAATTAACCAAAAACACAATAGGGTACAGCCGCTAGGTGGAATTCGCCCCCATTGTCTAAATTTCAACTAGAAAAATAGTTTATATCTAAGATTCTAGTCTTCCATAGGTGTAACAGCCTCTTGAAATTCAGAAACCTCCATCTTGTTACTCTCTGGTTCGTCCACTTGCACGAAGTTTGACTCAAACTTCTTACGATAAGAATGATATTCAGCTACAACCTTCTGGGGAGCTCGGCAAACACAGGACTAATAGTTCTTTGAACCATAGTGATAGCACATGTCCGCATCCATGGTTTCAGGTGCTTTGCCCTTATTCTTGAAGTTTGGGGCCTTGTGAACGAGGTTAGGGCGTTTCTGGGCTTTATTTCCTCCCTTAGATAGGTCTTAGCTCTGTTGACCTTGGCGAGGTGGCTTCTGGCCGCCCCTACCACGCCTCTTTTGCCATTTTGGGCATTGGTTCATGTTATAGTGTGCTTCAGGCACAGTAATCGCCCCCCAGTAGGTCGAGCTTGATGATTTTTCATCAACAGCTAATTCTGCTTTTCAGCGAAAAGTAAAACAGAGATCAAATTCGAAAACTTAGTGAACTTCTGAGCTCTATATTGTTGTTGCAGGACAATATTAGTAGCAGAGAAAGTTGAATATGTCTTTTCCAGAAGATCCTCTTCGGTCAAAGTTTCATTACAAAACTTGAGAAGTGACCGGATTCGACAAACTTCATAATTATATTCATTCACAGACTTAAATTCTTAGAAGCACAAATGATGCCAGTCATGTCTTGCTTCGGGCAAGAATATGCGATTTTGGTGATCAAGACGATCAGTCAAAGCAACCCATAGTGCTCGTGGATCCTCCTCAGGAAGGTATTTGGTTTGCAATGCGTCATGAATATGTCTTCGGATAAAGATCATGGCAGTTGCTTTCTCAGCTTTGCCAACCGGGTTGTCTGTCTCATCTTCAATGGCGAGACGGCAAATTCTTTGCAGTGAGGTGGAGCTTCGCATCTTGGACCTACTAGAGGTAGTTCCTTCCAGAGACCTCAAAAGCGGTAAAGTCGAGTTTGTTCAAATTCGACATGTTCCTATCACAAAATAAAGAACAAGATGTGATTAGTGTAATGGAGAAAAATATCAATTCATTCACATAGGAGTAGAACATTCAGGTTCTAATAGACATGTATTGGTTAAAATTCGCATGAAAAAAACTTCGGCTTTTCATGGGTGATGTTTTTAAGGAAAACTTCAGGTTTTTCAAACAAGGCATGTTTTTAGAAACTTCAGGTTTCGAAATAATTATGAACTTCAGTTCACATGTTCCTGCAGACAAACGCAAATATATATACATAAATATGCAACAAGAAAATATGCAAATAGGACTTCAGGTCTATAATTATAATTGAATTAATTATTTCGACTTCGGGCCAAATTGAAATGTGGGTGAAAAAATTATAAAACCTATTGGGCCTAAAAAATAGGCAATTAAAACTCAGGGCCCCAAAACTTAGACTAAAGCCCATAGGGTGGGCTGAGTAAATTTGCACCGTGAGGTCCAAGGCCCAAGTTTGGGCTGGAATGGGCTCGGGGCCTAACATGCAGGCTAGCCCAGCATCACAAAAAAGGGGCTGCAGGTGCAAGCCCAAAGACTAAGGCCCAAATAGGCTCTGATCTGGTGCTGCGTGGAGCAGGCTAGGACTGCAGGTCTTATGCGAATGAGTGCTTCACTGCTTCGCAGCATCTGTGTTCCCGGGGGACGCAATCCTATGCGCCACGGTACATGTACATCGATTCCCCAGCTACGGGCTGGGATCAGGTGCGATGGCATGCATGGGGACACCATAGCCCTACGGGCTGGTGTCGAATTTGGGCCGAGCTAAAGGTTTGGGCTGCTTCAGGAGAACGCAAGAAGAAAAAAAAAATCTTTTAGGCCGAGAAAACCAAGGTCCAATTGGGCTCGAGTTAGGACCGAAAAACACCCCAGCCGTAGTTAGGTGTGCTCGCTAGGGAAGAAGACCGGGGACACCGCTTCAGGCGACCGTGTTTTGGGAAAAAAACTTTCGGGCGAGTACGTGAGGCAACGGGAATCATGAATATGAACAGAGATAGAGGAATCTCAACGTTTCAACCAAAGCCCTAGAAATTCGAATCGAATTTCAAAGAAAATCCAACGAGATTCAAAGGAATCTCAGTCAATCTACGTCGGTGGACGAGCTTCAGACCGTCGGGACGGTGACCCAAGGTCAAGGTTGGACTGCAGGCCCACCTGTGATGGTGAAGACGCCATGGAAGGCGTCAGGGGTTTTCGGGTTTTCAAACGTGGAGCCCTTGGCTCTGGCTTGTGGTCTAGCGGCTCGGCGTGGCTTAGCCATACAGGGTACAGGCCTAGATTAGCAGCTTGGGTTTGCGGCTCAGATCATGGGTTCAAAGAACCCTAGCAGTTTGTGAATTTTTTTTTTAGTTTTTTAGATTATAACATTCAATTGCATGGACATATATTTGATGCAATTCATGGCAATATCAAATTCACATAATTCAACAATTATGGATATAATGCATACACAATTTATGTAGAATCTAAAATTCGAAAAACATAAAGTTGGGTCATGCATTATGGTGAATGTTCATGCTATCAGGGTTGCAAAAATATCGAGATAAAAACCATTGTTTTGGAAGAACTTGATTGCGTGATGATATGGATAAACTGGTTTGATGTAGATAACTTCCTCGACAGATTCCTAAGCGCAGCGGTAGGAGTGTGCTGATAAAGTGTTGTAGCGTATTTTATCAAACAAGGGAAGGGGGCCGGCGGCAAAGAGAGAGATTGGAGAGAGAGATGTGTTTATAGGGTTGTGTAGAAGAATATGTAGAGGATGTGTTATTTCCTCTGCGTACCTTTATTTATAGTAATAACGGAGAGAAGAAATCCTTTATACCCAGGGAATACAAGTTCATATAGGAAAGAATAACTATAATCAAATCAATTCTAGGATTTACACAATCATACTTAAACTAGAAAGTTTATAAAAGTATTATTGTATTATTATTCTATATAAAGAAAAATTAAGTTTTATTTATTTTTATTATGAGAGTTTCTTATTATCATTCCTAGATTAAATTTAATTGATTTGTTGTCCAAAATTCAAATCAACTAGCATAGTATTAGTAGAGTCAATGACCTAACAAAGTTTATTACACTCTCTCATACAGTCATACTCATAAAGGTTTTATTATCTGAAAAGTAAGATTAAACCATTATAAAACACATTAAAAAAAATATAATAATTAATGTACAAGTGAAAAATGTGAAAGAATAATAAACGCTCATGATTGCATTCTCCACGCTTAGATGATGGTTACATTGTCGTTTAGATTTTTAAAACTCTTCAAACCCTCTTGAATAATGTTTTTCATTTGATTGAAAAATTAATAAATTCTTCTTAAATAATGTAATCTAATCCAATTAATTCTTTCAAGGAAATATTAATATAAACAAAACTTTTTATCAACAACCCGTAAAAACTTCATGTTATAAAGAGAGATTAAACTACCAAATTATACAGTGAGAATCACATTTCTTTATCACACCTTGGTCCGTATTCATGGCGCTCGCTGCGCGTCTCGTGGACGGCGGAAATACGGAAATGATATTACATTTCAGTTTCATGAAAACTATCAACATAAACATTCAAGAGGACAGTCATATTCAGAACCCTGCTGTCCTGAAACTTGGGTCTCTTCTTAGCGTCTTATTCCATGCTGTTTCTCCTTGGGGGATCATCATTTCCTGCAACAAATAGGAGTAGGTAAAAACCCAAACGTAGGCTGAAACACTCAAACTAATAAAAGGATTAACCGTGAGCTGATGTACGCTGGCATCAAAACCAAACATCGATACACAACTTACAAAGATAAAAGCGTAATGGAGATGCATCACTTGATAAGAATGCATCTTATCGGTGACCCTTCTGCACCCGGCAACCTCAAAGGTAAGCAGTGGACAGAATATATTCCTGGTTCGACGTCATCCAGTTTTAAGGCTTCAACAAGAATGATTTCCTGGAACATGAAAGCAGTGTTAGTGTTGAGTCTTGAAACGGAATTTCTGGTTAAATCAAGTACCGTTTGGTACGCAGACGAGACAAGGCCGGAACGGGACAGGACAGGACGGAACGGATGATGTAAATATTGAAAAAAATAAGGGGAAATTTTGTCTTAAAATGTTATAAATTTGTGTTCCACCGATGTGGAACGGGTCGTTCCAGGGGGGAGAGGTGAAACGAAAAATCAGCCAAATTTCGTCCCATGGGACAACCCGTTCCACGGTTTTTAGGCGCAACAAACGTGGGACGGAACGCCTCGTCCCACTGCGGGCGTTCCGTCCCGTCCCACGTACCAAACGGTACCTCATAGAACAATGTGAGACAACTCGGTTGCCTCTTTTTTTTGGTGATGCATTTACCACTGTTCAACAATCTATCAAGTACCAACTGGAACTCATCCAACTAAAATGATCATGAACTAAAGAAAAAACCCTTTCATGTCTTATCAAATAACGATTTCTTACCCTGCCTTCTAGAAAAACAAGGTGGGATGGAATCAAATCATCATATGCAGCAACGGATAAGTAATCAATTCCTATAACAAAAGACCACCAAGTCAGCTTCAATAGAAAGAACAGAAATGATAACATGAACAGCAATATAATCAGTGATATCTCACTGAGAAGAACTCAGTATAAGATTATATTACCGTAATTACGTATGCAGACTGGTAAAAAACTATGTGTCATACAAAGAGAACAGATGTGCGAATATATATATATCTCACCGACAAGTTTAATGTCAGTGTTCTCCACCAACCACTGTGCTCCATCCCTCATAAATCCCACATAGCTGCTGTCAAACTCCTTTTGGAACATAAGCCGTCTAAAAGTGAAGTAAGCTCTAGTTAGTATAATGTTTCTTTGAATTGAATTTTTTGTTAATATTCTGCAATATTTTAAGATTTCTGAATCAAATTGAATTAGTACAAACATCAGTAGTCCAACCATTGACAAATAAAAGGTGGTTGGAAGGAATGATTAAATAGAGGAAAGGTGCATAAATTTCCCTTGTTTTTTTTTTTCCGAAGAAAGGTCTAGTAAAACAAATAAGGCATTTTATTTGCAGGAATTGTCATGAGTACTAGGAGCTAAGGAACAATGTATCAAATTATAAACTATCTAAAAATTTCAACAGCGAAAAGAAGAGAACGTAACTGGTATATGCACAGGTGCACGTGTGTGTGGGCACATATTGCCAATGGTATACGAAGACTTTATTTATCACAGTACCTGTCTGTGTTTAATGTTCTGAACAGCACACGATGTACCCCCTTGGGAATATGTAAGGACTTCATAACCTCAGCTGTGATAAGCATGTAGGACAGTCAAAAACCTAAAAAAAAAAACAAAAGAAGCAAATAGACTACATGGTATGTTCCGTTCAATTGTTTCTAAGTAGTGTTTGTTTAGCAACCAAAAGGTTACTTATCTGGCCTTCCAGTTGCTACTTGAGCACTAGATATGATTTACATTTTGTATGCATATTGAAACAAAGGATAAGGTCATAAAGCTCCACTTTCATCCACATAGAAAATAGTAGTTTGAAAGAAAAATACATACCGGTTATGTTCTTATCCCTCGGAATGTCAACTAGCAATGCAGGACCTTTTGACACAAAGATGTATAATAATCACAAAAATATCAGTGATACAACCAACACAAGCAATGAGCTTTTTCCCCTATTGCTATTTTACATTGTGAAAACAGGGTCAAATGCTAATACACATGAAAGGCACAAATTGCAAAACATCAAACAGAATACAGAACAGAAAACCCAAATTCTGAAACAGAAATGAAAAGAAAGATTGATAATACCTCAAGATGCCCAAAACAGGAAATCCGGAAAAGGTGAAAGCCACTTTTCCTATTAGAATGTGAGGATCCAACCCAAAACCAATTGACATTGAGTAGAGAGGCCCAAGATCATTTAAACTATTATGTAAGGTTCTAAAAGACGTTAGGCGCTAAAGGAGCAGCGTGTTAGGGTGTAGCGCCTAAACGGCTAGGTGAACTAAGCTAGGTGAACTAAGCAGATTTAAGTAAATTTGTTACATATAGTACAAATATGTGCATAGTTATACTTTAATAAATACATAATTGTACAGGATACATAAAGTACAAAATAAAATGAACACATAGATTATAAAGCATTAGAACATATTGAAAACATAAGAAACAAGCATATAACGAGTGACATCCAAGTATTCAACAAGTGTATTACATTTTATTAAAAAAAATGCAAAATAAAAGTTATTGATTTTCGTCTAAATGCGAGATCTAGGCTGGTCTAGAAACATTTTCTTATTTTTCAAACGCCTAATAATTAATTAGAGCAGTGTCCAACCGTGCGAAATTTTTTAGAACAGTACTATTACGCGAGCCTTTAATTCCTCGGAATTCCCACTCTTAACATTTCATTTTCAACTTTGAAGCCCCTAACCGCTAATATCCCACTTGCCCCAAACAACTCCAAACCCCCCATAGAAATATATTACCTCGGGTAATTTCGTCGAACACTTGGTATGCACTCACTCAACCGCATTAAACACTCAAAACCCTAAACTAGCCATGATTAAAATCAAAGAAACAGTGAAGAATCAATAACTGAATTACCATTAAGCACATCCAAGTCAAGGGTATCGACATCGAAGCCGGCGTCGAAGTAGTGATCGAAGACGTGGCCGGGGGCATCGACGTGGGTACCAGTGTGAGTGGGCAGCTTCATCTCAGAGTTGTTGGCGATGGAGCCGTTCTTCATGCTGTTGGGTAGCCAAAGGAACTGGCCGACGCCGTCGTTGGTTTCAAAGGCAGGCATGGTGGTGCTGTACCGGTGGCTGATGTCGAAGATTCGTCCATTGCCGTAAACTTCACGGCGAGGAGGGATCAGGGTGTCGGTTTCGGCGGCGTATTCGACGGAGGTGGTGCCCGGAATAGAAGGATAGGCTGTGGTGGCGACGGAGTAGGAGAGGGAGGAGAGTAGGAGAAGAAGTATTGGCTTCATGGTGGTGCGTGTGGCAGTGGGAGGAGGTTGGATGAGAAGTGGGCCGCTAATCTTTACAACTAGAAGACACAGCTTCGTCAATGATAAAACGACGGTTTCTTTTAGCTAAAATAGTATTTGCCTTCGCTCATCATTTTGATCTTTCAAATTTAAAATCAGTATAAATGGTCATTGAAATTGAATGAGAATTCTCTCCGATTTCTCTTGTGAGGATCCTAGGGATCCTTAAATCGTATTCGTTCATCGTACATCGTGCGATCAGTTTTCGTCAGATACTATTCATATTTAATTTTAAATAAAAATATTTAAAATCATTTCTGACCTGCACGATATACATGAACAGACACGATTTGAGGGTCTTCGGGATCCCCACAAAGATGATCAAGAGAGAATTCTCATTCCTTAAGATTGTCCACCATCAATCATTTTGATCATTCGATGAAAAATTATGTTAAATAATGATCAAAATGACAAAATTACTCTCAATATAATAAATAATAGGCCAAAATAATTTGATAAAACTTGAGGGTATTTTTATCATTTTATCCTCATTTTATGAAAAAATTTCACGAAATGACCAAGATGTTGATTGTGGACAAACTTATGGACCAATTCTATCTATTTCAAATCTCAATGACCAAAATAAGGAATTATGCAAATCTTAGAGACCATTTTGGCTAAAAAACTTAAAAGAACTAGAAAGCCCTCGAATCTAAACTGTTGCACTACTAATTTAGTAAGGAATATGATTCTCTGTTTTATTTCAGTTGTATTACTTGAAAAAAGAAGAATTCTCCCTTTCTTAAAGCCATTTTAATGAGGGGCTCTATATATGAAGTTATGAGAGGTTTTAGGTTTGAATTTCGTGAGAAAAAGTGGCGGATATAACTCATTTTAAAGCTCCGAAAATCTTTGGGACTCCAAAATATAATCACTCCCATTGAGGAGATATATACCTTTAGGGCTCTATGTGGGAATATATATTTATTTGTGTAGTTATTTGATTGAGCGGTAAATTTAATTTTTGTCTCAAGTTTTCTTGAATCGATTTTTAGATGTGTTATTTTTAAAAAAAAATTATGAATTTTTCAACTTAAAAATTTTCAAATTCTGACAATATTAGATTTCATCACTTATGAACCGTTGAATTAGGTTCTCTTATCTCAATCTCCTATGTTGGTTTGTTTCTTTAAAATCAGACAAGATAAGATTTCAATTATAACAATCATTGCATAGTATTATCTTATCTCAATCTCATCCTTGATTTATTTCTCTGATTGGTACATTCTTTAAAATCAGACAAGATAAAATTTTAGATTAGATTATCTTATCTCAATCTCATCCATTATTTTATTTCTATGATTAGCCTATTGAGGGTGATAGTCCCTCCCAAATCTCTCCAGGATACTCCTATAGAGAAATGAAAGATTTGAGAAAGCTTGGAGAAAGTGAATTGGAGAAAGCTTAGAGGAAGAGAATTTCAACTTGACTTGTGTTTCGTGTAGCCTTTCTATATACTAGCCTTCATGCACGTGCAGAAGACATTTTTTGAATCATGGCGTGCTATTCGCGACTTACACGTTTTAAATGTATTATTATGCGCGTGCGAAAGACCTTTTCATAACCGATGAGAGCGTGTATAAGGCATTTTTTGAATCACGGAGTGCTATGCGTGACTTACACATTTTAAATGTATTTATTATGAGCGTGCGAAATGTCACATCCCGACCCGGGGTCGACCACTTCCCGGGCCCGCTCCACTACCGTAGCACGATATTGTCCGCTTTGGGCCCCGACTACGCCCTCACGGTTTTGTTTCTAGGAACTCACACGAGAACTTCCCAGTGGGTCACCCATCATGGGAGTGCTCTCGCGCGCTACTCGCTTAACTTCGGAGTTCCGACGGAACCCGAAGCCAGTGAGCTCCCAAAAGGCCTCACGCTAGGTAGGGATGGGAATATACATATAAGGATCACTCCCCTGGGCGATGTGGGATCTCACAATCCACCCCCCTTAGGGGCCCGACGTCCTCGTCGGCACACCACGGCCAGGGTTAGGCTCTGATACCAAATTGTCACATCCCGACCCGGGGTCGACCACTTCCCGGGCCCGCTCCACTACCGTAGCACGATACTGTCCGCTTTGGGCCCCGACTACGCCCTCACGGTTTTGTTTCTGGGAACTCACACGAGAACTTCCCAGTGGGTCACCCATCATGGGAGTGCTCTCGCGCGCTACTCGCTTAACTTCGGAGTTCCGACGGAACCCGAAGCCAGTGAGCTCCCAAAAGGCCTCGCGCTAGGTAGGGATGGGAATATACATATAAGGATCACTCCCCTGGGCGATGTGGGATCTCACACGAAAGCCATTTTTTATAACCGGTGAGTGCGTGCAGAAGGCATTTTTTGAATCACAGCGTGCTACGCACGACTTACACGTTTTAAATATATTATTATGCGCGTGCGAAAGACCTTTTTTTATAACCGGCACATGCCTCTTAAGATATTTTGAACGTGTTTAAAAATAGAGAAAATAATATTTAATAAACAACTGATTGAATTACATTATTGCTAGCCTATTGTGAGGTACTAATTAAAAAAAATAAAAAATAAAACATTGTACAAAAACAATTAATTATTAAAAAATATTGTTTATATGACAAAAATTCCCGTGCATTATTTTGGATTGCTTTTGTACTTTTTTGTTTGAGAGGCATTTTTATCCAAAAATTTTTGGTGAAGCATGTGACCCCAAAAGGGCCTCCTGGCTTTATATATAAAGATATATGCAGATTACATCCATTGATTTGCATACCCAAATAAGACAAGTAAATAAATACAATAAATTTACAACAACAAATATCAACTAATACTATGAGAGGGATTTTTGGGTTTGAAGTTGATTGAGCAACAGTTGTTAAGAGATTAGTTATATTCTTGTCAACTCCTCATATGCCAATTGGGGGTGATAGTCCCCTTCAAAGCTTAAATGGCGTGCGGTTCTTTCTTCGAGGACCACATTTTGTTACTATCTTATCCACTATGTCCTAACCGGAGCCTCAATCTTTTAAGTTTTCATCATCATAAGCTTAAACTCTTATTTGTTGTCACAACTCTCTTTGTAAGCAATGAAAGAGCTAGCCAAAAGCGTTGCTTCTTCGCCAAGATCACGCACGATACCTTTTTCCTTTTGCGTTTTAGCTTTTTTTGTTTCCACTAGGCCTTGACATAGAGTTGAAGTTTGCCCAATAATTTGAGTTTCTGGAACCGACTCCATAAGATTCTCATTGTTGACAGAAAAAATTATTCACCATTGGAGATAACTCATTAATGGAGAGTGTTTCACTCCCGAAGTCGTAAACTCTCCCAACATTTCATGAAATGGAAAGATTTGCCCTCTTTCTGATAATATGAGAACTATGCATCTTCTATCTATGGATGTGTGGGTTAATGTTTTAATTTAGTAAAAGAAATAATACACTAAAATGCAAAATAAATTACCTAAACAAGTAAAATCAATAAAAACTCACATTGTTCTCTTCGCAACTACCATTCTTGGACCTACGGTTTATTTGAATAATGTGTTCAGCGAACTTGCTACACTCACTATGGATGACCCCCACCTATTTTTGAACCTCTTCCGGTTTCTTGGACTAGCGTTACATTTTTAGAACTATAACCACTGGTCCACTGATGCTGAATACGAGTAATTTGTGCCCTTTTGTGAATTTTCCATCATTGGTGGAAAAAGGATAGAAGAAAATAGAGAGAAAAAATTATTGCAAATAACAAATTTGGCAAATGAAACGAAAATTGAGAAGTTTGTGAATGATATAAAGTTTTTAAGAAAAATAAAAGGGTATTTATAGCAAGAATGTGAAGCGAAAAAGAAGAACAAGAAAAAAAAATCTAGCCGTTTAAGAAAAATAGATGTTGAAAACAAAAACGACAACTGTTGAAACATGTATTTGAAATTAGAGTGAACCCATTTCTGAACTAAAAAAAACAAGACTATGCCTTTAATTTGGTGCGGGTTCCACTGCTTTTTAGGCTGCATGTAGCCTAATTTTTTGCTCTCAATGAAAGAAAATGCTAGCCCTTGTGGTGGAAGTAGCCGATTTTCAAGCCCATTGAGGATGAAATTTCTTACCATGGCTTCAAATATAGTAACCTTAAGGAGGATAAAGCCCCATTAGAGATCCTCTTACTACTATAAATAAAGACACAAGAAATGAGATAATACACACATCAAAATTCACCTATTCTCTTCTCTCATGCCTAAAACCCGTTATCAATGTATTCTTGTTAACACTAAGGAACAGAAGGTTTGTAGAGGAGGTTCTTCTACAACTAACATTCAAAGGCTTTATTTCATTTCCAGCAAATCAAGTTCTTCTACAACACAAATTGCTATTTTATGAGCCCCTGATAGCATGAAATCAGTCACTATGATGCATAATCCCCAATCTATTATTATATAGTTCTACTATTACATATTGTATATTATTCAATATATATGTTGGAATTAAATTTGAGCATATCCGTAGACAGAGACGAAATCTAGTCAGAATTTCCCATGATTTCGGTGAGGGGTGTGGTTGAATATGAATTGGTCTGACTACATATATCCGAGAAGAAGAATCAAACCATATATGTAATTCTAAAAAGAATGGTGTGATGTGCAATACATCGTGAACCACCTTGACGAATAACCTATGACGGGGCGTTAAGGAGATGAGTTCTCCATATATGGAACATGAGCCTTTGGTAGGCATAAAGAGTACGTGTATATTGGAGAAGATGAAGAATCCTGAGAAGGTCCTTCAGTTGTAATTATTCCTCTTGAGTCAGAAAGAAGTCCCCCTGATAAATTGCTAGACTATCTAGGAGACAATCTAGGATAAGATATCCCATTCTCCTAGTATTATGATTATGTTGCCTAAATCCCCAAGATATCCTAATTTGACTTGAATTAGGGTTTCCTTACTTGGGAGACAAGTAATATCTTCAATGGGCTTAAGCCTAGCATGTCGAACAAAGGCTGTCAGACTACGGCTTCATGGGTTATGGGCATTCCGATTCTTCTTGCCACCCAAGGTGCCACATGTCAGGGTCTTAGAGAATCATGGTCCCACAATAGGCAATTAATATTTTTGATTATGTAAATTATGTTATATTATGATAAACTACTATGTGAATTAAGTGAATCAAAGAAAAACAAGAAAATACAAGCACGAACTAGGGTTTTGAAAACCCTAAAACCGAGAAAAGAATAAGAATGGAATTCTACGACTGAGCCGCGCCTGGCCTGAAGCCAAGTAGCGTTGCTGCGCCTGAGCCGTGCCAAGAGCCGAGCATGTAGCTCTAGCTTTGCCCCATAACAACATTGTTTAGTGTTTGGGTTATGCAGCCCAAGTTGAGCTTGCCAACGCAAGCGAGTCCAATGCCCAATTCGTTGAGCTTTTCTCTGCCAAAGTCTGTAGCTTGGTGTACGTTGGGTTTGCTCCCCTTATCAAGCCTACTCCAGTTTCTTGAGAGCTTCCTGATAATGCAGCATACATTAGTCCATGATGGGTCACCTCTTTTCGGCCTATCTCAAGCCCAAGCCATCAACTTAATGTTATTGGCCCTTTTTTCCCCAATGGGATGCCACTGTTCTTGGCCCAAAAGCCAGTTTTGGTTTGTGTTTTGCTTCTAGCCGGACCCAACCATGTAGGGATGGCCACGACTAAGCTGTAAATTAGGCTCTATTTTCTTAATTGCTTACCCCGAAGCATCCAAAATCAATATAAATTAATTCTCAATATTTTCTTGCTTCCACAGCTAACCCCTATATGGTCCAATTTTATTGAATTAATTTAGTGACCCTACATTAATTTGACAAAAAAAAAAACAAATTAATGGCCAACAGCCCACTTTTGTAAATTAATGATGCAATATTTTTTTTTCTTTGAACTATTGACATCCTTTTGTAGTCCCGAAACTACTCACACTTGAGTTCCTAAAACAACCCTAAATTCACTACACTTGAATTGTATATTGTATTATGTGCTCTTACTAGTACCCCTTTTATGAACTTGAAGTTCATCTAAAATCGAATTTGTAGTTTCCAAATTAGTGCCTTTAAAACACTAAGGTCATCTCCAACCGATTAGGCCAGAGGGCCATAGGGTCGAAAATAGCCCAAAATGACACGAAAATCGTCTCCAACTGAGGGCTAGGCCAAAGGGCTCGTGGGCCTCACTAGGCCAAAAAAAATGAGAAAATGGCCAACCTGGCTGGCCCTAACCAGTCCAGGCCAAATGTTTGAAACCATTAGCTAGTTGCTGACGTCAGCTAGCCGTTATATTTGAATTTTTTTTTTACATTTTTTTTAAATAACATTAAGTAACATGAAACAATAGTAAACAATATTAAATAACATTAAATAATATTAAGTAACATTAAACAATATAAAAGTTACTAAGACATCGACAAGTGGTACTCAAAATCTGAGGCGTAAAATTATTGAAATTCCATCTCGAAAAATTATTGACAATCCATAACGTAAAATTATTGAGGTAATTTAATTTAAGTAACCATATTAATTCAATTAAAATAATAAATTATGTTTGGCCCTATGGCTTTTTGGCCCCCTCGGTTGGAGATGTTTTTGGTCACAGGGCTATAGAAGTCGAATGTTCTACTTATGTTTATATCCTAGCCATATACAATTAAACTGTTTAACTGTTCTTACTCAACTTCGTTTTATTCTTCAATCATTATCTTACCCAGTATGCTATCCATTAGGTTCTTTAGCGAGCTATTGGTTATTAGAACTTTTTATAGTTGATTGTGAATTGAAACTCGCTTTTCAATTCTCCCTAATCATCAGGGCTTCCACAAACTATGAATGACACATAGCAGTATGCGAGGGCTCTCAAACTAAGCAGAAGAGGTTGGAGAATCTATTCAGTTTGGGATTACAATGCAATACGGTCTTTATCTAAAACAATACTCATGATCACATTATTTGGTGATAGTTTATTAGCTTGACCAAGGTAATAAGAAAGTTAAGGCTAGACGACAAAAAAGACTCAGATTTTTATACATGTCTATTATCCAATGTGATTATGTTGTCTATATGATTACCTTGACTGTGATTTGGAAAGTACTTCCTAAACCTCACTCATACTCAGGCAAGAGATTCTTAATCATATCATAGAGTATTCTCCCTCAACGGTTTCAAGGTTAAAGATCTCTTGTTGTGCATTCACGTGGCCACATGATGAAGTAGCTTAGCCCTAATTATGTCGTGGACACCCTCTAATGAATTGCCTTTGACATAGTCAAAAATTAAGGACCTAACCACAAGACAACTATGATGCCTCATGGGAAATGACAACTTTGCATTATCCTAACTAGTGAGTTCTCATTTGACAAGAGTATGAGAACTCCTGGTTGATCCACTCAGCAGGCTCTCTCTATTAAGCACCTACATACTTGTCTTGGTGTCATTAACACCAATGAACGAGACCAGTCACTATCTAGGGAAAACGCATAGTATACACCGATCTATCCAATTCGTCAACACTCAACTGGTAATCCTATGATCAAGAACATTTAGGATATGTAAATGAAAGAGAAATGTCTCATGAATCTAACTTTTTAGATCACATTCTTTTAATCACATATTTCTTGGACTTATAGTTTAAGCGTATGACATTTAATAAGACGGCTTTAGACAATAATCTTTGCCCTTAGTATAAAGTAGATTAGTTTAATATGTGAAATTTCGTAAAGCATCATCTCATGATTGGCTTTAGGGAACATTTTCAACAGTGCATTCACATGCCTAATCGGTTAAGTAGCTTAACTCCAACTATGTCGTGGACACACCATCTAATGGAATGCCTTTAATATAGTTAACGATTAAGGACCTAACCACAAGACAACTATGATGCCTCATGTCAAAAGACTACTTTGTATTATCCCAACTAGTGAGTTCTCATATGACATGAGTATCAATGGACTCACTCTCTATTGAGCACCTACAATTTTGTCTTGGTGTCATTCACACCAATAACTCGAAATTAAACCATAATTGCCCTTACAATAAACTAAATTAGTTTAACATATGAAATGTTCATAAAATATCATCTTATGATTGACTTTAGGACATATTTCAAACATAGATTTCCTTGTTCTTGGTTATTCTCATACGTAAGTGATAGGAGCATATTTATGCAACTTAGTTAGCTTGTTTTCTTGCATTTAGTTAGCTAAACTATGTTAATTATAGTGTTTAAAGTTATTTTCGTCTAATTTCAGGTTCTAAGTGTCAAAGTGGCAAAAAGAAGCAATTTGGAGCATTCTAGAGCATTTTTGGGCCAAGATTGGATAGTGCAAACATGGAGGTTTGAGGATGGACGAAATTGAAGATTGGAGGGCTTGGAATCAGCCAAGAAAGATGGAGAATTAATTTCAAGATTAAGAAGATAAGATAAAAGCAAGAAATAAGGAACATTATCTCTAACCTTATCACCTTATCTTATCTTATCCTTGCCTTATCTTATCTTGCCATAATTTTAGCCAAATAAGGGGGTCTATATCTGAATCTTATCACCTAAATTTGGGGGTTCTAGAAGCCTAAAAACATGCTAAACTGATTTAAAGCATGTGTTGCACATTCCTTATATTTCTGGCGCCTAGGCCTCATTCAAGAAGGCCAATCTGTTTGCCGCACCCTTATCCCCTTATTCCTTGGGATTCCTACTCCTAAACTGATCCAAAATCCCACTCTGGCCGTGCCTACCTCTCTCCTATATATACATGATTGTGCCTCACAAAATATTCACCATTCACAATCCCAAAATCACTCCCACACATTCCTGCCGCAACCCTTCATAATTCAGCCATTCCATACACTTCCATACACCTTGCCGCATCCACCACCTATCCACACCACCTTCATACATCCATATACACCCCCAGCCACTTGTGTCGCAGCCTAGCAAGGAGGAAGGAGAGGAGAATCAGCCTTGGAGTGTGCTTGCACCTAATCTGATTGCTGGGCGTTCTTAGGTGTTTTCTACCTTATGTTTCTGATGTTTAATTTAATTTTTCTTGTTCTTGCTGTAATTATGAGAGGCTAAACTCGTGTTTAGCTAGAGGCTACTTTGAAACCATGATTTTATGTGTGTTATGAATTAATAAGTTTCAGTTACATATTCTTGAGTTATGAATGCAATTGGCTTAACTGTTTGAATTAGAACTTATTTGTGTTTGTTGGTTAAGGGTCGACACTTAATTTGCATGCATGAATTTGATGCTAGGATATAGGTGAGTTTCACATAATCGTTACAAACTTATGTTCAAAAGTAGTAAAGGTTGCTGGATCAATCGTGTTAAGTTCAATTCTTGGTGTGAGTAACATGATGTCATAGTTATGAATGCCTCGTCAATGCTTATGATTCTCAATGAACTTAATGATCTCTGATTGTGTCTCTATTATGATGCCATGTAGGGAAATTGATGAGAATAATTTGGTTGTAGATGAGTTGTCCGTCCAATTCAATGAAATTAGGAGAATCTGAGGGTTAATTAGTGATTGACACGGTTAATCTGGGGCATTGTCATTCGTAATGCAATGAAAACGTAACTGGAAGTTGATTCATATGCATATAATTCATGTGTGGATAAGGAAACCTCTAGCTAAGTCACCATCCATCCCTAAAAACTCAATTTCGTCAAAATCTGCCTAGTTTCTAGTTTCTGTTTGTTTTAGTTTTAATCCACTCTAAAATCAATCCCCCTTCACTTGTTTGAGTCTAATTAGTTAAAATCTGTCTTAGTTTATGTTCTTGTGTGTTTTGAGTCAAGTTTAATTCAATTTTCGTCCAAAGTTGTGTCTAGTGTCTAGAATCTGTCCAATTGGTGTTTTTAAGCAGTTTTGAGTATTTTTAGCTTGTTTTGAGTCTTGTGAACCTGTTTTGAGTCCCTTAAGCCTATTTAAACGTTTTTAACTTTGTTTTTTTGTGTTTTTGAGTCAGTTTAGAGTTGATTAGCAATCCCTCCTAATCCCCGGTCCATAATGATCCCTACTTATACATATACTACAATTGATAAAAAGAGGGTTTAATTTGTGTGCTTAACTAAAATCACATCAAATTTTGGTGCCGTTGCCGGGCATTAGCAACTTTGCTAATCCCCCGGGTTTTTTTCCCCTTTGTTTCTTTTCGTGTCTTTTGTTTTTAGTTTCTGTTTTGTTTTGTTTATTTTACTCTTGATATTTGATTTAGTTTTCTTTCTTTGATTTCAGGTACTAGAGAAGTAAGACATGGCAATTGCTAATATTCAAGCTCAAATAGCGAATCTTACTTCTCAATTGTCACAGCACATCGAAAGGACCACAATGCAAAGTGCCCCTGCATATGGTGTGCAAGGATATCAAGCCCATGAACGTCCACAAAGAGGTTGGGAGAATGTCGACACCTGGGGTTATCAAAGACCTAATCAATCGAGAAACGACGTGTTCTCCAACACGTACAATTCAGATTGGATTGATCATTCAAATTCTATGTGGTGGGAACCTCAACAAGGTCAACACGAAGCACATTGGCAGCCATATGAGGAGTTCTATTCTAGCCCTATGCAGCCTCCCCCGCAACAATTCCAACCCAATTCAGGTTCATCCATGGATACTGATCAAATTATTCAATTACTAACCACTTTGGCGCAGGGGCAGCAAAATCAAATCAAAGAAATGCACAATTACGCCAAAGAGGTGCAAAATCAAGCCAAGGAGATTAAAGTTAAGCACACAAATTAAACCCTCTTTATGCGACTTAGTTATCTTGTTTTCTTGCATTTAGTTAGCTAAACTATGTTAATTATAGTGTTTAAAGTTATTTTCGTCCAATTTCAGGTTCTAAGTGTCAAAGTGACAAAAAGAGGCAATTTGGAGCATTCTAGAGCATTTTTGGGCCAAGATTGGATAGTGCAAACATGGAGGCTTGAGGATGGACGAATTTGAAGATTGGAGGGCTTGGAATCAGCCAAGAAAGATGGAGAATTAATTTCAAGTTCAAGAAGATAAGATAAAAGCAAGAAATAAGGAACATTATCTCTAACCTTATCACCTTATCTTATCTTATCCTTGCCTTATCTTATCTTGCCATATTTTTAGCCAAATAAGGGGGTCTATATCTGAATCTTATCACCTAAATTTGGGGGTTCTAGAAGCCAAAAAACATGCTAAACTGATTTAAAGCATGTGCTGCACATTCCCTATATTTCTTGCGCCTAGGCCTCATTCTAGAAGGCCAATCTGTTTGCCGCACCCTTATCCCCTTATTCCTTGGGATTCCTACTCCTAAACTGATCCAAAATCCCTCTCTGGCCGTGCCTACCTCTCCCCTATATATACATGATTGTGCCGCATAAAATATGGACCATCTCACAATCACAATTCACTCCCATTCAATTCCTGCCGCAACCCTTCATCATTCAGCCATTCCATACACCTTCCACCACCCTTAGCCACTTGTGCGGCAGCCTAACAAGGAGGAAGGAGAAGAGAATCAGCCTTGGAGCGTGCTTGCACCCAATCTGATTGCTGGGCGTTCTTAGGTGTTTTCTACCTTATGTTTCTGATGTTTAATTTAATTTCTCTTGTTCTTGCTGTAATTATGAGAGGCTAAACTCATTTTTAGCTAGAGGCTACTTTGAAACCATGATTTTATGTGCGTTATGAGTTAATAAGTTTCAGTTACAGATTCTTGAGTTATGAATGCAATTGGCTTAACTGTTTGAATTAGAACTTATTTGTGTTTGTTGGTTAAGGGTCGACACTTAATTTGCATGCATGAATTTGATGCTAGGATATAAGTGAGTTTCACATAATCGTTACAAACTTATGTTCACAAGTAGTAAAGGTTGCTGGATCAATCGTGTTAAGTTCAATTCTTGGTGTGAGTAACATGATGTCATAGTTATGAATGCCTCGTCAATGCTTATGATTCTCAATGAACTTAATGATCTCTGATTGTGTCTCTATTATGATGCCATGTAGGGAAATTGATGAGAATAATTTGGTTGTAGATGAGTTGTCCGTCCAATTCAATGAAATTAGGAGAATCTGAGGGTTAATTAGTGATTGACACGGTTAATCTGGGGCATTGTCATTCTTAATTCAATGAAAACGTAACTGGAAATTGATTCATATGCATATAATTCATGTGTGGATAAGGAAACCTCTAGCTAAGTCACCATCCATCCCTAAAAACTCAATTTCGTCAAAATCTGTCTAGTTTAGTGTTTCTGATTGTTTTACCTTTAATTCACTCTAAAATCAATCCCCCTTCACTTGTTTGAGTCTAATTAGTTAAAATTTGTCTTAGTTTATGTTTTTGTGTGCTTTGAGTCAAGTTTAATTCAAATTTCGTCCAAAGTTGTGTCTAGTGTCTAGAATCTGTCCAATTGGTGTTTTTAAGCAGTTTTGAGTATTTTTAGCTTGTTTTGAGTCTTGTGAACCTGTTTTGAGTCCCTTGAGTCTATTTGAACGTTTTTAAGTTTGTTTTTGTCTATTTGAGTCAGTTTGTGTTAGATTAGCAAGCCCTCCTAATCCCCGGCCTAGAACGATCCCTACTTATACATATACTACAATTGATCAAAAGAGGGTTTAATTTGTGTGCTTAACTTTAATCACATCAAATTTTGCACCTCTTTGGCGTAATTGTGCATTTCTTTGATTTTGCACCTCCTTGGCGTAATTTTGCAATTTGTGGCTAAACCCCTAATTAGCTAGGGGAAAGTTTGAAGCCATGAACATGCTTGAAATATGAATTGATTTCTTCTAATTGCGATTTAATAAGTTGTGAATGCAATTCTATTAACTGTTTTATTCAGAACTTGTTCTTGGTTGTTAATTAAGGATTGTGGACCCAAAAATAATCACAAGGCGACACGTGGACTTTCGGATTAAGGAGACAAAAATGCCCTTGAGGTGTATCAGAATTCCTACGCGCGAGCAGCCGGTAATTATCGTCGGTCAAGTCAAAAGCGCCCATAAAAGGTAAACAAATCCGAATTATTTCATCCATCCTCATTTAAGGCAATTATCTCATAAATCTACCAATTATCCCACATAAATGAAGATAATTGGCAAATTAATGGGATTATTCTTCCTTGATTTGTCAATTAAATGAGCCTTGAAGACCAAGAAAATACCTCAAAGGGCCGGCCCTCTCTCTCCAAAGAGAGGCCGGCCACTCCCCTTTTATTTCCCCTATTTTTCTTCCCTTTTCCTCCTTTTTAAGCCAATTATTCAATTACTCCTTATTACCCCTTTTCATAAATACAAATACATACCCCTTTTGGTTTAATTAGCCAATAAATAGGCCAATTAAACCTAGATCTCCCACAAAAACCCTAGATAGGCCGGCCACCCCTCCTCTCCTATAAATACTACCCCATTTTCTCACAAAACCTAATTCCAATCCTTTGGCAAAAACACTCTAAACACTTTTTCTCTCTAATTCTAACTTTGGCATCGGAGGTTCTTCGGCCAAAGCCCCCCCCTATTCATCGTGGGCGCGTGAGGCTTTTGGCCTTAACCTAAGGTGTTGATTGTTTTGTAGGTGCAAAATCGTCCAAGACCGAAGAGGAGAAAATTTGCATCCACAAATTGGTGCTTTCATTGAGAGAAGAAGTTTACGCTCGAAAAAGACTCTCGCACACAAAGGTTTTCCTTCGATCTCTAGTCCATTTGTATTCTTTCGTACGTTTTTATTATTAGAATTTTTTACTTGTAAAAAGTTCTTTGGTAAAGCGTATAAAAACAAGAAAAATACATAATGGTTAGAAATCTAGAAAATTCGATGAGTAACAATTCAAACATTCAAGACGTGGGACCGCGTCGATCTACGAGATTGAATGTGGCTCTAGGGGAGATGGCGCCACTACCTCGAGGCTCTACCATGGGAACCACCGCGGTGACCACCCGCGACGAGGTCCATGGTACCACTGCTGCAGTCCAAGCCTCGCACTCGCGCGCACCTCGTGTTGAGCAGCCTGCTCCTACAGCCAAGCCTGCCCATGCAGCCCAGCCTGCTCCTGCAGCCAAGCCTGCCCCAGCAGTCCAGCCTACCCCAGTGGTGTCCCAAGCAGCCCGAGTCGTGCCCGGAATCAACCACCCGTCCACCGCTCAAGAAGGAGTCTTCCTATGCAGTTCATCCAATCTGAGCGGCGAGCAATACTTGTCCCGACAAGTCATGGAGTTGACGAGCGCCCTAGCACAACAGACAACCTTGGTGAATCGACTCCTGCAGCGCACCGAGATCCAACGCGCTCCGGACGAGTTATCCCGAAGTAGGACAAGGGCAGACGAAGAACCTTTCCAGCAACGTCCTGGCAAGCAGCCGATCAATCAGACTTAGCAGTCAGGTGGTGTGCAATCTCGGCTGGGCCCCCGAGACAGCGTGGACTCCCGTCTTAGCGCGAGGAGGAGCGTGCATTCTCGGTTAGCCCCGCGAGTGAGCATACGGTCAAGGTTGGGGCCACATGTTGAAGAGCCACGTGAGCAACCTTCCAGACAGAGCGTCCATTCACGCCTAGGCCCACAAGGAACATATTCCACATCACCTCGGAGGATGCCGCATGATGCACGGGGGCGAGCAACCACTCGATCCGCTTCAAGTTCCACAGGCAGCCCACGAAGGGACCCCTCACCAGCTAGGCAGCTGAGACAACGACAAATGGAGCGCCCGGAGGAGCAGCCTAGACCGATAGACCAAGACTTGGGACAGTTTAGGGCTCTGCTGCCCCACCGGAGACAAATCCAAGAAGAAGTGGAGAAGCTTTTCAACGAGCGGCTGCGCGAATTCCGATGTGGCAACACTGTCGATGAGGCGTTGCGCGGGAGATGGCCAAGATAAGCCGAACCCCCTTCACGGATGAGATCGAGCGGACGGAACCTCCACGCAAGTTTAGCATGCCGCACTTTACCTCATTCAAAGGAGATGGAGATCCAAAAAGGCACTTGAAGCATTACCGAAGTGCAATGGTCCTCTACCGGAGTAATGACGCCCTTATGTGCAAAATATTCTCCACCACCTTGCAAGGCGAAGTGCAAGATTTGTTCCATACCCTGCCGCCACGATCCGTCTCGAGCTTTGACGATCTTTCCTTGGTCTTCACCAAAGAATACTCGTCTTACCGCTCGATCAAGAAAAAATCCGATCACCTGTTCAACGTAAAGAAGAACCCGAGGGAATCACTTCGCGACTACGTGAAGAGGTTTAAGGCGGAGAAGGCAAAGATCGTGGGGTGTGACGACTCGATAGCCAGTGCAGCCTTTCAGAAAGGCCTCCCTGCAGATCACCCCCTATTTGGAGAGATGATCATGAAGGAAGACTTGACTCTAACCGATTCCTTAGCCCTAGCAGAGAAGCATGCCCTCTGGGACGAGGCCCGACAAGCAGACAAGGTGCCCGAGCAGCCTCAAAAAGAATTGGTGATGGCTCAAAGAAAGAAAGATGGAAAGCTGCCCAACAAGAGCGGGCAAGAGGCCAAGCGGAGGGACATGCCCATGACCAGAGACGGCTCGATGGCCAGGAATTACTCGAAGTTTTCAATCCCAATCCATCAAATCCTTCGCGACGTAAAAGAAGAGCCGTGGTTCAAACCGCCGAAGCAGCCGATGGGAGATACTTCCAAGCTGGATCACACCAGGTACTGCGCGTTCCATCGAGGTCCAGGTCACACCATAGAAAACTGCTACACCTGGAAGAATTATCTAGAGAAGCTTGTGAAGGAAGGCAAAGTCGACAGGTATTTGGACAAGCCAGCAGCGCAGCCCAGACGGAACGCTGAGAGGGAGGAGGAGCCACCTGCCAAGATAATTCGGATTAATGGTATCTTTGCCGAATTCAAACACCTGGGGGCCACCAACAACTCGAAAAAGAGGAAGATCCAGCAAGCTTTATTGATCTCACAAGTCCAGACGGCCGGCGCACTACCAGGACCTATCATCGGCTTCACTGAGCAGGACGCAGAAGGCGTTGACTTACCGCATGACGACGCGCTAGTGGTGTCAGTCCAAATAGCTCATGCCATAATCGATCGAATGATGGTGGACAAAAGAAGCGCGGTCAATCTACTTCAATTCTCGGTCATCCAGAAAATGGGCTTGGAGAGCACGATAACACGACGAGCAGAGGTACTCATTGGATTCAATGGGCACACCTCAACCGCAATTGGCCAAATCACGCTTGATGTGAAGACATCGCCAGTGGTCTCGAAGCAAACATTCACGATTGTGAACGACCCGTCTCCTTACAACGGGATCCTTGGGAGGCCTTGGTTGATCAAGCTAGATGCTGTCACTTCAGTCAAGTACCAAAAAATCCGCTTCCGCATCCCAGGCGGAGGAGTTGGAGAAATTAAGTCCGACCAAGCTGCATCCCGACGGTGCACCGTGCAAATGCTGAAAGAATCAAGGAAGAAGACCTTCACTCCCGCGGAGGTCATTGAGATTCAAAAAGATGACGAAGCTGCCAAATAGCAGTTACAGCAGGAGGATTGAGAAGACGGCGCTCAAGCAGACGGGATAGGCTGGAAACCCGAAGAAGACGCTGAAGAAATCATTCTCGATCCGCAGCAGCCAGAAAGGACCGCTAGGGTTGGCTCTCGCCTAAACCCAACCGAGAAAGAAGAACTCATTACCTTCCTCAGGAAGAACCGAGACATCTTTGCATGGTCACCCTCAGACATGCCCGGCATCGACTCAAATGTGGCTTGCCACAAGTTACATGTCGACCCCGCTACAAAACCCGTGATCCAGAAGAGAAGGCATTTTGCGCCCGAGCGAGTAGCAATCATCGAGGCCGAAATAGACAAGCTGCTGGAGGCCGGATTCATAGAAGAGGTGGCATACTCCGCATGGCTCGCCAACGTCGTGCTAGTCATGAAGAAGGAGAAAGGCAAATGGAGGGTTTGCGTAGATTACACCGACCTCAACAAAGCATGCCCGAATGATCCTTATCCGGTCCCCCGAATCGACCTCTTGGTGGACTCGACTTCTGGAAACCAGCTGCTCAGCTTCCTGGACGCATATTCTGGCTACAACCAAATAGCCATGCACGAACCTGACAAGGAGAAAACCGCATTTGTAATCGAGCGAGGTATATACTGCTACAAAGTCATGCCTTTCGGCCTCAAAAACGCAGGAGCAACCTACCAAAGGTTAGTGAATATGATGTTCAAAAAGCAGATCGGGATTACCATGGAAGTCTATGTCGACGACATCATGGTGAAAGGCAAGCAGCGGTCAGACCACATCCTCAATTTGGCGGAAACATTTGACATCCTTAGGGCATACAAGATGAAGCTCAATCCTGCCAAATGTACATTTGGAGTATCTTCAGGCCGATTCCTAGGGTACTTGGTCACCCAACGAGGGATCGAGGCACATCCCAAGCAGATCCGAGCAATTCTGGAAATGAAGTCTCCCGCAACCTTGAAGGAGATCCAAAGCTTAACCGGACGAGCAGCCGCCCTCAACCGTTTCCTATCGCGATCCACCGATAGATGCAAGCCTTTCTTCAAAGCCATCAAAAAGGCGCAGCGTGACAAATGGGATGAAGAATGCGAAAAAGCCTTCCAAGACCTAAAGAAGTATCTCACATCGCCTCCATTACTGTCCAAGCCGGAAGCTGCGGAGGACTTGTACATCTACTTGGCAGTCTCCGAAGTAGCGGTGAGCTCTGCCCTCATACGAGAAGAGCTGGGGGCCCAACTACCGGTGTTCTACACTTCAAAAGTTCTCCTCGATGCGGAAACAAGATATCCGAAGATTGAAAAATTAATTTTGGCTCTAGTGGTGGCAGCTCGGAAGCTCAGACCGTACTTTCAAGCTCATACAGTCATCGTTATGACTCAATACCCTCTACGATCCATCCTGCATGGTCCGTATGCCTCTCAACGAGTAATGAAGTGGGCACTTGAACTAGGCCAGTATGGTTTAGTCTTCCGACCCCGTACGGCAATAAAGGCCCAAGCCTTGGCAGATTTCATAGCAGAGTTCGCACCTGGCCCAAGCAACGCAGCAGACAAGCCCGACGATGTCCCAAAAGCAGCCGAGACCCCAGCTCTGCCCGTTTCCCTCAATAGCGATAAATGGCATCTGCACGTCGATGGCGCATCCAATCATAAAGGCTCAGGGGCAGGCGTGGTTCTTGTTACCCCAGATGGCTCACTGCTCGAGCAGGCGATCACTTTAGGCTTCAAGGCATCCAACAACGAAGCAGAGTATGAAGCCCTACTGGCAGGCCTCCGAATGGCGAAAGACTTAGTGGTGAAAAAGCTGGCGATCTATTCTGATTCTCAGCTGATTACTAGCCAAACCGCGGGGGAATATATGGCGAAGCATCCAAGGATGGCGCAATATCTTGAGAAGGTACGCGAGCAGCTGAAGGCATTTCAGACTTACACGCTCACTCAGGTTCCACGATCGGAGAATGCCCATGCAGATGCGCTAGCCGGCCTAGGCTCCGCCCTTGATCACCAGCTTAAGCGGTCAATCCCGGTGGAATACCTAGATAAGCCGAGCATAGAGTCCGAGCCAGTGGCCGAGGTGACACAGGTTAGTGCAACTCCAAATTGGCAAAGTCCTATCATAGATTACTTGGTCAACGGCACGCTCCCTGCGAAGAGATTGGAGTCAAGGAAACTTCAAACCCGAGCAGCACGCTACTACATGTGGAGGGACATCTTAGTTCGAAGATCCTACACCGGACCGCACCTCCGATGTTTGGCACCTCCCGATGATTTGAAGGTCTTAAGTTCAATCCATGAAGGCGTTTGTGGGAACCATTCTGGAGGACGATCTTTGGCGCAAAAAGCTCTCAACGCAGGCTACTACTAGCCAACCATGCATCAAGATGCCCGGGAGTTAGTGCAAAAGTGCGACCGCTGCCTGTTGGAAATGTGCCCTAAAACCAATCATATGATGATACTTTACGGACATTTCACATGTTAAACTAATCTAGTTTAATATAAAGGGCAAAGATTATTATTTCAAGCTGTCTCATATAAATGTTATGTGCTTAAACGATAAGTCCAAGGAATATGCTATTAGGAGAATGTAATCTAAAGAAGTTAGATTCATGAGACCATTCTCTTTTGTATACATATCCTAAATGTTCCTGATCATAGGATTGCCAATTGGGCATTGACAGTCCGTTAAGATCAGTACGTGCTATGTCTTCTCTTAGGGAGAGTGACAGGTCTCGAGTCATTGGTGTGAATGACACCAAGACAAGCATGTAGGTGCTCGATAGAGAATGAGTCCACTGAACGCGATCAATGAGGAGTTCTCATATTCATGTCATATGAGAACTCATGGTTGGGATAATGCAAAGTAGTCATTTGACCTGAGGCATCACAGTTGTCTTGTGGTTAGGTCCTTGATCTTTGACTATGTCAAAGTCACTCCGTCAGAGGGTGTCCACGGCATAGTTGGGGTTAAGCCACTTAGCCATGGAGGCAAGTGAATGCGCAACAAGGGATCTCTAACCTTCAAACTGTTTGAGGGAGAATACTCTATGATATGATTAAGAATCTCTGGCCAGAGTATGAATGAGATTGAGGAAGTCGTTCCAAATCACATTCAAGGTAATCATATAAGTAAATGAATCACGTTGGATAGTAGACATGAATAAACTATCAAACCAAACAATGTGGTCAAGAGTATTGTATTAGAGAAAGACCGTATTGCATTGTAATCCTAAACTGAATAGGTTCTCCACCTTTTCTGATTAGCTTGGGTAGCCATGATACACTGCTAGGTGTCACTCATGGTTTGTGGAAGCCCTAAAGATGTATAATCATTTAAGGGAGAATTGAAAGTATGTTTCAATTCATAATCGATCGTTAAGAGTAACAATCGCCCACTGCCTCGCTAAGAGGAACCTAATGGATCGCACACCGTGTAAGGTAATGATTGAAGGATATAATGAAGATGAGTAAGGACAATTAAATAGTTTAATTGTATGTGGCAAGGATTAATTAAAAGTTAATTAATCTAGAACGAAAGGTTCGTTTTAGGCCTTAAGTTAGTTTTGGGTTTCGGGACACAAAAGGGTTTTGGTCCACAAGGCACATAATGTTTAAGTTGTGTGACAACTAAAACAAAATGTGCAATTAACCCACTAACAATAGAGAGGCCGGCCATGATTAGAGAGGGAGTGGGTTTTGGACTTATTACAAGTTTGCCACTCCAATGAAGGGAGGTATAAATATGACTTTATAGCTTTTTCTTCATTAGGGTTTTCTTTGAGGAAAGATGAGAGTTTTTGGCTCTCTCTTTCTCTCTAGGGAGGCCGGCCACCATGGGGGAGTTTACTAGCATCTAACTCCTCCATGGCCACTCATCTTCTTCCTCAACCATCCTTGGTGTCGAAACTTAGAGGTCTCCAACTTTGGTGACTTTTTGAGTGCATACAAGCATGATTCCGCCTTTAATTGTTAATTGCATGCCATAGATGTTGCTCAAATGAACATGTTTTTCACAAATTTTCCTTCAAGTGGTATCAAGAGCCTAGGTCTAGTAGTTGGTGAATCCTTTTGGGTTTTGTAGTTCATAGTCTTTGATTTAAATGTTGTAATTGTTACAAGCTTTATTCTTGCTTCTTTGAATGTAAATTTTGCTAGAAAATTTGCCATCTCAAATGTTGTAGATGTAGTTCATATGAGCATAAATTTTGGAGCTAAAATTTGGTGCCATGTTTTTTGGGAAATTCGGCCAAATCCAAGGGGTGGATTTTTGGGTTCATGTTTGTCTTGTTAAAAATGTTTTAAAGTGACATTAGGAACCCCTAAGTACCCTAGTATGGTAATATGTTATTTCCCTTAAGTTTGAGAGTTTTTTGGGGTGTCTTTGGGTGAAAAATGTTCATGGAGCTTTTATGGGTTTTCATGGATGTTCTTCATTGTTCTTGTTATTTTCTTGTCAAGAACAAAAAGTTTGTAGTTTTGATTCAAAAAGGTGTTTGGTTGTTTACTTGTTTTTGTAAGTGATGGATGATGTGAATTTTTCAAATCAACACCCATACCTTTTCAACTATTCACACCATACCAATCACTTACACAATTCCATCACCTTTTCAAACACACAAACCTACTCACACACACCATCCCCACTACCTTGGCCGGCCACTCCCTCAATGGGAGTACTTTTGGGGCTTTTATGCAATTACATAAAGTTTTGATACTTTTGTGTATTTGTACTTTGACCCGAAAGTTCACGTTTTTACGTAAAGGCCCAAAATCACTAAAGGACAAATTGTTTTGCTCCTTTAATGAAGTTTTTGTATTTGATGAAATTTTTGGGTTCTAGTTGTAATTACATGAAGTAGTGGACTTTTGTGTTTTTACAAAGTGACCTCAAAAGTTTATGTTTTGCAATATAGCCCAATGGTTGAGGTTATTGCTCTTTGGCCCAAATTGGGTTGAGAACAAAATGGTTTTGTCTCTTTAAATGAGAATTGGATTTTCATTTCATTTAGCTCCTATTAAATCAATTCTATGGATACAAAAACCAAATGACAATGTTGCATTCAAGTTTAATTAGTTAAAGCGTTAATTAATTAAAGAAAGGGTGATTATGAACCTAAGCCTACGATAATTGAGCTATGTGAAAGGCCGTCTCAAATTTGTTTGAACCATGGGAATGTGTAGATTAGATTTTGGTTGTAATTTGATATGATCAAATGTTGTAAAAGAGCATAAGCTCTTCTTTACTTTAAAGTAATTTATTTTGATCAAATGTTGTAAAAGAGCATAAGCTCTTCTTTACTTTGAAGTACTCATTTCTTGTTTTATTTGATATGCATGAAATTGGAGTAGAGGGTCCAACGCCCAATAAGAAAACACGCCTTAATGTGATTAAACGCGTAACTAAAATCAATCACCATCCCTAGACCGAGATCCAACGCTAGGCTCGTGTTGGATCAAATCAAAGGTTCATAGTCATCCTAAGGCCCTAAGGCAACTATATAGTCCATCAATGAATGCAAAGCTTATGTTAGTAGTACCATATACTTTTGCTTTAAAAACCGTTTTACAAATATAGTGGGAGTATCATATACTACTAAATCAATCACATGGACCAATAGTTGTAATAGGACCAAATTGTTTTAATGTCATTAAAATGCATGCTTATATGTGATGAGACCTAAAACCCTCAACAAACCATTATTAAGTTGACAAGCGTGAGAGTGCTTTGAACACTCTTTCGTGGCCTTCCACCGTGGTAGGCTCCAATCGTTTGTGACTCGTACACCGACTTCACCCTATCATGGGGGAGTACAAAGTGCGTGCTTACACTCAAGAGGAGTTCTATATGCATACATGATGTTGTGAAGGTAGGCAACGAGAATGATCAACATCATATCATTGTGAGGTTGTTCTTGAACCCCTACCCGAACTTGCATGGTGGGAATGACTTAACTAAGTGCAATGGAGCCAACATCATATCATTGTGAGGCTTTATTCTCTAGAGGCCAAATAAGATGGGTACTTGCAAGAGATGCAAATGAGTAAGCATACTCTCTCATTATTATTGATGCTAGCCAACATCATATCATTGTGAGGTGGGCTTGGTAATAGTGAGCCTCCCATACCCTACTAAGAGTTTTCTCCAAAACTCTCGAATTCCGATGAGGGATATGGAATTTGCCGAAAATAGTGGGTGGTGCTATTTGATTTAAAGACCCGGATCAAATAGCTTAAAATCAATCAATTTATATTCCTTATGTATTTAGTTTCCGGACTTGGTACCGCAATCCCATAGAATGTCTTGAATGGATTGTATTTGTACCTAAGTAGTCTCATCCTCGCAATCTTCCTATTGATAATGTATCATTGGAAAAATATGTTAGAAAAGTCTATCATAAAGAGGACAACACTTTTAGTGTCATAATTCTTCAATTACAAATTGTTGTATGAAGAAATAAGAGTTGCTTTGAACAACCCTTAGTTAACGCAAACACTAGTGCTTGTTTCTTTGTTACATGAACAAAGAACTTGAGAAGTAAGCACAAAGGCATGGACACTTTATGTACCATGCTTCTTCACTTACAAATTGTTGTATGAAGAAATGAGAGTTGCCTTGAACAACTCTTAATAGTTTGTATTTATGTTTAGAACATAATGGTTGGTTGACAAAAATAGTCCATCAACATGGACTTATGATGATTTTGAATCATTGAGTGTTGAAGTGTTAAACCACTTCTAGAGGCGGAAACTAGGCAAGGACTTCACTTTTGTGTCCCTATCCAAATGGTTCACTAAGTTTATTATAAACTATATAGTGAACAATAACCGCACGCTCTCCAAATCGTTTCATGTGTATAACACGATTGAAATAAGTTTCAAGAGAGATAGTGGGAGTTTAGGGACCATGACTATTGTAGTCAATGGAGAAGTCAAATGAAGAAAGCTAAAAACTCCAAGGGAACAAACTTTCTTTATGAAAGGATGGACATTGGAAGGGGTATTTGCAAGAAATGTCTTGCAAGTGTCAAGAACACACTTTTCGAAGGTGTTGTAAAATGTTCTTGAATAAGTTCAAAATAGTTGGTTCTTCTACTTGAATGTTTGATTCCGTATTAGTAACTATGTTTTACAATCGTTGTAAAAGTGTTGCTAACAAGAAGTAGAAGATTAATGAGAGAAGAGAAAGTACTTCACATTCGGAACGTGAATCAAATAATGATCTCTGCGAAAGCAGATAGTACTTACTTCCTCATATGAACTACCAAAGAAATTGGAAAAACAAAGATTTTCTTTACATTCCAATTTGAATAAGGAACATAATTCCGTCACTAAAATGTTAGGAGATGGATGAATGTTTTGTTTGACAAATCAATTGTTCTTTATGAAAGATTGGATTATTGTAATCTGATTGATTGTCTCTATAATAGAGATAATGTGGTAGTGTTAACTGTTTAGAATATAACGATGCTTAAAACCCAAAAGGTTGCAAGGAAGTGACTAATCCCACTAAGTTGTGACACCTCTAAAACATAAATTACGAGTTGGTCATAAATGGATGCTATGGATCGTTAGATCCGGATCCGATGCCTTCTTGTTAAAATTGTATAGAGGCGAAATGTTCGAATCTTTATTCTTTTGGAAAGAAGAAAGAATCACAAAGTTATTGAGGTTAATTCACTTACATGTTAGTGGCACATGTCCACGACATAATACTACTCATGTTGTTTGACATTCACCGAAGATCGCTCTCGGTTGGACTATAGTTTATTTTGAATAAACACAAGTCCGAATACTTTGCAAAAGGTTTCAAAGAATTCAAGGATGTAAGTTGATGAGTAAGATGTCTAAAGTATTTATCTCCTTATATTTGATCCAAGGAAAGATAACACTTTAGATGAGTTTTCTTGAAAGATATCAAGGAATGTAGCATCATAAGATAATGTATTTCTCCATTAGGAGAGGAACGAACTCGAATAAGATTTAGTTCGTTGGATGTTATCAATTACCCATATATAGGATATATATTTCTAAGTCAATATGATTGTCAATTAGAAAATCTTCCAAAAAAAAAAAAAAAAAAAAAAATGTTTCATAACTCCATATGATGTAGTTGGAAAGAAAGACAAGTCTTAATCATGTTAAGACTTGAGGTTATGTGCTAATAAGCAATATTTTTTAATAGAACAATCTTGTGGGATATCCTTAAATTAACTTTTGGATATCAATTCTATGAACCAACTAACAAATGTTGTTTGTTGGGTAGTTCATTATAATCCTACACTAGGATTTGCCTAACATAGAGCAAATGAACGAGAGATAGAATTCAAAGAATAGGTTCTTTGAGAGACAAGATGATAATCAACAAATATAACAACCTAGTTCCCACACCACTAGCTCCAAGGTAGTCGAGAAGGATTTATAAACCGTCTTAGTTGAATGGTTTGAACTTTATTGACTATGTCATGGAGTTACACCTCTTAATTCGAAAGAAATAAGAATGAAAATCCTTATGACTACATTGAGTGTATATGTGACATATACTCAAGGAAATGGTATAATACCATTTGACCCGAAATAATGAAACCTTCATGGCTAATTGGTAGCTTAAGGTGACTACAATCAACAAGATTGGTTGACTTGGAAGAAATCATCCTTGATGTAGTCTTGGTTTCTATTAATTCGAAGATTGCTAGGTACAACTAAATAGTGATTCAATGTTTAGACGTACTATGGGTTTCCGAAACCATTATCAAGATAGTCTTGATAATATATGTCTAAAACTAGGAATCACAATACTTGTAAGTTGTAGAGATCCATCCATCATGAATCTTAGCAAGCTAGTGGGAGCTATAAGCATCTTATGAGAGAAAGATCAAATCGTTTGATTTCTCATAAAGATGTAAATGAATCTTTTGTTTACTAGGTTTACAAAAGATTAGTGGGAGTTAATCATATTCCTAAATTTGAACATATATTTGATATATTAATTTTGGAAATGAAAGGAATTCTTCTTCGTTAAAGTTATGACTTTAAACGTTCTATAATGATAGAATGTATATGGGAGACATAGTCTGTACACATAGGATGGAAATCTATAATGATCGATTTCAAGATATAATTGGATTATATCGAGACGAGACCTAATGGTAGACAAAAGATGCTAGGAAGTTTCTTATATGATGATAAACTTCAATCAGAAGGACAACTCTAGTAAGACTAGGAAGTTGCTCTCCTCAAAGGGAACGTACCCTTTGACTCCCAAAGAAACATAATGCGTAACTAGAATCCTTTATGCATACGCATAAAGGCGATTTACGTATTTCATATTGTATGAAAAACACTGATATGAGCTGTACCTAGAACGGTACAAGATGATATCAGTACAAGCCCAGGATCAGAACCATGGCAACTGTCAAGTTGGTCCTTAAGTATTTAAGAAATACTAAAGGATAGATTCCTCAAGAATGAGGAAGAATTAAAGTGACGCAATGGAAGCGTAAATGTATTAGATTATGAATCTAATATAGTATCCATCATTGGATGTCTCTTCATTGTGAATGAAGAGATAATAGGATATCTCTTTATTATGACTAAAGAGATATTTGGGTGGAAACATTACAAGTAATGACTTTAGTGTGTTCCATCATGAATGCAAAATATATCGCCATATAGAAGTTTACACCGATGTTGTTTAGATGGGAAAGTTCATTTATGAACTCTCTATTCGGTTCCAACCAGAAAGTGTCTCTAGTGTACAGACACTACGACGCTAATGGGGCGATAGCTCAAGCCAGGGAATCAAGGTCTCATCAAGATCCGAACTCAAGTGAGAGACTAAACCACATGATTGAGAATCATGTATAATGGTGACGTCGTTATTCTCAAGGTTGCTTCTATGGATAACATATAGATATCCATTGTCTAGGCCTACTACTCAGCCATTTTTGAAATGAATTCAGAAGAGGTATCATCACTGATAACCAAGCTGATTGGCTCTAGTGCAACTGGGAGATTGTTGGAAATGTGCCCTAAAACCAATCATATGATGATACTTTACGGACATTTCACATGTTAAACTAATCTAGTTTAATATAAAGGGCAAAGATTATTGTTTCAAGCTGTCTCATATAAATGTTATGTGCTTAAACGATAAGTCCAAGGAATATGCTATTAGGAGAATGTAATCTAAAGAAGTTAGATTCATGAGACCATTCTCTTTTGTATACATATCCTAAATGTTCCTGATCATAGGATTGCCAATTAGGCATTGACAGTCCGTTAAGATCAGTACGTGCTATGTCTTCTCTTAGGGAGAGTGACAGGTCTCGAGTCATTGGTGTGAATGACACCAAGACAAGCATGTAGGTGCTCGATAGAGAATGAGTCCACTGAACGCGATCAACAAGGAGTTCTCATATTCATGTCATATGAGAACTCATGGTTGGGATAATGCAAAGTAGTCATTTGACCTGAGGCATCACAGTTGTCTTGTGGTTAGGTCCTTGATCTTTGACTATGTCAAAGTCACTCCGTCAGAGGGTGTCCACGGCATAGTTGGGGTTAAGCCACTTAGCCATGGAGGCAAGTGAATGCGCAACAAGGGATCTCTAACCTTCAAACTGTTTGAGGGAGAATACTCTATGATATGATTAAGAATCTCTGGCCAGAGTATGAATGAGATTGAGGAAGTCGTTCCAAATCACATTCAAGGTAATCATATAAGTAAATGAATCACGTTGGATAGTAGACATGAATAAACTATCAAACCAAACAATGTGGTCAAGAGTATTGTATTAGAGAAAGACCGTATTGCATTGTAATCCTAAACTGAATAGGTTCTCCACCTCTTCTGATTAGCTTGGGTAGCCATGATACACTGCTAGGTGTCACTCATGGTTTGTGGAAGCCCTAAAGATGTATAATCATTTGAGGGAGAATTGAAAGTATGTTTCAATTCATAATCGATCGTTAAGAGTAACAATCGCCCACTGCCTCGCTAAGAGGAACCTAATGGATCGCACACCGTGTAAGGTAATGATTGAAGGATATAATGAAGATGAGTAAGGACAATTAAATAGTTTAATTGTATGTGGCAAGGATTAATTAAAAGTTAATTAATCTAGAACGAAAGGTTCGTTTTAGGCCTTAAGTTAGTTTTGGGTTTCGGGACACAAAAGGGTTTTGGTCCACAATGCACATAATGTTTAAGTGGTGTGACAACTAAAACAAAATGTGCAATTAACCCACTAACAATAGAGAGGCCGGCCATGATTAGAGAGGGAGTGGGTTTTGGACTTATTACAAGTTTGCCACTCCAATGAAGGGAGGTATAAATATGACTTTATAGCTTTTTCTTCATTAGGGTTTTCTTTGAGGAAAGATGAGAGTTTTTGGCTCTCTCTTTCTCTCTAGGGAGGCCGGCCACCATGGGGGAGTTTACTAGCATCTAACTCCTCCATGGCCACTCATCTTCTTCCTCAACCATCCTTGGTGTCGAAACTTAGAGGTCTCCAACTTTGGTGACTTTTGGAGAAACCTATTCTTCCATCCACATCCAAGAAGGCATGGATCCAAGAAGCAAAGTTCTTCCACCTTCATCCATGGAGCCAAGGAGCAAGGTGACAAAGGAAGAAGGCCCTCACATGGGTGATTAACCTTTGTTAAGCAAAGAGGTACTTCAAAGGTATAAAGAAATCTCAACTCTTTCTCTTAGATCTTGAGTTGAGTCTTGGTTCACCATTTCTACTAGGCTTTGAATTTCATGGGTAATGTTTTTGTTTTGAGTGCATACAAGCATGATTCCGCCTTTAATTGTTAATTGCATGCCATAGATGTTGCTCAAATGAACATGTTTTTCACAAATTTTCCTTCACTGCCAACGTTACAAGCCTGTACCGGCCCTGCCCGCCAGCGAGCTACATCCACAAGCAAGTCCCTGGCCGTTCATGCAATGGGCGATTGACCTGGTTGGGCCCATGCCACCCGCTGCTGGGGGCAGAGGAATGATGATCGTGGCAACCGATTATTTGACCAAGTGGATAGAAGCGGAACCCATGACGACAACAACTCAAACAGACGTAGAACGCTTCATATGGAGGAACATCATTTGTCGCTTTGGTATCCCTCAATCTATCGTCACCGACAACGGCCCGCAGTTCGTAGGCAAAGACTTGGTGGGATTCTTCCAGAAATACGGTATAAAGCAACATATGTCTACACCAAGGTATCCGCAAGGCAATGGGCAGGCCGAAGCTTCCAACAAGACGATCCTCGACTGCCTCAAAAAATCCCTTGCCGACAAGAAAGGAAAGTGGCCAGACGCGCTCCCCGGATGTCTGTGGGCGTACCGTACCACCAAAAGACGAGCAACCAGAGAAACCCCTTTCTCTTTGGCTTTCGGTTCGGAAGCAATCATTCCTCCCAACATCATCATGCCAAGCATCACCACCCTGCTGCCAGATGTCGAGCAGAACAGATAAGAGATGGCCACAAACCTAGACCTGGCGGAAGAAATGCGCGAGCAGACCATAGCCCGCATCGCATCCTACCAGCAGCAGATCCTCTCTAGCTACAATAAGAGGTCCAAAATACGGCAATTTCAACCCGGAGACCTAGTTCTGAGGAAGGCCTTCATCACTGCTCGAAGGGAGGGATCGAAGAAGATGGACCCCATTTGGGAAGGACCTTACAAGATCAGCAGAGTAGGTGGCAAGGGAAGCTACACCCTCGCCACCATGAATGATAAGGAGATCGAAAAACAGTGGAACGCCTACAATTTGAGGAAATACCACGTGTGATCTCCACCGACGCCCGAAGGCTCAAGCAGCTCAGACAGGCACAACCCTTGCAAGACGAGGACTACCAGTTGTTCCGCAATCTTTACAATTAAGTTATTTGTTCACTTGTTTTTCAATAAGGAACGCTTTTACAACTTGATTCTATTGCGACAACTGACAACTCCTGCGCTTCAAAAGAAGCTCGCGCCCTTCTTAGGGACTCACTGCAGGAACAACGGCCCCCAAGGGACCAATCTACTCTCCAACGCGGGAGGATAAACTCTTCACTCCGAACATCCAGACGTGGATGAGCCTGATGGCCCTAGTGTAACTAGCTGCACGATGTCTTGCGACGGAATTCCTAGAAGTAGCCACAATGGTCTTTTTCAAGGCTTAGCTAATTGAAGGATTTTGGGTCTCTTGGCCTAATCCGCGGGAACCGGGCCCTAGAGACGGGGGGGGGGCACATTATCCCTGGAAACCCTAAAGCTGCTACCGAGCATACTAAGGTAGCCTATGGATCCCAGAAGACTGCCTACGGCTTGCCCTTCAAGCAGTGAAGCCATACTAGACTTATACAACCGCACATTCTTGTGAAAGGTTAAACAAGCTAGCAGGCATATGTGAAGTTTTATCCACTACCGACATGCTACGTAGTCGATAAGCTTCACTTGTCCAAAATCCTAAAGTGTTGTGACACTTGCTGCGCAACCTACGGAATTGGAAAAAACCAAGGTTAACGGCCTAGGGATCGCAAGGATGCGGCTGCTACAGTGAGTAAGGCATCCGGCTAACGATCCTGCGGCCAACGACTTTGCAACGACTTATACCAAGTCCTAAAGTGTTGTGGCACTTTGCTGCGCAGCCTACGGAATTGGGAAAAACCAAGGTTAACAGCCTAGGGATCGCGCGGATGTGGCTGCTACAGTGAGTAAGGCATCCGGCTGCGATCCTGCGGCCAACGACCTTGCGGTAACTTGCACCAAGTCCTAAAGTGTTGTGGCACTCGCTGTGCAACCTACGGAATTGGAGAAGGCAAAGGTTAATAGCCTAGTGGTTACGCGGATTTGTCTGCTTCTGTAAGTAAGGCGTCCGGCTGCCAACCCTACGGCTAGCAACTTTGCAAGGAAAAGTTCTACACCAACACCTACGACTGTGTAAGCTACGCTGCCTGTCTGCTTATAAAAAAGTGGCGCGCCTGCTACTGGCCTATAAAGTCTAAAGGTTAAGGCATGAACAAAAGAAACGAAGGAGACAAGTTTATTAAATTTTCTAGCAAAATTGATAAACAACTGACAAAGACTGGAGGAGTTCAAACAAAAGCAACAAGGAAAAACAAATCCTAAAGGCTACCTAGAAGACTACTCTTCAGCAGCTTGGCCATCCGACGACTGCTCCATTGTCACACCTTCGGCAGCCACGGCAGTTCCAGCAGTGGTACCATCCGGCGCTTCACTTCCGACTGCCCCGTCGAGGATACTCCCATCTCCAGCTATTTCACCAATGGAGGACTCGAAAGTAAAGGCAAGCAGGTCATCTGGAGAAATGGAGAAAGTCTCAAAGTCTTTTTCAGAAAACTCAAAATCAGACGGTCGCCCAAAGAGATGATCAACATAACCAAGTTTGTAGAAGTCGGACTGATTCTAAGTCAGCAAAGCCTCGAACCCGGCTTTCTCGATCTTCAGCTGCTCCATTTCCTCAAGCAGCCGAGAAGGAAATTAAAACAGCCTGCTTACCGGATATGAAGACTGTTGACACCCGCAGCTCGGGGGAGTGATCGGACTCCCACTCGCCGCTTATCTCCAAGGTCTCTTTGGCCCAGTCATGGTCACCCTTGCTTGAATTGTCAAAGAGTCTATGACGAGTCCGCACTCCATCAACACGGCCTATGTCAAAGAAGTACCAGAACTCGTTGGTGGTTAGTCCCAAATCAAAGAATTGGCTCAAGTTGTGGAACCCCACCATCACTCGAACCGCATTTGGAGAGCATTGAGCAGGCGCACACCTCATGGAGCAGAGCACTTCTTGGAAAAAACGCGGCATGGGAAAGGTGAACCCCAATACAAAGTAGTAAGGGTGGAATCTGATAGCCCTCCGAACCTCATCACATGGCTCATGACTGCTACCATCCTTGACTCGCCTCACACGCACCCCGGATGGAATGGCATGCCAGTAGGTCTCAAGGAAGTCCCTAAAAGAGTCATCAGAATTGATCTTGAAGTGAGCAGCCTTGAAGTAGCCAACCTTGCTCAAAGACCCGCCTTGACGATACAACGGCGGCACGCTGTCATCATTCTTGAGGCCCGAAGAAGACATGGAGGAAAAGATTCTACAAAGAAAGATACGAGAAAGATCCGTTAGGAGGTTGCAAAAAAAAAAAAAAAAAAAAAAAAAAAAGGGCAGCAGACCTCTCGGCAAAAAAAAAAAAAATTTAAATTTTTGCCGCAGGACCCAGCAACCAGCCAGGCCCCACGGCCTGGTTTCTTTCTCACCAGCGCCCCGCGCCCAGGAAAAGCAAAGGAAAAATATGTATATTCATATGTATTTTTCCATGGACTCATGGAGTCTCGGGTCCTCATTCAACAAAAATCTCAAGGAAGACAACAAAATTAATTTTTTCTTACCTAGAAGCAGCAAGGAGCGATCCTTTACACGGGCAAGATGTGGAAGACTGCTAGAGGAGGGCGAACAAATATCCTCTAAGCTCTCTTTCTCTCTTGTAAGGTGAAGTAAATTCTTCTCTGAAGGTTGATTTAATAATCCACTTAAGGTGGACTTAAATAAACTTTAAGGGAGTGTCTACTTCCCTTTTCCTAAAGGGATTTATCTTCCTATTACAAGAAGAAAATCAACAAAACGGGAAGCAGCTTGAAGTTTCCTAAAGCATGAGAGTCTCTACACCTGTTGCCCTTTTCTACAAGCAGCCCAACAGGTGTGGGGGCATTTGTGGAGCCAAAAATAATCACAAGGCGACACGTGGACTTTTGGATTAAGGAGACAAAAATGCCCTTGAGGTGCATCAGAATTCCTACGCGCGAGCAGCCGATAATTATCGTCGGTCAAGTCAAAAGCGCCCATAAAAGGTAAACAAATCCGAATTATTTCATCCATCCTCATTTAAGGCAATTATCTCATAAATCTACCAATTATCCCACATAAATGAAGATAATTGGCAAATTAATGGGATTATTCTTCCTTGATTTGTCAATTAAATGAGCCTTGAAGACCAAGAAAATACCTCAAAGGGCCGGCCCTCTCTCTCCAAAGAGAGGCCGGCCACTCCCCTTTTATTTCCCCTATTTTTCTTCCCTTTTCCTCCTTTTTAAGCCAATTATTCAATTACTCCTTATTACCCCTTTTCATAAATACAAATACATACCCCTTTTGGTTTAATTAGCCAATAAATAGGCTAATTAAACCTAGATCTCCCACAAAAACCCTAGATAGGCCGGCCACCCCTCCTCTCCTATAAATACTACCCCATTTTCTCACAAAACCTAATTCCAATCCTTTGGCAAAAACACTTTAAACACTTTTTCTCTCTAATTCTAACTTTGGCATCGGAGGTTCTTCGGCCAAAGCCCCCCCCCCCCCCATTCATCGTGGGCGCGTGAGGCTTTTGGCCTTAACCTAAGGTGTTGATTGTTTTGTAGGTGCAAAATCGTCCAAGACCGAAGAGGAGAAAATTTGCATCCACAAGGATGCATACTTAGTTTTCATGCATGAACTTGATGCTAGAATATAAATAAGTTTCACCTAATCGTTACAAGTTTATATTCATGAGTAGTGAAGGTTGCTGTCACAATCGCGTTAATTGAATTCTTGACAAACGTATCATGCATTCATAGTTACGAATGTCTCATCAACACTTATGATTTTCATTGAACGTAATGATCTTTAATTGTATCTCTATTATGCAGTCATGAAGGGGACTTTTGGAGAATGATTTGAGTTGTCGCATGCATTCATCCAATTCAATGAGTAAAGGAAAATCTGAGGGTTAATTAGTGCAATTCACGGTTAATCTGGGGTGTTGAGCTTCATAATTTATTGAAAAGCAATTGGAAATCGATTCATGTACAAGTAAGTCATGTGTGGAGAATGGACCTCTAGCTAATCCATCAACCAGTGGCGAAGCCACATGAGGGCGAGGAGTGGCGGCCGCCACTCCCCTAGCCGGGAAACACCACTGGAGAGTTGGGTTCGCCACTCCCCTCGCGCCTCGCCGGAAAACCCTGGTTCATCTTCTCCTCTGTTTTTCTGAGCAATCTGTGCGCAGCAGATTGCTGTTAATTTTTTTTTTCAAAAACAGGCCAAAACGACGTCGTTTTGGGCCTGGTAAAAAAAATTAAATTTTTTATAACAAAACGGTGTCGTTTTGTAAATCTGAATTGAAAAAAAAAACAACTCCAGCCCAAACCCCACGCTCCAGCTCCTGCTTTGTCTTGCTGCCCCTGCAGCCAAGTCCAGCACAACCCATCTCTCTGATGGGCCCATCTCCGCAGGCCACTGCATCAGCCCACTCGCCTGCCATGTTGTCTCATGCACCATTACCCAGCTTGTTCCCACCTGCAGCTTCTTCCAGAGCAAAGCTGCTCCCCAAAATCCCAGCAGCCAAGCCAACCAACACCAACCGTTCCCTTTAATTTTTGTAGGCTGATTTCTGTTGAGCCTTCACAAGCCACTCTCCAACTTGAGCCGTTGGCTTCCACCATTTAAAGGTAAATTTTTTAATTCCTAAATGTATAATCCCTAACCCTAATTAATTATTTAATACAAATTTCATTTAATTGGTATAGAATCATAAGGTAATGCACTAATATGGTTATTGGTTTTTGATTATTGATGTGAATCATATGCTTATGATTATTGATATGAAATTATGAAATTATTTTTTAGGGTGAAAATTAAAATTTGAATTCTTGAATCTTGATGATTAGTTGTATTCATATGAAGATTGAGTGATAACATGCTATGAAGATTGTGAAAACACCATTGCGTAACAAAATGGGAGATCAATGGTTGAGTGATAGCATGCTTGTTTACATTGAGAAAGATGTATTTGCTTTTATTGATAATGAGCCTATTATGCAACGTTTTCATGACATGTAACCTCACCGGCAACAATTGTAATTTGTTTGTATTGATTAATTATGGAAGACATTACTATATAAAAAGATTCAGTTGTTGCCATTTTTCTTTGACCTCGCATTCTTTTAAGTTCGCCCCTCCCCCTGAGAAATCCTGGCTTCGCCACTGCCATCAACCATCAAAGTTTTCAAATTCGTTTTACAATCTGCCCAGTTTTACATTCTGTTTTGTTTTGTTTTAAATTCGTCCAAACCAAAACCCCCCTTTTACTTTCTTGTTTTAAAGTGTCTAAAATCTGTTTTCTTTGTGTTTTCAAGTGTTTTGAGTCAAACTAAAACCAATTTTCGTCCAAAACCATCCCTAGTGTTTTAAATCTGTCCACAAAGTGTTTTAAGTATTTTTAACTAGTTTTGAGTCTTGTGAACCTTTTCAAGCGTTTTTAACTTTGTTTTTGTGCTTTTAGAGTCGATTAGCAATCCCTCCTAATCCCCGATCCAAAACGATCCCTACTAGCATACTTACTACAATTGACAACAAGAGGGTTTAATTTGAGTTCTTAGCCTTGTATGTAGGTTAAGGGTGCACACTTAGTTTGCATGCATGAATTTGATGCTAGAATATAAGGGAATTGCATATAATGAACTTGTATTCATAAGTAGTAAAGGTTGCTAGTCACAATCGTGTTAAGTTAAATTCTGGGCAAACGTATATGCTGTCATGTTTTCCTCGTCAATGCTTATGGTTTTCAACGAACTTAATGACCTTTGAGTATGCTGTCATCAATAAGGATAATTTGGTTGGATACATATTCTATCTAATTCAATGAACTTAGGAAAATCTGAAGATTAATTAGTGCAATTCACGGTTAATCTGGGGCATTGTCATTCATAATTTAGAAAGATAATAACTGGAAATTGGTTTGTGTTGCATATGTATCATGTGTGGAGAAGGGTTCCCTAGCTAGTCCATCATCCATTCAATTCACCAAATTCGTTTTACCTTAGTTTAGAGTCTTTAATCTGTTTGTTTTAATTTAATTTCGTCCAAACCAATCCCCTTTTTATTAAGTCTTGTTATTTGAGTCAAAATCTGTTTTCTTTGAGTCTTTTGAGTCAAGTTTGAGTCTATTTTCGTCAAAATCACTTCTTGGGTCTTAAATTGAGTCTTTTTTATTGTTTATTGCTGTTTTGAGTGTTTTAAGTTTGTTTTGAATCTATTAAGTCTAAATTAGTGTTTTTAAGTCTAATTTGTGTTGATTAGCATCCCTAGTTAATCCCCGGCCTAGAACGATCCCTACTTGCATCATATACTACAATTGTCAAAAATAGGGTTTAATTTGCGTGTTAAGTAATTTTCACATCAGTAAGAATCAACAAGAATTAAGAAATTGTGTTCTAGAGTTTGCTTCATAGTTTTTATGTTATCCATTGAATCATACTCTCCACATTTCCAATTGGTTTTATAGTGGAACCTCAACTTTCTTCATGGTATCAAAACAAGTTGCCCCATGTATGAAGCTCCACAGCCACATGTGCTCCACATCACCCCATTTGTGTTGTCCACTTGTTAGGCTTGAAAATTCATCACACATGAGGGGACTTGTTGAAAATGAATCTCACATTGATGGGAGGAAAGACCTTGCATGAGCATATAAGTAAGTTGAGTTACTCCCTATATTATCAATTGGTTTTATGGTGGAACCTTCCTTTAGTTTCAACATTGAAAAAGGTGTGTTTTTATAAACTGGAATCGCTCCACAATCAACATAACTTGTTTCAGCATTGAGGAAGTTTGTTATTCCTGATTGATCAAAACAGTCTCAATGAAGGAATCCCATTCGTCGTGTTTCGTCGAAGAGGTCATCTTGCTAGTATCTCGGCAAGTAAGGTGTCCTTTAAAATTTGTTATTCCCAAGTCACGTTCTGAAGAACGGCCATACTTCATTTTTTAAACCAGAATAACCTTCAAGTATCTTTGTCCAATAAGCTAGTGTTTAAGTAGGCGAACTTACTTCTTTAATTTGCCCATATCATATCCGATTATGAATTCGATGCTCATGATCTAGTAGACATTCACAATGATTTTGCATGGCTTCAGGTCGTAGAATTTAAGGCCGCAATTTTCCTTTTTCAGCCCTAGTCGCTTATCATAAGTTACTGCACAACACACCCTCACCACATGTATTGGCGCGCCCGTACCAGTTCATAATTAGGTCTTAAATTTATAGCCACATAAGATTTAACTTTGTGTATGACACTTTTTTTTTTTTTGAATACACCATGTAATGTTCTCCATGTTCAATTGCCACGATGTAACTAGTGTATTTATCCATTGTTTCTTGACCAAATGATCGCCAAACATTTTTTTTAACAAAACAACTCCGCCGCCCCAAATGTTGATTGGGCTATGCCTTACAATGGATTTGTCATAATAATATGGTTCAACTTCATTTTGGTGAGAACCCTTAACTTGGGTGTGTTCAATCCGACTCCAAAACAATTATGCCGCCCCAAATGTTGATTGGGCTTTGTTTCTGACCTCAAAAGGAGTTGAATGAGGGTGGTGGATGTCGTCAATGCTATTTTTAGGCTAAGTTAGATGTCCTGAATTCAGTTTTGATATTTGAATGACATAGGTTGATCGTTTGAACCCAATTTCACTACGATACGTGGCTTGGTCGATATATGACTCAACGATCTGACCGTTGGATCGTCACTAAACTTTGAAACATTATAATATGTAATTTATGAGGATCATAGGAACTTACGGATCGGGAATCCGACGTACAGATCTTCCCAAATTGGATTTGTAAATTCATAAAATAAAACGTTAACCGCCACTTAGTTTTGGCAATTGGCGGAGATCCAACCGTTGGATCGTAACGAAACTTTAGTATGTTATTCTAGAAGTAAAAGGTGGATATTTGAAAGTTACGGATCAGAAATCTGAGATGCGGATCTTGGATCGACGGTTGACTTTTCGTCAGTGGGTCTCAAATCATTCTAGAATGTCCTTGAGGATGTTTTTTATGTGAGTTACGTGTTCTATTGATAAGAGTTCTGAGATGTAATTTGACAATTGTTCTAGGCGCCGATCGTTCGTGATGCCTCGGTATTCGTACTAGAGAGTTGTAGCGCGGATTCCAAGTGAGTGGGCTTTTGGTTTTCTATATATATACATATGTGTTTCCATAAACTGTTTTAAATGGAATTTTGTTTAAAATGTCATGTCACATTTACTTTACATATTAGCATAGGCATTAGTATAGTATTGCATAATATTGCATGACGTTGTGGACGCCCAGGTAAGCTTCAGGTGAGTACATAGTGATGATAGTGATTGTAATGTGTATGGTTATGTTAGACACATTTAATGCTCATTATCCTGCACCCCGGTGTTAGTGCTCCGCCCGAGGCCAGGGCCTAGCCTTCACGTGATCGTTCACTTCTCGCACTACACGCTCACCTTGGATACAAGGCAGGTGTCAGCCTGTCGTACAGACCACAATAGGTGTTCCGACTCGTAGGTGACCCGCGATTATTCGCACAACCTTCACGTGATCGTAGCACTTAAACATACTTATTTACACCTAGCCTGTCGTAAGACCATATTAGGTTGTTCCAACTCGTGTGCAGGAGTTGATTTATGAGCTATAGGTTCAGCCGTACAGGTCACGTTAGGTGACTCCGGCTGACATATCATTTTTCAATGATTTATTTCACCTGGCTTACTTATTTCATTTCTGAGATACCTAACATGGCATGGTTTTCACTACTCTCAAGTATGATTTCTATATACGTACGTATTATTATTTTCTGGGAAATTATATGGGTTTTATGGTGAGGGGTTATTACATTTTAAAAAGAAAGATGTTTTCAAAAACTTTGTTTTTGCCCACTCACGTTTTCTGTTTTTCGCCCTTCCAGGTTAAATTGCTAAAAGTTCGTATCGACGAGGATTCTCACCGAACTTATGATCAGAAGAATATCACCAATTGCGAAGCTATAGAGGAGCAAGGAGGGGTGGCCGCCCATCTCCTAGCCGGAAATCAAGCCTAGGAGCGATGGTTCTGGCCCTCTGATCCCTTCGGAAGTGATGGTTTCTCTCTAGTTTTCTGGGTTGCTGTTGCTGCGCTGCGTAGCAGTGATCCTTTTTTTTTTTTGGAAAAAACCCTTCAGTAAAACGACACTGTGTAATTTATTGATTAAAAAAATTAAAATATTCCTTAATTAAAATGACGTTGGTCCGTTTAGTGATAAAAAAAAAACCCATTACCACTGCCTCACACCATGTTCAGTCCCCTTCCCTTTTGAAAACGAGAGCCCCCGGTTGTCCCTTGCTTCCAACCTTCAAGCCAGCCGTGTCTGCTCTGATCAACTTTTTTGGCCATATATCCCACAAACATGTTTGTTCGTCTCTTTACTCAAACATGTAATTCTTTAACTTTTTCTAGGGTTTGAAGATTTCTGTTTTTCTAATTTGGGTGTAAAGAAAAACTGAATTCTGGGTTGTTTTAGGCGTGTTGGAATTATGTTTCTCAAAACCCTAATTTTATTTAATTGATAATTGAATATGAATAGGAAATGTTGTATTTTGTTTACTGAATGAATAATGACATAAGGACTCTTTTTTGAAAGGGACAAATGTTAATGTTGAAGAAGAGATAGAAAAACATAAAACACCAATATGAAGTCCTTACATAGGAATTGGATTAGCTGAATTTAGAATTTCGCAGCGATTAGTATAATGGAAATGGTTGTTTTGTACATGTGTTTCTCTTTCTCTTGCAAGATTGTTGCTTGTATTTTATTAGTTTTGACAATGTAGGTATTGTGGATCTGAAAGTGCTATTGGAACTCTTCTCGATGTACCTTGAGTGGTAGGAGGATAATGTTCAGAAGATGAGCAAAAGACAGGTTTGGTTTCACAAGATTACTACTTTGTTCAATAATTTGAGTTGGTTTGAAGAAATAACTCAAGGTTTTAGGGTTTACAAGTGCAATGATTGTCCCTTTTTTTATTGTCGAAGAGTTACTTCGTATAATCTCGAAGTTCAGAGACAATTTTTTACTTCAAAATCTGAGGAGAAAATTGAACTTGAGACTAAAGGTCTAGGGAATCTTCTTCAATTTCCTTGCGCATCTTGTAGTGTGTCATCATCCACTTGGTTTTTTGGGTCTCTTGTTGGTAAAACGAAACCATTGAATTAGTGGAACAAGTTAAATCTGATTCTATGAATTCAGTTAAACAATTCAAGAAGGTAACTAGTTTAAGGATGTCTCATTGAAATTCAATTATTTCTTTAAGTGATCGCCTTTTACTCTTTTACATTTAGCTCTTTTTCTCGACAATGCCTAGCTTCGTCACTGAATATCACTAAACCGTAATACTAAGTAGTGATCGTCAAACATTTTTATTAAGTAGATTTTGTTGTCATTTCTTTTGCATGGACATCATTCGTCATGCACATTTGTGAGTTTTTGTGTTTTTATCCCCCAGGAAGAACCATGCAACTTCCAAATTACTGAATTAAGAACCCCTCCCCTTTTCACGCTGCAATTAGAAAACAAGCATGCCAGCAGGCAGCAGGCAGCAAGCAGATTTCTCAATGCTCAGAATCTCAAACAAAAACAGATTTTTACCCCTTTTTTAAATTTCACTTGCGGCTTTTGAGCCAAACAAAGTTCTAATAAGGAAATTAAAAATTGCAACTGTCAACAACTACTAGACATGTGTGTGAACTGTGATGCAGGTCAGAAAATTCACCTCCATAAATCATAAACAAATCACTAAATATCTAACTCAAATCTTTATAACATTTTCTGTCTTACTTTCGCATTGGCATTTGGTATTACTAAACTAGTTTATTTATGTTTAAACATGTAAATTTGTTTGCTAGTAGTCTAACATTATAATATAATATTTTAATTACATAATGTATGAATCATGTCATTCGTTGATATTATAACAAATGAATTATGACATCTAATGATTTTATTTTGTTAGACACAATGATTTATATTTATTTCGAATGAGTGGAAGGAATAATAAATTGGTAAGAAATTCGTTATTTTTAAGATGAGAACTTAAAACTTCTTGCTTATCGTGAATATGAATATTATTAAACTATTATTAAGTGACAATACATATACTAATTATTAACATGTGAATTAACAACACAAAGGATTGCCAAACTAAAAAGTCTTCCAATATCTTAGTGCTCTCCAACTGGATAGCTAAACTCACTCACTACTAACGAGCCAGTACCCCACTACACATTCACATTACATCATTCGTAATTCTCCATCCATAAAAATGCTCAAACGTCACTCATTCACTCCTTCAAACACAAACCACCAAGTAGCTATGCCTCTGCCTAACCTCAACCTCCACCACCACCTCCTCCTCCTCCTCCTTCACATTTCCCTCCTAATCTCCACCAATCACATTTCTCCAATCCAAGCCCTCACTTCCCCCTCAGACATCTCCGCCCTCAAGGCATTCAAATCCGCCGTCAAACCCTCCTCCATTCCGCCGTGGTCTTGCCTCGCCTCCTGGGACTTCACCACCGACCCCTGCGCCGTCCCCCGCCGAACCCACTTCACGTGCGGCGTCACCTGCTCACCCGACTCGACCCGGGTCACCCAAATCACCCTCGACCCCGCCGCCTACTCCGGGACGCTCACCCCGCTAATTTCTCAGCTCACCAACCTCACCACTCTCGACCTCGCCGATAACTCCTTCTCCGGCGCCATCCCATCCTCCATTTCCTCTCTCTCCAACCTCCAAACCTTAACTCTCCAGTCCAACTCGTTCTCCGGCTCGCTCCCTCCCGCCATTTCCAACTTTAAATCCCTCGAATCCTTAGACATTTCCCACAATTTACTATCTGGGTTTCTCCCAAACACATTGAACTCGCTACCCAATTTACGACGGCTCGATCTGAGCTTCAACAAGCTCGCCGGCACAATCCCCAAACTGCCCCCGAACCTCCTTGAACTCGCTCTGAAGCACAATTCGTTATCCGGGTCGATTCCGGAATCGGCCTTCGCTGGCTTGACTCAGTTGGAAGTGATAGAACTCAGCGAGAACTCGTTCTCCGGGACTCTAGAGTCGTGGTTCTTTCTCCTCCCGTCGCTCCAGCAAGTAGATTTGGCCAATAACAGCCTGACAGGTGTCGAGATCCCGCGCAATGGCGGTGGCGAGCTCGTGGCCCTTGATTTGGGTTTTAACAGAATCGAAGGTTACGTGCCGGTAAATTTCGGGAGCTATCCTGTGCTGTCGTCGCTGTCACTTCGGTACAACCGGCTACGTGGCAGGATCCCAGTGGAGTACGGGCGGAAAAAGTCGTTAAAGAGGTTGTACTTGGACGGGAACTTTTTGATTGGGCAGCCGCCGGCGGGACTGGTGACCGGAGGTAATGGAGTGTCCGGAAGCTTGGGGGATAATTGTCTGCAGGCGTGCCCAGCGTCTTCGAATCTGTGCATGCCTTCGCAGAAACCTAACGCCATTTGCAAGCAAGCGTATGGTGGTGGGAGAGGAAAACCGAGGTCTTGATTCTTGAAGACTTGAAGTTGAAGCGTCAAAATATGGTTTGTCGGCCAAAGTATTAACTAATTTTTAAATTCTTAACTATTTTTAACGTCGAATAACCTAAGCTAAATTGTATATTGCTTTTTTTCTATTGCAATTTGTACAATATACATAATAATTAAAAGATCGAGATTATGTGAAATTCTTGTGTCCATTTATCAATGTCATGTAATGATGTCCGGTTAATTGTGTGATAATATGTAAATGTAATAATCACTTGATCTTCGTATTGGTGCAAAATATTTCTTTAAATACGGTGTTCTCTCGTAATGTATTACCATAATCTTAAAGCATTTTTCTAGGGTTACATACTTTGCATCTCAAATAGTTGTGATGGTACGTTCTCATAATAATGTGGTCCATTATGTTATTGCCAACGGGACAAGCTTAACAAGTTTTGTTTCCTTTCTCACTTTAAATTATTTATGTAGTTTGGTGTATTCAAAATGTATTCAACCACAAATGTCGTCTTAGCTCAGCTAGTAGAGCGCACAGCTTTTGACCACATCGTGTGGTTGTGGTTCGATTACCATTTTTCTTTCATAGTTTTACTGTCCATAAGTGCGTCTAAAAGTGAATGAAATAATGCTTTTATGCTCTTTTTTAAGGCTTGTTTCTCACTATGACGCTTGGAACTACAATTCATCTCACTTTGTTTTCTAAAACTCAACATGTACCACTTTATCATCTGAATTTCCAATCTTTGCACCACTTGAGTTTTAGGAGCAAAGTAACACAAATTGAATTTCGAAAAACAAAATGAGATTACAATCTAGCTTCCTTCAACACTGTAAAAAGTAAACCTCTTTTTATAATTATTTTAATTTAGGTAAGCTGATTCGATGTTGAGAGCTTTTTTAAAGAGAACAAATTCAAAACAAATATGGAGAATATACCACGGCATCAACAGCTAGTTGGTTGCCCAACGACAAACTAAATCAAATAAAGCACACATGAAAATGATAAACAATTGACCTTCAACCTAACATGTATTATTAGTTTCTCTAAACACTAATCCTAATAGCAATCGTTCTCCTTACTACATTTTCACAAAGATGAAAGAATCAACATGTGTCGTCAATCATTTGTTCAAAAAAAAAAAAAAACACGCGTCATCAAACACACACTTATCAGAGCACTTCCACCGGAGGGCTTATTGCCCAGCACCCAGCACAAAAAACAGCCCAGCACCCAGTGGATCCCCTCCAGACGACCCAATTGACTAGCACCCAGCCCAAGCTGGTCTCTGGCCCAGTCCAAAACTGACTGAGGTGTTGCCCGGGCTGGGCTATTGGATTTGACTGAGGTGTTGCCCATGTGGCAGCGCCTGGGCTGTTGGATTTGAATATTTTTCAAATCCAACGGTCCAGATTAATTAATAACATTAAAATTAATTAAAAATGCAGAATTTTTTATTTATTTATAAATACCTAACCCTCATTTTTTTTTTGAAAATCTTAGCGCAAATCTATGCACAAAATAGTACGTTCAGATAATGACATGTGGCGTGACGAGATTGATTAAAAATCCTATCCGAAATTAAAACTTTTTTTTAATTATTTTATAAAAAAAATTAATAATATTTTAAATGGGCTGGGTGCCAGCGCATTTCGTAGGGGTGGAGATGTTTTGGCATTTTACTGTTCATTGGGGTCTATTACTGTTCATTTGAGTGGATAAATGCGCTGGGTGCTGGCACCCAGTCTTTAGGGGTGGAATTGCTCTCAGAAAAGATAGAGGAGCTTGCACAAGGTGGAAGTGTATGAAATCATTATACTACACTTTGTATTATACTGTAGGTGTTTCAAACGACGTTGATGAAGAGACAGAGTGGCACACATATATTATGTATTTATCATGCATTTTAAATGAAAACAACTTGCATGTAACTAATTTATTTTTATATAATGTTTTAATTTAGTAATACAATGTCGTGAGAAAAAAAAATATAGTAACATTTGTTAAACAAGAACACCGTAGCGACGATAGACTCGTTCTAACTCATTTTCGTTTGAAAGCCATCGTTTTTGTCTGAAAACCAAGCTGATGCGGTTGAAACTTGAAATTGAATGAGCTTTGGATCCTTGGTCGCATAAGTCTTTAAATACAGAAACTGCAAAACTGATTGTTGTGGTTGTCGGCTATCTCTTGTTGGAGAATAATCCCAGGCGCTTACGTAATACATGAACTTTGTTTATTTTACAATTTAATTCACTTTTCTCGAAAAATTAAAAAAGGCGTTTCTGTTTTATGTTTGGGGGAATGTATGGACTCAAATCCAAAGTGAGTTGTACCACAAGAAAAGTCGTCAAAAGTTGGTTTTAAGAACCTTAAGATCAAAATCCAACAATTCTCCTTTAAACTACCCAAAAGTGTTGAATAGTTTGAATAATAACTAGTGTTGTGTGTGCTAACTCATTGTGAAACTAAGTTTTTTTTTTTTTTTTTTTTGGGTTTAGAGAATTTACATAATAAAATCGGTCTCCATAGTATTTACATTAAGAATAGAAAAAATAACATTTAATAAATAATTGATTGAATCATATTATTGCTAGCTCATTGTGAGGCTAAGCCCACCCCCTCCCCCTTAGTGTAGATAATATCGTTTGTTAAAAAAAAAAAACAATCATTTAACAACTAATTTAATCACATTATTATCTGTGTGTGAAAGACATTTTTTATGACCGGCATTACACTTCTCTTAAGATGTTTTGAACGTGTTTAAAAATAGAGAAAACAATATTTAATACACAACTTATTGAATCACATTATTGTTATCCCATTGTGAGGCTAAGCCCACCCCCTCCCCCTTAGTGTATATAATATCGTTTGTTAAAAAAAATCATTTGACAACTAATTTAATCACATTATTATTCGCGTGCGAAAGACCTTTTTTTACACGCCTCTTAAGATGTTTTGAACGTGTTTAAAAATAGAGAAAATAATATTTAATAAACAACTTATTAAATCACATTATTGTTAGCCCATTGTGAGGTTAAGCACACCCCTCTCCTTTAATGTAGATAATATCGTTTGTTAAAAATAAAAATAAAAAAATCATTTGACAATTAATTTAATCACATTATTATCCGCGTGCGAAATTTTTTTTATAACCGACATTACACGCCTCTTAAGATGTTTTGAGGGTGTTTAAAATAGATAAAATAATATTTAATAAAAAAAACTAATTAAATCACATTATTTCTAACCCATTGTGAGGGTAAGCCCAACCCCCTCCGCCTCCCTTTTAGTGTAGATAATATCATTTGTTAAAAAAACAATCATTTGACAACTAATTTAATTACATTATTATCCACGTGCCAATGACATTTTTATAACCAACATTACAAGCCTCTTAAAATGTTTTGAACGTGTTCAAAAATATAGAAATTGAATTATATTATTGAAGCCTATTATGAGGTACTAATTAAAGAAAACAAACAAACCAAACAAACAAACCACAAAAAAATTAATTATTAAAAAATACTATTAAGATGATAAAAATACCCTTGTCTTATTTGATGCATTATTTGGGAATGAAGTTTTTTTTGTCTTGGCGGCATTTTTCCAAATATTTTTGTTGAAGCATAAGGGCACAATGGGAGCTTCGTCTGTTCAAAACCCAGAAACCTAATAGTTAAATTCTACCATTTTTTCACTGAGAAAGAGCTTAATCCCATTAAAAAATTAACAAATAAATACAATTGAATTCTTAGATAGCCTGAAGGGAGTGGGGCGCTGGGGTGCGCAATTTCCATTTATAAATAAGTGGTGGAGAAAGTGATAAATCCAATGATAACTGCTTATAGCAATTTCAAAGTGGGGAGTTTAAAACTGACGATAACTACAAACAGTTTTCTCTATCTCTACGCCTCTTCTCCCACGTTGTCCTTTCATTCACGTTCCATTTTTATTATCTGTTTTTTATTTGTTATTTTAAATAAAACAAAATTAAGTTTTTGACAAAATTGCCATTGCATTTTTTTATGTATCAAATTTGATCAGTTTTAGATTTTTTTGTTTGAGGGGTGTTTTAGTCCAGAAATTTTTGGTGAAGCCTTGAGACACCAAAGTGATCTTCTGGCTTTCTAATATTAGAGATAATACCATTTGCTCAGAAAAGAAACATAATGTTGTATGTAACCCGTTAAACACCTCATAAATAAAAAGTTAGAGTTTGTTGGATAGGGTTCAAATTTTCTGCATCTAAAATCATATGTGACTTTTCTGTGGTCTATCTCAGAATTCAACACATGTCCACCACTAACTCAACTTTTAAACATTGTTAACTCTTTTGAAAAAGATTAAAAATTAAAATTAAAACGTGAAATTCAGAAGCCCAAACGTTCCCCCTCCCACATGCCAACCACCACAATTGCATCCCACAACCGTCCATTTTCTCCTCACTGAGAATCTCGTCGTCCTGACATATCGAGATTCAGGTCCTTGAACCCCAACGACAACCTTATGGTGAGATTCGTGACCGTAAATTTCCTTTTCTTTTATTGTTGTGTGGATGATTTTGCGATTGCAGTACATCTATTTGTGGGATTCTTATTTTTTCTTTTTTTTTAGGATTTTTGTGCTTGTCGTGTTTATGGGATTTTTCTGCGTTTGTGGTGGTTGACGTTGAGTGGGAAGGGGGACGGTTGGGCTTCTGAGTTTCAGGTTTTATTTTTGCTTTTTTTTTTAAATCTTTTTAAGAGAGTTAACCGTGTTTAGAAGTGGAGTTAGACTAACGGTTGGGTTCCGTTCCGTTCGGTTCGGTTTTTGGCCGAAACCGGAAACCAAACCGAAATTACTATTCGGTTCGGTTCGGTTTGGTTTTTCTTCGGTTCGGTTTTTTTCGGTTTTGGTTTTTTTCGGTTTGGTTTCAGTCCGGTTCGGTTTTTTCTGTATTTTTTTTTTAATCTGGATATTGGTAATGAATACGAACTGGGCGACTCGCAACAATGCAGCCACCAATCCTCCCATGAAAATCTGCCCCCAACCAACAATAATCATAAAGAAATATCCTTTAAGAACCAAAACTTGAAAACATAAATGGAGAAGACCACATAAAGGGTACTGTTCTTGCTTTGTTTCTAAGATCCCTCTTTTGCTGTTGAGAACTGGAACTGGGTTCGTGTGAAAAACCCAATCAGAGCCATGATTGGAAGGCCTCACTCTACTGACTACTCTTCCCCAAAGGCGGATTCGTTGTTGTGCTTCCTGGTTGTGGTAGTGGTGTTGCCGCTGCCCTTGCTGCAGTTGAGGCAAAGAAATAGGAGAAGCAAATAATGATATCAGGGAGAAAAAAAGAAAGGGAAAGAAACGGGTGAGACTCTCACAACACAAAAATCAAACAAATCTGCAATACTAAACAAAACAACAACCCATAAATTTACACCAAAATTCCAGATTCCCTCCTTGAAATTTACTCTAAAAAAAACCCATAAATCGACAAAATAAATTAGCGAGATTGGAGATCTTACCCTGGAGCGAGAAGATCGAGAAACGGAGAGAAAAAGAATGGAGAAATTGAAGGCATGGACAAGGAGGGAGAGGGAGTCTGGAGGCGCTGGGGACGAGAGAGGAGGGGAATGGAAAATAAAAAAGGTTCGGCTGTGCTGCTAATACCAGTCACTAGGGTTTTGTTGATTTCGAATTCCACAAAAGACAATAGATTTAAATCTTTATAAATAATTTATTCATACAACCATAACAAAACAAAACCTGCTGCCAAGTTGGTTTCAGTGAACCTTTTCAACCTGAGCGTTCACCCTCAGCGCATGGGTTCGAACCTCATGCCTTCAGGATTCCACAGATTTTTTTATTTTTTATGATTTTTATAATTAAAATATTTAAAAAAAATAATTAAATATATATATCGGTTCGGTTCGGTTTCCGAACCTCAAAAACCGAAACCGAACCAGCCATATTCGGTTCGGTTCGGTTTGACCATTTTCGGTTCGGTTTTTTTCGGTCTCGGTCCGGTTTGGTTCTCGGTTTTGTTCGGTTTTCGGTTTTTTGAACCCACCCCTAGAGTTAGTGGTAGACACATGTCAAATTCTAAGATAGATAATGATAAGGAGACTAAATTTGTAGACAAAACTTGCAAACTAAATAATATGTCATCAATAGGAATTAGCATGTTTATTAATGCTTAAGTAATTATCCAATCATCAATTTCTATGTCATTTAGTTTACAAATTATGTCTTCAAATTTAGTCTCTCTAGTATTACCTATTCTGAGATTGGCCAAGGTTTTGGGTGTAGAAGATTTGAACCCAAACGGGGAGAAATGTGGCTTGGACTAGTTGTGAGATCCTTTATCACCGGGCTACTTTCAACCACTTTTCCTCAATTTGGACTTTAGATGATTTGGATAGGTTCTCTTTAAGTGACAGATTTCAAAAGATTTTAATAAACTTTACAATTTTTTTTTATAGATTTTGGCAGATTTACTTGTATTTTTATTATAGATTTATATGGAAATGACTTCTTTTATACAAGGTTCTAAAAAACGTTAGGCGCTAGTCGGGCGGCGGGCTGGCGCTTAGCGGCTAGGCGGGGTCTAGGCGGGCGCCTAGGCGGATTTAGGTAAATTTCTTATATATCTTGTAAATAAGTGCATATTGACACTTATAAAAAACTATACTTGTATGATAAAATGCAAAAAGAGTATCCAACAAGTCCAAAATTTAAAAACACATTAACCATAGTGAGGAGTATCATCACACATGTACAACAAGTTCACAATTTAAAACAACATAAAATGGAATAGGAGGAAAATAAGGAAATATAGTAATGTAAGATACTTATCTTTAGCATTCCGGAATTTAAGTTGATACACAACACACCTATTCTATAAAATTAACAAAATTTCAAGGCATAAAGTTATTAAAAAAATATAAAAAAATAAATAATAATAAATAAAAAACCGCCCAGCCTCCTATCCCCGCCTAGCCCGCCTAGAGCCAACCCGATTTTTCCATCCGTTTTGCACAAAATCACCTCGGTTCCAACCCGCCTAGCGCCTAGGCCCTTTTTTAGAACACTGCTTTTATAGATTTCTTAGGATTTCATTTGGCGTACAATCTAAAGGAATTTCTTTCATTGCATAATTTTTTAGTGGATAATTTTAAAAACAGTTATACATTGATATGAATTTTTATTAGTTGACTCGGACAACATAAAACGAATTTATTTCAGTGTCCAATCTGATATACCAATTAGCATTCTCAATGTTCCCATGCTTTTCAAAATAATTAGCAAAGGCCATTACAGTATTGTCCGATGGTCTCCAATGACAATCTTGCGACATACTAAACCCATTTTTCATCGCTTCAATGGACTTGTATATGTTTCTGCTTGTCAACCTTTCTTCCATAAGGATCTCCAGGCCTCGTTTGGCAGCCCGTATAAAGGATCGGATAGGATAGTTAATACGATTCCGGATGTTTGGTGCAATTCAGTACTAAATAGTACCCGTATTATTTATACTGGGCCCACACATTTATCCGGTGGATGCCCGTTTATTTATCCTCCCTAAAACCTAAGGATTATTAGTCGGGTGGGAAACAACGCTCGCTCTCTCCCTCTCTGTCCCTCACTCGTCGCATTCCTCTCTCTCGCAGCGTTCAGCCGTCGTTCAGCTGTCCTTCAGTCGCAGTCCTTCAGTCGCCGTCCTTCAGCCGCCGTCCTTCAGCCGTCGACCGTTCTTCTTCTACTTTGCTCTGCTCCGTCCCTCACTCGTCACGTTCCTCTCTCTCGCGACGTTCCGCCGTCGTCGTTCATCCGTCGTTCCGCCGTCGTCATTCATCCGTCGTTCATCCGTCGACCGTTCTTCTTCGACTTTGCTCTGCTCCGCCGTCGTTCTTCTTCTACTTTGCTCTGCTCCGCCCTATAAAATTCTGTGAAATTACTAAGGGTTGGAAATCCAATTAATAGATTTGGTTAACAGGATCTGAAATCCAATTAATAGATTTACTTTGCCGTCGACCTGCAACCACCTTTCACCGGAATCTGGAGCAGATCTCATCGATTCCCGGAAAACTTCAAGAGCCAAAAGCTCTGTCAATCCTCGCCGACATGGCTGGACCTTCGTCTCCGCTTGAAGCCGCACCTTCACAGTGCCTTGATTTGTCGTAAAACACACCCTTAACATATCCATGTTGCCTGCAGAAGATCAACCAAAAAGGGCTTTATGCCGAAGATGAACGACAAATTAAAGGCAGTGCCCATTGTGGATTATTCTATCATTATTTTTCTTTTTTTTCTTTTTTTATCATATCCGGTATAAAACCAAACACAGTATAAATAATACGGTCATTAGTCCGATACTGCACCAAACGTCCGACTAATTTAGTCAGTACTATCCGGTGGCTATTTATCCTATCCGACTGAAATAGTCAGTACAGTCCGAGCTGCCAAACGAGGCCCCAATGTCTTATAATTTGGTTGACCGCTTCTCTCCCATGTCAAATCCATTCCACATATATGCACCAAGGAGGACATCGGAGACTCGAACATCATACCTAAAGCAATTGGACTCCGACTCCATAAAATATAAGGAAAACTAATGAAAATTATTTCTGAACTTTGAATTTTAACCAAAAATCATGTACTAACTTTATTTAATGATTAGAATAAATCTCAACTCAAAACCAGTCTAATTAAAATGATCCAAAAATTGAGTTTCCAATTTTGCCCCTGACAGCAACAATACAGATCTTCCCTCCCTCCTCCTAACTGCTGCATTTCCTCCATTCATATAAAAAGGACAAAAGTTGATTTTTTTCTTCCATTCATATAAAAATGACAAAAGTTGATTTTTTTTGTTAAGCTTTACATTTCATGGTTGGTTACACATGGTGGAATTGAAGTCGCGCTCCCCGCGAAGAGAGAGACAGAGAGAAGATGAGATAGAGGATGTGCTTCCCGCGGAGAGAGAGACCGAGAAAAGATGAGATAGAACCCTCGCTGCCCGCTGCAATTTCTGAAATTGCAATGAAAGTTTGATGGACGCATCTCTCTCCTCGGAGAAGAAGGTGGGTGGGTGGGTCCCTTATAACTTTTAATTTAGTTTTATTTTTAAAATGATTTTTTAATATTTAATTATTTTTTCTTGGCACATCATTTAATGATCAAATTGATGTTTTGACTAACGGATGTTTTAAATGCATTTTACTTAGATTTTAATATAGAGAGAGAGAGTGCCCAAAATGTCATATTTTACGATCGCCTTCGTCATCATGATGTCAAAGACACTACTACTGGAATTTGAAGTCATCATTTTAAGTGGCGTTCTCTTGTCTTTGCTCCAACTTAAAATTTAAAAAATATAAAACAAACTAAATAATTTTTTTTTCTTCTCAAACGTTAAAATTAAAAATGAATCTTTATAAAGTATTTGGTGAACATAAGTCCAAAATTGTGATTAAGTATTCTATTCTTTTTTGTTATTTGGTGGAGTAATCTTGTATTATTTATAGAACTTCTGAAAACCAAACCAAAACAATTCATATTATTTTTGAAACTGAGCCAAATTAATACACACTAATTCTAGAATTACTGCAAAATAACTCACTCAATTTCTGGAACTACTACAAAATAACCCACATTATTTCTAAAACTACAGCAAAATAACCCACATTATTTCTGAAATGGAACAAAATAAACAGTATTTTTGAAACTATAGCAAAATAACAAACAATACTTTTGAAACTGAACCAAAATAATCCACATTATTTGTGGAACTACAACAAAATTACATACTATTTCTGAAAATGAGCCGAAATAACTCACGTTATTTCTAAAACTACAACAAAATAGCTCACACTATTTCTGAAACTACACCAAAATAACTCATACCATAACGCACCCCGACCGAAGTCGAGACGTGCTAGCCGTCACGTGAGAGTGACGTAGCCAAGTGCGCAACAGAAATGACAATAAAAGGAAAATGCGAGTAACTAAAAACCTAAAACTAAACTTATTTAACTAGAGATAATATAAGTGTGTGAAAGTGACCAAGTATAAGTTACACACATATCAGAGCATAGGTAAACGAAAGTGCAGTCAAACCAACTAAGTACTAATTATACAAACAGGGAGAAGATCCCTACTTATTTATGGAGATGTCAGAACCGCCGGGAAGTCCTCGTGAGCCACCAAAGATTATCAGCTACCTAGAACCTGGAGGGGCGCAAAACAGAAGGGTGAGTGGGTAAAACAAAGCGTTTGAAAACACATTTATCTTTTCTGAACATAGTAACCCCTCTCCGTAAAACCTGTATAGTTTCCAGAAAAACAATACTTATATATATATATATATATATATATATGTGTGTGTGTGTGTGTGTGTGTGTGTGTGTGTGTGTGTGTAAAATAATGCATACGGGTGTGTGTGTGTGTGTGTGTGTGTGTATAAAATAATGCATACGGGCAATGAAACCCAAAATATGCCATGTCATAACGTTTCAACTCTAAATCATGCAAGCCAGGTGTAGAATCAATATAAAATAACATGCCAATCGGAGTCACCTAATGTGACCTGTACAACTGGAACTATAGCTCATCAACCTAGGCTAGCACACAAGTCGGAGTAACTTGATGTAACCTGTACGACAGGCTGGGTATAAATATGTACGCTCAATTGCTACGATCACTTGAAGGCTGTGCGATAAATTGCTGGTCACCTATGAGTCGAAACCACTTATTGTGGTCTGTACGACAGGCTGGCACCAGACTTGGATCCAAGGTGAGCATACGTTGTGGGAGGTGAACGATCACGTGAAGGCTGACCTTAGCCCTGGGCAGGAGCACTAATACCAGGGTTCAGCCATGATGAGCTCTAAATAAACGTATGCATATCAATGCCATACAACTCATTCAATCACATCATACTCACCTAAAGCTTACCTGAGTCTCCCCAACATCACACAATATAATTCACAAGTATAACAATGCAATACTCAAAATGCAACTCATTTACGACATGGCATTCAAAGCATAACCATTTAAGAAAAACGTTTTGGAAACCGTAATATATATATATAAAGAAAATGCCCACTCGCTTGTCCACGCTCGTCCTCAGGGTATGTCTCACCTATATGCGAAATAACGAATTTAATGTTAATTTTAAAGCACATACAAAAACCCTAGGAATAACTTCTCATACGTTGCTCAAATAGGGTGTTTGAATATACCAACGTGATTTACTCAACAACACAAACCCCCCCATAATTTTAGAATAATTTTTTAACGTCACACGCGCCGACCACGCTCAGGCACGTACCTGGCACGCTGTCGGAATCCCTAACGGCGTTAGGCAATATTCCGTTAAAATAGTAGAATATTCCGTTAAATTTATCTGACGTCGATAGAATATTCTGATAAAGTTAACGGAATATGCCCCTTCTTCTCCGGTGACTCGCCGGAGTCCGTCGCCGGCCGCTGTCTGGTTCGCCGGTTTCTGAAAAAAAATTTAAAGCTTATAACTATTTCATTTCTCAACCAAAATTCATGAATTTTATATGGATTTGAAGGTCTTGAAGAATAGAACACAACCATACCTATTAGAGGCCCTAAAACCAATGGAAAATGGACAAAATAAAGCTTGGAAAATTCGGCCAAACTGAAACTTCTAGATGGGTTCCGACGTCCACTCCACTCCAAAATTGCTCCAAAATGCTAGGGAAGTTAGGTGAAAACCCACTCAAGTCCAAAAAACTTAAAATCACATCAAGATCATGTCGGAGCAAACTGGGCTCCTCACCGGAGTTCCTGATTCCCGTGTAACACTCGTCCCTTCTTCAAACTATTGGTATAGCTGGAGTTGCGAGCTTAAGAGGAACACGATGGTGGCCTTTAAAAGCTCGATCAGTGCGAGTTCTAAGTAGGGTGTGTGTATGGGTGTCACAATGTACGGACGAGGAAGGAGAAAGAGGAAGAAGGTCTGAGAGAGAGGAGAGAGAAGGTGAGGGTGTGAGTGTGTGCGTACGTGATTGGGTAGCAAGGAAAGAGTGAGAGATTTTTATTGTGTGTGTGTTTATGGATTGGGCAAGAAGAGAGAGTAAATTTGTAATTGGTCTCAAAACAAATAAAAGCCCAACAATTAATTGGACCCAAGAAACTAGGAGTTAAGGTGATTGATTGTTATTTTGGCCCGTTTACAGTCTTCTAATAATCGTAACTTTTTCGTTAGAAATCCGATTTGACTCTAACTCACGTCAACACCCTTGTGGTGTTGAGTACGATTTAATTACGATAGGGAGGAAGATTATTTAAAACTACATATCTGCATCCACGTCACTAAGCCACCGAGGGCATAATCGTCTCTTTACACACTCGGGGAGAAAAATATATTGTAATTTGGGACGGGCTGTCACAGTCTACCCCCTTAAGAAAATTTCATCCTCGAAGTTTCTACACAACAACGCATATCAATAATCATAAAACATACATGGATACAAGTCTCGCATACGTTCCTCAGTTTCCCAGGTGGCTTCCTCGACCGAATGGTTCCTCCACAATATTTTCACCATGCACACAGTCTTGTTCTTGAGAACCTTATCTTTCCAATCCAAAATTGTCATTGGCTCCTCGTCGTAAGTCAAGCCTGGATTGATCTCCAGTGGTTGAGGAGGGATCACATGTGATGGATCAGAGACATAGTGACGAAGCAGAGACATATGAAAAACGTCGTGTACCTTTGATAACTCCAAAGGTAGCTCAAGCCTGTAGGCAACTTCACCAACTCACTTGGTGATTTGATACGGTCCAATATATCTAGAACTCAAATTACCTTTCTTATCAAACCGTACCACGCCTTTCCATGGAGATAACTTCAGGAGTACCCAATTTCCAACTTTATATACTCTGTCAGTGGCATGTTTATCGGCGATACTCTTCTACCGATCCTGGGCCACTTTCAGGTTAGCTTTAATCACCTGAACATTCTATGCAGTCTCATCCACAATCTCAAGGACCACCAACACTCTTTCACCGACTTCTGACCAATATAAAGGAGTACGACATGGTTTACAATAAAGCGCCTTAAAAGGTGACATGCCAATGCTAGAATGATAGCTGTTATTATAAGCAAACTCGATTAACGCTAAACGATTATGCCAAGTGTCTCCAAACTGCAAAACTGAGGATCTCAACATATCTTCCAGCATCGGAATGGTTCTCTTAGATTGCCCATCCGTCTAAGGATGATAAGCCGTGCTATAAAGCAATCTCAAACCGAGAGCTTCCTGGAAAGCTACCCAAAATTTAGAAGTGAATCTGGGATCTCGATCAGAAATAATACTAACCAGAACACCATGATATTTAACAATTTCAGAAATAAACCGTTCTGCCAACTGATTCAATGAATAATTTTCTCGAACGGGTATGAAGTGTGCTGACTTGGTGAGTCGATCCACTATCACCCAAATACCATCATAACCATTCCGCGTAGGAGGTAACTTATACACAAAATCCATAGTAATATCTTCCCATTTCCACTGAGGTACGGGAAGTGGCTGTAATAACCCAAAAGGTTTCTTCCTCTCTGCCTTGACTTGTTGACATACTGCACAGCGACTTACATATTTAGTAATCTCTCTTTTCATACTAGGCCAATAATAAAAAGGTCGAATGGTGTGATACATCTTGGTACTCCCAGGATGCATCGCATAAGCCGAAACATGCACCTCATCAAGTATATCTTTCTTTAATTCTGCTATGTCAGGTACATACATCCGATCACCTTGCATAAGCATACCATCCGGTCTCCAGACCCTAAGGTCTTTTTTTTTTTTTTTTTTTTTTTCCGACACTGCCTATATTAACACCTGAGATTCCAGGTCATTCGCCTAAGCTTAGAGTATATGATCCAACAAAATTGGCCTAACTTGAAAATTAGCAAGTACAGCTCCCTGAAAATCTTCACCTAATGTGACTCCAGTAGAACGCAATTCCGTCAAGAGTGGAGCACTGCGTTTTTTTGGTCTAGCCAGCTATTACCGATGTTTTGTGAAAAATTTTTCAGCTATAGCTCTGTCATTGACAAGGTTAACCAGGAAAAGAGTTAAGTTCGAGTGGAGTGATGATTGTGAGCGAAGTTTTCAGCAGCCGAAGTATTGCCTCACTCATGCACTAGTTGATAAATCTTCACCTGATGAATTAATAGTTGATGGAACCCCTAACGGCTTTCCCTAACGGCTTTAGGAAATATTCCGTTAAAGTAGTAGAATATTCCGTTCAATTTACCTGACGCCGTTAGAATATTTCATTAACGGAATATGCTCCTTCTTCTCATGTGACTCGCCGAAGTCTGCCGCCAACAACCATCTGATTCGCCGGTTTCTAGAAAAATTTCTAAAGCTTATAACTATTTCATTTCTCAACCAAAATTCATGAATTTTATATGGATTTGAAGGTCTTGAAGATTAGAACACAATCATACCTATTAAAGGCCTTAGAACCAACGAAAATGGTCGGAATAAAGCTTGGAAAATCCGGCCAAACTGGAACTTCTCGAAATGGTGTGTTGTGACGTCCACTTCACTCCAAAATTGCTCCAAAATGCTAGGAAGTTAGGTGAAAACCCACTCAAGTCCTAAAAACTCAAAATCACATCAAGATCGTGTCGGAGCAAACTGGGCTCCTCACCGGAGTTCCTGATTCCCGCATAACACCCGTCCCTTCTTCAAACTATTGGTATACCTAGAGTCGCGAGCTTAGGAGGAACACGATGGTGGCCTTTAAAAGCTCGATCACTGCGAGTTCTGAGTGGGGTGTGTGTATGGGTGTCACAGTGTACGGACGAGGAAGGAGAAAGAGGAAGAAGGTCCGAGAAAGAGGAGATATAAGGTGAGGGTGTGAGTGTGTGAGTGTGTGCGTACGTGATTGGGTAGCAATGAAAGAGTGAGAGATTTTTATTGTGTGTGTGTTTGTTTCTGGATTGGGCAAGAAGAGAGAGTAAATTTGTAATTGGTCTCAAAACAAATAAAAGCCCAACAATTAATTGGACCCAAGAAAGTAGGAGTTAAGGTGATTGGTTGTTATTTTGGCCCATTTACGTTCTTCTAATAATCGTAACTTTTTCGTTAGAAATCCGATTCGGTCCTAACTCACGTCAACACCCTCGTGGCATCAAGTACGATTTAATTACGATAGCGAGGAAGATTATTTAAAACTACATATCTACATCCACGTCACTAAGCCACCAAGGGCATAATCGTCTCTTTACACACTCGGAGAGAAAAATATATTGAAATTGTGACGGCTCGTCACATACTATTTGTGGTTCTACAACATAATAAACCACAATATTTATGAAAGTGAGCAAAAATAACTATTTTTGGAACTACAACATAATAACCCACATTTTTTCTGAAAGTGAACAAAATTAACCCACACAATTTCTGGAACTATAAAATAATAACCCATATTATTTCTGAAAGTGAACAAAAATAACTCACACTATTTCTGGAACTATAACATAATAAGCCACACTATTTCTGAAAGTTCTCCAAAATCACTCACACTATTTATGAAAGGTAATAAAATACACTATTTCTGGAATTAGAACAAAATAATCCACACTAGTTCTGAATTTAAACAAAAAAATAACGCACAATATTTATAGAACTATCGCAAAATTATACATTATTTATTAAAAAACTGAAGAGCACACATTGTTTCTCATGGTTCTAAAAGACGTTAGGTGCTAGTCGGGTGGAGAACTAGGCAGATGTGAGTAAATTTATTATTTATTTTTAGTACTTTGGTGAATATGATAGAATGAAATGAAAATTTAAATAATTACAACTCCATAGTACTTTGAGAAATATTTTATAGAAATCATATGAATTTATTGGAAATTTAAAACAAAATAAAAGTGTAAAACATATGATGTAAAAAGCATTTGAACAACAATTTATTTGAAAAAAAAAAAAAAGGAGAGCGCTAAGGGATGTGACGCATAAAAGGTGGGAGATGAGGCATCACATAATTTCTTAATACATGTTGGGATGCTAGCTGTTCCAATTTCATTGGAAAGCAATTTATTAAAAAAAACTAAATATGAAAGGGTGAGACCACGTGTTGGGCCTTGTAATTCAGTTCGTGTATAATTTAGAGCTTTTGTCCTTATGGTTAAATTTGAAGAGTTTTTTGTTAAACAATATTTTAAGCTTGTTTTTTTGTTAAAATGATCTTCATCCAAGCTCTTTTTATTAAAGCTCTCTAAAATATATTTCATGTGGCCTCCGTTGAAACTTGCAAAACGCGAGACCCATCTTCTCATGCCTGCGAAGATTTCACGGCCAGCCATGGAAATCCAAGACGGCTAAGTTCACAGCAGGTCCTCTCAAATGGAGAAGGTTGTTCCTTTGGCGTGAAAAGAAATCAGAGGGGTGAGGATTGGACTCTTGATGACATTTTGTATTTATACCCACAGACCCTCAAATCCATCAAAATCCACCCCTCATCAAAATCCTAGCAAATCTTTGGTATTTTCACTACACCTAGACATCTGCAAACTCATTTACAAATCCTAATCGACTGTGCTTGGATTTTGATGGATTTTTAAAATCCTCTAAAATCTTAATTTGGCTACACCATGATTTCAAGATCTTTTAAAATGCAAAACTATACCCAGATTTCAAAATCCATTAAAATGCTATTCAAGAAACAAAAGCAACCTGCAAATGAGATCACTTTAGGATCCCTAGAATCTTCCTATCATACATAATTTTTAGACTAATTATTAAAGAGAAATTCAAGAACCTAAAAACTGAATTGGTTATCAAACGTATCATATAGTTTAGCTCATTAAAGAGCACTAACACTTACACACAAGGTCTTGAGTTTGATTCCTCTCTCCACTAATATCACTTGCATAAAAAAAGAAAAATTCTCGAGCAAATTAAGATAAAATTTTTGGAAACAAATCTCATTTTGAGAAGAAAAACAAAGTGCCTTCACACGCAAGAAAGGAAATAAGAACTAAGCACGTAGAGGTTGTCCCAAAAAGCCGAATATAAAATATGGCTTTGGACCCAAAGAAAAAGGGCTAAGAATCCAAGGAATTTGAAAAGGGAAAGGACAACCTAGATATGCCTAAAATTGAGCGCTGCCAAAACGGCTAAGAACAATATACACATGCCTAAAATGGTTTGCTCTTACTCCATTAGAGCCAGTATAAATCCTCCCTTCACGAACGAACCAAGGTACAAAATACTAGCAACAAAAAAAGTCCATAATACCTTGAGCTCTAAGCCGACGACTGGTTTATATTTTACAGTTTACTGGCTTGACCGTGGGAGAGTTCCTTGAGCCACACCGGTGACCCCCTTCTTCTGAACTAGCGAAGTTTGCTCATAAATTCGTAACACTTTAGAGGAGTGGAATAATATTTCAAGAAGCAAACTCAAACATGGGTGAAAATTCAGGTAAAGAAACCCTTTCCTCGAGTACAATGAAGGGTTTTTTCAAGGTGAGAATCTAATTTTTCTTGGTGATCATGGTTGGTAATTTTTTTAAGCATGATTGTTTGTTTGTGAATTTGCAACTGGAAATTATGATTTATTTGACATTCTACGGGGAGGGGAAATTTGAACTCGGATGCAAGGGGAGGGCACATTGCCTTGGACAACTGGTCGTCACCCAGGCCTTCGAAAAATAGAGATATTTTAGTTTTCAAGTGAGTCTGATTTCGAGTCGAATTCCCCCTCCTTGTGCTAGCAAGACTTTCACAAGGCATATTGTTTGTTGCAGTAACATGATTAGGTTTTTGGCATTCTTCAGATTTCTCCATTGCTTTACTTTTGAATAAAATCCATCATGTATGCTAATGAGTGAATTTCACTTGTACCAGAAGAAGAAATTTCATATCCGACGGAAGAAACTGAATGCATATGATATCTCTTCCCTCTCAGAGTTTCTGCCTGAGTTGAAGGATTCACTAGAACTAACTCCTGCTGCAAAGTTCAAGCTAATGAAAGTTTTTGCAATTTTTTTATTCTAAAATTTTTATTCTCAGTAGATCACGGAAACTCGAGGGGAATAATAGACTGATATTGTTACGTTTTCATCAGATTGAAGGAAGGAAAGCGTCTGAGTGCACTTGTTAGTCATCCTGCTTTCCAGGCGGATCCGCTAGGTGCAATTTATCAAGACATAATAAGCACAAAGCCTGTGGTGGATGAGAAAGCGAATGAAAGGATCCAATGTGGAAGCAAGAAGAGGAATCAGAAGAAATCTGAGGCTCCAGCCGGGAACCAATCCATGGATTTTCATCTATCGACCTTGAACCGTGGAATTTCATCCATCCACCTTTGGTGACTCTGTTGCTTATGTAGGTGCAACCAGGAAGCGAAATTTGAGCATAAAATCTTTTGTCTTCCTGGATTGGAACAATTTTTAATTGCAATTGTATCTTTGCCTCTTATTCCGAAAGATTAGATATTTTTCTTGGTCAGGCAACTTGAAATAAAGAGTAAAATCGAATTTGATGTCAACATGCTTCAAATCGAAACCAAAAGGAGCAGACCAAAAATAACCTATCAACATTTATTCTGAGATTGTACTAATGAATACAGGTTACTTCATCAATACAGTAGTGAGTAGTGCTAACTGGGATTCTATACCTCCCCAAGACAGGAAGACAGGCGTGAATTTCCCTCATTTCGTAAACCGACAGGTTCTACTGAAGCTCCGTTCAAACCAAATATGCAGGGTTTTGCAAAGAAATGATGTGTTCACTTTCCATTGCTAACCAATTTGATTCCACTAAAATGTATTGAGTACGAATGTGAATGGTCTGAATGTTGTAGAAGCCCCCTTGCATCATGCCTTGTTATTGACAATATTATCAGATAGCCAATCAAGACCTTCATAGAGTCCTTGGCCAGTGGTGGCAGAAGTACTTTGGATGTACCTATGCAATAAAACTCATTAAAATTCCATTGAAAACTCAGAATCAATACGCGATCAGATTGTAACGCGTTTGAGTAGCGTTACGTTGGCTTTTGTTTCAAGTTTCAGTAGCAGGATTTTAAAATTAAACAACCCCTTTTCTTCTAGCTACTTATGTACAGTAGAGAAGTTGTCCGCATACCAGAAACGATTCCCGAGTAAGTGCAGGGCAAGTTCATCAGCAACCTCAGAAGAACTCATAGCATGTGGAAGGTCTTGCTTATTAGCAAAGACAAGAAGTGTTGCATTGCTTAGTTCACTCTGCAAAAAGAGACAACAATTATAAACCTCTTTCTTTCCTTTTCTTCAACACAGTTGTAATCCTTTTTGTAGCAGGTATCGTATTCCTCACATATAAACCTCACAGACCTCACTTAAAATACGATGAAGCTCGTTGCGGGCTTCTGAGATTCTTTCCCTGTCAATGCTGTCCACAACAAATATAATGCCTTGAGTATTCTGAAAGTAGTGCCTCCACAAAGGCCGTATCTGGTGAGCAGCAAGGAGATGATGAACAGATTAGTTAGCGATCACAATACGAAGCTCCATAGAGTTTAATTGATCCATATTTAAACGCATAATTGAATCAAAACCATTTCCAACTATGTCCAGAAATGTATAAAATCAGTCATCCTTGTGCGGACAGATAGAAGAGCGAAAGAGCTTGGTACCTTGTCTTGTCCACCAACATCCCAAATAGTGAAGGTAATATTTTTGTACTCTATTGTCTCCACATTGAAACCTGCTCCATAAAAGTGAAGGCAGTGTCATACTCTACGTAAACTGATACATTTCAACACTACCAATACGCGTTAGTTCTTTAATAAAACGAAGAACGTCCTGCACGGAGAATTTCTGATCAAAATATAGTGGCTCAAGTGTGTAAACCAAAGATAATTGAACTGCAACAGAATCATAAACCAAATGCTTCATCCAGGATGGATTTTAAGGATAAATACCGATGGTGGGTATGGTGTTAACGATGTCTCCAAGCTTCAGCTTGTAGAGGATGGTTGTCTTTCCTGAAGCATCAAGACCCACCATTAGAATCCTCACTCCATTCTTTGGGAAGAACCTCTTTGCGATTCGCGAAACCGCTCCTCCCATTCCAAAAACAGAAGTTCAACAAAGTTATTAGCAGTGAATTTAAACAAGATTTAGAATCTGAGAAGGAAAATACATCAAGGTTTGCAATCAGTTTATGTATAAGGACGGAAAGAGATTTCTTGAGTTGAAAGCAAAGCCCAGATGGGACAATATTAGCGGTGGTTGATGCAAAAGGTGAAGAGAATAAATTCTAAATTAGAAAAGAGGGAAAAGAAATTAATTTTTTTAATTTTACCTGCAACAGGAATTGTTGGCATCATAAGGGAACATTGATGCAACATAAGTGGGCAGGGCCAATATTCTGTTGGCTTGTTTCCTGGAAATTACAAAGATAATATTTCAACTTTTGAAAAAAGCTTATGTCCACTCATTTGTGTCTGCATCTAGTTAAATTTTTTTTAAGATCCTTCTCACAAAGCATTACAACTGATGTTCCTTCTAGGTGAAAATATTTCTTTTCCATGTCAGTTTTTAATTAATAGGAATCCGACAAAGCAATATTCTAATCAGTGTTTCAAAAAACACGACTCAGGGCGCACCTAGGCAGCTTTGGAGGCGAGGCTTTAACATTTTCACCTCTGTTTTGTGGGCATCGGCGAAATACTCGCCTAGGTGCTTGAGGCGCACCTGAGATGTCCCTTTTTCATTTTTAAGTTGCAGAAATATGGAATTCTTTGAGTTGCAGAGTCTGCCTAGCGAACAAGGTGAAGAAGTTTTTTTTTTTTTTTTTTTTTCTTCTGATTTTTCTGACTTTTCATTTTTCTAAACTTTTTATTTTCCGATTTGCTAACATTTATTACCCTTCTTTGCTGATATTTATTACCCCACTATCTTCCTTTCTCTTCACCTTTCGTTTTTCTATACCTTTTATTACCCCACTTTCGTAATATTTATTACCCTATTGTGCTGATATACATTACCCCACCATCTTCCTTTCTGTTCACTTTTTAGTTAAGAGTTTTTGCAAAGTATTATATTTTTTTTATACATTATGTATAATATACATTAAAAAATTTAGGCCTTGCATCTCAAAGCTTTTGCCTAGGCAGAACTATCCATGAAACACCTCACTCACACCTTCGCCTTTAAAACATTGATTCTAATACACTCTAATTAATGGTAAAGAGATTCAAACTTGGGTGCTAAGTGCGGGCACGCCGCCGGCCTACCACACATTTGCTTGTCGATGACAAAATGCTTTGTTGCTATCCAGTCCAAACAGTTCACAAGCATTTCCACTATGAGAAAGTTAATTTTGATTTAGCGAGCATGTCATCATTGAGATGGATCAATTATAATACATCCTTAACCTCAAGTATCGCCGAAAGTGTTGGCACTCTGACAAAATTACAGTGATGAACAAGTGTTGAATTTGGAATACATGTCAGTATTACAAACTATGCAACAATTTCCAAGCAACCGAAACTGTGTTCACTTTTCTGAGCCGGATTGGAAGATGAAAACTGCTGTCAAAACTCCCACCAATGCTGTAACACCCAAGGCAGCTGTAGGTAGGGGGCTTGTAAGCCCAAAGTTCTGCACAATCACAACGGGAACTTACTATAAATTGTACTTGTTGAGATTCGAGAATGATAACTCACAACGAAGACAAGGAACAATGTCAAATAAAGCTCGATTCCATTGAGTTACATGGTAAAATGGGAAGCTTCTTTGTTTATTCTCAGTTAAATAAGAGGTTATTTCATTTCAAGTACAACATTCCAAGGGATGGAACAGGGAGAACTTAGTCAGGAACGATTAAGCTTTGAAGTGATTAACCGAGACATCAACAACAATTCCCATGGAAGTCTGCCAGCACCAAAAATAACTAGACCGAACAGAAGCTGGACATCTGAGAAATTTAACTAAAAATTCTTCAAAACTCGTGTGTTAGAGAGTCATTGGCAACAAAAGTTTGCATAAGCAGTGGCGTACCCCAATCAAAAAAGTTGGAAAAAAATTCATCAGGTGACAGCTTTAGACGTGAAGGTCTCATCACTTTAAGAACATAAAAGGTATGTCGCTGAATTCCTCGATGATTTGATGATTTACAAGTATACTTTCTATCTACTCAAGAAATACATAAAAGGAAGGCTAATCTAAGAGATTTGATTTATACAGGAAAATCAAGCAAAGATCACAATAAATCAGGAATCATAATTATTGTCTGTGAGGTAGGAGCTAACAAAAGGTCATAAACAAGGAAGCAAAAGGCTCAATTGGTCAAGAAGCACAGCTGCAATGGATGGTCATTGTAACCCTGAGGCTTGGTGTACATAGGAAGAACCCACTCAAATCGACAAGATTTTAACTGAGTTTGAATCCAAGTCTCTAGAGTATTAGAAAGTTTATTCTAACAATAATCTATAGATGGTACTTCTAATTGGCATTTCAGTAAGTTTCCTACCCTAGTAAACAACACTTAAAGCAAACATGAAGGATAACTTTTAGGACAATGCAAGATGCTAATTTCTACGCCTTTCAATATCTTTTATATACTTGTTAAATCATCAATGGCACAGGTAAGCCAACAGTTCAACGAACGGAAACCAACACTAATTCCCATAAACACGGATGTAACTGAAAGTAAATTGGAAATCTTGGTTTGGATGTTAAAAGCCATAGCTTGTGTCATACCTCCAGAAGTCCCTTTCCGGTTGATACCTCAACGCCAATAGCCACAGCAAAGCCAATCATGGCGAGCCGGCCAAGCCATACATCCAAACCTCCCTCCTTAGTGCTTTGCTCACACCTTATGGAAATTGGCATCGATTTACATGCAACATTCCTTTGTTGGTATGCTCTTTTAATAACTGAAAACAAAATCAAACATCAACTCTTAAGCAACTAAATGCAGTAAACAAAAACCCAATAGTCCTAATACTTTCGAAGTTGAGCAACCCTAGAGTATAAGCTTATGTGTCAATTAAACTCTAACTCATACTCTGTAAACTTTGAGTTGTGTCAATTGGGCTACATTACTCTTATTCCAAAAACTAAAAATAATTCCTGGTTCTTGAACTCTTTCCAGCAATGATACTTAAGCTGTAAGTTAGTAACTGTATTTCTTTAGATTTTTTTTTTTTTTTTTTTTTTTTTTTTTTTGAGTACATCGATATTTTACACTAAGGAGAGGAGGAGTTCGGTTAAGCTACACAATGGACAACCTAATTTAGTATCGAATTTGCCATCCACAAAATTCGAACTTAAGACTTCTCATTTTAAGTGAAGAGGAATACGTAAAAAAAAACAAAAAATGAAAACATCCCTTAAAAGTAACTAAGGAGAAAGAAGAGTCAAAGGCTTACTGAGTGGAGAACCAGAAGCAAAGGTCGTCCCAATTCTACCGGAATTAAAATGGGGAAGCCGAGCAGGACCTGCTGCTGAGTTAATTCCACTTGCATCTGTTGAATTTATCGAACAAATTACAAATTTTGAAATTTCAATATTTTTACAAAAGTAAATTCAATATTCAATGAGAGAGAGAGAGAGAGAGAGAGAGAGAGAGAGAGAGAAAGAGTACCTCTGAATGAAAGGGAGAGTGAGGCGGAGATTTGAGCTACAGCCATTTTTGCAGGAGGGGAAAGAGAGCTAAATTTGTGGAAATCGCAAAGTGGGTAGTGGAAGTTGTCACCATAGTTTTAGAAGGGTAAGGTGACACGTGTCGCCCAGGGAGACCCAACAATTCCGAAGCGTATAGAGTTTTGCTGATATAAGAAAATGGAAATGATAAAAATATTGCAGTTCTATTAGAATAGGAATGTGCTTGTGTAAATCCTAACATATTTAGGATATCTTTTATATTTTCTTTAGTAGTTAATATCCTATTAAGAGTTGTAATCCTAAAAGGATAAGGAATTAACTTTCTCTACTACTATAAATAAAAGCACAATGTAGTGGAATAGAACACACCCACAATTACACATCTCTCTCTTCTTCTCTCTATGTCACACCTTTCTCTCTCTCTCTATGGCTTCCATAATCGTTCAGTAAATTATACCTACAACATGTTATCAGCACGCTCTTGACACTGCGCTAACAAGAGAATTTATTCTTCAATCAGGGGAGTATTACGTTTTAATCATTCTTTTTATGATTAATTTATTATTTTATTGAATTGATCTACATGCTATTGATTCAATTTAATTTTTCTATGTTGAACGTGATACAACGCATTGGAGATGTAATTCCGGCTTTTCGAGAAGGATCTTCTACAAGTTCAAAGGCTTTTGTTGTTTTTTGCCAATTAGGTACGCTTAAAAGAAAGTAAGATATTTGAAACGACCTTGAAGTATGAAAACATTCTCCATGATGCATGAACCCCCTATGTTTATATTTTCCTTCCGATATATATATTGTATATGTTTCATATATTTATCTATATATATATATATATATATATATATATATATATTTGTTCATGCCATACGCAATTATGCTACGTGGAATTTGTGAGTCAAATTATATAAAATAAATTAGAAGCAATTTAGGGTTTCCAAACCCTAATTATGTCGGAAAAAAAGGGACATTGAGACTTTGTGGCACCACCGTTGTGGCACCACCACAAGGACCACTGTGCTAGCCTGAAGCCCAGCCGTGTGGAAACCCTCTTCGAGACAACGTCTTGGACCTTTGCCGAAGCCTTTGGGCCTCACTGCACCTTGTAGACAACCAGGCCGTGTGCCTGGTTTGGGTTTCCTTACCATGGGCCTGCAGCCCTGCCCACATTAGCGCCTGCTAGGCTGGTCCCCCCCCTTTACCACAGCACGCGCCTTAGCCAGCCAGTCCACGGAGCTGGCCTTTGTCCTCACGCGCAAACCTGCAGCCCAGCTTTACTGAGCCTGACCCCACGCCTTAGTCTCGGCCTAATTCAGCCAACCTTCGTTGCTGGGCTCCCTTACCCAACTCGACCCATGGCCTGAAGCTACATGTGGGTTACTCTCTGCACCCAACCCGAGCCTAATTATTTTTTGGGGCAATATTTTTCGACCCAAATGCTATTATTTTAGCATTCTAAATCATTTTAACCTAAATGTTATTATTATTTTTGCTTCTATAATTGACCCTGTATGGCCCGATTTATTGAATTAATTAAAAGTGACCTGCATTCCATTAATCTGATAATGAATCCAAAATTATTGACCTAAAGATCACTTTTGGACATTAACGATTCAATAATTCATTTTTATACTTTGAACCGTTGACATACTTTCGTAGTAACGAAACTCTCACACTTGAGGTATCGAAGAACCTTAAATCCACTACACTTAAATCAGCATATTGCATCCTATGTTCTTGCAGGAACCTCTCTTTTATGAACTAAACGTTCATAAACTAAATTGTACCTGTAGTTTCAAATTTAGTGCCTTTGAAACCCGAAGTTTTCATAAAACAATACACCCATGAAAACCCGACGTTTTTCATGAAAACCATGTCTTAGAACTCGAATGTTCTAACTTTGATGCTTATGGATGATTTATTCCCATAGCACCAATCACAATCTTGTTCCCTCCAATTCAATGGATTGTCGAACCATCACAAATTTGATTTTCCTGATTTGGACGTTTCTAAGAGAAACCACTTTATGTGGGGTACAAGACGTGAATCTCCACTTGACTATCAAGAAGCTGAGATACCATTGAAGCCAACAATGGCAAGGAAGAGCTGAATAAGCCTACGCCATGATCTTCATTCGAAGACTTATGCCCGAAGCATTACCAACAGAAGTACCTCATGAACGAGGATTTCATGGCTCTTTGGCTCGCTCATACGGACTGTCTAATCATGAAAGACATTGCCTGAAGCACACCATGATTACGTCCATGAATGAGTACGATTCTGAAGTTTATAATTCCGATCGAATTTTGACTAGAGAATACTTTTTCTCGTCATTTTATGTTTTTAACTCGCCCCTGAAGTAGCAGTGTAGAAAGCGGAAGTTTTTCCAAATTCTCGGATTTGATTACTACCGCAAACATATGGTAGAATTAGGGCCTGCCTAGGTGTGGTATCATGCCTGAAGCGTGATCCTTGGCACCTAAGACCTAAAACTTCAAGAAAAAGGGATAGTATTCCCAAACCTTAGCCCTGTAAAATCTACTTCCGTCTCGATGGAATAGATCATTGGTTATGCACCTGTTCGTGCCCCTACCAATGTTTTTGAGGAGTACCATTCTAGTAGTCAATATGTGAGACTAATTTTGCTCCACCAAACATCGTTGGAAGAGCAGAATTTTGACATGGATGGCATTGTTGGCCGAATCCCCTTAGTAAACCACTTACCTTGTGAACATTTTTCCATGTTCTTGGATTCAAGTTTGGTGTGTGTTTTACTTATGGATAATCTTATTAATATTGTCCTTGAATATGAGTTAATTGTATCATGTTTCTTAATACATGTGACCAATTCAATTAAACATGTGATTAGGTAGGAATGTGGGAAAGTTAGATGTATGGATGAATGCGTACTACGCACACTAACTTTACACCTAAATCACATCTCTAACAACGACTTCATGTATATCCAACCTGATTAAGAGCATTGGCACGCTCCTCGTTATATGAATGGTACTGCATCACCATTTAAGGGACCTTAAATTCTCCATGTCGTTGAGTTTTTAAGGATATTCAAGATGACAATGATTATAAATGAAACCACTGAAGAAAATAGAGTGAAATATCTTTTCATCACCTCCAAAAATGAGCATGAAGCTTTGATTTAGGGGCAATAGGTTGTCTCTCAACTGGGAATACACCACATGTGGCCGGCCTGGAGCCTGGTGATTGAGCAGTTTACATGCTTTCGCACGACCTTTTTGGGACAATTAGGTCAAACAATGATGCTACGAAGCCTCTCCTTACCCGAAGTAAGGATCTTGTGCCTACAAGCACACTTTTCCAAGCTTGCTCATTAGGGAAATTGATTTTCTATATCATTCCTCGCAAAGATACAAAATCACCCCCCCTATATTTTCACAGCGGACCATATAAATACTTATGGCTTTGGTTGATGAATCGACAAACTGGTCACATGTTTGTTCGCACACATTGCTGCTAAACCTCATGGCTGATTAAGGGCTCACCACCCTACTTATCCCGTAAGGTCCGAGAGACTGGATAATGCTGGAGAGTTTACATCGATGGTTTTCAATAAAGTATTGCATGTATTTTGGGTTTATAATTGAACATCGAATTCCCATATTCACCCCAAATAACCTCGCCTAGCAGTCATAAAACGCAATTTAAATGATCGCCCAAATTTTGGTAAACGTACCAAGTTTTCGGTTTCTGCCTAAGGCTATGCAATCTTGTACGCAGTTATGTTAGTCCGCCTTGAGGACCATTGCCACCCAACCTATATGACGTTACAGTTGGTTACTGGGTACGAACTTGACGATTTTCATATTTACGCATTTGGGTGCGCATTCCATGTGCCAAGTTACGCCGCCGCAACGTACCAACATGGGTCCTCAAAGAAGGATGTGAATCTTTGTTGATCATGATTATCCTTCACACTAGCTCTCTTCGAGCCTTTGCATGCGATCTCTTTACCGCTCATTTGCGGGTTGTCACTTTAATGAGACAATCTTCTCGCCGTTAAGGGGGATAAAAACGTCAACGTTTCTAGAGAACGGCGTGAATTTACGTGGACGTTGCCCACTATGTCTCATCTCGATCCCCATACCGCACAAGTGTGATAAACAAGTGTGATGAATTCTAGATTTCAGAATGTTGCTTCAGACGCATTCCTCTGATCTAGCTAAAGTGACGAGATCATATACCAGCTGCAAACATGCCTGCAAGGATAGACGTACTTAACGGACGTCGAGTCAACATCCCTGGAGGGTGTGCCGCCTCTGTTGGACGGTTTGGATGCCCCTGTTAGACGGTCCAGTACACCGGCCCAAATTTTTTTTGGGCCTGATCAGTCTGTGCCTAACCCCAACCCAATATCTGGGCTTGGAACTCATGGTTTCAATTTACTTAGCCCACCCTGGACTTTCAGCCTATTATTTTGGGCCCCGAATTTAAATGCCTATTTTTTTAGGCCTTATGGGTTTTTTAATTTTTCACCCGCACTTTAATTTGGCCGGAAGTCCAAATAATTAATTCAATTATAATTCTATACCTGAAAATCTATTTGTATATTTTCTTGTTGCATACTTCTGTATATATATTTGTGTTTGTCTGCAGGAACATATGAACCTGAAGTTCATATTTCTTTTGAAACCTGAAGTTTCTAGAAACATGCCTTGTTTGAAAACCTGAAGTTTTCCTTAAAAACATCACCCATGAAAACTCGAAGTTTTTTTCATGTAAATTTAAACCAATAAATGTCTATTAGAACTTGAATGTTCTGCTCCTATGTGAATGTATTGATTTTTCTCCATTACACTAACCACATTCTTGTCCATTTATTTTGTGATAGGGCCATGTTGAATTTGAACAAACTTGACTTCACGGCTTTAGAGGTCTCTGGAAGAAACTACCTTAAGTGGGTCCAAGATGTGAAGCTCCACCTCACCGCAAACAATTTGCGTCTCGCCATTGAAAATGAGATGGATAATCCGGTTGGCGAAGCTGAGAAAGCCACTGCCATGATCTTCATCCGAAGACCCATTCATGATGCACTGCAAACTAAGTACCTTGCTGAGGAAGATCCATGAGCACTTTGGATCGCTTTGATCACCAAAAAGACATCTTCTTGCCTGAAGCAAGACATGACTAACATCATCTGTGATTCTAAGACTTTAAGTCTATGAACGAATGTAATTCTGAAGTTTGTCGAATCTGATCAAGTTTTGTAATGAGAATTTGACCGAAGAGAATCTCTTGAAAAATACATATTCGACCTTTTCTACTACGAATTTGTCCTGCAGCAATAATATAGGGCTCAGAAGTTCACTAAGTTTTCGGATTTGATCTATGTTTTATTCTTGCTGAAAAGCAAAATCAGTTGTTGATGAAAAATTATTAAGCTTGACCTATTGGGGTGACTTTTGTGCCTGAAGCACACTATAACACAAACCAACGCCCAAAACGATAACATAAGCATGGTAGGGGCGGCCAAAAGCCATCCTATCAAGGTCAACAGAGCCAAGGCCCATCCAGGGTTAGAAACCGAGCCTAGAAACGCCCTAACCTCGCTCTCAATGCCCCAAACTTCAACAATAAGGGCAAAGCACCTGAAACCATGGATGTGAACATGTGTTACCGCTATGGTTTAAAGGGCCATTGGTCCCGTGTTTGCCATACTCCCCAGAAGATTGTTCGTTGTAAGAAGTTTGAATCAAACTTTATGCAAGTGGATGAACCGATGAGTACCAAGATGGAGGTTTCTGACTTTCAAGAGGCTATTACCCCTATAGAAGATTAGAATCTTAGACATAAACTATTTTTAATTAAATTTTAGGACAATAGGGCCAAATTCCACATAGTGGCCTAACTGCCCCTCTTGTTTTTTGTTTAAGTTTGAACAAATTCCCATTAGTTTGGATTATTTGTTGGTGATTTGTTTTTTAATATTAATTTTTTTTAATTACCATCCTTGAATACTTAAGTTATTTTGAATGGATATTTATTATTAGAACTTTTATGCATGTGATCGATTGAAATTAAATTTTATTTCTAGGTATGACTAGTGGGAAAGTTAGTTGTCTGACAGATAGTGCAACCGTGCACACTGTTTTACGTGAACGCATCTATTTCACTAACTTCATATCTAAGAGTGCACCTCTGACAACCCTCTCAGGCCTATCCAACTTGATCGAAGGATACGGTAAGGCACGTATAATGTTGTCCAATGGTACAATCTTGACCACTGCTGAGACAATTTATTCTCTACGTTCTGAAAGAACGTTGTTAAGTTTCAAGGACATTAGAGATAATAATTATCATGCTGAAACCTATGTAGAAAATGGAGTTAAATTTATGTGCATCATTTCCTACAAATATAGCCAGAAGCGTATTGCAGAGAAGATGGAGCGTATCTCTAGTGGTCTATATACTACGACCATACGCCCTATAGAAAGCCACTATATGGCCGGCCCTACCTTTGGGACCACGCACGAAATTACACTTTGACATGATCGTTTGGGACACTCTAGAAGAACAGCGATGTGCCATATCCTCAAATCATCACACGGGCATCCACTAACACGAAGTTTAGGTTCGATTTAAGGAATCGCATGTCAAACCTGCTCCATGGGAAAACTTATTATTAAGCCTTCTTATGACAAGATTCGTTCGAATCCTCCTACTTTTCTACAAAGGATTCAGGGGATATTTGTGGACCGATTCACCCTCCATGCGGACCATTTAGATATTTTATAGTTTTGGTTGATGCTTCCACATGTTGGTCACACGTGTGCTTGTTGTCCACAAGGAACGCTGCATTCTCCAAATTGTTGGCTCAGGTTATCAAGCTCTGGGCTCACTACCCTGATTATCTAATTAAATCTACTCGATTAGATAATGCTAGAGAATTCACATCTAAACTTTTGATGACTATTGCATATCGGTTGGGGTTGAAGTTGAACATCCAGTAACCCATGTTCACACCTAGAACGGCCTGGCAGAGGCATTCATTAAATGCTTACAAATAATTGCTCAATCATTGGTCATACGTACCAAGCTTCCGATCGCTGCTTGGGGCCATGCAATATTGCACACAGCTATATTGGTCTGCCTGATGCCTGTAGCAACCCAACCATATAGCGCCTTTCAGGTTGTTACCGAATACGAACCTGACATATCACATCTACGCGTTTTGGTTGTGCAGTCTATGTGCCGATTTTGTCGCCCTTACGTACAAAGATGGGGCCTCAGTGAAGGATGAGAATCTATGTCGGATATGATTCTCCTTCAATCATCCGTTACTTAGAACCTTTGACAGGCGATCTTTTTACCGCTTGTTTCGCGAATTGTCTCTTCTATAAGACAATCTTCTCGTTGTTAGGGGGAGATAAGAACGTCAACATTCCTGAAGAACGACGCCAATTATCGTGGACGACTCCCACTTTGTCTTATTTAGATCCCTGTATCGCTCAATCTGAAACTGAAGTGCAATGCATATTAGATCTTTAGAGTGTAGCTCAGAGCATGCCAGATGCTTTCACCGATCTAGTGCAAGTGACAAGATCATATATTCCAGCTATGAATGTGCTGCAAAGATGGATGTACCAAATGTACGACGGACTTCCCCCCTAGAGGTTCGGGAAACCACTTTGGCCGATCCACGTACATTAATGGCGAGCCAATCCTCTACCCCTACACAACAGCGTGACATACCACTTGGTTCAAAGGATTCACACTTCTGGAAGACGAAACCCACAGCACAGGCTCCTCTTGAGCCTACCGTGAATCCAACTGTCATCTACGCATTATATCCAACTCATAAGGAAATTCTAGATTACGGAAGCGTACTTGTAGAGACGAATCCACCTCCCGAGAATCATGAGATTTCGATCCATTGTACTAGTTTGGATGATGTTTTGTGTAGAAATGAGATTGTCATCGACGATGCATTAACATATGTAGTAGCTATTGAGATCATGTTGAGCGATGACATTGAACCCCATTCTGTTGATGAATGTCGACGTAGAACTGATTGGTCAAACTGGAAACAAGCAATCCAAGTCAATTTTGATTCACTTGCGAAACGTAAGGTGTTTAGACATGTAGCTCATACTCCTCCACATCTGAAGCTCATTGCCTACAAGTGGGTTTTTGTTCGAAAGCGTAATGAGAAGAACAAAATTTTAGATTACAAAGCTCATCTTGTTGCACAAGGCTTCTCACAACGCCTCGGGATTAACTACAACAAAACTTATTCATGGGTTATGGATGTGATTACTTTTCGCTACCTTATTAGTTTGGTAGTTTCCGAAAAACTAAGTATGCAGCTGATGGATATATAACTGCGTATCTCTACGGGGATCTTGATATGAAAATTTATATGAAAGTTCTCGAATGACTTACATTGACTGGATTAAATATTTCCAAACCCTAGAACATCTCTTGATTTGGCTTAGGCGTTCATTATACGGTTTGAAGCAATTCAAAAGGTATAACCGTCTGAGTGAGTATGTAACTAGTCAGGGATATGTGAACAACAAACTATGCCCTTACGTGTTTATTAAGAAGTCACATTCCGATTTTGCGATTGTTGCAGTTTATGTTAACGATATGAACCTCATAGGAACTCCTGAAAAGCTCAAGAGAATTGTCGTGCACAGTAAGTAGGGATTTGAGATGAAAGATCTAGGAAAGACTCGATGTTATCTCGGTCTCGAGATAGAGCACTGTTCGGATGAAATCGTAGTACATCAATTGAACTACACTCAGAGGTGTTACGCCGTTTTAACGAGGATAAAGCAAAGCCTTCGAGTACTCCTATAGTCGTTCGATCACTAAATGCAAAACGAAATCCCTTCTGTCCGAAGGAGATGATGAAGAGATGTTGGAGCCTAAAGTTCTTTATCTAAGTGTGATAAGCACTTTATTGTACTTAGCTCAATGCACTAGACCCGACATCTCATTCGATGTTAATCTTTTGGCAAGATACAGTAATGCACCAACACATAGACATTGGACTGGTGTTAAAGACATCTTTTATTACCTTAAGAGTACTATGAATTTGGGCTTGTTCTATCCTATGAATCCTCGAGTGATGCGGCACCCTCTTATCTTGAGTCGATTCTCACCTTGTTGGTTATGCTAACGCATGATACTTATCTGATCCGCACAAGGCGCGTTCTCAAATGGGTTATGTCTTTACCGGTGGAGGCACCGCAATCTTTTGGAGGTAAACTAAACAGACCTTAGTTGCCACTTCATCTAACCATGCTGAAATTCTCGCCTTACACGAAGCAACTCGGGAATGCTTCTGGCTGAGAGCAGTTGTGGGCCATATTTGAAGCTCTTGCAATCTTTACCCTGTCATTGACGTCTCGACGACGATCTATGAAGACAACATAGCATGCATCGAACAACTCAAGAAGGGTTACATCAAATGAGACAACACCAAGCACATTGCGCCAAAGTTCTTCTTTTCACATCAACAACAAGAGCATCAGAAGATTGAAGTCACGCAAATCCGTTCACAAGACAATATGGCCGACCTCTTCACCAAAACACTACTGAAGGCGACGTTTCAGAAGCTTGTTCAAAGAATTGGTATGCATAAACTTTTTGAGTTGAAACAGAGTTAGTTCTCTTTGGAATTATGTCGAACTTATGGGGAGTATCCTGATGTACACTTACTTGATCTTAATGTACTTTTTTCCTACGATTAGTAGCATTTTTCCCATTGGGTTTTTGCTACCTAACGAGGTTTTGACTAGACACCCACCTTGGGTTGATTATATCCCTAATGACTTCCAGTGGACGTTTCATTTGATTTTGCATTTCTCACTCATTTTTCCTTAGACTATGGGTTTTTGTCTCTACTTGGGTTTTACCATAGCCGTTGGGTTTTTTGTGAGACTTAGTTCCTTATACACGTTCCTACTTTACTTTGAGACTAGCATGTTCTTAGAATCAGTGTTGACGAGTCGACTTCCTCAACTCTACATGATACCAAATCTACTTGAGTATTTACACACTCAATGGGGAGTGTTATAAACATATTATTTAAGTGTGATTGTATAAATCCTAGATTGGATTTCATACTAGTTATTTTTCCCTATTAGGACTTTTATTCCTTGGAGAAGAAGGATTCTTCCAGCCCTTATTACTATAAATAAAGGCATTGCGTAAGGAAGCCTAGCCTTCAAAGCATGTATGTAGAAATTCATAAGTAATTGGTAAAATTGCATAGAATTGTTAATGGTGACGGTAGAACCATAGTGTTTAAATTAATTTTCAAAACTTTTGTCTTTTGCTTTCTTTACTTTGCCAATTATTTCATTGTTTTTAGGGTAAATTACATAGTAGCCCCTCAGGTTTGAGGTCTATTACAACCCCATACAACATCTTTAAAAAATTTCACTTTCATACCTCACGTATCATTTTATTTCAATTTCATGCAACCGTTACATTTTCCATCCATTGATCCGTTAAGCGCTGACGTGGCTGCCACATTTGCGCCACGTGGCTTCCAGATGTGTGCCACGTGGCAAAATAATAATTTTTTAATTTTTTTTAAAAAAAACCTAAATCTTCTAATATAAATAAATAAATTAAAAAATAATTTTAAAGAGGAGTGGGGCCACCCCAACATCTCACCCTTCTCCCTGCAACCGCATGCTCTGTTCTTCCCCAAAACCCCAACACCATCCCTTCCCAAATCCCTTCACCGCCACTACCCCACCTATAGCTCCACCATCCCAACCCAGACATGATCTATTCCCTTTCAACACAGATCCGGTCCAGATTTCTGCAAAATTTTAATTGGGTAAAATAAAATAAATAAAAAAAAAAAAAAAAAAAGAGGTTGAAATCCTCTCTTCTCCCCGCAAATGTGAATAAACCAAATTCAGAAAGAGAGAAACACAGAAAGAAGAAGAGAAGAACAAAAAAAAAAAAAAAAAAAACCTGAATGAACCAAATTCAGAAATCCAGGAAGAAGGTCCCTCCTTGCATCCCCCTCCTTCCTCCCGCACTCCCCGACAGAGACAGAACGAACAAAAAAAAAATTTGAATGAAACTAAATCAAAAACCCAGGAAGAATCCTGGAACGAATGAGGGAAAGAAAAAAAAAAAAAAATTATCGAATGAACTGATCCCGGATCCCCCTTCCCATTCCCCCACCCCCACCCCGCTTCCTTCCTCGACACCTTCTCAATCCCCCCCCCCCCCCCACCCGCCGCCGCTTTCCTTCCAGAACCTGCTCGACCGACACCCTCCCCGTCCACCCCCTTTCCTCTCGCTACCCCACCCACCCACCCCAACTCCACCCAGAAACCTACATCCTTCCGCACCCACCCACTCTTCGTGTGGATTTAAGGATGGAAAGTGGGTTTTTTTTTTTTTTTTCCTTCTTTCTTTTCTTTTTTCTGGGGTTGCAGGTGCAGGAAGATGAAGATGAAGAAGAAGACAGGAGAAGGAGGAGGAGGGGTGGGGAGGATGAACTAAAGGGTTTATTTATTTATTTTTTCCCTTCTTTTTCTGGATTGTAGGGATAAGAGAAGAAGGGTTTGGATTTTCAATTTTTTTTTTATGTGTATATATATATATTTAGAAGATTTAGGTTTTTTTAAAAAAAATTTAAAAAATTATTATTTTGCCACGTGGCGCACATCTGGCAGCCACGTGGCGCACATCTGGCAGCCACGTGGCGCAAATGTGGCAGCCACGTCAACGTTTAACAGATCAATAGATGGAAAATGTAACGGTTGTATAAAATTGAAATAAAATGATACGTGAGGTATGAAATTGAAACTTTTTAAAGATGTTGTATGGGTTGTAATAGACCTCAAACATAAGGGGCTACTATGTAATTTACCCTTGTTTTTATTTCAATTCGTTTTTATTACTCTAAATTCCAAAATCAACCTTTTTGAAACTTTGTTCTAAATAATTAGCTAAGAATTTGTTTAAATACAAATTATTCATGCAATCCTTGCGGAAAAACGACATTGCTTGAGCTGGTATACTACGACAACCTTAAACACTAGGGATAAAAACACACAAAATACATGCTCCAATTGGAATCATTAAAAAATTTCACGTTTGATTACTTTATGCTCAGAACAAGTCGCATGTTCTACATTAAAAACACATAGTAAAACATCAAAATCTCACCAAAATAATAATCAAAATATACTAAGAATAGGAAATGATATATAGTATAAAATCGACACATCAATCCTCTCAAGGTGAACCACCAATTCCTCCACCTCAGCACCAGCCATCTGTCTCTTCGTGTGGGTTCCAACTTCCAGCACTACTGCCTTTCCCAACCGAATACCCAGTGGATTTAGTGTAAAGTTTCCCAGGATCTTTGCTCAGTTTCCTTTCTTGTCTTGTTCTTACCCAGTGGATTTAGTGTAAAGTTTCCCAGGATGTTTGCTTAGTTTCCTTTCCTGTCTTCTTCTTACTGCACACTTCTCATAAACCAGTTGAACGTACAGAAGGACGACCAAGACCCTTGTGCTATGTTCTTGTTGGGGGTATTTATTGATATTCCTTTTGCGTTTACTTCCCATTCTGCACCTCACTCTGTTGTTCTCTGTAATTCCATCTGGCGGACGAGTCTCGATCTACTTTCCACCTGCACCTGCCACCACGACCTTAAATTCCCACAGCAGATCTGTTATTTTAAAAAGGTTCTGGATTGTTTGGAAAATCCAAGTGTTTAGTTGGCTTTTAATGCACAAGCCTAGCAGCTGCAAGTATTTTCAAACGTGGAAGCTCCACGCCACTCACACGGAGGGGGTAAGCACTCTCACAGCGGAGAGAAGATACTCACGGAGGAGATGAGCACTCTCACGGCGGATATGGTAAACCCACGTCTTGAAATAATAAATGTTGACTAACAATTTCTTTTCTCTCCAATGGTATTTTAGCCAATAAAAACATGGATAAATATTAAGAGAAATTATAAAAATACGAAAAATTATTTTTTTCTGTCGACCGTTGGATGAGAGCGACGGCCCAGATCGTTTTTTGTCACGGAAAGTTTTCTCGCCAGGCGTCTGGCAAAAGATGAGCTCTGTAAAAACTGATTGCAGACCACAGAGATTTAGAGAGACGATGGACTGAGTGGCTCCATACTTTACCAGTTTCCGGTAATAATAATATGACAAACCCACCAAGAAACACTACTTCCACTCCCATTTCCACTCCCTCCACACCTCTGTAAATCCTTTTCAATTTCCATGCAACTGGCCAAACACACACAAACAAGAACCACTGCAGACTACTACCAGCATCCCCTTCATCTGCTTCTTCAGCAGCCCTAGCTCGCTGATAGACAGCTCTAATGGCTGCCCTCGCGAATGGAACCCATTTGCCCCCATCCCATCACCACCATTTCAGGAAGAAGAAAGTTAAATCCAGCTCCGACAGAGAGTTGCAGGTTCTTCTTTGGCGAAAGTTTCGTATTTTAACCGTACCCAGTTGTTAGTTTTCCTCGTTTTGCAATTTGGTTGGTTAATCTTGACAAAGTATGTGTAAATTTGAATTGGTTAAGTCCTGAAAAGTTTAATATAATCGGATAAATTTGTGAAAATTAGCAACTTTGAAAGCCCTTTGGATTAATTTGTTGATATTAGTATTTGAAATGCATCAGTTGCACCTGCACATAATTTTAGTAATTAGTTCATGGGAATGGTATTGCCTAATAGGATAAGACATGGGTTTCTCTTGGATTGCCTATTAGTTGCTGTTTGGAAACTAAATTGTCGAAACACGAATGTTTTGAATCACCTTTTAGCATATTATCAGGAGTTGAACCCAAGTTCTGGATCATGTGATCCTCTATGTTCGGTTGACGTAACAAGCTCGGAAAAATTTAAGGCCAGGTACCGGCCAAAGACTGATTTGCTGAAAGCTATTGCAGTATTTGCAGCAGCTGGAACAGGGGCAGTGGCAATTTACCACTCCTGGGTTGCTGCCAATCAGGTAACATTTTATTTGCAGCGTCATTGTTTAAAGGTGCCTTTCCCATGGTATCATAAGTGCTTCTTAAGCATATAATTGTACACATTTAGAAAGGATGCTTTGTTACAACACTAGGTTGATGAGACAAACTCATGATACAGGATGTTGCCATGGCATTGCTGTTTGGAATAGGATATGTGGGCATCATTTTTGAAGAATCGCTGGCCTTCAACAAAAGTGGAGTAGGTCTGTTAATGGCTGTGAGCTTGTGGGTGGTAAGAAGTATTGGGGTAAGATTTATATTTACTACTTGAAACTGCAACCGGGTTTGCAATATCTTGTACACAATTCCTTCTCCCAAACCTAATTTTGATACTTCTGTAGGCTCCTTCAACTGATATAGCTGTTTCAGAGTTACAACATGCATTTGCTGAAGTCAGTGAAATAGTGTTTTTCTTGCTTGGTGCAATGACTATTGTCGAGATAGTTGATTCACATCAAGGATTTAAGCTGGTTACTGACAATATAACCACTCGAAAGCCAAGGACGCTTCTTTGGGTGGTGAGTTCTTTGCTTCTGCTGTCATGCGAATAATCCTTTCTACTGCACATTTGGAATATTCAATCAACTTCTTGGAACATACCATATTTCACTGTATTTTCTTTGGTATTAGAGATTTTTTTGTCCTCTAAAATTCAAACAGATAAGAGAGTTCAATAGAAACCACAGGGAAATTCCAAATTAAACTTTTTGTGACAAGCTTGTTCTTTTACTGCTTACATTACTTTATGTATCAAGTATCAAGCAATAACAAGTTATTGTTGAAATTTTTCCAGGTGGGTTTTGTCACCTTTCCCCTTAGTTCAATTCTTGACAACTTGACGTCTACCATTGTCATGGTTTCTTTATTGCGAAAATTAGTTCCTCAGTCAGAATTTCGCAAGTATGTTCTAACCATCTACTATATATCTTTTGTATGTAAGAATCTTTTTTAAGATCTCTGAAAGAAGTAAGGAAGATTAAAAGAATTTCCTTAGCATTTCTCTCTAAAAGAACTAAGGAAGATTACAACTAAAACTGAAAATCGAGATGGCAAAATGGGAAAATGACACAAGCCCAAAACCGACAGTTAACAACCAGAACTATGTCTGTACCAGATACTCTTTTTTTTTTTCTTTTTTTGTTAAGGATTCTCTTTAAAATTCAATTTGGACATGCACATTGAGAGTGAACTTTTTGTGGTATTCATAATATTGTTTCTTTAAGCACCACTTTAGCATGTTCATAGTTCCTAGCCGATTCGCTCAAATAGATGTGTAATTTTCTGCTTTGTTTACTGAATTGTATTTTATTGACAGGCTTTTAGGAGCTGTTGTTGTCATAGCAGCAAATGCCGGTGGTGCATGGACTCCTATTGGTGATGTTACCACTACTATGCTGTGGATACATGGTCGGATATCCACATTGGAGACAATGAAGGTCTTTTTCTTCGTTCCAAATAACTTCTTTTTATTTACTTCTTTTTTTCGCATTGTCCTATTATCTGTTGACTAGGGATTTATGCTATATGATGTATGTTAGTTCTATGCTGAATATGGAAAGGTTGAACTGCAAATCTGTTACAATTGGATGATAGGTCTATTGGTCTATTGGTTTTTTATCTTCCACTGATCTTCTATATGTTTTAAAAGGCTCGCCTCAGGGTGCGCCTAGGCGTCCTCTGAGGCTGGGCGTGAGGGTTGCCGGAGCCGCCTAGGAGGGCCTCAGGGGTGTTTTTATTTTTATTTTTTTTATTTTTTATTTTTATTTTATTCCCAAACCCAAATTTTGGATAGGTTTTAACTTCGCCTCAGGCCTAGGCCGGGCTATCCCTCGGACGCCTCTCCCACGCCTCACGCTTTTAATACACATATAATTGATTTTGTTATTATTTTTGTTGACATGGTTGCTTTAGAGGTATGTGAAAAAGTTTTGTAAAGACGTGAGATTGATCTTTCCATTTAGAGTTTCTGGTCATATCTGCCAAGTTGGATGTCTATATATTCGACACTTTGTCTATGTAAAATATCAACATCAAAAGGAATAATTTTTTTCAATATTCTGACATAAAATGAATATGTTTTTCTTACTTGCAGACCTTGTTTATACCTTCGGCCGTCTCTCTAGCTGTTCCACTGGCGCTTATGTCCCTGATTAGGTACTTGTTTTTCATTTTCAAACCAAAGACAGAATTGAGACATGAAAGTTAGTATTAAACTTGGTAAATCATAGATGAATGATATGATTTTTTCTTCCATTCAGTGGAGTAAGTGGGAAAGGACCAGACACGTCCGATGTTAAGGCATCTGAACAGATGGCACCTCGGGGACAGCTTGTTTTCTCTGTAGGCATTGGAGCTTTGGTTTTTGTTCCAGTGTTCAAGGCCCTAACTGGTTTGCCTCCGTGCATGGGTATGTTGCTGGGACTTGGAGTACTTTGGATTCTGACTGATGCTATTCATTACGGTGAATCGGAAAGACAGAAGTTAAAAGTACCGCAGGCATTGTCCCGGATTGACACTCAAGGAGCACTCTTCTTCCTTGGCATCCTATTGTCTGTTAGCAGGTGAATCGTAAACTTCTTTTTCTTGCAATTGCAAAAATCAATATTAAATAATTAAGCAGTCAATAAGTTTTAAGTCGATCACGGCTTAGCATCCTATATTTTTCTTTCTACGTACACTATGCAAAAGTTATCCGCTGCTTGTAAAAAGTGGCTTCGAGAGTTATAAGTTTCACTTTCTGCATTTTAACTTTTCTTGTACTCTAGCCTGGAGGCGGCAGGAATTCTTCGAGAATTAGCAAATTACCTGGATGCTCACATTCCCAATATTGAGCTGATTGCTAGTTCAATAGGAGTTGTATCAGCGATTATAGACAATGTTCCACTGGTTGCCGCAACTCTGGGGATGTACGATCTCACCACCTTTCCCCAGGATTCTGAGTTTTGGCAGCTGGTTGCATATTGTGCTAGTACTGGTGGATCCATGCTAGTTATTGGTTCTGCAGCTGGAGTCGCTTTTATGGGGATGGAAAAGGTGGACTTCTTCTGGTACTTGCGGAAGGTATCAACTGTTTACGGTATCATCTTTCAAGTTTAGTCTTCCTTTGGGTGTTGATGAAAAAATTCACTGTCCTTCGTGCATTGTGCAGGTGAGTGGTTTTGCTCTTGCTGGTTATGCCGCTGGTATCGGTGCCTATTTAGCAGTTCAAAACCTCCACACCTCCCTACCGACGACAGTAGCTCAGGTTCCTTTCATTTCTGGTTCATGAATTAAAGAGTTCAAGCTTTGGAATCTCTGGCATCGAATGAATGCTGGAAAAATGATTCTCGCGCATATAATATATAGGAAGTTTCACAAGTTATGGAAACAAGATCCATGCGACAATGAGTTCAACAACAAATGTAAGTGCTTTTAAGAAATGCACAAGTGCTTTTAGTTCCAGCAGGGGAAAGGACACATTCTCTTATTGCGATGAAAGCAATTCATAATGTAAATTATAATTCACTTTTGAAACTGCAGAACAATTCATAGCATTCCAAAGAAAACAGAGCACACAGCATGGTGATTTCATCTCAATAGGGCAATCTAAACTGGAACTAGAAATTTGGGGACAATAAAAGCTAAAATAAAGTACATCCTTCTTGTCGCAAACCGAATTATTCATCGTTCTCACCTAAATCTACCACAAAATCATACGGATTTCCAAAATCGGGCAGGTAACATGTAGCAATGCCACCAAAAGTGAAGCAAAACATAAGGCAGGCAAAGTCTACAACTTGAGGAAAACAAACTCTTCAATGGCTGGAACATCCCCAATCCTTTTCAAAGACTGCTTGCTGGGTTGTTCATCCACTCCAATTGCCATCACAGCCTGCTTTCGCGGGGCAATCCTTCCAACGCTCATGAAACTGACATTCACATTCTCCTCTCCTAAAATGCTTCCGACCAGTCCTATCATACCCGGCTGATCAACCTGTCTGCAGAGGATTATGCTACCTTCCAAACTCACATCAACTTCGAATGATCCAACCTTTGTCAAGTGAGGAACCCCATCCTTAACCCGACCCTCCACCGTGATCTCTCCGCTCTCTGATATCGCACTGGCAAATTTGGATTCCACGTTGGCAATCTGCACTTGGATCGAATCAAGTGGACTTTCGGGCGAACCATCGAGCATTGTTCGCTCTTCTGTTATCCTGAGTCCTCTCTGTTTAGCAGTGAAATCTGCATTAACCAGATTCACGAAAACGCTGGATATGGGCTCAATGAGACCCTTGGTAATCATGGCTCGGAGCAACCTAGTGTCAAGGTCATCAGGAGCCCTAGCTGACGCATATGAGACCTTGACATTTTTCACACCGCTACCTCCTGCCACTAACTGGACAGCCAGTCTTCCAAGCTTCTCAGCAAGCACAACATACGGCTTCAGTTCCGTCAAAACCTACAATCAAGAATGGCAAGAGAAATTGTAAATTGTTGCAAGGGCCTGAAGAATTTAATCTAAATATTACATCGCTAAGAATAACAATTGAAGTTTTAAGTACTGGGAATCGAAAGCGCATCCCCACATCCCATTTTCTGCCATACACTAACGCGATACAAACATTTTAGATTTCGGATGTGAATCTTGAAAAATTCATACTCGGAAACATAACAAGTAGCTCTGCAGATCAAGAACCACATTTCCATTAATCAATTCAATTGTAACATTTCGAGAGCAGACAGTAAATAAACTACCCAGAGACTTCTTAGAACCCTGCGGGGAAACGCACAATACAAACCACTCGAAATGCAAGAGACATAATATTGGGCAATTGAGATGATACCTCAGCGGGAACCATTGGTGCATTGACTGCAGTGGCGGCAAGCTCCCCTTTCAAGGCTCCGACGACAGCTTCAGCAATTTCAACGGCAACACCTTCCTGTACATCAAATTCAAAAATCATAAGATACCAGGTGAAACAAAAACTAGGCATTAAGATATAGATGCAAACCAGCAAAGGCTACCTGTGCTTCCATGGTACTGGCACCAAGGTGAGGAGTGGCGGTAACTCTCTCGTGCAACACCAACTTGTTGCCCTGTGGCGGTGGCTCCACCGTGAACACATCAAGAGCAGCCTACAAACGAAAAAAATAAATGACTCTTCAAACTTTCCTGCACAATATTGAAATGCATATGGCATTTGAATATGTAAAGGGTAAGAAGCAAACCTGAGCAACAATTCCGGCATCGAGTGCCCGGAGGAGTGCATCCTCATCAATGACACCACCACGAGCGACGTTCACGATTCGAACTCCCTTCTTCATCTTAGCAAAAGTGTCATCGTTGAGAACCTTCTTGGTGGCTGGAGTGAGAGGCATGTGCAAAGATATGAAATCGGCGGTGGCCAAAGCCTCATCGAAGCTCACAAGCTCCACACCAATGGCACGAGCACGATCCGCCGGGGCGTACGGGTCGTGGGAAATCACGTGCATACCGAGCCCCTTGGCACGCCGAGCCACTTCAGATCCAACTTTCCCGAACCCCATCACGGCTAAGGTCTTCCCAACAAGGGAAACACCTACATACTTGTTCCTCTCCCATTTCCCTGCAACACAACGAAATTGAATCACAACTGTTGGACGAAATACCTCCACCAACTTTCATTTCCCAAAACAGAGGACTGATTGCAATTACTCACCGGCTTTCACAGACGCGTCGGCCTGAGCGACGTTGCGAGCCATGGCTGCCAAGAGAGCAATCCCGTGCTCGGCGGCCGCAACGGTGTTGGCCGTGGGGGCGTTCACCACCAAGCACCCGAACTCAGTCGCCGCAGCCAGATCCACGTTGTCGATGCCGACGCCAGCTCTTCCCACAACCTTCAACCTCCCGCCGGAGGACTCGAACACCTCGCGGGTCACCTTGGTCCCGCTACGCACGATCAACGCGTCGCAGAGCGAGATCTTGGTGCACAGCTCCTCGGGGCTGAGATTGTAGGAGCAGTCGACATTAGCGAACTGCTTGAGGAGGTTGATTCCGGGTTCTCCGAGCTTCTCTGAGACGAGGACGGTGGGCTTGGCGTCGAGGTTCGCAGCAGACAGCACCACGACCAGCTGCGGAGGAGCCCGGCGGCGCGAGGCGGGAGTTACTGAGAAAGCAGAGAGGGAGGGCTTGAAGGAGAGAGAGAGGGCGGGGTTTCGGGAAAATGGGGAGCGGATTTGGAACGCTGATGTGGCCATAGTCGGGTCGGGCCGGCGGTGATGCTAGAGGTGGCGGCGACGGTGGTGTTATTGTATGTATAGGTGTGTGTCAAGTGCATACATTGCTGGGTGTAATTTATATATAGCTGGGTGCGGGGTGGGTGGGTTTGGTGGGTGGGAGGGGAAAATTTCTAGTTGTGTCGGGAACACGAATAGTATTTTTATGCGAGAAAAATTTTAATTTTTAAATTATTAACCTTTTAATGTACATCATTTACATAAAAACATGCGGTGTATCTCGTTTGATGGTCACGAAAAATCTCGAGTGAGAATGAGATCCGAGTGAGAGAGAGAAAGAGAGAGAGTGAGGTCAGCCCTCAGAATCAGTGACTCGGAGCGTTGTCGTTTGAGACAGGCGGGTACTTTCACGCGCTGGTTTATCGAGCGGGGAAAGTGGGTGAAGAGTGGGAGAGCGTGTAGGGAGCGAGAGTGGGGGAGGGTGTTTCGGGATTGGACTTTTCTCCAATAAGTTTTTCTTTTTTCGGTCAATTTTCTCCAATAAGTTTGGTTTTTGGTAAAAACACCAACCCCGCCCACGTCATCTTTGGAGGCTGTTTTTTCTTTTTATTTCTTTTGCTTACTAGATTTCTTTGTCATTCAGCTTTAATAAATTTTTCTTTTTTTGATCAAAAATAAAATAATTTCACATGAACTTGATTTTTTTTTTCCGAAAGATAGAAATTTTATTGGACCTTAAATACGAACAGATACATTTGCATCTTCACATGAACTTGATTTCATTTCCATAAATATTTTTAAAAATTAATTTACACTACTATAGTTAAGTGTGTCATCTGGCGTTTAAACAAATCAAATGAGGACAATCTCACTATTACGTAGTATTTGATTTGAACAATAATGTATTGTCATATCATGAGAATTAAGATATTGGCTTAAATAAAGTACTTTACATCAATATGCATGACTAGTGATATAAGAGTAGGTATGAGCACTATTCTAAAAATACTCGCCTAGCTCCGTCTAGGTTCTTCTAGGTGCTAGGCGGCTAACTACTACTTCAATTAACGTCTAGGCATTTGAAAATTAAGAAATGGCGTTAAGATTTGATGAGGCGTCCGCCTAGACCGCCTAGGCACCCACTCAGACTCGCCTAAGCACCCACCTAGGTCGCGACTCACTTAGACAGAAAATAGATAGTTTTTCACTTTGCATTTTCATGTTTTTTTCAATAAATTGTAAGATTTGTTGCATACTTAAATGAACACACTTCTATCCTTGTTTCTCATGTTTTCATTATGTTTCAATACTTCATAATATATATTGTGGAGCCAAAAATAATCACAAGGCGACACGTGGACTTTCGGATTAAGAAGACAAGAATGCCCTTGAGGGGTATCAAAAATCCTACGCGCGAGCAGCCGGTAATTATCGTCGGTCAAGTCAAAAGCACCCATAAAAGGTAAACAAATCCGAATTATTTCATCCATCCGCATTTAAGGCAATTATCTCATAAATCCACCAATTATCCCACATAAATGGAGATAATTGGCAAATTAATGAGGATATTCCTCATTAATTGGCCAATTAACTTAGCCTTAAAAGCCAAAAACACCTTAAATGGCCGGTCCTCCCTTCTCCAAAGGGGGCCGACCACTTCCCCTTTTATTGCCCACATTCCTTTCTTTTTTTCCTCCTTTTTTAGCCAACAATTCAATTACTCATTATTATCTTTTTTCATGTAAATCCTTTCCCTATTTGATTAATTAGCCAATAAATAGGCTAATTAAACCTAGATCTCACACCAAAAACCCTAGCTAGGCCGGCCACCCCCATTTCCTATAAATACTACCCTATTTTCTCACAAAACCTAATTCCAATCCTTTGGCAAAAACACTCTAAACACTTTTTCTCTCTAATTCTAACTTTGGCATCGGAGGTTCTTCGGCCAAAGCCCCCCCCCCCCCAATTCATCGTGGGCGCGTGAGGCTTTTGGCCTTAACCTAAGGTGTTTATTATTTTGTAGGTGCAAAGTCGTCCAAGACCTTAGGGGAGAAAATTTGCATCCACAAATTGGTGCTTTCATTGAGAGAAGAAGTTTACGCTCGAAAAAGACTCTCGCACACAAAGGTTTTTTCTTCAATTTCTAGTCCGTTTGTATTCTTTCGTACGTTTTTATTATTAGAATTTTTTACTCGTAAAAAGTTCTTTGGTAAAGCGTATAAAAAAAAAGAAAAATACATAATGGTTAGAGATCTAGAAAATTCGATGAGCAACAATTCAAACATTCAAGGCGTGGGACCACGGCGATCTACGAGATTGAATGTGACTCTAGGGGAGATGGCGCCACCACCACGAGGCTCCACCATGGGAACCACCGCGGAGACCACCCGCGGCGAGGTCCATGGTACCACTACTGCGGTCCAAGCCTCGCACTCGCGCCCACCTCGCAGCCCAGCCTGCCCACGCAGCCAAGCCTGCTCCTGCAACCTAGCCTGCCCCTGCAGCCTAGCCTGCCTCCGTAGCCAGGCCTGCCTCAGTGGTGTCCCAAGCAGTCAATCAATCAAGCCGAGCAGTCGGCGGTGTGCAATCTCGACTCGGCCCCCGAGATAGCGTGGACTCCCGTCTTAGCGTGAGGAGAAGCGTGCATTCTCGGTTAAGCCCACGAGCGAGCATACAATCAAGGCTGGGGCCACGTTTTGAAGAACCACATGAGCAGCCTCCCAGGCAGAGTATTCATTCGCGTTTAGGCCCTCAATGAGCATTTTCCATGTCTCCTCGGAGAATGCAGCGCGAACGCATGAAGGGAAGCAGCCACTCGGTCCGCTTCAAGTTCAACGGGCAGCCCACGAAGAGATCCTTCGCCAGCTAGGAAGACCAGGACTCCACCGCCCCAACGAAGACAAATTCGTGTCAAGCCTAGTCCTCAAGTTCGCGATCTCTTGGCGAGCGGTCTCAAGTTGCAGAGAAGTAGGAGCAGAGATGTTAGACCCCTTCAAAGCAGCAAGTTCAGACTCCAAACTTTTAACTTTCTCGGCCAAGGAGTAAGCTTCAGCAGCCATAAACCTCGCCACCCCCTGGGCAGCCGTGGTATTCTCTTGATCAAAGACCATGGACTCGGCAGCCAAAACCGCCGTTTTTGCATCATGGTCAGTGGAGCAGCCCTCCTGTACTCAGGCGTATGCCTCACAAAAGAGCCTGGACCAACAAACCCTTTGACGCCGTCAACAAACTCAGTGCACGCGTCCATATCCTCAAGAAGGTCCGGCCTCAAAAGTGTACAAATCTCAGCAGCTTCCTTGGAGTTAGACTTGGCGGATTTATCAGGACCACTAGCGCAAGCAGTCTCTCTCTTCTCGGAAAGCAACTTGGCCTCAGCAGCGGAAGGGACAAGTTTTGGCGCCGCTTTAGCAGACGAGGATGTCTTGCCATTCTTCATGGTAGCAAGTCTTTCCGAAGGAGAATCCTAAGTGGAGCGGCACCGCCACAACGAGTTTCCACCACGGGAACCACAGCTGTAGCTACCACGGTAGCCCACCTCGGCGAGGTCCGTGGTGCCATCACCACGGCCCGAGCCGTGCCATCCAAGGTCCCGGCCCAAGCCATGTTATTCCAAACCCAACGCGAGCCCAACACGTTGCCTAGCCGAGCCCAAGCCTCGCACCCACGTGTGCCACACGATAAGCAGCCTACTCCCGTGGTCCATCACGTTCCTGCCGTCGAGCAGCCCACTCCCGTGATCCATCATGTTCCTGCCGAGCAGCCCACTTCCGTGGCCTAGCCTGCTCTCGTGGCCCGTCATGCCCTCGTGATCTTTCAAGCAGCCCAAGCCTGCTACACCATGGGAACCACCGCGGTGACCACCCGCGACGAGGTCCATGGCACCGCTACTACGGCCCAAGTCGGCCCAAGACCATCTCAGCCTTCCTAACTCAAATCTCGCGCCCGAAGTCTACCACTCTTCCATTGCTCAAGGAGGCACATTCCTTACAAGCTCTTCCAATCCAAATGGCGAACAACACTTGTCTCGACAAGTCATAGAGTTGACAAGCGCCCTAGGACAATGGACAACCTTGGTAAACCAGCTCTTGCAGCGCACCAAGATGCGACGTGTCCCAAACGACGTGTTTCGAAGAAAGACAAGGGCAGATGGGGAACCTCTCCAGCAGCGTCCCGACAAGCAGCCACCCGACTAGCCTCTAACCAAGCGTTTGGGCAGAGCACACTCCCAATTGGGCCCTCAAGATAGCGTATACTCCCGTCTTAGCGCGCGGAGGAGCATGCACTCTCGACTAGGCCCATGGACGAGCGTACACTCACGGTTGGGGCCACACTCTGATAATCAACATGAGCAGTCTTCCAAGCGAAGTGTTCATTCGCAGCTAAGTCTGCAAGTAGCATCCTCCACATCACATCAGAGTAGGCAGCATGACGGACGGAGAGAAGCAGTCACTCAATCCGGCTCAAGTTCAACCAGCAGCTTGCGAAATCCCTCGCCTGCTAGGAATCCACCACATGCACCGCTACCGCGGCATAGACTAGACGAGCCGAGCACATAGAAGAGCAGCCTAGACCAATAGGTCAAAATTAGGGGCAACCGAGAGCTCCATTACCTCAACTAAGGAAGAAGTAGAGAGAATCTTGACCAAGCGATTGAGCAAATTCCAACGCAACGAGGTCACTGACGAGGCACTACGGCGGGAGATGACCAGCACAAGCCGATCACCCTTCACAGATAAAATCGAGCAGACAGAGCGTCCACACAAGTTTAGCATGCCATATTTCACATCCTTCAAAGGAGATGGAGACCCGGAGAGCCACTTAAAGCACTACCGAAGCACGATGATCCTCTATCGAAACAATGACGATCTCATGTGCAAGATATTCGCGACTACTCAACAAGGCGAGACGCAAGATTGGTTCTACACCCTGCCGCCATAATCCATCCGGAGCTTTGACGATCTTTCCTTGGTCTTCACCAAAGAATACTCATCTTACCGCTCGATCAAGAAAAAATCCGATCACCTGTTTAAGAACCCGAAGGAATCACTCCGCGACTACGAAGATCGTTGGATGCGACGACTCAATAGCCAGTGCAGCCTTTCAAAAGGGCCTCCCCGCAGATCACCCCTATTTGGAGAGATGATCATGAAAGAAGACTTGACTCTAGCAGATTCCTTCACCCCAGCAGAGAAGCATGCACTTTGGGACGAGGCCCGACGAGCAGAAAAGGCGCCCGAGCAGCCTAAAAAAGAATCGGTGGTGGCTCAAAGAAAGGAAGATGGAAAGCAGCCCAGCAAAAGCAGACAGGAAGCCAAGCGGATGGACAAGCCCATGACCAAGGAAGGCTCAACGACCCGAAATTACTCGAAGTTTTCAATTCCGATCCATCAAATTCTTCGCGACGTGAAGAATGAGTCGTGGTTCAAGCTACCAAATATTGCGCATTTCACCGAGGACCAGGTCATACCACTGACAGCTGCTACACTTGGAAGAATTATCTGAAAAAGCTCGTGAAAGAAGGCAAAGTCGACGAATATTTGGACAAGCCAGCAGCACAGCCAAGAATGAATGCTGAAGAAGAGGATCCAGCAAGCCCCATTGATCCCTCAAGTCCAGGCAGCCGACGCACTACCAGGGCCCATCATCGGCTTCACACGAAAGATAACGTCGCTCTGATACCATCATCAAGGAGATGGCGCTCAAGCAGATCCGAGCAATTCTGGAAATGAAGTCTCCCACAACCTTGAAAGAGATCCAAAGCTTGACTGGACGAGCAGCCGCCCTCAACCGTTTCCTCTAGCGGTCTACTGATATATGCAAGCCTTTCTTCAAAGCCATCGGGAGGGCGCAACGTGATGAGTGGGATGAAGAATGCGAAGAAGCCTTCCAAGACCCGAAGAAGTATCTCACATCGCCTCCATTACTATCCAAACCGGAAGCAACGGAGGATCTATTCGCATGTTTGACAATATCTGAGACAGCAATAAGCTCTACCATCATACGAGAAGAGCTGGGGGCCCGACTACCTGTATTCCACAGTTCAAAAGCTCTCCTCGATGCTACCAGAAATTCAAAAAACGAACTTTGGCGATAGTTGTTACAACCTGGAAGCTCAAATCATACCTTCGGACGCACGCAGTCATCTTCATGACGCGCTATTCCGCCCAATCTAGACGCGCGACGATAAAGGCGCAGACACTGGTGATGCAAAGTTTTCTGACGAACGTAACAACTCAGCCTAAAAGGTGTGCCAAGGGCAGACGAACACTAGAAGGACGCACTCGGAATCAAGCTTTGTCCTCGTCGCCCCAAAAGATTCTACATAGGAGCATCATGTACCAGCAGTTGAGCACTACCTCTTGCTATGTGTCACACGGCCCCAGCCGACCTTTGTTCCATAATTCAACTCTAGAGTGGCCCAATACCGGCAGTTGAGCACTTCCTGCTACGTGTAACATGGCACCAGCTCTACAGCTCCCTACCGCGCCTTCATGCCTAGCTTAGGCAGCGCAACAGAGCGGTCCAACGACGCTCCGGAAGCAGCCGAGCACACCTTAGCCGCACCTGCTTGCCCCGGAAGCAGCCGAGCACACCTTAAGCCGCACCTGCTCCCTCAATGAAGATTTCCAGCATTTGCATGTTGACGACACATCCAACTACAAAGGTTCGGGAGCAGACATGGTCCTTGCCACCCCAGACAGTTCAATGCTCGAGCAGACGATCACTCTAGGCTTCAAGGCATCTAATAGTGAAGCAGAGTATGAGGCCCTACTGGCAGGCCTCCGCATGGCGAAAGACTTAGCGGTGAAGAAGCTGGCGATTCATTCTGATTCTCAGCTGATTACTAGCCAAACCGCAAGGGAATACATGGCGAAGCATCCAAGGATGGCGCAATATCTAAAGAAGGTACGCGAGCAGCTGGAGACATTTCAGACTTACACGCTCGCTCGAGTTCCACGGACGGAAAATGCCCATGCAGATGCGCTAGCCGGCCTGGGCTCTGCCATCGATCACCAGCTCAAGCGTTCAATTCCGGTGGAGTACCTAGATAAGCTGAGCATAGAGTCCGAGCCAGTAGCCGAGGTGACACAGGTTAGTGCAACTCCGAATTGGCAAAGCCCTATCATAGATTACTTCGTCAATGGCACGCTCCTCACAGAAAGGTTGGAGTCAAGGAAACTTCAAACCCGAGCAGCGCACTACTACATGTGGAAGGACATTTTAGTTCGAAGACCCTACGCCGGACCGCACCTCCGATGTTTGGCACCTCCCGATGATTTGAAGGTCCTAAGTTCAATCCATGAAAGCGTTTATGGGAACCGTTCTGGAGGACGATCTCTGGCGCAAAAGGCTCTCAACGCAGGCTACTGGCCAACTACGCATCAAGATGCCCGGGAGTTAGTGCCAAAGTGCGACCGTTGCCAACGTTACAAGCATGTACAAGCCCTGCCCGCCAGCGAGCTACATCCACGAGCAAGTCCCTGGCCGATTCATGCAGTGGGCAATCGACCTAGTAGGACCTATGCCGCCTACTACTGGGGGCAGAGGCATGATGATCGTGGCAACCAACTACTTCACCAAATAGGTAGAAGCATAGCCCACGACAACCACGACTCAGACGGACATAGAATGCTTCGTATGAAGGAACATCATTTGCTGATTGTCATCCCTCAGTTTATCGTCACCAGCGACGGCCCGCAGTTCGCGGACAAAGATTTGACGAAGTTCTTCCAAAAGTAAAACATCAAGCAGCACATGTCAATGCCAAGACATCCTCAAAGCAACGGGCAGGTCGAAGCATCCAACAAGACGATCCTCGACTGCCTCAAGAAATCCTTCGCCAACAAGAAGGGAAAACGGCCAGATGAACTCCCCGGATGTCTGTAAGCATATCGCACCACCAAGAGGCGAGCAACCAGAGAAACCCCTTTCTCTTTGGTGTTTGGCTCTGAAACAATCATTCCTCCCAACATCATCATGCCAAACATCACCACCCTACTGCCAGACATCGAGCAGAACAGTGAAGAGATGGCCGCGAACCTAGATCTAGCGGAGGAAAGGCGCAAGCAGACCATAGCCCGCATCCCATCCTGCTAGCAGCAGCTCTTCTCTAGTTACAACAAAAGGCCCAAAATCCGGCAGTTTCAACCCAGAAATCTAGTTCTGAGGAAGGCTTTCATCACTGCTCAAAGGGAGGGATCGAAGAAGATGGACCCTATTTGGAAAAAACCTTACAAGATCAGCAGAGTAGGCGACAAGGGGAGCTACACCCCCGCCACCATGAATGACGAGGAGATCGAAAAGCAGTGGAATGCCTACAACTTGAGGAAGTACCACGTGTGATCTCCACCGACGCCCGAAGGCTCAAGTAGCTCAGACGGGCACAACCCTCGCAAACCGAGGACTACCAGTTGTTCCGCAATCTTTACAATTAAGTTATTTGTTCACTTGTTTTTCAACAAGGAACGCTTCAACTTGACTCCATTGCGGCAACTGACAACTTATGCGCTTCAAAGAAGCTCGCGCCCTTCTTAGGGACTCATTGCAGGAACAACGGCACCCGAGGGGCCAATCTACTCTTCAACGCGGGAGGATAAACTCTTGACTCCGAATATCCAGACGTGGATGAGCCTGGCTGCCCTAGTGTAACTAGCTGCATGATGGCTTGCGCCGAAATTCCTAGAAGTAGCCACAATGGTCTTTTTCAAGGCTTAGCTAACTGAAGGATTTTGGGTCTCTTGGCCTAATCCGCGGGAACCGGGCCCTAGAGACCGGGGGGGGGGCACACTATCCCGGGAAACCCTAAAGCTGCTACCGGACATGCTAAGGTAGCCTACGGATCCCGGAAGACTGCCTACGGCTTGCCCTTTAAGCAGTGAAGCCACACTAGACTTATACAACTGCACATTCTTGTGAAAGGTTAAACAAGCTAGCAGGCATATGTGAAGTTTTATCCACTACCGACATGCTACGTAGTTGATAAGCTTCACCTGTACCAAGTCCTAAAGTGTTGTGACACTAGCTGCGCAAACTACGGAATTGAGAAGAACCAAGGTTGAAAGCCTAGTGGTTACGCGGATTAGCCTGCTTCTGTAAGTAAGGCGTCCGGCTGCTAACCCTACGGCTGACAACTTCGCAAGGCAACAGCCTAAGGATCGCCCGGATGCGGCTGCTGCAAATAAGTAAGGCGTCCGGCCGTCGATCCCGCAGCTAACAACTTTGCGGCAACTTGCGCCAAGTCCTAAAGTGTTGTGACAATTGCTGCACAACCTACGGAATTGGAGAAAGCCAAGGTTAATGGCCTAGTGGTTACGCGGATCCGTCTGCTTCTGTAAGTAAGGCGTCCGGCTGCCAACCCTATGGTTAGCAACTTTGCAAGGAAAAGTTCTACACCAACACCTACGACCACGTAGGCTACGCGGCCTGTCTGCTTAGGAAAAGTGGCGCGCTTGCTACTTGCCTATAAAGTCTAAAGGTTAAGGTATGAGCAAAAGAAGCAAAGACGGAGAAAAGCGAAGGAGGCAAGTTTATTAAATTTTCTAGCAAAATTGATAAACAACAGACAAAGACTGGAGGAGTTCAAGCAAAGAAAAAGCAACAAGGAAAAACAAATCCTAAGGGCTACCTAGAAGACTACTCTTCAGCAGCTTGGCCATCCGACGACTGCTCCATTGTCACACCTTCGACAGCCACGGCAACCTCAGCAGTGGTACCATCCGGCGCTTCACTCCCGACTGCCCTTCATGGACACTCCCATCTCCAACTATTTCACCGATGGAAGACTTGAAAGTAAAGGCGAGCAAATCTTCTGGAGAAATAGAGAAGGTCTGGCCTTAAGAGCACACGGATCTCATCAGCCTCCCTAGAAGCAGGATTAGTGGAACTCTCACAGCTGCCCACGCAAGCAGTCTCTTCCATCCCAGCAGACTTCGGCATTGGGGGCACATCTAGCAGCCTCATTTCTCTTCCCGTCGGAGGAAGTCATGTCAATCACAGACCTCTCGGCAGCATGCAGACCCTCACAAGAAGCAGATAAAGTCTTCAATTTTTCCCAACCGGCATCTCTTGAGCAGCCTACCTTTCTCCCGACAAGGAGGACTAAGCAGTTAATGCCGTTCATGGTACCCGACAGAGAAGCTCAACCCAGCATTCTAGCAGGCAGGAGGTATGCACGCCCAGCATTCCAGCTGCCCATGAAGCCCGCAACCTTCTCATTTCTCTTAATCGCCAGCCTGGCCCAAGTCAGGTCCAAGAGCCCAAAGGACATGAGCCATGCAGCTTGCCTAGCACTGCGCCCCAGCGCCACAATCCACCGCCCCAGCCGCTCAAGCTGCCCTTGACTCTAGGCAAGCCGAGCTGCCCAAGTGATGGTCCCTGCCACGATATCTCATCGGCCCCTGCCGAGCCAACTCCTGGCCCCTGCCAGCCGACGTGCCGCACCACCCCGACGGCTGCCCCGTAATAGCACTATCCAAGAAGAAGGCAAGAAAAATTAAATTTTTCTTACATCGGTGCGGCACGGAGAAGACGAAGAAATCAACGAAAGACGGTCCTTTTCACGGGCAAGATGTAGAAGATTACTAGAGGAGGGGGAACAAATATCCTCTAGTTTTCTCTCTCTTGTAGGGTAGAATAAATTGCTCTCCAAAGTTGATTTAATAACCCACTTAAGGTGGACTTAAATAGGCTTTGAGAGAAGTTTATTTCCCTTTCCTAGAATGACCTAATTTTCAATTAAAGAGAGGATCAACATCAAGATAGGAAGCAATCCTATGGTTCATGAAGCAAGAAGATCTCTACACCCACTGCCCTTTCCTACGAGCAGCCCAACAGGTGTGGGGGCATTTGTGGAGCCAAAAATAATCACAAGGCGACACGTGGACTTTCGGATTAAGAAGACAAGAATGCCCTTGAGGGGTATCAAAAATCCTACGCGCGAGCAGCCGGTAGTTATCGTCGGTCAAGTCAAAAGCACCCATAAAAGGTAAACAAATCCGAATTATTTCATCCATCCGCATTTAAGGCAATTATCTCATAAATCCACCAATTATCCCACATAAATGGAGATAATTGGCAAATTAATGAGGATATTCCTCATTAATTGGCCAATTAACTTAGCCTTGAAAGCCAAAAACACCTTAAATGGCCGGTCCTCCATTCTCCAAAGGGGGCCGGCCACTTCTCCTTTTATTGCCCACATTCCTTTCTTTTTTTCCTCCTTTTTTAGCCAACAATTCAATTACTCCTTATTATCTTTTTTCATGTAAATCCTTTCCTTATTTGATTAATTAGCCAATAAATAGGCTAATTAAACCTAGATCTCACACCAAAAACCCTAGCTAGGCCGGCCACCCCCATTTCCTATAAATACTACCCTATTTTCTCACAAAACCTAATTCCAATCCTTTGGCAAAAACACTCTAAACACTTTTTCTCTCTAATTCTAACTTTGGCATCGGAGGTTCTTCGGCCAAAGCCCCCCCCCCCCCCATTCATCGTGGGCGCGTGAGGCTTTTGGCCTTAACCTAAGGTGTTTATTATTTTGTAGGTGCAAAGTCGTCCAAGACCGAAGGGGAGAAAATTTGCATCCACATATATGTCATTCTATTTTTTAGTTTATGATGAAATTATATATATATATATATATATATATATATATATATATATATATTTAAATATAAGCAGACACTTATATCCTTGTTCCTCATGTTTTCATTATGTTTCAATACTTCATAATATATATGTCATTCTATTTTTTAGTTTATGATGAAATTATATATATATATATATATATATATATATATATATATATATATTTAAATATAAGCAGACACTTATTTAAAACGAAATATAATAGATTTACTTAAATCCGCCTAGGCGCCCGTCTAAATCCCATTTAGCCGCCTAGGTGCTAGGCTCCAGCCCTCCACCCAACTAACGCCTAACGTCTTTTAGATCCTTGGGTATGAGTCGATTGTTATGGTTTTTTTTTATTTATATACTTTTGTTGAAAGGTGATGCATAAACGAGTAAAACTCTCACAAGTACCAAAATTTTGAATTAATTACCGGAGATGTTTATTTTTATGTGATTATTAGCCTATTTAACCGTGTAAAATACAAAATATCATATTTCACAAACATCCAGCTAAAGTTAGTAAATTGAACCAAACCAATTTAATCAAATATTCTATAATTGTCAAACTAATTGCTGTTGTAGGCATAATTTACTGAAACGATAATGGAGGCCAAAAGAGAGAGAGGGGTGCGGCACATAGAGAGAAGAAGAGAGAGATGTGTAATTGTGGGTGTGTGTTATCTCACCCCATTGTGCCTTCATTTATAGTAGTAGAAAGGGTAAATACCTTTCCCTTTAGGATTACAATATTTAATAGGTAATCTACTCCTAATAGGAATATAAGATACTTTCCCATATTCTCTAGGATTTACACAATCACATTCCTATTCCAATAGGACTGCAACACTCCCCCTTGAGTGTGTAAATACTCAAGTAAATGGCACATCAGGTCTTCAGTGATGAAGCAAGTACAGTTGATGAAGTCATCGGCACAACGGGTGATCGCGAGTCTCAAATTTACTTTGAAGTATGCATGTGTAAAAACTCACAAAAATCTCGCTATGGTAAAACCCAAGATATGGGGAAAACCCATAGACTAAGGGAAAAGTAAGAAAATATGCATAATGTCTAAAACAAACGTTAAATTGGATGAGTGTAGTGAGCTCAACGGAGTATGATCATCCCAGGATGGGTGCCTCATTAAAACCTCGTTAGGTAGCAAAAACCCAGTGGGAAAAATGCTCCTAATCGTAGGAAAAAAGAGTACATTAAGATCATGTGAGTATGCTTTTGGATACTCCCCCTGAGTTAGACATGACTTCTAAATAAGAGAACTACAAGCGATTCATTTCAGATAATTTGCGCATACCAATTCCTTGGACAAGCTTCTGGAAGGTTGATGACGTCGTGTAGAGGTCGGCAAGGTTGTCTGGGATCGGCTTGCATGACTTCAAATCTCCTGATGCTTTGCTGATGTAGATGTAGACGCAATATGTCTTGGCGTTGGCTTCGTTGATGTATCATGGCTTGGTCGGGTTGATACATGCGGCATAGTCTTCATGGATCGTCGTTAGGACTCAACGATGGATGAAAACAAAGCAAGTACTTCGAATATGCTCAACAAGAACTCCTAACCATGTCTCACGTGTGGCGTAGTGAAGTAAGGTGAGTCTTGGAACGATTCGAAGATTTTGCAACTAAGGTCATATCGTGGACCTCCAAGATATTGCGATATCCCTAATGGTAAAGACATAACCATTAGGGGATTTTACCTTGTGCGGGTTTGATAAGTAACCTGCGTCAGCATAATAAACAAGGCAAGCATCATTTCGAGGATCAGGGGGGTTGGATCCGCTCGAGATGCGTTGGGAATTGATTTGCCCAAATTCGTAGTACCTTCAGGGAACGTCTTTAATACCAATTCGGTGGTTGCGTGTAGGTGCGGTGCTGCATCTTTACCAAGATCAACAGCGAAGGAGATGTACTGTCTAAATACAATGAGCTAAGTACAACGAAGCGCAAAGTTGAACTTTAGATATGGAATTTCGGATTCCATAACCTCTTCAAGAGTCTCATTTGTATATAACGTATGGACGATCAAAGGTATACTCAAAGGTAACACCTTTGAGGTGTAGTTCGACTAGTAGACCAAAATACCGTCAGAACAATGCTTCAACTTCAGGTCAAGGCATAAACGAGTTTTCCTAAGATCCTTCATCTCAAATTCCATCTTCAGGTGCGAGGCAGTTTTCTCATGCTCTTCCGGAGTCTTAGTGAGATTCGTGTTTAACGACAAAAACTGTAACTCTAGCAATTCAGAATAAGTCTTCATAGTTTAACACGCAAGGGCATAATTCATATCCCTGACTGATCAAATAATCACGTAGGCGGGTATACCACATCCGTCGGATTTTTCAATCCATAAGTGAACGCCTCAAAACGAGTTAAGAGGGTGTTCCGTGGTTTTGGAACTATTTGAACCAGTCCATATAAATTCTTCGGGAACTTACATGTCAATCTCCGTATCTATATCCCCATGGAGAAATACTAACCATATTTCGTAATGCTGCTATCAATCACAGGACGTTTGAGAGAAACCTTGCGCCATAAGGCGTGTATCATATTGCACTATTTCATTCATCTCATAACGCTTCCTTTCCCACTTGTAACATAACAGGGTTACCTTGGGCAGTTTAGGAACGACAGGTCCAATACACACTTTGGTAAGAAATTTGACCTGGATTGTAATTTCAGTGTCCAATCAGTTCTACGTTGTCACTTAATCAACGGAACACGGTTCGATATCGTCGCTTTTCATTTATGTCGGTAGCTACCATATAAGTGAAAACATCATCGATGATAATCTCATTTCAATTCCATTTAGCTCACCCAAACTAGTATACTGGACCAAGAACTTCAAGTCTCGGGAGTAATCCGGATTAATCTCATGAGATGGAAATGATTTGAGACAGAGATCGAGTTCAGATTCATTGTTGTGCCGTGTCTTCCTCTTCCAGGGAAGTGAATCCTACGAATCGAATGATATGTCGTGCTCCAGGCCAAGACAGATTGATTGGCTATCCGCCGGTGTACCAGACCGTCCAACAGGGACGTCCAAACCATCCAACAGGAGCGGCACACCCTCCAGGGATGTTGACTCGACGTCCGTTAAGTACGTCTATCCTTGCAGGCATGTTTGCAGCTGGTATATGATCTCGTCACTTTAGCTAGATCAGAGGAATGCGTCTGGAGCAACATTCTGAAATCTAGAATTCATCGCACTTGCTTATCACACTTGTGCGGTATGGGGATCGAGATGAGACATAGTGGGCAACGTCCACGTAAATTCGCGCCGTTCTACAGGAACGTTGACGTTCTTATCTCCCCCTAACGGCGGGAAGACTGTCTTATTAAAGTGACAACTCGCAAATGAGCAGTAAAGAGATCGCGTGCAAGGGCTCGAAGAGAGCTAGTGTGAAGGAGAATCATGATCGACAAAAGATACACATCCTTCTTTGAGGACCCATGGTGGTACGTTGCGGCGGCGCAACTTGGCACATGGAATGCGCACCCAAATGCGTAAATACGAAAATCGTCAGGTTCGTACCCAGTAACCAACTGTAACGTCATATAGGTTGGGTACCAATGGGCCTCAAGGCGGACCAATCATCACTGCGTACAAGGATTGCATAGCCCTAGGCAGAAACCGAAAACTTGGTACGTTTTACCAAAATTCGGGCGATCATTTAAATTGCGCTTTATGATCACTAGGCGAGGCTATTTGGGATGAACATGGGAATTCGATGTTCAATTAGAAACCCAAAACGACATGCAATACTTTATCGAAAACTGTCGATGTAAACTCTCCGACATTATCTAGTCTCCCGGACCTTAAGGGATAAGTAGAGTGGTGAGCCCTTAATTGGCCAGAGGGTTTAGTAGTAATGTGTGTGGACAAACATGTGACCAGTTTGTCGATTCATCAACCAAAACCATAAGTCTTTATATGGTCCGCATTTTGGTTGGATTAGTCCACGTATAATACTTTATCGAAAACTGTCGATGTAAACTCTCCGACATTATCCAGTTTCCCGGACCTTAAGGGATAAGTAGGGTGGTGAGCCCTTAATTGGCTAGAGGGTTTAGTAGTAATGTGTGTGGACAAACATGTGACCAGTTTGTCGATTCATCAACCAAAACCATAAGTCTTTATATGGTCCGCATTTTGGTTGGATTAGTCCACGTATATTCCCTTGAATCCACTATGAAAAGAGAGTCGTATCGTATCCTTGCAATGGATGATTTAAAAAATCAAATTTCACAAGTGAGCAAACTGTGGCAAGTGTGCTTGTAGGCACAAGATCCTTACTTCGGGTAAGGAGATGCGTTGTAGCATCATTGATCGACCTAAGTGTCCCAAAAGGTCGTGCCAAAGCAAGTAAACTGCTCAATCACCTAGCTCCAGGCCGGCCATATATGGCGTGTTCCCAATTGGGAGACAACCCATTGGCCCCAAATCAAAGCGTCAGGCTCATTTTTGGAGGTGGTGCAAAAATATTTCACTCTATTTTTTCCAGTGGTTTCATTTATGATCATGGTCATCTCAAATATCCTTAAAAACTCAACGTCAGGGAGAATTTAAGGTCCCTTAAATGGTGATTCAGTACCATTCATACAACGAGGAGCATGCCATTGCTCTTAATCAGGTTGGATAGACCTGAAGTCGTTGTTAAAGATGTGATTTAGGTGTAAAGTTAGTGTGCGTAGTACGCATTCATCCAGACAACTAACTTTCCCACATTCCAACCTAATCACGTGTTTAATTGAATCGGTCACATGTACTAAGTGTAGTGGATTTGGGGTTCTTCGGGAACTCAAGTGTGAGAGCTTTGTTACTACGAAAGTATGTGACGGTTCAAAGTATAGAGATAAATGATTGAATCGTTAATGTCCAAAAGTGATCTTCAGGTCAGGAATTTTGGATTCATTATCAGATTAATGGACTGCAGGTCACTTTTAATTAATTCAATAAATCGGGACCAAACGGGGTCGATTGTAGAAGCAAAATAATATTAACAGAATATTATTGGATCAAAATTATAGCCCCAAAATAATTTTGGGCTTTGTGCCGTGGGATAAGGAAGGCACGGGGTTCCTTGAGTAAAAAAACTCACGTCCCAAAAGGGCCTCGGATTGTGGCTGCAGGCCACGGGGAGGGAGAGAACCTCCCAGCTGCAACTGGGTTGGACCTAGGGGCACGGGGGAAAGGGCCCAGCGAGGCTGGCCTGGGGTTGTCACACGAGGGAGTCCAAAAAACATAGGGCCGTGCGTTGGGAAGGCTTCGGGCCTTGCGGGAAGCCCAGCCCGATGGCTGGCTTTGTGCCGTGTGTGCATGAGGCGCCCAGTCGCATGGGCTGGCCTTGTGGGCGCGGGCCGTTTAAAGGCCGTGGGCTGCAGGCCCATCAAGAAGCCGTTCAGGCCGATGCCTGGTGTCTTTTGTGCACAGGGATGGTGCATGCCGCACCAAATCCCAAGTTCCCCTTTTTTCTCTTTTTTTTTTCTTTTTTTTTTCAAATCCCTTAGGGTTTAGGAAACCCTAACTTGCTTCTAATTTTTGTTTATACGTTGACTCACAAATTCCACATAACAATTTAATTGTGCGATGCATGAAACAAATATATATATGAATATATGAATATATATGAATATATGAATATATATATATATATATATATATATATATATATATATATATATATCGGAAGGAAAATGTAAACATAGGGGGTTCATGCATCATGGGGAATGTTTTCATGTTTCATGGGTCGTTTCAAATATCTTACTTTATTTTAAGCGTACCTGAGTAGCAGAAAACAAATAAGCCTTCGCAGAAAGCCGGCATAGCATCTTCAATGCGTTGTATCACGTTCAACATAGAAAAATTAAATTGAATCAATAGCATGTAGATCAATTTAAAATAATAATAAATTAATTATGAAAAGAATGATTAAAACGTAATACTCCCTTTATTGAAGAATAAACTCTCTTTAGCGCAGCGTCAAGAGCGTGCTGATAACGTGTTGTAGGCATAATTTACTGAAACAATAATGGAGGCCAAAAGAGAGAGAGGGGTGCGGCACATAGAGAGAAGAAGAGAGAGATGTGTAATTGTGGGTGTGTGTTATCTCACCCCATTGTGCCTTCATTTATAGTAGTAGAAAGGGTAAATACCTTTCCCTTTAGGATTACAATATTTAATAGGTAATCTACTCCTAATAGGAATATAAGATACTTTCCCATATTCTCTAGGATTTACACAATCACATTCCTATTCCAATAGGACTGCAACAATTGCTATTTTATTCGGTTAAGTCCAAAAACTCTTTTTAGTGTAAGAACCAAACAAGAACCCTCAAATTGGTTTTCTTTTCATCGATTTGAGCTTTCTCGGGGTCTTTTGGCCACTCCAATTATCTTTATGATTTAACATTTTAGTTTAATTAAAGCACTTTAACAAGAACAAGCTTTTAAATGCCCGTTTGGGATTTGATTATTTGAGACAACCTCTGCCTTTTTAAAAAGCTTTTTAGTGCTAGGTTGTTCAGTAAATTTGTGGTGAGAGAAGATTAATTTAAAGATAAACTTAAAAAACAACTAGGATGTTGCTTCCTTTCGACTTTAGCACAAACCAAATACGGAAGAATCTTTTGTCTACCCAATTTCGTATTGTGTTTATCTTGTACATCAATAGTAAGTTGCTTCATCTTTATAAGAGATTTTAGTTTCCGATGTATGAAAAATAAAATAAAATAAAATAAAGGGTTGAATGGTAAATGGCAAATGCAAAGCAAATATAAGTTGCATCCTTTCCTTCGTCTAGACCCGGTAATTTTTTACACGATACAGTAATTGTGGAGCAAAAAATAATCACAAGGCGACACGTGGATTTTTGGATATAAAAGGACAAAATACCCTTGAGGCACACTGGGATTCCTACGCGCGAGCAGGCAATCATCCTTCAACCAAGTCAAAAGTGCCCAAAATAGGTAACAAGTCAAAACCTATTTCATCAAATCCTTTCTACAAGGTAATTCCCAAGACCTAATTTATTCCATATATTTTCTATTTCATTATTTAGCTAATCAATTAGCTAAATAATTTATTCATTCCATAATTCCTAAAACATTTCCCTTTAAAGTCATAATAATTGACTAATTAATGGATTAATTGACTAGTTAATCCCTTAATTGTCAATTAAGTCATCCATCTCATCCAAAAATTACAAGAAGGTCGGCCATCCTCCATCCCAAAAGGAGTCAACCAAGCTTTTTACCTTTTCTACCACTTCTCCCCCTTTATTATGGTAATAATTAGCTAAGTTAATTAGGAAATTATTTTTTATTAATTAGCTAATTATTCCATAACTCCCAATTTGAAACAAATCAAGAACCTAGCCCACAAACCAAGCTAGGTGGCCGGTCCTCTCTCACCCAAAGAGGCCGGCCACTCCCCTATAAAAGCCCTCACATTTTCTCCAAAACTCACTTCCAATTCTCTTGCAAAAACTCTCTAAAAATCTCCAAACACTTTTCCCTCAAAATTCTAACTTTGGCATCGGAGGTTCTGCGGCCAAAGCCCCCCCCCCCCCCCCAATTCATCATGGGCGCGTGAGGCTGTTGGCCTTGACCAAAGGTGTTATTTGTTGTGTAGGTGTTATTTGTTTTGTAGGTGCAATTTTGTCCAAGATCAAGGAGCAAGAAATTTGCATCCACAAATTGGTGCTTTCATTGAGAGCAAGAAATCCACACTCGTAGAAGACTCTCGCATAAAAAGATTTTTTCTCTATTTTCTAGTCCACTTGTATATTTTCATACGTTCTTATTATTAGAATTTTTTATTTTGCAAAGATTCTTTGATAAAACATAAAAAAAGAAATACAATGGCTAGAAATTTAGAAAACTCCACGAGTGAAAATTCCAATATTCAAGAAATGGGACCGCGGCGATCCACGAGGTTGAATGTGACAATAAGTGGAGCGGCACCACCACCATGAGTTTCCACCACGGGAACCACCGCGGTGACTACCACGGTAGCCACCCACGGCGAGGTCCATGGCGCCATCACCACGGCCCGAGCCGTGCCATCCAAGGCCACGGCCCAAGCCATGTTACTCCAAGCCCAACGGAAGCCCAATGCGTTGCTAAACCGAGCCCAAGCCTCGCACCCACGTGTGCCACACGCCAAGTAGCCCACTCTCGTGGCCTAGCCTGCTCCCACCAGCCCACTCTCGTGGTCCAGCCTGCTCCCGCCGAGCAACCCACCCTCGTGGCCCGGCCTGTTCCCACCAAGCAGCCCACTTCCGTGGTCCAGCCTGCTCCCACCAAGCAGCCCACTCCCGTGGCCTAGCCTGCTCTCGTGGCCCATCCTACTCCCGTGGCCTTTCAAGCAGCCCAAGTCGGCCCAAGATTGTCTCAACCATCTAGACCTACCATCGAGCCGGGGGCATTCTCACCACATTTCTCCGTGAATTTGACATTTCCAGACTCAAATCTCGCGCCCGAAGTCTACCACCCTTCCACTGCTCAAGGAAGCACATTCCTTCCAAGCTCTTCCAATCCAAATGGCGAACAACACTTGTCTCGACAAGTCATAGAGTTGACGAGCACCCTTGCACAACAGACGACCTTGGTGAATCAGCTCTTGCAACACACCGAGATCCAACGTGCCCCAGATGAGGTGTTCCGAAGTAGGACAAGGGCAGACGAGGAAACTCTCCAACAGCGTCCCTGCAAGCAGCCACTCGGCCAGCCACGAACTGAACGTTCCGGCAGAGTACATTCTCAACGAGATAGCGTATACTCTCGTCTTAGCACGAAGAGGAGCGTGCACTCTCAGGTTAAACCCACAAACAAGCTTACACTCAAGGTTGAGACCATACTCCGATAAACAACATGGACAACCTTCCAGGCGAAATGTTCATTCGCGGCTAGGCCCCCAAGGAGCATCATCCACCTCGCATCGGAGTAAGCAGCACGATGGACGGAGAGAAGCAGTCACTCAATCCGGCTCAAGCTCAACTAGCAGCCTGCGAAGAATTCCCTCGCCTGTTAGGATCGAACAACATGCACCGCAACCGCGACATAGACGAGCCCAGCACGTAGAAGAGTAGCCTAGACCAGGCGATTGCATGATTTCCAACGCAACGAGGTCACAAACGAGGCACTACGACGGGATACAACCAACATAAGCAGGTCATCATTCACAGACGAGATCGAGTAGGCAGAGCCTCCACACGAGTTTAGCATGCTACATTTGACATCCTTTAAAGGAGATGGAGACCCGGAGAGACACTTGAAGCACTACCGAAGCGCAATGATCCTCTATCGAAACAATGACGATCTCATGTGCAAGATATTCGCCACTACTCTACAAGGTGAAGCGCAAGATTGGTTCTACACCCTGCCACCACAATCTATCCGGAGTTTTGACGAACTTTCTTTGGTTTTCACCAAAGAATATTCATCCTATCGCACGATCAAGAAGAAGTCTGACCACTTGTTCAACGTCAAGAAGAACCTAAAGGAGTCGCTCCGCGACTATGTGAAGAGGTTCAAAGCAGAGAAGGCAAAGATAGTCGGATGCAACGACTCGATAGCTAGAGCAGGCTTCCGAAAAAGGACTTCCAGCAGACCACCCGCTATTCAGAAAATTGATCATGAAAGAAGATTTGACTCTGGCATACTCTTTCGCTCTAGCAGAAAAGCACGCACTTTGGGACAAGGCTTGTTGATCCAGATTCAAGGACCGGAAAGAGTACCTGACATCACTCCTAACTATCCAAACCGGAAGCAACAGATGACCTATTCACATATTTGATGGTATCCGAATCAGCAATAAGCTATACCATCATACGAGAAGAGCTGGGGGCCCGACTACCTGTATTCCACAGTTTAAAAGCTATCATCGATGCTACCAAAAAATTCAAAAGTTAACTTTGGCGATAGTTGTTGCAACTCGAAATCTCAAGTTTTACCTTCAGTCGTACGCGGTCATCATCGTGACGCACTATTCCGCCCAATCCAGACAAGCAACGATAAAGGCGCATACACTAGTGATGCAAAGTTTTTTGACGAACACAACAACTCAGCTCAAAAGGCACGTCAAGGGCAGACGAACACTAGAAGGACACAATCAGAAGCAATTTTTGTCCTCGTCGCCCCAAAAGATTCTACATAAGAGCAACATGTACCGGCAGTTGAGCACCACCTCCTGCTGCGCGACATACGGCCCTAGCTGACCCTTGCTCCATAATTCAACTCTAGAGTGGTTCAATACCAGCAGTTGAGCATTTCCTGCTACGTGTAACAGGGCACCAGCTCCACGGCCCCCTACCACGCCTTCACGCCTAGCCTAGGCAACGCAACAAAGAGGCCCAATGTCGCTCCGGAGGCAGCCGAGCACACCTTAGCCGCACTTGCTCCCTCAATGGAGATTTCTGGCATTTGCATGTCGATGACGCATCCAACTATAAAGGCTTGGAAGGAGGTGTGGTCCTTGTCGCCCTAAACTGTTCAATGCTCGAGCAGGCGATCACCTTTGGCTTCAAAGCATCTAACATTGAAGCAGAGTACAAGGCCCTACTAGCAAGCCTTCGAATGACAAAAGACTTGGCAATGAAGAAGGTTGCAATTCATTCTGATTCCCAGTTAATCACCAACCAAACTACTAAGGAGTACGCGGTAAAACATCCAAGGATGGCACAATACCTAGAGAAGGTACGCAAGCAATTTGAGGCATTCCAGACCTACACTTTCACTCAAGTTTCGCGGGCAGACAACGCCCACACAAATGCGCTAGCCGGCTTAGGCTCCGCCTTCGACCATCAACTCAAACGCTTTATTCCGGTAGAGTATCTAGACAAGCCAAGCATAGAAGCGGAGCCAGCAGTCGAAGTGTCACAGGTTAGTACAACTCCAAATTGGCAAAATTCCACTACAGACTACCTGGTCAATGACACATTCCCCATGGAAAGATTAGAGTCTAGAAAGCTCCAAATAAGGGCAGCACGCTACTACATGTGGAATGGCATTCTCATCCGAATATCCTACACCGGACAACATCTCTGTTGCCCAACGCCTCCAGATGACTTGAAGGTTTTAAGCTCAATCCACGAAGGCATTTGTGGAAACCATTCCGGAGGTCGATCCGTAGCACATAATGCTCTTAATGCAGGCTACTACTAGCCTACCATGCACCAAGATGCTAAGGAGTTAGTACAAAAATGCGACCTCTACGACCGCTGCCAACGCTACAAGCCGGTACCAGCACTGCTTACCAGCGAGCTACACCCACATACGAGTCATTGACCATTCATGCAGTGGGCAATCGACCTGGTATGACCTATGCCGCCTATTACTAGGGGCAGAGGCATGATGATCATGGCAACAGACTACTTCACCAAATGGGTAGAAGCAGAGCCCATGACGACCACGACTCAGATGAACATAGAGCGCTTCATATGGAGGAACATCATTTGCTGATTTGGCATCCCTCAATTCATCGTCACCAACAACGGCCCGCAATTAGCGGGCGAAGATTTGGCAAAGTTCTTCCAAAAATATAGCATCAAGCAGCACATGTCCATGCCAAGATATCCTCAAGGCAATAGGCGAGCCGAAACATCCAACAAGATGATCCTCGACTGCCTCAAGAAATCCTTCTCCGACAAGAAGGGAAAATGGCCAGACGAATTCCCCAGATGCTTATGGGCATATCGCACCACCAAAGGACAAGCAACCGGTGAAGCTCTTTTCTCTTTGGCATTTAGTTCCAAAGCAATCATTCCTCCCAATGTCATCGTGCCAAGTATCAGCACTCTACTGCCAAGCATTGAGTGGAACAGAAAGGAGATGGCCACAAGCTTAGATCTGGCAGAGGATAAGCGCGAGCAGACCATCACCTGCATCACAGCCTACCAGCAGCAGCTCCTCTCCAGCTAAAACAAAAGGGCCAAGGTCCGGCAATTCTAGCCCGAAGATCTAGTTCTAAGAAAAGCCTTCATCATTGCCTGCAAATAAGGCTCCAAAAAGATGGATCATATCTGGGAAGGTCCGTACAAGATCAGCGGAGTAGGCGGCAAGAGTAATTACACCCTCGCCACCATGAAACGATAAAAAGATCAAAAAGCAGTGGAACGCCTACAATTTGAGGGAAGTACCATATGTGACCTCCCGCTACATCAAAAGCCCGAATACTCAAGCAGCTAGATGGGCACCACCTCACAAGCCGAGGACTATCCAGTTGTTATGCAATTCCTACCTTATAGCTAAGTTCTCGTTCGTTTCACTCGTTTTTCAATGAGGAATTCATAAGTAATCACAACTTGGCTTAGCTGCATGTTTACAACAACTGATCACTCCTGCACTTCAAAAGAAGACTGCACCCTTCTTAGGGACTCACAGCAGGAATTGCACCCCCCTCCCCCGAAGGACCAACCATGTTCTCCAATGCGAGAGGGTAAACTAATTCCCTGACACCCATATAGGTTTACTCTCCAAAGCGGGAGGATAAACTCTACACTCCGAATATCCAGACGTGGATGAGCCTGGCTGCCCTAGTATAACTAGATGCACGATGGCTTGCGCCAGGATTCCTAGAAGTAGCCACAATGGTCTTTTTCAAGGCTTAGCTAATTGAAGGATTTTGGGTCTCTTGGCCTAATCCGCTGGGAACCGGGCCTAGAGACGGAGGGGGCACATTACGTAGTACATCCGATGGACGGCTGCCCTGGAACCCTAAAGCTGCTACCTAGTGCACTAAGGTAGCCTACGGTTTCTGGAAGACTGCTTACGGCTTGCCCTTCGAGCAATAAAACCGTGCTAGACTTATACAACCGCACATTCTTGTGAAAGGTTAAACAAGCTAGCATGCATATACGAAGTTTTATCCACTGCCGACATGCTACGTAGTCGATAAGCTTCACCTCTGCCAAGAGCGGAATGACTTACATCAAGTTCTAAAGTGTTGTGATACTTGCTACGCAATCTACGGAATTGGAGAAAGCCAAGATTAACAGCTAGTGGTCACGCGGACTTGTCTGCTTCTGTAAGTAAGAACTCCGGCTGCCGACCCTATGGCTAACAACTTTGCAAAGTTCGACACCAACACCTACGGCTGCATAGGCTACGCGGCCTGTCTGCTTATAAAAAAGTAGCACGCCTGCCACTGGTCTATAAAGTCTAAAGGTTAGAGCATGAACAAAAGAAGCGAAGATGGAGAAAAGCGAAGGAAGCAAGTTTATTAAATTTTCTAGCAAAATTGATAAATAACTAGCAAAGACCGAATGAGTTCAAGCAAAGCAAAAAGTAATGAGGGAAACAAAGAAAATCCTAAAGACTACCTAGAAGACTACTCTTCAGCAGCTTGGACACTCCACGACTACTCGGTCGCCATACCTTCAACAACCACGACATTCTCATCAGCGGCACCATCCGGCGCTTCACCCCCGGCTGCTCCAGCTTGGGCACCAACATCTCTGACTACTTCACCAATGAAGGCCTCAAAAGTAAAGGTGAACAAGTCTTCCGGAGAAATAGAGAAGGTCTCGAAACCTCGAGCCCATATCCTTCTCACCCTTCAGCTGCTCATTCTCCTCGAGCAGACCAACACGGACGCGCAGCAGCTCATCGACTTCCTTCTTCAAACTTTCGTTGATCTTCAGTACACCTTGAAGTTCTAACACTTAGGGTTCAAGCCTATCAACGATTCTCTTGAAGTGGATCACTTGATTATAAACAACAATCAACTCTTCATCCTTTGCATAAGCGGTGAAACGAAGCTCAGAAACTGCAAATTCAAGATCTTGAATCTGAGGTATGTAACATCCAATCTCCTTCTCTGCACTTTCATACTTAACTTGGATCACGTCAAGCCTAGTCTTTAAGTCAACGATCTCTTGGCGAGCGGTCTAAAGCTGTAGAGAAATGGGGCCAGAAATATTAGACCCCTTCAAAGCAACGAGCTCATAATCCAACCTCTTAATCTCCTCAGTTGAGAAATAAGCTTCAGCTGCCATAGTCTTCGCCACCTCCTTGGCAGCCTTGCTATATCTGCATCATAACAAGCAGATCAGTCATTCTATATTGTGTCGTATGCTTCACAAAGGAACTTGGGCAAGCAAACCTTTCTAACACCATCAACAAACTTGGCACAAGCGTCCATGTCTTCAAGAAGATCTGGTTTCAAGAGCACACAAATCTCATCAGCCTCCCTAGAAGCAGACTTAGTAGATTTCTCACAGCTGCCCACGCAACCAGTCTCTTCCTTCCCAGTAGGCGAATCAGTCTCGGTAGCAGAGAAAGTGGGCCTTGACGCCACCTTAGCAACATAGTCCATCTTATTGCTCTTTATAATAGCAAGCTTCTCCAAAGGTGAACCAGACTTAGCTCTCAACGGACGTCTTGGTACAGACTTCAGCACTGGGGGCATGAAAAGACCTTTACGCTGAGCAATTCTATCAGCAATCGTACAAGCCATTCTCAACATGGCAGGCGCCACATGCTCAAATCTAGCAGCCTCATTTCTCTTCCTATTGGAAAAAGTCATGTCAATCACAGACCTCTCGGCAACAGGCAGACCCTCACAAGCAGCAGATGAAGTTTTCAGTTTTTCCCAACCGGCATCTCTTGAGCAGGCGGGAAGATCTCTTCTTTCCACCTTCATTCATAATAGGCTACACGACAGTGTTTAGACAAGCCAATGCATCCGCCTTGATCCTCTTTACCTCCTATCTCGGGAGCAACCTACTTTTCTCCCGACAAAGATGATTAAGCAGTTAACGCCATTCACGGTACTTAGCAGAGGAGCTCAACCCAGCATTCTAGCAGGCAGGAGGCCTGCATGCCCAACATTCCAGCAGCCCATAAAGCCTGCGACCTCCTCATTTCTCTCAATCGCCAGCTTGGCCCGTGCAGATCCAAAAGCCTAAAGGATATGAGCTATGCGGCTACCCTAGTACTGCGCCCCAGCGCCTCAGTTCGTGGCCCCAGCCGCTCAAGCTGCCCTTGGCTCTAGCCAAGCCAAGCAACCCAAGCAGTGGCTCTTGCCACAACACCTCCTCAGCCCATGCCGAGCCGACTCCTGGCCCCTGCCAGCCGACGTGCCGCATCACCCCAACGGTTGCCCCGTGACAACACTATCCAATAAGAAGACAAGAAAAATTAAATTTTTCTTACATCGGTGCGGCACGGAGAAGACGAAGAAATCAACGAAAGACGGTCCTTTGCACGGGCAAGATGTAAAAGATTGCTAGAGGAGGGGGAACAAATATCCTCTAAGCTTTCTCTCTCTTGTAGGGTAGAATAAATTGCTCTCCAAAGTTGATTTAATAACCCACTTAAGGTGGACGTAAATAGGCTTTGAGGGAAATTTATTTCCCTTTCCTAGAAAGACCTAATTTCCAATTAAAGAGGGAATCTACATCAAAATAGGAAACAAGCCTATGTTTCCTAAAGCAAGAAGATCTCTACACCTGCTGTCCTTTCCTGCGAGCAGCTACACAGGTGTGGGGGCATTTGTGGAGCCAAAAATAATCACAAGGCGACACGTGGATTTTTGGATATAAAAGGACAAAAATACCCTTGAGGCACACCGGGATTCCTACGCGCGAGCAGCAGGCAATCATCCCTCAACCAAGTCAAAAGTGCCCAAAATAAGTAACAATTCAAAACCTATTTCATCAAATCCTTTCTACAAAGTAATTCCCAAGACCTAATTTATTCCATATATTTTCTATTTCATTATTTAGCTAATCAATTAGCTAAATAATTTATTCATTCCATAATTCCTTAAACATTTCCCTTTAAAGTCATAATAATTGACTAATTAATGGATTAATTGACTAGTTAATCCCTTAATTGTCAATTAAGTCATCCATCTCATCCAAAAATTACAAGAAGGCCGACCATCCTCCATCCCAAAAAGAGTCAACCAAGCTTTTTACCTTTTCTACCACTTCTCCCCCTTTATTATGGTAATAATTAGCTAAGTTAATTAGGAAATCATTTTTTATTAATTAGCTAATTATTCCATAACTCCCAATTTGAAACAAATCAAGAACTTAGCCCACAAACCAAGCTAGGTGGCCGGTCCTCTCTCACCCAAAGAGGCCGGCCACTCCCCTATAAAAGCCCTCACATTTTCTCAAAACTCACTTCCAATTCTCTTGCAAAAACTCTCTAAAATTCTCCGAACACTTTTCCCTCAAAATTCTAACTTTGACATCGGAGGTTCTTCGGCCAAAGCCTCCCCCATTCATCATGGGCGAGTGAGGCTGTTGGCCTTGACCAAAGGTGTTATTTGTTTTGTAGGTGCAATTTTGTCCAAGATCAAGGAGGAAGAAATTTGCATCCAGAGTAACACAATACGAAAACGATACAAAAATAACGGATTTCAGGTCAAATATAACTAATCAGGTCGTTATTAGGTGCTCGTTAAGAACCTGTTAATAACGGGTTCTTAACAGGCATACACATAGGTAATACATCGGTAACCCATTTCGACCCATTAAGAAACAATTATTTTGTTAATTTTACAGTTTAATTACGAAAAAAAAACTATTGCAAAATACAATAGCTATAGTGTTTATATTGTATATTAAATATGTGTTGTTGTGTCATTTAATACTAAGGTCTAGTGATATTCTTCTTCACTTGTAAGTGAGAGGTCTTAAGTTCAATTCTCGTCAAAGACGAATTTGAACCACATTATTGTCAGACCATTGTGAGGCTAAGCCTACCCCCTCTCCCTTAGTGTAGATAATATTGTTTATGTTGCAGTCATATTTAGAATAGGAATGTGATTGTGTAAATCCTAGAGAATATGAGAATGTATTTTATATTCCTATTAGGAGTAGATTACCTATTAAATGTTGTAATCCTAAAGGGAAAGATTTTATCTATCCTATTACTATAAATAAAGGCACAATAAGGTGAATCAAACGCACCTCACAATACCGTCGGCCCCCTCTTTCTCTCTCTCTAAACCTTAGATCGTTCAATCAAATAGGCCTTCAACAGTTTGTTCAAAAAAAAAATTATTGTACTATCATTCTATAAAAGTTAAAAAAATTGTTTTATTTATTTATTTATTTTTATTATTCTATATTAAATATGTATTATTAAAACGTAACTTCCTTCATTTTGCAAATCGTTTGAACATTTGATATTTTATAATATACTAATGTTTTTTTTTATTATGCTCTTATTTTAGGTATGTAATACTTGAAAGGAATGTGACAATGTAGTACGTATATACTAATTTAGTATTATTTTTTTCATTTGATTATTTATGGGAGCTTTCATGAAAAATGCTTGGTCTAAGTTCATTTTAACAAATAACCATGTTATAACTTTATTTAATGAAAAAAAAAACTTAAATTTTAATACAGAGAACAAAAGAACTTAAATTTTAATGAAAATGACACAATTTTAATATTAAAAAAAAAAAAAAAACTAACCGCAGGATCCGCGCATCCATCACAAACACTGTTTATGAAACTGAATAGTAATGCACTGTGTATGAAACTTAACGGTAGTACATTATTTATGAACTGAACGATATTATACTATTTATGAAGCTGAACAGTACTATAATATTTATGAAATTGAATGATACTATACTATTTATTGGTCCAAATTCACAAATATGCCTAGTTCTTGGTTCACTTTCATAAATAGTGTCTAGTTATTGGGTCATGTTTCATAAATAGTGTATAGTAATTGGTACAGTTTCATAAATAGTGTCTAGTTATTGGTCCATTTTCATATATAGTGCCTAGTTCTTGGTCATGTTGCATAAATAGTGTCTAGTTCTTGGTCTAGTGTCATAAATAGTGTATAGTAGTTGGTTCAGTTTCATAAATAGTATATCTTTCTTATTACAATTTCACAAATAGTTTCTCTTTCTTGATCAAAATTTTTTATATTGAACTCTTTCAATTTTTTATATTTTCTAATCAAACAAATAACCAATTAGAACTGGGGGTTGAAAATTCATATGGTTCACAGCTAAAATTGTATTTTTCTTAGCATATTCCCATACAAATCAAACAAAAGATACTGTGAATTAAAAAATTGAACCTGGAATTCATAAGAAAAAACAATTTTCCTACATTTTCGCGATCCAAACAGAACTGTCGTGCCTGAAAGCATGTAGAACTGAGATCGAACCTAGAGAATATGTCATACAAATACAAGAAGTAGGTGAAAAATCGAATCTAACAAGGTCGATTAAGTGAAAACTTCATTAAACACTGAAAATTAAAGATGAAAAACTTCGACATTTCTGCAAATCATTTTCATGTGTTTTCTGGAGAACCAAACAACACTTTGCGATTGAAATTCCAGATCATTAATAGCCGATCCTTGAGTGAGGAGGAAGGACCGAGATGGAGCTGAAATCACAGACCATGTTGATCTTCAACTTCATTTGCTTGAATCAGCACGATTTTGAGGTCCGTTTGGAAGTTTGAAAATTGGAGATAACGGAGTTGAATTTCTAGGAGATTTGAAGAGAGATGGACCTTTGATTGGAAAAAGGCTACCGACTGATGGCTTGAAAAAAAACCTCTGCTAACGGAGTTGTTCTTCTCTGTAAGTGGAGGATCACGTATTTGACAGAGGTGCAGTGGCTTGCACGCGCTTTTTTTTTCTTTTTTTTCTCTTGTTCTTAGACCATCTCCAATGGTGAGCTAAAAGCCAAATTACCCCCTAAAATTTCCCCCCCAAACTCACTCCAACCCAAGGGAAAAATTTGGGTTAAATGCTAAATGCTAAACCAATGCCAGATTCCCTCCAGAAATCGGTGTGGGCTCCACCAAACCGAGTGAAAATATTTATCGGAATTTAAATTTTTTTTAGATTAAAATGTTCATAAAATTAATTTACGATAGTCTATATATTTATTTTAAAAAAAAATTAATTTAAGAAAAAAATAGCCTAAGTTTATTCTTTAATAATTCCGGGCTAAAATTTTAGGCTAGAACGGTTGGAGCAGAAAAACTGTTTTTGAGCTAAAAGCTAAATTTTCTAGGCTAAAATGTTTGGCTTTTAGCCTAACCTTTGGAGATGGTCTTATGTTATGTTAATTAACTCTATTAGTTCTCTCTAAGAATGCTTTTTTTTCTTCCAGAAAAGCCCCTTCTCCTGCCTTTCTTTTTTCTTTTTTTTTTGATGAAACCCCCTTCTGTCTTAAATCACTCCACATAATTTTTTTTTTTTTTTTAAAGTTGCGCCATATATTTTACAATGGAGAAAAAAAAACCCCTGGAAGCAAATACATAAGCTGGACAAAAGCACCAGCACACCAAACCAAACAAAAGCTGGGAAAAAAACGCTGTGCAATTGCACGCGCCTTTAGTTAGGTTTTTATGTTTTTTTTTTCTTGTTCTCCACATTAAATAAAGTTATAAAATAAATTTTTTTTTTATTAAAATTCAAAATTTTAAAATTATTTTCATTAATTTTTTATTATTTATTGGTTTAAAATATATTTCTTTAACGGATAAGGGATCAGGTCATATCACCCGTTAATATTAAAAGATCGATTTGGTGTCAGGTTATTTTACCCATTTATTCTAACAGGCTTTACAAGATACGACCCGTTGATATATCGAGTATGACACGAAAATAACACGAATACTAAAAACAGACACACGAATGGGAGATCTACCGTTGTCAGGGGCCTTGAGTTCAAATCAGGGGTAGGGTTGGTATATTAAAGAAAACGAAATAAATATAAAAATAATAAGAAAAACAAATCAGGATATGCTCTCTCAGATCCAGAATGAGAATCATAGGTGGGGACCACATATGTTACATTATTTCTGAGTTGGTTGGTGTGTTGGTGAGTGAGTGTTTGAATAAAAATTCGTTTTTGCTTCGATTAAAATAAATCAATGTACTTTTATATTAAACATTGCACAAGACGAAACCAAGTTGAAGCTATGCACTTCACCTTTTTTTTTTTTATTATTATTATTATAGATGAAGTGCCGATTTATTCTTGAAATTATTATTTTAATAAAAATTAAGTTCTTAAATTACCTTTTTAGTAAAATAAATCTTTAAAGTCATTAAAAATTGCTAATTTCATCCTTACTATTATATTCAAAGTTATTTTGTCTAATTTTTCGTGTACTTAAGTTATTTGAAACACTTTAAATGTAATACCGTCACTTTCTCGCCTATAAGCCCTTGCCATTTTATATAGGTTGTGAATCTAACATCTTATTTACCTATAAAGTTAACTCCATACATTTTTTTTTTATGAAAATTTATCAATCTACTATCTAATGTGTATCACATGCAAGTAACGTGACTTAAATTGACGAAAAATTGAATATAGTAACTTCGAATATAATATTAAATGTGTAATTGACAAATTTTTATATTTTTTGAAAAATAGTTTAAGATCTAATTTTCACTCATGTGATAATTCAAAAATTAAATTAGCAATTCATCATATTATTATTATTCTCTGTCAAAACTTTATGTTGTAATTTAATCGCAAATCAGCATGGCTTTAGCGAAAGAAGAAAAGGTTACAACTTACAGACTTTTAAGTGGATGTGAGCTCGAGCTCTCAAAGACACTTTTCTATCACCCATTGCCCACGTGGACAAAGTTGCTCGATTTGGATTCTATCAGGATCCAAATTGTAGAATTCCTCGGGATTCTTACATCTTAATCATTTATTATGCATCGTGCAATAAAAAATTATTCGATTTTTTTACTAAAATTAAACACAAATAATATTTGACGAAAACTGATCGCATGATGTATGATAAATGATTAGAATGTGTCCCTACAAAGTGGATTTGAAGAGAATCCTCTTCGTTTACATGAACATTTACTAAAACTTCTTTCGAAAAGGATCAACGTGATATTCTAAGAGTGACTTTTGCAAGAAAGATGTACATTACTAATACTGATTGTAGCAAGTTAAACGACTAATGGAACAAGTAAAGGTAATAGCTCAACATCTATTGTACAAGAAATTTTTAGTTGTGACAGGAACACGGATGGTACACCACATGTTTGTATATAAGTGGTGGAAAATTTAAAATTTTAAGTTATTAACCTTTTAACACACATATCCCACCATTTATATAAAGACACGTAATGTACCATCTCGTGTGATGATCACATTGAAAAATCTCTTCTATTGTACTAATAACGTCACTAAATTATGTCTTAGTACCTTTTGTTCATATTCCATTGGTTATTTCTTTTCTTACAAATTATATGTAAATAGCCTTTATTACATTACATGAAAATCAGAGATAAGATGACAACGCACGAAAATCTGCTGTAGTATGGTGTAACCTAAATTATCTAACCCTATGTTGTCTAATTATAAATTAAGAGGTAAATCATATACGATTATGTGATCTTGATTAGCAACTTAACATAAATAAATTACTAATACTGATTGTAGTAAGTTAAACGACTAATGGAACAAGTAAAGGTAATAGCTCAACTTCTATTGTACAAGAAATTTTTAGTTGTGACAGGAACACGGATGGTACACCACATGTTTGTATATAAGTGGTGGAAAATTTAAAATTTTAAGTTATTAACCTTTTAACACACATATCCCACCATTTATATAAAGACACGTAATGTACCATCTCGTGTGATGATCACATTGAAAAATCTCTTCTATTGTACTAATAACGTCACTAAATTATGTCTTAGTACCTTTTGTTCATATTCCATTAGTTATTTCTTTTCTTACAAATTATATGTAAATAGCCTTTATTACATTACATGAAAATCAGAGATAAGATGGTAACGCACGAAAATCTGCTGTAGTATGGTGTAACCTAAATTATCGAACCCTATGTTGTCTAATTATAAATTAAGAGGTAAATCATATACGATTATGTGATCTTGATTAGCAACTTAACATAAATAAATTACTAATACTGATTGTAGTAAGTTAAACGACTAATGGAACAAGTAAAGGTAATAGCTCAACTTCTATTGTACAAGAAATTTTTAGTTGTGACAGGAACACGGATGGTACACCACATGTTTGTATATAAGTGGTGGAAAATTTAAAATTTTAAGTTATTAACCTTTTAACACACATATCCCACCATTTATATAAAGACACGTAATGTACCATCTCGTGTGATGATCACATTGAAAAATCTCTTCTATTGTACTAATAACGTCACTAAATTATGTCTTAGTACCTTTTGTTCATATTCCATTGGTTATTTCTTTTCTTACAAATTATATGTAAATAGCCTTTATTACATTACATGAAAATCAGAGATAAGATGACAACGCACGAAAATCTGCTGTAGTATGGTTTAACCTAAATTATCAAACCCTATGTTGTCTAATTATAAATTAAGAGGTAAATCATATACGATTATGTGATCTTGATTAGCAACTTAACATAAATAATATACTATAATACTCTATCGCAAGTGGCACTTTACCACGAGAAAAACTTGTTTGGAACTTGGCTTGTCAATGAACTTCTCTGAGTAGCACTACAACCCACTCAAAACTAACCACGTAGCAAGTCTTAAATATATTTTTTTATCACTGTTTTAAAAATCCCCGCCTAGGCGTTAGGCGGTTGGCCACCGTCTCGATTAATGCCTAGGCGTTTGAAAATTAAGAAAGGGCGCCTAGACCTGTTGAGGAGCCCGCCTAGATCGCGTAGGCACCCGTCTAGCCCGCCTAGAACCACCTAGGTTACGATTCACTTAGACAGAAAATAGATAACTTTAATTTTGCATTTTTTTTTCTTTCAGTAAATTGTAAAAGACTTGTTGAATACTTAAATGAGCACACATTATATGCTTGTTCCCCATGTTTTCATTATGTTCCAATACTTCATAATATATATGTCATTCAATTTTGTAGTTTAAGATGAAATTATATATACTTTAAGTATAAATAGACACTTATTTACACGAAATATAATGGATTTACTTAAATCCGCCTAGTCCGCCTAGGCACTAGGCTCTAGCCTGCCGCCCAACTAGCGCCTAGCGTCTTTTAGAACCTTGTCTTTTATCATTCTTTTATATTTAAAATTTTCATAATTATTTTTTCTACTAATTAATATATATTAATCTAATGTTTTTTTCCTTATTTCCCCTTATTTTTTTCCTTCACAAATTCCCTCCACTTTGTTTTGCCTTAGGTCTTCAGTACTCTCTCCCACTTATTTCTCTCCCAATTTTGTTTCTTGCTTTCCTTCAAAAAAAAAATTCAACACCCACTCCAATTTTATCATGGAAAGCAACCAAGAATCTGTAAGTTTCTTTTCGTTCTTTATACAATAGTTGCTTTGATCATGTGAACTTAACATGAATAACCCACATATATAGGCATATTAGGGTTTTTTTTTTCTTAATTATATTTGGTAGAGATGTACTTTCTTGAAACTAGAAAGCTACTACGATCAAAATAAAGTGAAAGATAACAAATATGTTATGAAAAAATTAACTCGATAATCTGAAGTGTGCACTTTTGTATTTATAGAAATGAGAGAAACAATGGGAAAAAAGAAAGGTTTGTATTTGGAAAGATGAGAGAAACAGTGGGGGAAAGAAAGCAAAGAATTTTTTTTGAAGAAAAAGTGCAGAATTTCTTAAAAAGAAAGAACCACAACCAGGAGAGATAGTGAAGAAGAGAGATAAAACAAAGTGGAGGGGAATTTGGAAGAAAAATAAGAGGGAAGAAGGAAAAAAAAAGGAAACATTAGATTGATACATATGATATATTAATTAAATTTTTTTTTTGAAATGTCATATAAACTTGTACACATTTTTTAATTTGTCATATAAACTAAAATTTTAAGCAATTTGTCATACCAACTTTTAAAATCATTAATTTGTTACCTATCCCTAACTCCGTTAAGTTTTTCATCCAATATAAATCATGTGCCTCGCACATGACTTGTGTTTAGGATTATTTCGGTTATTTTATACCTTACTTCCCTTTTATAAAGTTAATTCTGGATATTCCAAATATGTAATAATACACAAATGGAAGTTTGCATTTTAGCATGTCACGAAGACATAATTTCATACGGGTTCTATATAGAGAAATAAGTTGACGTTTTGTGCCATAAATTGAGTTGTAGATGCATATGCGCTAAAAAAAAGTAAAAAATTTAAGTGTTTGTATTAAAGAAAAGTAAAAAACATGTGAAAAGATGTTAAAATGACCTAAATACCTCGAACACAAGTCATGTGCAAGACACACAACCTTTATTGGATGAAAAATTTAATGAAGTTAAAGTGAGATGACAAATTAATGATTTTCTAAAGTTGGTATGACAAATTGCTTAAAATTTTAGCTTATATGACAAATTGAAAATTATGAATAAGTTCATATGACATTTCAAAAATTTCCCTATATTAATTAGTAGAAAAATAATTATGAAAATTTTAAAATATAAAAAAATGATAAAAGATTATATTTAAGACTTGCCATGCGATGAATTTTGTGACGACCCGTCCCTAATTTTCCTATGTAATTTCTCCTCGATTATGTGAAATGACTATTATGCCCTTATCGGCAAATGATGTGTATGTGTTTATATCATTCTTACTTCGTTCACACTTCCGTATTTAATTTATACACGTCGTTACGAGTACAAGTGAGTTTTATTAGGAGGGAATCACTATTTCGGATAGTGTTAGATTTCCTTTTCTGTAGGAAATCCAAAAAGTGAGGCAAAAATCCTACCCTTGCTTTTCTTTAAAACCTACATGTGCCTTTCCTTTCACTCATCAACCAATCCCATCCTTTCCATCATCACAGCAACCAACCAAAATCAGAAAAAGATCTCACACTCCCTCTCTTCCTTTTCTTTCTCTTCTCTATTCTCTCTCTCCCGTGTTTCTCTCTTCTCTGTAACCAGGAAGAACGAACTCAAATCTTCACAGATCGAGCTCGAAAACCACTCCATTATACTCTTCTCATCCTCACGAACACAACCATACCCTTAGAATTCGAAATGGACGAGTTTTGACTCGTTAACTCGGAAGGTCCGAACTCGGTCAAGTTGAGTTTAACGTGTTTTTGAACGAGTTAGGGAGTTTTGAAGCTTGAGGGAGCTTCTACACAACTTCTAAAGGCTCATACAACAATTTGGAAGAAGTTTGGAGGTGAAATAACTCGGGTTCGACGAGTTAACTTTTGGCCGGATCTTTCGAGGCTTTTTCCGGCCACCTCCGTCCACTTTTTGGACCCCAAACATGTATAACGCGATTCTACTCTTCATAAGCTTCAAATCCATATAAAGTACGTCAAAAATGGTTGAGAAATTAAGGAGAATAGTGAATTTGAAATTTTTCCAGAAAACCGGCGAAAAATCGATTGCAGACGGCGGCACTGAAGACGGCGACGGCGAGGCTCACCGAGGAAGGAGACGGAATATTCCGTCAGAGTTGACGGAATATTCATGACGGCGTCAGGTAACGCCGTTAACATCTGCTAGCATTTAACGGAATATTCCGTGGAATATTCCTAACAGCCGTTAGGCCACGGTTAGGGTTTGGCCGAGCTTGGGGGCGCGTATGGCCGTGCCCTTGCCGGCGAGTGCGACGTCCAAATTTTTTTATTTTTTTTAAATTGGGGATGTCCGTGACGTCGAGTAGATCGATTTCATATATTTAAACCCTAGGTTTGAGCAAACTTTGGAGGTTTTATTTAGGTTTCCGTATATGTGCTTTAATTAATTATATTTTAGTTATTTCACATATAGGGGAAACGTATCCTGAGGACGTACGAGGCCAGGGTAGGCTCGGGGGCTACGACCCAGCGACGTATTTGTGAGTGGGCAGTTTGTTTTTATACCTATTCATATTATTGTTTCTATAATTGCGTAATTACTTTAGTTTTACGCTTAAATTGTCGATTATTCATAATTATGATAAATGTTGCTATATGGTTGGGATATTACTGTCATGACATTCATACATATTTGTACATGCTCATCTTGCTGTACCTCGGCGTTAGTACTCTGCCTAAAGCCAGGGCCAGTCCTTCACGTGTATGTTCACATCTGCACCGTTCGCTCGTCTTGGATCCAAGTTAAGTGCCAGTCTAGTCGGGTAGATTGCATTAGGCAATCCGATTTGTATGTGACCGTGTTTCTACACCAGTCTTCACGTGATCGTAGTACTAGAGCGTATTGATTACACCCAGTCCTGTCGGGTAGAGTTGCCTTAGGCGATTTCGACTCGTGTGTTAGCCTAGATGATGAGCAAACTGTTTATAATTGATTATCACATGCTTATAGTATTGTAGCATTTGATATATCACATATTGACATATTGCAGACTATATTCTTGTCATACGTAAATGCTTGCTTATATACTTATTATGTTTTGAAGAAACTATACTTGTTTTTACGGCGAAGGGTTAGTACTTTCGAAAACAAAGGTTTTATTATAAGCATTGTTTTGCTGACCCACTCAACCTTGTTTTTTGCCCCTCCAGGACCTAGATAGTTGTACTCTTGTGGCACTCGAGGAATTTCGACAGTTCTGACATTCGCTTCTTTATTAGACGTATGAACTTATCACAATTATGTAATAAGTGTACTTTAGTTCTTCGACTACTCTATTGTAGTCTTACTGTCTTAATGCTCTGAATATTTGTAGTGGGTTACTCCCACGATTGTGCACTCTATCACTACTTAGTATTTTTAGTTCTATTTAGTTTTAGTTTAAATTCACTTAGTTTTCACATCACATATCCTTATGGTTACGTCACCTCTCGGTGATGGCTAGCATGCTTCGCCCTTCCCAGGTCGAGGTGTGTCAGCTTGGTATCAGAGCATAGGTTTAGACAGTCATGCACTTCTTAGTGTGTTTTAACTCTTGTTTTCTTATGTCAGAACCATGCCACCTCGTAGAGAGCCACATACTTCAGCTGAGAATAATTTTCCGGACTTGGGGCAGTTTGGTGAGGCTATCGCCAATGCTATTCAGTCTGCACTCCGTCCTGCTCCAAGGAATACTTTGGATATCGTATCTGGCCTGAAGATTAATGAACTCTTTGGAAATGAGGGAGCAGAGAAATCAGAGATATGGCTCGATCATGTCGAGAAAACCTTTCGAATCATGGAACGACATGGAAATCTTCCAGCAGAGAGATAGGTCGATACGGCAACTTGGTTCCTTCGTTTAGGAGCAGAGACTTGGTGGGAACAGGAGAAGAAAGCATTGTCTGCTGAGGATGCTATGGATTGGGATGTCTTTAGGCATATATTTCGGACCAGATTTATTCCTCTAGGATATATAGATCGTAAGAAGAATGAGTTCACAGAGCTGAGGCAGGGTAAGATGTCAGCCACTGAGTACCATCAGAGGTTCACAAACCTATCTCGTTATTGCCCCGAGACTGCTGCTTATCCCCGATAGATGCTTCGTTTGTTTAAGAGGGGAACTTACAAGAAGTGGCATTCTATGGCAACCATTACTCCTTGTGCTACTTATCAAGAATTCTTCGAGATCTTACTTCGGGTTGAAGATTCAGAGAATGTTTCTGATGATGATGACGATGTTGGTGGCAGGAATGCCCAGAGAAACTATGACAGGGTCAATCATCGCTTGGTCCGAGGAGGACTCAGAACTTTAAGAGAGGCGAAAACAGCTCTGGATCGTCGAGCGAGGGTTCTACCTCTGGTACACCTCATAGAGGCGGCAAATCCACAGGCAACTCTCGTTTTCAGAGTCAAGGGAACTCTAGCAGCTCAGGTGCACAGCTTTGTCGCAGGTGTAACAATCGTCATTTTGGTGAGTGTAAAATAGGAGAAAGATGATGTTTCACTTGCGAACAGCAGGGACACATGGCCTATAATTGTCCTTAGGGTCAGAGGAATCAGCCTGCTAATCAACCACCTGCAATTCCCTTACAACAAGTCCCAGCATCTGGTACTTGTCAGCAGACAAGCTATGGTGGAGCTTTCCACTACCAGGGAGAAGTAGCTACGTACCAGGGAAGACCATACCAGTACACACTTGAGGTTCCCTACTATCAGGGAGGCTACTAACAGTATCAGGGAGATTATACTTCATATCAGGGTGGTGGAGCACAGATGTATACTGGAGGGCAGTATCAGAACCTAGGCGTAGCGTCTAGCAGTGGAGGTTCAGGCATGCAGGCAAATCTACCTCAACAGGGCCTAGGTAATCAGGGCCGAGGTAATCAGACTCAAGCAAACATGGGTCGTGGAGGCAGACAGCAGGTCCAGGGAAGAGTCGACAACATCACTCTACAAGATGCTCAGGCTAATCCGGACTTGATTATGGGTACGTTGAATGTTCTAGGCCATTTTGCTAAAGTTTTAATTGATTATGGTGCTACACATTCAATTATTTTCCATAAGTTTGCTCAAACGACTCAACCACATCCTACTTCACTCGGCTACGAGCTGGAATTCTCGATGCCTAGGGGTGAAATTTGTTATGTTAGCTGGGAATATCAAGGATGTCCTATCCTTATTAAAGATGTAGTCTTGTCGGCTAATCTTGTTCCTTTGGATATCGTTGATTTCGACATTATCTTGGGCATGAATTAGCTAGACTATAATCATGCCAAGTTGGATTGTTATGAGAAGGTGGTTACCTTTCATCGACCAGGCATGCCTACTGTCACATTTGTTGGTGAACGTAGTGGTCAAAGCATGGAGTTATCACTGCCATGAAGGCAAGGCGACTGTTGAGTAAAGGTTGTCAAGGCTACTTAGCTCATGTTGCGTTAATGGAAGAGACTACTGCATCTGTTGGGGACGTCGGAGTAGTCAGGTACTTTCTGGATATTTTTCCTGAAGATTTACCTGGTTTACCCCCAGATCGTGAGGTGGAGTTCACCATCGATCTACTTCCAGGTACTAATCCTATTTCTCTTACACCTTACCGTATGGCTCCTGCGAAGTTGAGGGAACTTAAAGCTCAGTTACAAGAGTTGGTTGATAAGGGTTTCATTCAACCAAGCATTTCCCCTTGGGGAGCTCCAGTTCTGTTTGTAAGGAAGAAAGACGAACTTTGAGGTTATGTATCGACTATAGGCAGTTGAACAGGGTGACGATTAAAAACCGTTATCCGTTACCTCGTATTGATGATCTATTTGATCAGCTTAAAGGTGCATGTGTCTTCTCTAAGATTGATCTGAGGTCGGGTTACTACCAGTTGAATATTAGGAACGACGACGTTCCGAAGACAGCTTTCAGAACTCGATATGGACATTACGAGTTTCTTGTGATGCCATTTGGGTTGACTAATGCACCAACAACATTCATGAACCTAATGAATCGAGTATTTCATCCATATCTCGATAGGTTCGTCATTGTTTTCATAGATGACATTTTGGTGTATTCAAAGAATGAAGTTGATCATGCCAGGCATCTGCGTTTGGTTCTAAAGACGATAAGGGCAAATCAGTTGTACGAAAAGTTCAGCAAATGTCAGTTTTGGTTGGATCATGTGTCATTCTTAGGGCACGTGATATCAGCTCAGGGTGTGCTTGTGGATCTTCAGAAGGTAGCAGCAGTGGAGAATTAGGAACAACCTAAGACAGTTACCGAAGTACGAAGCTTTCTTGGTCTTGCTGGTTATTATCGACGCTTCGTGAAAGGCTTTTCAACTATTGCACTACCCTTGACGAAGTTGACTAGAAAGGAAGTTCCATTTGTGTGGAGTGAGGAATGTGAACAGAGTTTCCAACGGTTGAGGTATCTTCTCACTCACGCACCGATCTTAGCACTTCCCGATGACAGTGGGAACTTTGAGATCTACAGTGATGCATCTCTGAATGGTCTTGGGTGTGTGTTAATGCAGCATGAGAAGGTGATTGCGTATGCTTCACGCTAGTTAAAGCCTCATGAGAAGAATTATCCGACTCACGATCTCGAGTTGGCAGCCATTATCTTTGCTTTGAAAATCTGAAGGCACTATCTTTATGGGGAAAAGTGTAAGATCTTCACTGATCATAAGAGCCTTAAGTATATCTTTACTCGGCCAGATCTTAATCTTCGGCAACGAAGGTGGGTAGAGTTACTCAGTGATTACGACTGTACCATTGAGTATCACCCAGGTCGTGCCAACTCTGTGGCTGATACTCTTAGTAGGAAGTCTCATGGTCGACTTAATGTTCTTTATGCAAGTCGTATTGCTCTGTTGACTGATCTAAGATCCACTGGAGTAGCTTTAAAAGAGGGTCGACATATAGCCCTAATTGCCAGTTTTCAGGTGAGACTTGTTCTGCTAGATCGTGTTCTCGCAGCACAAGCAAATGATACGGAATCTCAGGAGTTGATTCAGGCAATATCAAGGGGGAAAAAGAAAGACTTAAAGGTTAGAGATTCTGATGGCATGTTGATGCAAGGTGATCGGATGTATGTGCCAAATGTTGAGGAACTAAAGAAAGACATATTGGATGAAGCACATATTTCTGCTTATGCGATGCATCCCGGAAGTACCAAGATGTATCATACCATCCGACACTTCTACTACTGGCCAGGTATGAAAAGAGAGATTGCAAAGTATGTCAGTCGTTGTGCAATTTGTCAGCAGGTTAAAGTGGAAAAGAAGAAGCCTTATGGATTAAAGCAACCACTCCCGATACCCTAGTGGAAATGGGAATATGTTACGATGGATTTCATGTACAAGCTACCTCGTACACGAAATGGTTACGATGGTATCTGGGTAGTAGTTGATCGACTTACCATGTCAGCACACTTCATACCAGTTTGTGAGAATTACTCATTGAGTCAGTTGGCCGAACGGATCATCTCTGAAGTGGTTAAGTATAACGGAGTCCCAGTTAACATCATTTCTGACCGGGATCCCCGATTTACTTCGAAGTTCTCGGTAGCTTTTCAGGAAGCTTTGGGATCGAGATTACTCTACAGCACATCCTATCATCCTTAAACCGATGGGCAGTCAGAGAGAACTATCCAAACTCTGGAAGATATGTTGAGATCGTCGGTTCTACAGTTTGGCGACGCTTGGCATAAGCGCTTACCATTGGTAGAATTCGCCTACAACAATAGCTTCCAATCTAGTATTGGTATGACACCATTTAAAGCGTTGTATGGGAAACCATGTCGTACACCACTGTGTTGGTCCGAAGTTGGTGAACGAGTATGAAGGCAACCCAGGATCGGCAGAAAAGTATTGCAGACGGACATTCATCTGACAGAGTTTATGAGGTTGGTGATTGGGTGTTCTTGAAATTATCACCATGGAAAGGCGTTGTGTGATTTGGAAAGAAAGGAAAGCTCAGTCCTAGGTACATTGGACCGTATCAGATTATCGAGCGAGTTGGTGAAGTTGCTTATCGACTCGCTTTGCCGCCAGAGTTGGCGAGAGTCCATAATGTGTTTCACGTGTCAATGCTACAGAGATACGTTTCTTATCCGCCCCATGTGATCCCTCCGCTGGAGATCAATCCAGATTTGACCTATGATGAGGTTCCAGTGACTATCCTTGATTGGAAGGATAAAGTACTTAGGAACAAGACCGTGCGGATGGTGAAAGTTTTGTGGAGGAACCACTCAGTCGAGGAAGCTACTTGGGAGACAGAAGAGCGCATGCGAGATATGTACCCATGTTTATTCTATGGCTTTGATTTGTAGTCTATAATGAAATTTCAAGACAAATTTTTTTATAAGGGGGTATATTGTGACGACCTGTCCCTAATTTTCCTATGTAATTTCTCCTCGATTATGTGAAATGACTATTATGCCCTTATCAGCGAATGATGTGTATGCGTTTATATCATTCTTACTTCGTTCACACTTCCGTATTTAATTTATACAAGTCGTTACGGGTACACGTGAGTTTTATCAGGAGGGAATCACTATTTCGGATAGTGTTAGATTTCCTTTTCTGTAGGAAATCCAAAAAGTGAGGCAAAAACCCTACCCTTGCTTTTCTTTAAAACCTACCTGTGCCTTTCCTTTCACTCATCAACCAATCCCATCCTCTCCATCATCACAGTAACCAACCAAAAATCAAAAAAATATCTCACACTCCCTCTCTTCTATATTATCTCTCTCTCTCCTGTGTTTCTCTCTTCTCTGCAACTAGGAAAAACGAACTCAAATCTTCACATATCGAGCTCGAAAACTACTCCATTATACTCTTCTCATCCTCACGAACATAACCATACCCTTAGAAGTCGAAATGGACGAGTTTTGACTCGTTAACTTGGAAGGTCTAAACTCAGTCAAGTTGAGTTCGACGTGTTTTTAAACGAGTTAGGGAGTTTTGAAGCTTGAGGGAGCTTCTACACAACTTCTAAAGGCTCATACAACAATTTGGAAGAAGTTTGGAGGTGAAACAACTAGGGTTCGACGAGTTCACTTTTGACTGGATCTTTCGAGGCTTTTTTCGGCCACCTCCATCCACTTTTTGGACCCCAAACAGGTATAACGCGATTCTACTCTTCATAAGCTTCAAATCCATATAAAGTACGTCAAAAATGGTTGAGAAATGAAGGAGAATAATGAATTTGAAAATTTTTCAGAAAACCGGCGAAAAATCATTGCAGACGGCAGCGAAGGCGAGGCTCACCGGGGAAGGAGACGGAATATTCCGTCAGAGTTGACGGAATATTCATGACGGCGTCAGGTAACGCCGTTAACATCTGTTAGCATTTAATGGAATATTCCCTATGGCCGTTAGGCCACGGTTAGGGTTTGGCCAAGCGTGGGGGCGCGTATGGCCGTGCCCTTGCAAGGCGTGAAGGCGCGTGCGACGTCCAAAATTTGTTTTAAAAAAATTGGGGACGTCCGTGACGTCGAGTAGATCGATTTCATATATTTAAACCCTAGGTTTGAACAAACTTTGAAGGTTTTATTTAGGTTTCCGTGTATGTGCTTTAATTAATTATATTTTAGTTATTTCACATATAGGGGAACGTATCCCGAGGACGTACGAGGCCAGGCTAGGCTCGGGGGCTACGACCCAGCGACGTATTTGTGAGTGGGCAGTTTGTTTTTATACTTATTCATATTATAGTTTCTATAATTGCGTAATTACTTTAGTTTTATGCTTAAATTGTCGATTATTCATAATTGTGATATAGAATTGTGATAAATGCTGCTATATGGTTGGGATATTACTATCATGACATTCATACATATTTGTACATGCTCATCTTGCTGCACCCCGGTGTTAGTACTCTGCCCAGGGCCAGGGCCAGTCCTCCACGTGTATGTTCACATTCACATCGTTCGCTCGTCTTGGATCCAAGTTAGGTGTCAGTCATGTCGGGTAGATTGCATTAGGCAATCCGATTTGTATGTGACCGTGTTTCTACACCAGTCTTCACGTGATCGTAGTACTAGAGCGTATTGATTACACCCAGTCATGTTGGGTAGAGTTGCCTTAGGCGATTCCGACTCGTGTGTTAGCCTAGATGATGAGCAAACTGTTTATAATTGTTATCACATGATTATAGTACTGTAGCATTTGACATATCACATATTGGCATATTGCAGACTATATTCCTGTCATACGTAAATGCTTGCTTATACACTTATTATGTTTTGAAGAAACTATACTTGTTTTTACGGCGAGGGGTTAGTACTTTCGAAAACAAAGGTTTTATTATAAGCATTGTTTTGCTGACCCACTCAACCTTGTTTTTCGCCCCTCCAGGACCTAGATAGTTGTACTGTTGTGGCACTCGAGGAATTCCGGCAGTTCTGACATTCGCTTCTTTATTAGACGTATGAACTTATCACAATTATGTAATAAGTGTACTTTAGTTCTTCGACTACCCTATTGTAGTCTTACTGTCTTAATGCTCTGAATATTTGTAGTGGGTTACTCCCACGATTGCGCACTCTATCACTACTTAGTATTTTTTGTTCTATTTAGTTTTAGTTTAAATTCACTCACTTTTCACATCACATATCCTTATGGTTACATCACCTCTCGATGATGGCCAGCATGCTTCGACCTTTCCAGGTCGGGGTGTGTCAAATTTTGAGTTGATGGTAATGTTACTCAATGAAATCTAGTAACAAGCTAAGTCCCACACAAGTTTTTCTCTTTTACCACAGTGATGGAAATGTGTTGAGTCCTTACATAACACTGTGAGATCGAAACTCGTCGATGGCTAATCTAATATCTAATTTAACCAAATATATCTTTTGATAAAAAAAAAATTAAAAAAAAAAAAAAAAAAAAAAAAACTATCTTAATCATATTATTTAATTTTCCAAGTAGACTTCATGAGTGATCAAAACTTCAAAGTCAAACAATAAAATTACTTAAAATTGACAACTCCATAATTTTCAAGTTAGCTTAATAAATGGAATCAATTACGTGAAAAAATTACCCTACATCGATTTAAATTTTAATCACGCAAACAAAGAGATAAAGAATCAACACATCATAACGTGATTAAGGTTTATTTTTTCATCAACAGAAAGATCTATTGGTTAGTGCGAGGCCTATTAGGCCCATTGGTTTAAATCCCAAGAGCTGCATTCAGTTCACTCTAAGGCCTGACCAAACCAGACGACCAAATGACAAACACAATCCCAACAGTCATAGTACCAATAATTAGGTTCAAAATTCCTTGTCCAAACGCACCATAAAATAAGTAACGTCGTAATATTAGCTTATGCATCAGCCAACATGCGGCCCAACTGAACCTGGGACTTGGAGGTGAGGTGAGGTGCAGATGATCATCTTTGAGCTCCAATCCCTTAGCATCAACCCACACAACATTTGGGATTTCCATTCCCAATTGGGCATTCCTCACTTTCTCCATATACTTGTCTCCGGACAAAATAGCTACCTGTAACCAAAGTATTAGTATCGTTTTTTATCAACACAATCGAGAGTTTAAAATGAAAAAAATTATTGACAACGTATCATTAGTTACCATGTGAGGTTTAATGTGCGAGTTCAAAGTTGTAATTCACTACTTGTTACAATTCAAGGACAATAGCAGACCACCGTTCCGATTAGTCCCTAGGCATTTGAAAATTAAGAAAGTGCGTTTAGACCCGCTTAGGCTTCCGCCTAGCCTGCTTGAACACGCTTAGACACCCCTGGGTCGCAACTCTCACTTAAACTGAAAATCGATTTCTTTCATTTTGCATTTTATTTTTCAATAAAATGTAAATTGAGTACTTGGATGAATATTCATTATATACTTGTTCCCCATGTTTTCAACATGTTCTAATATTTAATAATCTATAGGTCATTTTATATTGCAATTCGTATACAATTGTGTGTGTTTTAAGTATAAATAGACACTTATTTACACAATATATAAAAAATTGACCACCTTACAAAAAGAGGAAGAACAAAATTGAAAAAGATGAAAAAAGACATCTCTTGAATGCTGCTTGCTACTTCCACCGAGGAGAATGAATAATTTCTATAAGTATTCAATTTGACAAGCAAACAAGAATTCCGTCACCATTGTCGAACAAAGAAGAAAACGTTAAACGATTTCATATTACGTTTATAGATTACATTGTGAATTACAACACTAAGAGTAACAGAAACTGTGACGGAAACTCGGTACTTATTAAACCATATCAACAATATTTCTAATGCTTTTCATGCAACGTTCAACTCAACGGAAGCAAAATAAAAGCAAAACGCATGCTTTAACATAACACAAAGCCACTTTTGTGGGACTCAATACATGATTAGTTTGAAGATGTGGACCAAGGACGAGTACTTTTGTCTAGGGTTTGGAAGGCTTCTTTCATGGTTGGTCTTTTTTGTGGACTAAAACTAGCACAACTAAACCCTAATTTCAAACAAGCCAGCAAGGCATCTTCTCTCCCCTCCACCTCAGCCCTCATCGCCACGTCAACCATTACTAAAATCTGAATTTTCTCTTCCGTCAGCGAACCGGGTGTCCATTGGGCAATCAACTCTCGTTCTGAAGGTATCCTTCCCATGAGAAGCTCAAGCAAGACCATACCAAATGAATACACATCCCACTTGGGGTTTGGCTTCAAGTTCTTTAGGGACTCCGGCGCTTGATAAGGCGACGATGCATTCCCCACGGATGGAATTGCCGCGGGGCTGCTGCCTATTGGGAGCGCGTCATGCGTACCTTCATGAGTGGCCGTGGATTTTAGGCTTCCGAAGTACCCCCGAGCTGACCCGCTAGCTTTATGACTAATCATGTTGCCTAACATCAGCTTATCAAGGCCGAACTCACTAATTATGGGCTCCATATCAGCATTTAAAAGGATGTTGCTAGGTTTGATGTTTCCGTGAACATGTTTCTTCTCATGGATGTAAGCCAGTCCCTTCGCAACCCCTCTTGCGATCTTCATCCGAGTTTGGAGAGGTAGATGGCACGGTGACAACCCTGCTCTTCCTACAAAATTTTCAAACATGTTTGAGATCAATGACACTTCTATACGAATTGACACACCGAAAACACAAGGGATAAGTAACACTAAGTAAGCAAAGTTCCACACCGGAACATATAACAATTGAACTATTGACTACAAATACATAAATTTTTCAGTGTGACCATAAGACGCGACTAATTGCCGCATTATCTACCTTGTATATGGTATGGTCCCTCTGGGCTCTACTCTTTGATTTCCATGAATCTTTGTATATCATGGTTCACTAATTTGGAAGTTGGAACTTGTGATTAAACAGAGTGTATGGTGATTAAGAAACTGACAACAGAGAATGATACAAATTTTTTAAATTTATTTTAATCAAAGATTAGCTAATAAAGCTAGAAAATGGACATTGGATTAACATAAAACGCTACAAAACAAGTTGATTAGTTTACGAAAACAGAGGTACAAGACAACAAAGAATCATGACAATTTATTTATATAAAATTGTTCTTATAAAACATTAAGTTGGCTTAATTTTCAATTAAACTTGGAAGGCAACTTGCTAGCTCCTAGCAAAACAATATATAATTTAACTAACATACGCCAAAATACAGAGAGGAAACAGAGCTTACTGTTGGTGGTAGTGGCAAGGCTGCCATTGGAGACATAGTCATAGATAACAAGCTTCTCATCGTCTCCCCAGTAAAACCCACGAACCCTAACCAGATTCGGATGTCTCACCTTCGCAATGGCACGCACTTGGCTCTCAAAATCCCTCATCTTCAAAACCCTACACTCTCCTATCCTCCTCACTGCAAGCTCAGTCTTGTTCTCCAGCACTGCCTTGTACACAATGCTTGGGCCGCTGGCTCCCAATATATAAGCTGATGCTTTCAGCAGTGTCTCGAGTTCCAGCTCCGGTTGGTCCCTGCCTTCTATGGTCACTAAGATGCCACTTTTCTGAGACTCCCCGTTCTGATTCTGCAGACAACCCATTTGTTCATTTTTATCATCATGGTCACTGTCTGAGCTTGTTGCCTCTGATGTTTCTTCCCCTTTGATTGTTAGGCATGACCATGCTGCGGATTTTGCTGCATTGTGTCAAACGTATTAAGTAGCAGTGTTCACAGAACTATCGAGAGTTCGAAAATACAGAACTACACACAATATTGATTTGGAGAAAAATTAAAGGAAATTTTTTGTGTAAAATGTACTAGATTGTATCCAAAATCGTATATTTCGATGTCAACCAAAATATCGACTGTCTGAAAATACATAAATGCGCAAAATATTGAAATGCACTAAACTGTATCTGATATCGTGAATATTGATGTGAGAGGAAGGGAAGTGATTTTCGCACTTTCTCTGCTCATGCTTTGTTTTTTTTTTCCTAGGCTTAATTTTCATAAATTAAAGGAGAAACCGAGAGTGAGACAATCACTACGCCTAACGAAAATATACAATATATCAAATATTGAGAGAAATCATATGAGAATTTTGAGTAAAATGTACTAAATTAAATTGTATCTATCTAATATCAATTCCAAAACTGAAAGTGCATACCTTTTTCATCTGGGTCTGGTTTTGTGACAATTTCTGGCTTCTTTTCCAGGTCTTTGGCACTACCACCTTTTGACTTGAGACTTTTTCTCTTCCTAACTTGGTAGACATAGAGAATCACCAATCCTAGTACAGCTATTCCGGCCAAGTCTCCGACGGCAATGCCGGCGATCGTGCCAGGTTTCAACCCGCTCTGCGACTGATTCCGATTCCCATTTGCTCCCCCAGAAGTGTTCGTTTCCGGGCCGGTATCAAACGTTCTGGGAATGGCAGCAATCGCCGGAGAAGAACTGGTACTACTTGTCATATTCGGCGGTGTGGACAGAGTAGAAGGAATGGGACAGAGGGTCTTCAATGGCTTCCCACAAAGCTCACTGTTTCCTGCAAACTGCTCTGTTTTCTGACCGAGCAGAGCCCGCGAGTCCGGTATTGGTCCGGTCAAATTGTTGAAGGAGAGATCAATAGTGGAGTTCTCCGAAACCCTTTTCGCGAAACCAACTGGAAATTTCCCAGAGATTTTGTTGTAGGAGAGGTTCAAGTAGCGCAGGTTTTCACCGCCGAAGTCGAGAGGCAGAGTCCCGTTGAGGAGGTTGGAGGAGAGATCCAAAACCTCAACGGACTTAAAACCAGTGGGTAGATTCCCAGAAAAGTAGTTACTCCTCAGAGAAATTACAGTGAGGTTTTGTAAAGAAGTGAGAGTTTCTGGGATTCTTCCGGCCAATGCATTGTCGGAGACGTTGAGAAACTGGAGGCCTTTGAGGCCGGAGACCAACTGATCCGGCAGGTCGCCGGAGATCACATTGCTGGAGAGAGAGAGGACCTGAAGCTCCGAGGCATTGAAGAGGGCGACAGGCAGAGACCCATTGAAGAAATTGTTGGAAAGATCGAGTCTTTGAAGGTGTTGGAGTGAACCCAGCTCGGGTGAGATTGAACCCAGCAGCTGGCTGTTGGGGAGGACTAAGCTGGTGACTCTGAACATGTCTGGGGTACCTGGGCTTCCCAGCTGGGTGCACGTGACGCCAGTCCAGGAACATGGGGTTTCGTCTTCGTAGTTCCAGGTGTCGAGGACTGAGAGCGGGTCGCTGAGGATTGAGTACTTGAAGGAAAGCAGAAGAACCCCATCTGAGTTGAGAGCAAATGTTGCAGGAAGAAGAAGAAGAAAAATGAAAGCAACCCTCCACCAGGTCATAATTGTTTCTTGAGCTGGGTGAAGATGAGATGCAGGGTTTACAGGTTCATGGGGTAGAAAAAGGTTTAGAGAGAGAGAGAGAGAGATGGTGACCAACTACAGATTGTTGTTTTGGTGAACAAATCTAAAGGGATTAATTAAGGAAACTGAGAAGTTGGGGGTTTGAGCAGAAGAGATGGTTTCTTTCTGCCAACTCTGAGTGAGAGTTTAGGTGGAGTTTAAGAAAATTGGAAATAATTAGGCTCCCTTGCTGCTGCTTTATTGATCCTGTTTGTTTCAATGAAGTGTGTTTCCTCTCAAAAAAAAAAAAAAATAATTAGGAAGGGAAAGGGGGGAGGGGGAATATTGTTTCTGGTAATTATAGGAGAGTGTAGGGCAGAGGACACGCAAGTGAGTTGGAGCCCATAACGTGTTTTGCAGAGGCGTTAAATTCTACCATCCGGTTTGGGCATTCACATGGAAATTTGATCCATCTGTACAGGCTTCCACTTTTTAACTAAGAAATCGAGAATAACTTGCATGAAATGAGAATGTTAAAGTTGTTGTATTCACAACCAATCAGGTCAGCATTTTTTGAAAAATTTAAACCACATAGTATCGTGTTATCGTACAAAATGTCACGGTGTTATCATAGTATCGTCTACTAAAGAAATACAATAACTACAAGCCTCTTTTCTCTCCTTAGACAGTTCTATTTAATTAAGTCCATTGTTCTGTTTAATTGTTTCAATACCAGAGATATAAAAAAATTATGCGCTATGAGGAGAAAAATTGTGTGCGGTTATCATATCCGGTTAATAAATCCTTCTTGTGGGAAACTGAGTTTATTGGGATTTCATTTTTTTCTCTTTCTTGACCCTTTTTCTTTGTCTAGTTGTATTATTTTTGCAGTGTAGACTACCCTTGCAGTCTGACCGGTGACTTGACCAAAAGCTTGTTGCACAATTTATGCGCACTACATAAAAATCCATGAGTGATCACAGGGCACAAGTTTAATATGACAGCTGCTCATTGAATTTTAAATTCTACTATTGAGGTCCGGTGTAAAACGAGAGAAAATCAGTTCTATCACCAAGTGTAACACTCATAAATCTCATCATGTGATGAGAGAGATGAACTCATGAACATAGACATTAAGCATATACAACGTGTGACATCTAATAATCTTTGGTAAAATTGATAGGAGGACAATTATTCACTATGAGAATGGACCTATATCACTGCTTTTTCTTAATTGGAGGGGATTGGTAGTAGCTAAGATTTAAAGATGAGACTTGAGCCACTGCAACAAACCTTTGTTCTCACCAGAAACGTAGCATCCCAATCCCAATAGCTACTCCACTGCTCCCAACTTTTCCCTTTATTGACTAATCTACTCCTCTCATTCTCCAACTTCCCTTTTAATAATAGGCTCACCTCACCTCATGTTTCCCCATTATTCTAATTATACATTGTTATTGGGAAAAGGTATATTTTGGGTACTTAATTCTAAATTAAACATAACAATGTGCTTAATCCTAAAAAATAAGGCCAGACTGATATGGTTTGTTGCTTTGTTGGGTCATATGACCTTGAAGCAAATCCTCTCTGGATCTATACATCCGAAGTTCAAGGATCAAATAATTCTGATATTTAAAATTTGATCTCACTGTCAAAAGCAGAGAATTTACTAAAAACTTTTAAAAGCTAGAATATTTTTTAACCGTAAGATCAAATTTTAAAAGCTAGAATTATTTTATCCTTGGCTTCAGATGTTACTCATATGACATCTAAACTTATGTTACTCGTATGCTCTTATCATATGTGTTTATATTAATTAAATAAATTATGGGGAAGGGCACAAGAGACTCAATGTATTTATTTATTAATTAAAGAGTTTCTTATAGGGATGTTGTTTAAGAGGGAATAGTTAGTCAAACAAGGTCAGAAGGTGGTTCCTCCAAGTCTTTATGAAGTATTTTAGTTTCTCAAACAAAACAAAAAACAATTGCATGTCATGCGTTAGAATAAGAGCATTCAATCTAAAATTAATTGATAATTAGTAGAATATATGCTTAACATGATGCACGAGCTTCAATAGAGGATTGTAAACGAACCGTGTAAAAAAAAAAAAGTATACATAATTCTCTAAAAGCAAAATTTCAAACATGAATTTTTATTTCAAGCTAATAGAATCTAGTTAGAGTTGTCTCGTGAAAAAATACTAACAGGCAAGATTGGTTGTTTCTTTCATGAACCCTAACCAAACTGAACATAAGTTTTCCTAAGTTTTAATTGTTTTGAGCCGACTTACAATCCTAGTTTTTGTTTTATATATACAAAAAATAGGCAAGCCGGGGATGCACCACTAAACACATAGAGCGTTATAGTGTTGAAGCGACTTAAGGAGCATACTCTATCAACCTAACAGAAAAACAAATATTCTCATAACTGTGAAAGCGCTTTCTAAATTTAGAACCACTAAACGCATTAGGGCTAACAAACATGGAACACAACGCGTTGGATGGTAATATGAATTTGTTGATAGGGTTGTGAGATGATTGAATGGTCTTAGTTCGTAAACAATCTCAGATGGCAACATATCATAACTGAAATAATAGATTGTTTATGCTTTTGCTGGCCCCAGACTTGCAGGACTCACTGCACCACTCAGAGGCAGTTGTCCTTCCTTCTCCCTATCAGAGTCAGATCCATGCATTGATCAATACACCGTGTGTAATGTACAAAAGTTAGTTGGACTATTGGAAGTTGATTGATCAAACTCGAGAGAGGTACACAAGAATATATGGGGCCATTGCAAATACTCTCAGGAGGGGACCCTAAAATTGTAATGCTTCCAAGACCCAAAACAAGATACGTTCAAGATGGTGTCAAATTTGATCCACCCAAACTGCTACTTGTTTCCCATTTTTGTTGTTTGCCTATTTATCTTAATATTTTTTTACTCACTATTCCATATCAATCCACGCGTACATAACTTTTAATACCTTGCAGAATAAGCCATCCATCCTTAAAATCGTTAAGATCGATTACGAAAATAAAATTTATACGCATATGTCCATCTGCAAGCAAGACAACTCGTTACATATATGAGGAAGTATTTTCGAGAAAGAACTCAGAATCCCTCACCAGAAAAAAGAGATGAAAAGAAAATGCCTAATAAAATGCTGATTGCCATTGCACTTTGTATTCCTTTTCCTCATATATATTCTTTGTCGAAAGAATGGTCAGAGAGAAGTTGTAGAGTGAATCTACCTTTAAACTATGAGTGTTCCACCTTATTCTCATTCACATTTCTCTTTAATTAAGGAAGCTTTCCTTTTGATTACTTTATGAGTTCAGATGTTGATACCTTTGACAGATCCAACAAATAGGGGAAACTTAAAATAAGACCATCAAGTTAATTAACCTGGTTTAGCTTAATCCAGTCTCATGTTTGGTACTAATCTCACCATAATCTCATGACCATGTGCCTTTTTTATTTCTAGTAAGAAAAAGTTGAGATACTTAATCCTACACGGTGAAACCAACGTAGAGCTGAGTGAGACTAAAATACATGAAATTTCATGTTGTGTAAAATTTTACAAATAGCATGATTGGACATCCTTACTCAAGTTTTTCTCTCTTTCTCAAGATATGGTTGCTGAGAATAAAAACATGGTAGATTAGGTTTCAAGATTTAGATTTTGACAGATTGAAAAAAAAGTTACATATTAAGCTCTACTAAGAAAAGCTGCACAGAGAATGCCATGCAATCCTTTTCAACCATGCGGGTAAGCATTAATCACTACTGTTCTTGGTGGGTGGGGGACTAAGGGTAAAACGGGCACTCAACTCGCCGGTCGAGGCAAGTTCATGCAGTTTGGGTAAGGTACATGGCGGGTCTAAGAATTCTAAACACAAAATGGGACAAGCGGGGCGGGTTCACGAAAATAGCGAGGCAAGGCAGTTCCAAAAATCCGTAGAAAAGGGGTCCGGCATGGACTGTTTTCACCGTTGATTTAGTCTCACCTCCACATTTGAATCCCACCCCCATCACACACTCTCTCTCTCTCTCTCTCTCTCTCTCTCTCTCTCTCTCTTTCAGTCTCAGACTCGCATCACATTTGCAGTGATGCAGCCAACTTCTTGTTGACTTCGTCAGTCATTTCTCTCGCTCCCAAGTCCCCACTCGATCGGGCTACTTCCTCCGTCCCTGTCTCACCTAATCCCAAATTGAGGTCTTTCTCTCGACTCCGACCACCACCATCATCTCCTCTCAATTCGAGGTCCCTCCCACCATCTTTGTCTCTATCCTAACTTAAAGTAATTTACTAACTTTTAAGGTATGCTAAACAATCTATCTTCAGTTTTAAGGATTTAGGATTGAAGAAAAAAAATTAGGGGTTTCTAGATTTAGGGATTAAGGTTTTTTTTGATTCAGGTATTTAGTGAATTTCTAGGAACCCCATTTTTCATTTCCCTCTTTCTCGACTCTGGCGATCTTCAATCATTTATGACGATCTCTCCCAATAAGCATAGGTGTATCATATCTCTTCTATTACGAAAACCACTGGGCCGCGAAGCTTATCCGAGAGAGGAAAGAGCCGCTAAATCAAGTTCTTGTTTAGGTGAAGGAAGTATAACTGCTTTACCAATAGTTAAGACCCAACCAGAAGATGTTTCGGCTTATATTTCTACTAATATAATTTCCATTACAAATGGACAAATATTCTTATCTGCCGATTTATTCAATTCTGGAATCAGATCGGCCATTAATGTGGGTATTTCGGTTTGAAGGGTAGGATCCCCAACTCAAATTAAAGCCATAAACCAAGTAGCTGGCAGATGGATTTTGGACAGCGAGATGTTCTCGATGCCTGAACCTTTATCTAAGGTTCGTTTGTTGAAACTCGATGTGATGGTTTTGTTATTCAATTTTTAGGAAATTATACTGCCACTCGTTTTTCATAATTAACAACAATCTGACCGTTAGATCCTCTTGCACTTTTGTCAGCGTGATATTTACTGATTGCCCGACCTTTGAGAACTTGCGGAGCAAAAAACTTTATTTGTATCTTCTGGATTGAAGAATCTAGTGTTGTTGACCCTAGTGGGGCTACTTTGATTGACGATTGACTTTTTAGTCAACGTAGCCTGGATTATTCTGGTGTCTCATAATTTATTGGATTCTAAAATACAACTTGTGTATTTTCATAGGCGTTGATCGTGTCTGAGTACTTTGTTCTTTGTGCTAGTTCATAGTAGTTTGGAAGGGCTAGTATGTATGTAAAGTTTGCAAATTGAAAGAGGCTCTTGTTGGATCCAATCCAGAAGAAGTCGGTATGGATTTTGATCTCGATTGGTCTACTGGTGCAACATTCGCTTAGTCAACTTATGGTAGTGCTACTGATGTCGGTGCTGGACTCGGAAAAGCTGTTGGACCAAGTTAATTGACATGATCTACCCCTCCAAATGGAATTGGTAGGAATGTTCGTTCAATGGAATCAATGAGCCACTCCAACTACGACAACTAGTAGAGGACCATTACGTTGGAATACTTCTTTATCGTTTCATGTGTAGATATGAATTTCTTAGAGTACTTCCTTTCTTTCTGATTCCATGGAGCGAGTCTTGAATCCTACTTCCTATATTTATGTATCATTTCTATCTGATTCCATGACTGCGTTTGGAATGCGGAACATTGTACTTTGTGTTAGCCTACTGGCTCTACTATTTTATTATATATGAAAGAGATGATTGAATGCATGTGTGGATTCAATTAAGTTTTGTGATTCGGGTTCTCTTTTATATGCAAAGGATTTGTGAAATGTTTTATAGATGAGATGGACTGACTTTATTAAATCACATATGTCGTATTATTGTCTCTCACGAGTTTCGCATCTTATTCAAGTTTTTGTTTTGCTCAGTGCACCATTCTCCCGGCGTGGGACAATTTCTTGCAGAGTACATTTAGGGGTCAGAGCAAGTCCACCCATGGAGCCCTCCCCCCTGGCAATCCACTATTCAATCCACCTTATTGAACAGTAACTGCCTTTAATGAATAGTAACTGTCATTAATGAACAGTAATTGACATTTGCATCTCCACCCTTGGAGCCCTTCCCCCTGGCAATAGACAATAATATTAATATTTTGTTTCTCACCCAATCCATAAAATATTATTATTTTTCTAACTCTCTCTCTTCTCTTCTCTCTCTCTCTCTCTCTCTCTCTCTCTCTCTCTCTCGCCTGACACACCTCTTCTCCCTCGGGCCACAGGCCCGTCGATTCCCCACCCCCCCGCTGCTCGACCTCCCACCCGCCCTCCGGCTCTCCATGGCTGGAGCTCTCCCCACCGGCCCTCGGGCCCTTTGATCTCCCTCGTCCCCCGAGCAAGTCCCACGGCTGGAGTTGCTCTTAGAGAAGAGGATTTCAAGTGATTTAGCTGGTATGGGCAGTGCACTCAAGAGAGTAGGGTTGCCTACTTTTATTGTAATATTATTTCCACTGAACGTCTGAGCTATATTGTGTATGATTGTAACGTTGACACATGTCAGTTTTAGGTGTATCTTGAGATCGGAGCGTGACAGGAGAATTTGGAGGGCACCGGATTTCTTTACAGGAGAAGAAAAGTGATTAGGTGTGGTTACTTTGATTAATGGAGTCGACCCTCTCATTAATATTATGCTGTGGAAAGTACTTGGTACTGAACCAAATTATAACCATTGTTAACCAAATAATATTATATGGGTAATTGTACAGTTAACCACTTTTGTTTCTGCTAATAAATTGGTATAAAAACAGCCATTATTCGTCGGGACTTGTTTGTCCTGAATATGTTGGGAGAGATTAAAGAATCAAGATTTTCATAGGACCAAAAATTAGACTCAAATCAGTGTGAGCATTTGTTTTGAAGTGACACGAGAGTTTGGACATTTCTTATGAGGACAAAACTTCTTTTGAGTGAATAAAAAGGTCAGCATTTCAAGTGCATTGGGGTTGCATGTGTGTCATGTGTCTTGTCCAAATAAAACTTTCCCGTGATTCAGTTAATTTTATAGTTTAAGCGATATTAGAGGACGAGGAAATTAAAAGCATGAATAAATTCTTAATTATTTAAGTTCTTTGATAATTACTTGGCCTAGAAAGTTTGAGTTTTTAAAGAATGAGTCAACAATATATATCAAGTTAACATGTCTCTATTACATGTTGTTCAATCATGGACATAGAGAGACGCGTCCAAAGTGCAAAATAACTGAAACTATGTGAGGATGAGAATATTACACATGTATGTATGTGTAATATTCCAACTCATTTATGCAAGGATATTTGCAGATGGAGTTTTTCCCTTTCCTTTAAGCGAACCCCCAATAAATCAATCACATTTGGTACAAAGTTAGAAACTCATGATTGCCAGAAATCCATGCTCAACCTGCAGGCTCCTTAAATCTTAATATTATATATGCTCATGTTTCCTCATTACAACTCCAGCGTTATCTTTTATTATCATTCATGGCCATTTTTGTTATAATGCAAACTTCAAAGTTGCACTGACTTCATTTTCATTTTACTTCACAGGATAATGTAAGAAAATTACAAGGGTAACGTGGATCGTATATATAAGTATCTTATATTTCGGGTACATATGACGTATCAACTGAATAACTATATTTCATTTGTTTAGTTTTTGATTCTTTGAACCAAATAAAGTCGGTTTAGAACACAAAACCAAAGTGTTATGATGGACGAAAACCTTGTTTACTTGAGTTTGCTTTTCTCTAAACCAAGGTGTTTGTTCTTTAAACAGACCTTGTTTTAGCTTGATTTTCTTCAGCTTTGATCTGATTTATTGACATAATTGATTGCTTTAGGGTGTAAAATCGTCATTTAGAACTTAATGTTTAGTATGCTGGTCTCAAATTGGTAAACGAAGCTCTAAAGGGATATATGCACCCTAAATATTCAGTCAAGTCGATAAACATGAATCGCCCATAGCCTTGAACATAATTTCTTCTGTAATTATTGAGCTGAGCAATCCATCAACCTGGTTCGACATTTTCAACTTTTGGGCTCTTCTGCCCAAAGTTTTCGAAATTAGGATGTCAAATATTTATGGCCCAAACAAATGCCCTCTCAAGCCCAACAGAAAAGCCCATGACCATTGATAGCCTCACTAGCCAGTAGCTCCCCAATCCAAAAGGCTACCAGGTCACCAGCGGAGCTAAAGTCACTTCCTCTCCCACTCTCTCTTTCTACTAACCGTTTAAGCATGCAAACTCTACTATCGCCTAAGGCACGCGCCGGCTTCTTCACGGCGGCGCCACCTCCAGCTGTCACGACTCGGCCCATAGCTTATCACCTTCCTCTTCGGTCAATCTCCGACCGCCACGTGCCCAGCCTCCCTCTCTCTACTGCTTCTTCTTCGTTTTCTTCTCCGTCTCTTTCCTCGTACGCTGCTCCCACCCACAGAGGATCAAAGCTCTCCTTCAGCACCGTAAGGGCTTCTTCCACTCCAATTTCTGAGACCTTCACCTCCCCAAACGACGAAACCGAAAAGGCCAAGCTCCTTCAGGTTCTCCTTCAACTTTGCCCAATTTATTCTATTTTCTGTTTGGTTACCGGGAAAATGTAGGAAAATGTAAGAGCATGAATGAACGTACAGAAATTGATACTGAATTGTCCCCAATTCGGATCCATAGAATTTGAAATTTTGAATTTTGCATTGCATTGTTGATGATTTGATTGAAAAGTGAAGCTTTGGGTGGTTTGTACTGTGTAGGTAGCTAAAAGGTTAGAGAGCACAGCGAGGTATTTCAAGAGGTTGGGTAGTTTAGGTTTTTGGGGGCAGCTGGTGAGCACTGTTGTGGCGGCAGTGATTCTTTCGTTTTCCGTTGTTATCACCGGCAAGGTTTCGTCACCGCCTACTTTTTATGCCACTGCCGGTGGGATTGTGGCGGGTTTCATCTCCGTATTTTGGTCATTTGGGTACATTCGCCTCTCGGATAAGCTTCGAAGAACTGCAAGTGACCCTGCAAAGGTATTGTGAAATTTTGAATTTTGGAAAAGCTAATGTGTTTGTGATTGAATTGTACGTGCTTCTTGAAATTGATTCCATATAAGCGATTTTACTGTCTTGGGACAAATGATGCTGCCTGGACTTTGTGCTTGATGTGAAGTTCCATGGGATGTTGATATGCTCAACTTTTAACACAATGCTTGACTGATTCCAACGAGTGTTTTCGTCTATCCCATTATCCCATATCAAATCAGTTATCTACTCTGCGATGGTAAATTACGGGGAAATGTTAGGCCGAACTTATATCAGAAGTGTTTCATTCACCAGGATAAGATAACAATGCTGTTTTCTGTCAGTCACCCAAAGAAATTTTACTTCCAGTTGCATTTCAATGAATTGGAATCCTTGTAAGTTGTAACTATAATTGCCTGTGAGCACTTAATCTGTTTTCGTTCTTCTTTATCTTCTTCCACCATTAGCATCCCTTTTTTGGGCATCTTATTGAAATTAGCTTATATTCTACTCAAATGCTTTGAAAGATGTGTTCGCATATGATAATTATCTGCAATTTTCCTCCAGTGGCACCGTTTATTTTACCTATTACATCTGTGTTTCACTGCTTATAATATACAGGCTCCTCCACGTGCTGATGTTATAAAAAGCTTAAAGAATGGCATCATTCTGAACCTTTTGGGTATGGGTGCTGCTGTTCTTGGCATGCAAGCAACGGTGGGACTGTTGGTTGCTAAAGCTCTTACTACCTCTGCAAATCCGTATCAGGGTCTCACTCCTGGTTACAGTCCTGTTCTTGCCTTGGATGTATTCTTGGTTCAGGTGTGTTCATATATCTCACTTTAGTTTCAGAACTCTGTAGATTACAGTTTTCTTTGACTTCGGTATAATCCAATGTTCTCATACAAGTTTGGGCATGATATCTAAAAAAGAATCTTTCATTGGGAGAAGACTGTCATTACAATTCACCTGTTGGGCGTTTCTGTTGCAGGCATCGGCAAACACCATCCTTTCTCACTTCTTGGGACTTGTCTTCTCGCTAGAGCTGTTGCGCTCAGTGACATTGCCACCTGCAGAGGGCATTCCCATTCCGAAATTCGCATAAGTTTCACCTCTACGGTTGGTGGGATCATGTTGAAGATGCTTTGAAGCCGCAGTTTTGGAAGTTTTTTCTCACCTCTGTTATGTTACAGGACAAACGCGTCTCTATTATTTTCGTAGGTTTTGCTGCCTCTTTCAATTGCGTGTTGTTTGATTACGAGAATTATGGTAGGGCATCGGGTGTTAGCACTGAATACAAATAAAATGATACCGCACGGTCACCATTCAGTCCAAAGCATCGCTCGTAGCAAGTGCCACAAGTTTTGCAATTTCTGCGACGAAAATAATGAAACATATAGGTTGGCAAGGCAAGCAAAAACATTCTATATTTCATTGGAAGGATTAAGTTTCTCTCTTTCATCCCATAGAGGTGAACGCGTAAAGTTTTAACCACCAAGATCGAATGATCCAATAACTATTTGCCGAAAACAATGTAGACGCTCACGGGATCCACCCAAATTTTGTCAACTATGCCGTTCCACTGTCAATATGTATAGCCGCAGCATGCCAACAGAAAGATGACCCGAGTAGGCTACTCGGAATGTTCCAAACCATCTATAAAAGGCTGTATCACACTTTTCGTCGCTCCATAATACCCTGCATCGTATATACACGTGTTTTAGTAAAAATCAGGAGCAACTAATAGAATCGAACACAGGTAACATCTGGATTCAGATTATTTTAGTACAGCGCAAAAATCAGAAAACAGAAAACTTTAGAGAGATGGATAATGCCATACGAAATTAGGCTAATCGGCATAGGAAAACCTAAGTTGTTTAGATCCTGGTGTATATTAGATAATGCAATATGTAGGAAATTACATTCATTAAATTTAAATGAACTGATTTTGTTGCCACCAAATACGTTTTAAAGGCAATATCATATGAATAACACAGATTTCATTATAGGTATCCACAGACTATCAACACAAAATTTATAGTAAATGTATTTCACACACAAATGCATGTCATACAATCAATACCACAGGTAAAAAATCATCTCAGTTTTCTCGAACAATAGAGATTTCTTGCTTTCTACATCAATACCATAGGTAAGAAGCTTTCTCGTACAGCGGAGATTTCATACTTCCAAAATGAGTTTCACTTTATTCATCAAAGTGAAAACAAACTAAAACAATAATACTCTGTTTGAAACTACGTACAGTTTACTAATTGCCCAAAACTAATCCAAGTGAAAACATGGTATCTAAAATAATTCTTTCGTGCGATAGAGTTTTCTTTTTTAGATAGACAGGTACAATTTTTTATTTTAGAAAGATTTACAAAAGGATATAGAGCCAGAATGACAATGAGAGAAAAGGAAGTATTGTTTAATCTTCACCGGAGAAAAAAGGGGTAATTTAAATGTCTTAAAGGTGTAAATAAATGTAACAAATTGTTTTGGAGTAAAGGTTTCCCCAGGCAATGGCCCAAGGAATGTCTGGGTTCTGCCCTTGTGTCTATTCAGACTTTCATTAGACAAAATTTTCAATCAAAACAATACAGTTTATAAAAACAGACTCCACAACATAAGACATGTATTCGTTCAATCATCGCATCTATATAAGACACCCATTCATTCGACACAAACCCATACCCAGAAATCAATTATACATACCCACTCCACCCATTGTAAAGATCATCCCCCATTCCTCTCTAACAACTTAAAGTTATGTCCTTCCGAGTTGGGAGGAACATCCAAAGAGTCAAAGGCAGAGAGCACACTACTACACTCCTTTTCTTTACTAGTATGTTTCGCTTATAATTTCCTACCAAAGACCATAACAGTAAACTTGGTTACGCGATATTATAGCTTCATTTCTCAATACAAATAATGAACATCCTAAAGCATAATGAAGCAAGAGATTTTCACACTTCAATAGTTCACAAGATGCTTTAACTGAAAACACTAATCACATCCTTCAAATCCACTGTGCACATAGATTCAGCAAACCAGCATATATAACAAATATGGCCTGAATTAATTCCACCAGTGCCTTGATAGTCTAGCTGTAAGGGATGGGGAAGAAGAAAGCGAAAATTGTCACACTTACCTACTGTAGCTTCTTCTCCTTGTTTGACCGCAATGGAATTTTCTTTAGGATGCTATCATCAATTTTCCTGTACTGTGCTTGTATTACTCTGTTTGCTACATGCAGCTTATCATCAATGTGGTCCTGATACTTATCATACAACACGGGCACTGAAAGACTTAGGAGAACCCCTGCATAAGAGTTAAAGAAATGTCCATGCATAAATATCGTAAATCTTTCAAGAACATGCACCCAAACTTAAATAGATACAATGTGCAGTAAAGGGCTTACCAATGTAGACAAGAGTAAGGAAGTTGAAGAAACTTCCGATGTAAGAAGCTAGCCACAAGCAGAAAGCGACCTGCAGAAGCAGATCAAAACTTCCAATTAGTTATATTAATAAAGTCCTGTTCTATGTATTCTACAAAACCTATTCACCTCATTCAAACCATAAACCTAGAATGAAGCAACTACACCTTACCTGAAGGAACAGTTTCCAATTTCTCCCAATAGCAATGTCTCGTGCAATAGACAGTCCACGACTAATCCCAGCATGCAGTGCGTCAGCAGCCTTCACTACATTGGCCTCTGAGATTTCCATATCGGGGAGAGGAGGCAAAGGTCTGAATGACCGCATACGCCCTTTTTCATTAGAATCACCTCAAAACTAAAACCAATGTGCCAAACTGTATAATCATCACCAATCTTTCCCAGAAACATCAATTCTATTCTCCCAACCGATCTTGTGTTCTTACTTCTTAGTTACTTTGTTTGCAACGTATTTGGGGAAGAAAAGTTCAATGATCAAATATAACATTTTCCAAGTAAATGTACTTCTAATCGAAGCTAAAAGAACCCGGAAATTCTCGGTGGGATAACAAGATCAGTAAAAAGCATACAAGAAACGCAGCGAAAAATTGCCAAGAATTAGAGGGTTACCTGTTGAGAAGAGAAGCCGATTTGGCCCAGAGGAAGAGGATGACTACAAGTAGCAGTAGAACATTAGCCACAAAGGACAAGAGATTGTAGCCGGCTCGCTCAAACAGCAACCACGACGCCGTCGTAGAGGTCAGCAGTAAAACTCCTCCACTCCATTTCTTCCACAGCAGCACATCAGCAACTACCATTAAACCCCAAAATTAACAAAATTAATTACAAAATTAAGATCAAGAACAATGTACTGATTATTCCATAATTCAAATCTACCGAATGTTAAAAACGAGATTATTGTTTAGCCGTCGACAATGGAGGTAGAATCGATCCATACCAAATCGGAATCGCAAATGATTCTATGGAATTACAAATCAATCTGTGTAAAGTATTGTGTGTGTGCATGCGTGTGTATATTATATATATATATATATATATATATATATATATATACATATATATATATATGTGTGTGTGTGTGAGAGAGAGAGAGAGAGAGGGTACCATGGCCACCTCCGAGAGCTTGATGAACGGAAATGCGACGAGGAGGCATAGATTCTCCCATGGAGATTTAGGGTTTCAGAGAGAAGAGAGATGTAATTTGATAGGGAGGGAGAGGGAAATTACAAAATGAAATCAAATATTGACAAGAAGACGAAATGGCAATGACTCCCTTAATCTTTTTTGTACTGTAATTAACTCGTACGAAGACAAAAGGCCAAAATTGCCAATCTGGGTCTCTCTCTGTATTTTATTACCTGCCCTCCCATAAAATAATGCACTTAATTTAAGGCTCACTTTTTCGTAGGAAAAGGCTTCGCTGCTGAAGCGGGTTCTACTTACACCTAATTTCGAGTGGACATGTATCCAAATTTAATTAAAAAAATTAAAATTTGAACACATATTATGCAGTAATTGGGTGTAAGCAAGACCTGCTGCTGAATTTGCAGCAGCCAAGTCCTGTTCTTTTTCGTATACACCTAGAACTCGAATTTATTTTTAAATAAAATATCGCCACTTTGTACTTAAAATTCAATATTCACTTTATTTCCTTAATATTCTCGAAAAAAAAATGCTAAAGTGGAAGGAATTTTGCTAATGTCATTGTTCACCTGTCATAAGGGAGGGAGAAGGGTATAATGATCAAATCAGTAAGTTGCCTTCCTTCTTGTAAGGACCCACATATTTGAAAACAAGAGTAAATTGTAGCAATGGTCCTTCAATTTTAATCAAATTGGAGCAATGGTCCCTCAACTCATCAAAATGTGTAGCTATGGTCATTTTCGTCAGAATTTTATCAAAATGAGTTATGTTGGAATGACCATTGCTACAATTGGGTTAAAGTTGAGTGATTATGTAACGACCTGTTTTGAAATTTATGTTTTAATTAGTTAAAATTACGAAAATACCCCTAATGACGAAAATGTTGACTTGCGTTGACTTTCATCTGTTAACATTTAGATTTTTTTCTCTTATTTTATTCCCATAGCCCTCGTCGATACGGACGTGCTGGCATGAACATAATTGAATTCGGAACCAAAATGAAGCTTCTACGAATTTTTGAATGGTAAGGGTATTTTGGTAATTTCACAAGTGAAAATATTTCTCCACTTTGGGCCTCTCCATGGGTGACACATGGCACACTCCCACCCCATTTATGGGATGTTTTCTCCCCACTCCTGTGATTTCTCTCTCTAGAACTCTCTATCTTCCCCCCCTCATCTCTACACTTTCCTTACCTCTCCGAGAACCTACCACCATGACCACCATCACCGACGAGGTTCCTCCGATGACACAACAACCACCATTCCCTCCCCTACGAGTCCTACAAGCTGAGAATGCAGAGGATCCCTTGTTTTCTCCTTCTCTCCCTTGTTACACAGTACATTCACTATGAAAAAAGTTAATCTGGCAAGTTCTTGCCATCTTTTGACGAGGTAAGCTTGATAATAACTCTAAATCTTCATAGATCATGTTTAGAACTGTGTTTAGGTAGTTTTTGAGACAATTTGGTAGTGTTTAGACGAAGAAACCACTCGGGAGAACCTTCCTCAGTTTTTCAAGCGAATGACCGTGGGTTAATCCAGCCTTCCCTTTCACCTGTGAACCCAATAGGGTCGACTCAACCTGTGACCCAACAACCCAATTCTAAGCCCGGCCCAAACCTTAGGCCTATGTAACCAAAGCCCAAACCAATACCATGCCAAATTTATTAGCCTTGAACCGGATCCAAACCCAATAGCCCAGACCCAGTCTTACACCCGGCCTAATCCAGCTATCCAAGCCCAAACCCGACCCATATCCGACCCGACTCAGACCCAATTCCAGTTTCCTGGGCCGGCGCGTGGCATGCGCGTGGGTGCACATCATGGCCGGCACTGTGGCCAGCGACTATTCCGGCGAACTTTCCAGCGAACTTTCCAGTGACTCAACTCGGCGCATGGGGGAACCCAAGGTCCCTCCTTAGGTTTTTCGATGTGCCGAATCCGAATCCGCTGTCCATTTTCCTAAATTCCATCGTTTCAGTAGAGTTTTATTAAACGGTCCCTATTTATGTTTAGGTACATCGATTGGAAGTGATCCAGTCATCCCTAGTTCGAGCGGCTCTCCAGTAGCGGAATACTTGTGAGTGGACCCTTTCTTAAATTGCATGTTTTTATAAAATATTAGGCTTGCATACATTTCATATTTCATGAATTGATTATGTTGTATGATATAATTTACAGATTTTTGGATTTATGCTTTATGAAGGATTTATGATTTATTAAAATTGCTTTTATGCATATTTATGATTTATCGAATTTATGTTTTTACTAAAGGTTATGAATTATGGGATTTTCATATATGGAATTATATGGATTTACGAATGTGAATTATCATGGATTTATGTGATGAGGCTTTGAGCTTTTGAGCCCCAGATTTGGTATGAGTTTTGAGGTATATTTTCGATGCTTATCTAGTGGGTTATCATACAATACATCCACACAACACGGGTATGTAGACATCTATGGCTATAGTATAGGACACAATTGAGGATATTTATGCCCCAGCTTCACTGGAGAAACCAGTGTCGGACAGCTTCACTAGCCACGGCTAGTGTCGGTGTGTGATGTTATATGTTTCTTCTCGAGCGTAACCCAGAGTCGTACAACTTCACTTTCGGGTGATGGGGCCTACCATATTTTTTCATTGGCGTAACCCAGTGTCGTACAGCTTCACCTTAGGGTGATGGACCTTGAAGGAAATTTTTTTGTGAAAGCAAGTTCATTTGAGCAACATCTATGCATGCAATTAACGATTAAAGGGGGAATCGTGCTTGTAGGCACTCAAAAACAAAACTTTACCCATGAAATTCAAGGTCTAGTAGTTGTGGTGAACCATGACTCAACTCAAATCTTAAAGAAAAGAGTTGAGAAACTTTTATACCTTTGAAGCACCTCTTTTCTTAGCAAAGGATATTCACCCATGTGAAGGCCTTCTTTCCTTAGTTTCCTTGCTCCTTGGCTCCATGGATGTGGATGGAGGAACATTGCTTCTTGGCTCTATGACTTCTTGGATATGGATGAAGGAATGGATTCTCCAAGTCTCCAAGAAAGGGAACCTCTAAGTTTCCACACCAAGAAAGGACTTGAAGAAGAGATGAGTGACTTTGGAGGAGGATTGATACTAGTAAATCCCCTCTAAGGGGGCCGGCCTCCTAGAGAGAAAAAAAGAGCTTTTGTTCTCTCCAATTTCCTCAAGAGAGAACCGTAATGAATTTTGGCTATAAAGTCCTTTATATAGTCACTTCACTTAAGTGACAAAAAGAACCAAAAAACCTTTCATTCATGATATGGCCAGCCTTCTAAAGGCTTTGGGCTGTTTGGGCCCTTTTGAGTCTTTAGTCATTAAGTTGCCATACAACTTAAGTTAATGGACCTGACGATTCAATAATTACTTAAAAGCTAAAACAAACTTATTTGTTTGATTAATTAACATATTAATTAATCCTATCCATAAATAATTAAACCATTTAATTATCCTTACTTATCTCCGTTGATTCTTCAATCTCTACCTTACACGGTGTACGATCCATTAAGTTCCTTTTAGTGAGGCAGTGGGCGATTAGAACTCTTTAAATCAATTGTGAATTGAAACTTTCTTTCATTTCTCCCTTTAGTGACTATACATCTTTAGGGCTTTCACAAACCATGAGTGACACCTAGCAGTATGTCATGGCTACCCAAGCTAATTAGAAGAGGTGGATAACCTATTCAATTTGGGATTACAATGCAATACGGTCTTTCTCTAATACAATTTTCTTGACCACATTGTTTGGTTTGATAGTTTATTCATGTCTACTATCTAATGTGATTCTCTTACTTATATGATTACCTTGAACATGATTTGGAACGACTTCCTAAATCTCATTCATACTCTGGCCAAAGATTCTTAATCATATCATAGACTATTCTCTCTCAAACGGTTTGAAGGTTAGAGATCCCTTGTTGTGCATTCACTTGCCTCCATGGCTAAGAGACTTAACCCCAACTATGTCGTGGACACCCTCTGACAGAGTGACTTTGACATAGTCAAAGATCAAAGACCTAACCATAAGACAACTATGATGCCTCAAGACAAAGGACTACTTTGTATTATCCCAACCATGAGTTCTCATCTAACATGAGTAAGAGAACCTCCTTGTTGATCGCGTTCAATGGATTCATTTTCTATTGAGCACCTACATGCTTGTCTTGATGTCAGTCACACCAATGACTCGAGATTGTTTATAGATCATTCTCGATTACCTTGGAGCTAGTGGTGTAGGAACTAGGTTGTTATATTTGTTGATTATCATCTTGTCTCTCAAAGAACCCATTCTTTGAGTTCTATCTCTCGTTCATTTGCTCTATCTTAGGCAAATCCTATTGTAGGATTACAATGAACTACCCAACAAATAACATTTGTTAGTTGGTTTATAGAAGTAATATCCAAAGGTTAATTTAAGGATATCCCACAAGATTGTTCTCAAACAAATATTGCTTATTAGCACACAACCCCAAATCTTAACACGATTAAGACTTGTCTTTCTTTCCAACTACATCCTATGGAATCATGAAAATTTTGGAAGATCTTCTAATTGACAATCATATTGTCTTAGAAGTATATATCATATATATGGGTAATTGATAACATCCAACGAACTACATCTTATTCGAGTTCATTCTTCTCCCAATGAAGAAATCCTTATTTTATGATGCTACTTTCCTTGATATCAAACTCTTCTAAAGTGTTCTTTTTCCTTGGATCAAATCTAAGGAGGTAAATACTTTAGACGTCTTACCCATCAACTTACATTCTTGAATTCTTTGAAACCTTTTACAAATTATTCGGACTTGTGTTTATTCAAAATAAACGATAGTCCAACCGAGAGCAATCTTCGGTGAATATCATACAACATGAGTAGTATTATGTTGTGGACAAGTGCCACTAACATCTAAGTGAATTAACCTCAACAACTTTGTGATTCTTTTTTCTTTTCAAAAGAATAAAGATTCCAATATTTCGCATCTTATACAATTTTAACAATAAGGCATTGGATCTGGGTCTAACGATCCAAAGAATCCATCTATGACCAACTTGTAATTTATGTTTTAGAGGTGTCACAACTCAGTGGGATTAGTCACTACCTTGCAACCTTTTTGGTTTTAAGCATCGTTATATTCTAAACAGTTAACGCTACCACATCATCTCTACTATAGAGACAATCAATCATATTACAATAACCCAATCATTCATTAATAAAGAACAATGTTTTGTCAAACAAAACATTCATCCATCTCTTAAAATTATAGTGACGGAATTAAGTTCCTTATTCAAATTGGAATGTAAAAACAATCTTTGTTTTTCCAATTTCTTTGGTAGTTCATATGAAGAAGTACGTACTATCTACTTTCGCAAAGATCTATTTGTTTTTCCAATTTCTTGGTAGTTCATATGAGGAAGTATGTACTATCTACTTTCGCAAAGATCTATATTTTATTCACGTTCCGAATGTGAAGTACTTTCTCTTCTCTCACTAATCTTCCACTTCTTATTAGCCACACTTTTACAACGATTGTAAAACATAGTTACTAATACCGAATCAAGCATTCAAGTAGAAGAACCAACTGTTTTGAACTTATTCAAGAACAATTTACAACACCTTCGAACGGTATGTTCTTGACACTTGCAAGACGTTTCTTGCAAATACCCCTTCCAATGTCCATCCTTTCATAAAGAAAGTTTGTTCCCTTGGAGTTATTTCGCCTTCTTCATTTGACTTCTCCATTGACTACAATAGTCATGGTCCCTAAACTCCCACTATCTTTCTTGAAACTTATTTCAATTTTGTTATACACATCAAACGATTTGGAGAGCGTGCGGTTATTGTTCACTATATAGTTTACAATAAACTTAGTGAACCATTTGGATAGGGACTCAAAAGTGAAGTCCTTGCCTAGTTTCCCTCTCTTGAAGTGGTTTAACACTTCAGCACTCAATGATTCAAAATCATCACAAGTCCATGTTGATGAACTATTTTTGTCAAACAACCATTATGTTCTAAACATCATTACAAACTTTCAAGAGTTGTTCAAGGCAACTCTCATTTTTTTCATACAACAATTTGTAAGTGAAGAATCATGGCACATAAAGTGTCCATGCCCTTGTGCTTACTTCTCAAGTTCCTTGTTCATTTAACAAAGAAACAAGAACTAGTGTTTCCGTTAACTAAGGGTTGTTCAAAGCAACTCTTATTTCTTCATACAACAATTTGTTAGTGAAGAACTATGATACTAAAAGTCCATGTCTTTGTGCTAACCTTCTCAAGTTTCTTTGTTGATACAACAAAGGAATAAGCATTTGTTGTTTGTGTTGTCCTCTTTATGATAGACTTATCTAACATGTTCTTCCAATGATACATTATCAATAGGAAGATTGTGAGGATGAGACTACTTAGGTACATATATAATCCATTCAATACAAGCTATGAGATCGTGGTACCAAGTTTGGAAACTAAAGCCTACGGCTTTTTTTTTTTGTCAAGTTTTGGATAGCGTTTGCAAATATATTGGTAAATAAATACATAACGAATATAAATTGATTGATTTTAAGCTATTTGATCTGGGTCTTTAAATCAAATAGCACCACCCACTACTTTTGGCAAATTCCATATCCATCATTGGAATTCGAGAGTTTTGGAGGAAACTCTTAGTAGGGTATGGGAGGCTCACTATTACCAAGCCCACCTCACAATGATATGATGTTGGCAAGCATCAATAATAATGAGAGAGTACGCTTACTCATTTACATATCATGTAAGTACCCATCTTATTTGCCCTCTAGAGAATGATGTCTCACAATGATATGATGTTGGCTCCATTGCACTTAGATAAGTCATTCCCACCATGCAAGTTCTGGTAGAGGTTCAAGAACAACCTCATAATGATATGATGTTGATTATTCTTGTTGCCTACCTTCACAACATCATGTATACATATAAAACTCCTCTTGAGTGTAAGCACATACTTTGTACTCCCCCATGATAGGGTGAAGTCGGTGTATGAGTCACAAACAATCGGAGCCGACCACGGTGGAAGGCCACGAAAGAGTGTTCAAAGCACTGTCACGCTTGTCAACTTAATAACGGTTAAGTTGTGGGTTTGTAGGTCTCATCACATATAAGCATGCATTTTAATCTCATTAAAACAATTTTGGTCCTATTACAACTATTGGTCCATTATTGCGTAAATTAGATAAAAAAAATTAAATTCATTAAGTCTCGAATTTTAGTGCTCACAAGTATACGAATCAGATGATTGTATAGCATATAAGCATGAATATCATCCCACAGAGATCGAATTGATTCTAAAATCTTAATAACTAAATTGAAACAAATTATAGTGGAGAAGCTTTAACGGAAAACACTTGACAATATTTGAATTAAGCTAAAAATGAAATATGACTTGAAAATAAAATGCATGAAATTATAAAATTATAAATATAAGAAAATAAAACGTAGGGCATCCGAGTTCACCATAACCAATTCTACTTAATTCCCTTAATACGTTATGCTCAAGTAGTTCCCCAATATTGATGATCGATTTTCCCTAAATTATTCGACGGCCATAGCATCTGATTACATCAAAAGTATCCTTACATGTTAACCCTCTATGGCATCTAGATGGATTTTGTGAGATCCCACATCGCCCAGGGGAGTGATCCTTATATGTATATTCCCATCCCTACCTAGCGCGAGGCCTTTTGGGAGCTCACTGGCTTCGGGTTCCATGGGAACTCCGAAGTTAAGCGAGTAGCGCGCGAGAGCACTCCCATGATGGGTGACCCACTGGGAAGTTCTCGTGTGAGTTCCCAGAAACAAAACCGTGAGGGCGTAGTCGGGGCCCAAAGCGGACAATATCGTGCTACGGTGGTGGAGCGGGCCCGGGATGTGGTGGACCCCGGGCCGGGATGTGACAGATTTAAACAAGTAAGAACCCATTAAACTCTATGGAAATCGTTGGAAAATCACACAAACCCTAATTGTATGGCATCTACAAATAGGTGGTTATGGTATCAATTGCAAGAAGCTAAACCCAAGTTAAGTATGTCATCTACTCTAACTTGCATCAAATCAACCTAATTTAAACCTAGATGGTGATCAAACATGTCACATCCCGACCTGGGCCCCCACCACATCCCGGGCTCGACTCCACCGTAGCACGATATTGTCCGCTTTGGGCCCCGACCACGCCCTCACACGGTTTTGTTTCTGGGAACTCACACGAGAACATCCCAGTGGGTCACCCATCATGGGATTGCTCTCGCGCGAACTCGCTTAACTTCAGAGTTCCTATGGAATTCGAAGCCAGTGAGCTCCCAAAAAGCCTCGTGCTAGGTAGAGATGGGAATATACATATAAGGCTTACAGGATCCACACCCCTGGGCGATGTTGTCACATCTCGACCCGGGCCCCCACCACATCCTGGGCTCGACTCCACCATAGCACGATATTGTCTGCTTTGGGCCCTGGCCACGCCCTCACGGTTTTGTTTATGGGAACTCACATGAGAACTTCCCAGTGGTCACCCATCATGGGATTGCTCTCGCGCAAACTCGCTTAACTTCGGAGTTCCGATGGAATCCGAAGCCAGTGAGCTCCCAAAAGGCCTCGTGCTATGTAGAAATGAGAATATACATATAAGGCTTATGGGATCCACACCCCTGGGCGATGTGGGATCTTACAATCCACCCCCTTAGCCCTTAGGGCCCTAAGTCCTCGTCGGCACACTTTCGACCAGAGATTGGCTCTGATACCAAATTGTCACATCCCGGCCCGAGCCCCCACCACATCCCGAGCTCGACTCCACCGTAGCACGATATTCGCCCTCACGGTTTTATTTCTGGGAACTCACACGAGAACTTCCCAGTGGGTCACCCATCATGGGATTGCTCTCGCGCGAACTCGCTCAACTTTGGAGTTCCGATGAAATCCGAAGCCAGTGAGCTCCCAAAAGGCCTCATGCTAGGTAAAGATGAGAATATACATATAAGGCTTATAGGATCCATACCCTTGGGCGATGTGGGATCTTACAAAGCATCTAAATAAAAATCAAACGCATTACGAATAGCAAAAGATACTCAATAAAGATGAAAAATTTGATAATAATAATGCCACAAGGCAATTAAGTATTCATGATTAGGCTACATCGTAGCCCTAGTAAAGAAGAACTCCAAAGTACTTCCTCTTTGCCCTTCCTTGTCGCATCCCCCTATGAAAAATGTGATTTTGTTTTGTGGATTCTCATTTACAATGGAGAACCAATCTCCATATATAAAACCAACGGCAAGCATTGAAAAGACCAAGTAGAAATGGTCAAATAAATGACCACTAATCTTAGCTCTAATGGACCTTTAAGTCCTTATTAAAGAATTAAAAAAAAATAAACGGAAATAATAAAACTAATAATGAAGTTTTCTCCTAAAGTCCATTGAATAGCACTCCCATGTCCATTTGATTTCCAAAACCGTTGCACTCTCATCTTCTTGTTGTAACGCATATGCCTTGGTGCAGTTAATTAGCCTTTTGCTCCATTGGAATTACTCTAGACACCCAAAAAGCTCATTTTTCACTTCTTTTTCATGTAACTCTCATATTGAATGCCTATAGATTAAAATAATATAAATTAGTGCATTTAACCCATCCATATATACAAAATCCAAAGGAAATATATGATAAAAATATATGAAAATATGCACCCATCATCCATGTGATTGTTTTAGTAGTTTATGATACTCCCCCTATGCTTGTAAAACGATTTTTAAAGCAAGAGTATATGGTACTACTAACATAAGCTTTGCATTCATTGATGGACTATATAGTTGCCTTAGGATGACTATGAACCCTTGATTCGATCCAACACGAGCCTAGTGTTGGATCTCGGTCTAGGGATGGTAATTGATTTTAGTTACGCGTTTAATCACATTAAGGCGTGTTTTCTTATTAGGCGTTGGACCCTACTACTCCAATTTCATGCATATCAAATAAAATAAGAAAGGAGTACTTCAAAGTCAAGAAGAGCTTATGCTCTATTACAACATTTGATCAAATCAAATTACTTTAAAGTAAAGAAGAGCTTACGCTCTTTTACAACATTTGATCATATCAAAATTACAACCAAAAAACTAATCTACACATTCTCATGGTTCAAACAAATTTGAGAGACGGCCTTTCACATAGCTCAATTATCGTAGGCTTAGGTTCATAATCACCCTTTCTTTAATTAATTAACGCTTTGACTAATTAAGCTTGAATGCAACATTGTCTTTTGGTTTTTGTATCCATAGAATTGTTTTAGATGGAGCTAAATGTAATGAAAATCCAATTCTCATTTAAAGATACAAAACTATTTTGTTCTCAACTAATTTGGGCCAAAATGCAATAACCTTATCTTTTGGGCTATATTGCAAAATACAAACTTTTTGAGGTCACTTTGTAAAAACACAAAAGTCCATTACTTCATGTAATTATAACTAGAACCCAAAAAATTTCAACAAATACAAAAACTTCATTAAATGAGCAAAACAATTTGTCCTTTAGTGATTTTGGGCCTTTACGTAAAAATGTAAACTTTCAGGTCAAAGTGCAAATACACAAAAGTATCAAAACTTTATGTAATTGCATAAAAGCCCAAATAGTACCCCCATTATAGGGGTGGCTAGTCATGGTGAGTAGTGATGGTGTGTGTGAGTTGATTTGTGTGTTTGAAAGGTGATTGAAAGTTGTATGTGATTGGTAGGGTGTGAATAGTAAAAAAGGTATGAGTGTTGTTTGAAAAATCATACCATCCATCACTAACAAAAACAAATAAACAACCAAACACCCTTTTTGAATCAAAACAACAAACTTTTTATTCTTGGTATGAACAACAAGAACAAAGCAAGAACATTGAAAAACATCCATGAAAACCCATAAAAGCTCCATGAATGTTTTCACTCAATAAAACTCAAATTTTCACTACTCAATAGAGGGTTAACATCCTAGGGTACTTAGGGGGTTCCAAAAGTCACTTTAAAACACTTTTAACAAGACAAACATGAATCCAAAAATCCACCCTTTGGATTTGGCCGAATTCCCCCATAAACATGGCACCAAATTTTAGATCCAAAATGCATGCTCATACGAACTACATCTACAACATTTAAGATGGAAAATTTCAAGCAAAATTTACATTCAAAGAAGCAAGAATAAAGCTTGTAACAATTACAACATTCAAATAAAAAACTATGAACTACAAAACCCAAAAGGATTCACCAACTACTAGACCTAGGCTCTGATACAACTTGAAGGAAATATTTTGTGAAAACAAGTTCATTTGAGCAACATCTATGCATGCAATTAACAATTAAAGGCGGAATCATGCTTGTAGGCATTCAAAAACAAAATTTTACCTATGAAATTCAAGGCCTAGTAGTTGTGGTGAACCATGACTCAACTCAAATCTTAAAGAAAAGAGTTGAGAAACTTTTATACCTTTGAAGCACCTCTTTGCTTAGCAAAGGATATTCACCCATGTGAAGGCCTTCTTTCCTTAGTCTCCTTGCTCTTTGGCTCCATGGATGCGGATGGAGGAACTTTGCTTCTTGGCTCCATGACTTCTTGGCTCCATGACTTCTTGGATATGGATGAAGGAATGGATTCTCCAAGTTCCCAAGAAAGGGAACCTCTATGTTTCCACACCAAGGAGGGACTTGAAGAAGAGATGAGTGACCTTGGAGGAGGATTGATACTAGTAAATCCCCTCCAAGGGGGCCGGCCTCCTAGAGAGAAAAAAATAAGAGCTTTTGTTCTCTCCAATTTCCCCAATAAAGAACTGTAATGAATTTTGGCTATAAAGTCCTTTATATAGTCACTTCATTTAAGTGACAAAACGAACCAAAAAACCTTTCATTCATGATATGGCCGACCTTCTAAAGGCTTTAGGCTGTTTGGGCCCTTTTGAGTCTTTAGTCATTCATACAACTTAAGTTAATGGGCTTGACAGTTCAATAATTACTTAAAAGCTAAAACGAACTTATTCGTTTGATTAATTCACATATTAATTAATCCTAGCCATAAATAATTAAACCATTTAATTATCCTTACTCATCTTCGTTGTTTCTTCAATCTCTACCTTACACGGTGTACGATCCATTAGGTTTCCTTTAGCGAGGCAATGGGGGATTTGAACTCTTCAAATTGATTGTGAATTGAAACTTACTTTCAATTCTCCCTTTAGTGATTACACACCTTTAGGGTTTCAACAAACCATGAGTGACACCTAGCAATATGTCATGGCTACCCAAGCTGATCAAAAGAGGTGGAGAACCTATTCAGTTTGGGATTACAATGCAATACAGTATTTTTCTAATACAATACTCTTGATCACATTGTTTGGTTTGATAGTTTATTCATGTCTACTATCCAATGTGATTCTCTTACTTATATGATTACCTTGAACGTGATTGGGAACGACTTCCTAAATCCCATTCATACTCTGGCCAGAGATTCTTAATCATATAATAGAGTATTCTCCCTCAAACGGTTTGAAGGTTAGAGATCCCTTGTTGTGCATTCACTTGCCTCCATGGCTAAGTGGCTTAACCCCAACTATGTCGTGGACACCCTCTGACGGAGTGACTTTGACATAGTCAAAGATCAAGGACCTAACCATAAGACAACTATGATGCTCAAGTCAAATGACTACTTTGCATTGTCCCAACCATGAGTTCTCATGTGACATGAGTATGAGAACTCCATATTGATCGCATTCAATGGACTCATTCTCTATTGAGCACCTACATGCTTGTCTTGGTGTCAGTCGCACCAATGACTCGAGACCATTCACTCTCTCTAAGAGAAGACATAACACGTACTGATCTTAACGGACTATCAATGCCCAATTGGTAATCCTATGATCAGGAACGTTTAGGATATGTATACGAAAGAGAATGGTCTCATGCATCTAACTTCTTTAGATCACATTCTCCCAATTACATATTCCTTGGACTTATCGTTTAAGCATATAACATTTATATGAGATGGCTTTAAACAATAATCTTTGCCCTTTATATTAAACTAGATTAGTTTAACATGTGAAATGTCCGTAAAGTATCATCATATGATTGGCTTTAGGGCACATTTCCAACACTGCCTTCGGGCGACTATGATACCCCTAGTTGAGTACAACCTTAATGTGATTTACGGATTTACTTTCGGGCGGCGATAGCACCATTTTTGAGCTTTGTTTTACACGTACATGTTTTAAGAATGTTTTCATGGCATGGTAGAGTTTTCAGAAAACCTACTACGTAGTAATATATATGTGTTTTCAAAACAGGGGGTTAGTATGTTCTGAAATAAAATGGTTTTCCTATTATTAGTATTAATATAAATTATGGTCCACTCACCTTTTGTTTTTGCGCCCCCTCAAGACATAGTGTCGAGGAGTACGACCCGAGCATCGAGGCATTTCACTACCAGTGATCTTGCATCCTTCCACTTGAGTATGGCTTTCTTTTATGAATAATTGTAACTTGATGTCTTCATTTTCACTAGTATTTCCATTAATGGTATGCTCTGGACATATTTGTACATCTTATACTTTGGATTTGTGACCGTTGAATATTCTGTTTCGTTCATGCGTAATGTGGATTATTATTATTATTGCCCCTTAATGTATGTAAATTCCTTGTGATTATTGTTGTTGCATGATTTATGGATTACTTGTCCTTCCATATTTTCACATATTCATTTATTCATGGCTTTCGTCACCCTTAGGTGTCGGTCAACACGTGCCATCCATGTGTCATTTGGATATCTGGGTTGGGGTGTGCCAAATCATTGCTCCAATTGGGTTAAAGTTGAAGGACTATTTCTCTAATTGGATTAAAGTTTAGGGACCATTGATACAATTTTTCTTATCTGATTTCCATATTTGCCCCTTGATTTAGCGTACGTGACTTATTTTGACTGAAGTTCTAACGGAGTTGACGAAAATATCCATAGTTGCACGTTTTGATGAGTTGAGGGACCAATGATAATGGATTTTTAGTTTAGGGACCATTGCTACAATTTACTCTGAAAACAAAATACCAATACCATTGAATTAGACATCTATGCCCTCAGTCGTCAACTGGTTCATACAAGGACTAAAGAAGAACTAAAGCCCCGTTTGGTGGGCTAGATATGATAGGTTGTGATCAATCAAAATGGAGTTGAGTCTAGTCCTTTTTTGGTTCAAAATGTGAGATGGATATGATTGGACATAATGGGTTATGAGTAACAATAGAGTAGGTTATCTAACCTATCCTTACAAGTCATGTCTTACAAGTCTTTGCCAATCTAATCCTATCTCTAAAGCTCAATCCCATCCAGCCCACCAAACGACATCTTGAAAAGTTATAGCGTAAAGGATTTAGGAACTTTGTGGTCTAATTTCGATTCCAACACAAGCGGAAGTGGAATCCATCGAGTATTGAGTTTTATGGTGCAAAATGACATATCTTTGTTTCAGAAGAGAAAGTAGAATTAAGTTCAAGTTTTAGGATATACCAAAAAATAAGCCTTAATTCAATTGTCCTTTACAAGTGAATAAGTATCCTCCTCCTAACCAATTTTGTTGAGGGCAACATGTGGTCTTAACTCTCAACTCTAATCTTACCTACTTATCATAAAGAGGGGTTTCCAAATAAGTTGGATTAAGTTCAATACGCTATTGATCAGTTTTTTTTCTTTTTTGAGAAACAACTATTTTGAAATTGTTTTCTATTTTTTTAGTTTTTCATTTCATTCACCATGTCATATGCATTTCTTGCGCATCTCTTTGGCTATTATTGGAGAATGAATTCCATATTGATGAGAAGGACCTTGCATGGACTTATAAGTAGTTAGACTACTCCTTATATTTTCGATTGGTCTTATAGTGAAACCTCAACTTTTTTCCTCTATTGTTCCGATGTTATTTTTAAATACCCTCCGACCCCATATTTCATTGCTCATTCCACCTACATTTAACTACAAAAACAAAAAAAAAATTAAAAACGAAATGATTAACAACTCTAGAAAAGGAAGTTGACGATAGAATCTTGTGGTTTATGTTTCCACTAGGATCTATCGTTTTGTAGTGCATTAGTTGAAACTTGAAATTCACAGGGTTATGTGATGTGGATCAACTGCCAAATTATCATACATGAACTTTTGGTGCAGTGCGTAGCCAACCCTTTCACAAGCATGATGCAATTGCAAGCAAGCAAACAAATGCTACATGCCATTCTAGAGGAGAACAGAGCACCCGATCACGACGTACTACATCGTTCTTGTTCAACATTGCATTTTTATATCAAGAAAATAGTTTAACTAAATCAAAATTTAATTTGTTCTAATCCCTTGGGTTGTTACAACGCGGATTATATACAATCGAACTTAGGTCGCAAACATGACAAAGTCTAGAATTCAGAAAAATAAAATCCCAATTAAGTTGGTCCATACATGCTCCTTGACTTTGCAATGCCCATGGATACCAGGCTTTGAACCGATGCATCAAGAATTAAAACTTGGTACAAGCTTGTTCAGTTTGATCATCAGAGTTCCCCTCATCGTCCGAGGGCTCTTCTTTCTGTTTTTCTTCGCCACCTGAATTTGTTTTCATCTTCTTCTCATTTTTTCTCTGCTTTTTCTTTTGACGTTTCAAACGCTTCTTTGCTGTCTTTTCTTCAGCCTGTCTCAGTCTTTCCTCCCTTCTCATATTGAACTCCGCCTCTTCTTTCCTTCTTTGATAGTCCACGTCCATCCTAGCAATCCTGTCTTGCTCTTTCCGTCTCATTTGCCGATACTGTGGATGTACAACTTGGGGTGAGAAAAAAGTTAAAATGAAATTTAGCGGCCAGCTTAATGAGTCCAACAAATCATAACCAATCAAATATTCCAATGTCACTAAAGCAGGCGTATGAAAAGGAAATTATATTTTTTTTAACATGTTCAGAACGTCAGATACTTATCTAATTGGTATTAACCATTTATCATTTAAGATTGATCCAACATCAAACTCAAACTCAAAATCATAGAGAAAATAGCAGTTTCAGCTTGCACCTGGCTACATTGTATTGCAGTACGTAAAAATCCGGGCACTCTTTGTTTTTGTTGAGAAAGAGGCTATTATATTGCAGCAAGACATAAGACAATTACAGGCATCTCTTGTCCCAAAGTATAAACTTGAAAGGAGACACCACTGCATTCTATTGCATTGCTCAAGATCAAAGGTTTCTCTATCCTTATGCGTATAATAAGCTACAGTTTTTCAAAGAATACTACATTGTTTAATCATAAATGAACCCCAAGTTCAAGCAGAAAACACTAATCAATGCAGAGAAAAGGACAGAGATTCATCCATAAGAGAAACAATTCTGCTAACTGAAGGATTAGTCAGTCAATATCTATTAAGTTCTGCAGTCCACATAATCCGTATAAGAGAGTAACCATACTCCATATCCATTCGGCCAACATGGGTACCAAAACGTTCCCACCAATTCCAAAATAACACTTAATAAGAAAAATAGCTTTATTTCCTTGCAAAATCTCTCAAACCAAAAAGACGGGAACAACTCAGTTCTAGTGCTTGACTCTTATAAACACATTCTTCTACTTTATGGTACACAGTTGGCTCCAACGTAGGCATACACAAATCGACTAACGCCCTCAACATTCTAGCAATCTAGCGTTGAGTCTGACTAACAAAAGAAAAGACTTGCTCAATCGCCAACTTGAATATCCCTAATCCCCGGCAAGCTCATATACCACCTTATTGAATTGAATTCCATTTTTTTTCCTGCTAATTGTAAGTTATCGTTCTCTTGCTATGGGCATAGGTAAGTGTTTTAGTATTGGAATTATATGCCCAACAAGTAAATTCAAATTTGATAATTCATGTTCTTGTCGAGATCGAAACCAAGGGGCCCTAATTACTGTACTACTCATGTTCTACCCTCAGCTGTCTAAGTTCTGAATACCCTAATTTCTAATGACACCCTAAGATAATCAACCGTATATGGCTATATCCTCACTCAATCTACTCCAATTTATCCCGTAATGTACTCAAATACGCATTATTATCCAATAATTACAATCCCAAGAAAATCAGAGTCACCATTGTGATACTGCATCCAAATATAATACCTGATGGAAGTCGCCAGAGCCCGAACCGGCGGAGCTACCGGAGGTGTTACTGACGCGAACCGGTACATTTTCGAGAATCCTTCGGAGCTTGATCTCGAGGTCCTCTTCCTCCTCCTTGAACACCGGCGGAGTATACTCCACAAGCGCCGTCGAGCCGGCTGCCGTCGGTGGCCTTGGCGGTAGCATTAGTTTCCTGTCAGGCAGCTGGGCTAGTTTCCTCTCCGGCGCCGCCACCAGTTGCATGTCCCCGTCTTTGGGTCTTCCCGATGACATTTCGTGCAAGAGAAGCCCTAATTTCGGGTTCGGAGGTATGAAGTGTGGTATCGGAATTTGTAGATTTGAGATTCGGAAAACCCTAATGGCGGAAACAGTGTTGAGATTTGGGGGTTTATTTTGCCCCGGTCGCAGATTCGAGGAGGATTTTATATGTTGCGATTTGCTTCCTTCTACAAATATAAGATTTGGGCTGGGGCTTGGGCTCTACAGACAGTTTTTTACTTCTCTTTTGAGATTTAAACCATGACCGTTTTGTTCAAGTGTGCGAAGTAGTCGTGCAATTCTCTTATGCAATAGAGAAATCCTTCAACATAATATATATATATATATATATTTTTTTTTTTTTAGATTTGAATACTTCTCGCCTATAAGTGAAAAAAATACTATTAAACCGTAAAACTGCTTAGAATTTTTTTTTATTGACAGAAGCAATAGAGTGTTTCATTACTACAACAATAAGTAGAAGATGAGTCAGATGAGTATATATTCTCTAGTCACTAATTTCATGATCTGAAGTTGATTTGCACAAAACACCAATAATTTTAATCCCTATAAAACTACCACAAAATACCACTAGAACTAAGAGTGTCCCGGAGCAAATTTATCACAAAAGACGATAAACACGATAAACCTAGCATTTGAGACTCTTATAAAAATCATCGGGGCCACAACAGATCGCCTAGGCGACACAATCCCGACTTAGGCGGTACAAACACGAAACATACAAACTAAACTAAATTAAAAGCTAAAGCCGATGACGGTTCCGTGAAGGAGACCACGGGTACGTATCCGTGGAGGAGACCACCGGTGCAGAGGTGGCAGGAGGTGTGAGTAGCAGGGGAACGTAGGTTGTCAATTTTAACAAGAACAACGCACAGAGAGGTGGGTGGTAGGGGAAACCCAAGCTTGAGTCACCGCCATCGACCTTAATACAACGCTACCACCACGAACCATTGACCTACATAAAATTAAATTCTGTTGCGCCATAAGCCGTCGAGAGTTTCTGTTGGCCGACGTGGTTCGCATTTGTAGCAAGGACAAGAACAGTGGCATGCATGGTAGAGGGGTTGCCAAGCCAAAGCCGTCGACAACGTTGTATTGCCGTTGTCTGCCACCACTACGACATAAGCAAAGGACTTAATGATAGCTTCCAAGGGGAAGCCCCATGTCAGCCCAAGCCGCTGAGAGGAAGTCTCGACATCAAATATGCACATCAAACCACCTCGAGTACCCAATCGAACCATCAGTGGTAAAACCCCATGGCCAACACCCTCGCTCGTTTAGGAGCAACAAAAATTGGCCCATTATCATAAAGAATTATGATGACCAGACTCAGTTAAAGAAAAGTGTTCGAGACACCCTTAGACCGGGGAAAGAGAAAATGGGTAGTGAGGGAGTGGCGGCAACGGCAAGAAAGCTGAAAGGGGATCGAGGAAACAGGGTGGAGCAATGGAGGGGAGGACAAAAGGAGACTAGGAGGAAGGTGGGAAGGGCAGCCATCGGCCCCAAGCCGAAGCAAGGGATCGATGGTTGTGAAATTTCTAAAGCTAGGTTTTTTTTTTTTTTTTTTTCAGGAAGAAGATAGGGGCTTAGAGATGTGGCTTTGAAGATTAACGAGGGCCCAAATATGTTCTTGAAAGTTATCCTTACCCATGCATTCTCACGTCCCGAACCCAAAGTCGGTGAAAAAATGACTTAGCGTTCGGTGAACAAGTAAAAATAAAATAAAAATACAAAAAATCAAACTTCTCTTATAAAAATAACTCAAAAATCTTTACAATGTGTACAAAAATAAATAAAAACTCTTAAAATCCCTCGTTTAACACAACCTCAGCTCTTCTATCCTTCGTTAATCTCGTACCAAACTTAGCCTAAAATGTACAGGGTGAGCGAAACCACAGCTCATGTAGGGACATAAGTCTTATCAAAGATAATTGTCAAGACTAAACCAACTGTCATGCCGCATGTAGTCCATTGTAATATGTTATCATTAATCACTATTTAACTAATAAACCATGAATGCAACTTAATTTCAATTACCCCAAACCGTTAATCTATATTTAAACACACGGATCTGCACGTCCCATACCATGCATCTTACCACTGCAGTGGTGGTCTGAACAACGATGGTCTGAATGCTCTATTATACAAACTAACCCTCGTAACTCAATCACCCCAATTCCCATTTTGTTGGTCATTATCAAAAGAAGGAGAATATTGTGCAGACCATTTTCAGATGGGGGCTGGATCTATCATCTAGTTGAACGTTAATATAATGCAGCAAAAACCCTTTTTTTTAATATTTTCTCGCATATCAATGGAATATTAGGCAATAAATTAACTAAAAACTTTGGCTAAATATTTAAGCATTATTTTGCCCTTTTGGAGGTGCAGACTGCAGAGCATATAAAAATAGTAAAGGAAACATCCTGGAGTCTTCCAACCACGTGCAAATCGTTGTTGAAATATAAAATAACACATGCTTAAATGCAAAGTTGCAAACCCATAACAATCCAATGCAAATATAAAAATCATGAGAAATTATACCTAATTAACATGTTTTCTGCCAAAGGATATGGTCTGACCTGCTGGTTCAGACCTTGTAGCCCATTAAACAAAAAGGACAGAGTTTGATTTTGGTTTTGGGTTTTTAGTTACTCTTCTCTTAATCATCTGCATATCAAACATTTATTATTACTCGATATTGAGTTTAATATTATGGTTTTTTTTCTTTTTCATTATGGTGAATATTATGGTTTACTTGTCAATAATAGTAACCAAGAATTTCTTCACAGTTAAAAAGGAGAGACCATGTATTCGTTAATCATCTGATGACCGGACGAACATAATTAAATATATTAAAGGAAAATACGGGAAGTAAAGGAAATTGGTGGTGATCATGCATTGTGTTGGATAATCAAGGCAATCATGTGCAATGCCTGGGAAAAGCAGCGTTCATTTCACTGTTCATGATGCGCTTACCTCAGACGAAACATCCTCGATTGCCCACAAAGATTTCAAATCACATGTACTGATCTTGTACATCAACTTTCCCTTTATTAAAATTCTATTTACTTTGCCTTCCCTTAATTTATATAAATGATCATTTCAAGGTGGTTAAATATCAAAAGATCTGATCTATCAACTTGTGCGTGGACAATCTTTTACCGGTACGGTGGTACCGCTCATGCTCAAAGCTGATTATTAACTTACAAGTTGTTCCAACAAAGTAACATTCATGTATCAAAGGTTCTATGTTCAATTATCAAAAGGTTCATCTTTGTTGAAATTGAAAATATAAAGCCGAACACTGTCACTGGTTCGACTTGATTTGATTTTTTTTGATTTTTTTAGGCTTGTCTCATCAATCACTTGCAGCCCAAAGCTTAAATCTAAGGAAACTTTAACGAAAAACTCCCGGTACTGTTCAATTTAACGAAAAACCACATTTTTACACTAAAAAATCAATCATGGTACTATTTACTTTACCCTTTATTATGTCATTTTCGTTAAAACTCAAAGTTTTCAAACCATTTTCATTAGTTTTTCTTAAATCGAAGCCTCTTGCACGAATTCATCAACGAATTCAAAGAGAAATATTAAGAAGATAATGATGGAAAAAAAATTGAAAAAAAGACCAAATTAATCAAGTTGAAATACTTATTCCCTTTTTAGTCAAAGCCATATGTATACTTGTTTCCATTTTTCTTCAACATTGAACTATTATTTTTGTACACAAGATCAACGAAACTTCAACATATAGTTTATCATAATGATTTCCCCATTTTTTGGCAACAAGTATTTTATTTTGAATATGCTAAATTATTTTAATTTAACATTAATGTAGATAGACACACATAAACCGAATGATTCTTTTCTTAAACAATTTAACGAATGAGAAAGCGAGTGTGTAATAAGCTTGCACCTAGAACATAAAAACTGCGAAACCGCATCGAACCGCGACAAAATAAACTGTAAAAAATCGTGTTGACAAAACAATTAACTTAGGTTCAAGAAATGGACCGAATCATTCATATTGATTCTGATTATGGTTTTCATCTAGACAGAATTGCCAGAACAAGATTGAACCGTTTATTTATTTTTTAAAAATCTAATTCACTTAGCCCATTTTTTATAATATTTTCCCAAATGAACCTTAATGTTTAAAGCTCTCATTATTGTTTTTTTTCCTCATCTCTTCCTCTCTTATTCTTTTGCACCACCCCACTTTTCCATTTTCTTCAGTTCTTCTCCTCATCAATTATCCCAACGTGTAGCCTCCATCTCATAATATCGCAGGCATAAGTTTTCTTTCTTATAAGCTCTGCTTGATGTTTTTCTAATGGTTTACCAAAATTATAATTTATTTTATTTTATTTAAGAGCTTTGCAGGAAATAGTATTGTTAGCCATTAATTGAATTTATATTTCCTGCTAGCACAAAGTTGTGTATTTATGGCATGCTCTGGCTCAGTATTGGGGTGGAGTAAAATTAAATAGGCGTGGGCATAAAATCTAGAGAAGTAGAAGATACGTCTAAATTTATGTAATTTTGGTTAGAACTGTAAACCGGTATGAATTGAACGGGAATCATCGTGAATCGAACCATATAATTTTATTAATAAATTTGAGCATACCGCATTTATTCAAACTGTTGATATTTTACGATTTCAATTTTTATGTGAAAGTGGACCGAGCCGAACTAGACCGTGCCCTCTTCAACCCATAGTCGGTAGGTAGCTGTATCAGCTCAAATCTGGTACTAATCCCTTCATGCTTATCATCTTTTAAATACTCATCCCATTAATTAATTAAGGGAAATTTTATTTAAACCTATCTAACCTATTTCTACACCCAACTTACCCTTTGCAGCCATTTGATTTTTAACTAAACTATTAATATCTCTTAAACCCAAATTTGATACCTAATATACCCCCTTAAACCCAATTCAATATATGGATTTATTTTTACACCCATTTGATTTTTAGAAGCTAAATTTGATGTCTTTAGACCTAAGTTCTTTGCATGGTTTTCCACAACTCAAAAACTAATAATTCAATTGTTACTTGCAGAATATGCCTGCATGCTAAAAATCACTGCGAAAAGCGATTGTATAGTTATGGGGTTGTCATTTTAGAGATCATAACTGGGAAAAGGCAATCATTCAGAGACAACCCTAACATCAGCACGCATGCCATATCATCCTCTTCGATGTCTCCATCCATTCTAGAGTCAACAGCTTCAAGGATCCTTCCTCTGCTATAAAGATCCCACAACCAATACACTATGCTGTTGTTGTAGTTGTTCTATTTGTTTTGATTACCAGGCCTTCGTCCACAGACAACTTCTAGCATAAGAACACCAAATGCATAAACATCTGTCTCAACAGTAGCTCTTCCAGTAAGAAATGTCTCCGGAGCCATGTAGCCTGGTGTTCCTGCAATCTCATCTTCTAAACTCTGAAAAATTGAAATCAAGCGAACAAAAAATTCATAAATTGAGTCATACCTTGGTTGGAGGATTCAAAACTTCAAAATCACCATCCATCAATAGAAAAACTTATTTTTCTCTATGAGAGCTATTAGGGTTTTAGCTGGAATGAACGTAGGAGGATAAACAAAGAATGATCGTAGGGTTTAATTATAGTGTTTGGGTTTATTGATAAATTTGAGTTTTATTTTTAATTTCATTTTGTACTTAATAGTAATTATGCAATAGGATAAAACAGACAATTAACATTTAAAATTTTAAGTTTGGTGTAAAAAGAGGTTGAATGGGTTTAAATAAAATTTCCCATTAATTAATTAATTGAATTCCCCATATTTGCCACTCCCCCAACCCAATTCAAATTTTAAAAACAGAAAAACGCCATGGTGTAGACTGTTAGAATTTAAACCATGACCGCCTGGTGTCGGTCGACAGTGAAGGCCGTTGGAGTCTCACAATCTCATCCCAGCGCCAGGTATACAGTTGGACTGACAGCTTGTCAGTCACGACCCGATTTCCCATTTTGCGACTGCTCTTGTCGTTTTCTCCACATCAGCGGTTCCGTGCGCCCGAAAAGAACAATAAAAACAATAAAAACAAAATAAAATGAGTGCATTCTTGCTCACCACCATTTAGTGTGTTGTATGCTCACCACCTTATTTATCACCGTTAGATAAATTTGAATTTTAAAATTTGTTTCTATCTACTATACGAATCTCAAAATTCAAACTCATCTAACGGTGATAAATAGAGTGGTGTGCATACACCACATTTAATGATGGTGAGCAAATATACTCCTAAAATAAAATAATAAAGTTTACGAAACTGAACCAAAAATCTTAAAATCTTTCTCACGTAAATGCTCTCCAGCCTGGCTCAGTCAAACTTATCCTCAACTGCCACTCCAACATCTCCTCAACTTGTCACGATATTATGATAAATTTGTTTCTTTTTCCTTTTAAATTTTATTGGTCAAGTTGGTCTTAGATTTTCCTTCTAATTTTTATTGGTTTGAGGATTTTCATTGGTTTGAGGACCCTTCGGATTTAATTCAGGATTTCTTCTTAGGTGATTGTATGCCATCTTCTTGATATTAATAAAGTTGCTATCGTTTTAAATAAAAATAAAAAAGAAAAAAAAAGAAGAGGGAAACGAACTCCTAACGCTGCCTCGTGGCGGCGATATTTTAGGGGAGGAGGATTCTCAGCAATCCAGAGGGGTCGACGTGGCAACGCGTGGTGGTTATACAGCTGTAGAGTGATGTAACGGGTAACGGGTAACGCAGCAGTACCGGTTGCTATAACGCCTTTTACCCGATTCGGTTACCCTAGGCCCCTCCTTTATAAACCCCTCCTACTCGTCTCTGCCTCTCTCACAATTCTCAGAGCCTCCACGGCCGAGACTCTCTCTCCCTCTCTCTCTCTCCCCTCCAATTTTGTAGATTATTTATCCCCTTTCAAATTTTGATTTCGTTTTCATCTATCTAGGGTTAGGGTTTTTCATTTATTCATGGATCAACAAGACTCGGCAGCAATGGAGTCTTCTGCGATGGTGCAGAGAGAACTGGATCGGGTTAAGGGTCCCTGGAGCCCCGACGAGGACGAGAAGCTACGGCAAATCGTTCAGCATTACGGCGCTCGCAACTGGTCAGTGATAAGCAGGTCGGTGCCGGGACGATCGGGCAAGTCCTGCCGGCTGCGGTGGTGCAATCAGCTATCGCCGGAGGTGGAGCACCGGGCGTTCACTCCCGAGGAGGATGAGATCATCGCCGGGGCCCACGCCAAGTACGGAAATAAGTGGGCCACCATCGCCAGACTCCTGAACGGCCGTACGGACAATGCGATCAAGAACCACTGGAACTCAACGTTGAAGCGGAAGTTCTCGGCTTTCTCGCCGAACGAAGACGGCGCGACGATCGACGAAGGTATACTTCGTCAAGAGAAGAAAACTGCCACGGCGGAGGTGTCGTTTTCTGGTCTCTGTTACAGTCCGGGGAGCCCATCCGGATCCGACGTCAGCGAGTCTAACGTTCCCGCCACCTCATCCTCTCAAGTAATCCGGCCCGTGGCAAGAACCGCCGCTATCGTAACTCGGGAGTCGCCTCGGAGTCAGACTGGGTGGTGCGAGCCGTCGACTCTGCTGACTCTGTCATTACCGGGAACGGAGTCGCCGTTGCACGAGTTGCCAACCGATGGATCGGCCCCTCGCCGAGGACAGAGAACGGCGTCGTTGCAGCCGGAGAAGGACACGAATGTCAATAACAGCAATACGATGTCGTTTGGGCCGGAGTTTATGTCAGTGATGCAGGAGATGATTAGAAAGGAAGTGAGGAGTTACATGGAGGGAGTAGTGTGCTCACAGAGTGAGGGCGTGAGGAATGCTGGGGTTAAGCGCATTGGGATTAGCAGGCTCGATTAAAAGTCTAAAACCAGAAACGAAAACAGGGGATTAGGAAGTTAAGTAATCAGGATTAGGGAGTTGATGAGAAGACGACCCAGAAGAAAATTTTTAATTTTCCCTTTTTCCTTAGAAAAAAAAAATAATTTTGAGAATGTACAGAAGGCTATCTATTACTTTTTAGAATGTACAGAAGGCTTTAGAAATTTGAATTTTCTTTCGATTTGTTGGACCCAAATTTCAGTTGTTAATTTGATTATGGCACTGTTTCGAAATCTCACAATGAACTAGCTTACTGTTGTTTTAATTCTATCCTATCGCTTTCGATTTGTTGGTCCCACTAGAGTTATCTAGAGCCTTCATCTTTTCTCCACGTCAACTAAGCTCATACGGTTACCCGTGCAGAAAGCATTATAGGCTTGCTGCAATTTGTCAACAGTAGAGTTGATCTTCATCAGCAAAGTATCTCATACCTGTTCGCATGAACATCGTCACTTTCTGGGGTGGTTGCGGCCTCAGGAGTTTGATAGCTCGCTCTTGGAGTGGCGGTAATAGTGTCGCTGGTATAGTTACTGCTGACCTGCGCAACAGAGGTATTTGCGGCTGAGCCGCCATCAGGTGCTTGGTCAATGCCAGTGTTGACAAAGCTTTCTTCAAGGTTCATCGTTTAGGGGTAGAGTGATCTGGTCGAGAGATTCTTGAGTTTAACTTTCAATGAAAGCACCAATTGTTGCAAGAGTAACAGAGATGCTCAAATCCATTTACTTGTAAAAGAACACACAACCGTGAGTAAGCCTAGGACAAGGGGAAGGGGGGTGGTGGTCGTCAAAAGCTGTCTGACGGTCAAGTTCGTAAGCAATAGTATGATTCAAGCAATGGGCAAGAGAATAAGTGTGTAATACATTACTACATATGAACCCTAGAATGATGTATTTATACTAGTCGAGGAAAAGACCTTTTAGGATAGTAGAATCTATAAGGATATCTAAGAAGCAAGGTTCTAAAAAATGTTAGGCACTAGTCGGATTTAGGTAAATTTCTTGTATGTCTTGTAAATAAATGCATATTGACACTTACAAAAAATTAAACTTGTATGAAATCCATGGATAAGATAATAAAAGAATGATAAAATGTAAAAAGAGTATCCAACAAGTCCAAAATTTAAAAACACCTTTAGCATATATGCCATATAACCATAGTGAGGAGTATTGTAGGATGACACATGTACAATAAGTTCACAATTTAAAACCACATAAAATGCAAAATAAGAGGAAAATAAGGAAATATAGTAATGTAGATAGGAGAAAACGCCTCGGGTCACCACCGCCCACTGCCTAAACCCTTTTTTAGAACACTGTCTTTAGTACTTTAGTGAATTTAATAGAATGAAATAAAAATTCATATGATTACAAATCAGTAGTATTTTACGAAATAGTGAATTTATAGTGCATATAAAGAGAAATGAACGTATCAAATATATGGGTGTAGAAACATTTAATCAGCAATTTAAAAAACATTAAAAATAAAATAGTAGGGAAGGAAATCGAGATGCATAGAAGGGAGGGAGGTGGGGCACGATTCTTAGTACACATTAATTATTAGGATGCTAGCTGTTCCATTCCTAATGCATTTCGGTTAAATAGGATGCTAGCTGTCCCATTTTGATTGGACAGAAAATAAAAAAATGTTAAAAACTAAACGAAGAGACTTGAGAATGGTCACATGGGTGGAAAAGGAAGAGAGAAAAACTCAATTTTCTCTCTTCTTCTTCCTTTCTTCTTCGTTGGAATTCAGAACGAAGAACACGACGATGTTCTACATTCTTCCCGACTAAGCCGCCTTGGCCATCCAGTCGAAAACAGAAAAAGGTTTTGAAACACCCATATCGCCTAGGCCGCCCAACCGCCACTCATGCCGCCTCGGTGCCCGCCTCACCCCTTTCCCGATTTTTCTTCCGACTATAGGTTAATCCCGACAGCCGATCATCGCCTAGCTTAGGCGCCGCCTAGACGGCTGCCTAGGCCGATTTTTAGAACACTACTAAAAAGTAGATATTGTATCCTCTTAGGAATGTGATTACTTGCGGTGCACACCAATCCTTATATAATAAGGACTCCAAGATTATAAGAAACCTGTTGATTCCTTGCTAGATTAGGTTCCCGAATCTTGCGGAACAAGAATAGTCTCTCTTAACAAAGTCGATAGACTTCGCCCATTGATTCCGGTACAAGATGATGGTGGCATCAATGATCTGTTTAGTCAACTCCATTATGCAGGTTGTTGAGTCCATGACTGGACTTTAAGGTACGATCATAGAAAATCATGGTCCACAAGGTGGGAACCTCTTGTAACGAGGTCGGACGACTGATGTAGTAGGGAATTCTTGTGTTAAGTCGAGCACTATTTGTAGTCTTGAAATCAATACAATATGAGCGACACAGTGGATGTAGCCCAGTTATATCTTAAGTCCATCTCACTTTAGTTTCTAGCCCCAGCCTACCAAGGCCTTGTTGTTTTAATTTGTTAACTTGCAAGTTTTGAGCGTTAACAGTCTCTTATGTTTTGAAAACTAAAGCGTTTGAGATGCCACATCATCATCCTGCCAATTTGTTGCCATTTTTCTAATGGTTGTGATTAGTTGATCAGGGATATATAAACTAATCTTCAGAAGTTCTTCTTTATTTTTCCTCTTCTTTTGAACCGAAACTCTGCCAAATTTTCTTTTGCGTTCTTTTCCGGTTATGAAGAATTTGCGCCTACAAATCTCCAACATTCTTCATCAATTTTCTTCAGGTTTATCCCACACAGTGGTATTTTTCTTAGCCACTATATAATGTAACTCAGTCGTGACTTTAAATTGTTCTCCTGAATTTTGCCTTGCTGGTTGTCGTCGGCGAGGATCACCATTGTTAAACCTTCATAAGATCGAGTCAAGGTAGATTGCCCTATAGACCAACTAGAATTATGACTTTCCCAATCGTGCACCTATCAGCCCTAGCACTTAGGAATTTGTGATTTTGAATAAACTATCATCATATTTCTCTTTTCTTTTCTAAAATTAAAACTATTTGTAGATACCGAGCACACACTATGTCGACCACTTCAGACTTTGAGAATTGTTAATGTTGGGCCCATTTAGGCCCACCCATGAGCATAAGCCCAAGGAAAGGTTAGAGAACGCAAAGCCCAAAGAGTTCAGAGATAGGCGACCCAAGTGCTCAGGTCGACTGAGACGAAAAAAACTATACCCGACCGAGAAGAACACGTGAGTGTGCCGACAACTTTATGGCATAAGTCTCTAAGAACAGAACTACTCAAGTACTACTTAGATTACTCAACAACGTGTAGACAGTAGTAGAGGCCTAGGATAAGACATAAGAGCAGTCAGGGCAGTGCTCGGTAAGGCAAGGTAGAGTAACTGAGGTCCGAGCGGGACGCTCGGGCCACCTCAGCCTTAAAAGACATGTCATCCGACTGCTAGAATGTCACTTTGTCGACAAATGCTAGGGTAAGTATGTGAAAAGCTGTTAGTAAGCTAGCAAAGGTGGTTGACACATTAAATGCTGGTTTGAGAGACCTTAAGAGGGAAATGCCTTTATAAAGAGGTACAGAACTCCATTATGGAGGTTAGATGAATCAAATAGGATATACTGAATATATTAGCTGAGCGTTATTTAGATTTGAAATCAATATTTTGAGAGCAACACAGTGGATATAGCCCAGTTTTGAAGGTGAACCATTTTTATCTTTGATCCCATCTTATGTCATTTAATTAAGTTTGTTAACCTTACAATTTTGATCGTTAGCAAGAATGATGGCTGAGAGGCCCAAGATTACGAGCACTTAGTCGGGAGCTAATGCATTGATTTTGACACCATAACGGACCCCATTGAAGCACTCAAGGATGATTTACCATAGAAGACCTGAGCTGTTGACTACAACTTCTCCAAGTTCCTTTACTCATGGCAAGGAACAAGGAGGAAAGTCAAAGGATTTAAAGATAGGATTAATAACTAATCCCTATTTTAAGTTTTCCTTATTAAAGATTAACTCAATCAAGTAAGGAATCACAATCAAATGTAAAAGAAATCTTTATAAATGCATAACCACCAGCTACTAAAATAACATTCGCTTCTAAAAAAACGAACGCGAACTCAAACCCTGAATGCAGATCTGAAGGCCAGAGTGGCAACGAAGGCAGAGACGAACGAGGAGGAGATGGATGCAAGCGGGGGGGGACTGGGCTAGGATTCAGAGTCTCTTGGGCGGCGTCGATGGCCGAGAGGATGTGGAAGAGGACTACTATGAGGGCGACGACTGAGGATGCCTTTGAGACTACCATTGTTGATAAGGTTTGGATCTCTGCGTGCTTTTAGGAATCAAGGGTTTTTTTAAGACGCAGAGAGACTGAAAACACATGTATATGAGTTGAGGTGAGAGGTGGAATCAATTACCCAAAAGAATGAATAACGATCGAAGGAAGAAGAAGACTGCTTAAGATTACGGAAGAAAGGTTGCTAGAGTAGCTGCAATCTCCAATCCTCGTTTCATTTTTTTTATTTAAAAATAAATTTTATTTTGTTAAAACAAAGGTGAATTAAAAATAAACTTTCCACTAATCCATGTGGTATCATAATTTTGGAGTAAGGGCCCACAATGTGCCACATCAGCACATTAGCATATTTTTAACAGAATTCAAATGGAAGGACGACATTGATTTGCCCAACCCATTGTCAGGGACGACATTGATCAATTTTCATTTTGAGGGACCATTTTAATGTGGTGGGTTAATTTTAGAGACCATTTGTCCTTAAATTATTAGACATATTTCTAATTCATTTTTATTTAGTTAGACTTGTAGGTCCATTTATGTGTCACATCAACACATAACAAATTTTTTGATAAAATTACTATGGAATGACCACATTGATTTGAGACATCTATTTTAGAACTACATTGATCGATTTTCAATTCCAGTGACTATCTTGATGGGGGTCAATTTTAGGGACCATTTTTAATAAAAAAAGATGACTTGTGGGACTCATTTATGTGCCACACCAGCACATAACAAAATTTGACAGAATTGTGATGGAAGGACCACATTGATTTGCAACATCTATTTTCATGGACTACATTGATTGATTTTCAATTTCAAGGACCATCTTAATGGTGTAGGTCAATTTCAGGGATCATTTGTGATATAACCCTTAATAAATATATAGAGTAGTGCTATCCACACACCTATTTTTATTTCTCACACGCACTTCTCTATCTCCAACCATTGGATAGAATGAATGTAAGAAGATCAATAACCAAAAATTAATAAGGATATGTGGAAGCTAAAAATGAGTATGTGAATAACATTATCCTAAATATAAATTCTCTTCACCGCCTTCCCTTTTATTTGAAATCACTTCAGGAAATGATGTATACAAACATTTTTTTGGCCACTCACACTCCCATGTTTAATTTTGTTTGTTGTTTTCGTTTGACGTATTTAAACAGATAACTAAAAATAAAGAGGTGTGTGAGAACCTAAAAAGAATGTGTTAAAATAAATCATTGCCTCAACAAGTGGTTTGGAATAGAATGCAAATTTTATAAGCTGCATTCTTGTTCGAATTTTCTCATTAATGAAATGACACACCCGACCCGGAATGTCCACTAGGACTCCGAATCGAGCTGTGCTGGCCGACACTTGGAAGGTGATGAAGCCATAAAGTATGGTGATGGGGAAAATGTGAATAAATTTAAACTTAATAATGTCTAATGACAAGGGTGCACTGTGAGCGGGAATGAACCCATTTCACACGTGATGTCAGAGCATAAGTAAAGTACAGTAGTGTTGGTAAGGATCATACCCTTAGAGGTAGCCACCTATATTGAGATTCGCCAAGAATCCTCGTCGATACGAACCTTTAGCAACTAAAACTTGGATGGGCGAAAAACAGAAAACGTGAATGGGCAAAAACAAAGTTTTTGAAAACATCTTTCTTTTTAAAATGTAATAACCCCTCACCGTAAAACCCGTATAATTTCCCAGAAAATAATAATACATACGTATATAGAAATCATCCTCGAGAGTAGTGAAAACCAGGTATATGCCATGTCAAGTATCTCAGTAATAAAATAAGTAAGCCAAGTGAAATAGATCAATGTAAAATGATATGTCAACCGGAGTCACCTAACGTGACCTGTACGGCTGAATCTATAGCTCATCAACCAATTCCTGCACATGAGTCGGAACCACCTAATGTGGTCTGTACGACAGACTGTGTGTAAATAGATACGCTCAAGTGCTACGATCACGTGAAGGTTGTGTGAAGTATCGTAAGTCACCTACGAGTCTGAACCACCTAATGTGGTCTGTACGACAGGCTAGCACCTGCCTTGGATCCAAGGTGAGCGTGTGGTGCGAAAGGTGAACGATCACGTGAAGGCTAGGCCCTGGCCTCGGGCGGAGCACTAACACCGGGGTGCAGGACAATGAGCTCTACGTGCATTAATTCATAATCAACTACCATGTAACCATACCATCAATATGTACTCACCTGAACTTACCTGACATCTGTAGCATCATGTAATATTATGCAAGGCTATGCTAAAATTGACAGCAAATATGACATAGCATTTTAAACGAAATTCCATTTTAAAACAATTTATGGGAAAAGTATATATATATATATATATATATATATATATATAGAGAGAGAGAGAGAGAGAGAGAGAGAGAGAGAACCAAAAGCCCACTCACCTGGAGTCCGCGCTACAACTCCCTAGCACGAATATCGAGGCATCACGAACGATCGGCGCCTAGAACAATTATCAAATCACATCTCAGAATTCTTATCGATAGAACTTGTAACTTACGTAAAACACATCCCTAAGGGAGTTCTAGAATGATTTGAGACCCATTGACCAAAAGTCAACCGTCGAATTCCACAACCTTATGTAACTTGATCCGGAAGATATGTATCTCAGATTTCCGATCCGTAACTTTCAAAGATCCACATTATGCTTCTAGAATAACATACTAAAGTTTCGCTACGATTCAACTGTTGGATCTCCGCCAATTGCCAAAACCAAGTGGCGGTTAACATTTTATTTTATAAACTTACAAATCTAATTCGGGGAAGATCCGTACGTCGGATTCCCGATCTGTAAGTTCCTATGATCCTTATATATTACGTACTATAATGTATTAAAGTTGGTGACAATCCAACGGTCGGATCGTCGATTACTATTCTAATCAAGTGGCGGACCTTAATGGAACTTTGTTAGATTCTGCAGATATTGCAGATTTCCTGGCCAATCTTTAGAGCTCCATATCTCACTTGTTTCTCAACCAAATTCGACCCATAATATACCAAATCGAAACTAGAGAAGTATAGAACAAAATTATATCTGCTTGGAGTCTAAATGGTCGCCGGAGATGGCCAGAAAATGGCCTGAAAGACGGCTGTCGGCGGAAAAACACGGAAATTCGTCAGAATTTCAGGGCAACTTTTCAACGTCCATAACTTTGTCAATACTGAACGAAATCAAGTAATGCGAAAACGAAAATCATAGTTCTCGATGATACAAAGAGATTGGTACCTTGGATGATGGCTATCTCGCCGTAATTTGACTGAAAAATGACTCAAAAGTGGCGGAGGTCGCTGGAAACTGGGCAAACTTTAAATCGTTATAACTTTCTCATTTCTTCACCAAATTAAACGATCCTGTTGACCCTAAAAACTACCAAGCCTATGTGGTGCGTAGACCGAGTAACTAATAAGCTAACTACGTCATTCGGTTGAATGCGGGGCGTGCCAACTCGACGGCCGAACTCGGCCGGTGAGTAAAATGTTGATGTTACGTTGTGTGCGCAGCTGACTTCTGAATCTTGAAACTGCGGCCGAGGAAGGAACACGCCTCGGCCTTTGGGTTCTAGAGCTTGAAGACAAGGTTGCTAGTCTTGCGAAGTTCACGAATCATCGGTGCCGGATTTGGTCACAATGATTATATTCGTAAAGGTATAAGCACGCCGAATCGACACCAAAGTATAGGGGCACAGATACTCAAAATAGATATATGTCTTGACGGTGAAAGTGGTTCGGCCGTCGGAATGTCAAACTCTGAAGCTAACCTATGAGTATCCAATCATAAAACAACTCGGCGTTCGATGTGCCGAGCTCGGTAATTCGTAACACCTCACTTCGCCGAGAAGGCTGATGAGATGACCTATGTCGATAAGAACTCAAAAGCCCTTCTCGACCGAGACTTGGATAGGTAACCAGTCGGCCTCGACGCAGTGCTGTTTATCCAAACTGAAGGTGCTCCGCGATCGGCTGGTTCTACGGCGATAGTGCTGTTTATCCAAACTGAAGATACCACTGGTTGCCTTCACAGTGCTGTTTATCCAAACTGAAGATGTGTTGGCGAAAGAAAATAAAAATCTCAAAGTTGAGAGGTTTCGCGTAGAGCGAGAATTTGCGCAGGGCAGTTTTGTGTGTTGAGTTGGAGAGAGCTGAATGTTATGCTCTCCCCTCTATTTATAGCAATGTGAATACTCCAAACCGTCCTTGGATAGAAATCCTCTTCCTAGTCTAACTATTCTTCGGCCGATACTAATCCAACTCTATTTCGGCCAATCCCAATTCAACTAGGATTCTGCACCTGCCTCCAATCGTGGGCTCGATTCACTTTTACCTCGGCTTCCTCGGGACTCCTTCTCCTAATAGGTCTCGGCCTCTATCTCATTCTCATGCTTATCCGCAGCATTCCTACTCCAACTGATACTCGGTTACTCTGAACCCTTCGGCCCATGACATCAGTCCATAGCGCCTTTAAACAAACACTGGGCCGAAGGTGACCCTTATTCGGCCCAATATTATTTTGGGCCCAAACAGATCCAAACATGAAAATTTATCTAATCGACGAGAGGAATCGATTTACATCTGTTTAGAGTTCAAAATATAGCTGGAAATTATCTGAATCACGCCTAGAAGTCTCGGCTCAAAACCTTGTTCTTCAAACTCGTGTTTCAGGTTCGTTTTCAATGAAACAAAACTCAAAACTGGGTTTATGGCGGTGAAGACATGCAGATAATGGTGGTTTTGATGTTCAACAAGCCAAAAGATTTGGTGATGATGGTGGTTTGTTTCACGGGAGAAAGGAAGAGCCGAGAGAGAGTTAAGAGAGTAGAGATGAGCTACGAAAGAAAGAAGAAAAAGGAAAAAAGAAAGAGAGAGTATTCCAGAAAAGTGGGGGTAGCCCCACGTGACACTCATCCAACGGTTAGAAAAAAATACCACATGTTCAGTTAATTATCAATTTACCAAAATATCTTCGACGTTTAAAGGTTCGTAGAATATTCGTTATAACTCCAAATTACTACAAGAATACGCCAAGAAAATGAACCTTATGTGACACAACATGACAGTCAACAAAAGTCAACACTTTGCCTCGAAGGGCATTTTTGTAAATTCACTTATTAAAATGATATAAACCGTAAAATTGGGAACGGGTCGTTACATGAAAGCAGGCACGTGACCCAAGAGTATTTCTACCCCTAAAAGCCCCATTGAGTTATAGGAACTATATCCCCCAAATGATTCGTAACTGCCTGTAATGAACAGTAACAACTTAAGTGCATATCTACTCCTAAACTGAATAGCTCAGGCAATTCGTATTAAAATATTTTTTTATATAAAATAATAAAAATTATTTTTAATTTTAAATAGGATTTTCAACTAGTCTTGTCATGCCACGTGTAATTATCCTAAAGTACAATATTTATGAGTAAATTTTTAAGGAGTTTTTTTTAACCAATATGTATCACAACGAGTCATGATGTTGTAAGAATTTTGTGGATAGATTTCCGATAAGATTTTTAACCAATCTCGTCGTGCCACATGTCACTATCTATTTAGAATCTTTAAGAATAGATTTAAATAAGATTTTTAATCAATCACAGCGTGCCACGTGACATTATCTACAACCTCATCTTTTTTTTTCCTCTCCATATAAACCCTACATCCATCCTAAAGTCACACACAAAAATCAAAATATCTTAGATCCTTCTTCATAGTTTTTAAATCTTGAGTTCTTACAATGTCTTCTTCAAGGAGATTGTTAGAAATCGATAAGCAAGAGAAATAATTGTTTAAGCAAGATGAAGATTGTTCAATCTTGAGGAGGGAGAAAATGAGGTGTTCGAAATGGAAGACGATGAGGATGAAGAACGTAGAATGAGAGGTGACGAAGCAAGAAACGAGAGAGTGTCACATTCCCGTCGTGTCATGCAAGATGTGGGTGAGATCTTCAGACCCAGGTGTTCCGCAAAACTCCATAGAAAGAGGGAACAATGAGGTAATGATCTATTGGACAATTATTTTGTCCCTAACAGTGTATACCCTAATTGTTGTTTGCAACCATGATCTATATTTTGTGCAAAAAAAGAATGCTTTTAATGCTAGGGGTCACCTTCCTCAGCAAAAAATTACTGCTGCCTTGTAAATGCTTGCATATGGAGCATCTGCAGACTAAGTGATGAGATAGCGAGGATGAGGAAACCAACCATTCTAGAGTCTCTGATGAGGTTTTGCTTCGCAATCAAAGCTATCTGCACCAAAGAGTACCTCCAGAGACTCACGACAATGGACCTGCGAAGGCTTCTGAAAAAAGGTAAGATGCGTGATTTTCCTGACATGATTGGAAGCACTGATTGTATGTAATGGATCTAGAAAAATTGCCTAAGTGAGTGGCAAAGAGCTTATGGAGACAGAAAATGAGCCAAAACTATCATTTTGGAGGCGATGACATCATTTGATACATGGATTTGACATGTTTTTTGGAGTTCCAGGAGCTCAAAATAACCTTAATGTCCTTGCCCAATCCCTAGTGTTCAATGATGTGCTGCAACGAAGAGCTCCTCAAGTCACATATACAATAAATGGAACTGTATACTCGTGAGCATACTGTTTAGCAGATGATATTTACCCAATGTAGACATCATTTGTCAAAACAATGTCATGTCCACAAAGTGAAATGGAAAAACACTTAGTTAGATGTCAAGAGGGGTGTAGGAAGGATGTGGAACTTTGTTTTGGTATCCTCCATACTCGTTAGGTGATTGTCAGGGGTGCTGCCTGATTGTTTGATGTAGAGGCGCTTCGATCCATCATGATGACGTGTATCATTTTCCATAATATGATTGTGAAAGATGAGTATGATTATGATGCCATTGATGAATTTGAACCAGACACGATGAACAATTCTATAACACATATATATTATACTCATGATGCCACTCGATGCCCCATGCAACCCGAGTCATTGGAAAGGGATGGACATTACAATCAAAGACTCATTGAACGGTATACTTTAATGCAATCTCTATACGTTCACAGAAGCCGCCAAAGTGACTTGATTGAGCACTTGTGGGGATTGAAAGAAGCTCAAGAAACTTACAACAAGCTTATGGTGGAAGAAAATGCTCTTAGTTTATCTAGTGTGTTTTTGTAATTCTATTTGGTGTTTTTTTTTTAAAGTTTATTCGGTGTGTTTTTGTAATTTTATTTGGTGTGTTTTTATGATTTTATTTCGTGTGTTTTTGTAATTTTATTTGGTGTTTTATGTTGTTTGAATAAAGATGCTCTTAGTTTATATAAAGTACCAAATTAAATAAATACGAAATTACATAAAGTACCAAATTCAATAAATACAAAATTACAACTCAAAGTGCATGAAAATTTATGGGCTCCGATTTTACAACAAATTCTCTACAAATCACCAAACCAATTTGTGGTGCTAGGACCATCTCCACTTGTTCCCTCGTCTCTTGCATGCCTCCTTCACACCACGCCTGCCTTTTCCGATCTCAAAAGATATTTAGAATTCAGAGATATTTTTTCTAGAGGCTTGTTCATAATTTCATGATCTTGTTGAGCCCTCATTTCTTCTCTAAGCATCTCCCTTTCTTGCCTAAGTAGCTCTCTTTGTCTCTCATTAGCCGCATCATGTCTCTTAGTAGTAGCATCGCGTCTTTTAGTAGCCACAGCTCTAGCCTCATCTCTAGCCTTCTCAGCCTCAATTCTAGCCACATCCTGCACCAAACTCATTTCACCTTAGGGGCAAGTTCTTCCATGTATTTTGTATAATCACTCCTGGAAGAACTCACTTTTTTCTTTGCAGCCTTCTTACCTTGAGGTCTGAGTGAATGATGAATTAGTTGAGGCATTTTTTGAAGTGTCGCTCTCGACACTTCAAATGTGTCGCCTTCCTGAACATGTGAGTCGTCTTCTGGCGTAGAGTGTAGGGCTGGAAAAATTTCCCAAAAATCCCAAACCAAACAAAAATAATCCTGATCCCATATTCCCAAACCGATAATACCGAAATTTTTGGGACCCATACCGAACCGATCCCGAACCTTTTGGTACTGGAATTGGGATTACATATTCAATGGTTCAGGAATCCCGAACCGAATTGAAAAAAAAAAAGAATATATATGTATATTTATTTTGATTGCATGCATGTTGAATGTTGAATATTGAATTTAAGTAATTTGACAGTAGACTATATTAGAAATAGAAATGTGAAATTAAGTAGTTTGGAACTATGGAACGTCAATTTGACTTTGTAAGAATGATTTGATATTTCAATTGTTAAGAAATTTCAAATTAGTAGTAGGTAAAAAGTCTAAATTTGAATTGATATGAAATTGGGTAACAAAATTTTAAGCCGAAGACCCAAATTATAGCCCACATTCCAAAAATCTCAAATTTATGCCCAAAAGCCAAAAGCCAAAAGCCAAAACGCAATCCCAATCCATCTCGATATACCGAAAACATTTCGGGAATACCAAAATTTCGGTTCGGGATTGGTCTTCAAATTTCCGTCCCGCAAATTTTTGGTTTGGGATTCGGGATCCCATTTTCAGTTTGTGATCCCGTACCGAACCACCCCTAGTAGAGTGTAAAGGGATGTTGTTCATGACAACTTCCTGACCGACTGGCACAATTCTGTATTTGGATAATCTTTGACAACATTCGAACATTTTCAGCAGTAGAATTATTTGTTTTTGTTTTTCGCATTGTACCAAGCTTGTGCTTGAAGTGTCTATAAAATGTTGGAGAAGAAAAAATTATAACCAAACTAATTAATGTCAATTTGGGTGTAATACAAATAAATAAATAAAATATTGTCACCTGATTCGCTAAATTTTAGCCATTTCGAAGATTAGAACTAGATAACAGGAGGGCGTCTCTCCGACAAGTAAGCAATTGCTGAGTATTCTCCAACGACTTTGAATAGATTGATCCGTTCTTCTGGTTCCAAACTTCTCGCAAAACAAGGTGCGAACCGTCTTCCATGACACACCCCAACCTGGAAAGTCCAATTGGACTTCGAATCGAGTTGTGATGGCCGACACTTGGAGGGTGACGAAGCCATAAAGTGTAGTGTAGTGGAAAAAAGAATGTGAATAAATTTAAACCTAAAAGTGCCTAAAAAAAGAGTGCGTGGGTGAGCGGGATTGCACCTATTTCACACGTGATGGTAGAGCATAAGAACAGTACAGTAATTAGGGTGAGGGTTATACCACTGAAGATAACCATCTCTAGAGATTTGCCAGAACCCTCGTTTACACGTAAGCCCAGCTACTAAACCTGGAGGGGCGAAAAACAAAGTTGAGTGGGTCAGCAAAACAACGTTTGTAAGAAATCCTTTATTTTCGAACATACTAACCCCTCGCCGTAAAACAAGTATAGTTTGCCTGACAATCAGTCAATCACTCTTTTAGGGCCTTCCTCGTGGTCATGCAACTCTTTCCTTGTCGGCAATCCCAATCACTTGCTGAGACAAGCTCTCCTTCTATTTCTGCACTGCTTTCGATTGATGGCCTAACCGTAAAACAAGTATAGTTTCCTTAAAAAATCATACTGTGTATAAGTATGAAGATTTAATGTATGCCAACAATATATATCAGAAATATGCCACCACAGGAATAATTCACAACAATAGAAATATAAGCATGTGCTTGACAAATATACTAGCGCGCAAGTCAGAGTTGTTGAGTTTTACGGTTCAAAATTAGGATGATGCAAAAATTAGGTTTGTGTTACCTATTTGGTTTTGGTATCCTATTTGAGTTTGGATTTTGACTTCTTAGTTGGTTTCCTTGGTGGAGAGGTTTTGTTAATTACCTATTTGATTAGGATTTGGATTTACTTCCTATTAGGATTCTTATTGTAACCTAAGTCCTATGCACTATAAATAAGACCTTAGGGTTAGTGTATTTCGTGTGGCTCTTTTGTGTGACAATTTGGTGAGAGTCAATTTGTGAGTTTGTGAGTTAGAGAGCAATTTTGGAGAATCTTCTCCGTTATTTTTGGGTTCTCTACTCGTTTGGTTTAGGGTTCGTAATTTGTGGGATTTGGGTTGTGAGAGTTTAAACACTCTTTTGTAATCTCCGTTTGTTTAGTGAAATTCCTCGATGTGCTTCGCTTGTGGATGTAGGCTTTACGCTGAACCACGTAAATCTCTTGTGTTAGTTTGAGATTTTTTGTTTTAGCTTTCGCCTAAGACATTGATATTTGGTACTTTGTTATAATTCGCTTCCGTTTGCGCATAAAAGTACAACAAGAGTCACCTATGGCTCATCAATCTATATTAGCACACAAGTTGGAGTCACCTAACGTGACCTGTACGACAAGCTGGGTGTAATAATAATATACACCCTAGTGCTATGATCACATGAAGCTTGCGCTAAGTGCAGTCACCTACAAGTTAGAGTCACCTAATGTGACCTGTACAATAGGCAAACACCTAACTTGGATCCAAGATGAGCATGCGGTGCGGGAGGTGAACATACATGTGAAGGTTGGCCTTGGCCCCGGGCAGGAGCACTAACACCGGGGTGTAGTAATGATGAGCTAACTATACAAATATATGAATGCCATACAATTCGAATCAATATAATAAACTTACCTGAATTTTCCTACGCGTCCTGTAGAATCATTTTAGTATTCTACCACAATACTATATATGTAAGCAGGTAAAATGCGTATGAATATACCATAGCCATTTTATAATTCCAATCACAAAGCAACATTTACCAAACTAAACTAAAATTATGGCACAATAGGCGTAAATCCATTTAAATGCATTTGTGGAAACTATCAAGCACGAATATCAAGACGTCACGAACGATCGTCGCCTTGAACAAATATCAAATCACAACTCAGGATTCTTATCGACAGAACGCGCAACTGACGTAAAACACATCCCCAAAGACGTTCTAGAATGATTTGAAACCCATTGACTAAAAGTCAACCGTCTGTCAAAGGTCAACGGTAGGGTCCACAACCTTACTTAATTCGATCCGAAAGATCCGTAAGTTAGATTCCTGATCCGTAAGTTCTTATGATCCTTAAATATTACGTACTATAAAGTACTAAGGTTTGGTGACGATCCAGTGGTCGGATTGTCAATTCATGCAAGGACCCCGTGACGGCCAACTAGGTGGTCAACTACAAAACTACATTAAAACATCATAATTTCACTAAATGGATGTCAAATATGGAATCGGGGCATCCAAATTAGCCTAGGAAGGTCATGTGGGGTCTTGGCCCATGCGCCGCCACGGTTCGTCGGAAAATTTCACTATTTCTAAAAATTTCTCAAATTTCATAGAAATGAAGATCTCAATGAGAGGAACAACTTTCATATCTGCCACGAAGTCCAAAAGTGGACGGAAGATGGTCAATTTTGCCCACAAAGCTAGCGGGTGCCTAAAGCTTCCCGACGTCGATTCATTGACTACGGTGGTCCAACTAGGGGTGGGCAAAACGGGTATAGGAACCGCGGGTCGGGGCGGGTAATTAAGGTTCGGGGCGGGTACGGGCCGGTTCCAAATTTCTAATAGGAGAAACGGGGCGGGGCGGGGCGGGCTGAAGAAATTTTAGGGGCGGGCCGGTTCCGAAAGTGTAGAAAAACGGGTACCCGGACCGGCCCGTTTGTAACATTTTCCCATTCCTCCCCCATTTTCTCACACCTTCTCGAAGACTCTCCTCTCTCACACCGGCCCGTTCAAAGCTTCCGTCTCCTTCTCTCTCTCTCCCCCACGATCTCCATCTTCAAGGTCCCTCTGCGAAAGCTCATCGAAGGTAAATTCCGACTCTTAGATCTCGAATTTCTCTGAATTTCATCGCATTTTCACTCTTCTTCGTTAGATTTCGGTACTTTTGCGCTTGATTTGTTTTAGATTTCGAGGTAATTTCGTTAATTAGAGTCAGATTTATGGTTTATTTGTGTTTAATGTGGTAAGATGCTTTAATTTCGTGAGATTGGTGTTGATTTTTGACTCTGATTCGAATCATTCGGATCTCTATGATTATGCTCCAACTTTTCATTGCAAATGTTTTAAAGTTTAAACTGCGATGATGTAACTCCAGATCTGCTTGATGTGTTGCTGCATGGCGCATAGTTACAAGTTTGAATGCGTCAAAGTGTTATTGGATGATATAATATGAACTTGCAAATGATTGCCTTTAAAGCTTTTACATTTGGCCAGAAATGGTGTTTCGATGTGTAGGGATCCGTAGCCAGAAATGGGGCTTACATTCACGAAGCTTTTCAGCCTGCTTTTTGCCAAGAAGGAGATGCGAATTCTAATGGTTAGTCTTGATGTCGCCGATAAGACCACCATCCTCTACAAGCTCAGGCTTGGTCAGATCGTCACAACCATGTTCTGTAGACTCAGTTTTTCTGGGTTTTGGAGTTCTGTATCAAAACCGAGGAAAAAAAAAAGTTAGAGGACCCGTTGTACCCGGACCAAACCGGCCCGTTTTAAACGGGCCGGGTTAGGTCCGGTTCCTGTTTTAAAATCTGTTGTATCCGGCCCGGCCCGGCCCGTTTCTTTTGAACACTGGTCCGGTCCGGTTCCTTTAAAATTGGGCCCGGCCCGGCCCGTGCCCAGCCCTAGGTCCAACGGGGTCAAGTTTGGTCGGGATTTGCTCCTGGGATGATGGACTACAAAGCCTAAGTAGTGGTATCGGCCATCGCTTTGCCGATTCGCCAAAAAATTAAAAAGAATGGCCGAACATGGTTTTGATATGTTGGATTTCATGGCTTCGGCCCACCACATGTGGTGGTTTATAAAAGTGGTTCTTGGTTGGGTTTTGTAGAGGGGAGTGAGAGCTATGGAAAATGGGAGGTTGAACTGGGTTGGTGTGAGATCCCACATCGCCAGGGGTATGGATCCTGTAAGCCTTGTATGTATATTCCCATCTCTATCTAGCACAAGGCCTTTTGGGAGCTCACTGGGTTCGGCTTCCATCGGAACTCCGAAGTTAAGCGAGTTCGCGCGAGAGCAATCCCATGATGGGTGACCCACTAGGGAAGTTCTAGTGTGAGTTCCCAAAAACAACCGTGAGGGCGTGGCCGGGGCCCAAAGCTGACAATATCGTGTTACGGCAGAGTCGAGCCCGGGTTGTGGTGGGGGCCCGGGCCAGGATGTCACAATTTGGTATCAGAGCCAATCCCTGGCCGGAAGTGTGCCGACAAGGACGTCGGGCCCCTAAGGGGGGTGGATTGTGAAATCCCACATCGCCTAGGGGTATGGATCCTGTAAGCCTTATATGTATATTCTCATCTCTACCTAGCACGAGGCCTTTTGGGAGCTCACTGGCTTCGGCTTCCATTGAAACTCCGAAGTTAAGCGAGTTCGCGCGAGAGCAATCCGATGATGGGTGACCCACTAGGGAAGTTCTCGTGTGAGTTCCCAAAAACAAAACCGTGAGGGCGTGGCTGAGGCCCAAAGTGGACAATATCGTGCTACGGCGGAGTCGAGCGCTGGTTGTGGTGGGGGCCTGGGCCGGGATGTCACAGTTGGTGGCGTGCACGGGAAAGCTAGGAGCTTTCTCCCCCCTTCTGATTGGTTGCTTGTCCTTTAATTTGATTGGTCCTTTATTTCCTTGTTGAAAGCTTATTGGCATCTTTCCCACAAGATGGGAGTTCATTTTATTTAACTAACTTTAAATAACCAATTTCAAATGTCCGTAACTATACCGTTATAATCCATACTTGCAAACGACTTTCGCTTATGCGTTCGTAGTGACGAGTACTACGAGGATAAGCTAAAAGAATAAGTCCTACGTCTCTCAAACCGATGGTCAACGAAGGTCAATATCTTTGCCTCTAGGGCATTTTTGTAAACTCACACTTTTAAAATTAATAAAAACGTAAAATTAGGGATGAGTTGTCACATTCCAAAGTTCTTGCAAGTGCATCTCATTACCCGTAATCAGGCCATGAGTAGCTTGAACCCAACATTCACACAACGTAACATCTTCAATGATCAACCAATTCGAACCTGCATCATTAACTTTTTTTTAAACAAAAGTATATGAAACTTTGAGACAAAGTTTGGTTGAAAGTATTTGAAATATTGAAATGTGGTGTAAGGTGGAAGACAATGATTAGGTATTTAAAAAATTATAATTTTTGTGTTTTTAATTGATTTTTTTATTAACTTAATTAATCTGGACCATTGGATTATAAAAAAAAATGAAAATCCAACAATCTAGATTGAGACACGTAGCCAACGGTAACATTTCTGATTTTTTTTTAAAGTCGAAAAACCTGGATTATTGATTGGGAAATCAAATGGTCCAGATTGTGCTACGTTATCTAGCCGTTGGTTTAGATTTCAATTTTTGTTTTTACCTTTGGAAATCCAACGGCCTGGAATCAACCACGTTGCCCATGTACAACGGTAACATGAGTGCGCTGCATGTGGGCCCCATCCTAGATGCGGGCATTTGCTCATATTTTCCATTGCCTGGCGCAAAAAAAAATTATAACGTGACTGACATCAACCATACGGTCACAGGCCTCAGGCGCTAGGCCCGTAGATTAACGCATGATTGAGAAATTGGGCTCGCCTGGAGCCGAATGCCCTAGAGTGGGCTGGAAGGGCCTATCCTCTAGGGGATTTGTAAGGTATGGAATTGATCTAAATAGAAAAACATGACCCGTTAAGAAAACGGTCTTGCGAGTTTATTTGCTCTTATCCAACAAGCTCCCTCGGCCGAAGTCCAACTCACATTTGAAAAGCAGGTCTGGCCCAATTACACAATTGATCGAAACTTGGGCCGTAAGCATATAGAGGGAACCAAGTAGTCATCATTTCTACGTTTTACTTCCTGCCATCTGAAAATTCTCAACTCCTTCAAGAGGAAGGGAGAGACGGAGAGAGCTGGTGGAAATTCCAGAGATCTTGTAGATCAGCCAAGAGGAGGTGCATAGAGGGTTTAGGCGAAGAAGCACAGAGAATTCGAGAGAGAGAGAGAGAGAGAGGAGAGCGAGATGTTGCCCACAACGTCGAGAGGGCGGTCGTCGTCCTCTGCATCTCGGACGAACCCCATGTTCATTCAGTACCTTCGGCGAATAATCAAGGTGCTTTCTTCTTCTTCTCTAATTATCTGGCTTTGTGCCTTTTCGATCTGATCTGCGTACTAATTTGTTGCATTTTGTATAATTAAGCATTTTATAATTTGTGGATTGGATCTAATTCGACGCATAATGTTGTAAAAACCCTGAATTCTGGCAGATTTAGTGATTTTGATTGCTCTGGAATTTGGATGTGTAACCGAAATTTCGGTTCTTTTATGGTTTTCAAGTGGGTTCGGGGTTGGTTGCTTAGAGGTAGTTAGGCAGGTGCTTATATGGATTTAATCCTCATTTGTGTCTTTTAATCAATTTTTTGAGGGCTGGTAAAGTTTGTGGACCTCGTTCTTCGAAGACCTTGGGAATTCTTTGACTCAGTGGAAGTTGGAGAACATCACATTTTTACATGGGGAAGGTATTAGAGGGAAATGTGGTGCATTTGAGCTACTTTTTTCACGTAGAGAAGTAGCCCTAGGTGACCATGGTGTTTTTTAAGAGATATTGGAGTGAAATCTGTGTGATGTTTGAGAATTATGTATCGTTTAGTTGGGGAATAGTTCGGATGCTTATTTTGATTCAAAAAAAAGAAGAGAGCTAAGAGCTTAAGATTTGGACTTGTTAGCCTGGTGGGCAAGTTTGAAAGTTCTTGCAATGTTAAGATTTTTGATTCTGTGTTTTAGGCTAATGTGTCGCTTTGTTGGGGTTTCTATTGTTCCTACGCTGGTGGATTTAAGTTGGCATATCTTCGGTTGTACCCCCAAAAATCATCCGTAGCTATACTGTGCAAAACTAGTGACGTTAAAAGAGAACTTATACATGAAATGGATTTAGAGTGGAGAAGAAAGCTCAACAGATGACAGAAAAACTAGATGGGTTCTGGAATTCAGAACCCAGCAGTTAAGTGTTCCACCATTGTGGGTTCAGAGCAACAATATATAGTTTACATTGATATCGCGACATGGATTTAGAGTGGAGAAGAAAATATGAGAAAGGAATCTGACACCATGATGGGTCCAGAGCAATAATATAGAGATCTAGGAGCTTCTGTACTGATTTGAATCAGGAGTTGGCAACTTAGTATCTTTAGATAAAAGGGATTGATAGACTAGAGAAGTGATTTTATATTTTGTGGGGAAGGGGTTGAAGATATTATGGGCTCTCGTGTCTATCCCCCTAAGTCAATCATACTTTTAGCCTTGCACTTTGATGTGACCCACACTGCTTGGTGTCAATTTTTAGTCTTACTTGGAGTCCCTGTTTTGCAGTGGCTAACACATTAATTGAGACCATGCTACACTTATATTAGTCTGCATGTTGTGAGGACATCCTGATTTGCTAAATAAAGGGTTGTGTACTGCGCAATTCGCAAGCTAAATATCAATTTCAGCAACCAAGAAATATTCTTGGATGTTATACAAATCGAACATTGATAGGATGGATAAAAATCACGTTATTTTCAATTTTAGTCCCATCTATTGCATAACCAGATGTTGGGTATAGGTCTTAAATCTGGATTTCCTTTTTCAGCACATCCATGTCTGTTTTGTTGTCTTTTACCTAAACCTTTGAAATCTCTTTAACTTTGGTTCTGGAAGTTAGAACATTTTCATCAGCGGCAAGTTAGTATGCTACTTTTATTATTTTGATTTCGTGGGCATGCTTTTATCAATGATTTTTCTTTTGATTTTGTTGGTTTTTAACCTTTTAGTGGCAACAAATGGATATTGAATATACATTTTGGCAAATGCTTCACCTATGCACCTCACCGAAAGTTGTGTAAGTATTCACCTTTCAAGATCATCAGCATTGTCATTACTTTTTTTTTTTTTTGGTTGCTCCTGATTTCCTTAATAATGGGTTTTGTATCGTGCATGTGTAACTGTACGACTGATGCAGCTATCAGCACACTAAGTATCACAAGCGTAAGTCCTCGTTCCATAAAGTATAAGAAGCAGATGTTCATTAAGTTTCTTTCCCTTTCCTTTTCATTTCAAAATTACTTTACAAAGTTTGCATCTCTAAATTCTATGATTTACTTGCGTGCATGTGGAGTGATTACATGTCAAGATTGTCAAATATTTCTGCTACATCTGATGCAATTGAAAATTTGTTTACTTTCCTTTTGGTCTCAGAAACTAAGAATCAATGGGCACGTGACGACCCTGCTTTTGTTGTAATCTGCAGCCTTCTACTTGCTGTTGCAACTCTGGCATATTGTGCTGCGTAAGTTTAGTGTTCACTTAATCATACACTCTACAAGTAAAACAGTTGCATTTTGGATTTTGTAGTTTCACTGAATTTTATGTTGCTTTGCCTCAAAAGTTCTAGCCTAATTGAGCAGTTTATATTATTTATTTATCTGTATATCTTTAGACTCTGGCAAGAGTTCTGTGAGGAATCCTTTTTTTGACTTCATAATTGTGCTTATTTCAGGTACGACCATAGTGCTGCACATGCGGTTTTTGTAGTTATTTCTGTTTTGCTTTTTCATTTTTTGTTCCTCGGGATGCTTCTGGCTACATTTTGTTGGTAAGAACTGGTGCTTTCTAACAATAATGTGAACTCGTATTATCTTAATCTGAAATATGTCAGTGACTTCTTGCGTCTTATTCAGGCTCAAATATTTTATGAAAAATTTGAAGGAACAAATAAATTCTGTGGAACCAAATTTTCTGTGTTTTCTTACTCAGTTTCTTAGATTAAGGAAGCTATTTTCCATAGAAGTAGGGAAACATGTTTATTTGATATCATCTAGTGATGCCAAGCCAGCTTGAGTTTGCTGAGTCATTTCAACATCCAGTAAAAGGCTTCTCTATAAAGAAAAAGCGACTATGAAACAGTCTATCTAAAGACAAAGAACATGTTAGTTGCATGAACATAGAGAGTGAAATGTTTGCTGATCTCATATGTTTTCGTGTGCATGCGATTCTGGGTTTTTTATAAATATCTAGTTGCTGGTAACATGTTAATTTCTATAAAGTCTACGAAGGAAATACATATTTGAGAATTCCCAAGTCTAAATAATTTTAGTTCCGAGTCTCTTCTATAACTGTTACAGCTTTTAGTCTCCCTTTTTATAGAGTTCTCAATCTTCATTCATAACTGAAACCTTAGTGTGAAGTATTGATCATCATCTAATGGCACACTTCTCAATGCTCATGCAGGTTTTTAACTAATTCTTACCTTCGTGAAGAGGCTCCGAATAGCCATGTTGTTGAGCAGCGTGTTGAATGGTGAGTCCATTATCCTTTATGTCCACTTTATTAGTAATATGATTCTTACTGAACAATTCAACTTTAGCCTCTTTCCCCATCCTATATCATCAACATGTACGTTCATGTGCATGTTATATATGTGAATATGATTTTAGATTGAATGAATGTAGAGTCAGTCAAAACGTTTATTTTTTTTCCTGTTTGATTACCTTCTGATCAATGATTTTGTTGTGATTTTGGTCATTTGAAGGCTGTACGCATTTGATGTGCACTGCAACTCGTTCTTCCCGATGTTTGTTATGCTTTATGGTAATTAATACAAAACATTGTTTTCCTTATCGTATTGTTAATCTCAAATGTGTGAAATAATGCTTCTGATCTCTTGATTCTGCAGTGATCCATTATTTTCTATCACCAATTTTGGTAGCTCATGGCTTCATTCCGGTATTGCTATCAAATTTGATATTCATGGTGGCCACTTCATACTATCATTATCTCAACTTCTTAGGTTATGATGGTAAGCTAAAGATTTCGTTATGAGCTCAAGAGTTTTCATTCAAATGTTTAGGTTCAGATGGTGTGATGGGTTCATAGTTCATACCCATGCTGTTTATGGTGGATAGTATCTTTTTAGGAGTCACCACAACCATATTATATATTATATAGTTGCAGTTTTGGATGTGGATACAAAGTAATGTTGCTTAAAGGCCAAGGTTTATGAATTCAATCAGCAATTTTAATGAGCGAAATGTGCAATTGATTTGTCAAACAAGGACTGGTAATCAGCTAAACAGTTCACCTCATCATTTATGCATATTCACCTCATCATTTATGCGTAGTCCTTTCACCGCTTATGCAGTGGAGAGAGGTGGCCAGCATTACCGATCCTTACATGTCAATTCTAGCATTCTCCTCTATAGTCAGTAATGTTGAATTCTCTTCAAGTTCTGCTTTTCTGTTTTTTGGAGTTCTATTGCAATTAAGTTGGCTCATCAGCTTGCAATGTAACGCAATGACTTTAGAGTTGAATACAACTATGTTGAGTTGTTCAGTTGGTGTTTTATTTCCATCTACGATAAGAACTCTATGAAACAAACTTGTCAAAGAAATAATAATATGTTAGGGACTTGAGGTAGAGCGAAGTGATGGGTGATTTATTTTGAGAAAATATCAGTGCTAGTATACGTTCATGCATCATACTGATTACATGTCCTATTTTTCGCAGTACTGCCCTTTCTGGAGAGGACCACTTTCTTCCTATATCCAATCAGTGTTGTCATTGTCCTCTCTCCGATCTGTAAGTGTTGCATGAACGTTTTCCTTTGATTTTACTTTGCTTTCCAGTACACGTTATGTTGAAAGTGTTTGGTTCCCCTTGTCTGCAGTGATTTTGAGTGGCTTCAATCCTTCAAGATATTTTATGAACATGTACTTTAGTCAACGAGTATGGATTTAATTGAGGCAAACATTTAAGACAGCACATATGTTACGCATGGGGTACTAATTCAGAGGCCACAACTCAAGAAGTCATTGGCGGATTCTTGATTGCTTATATATGATATGATTATCAGCAGCAGGTCACATAGGAAAAGCCTTGTGTGGCTTACTTTGTAGGCATTTTACCACTGTGAATGGAAATCGGAACCAACAAAGATAGGGAATCAAGTGTGTTTTTAGAGATTTTAGGTTATGAATATTGATCCAGAGATGTATCAAACGCTACGATTTGTCTGCATGTCAAATCTATGCTTTGCATTTACATAAATTTTTGAAAAATTGCAGTCGACATCTAATGCAGGTACTGTACCAGTTGTACCAACATATGCAGTGGAGTAAATTGAATAGGTCCGGTTCAGCGTACATGTTCGGTAGGTAATCTTTCCTTTCGTCATGCCGAGTGTTGTATTTTACATGTATGATGGATTAGCAACTAGAGAGAGTTGAAACCAGGTTGTGGCAGGCTCGATAAATATTTTCAACATTTGTTCAAGATTTAGCTCTCTGCTAACATTGAGTATGTTATTGCTTTTCATTGGAAAACACCATTTAAGCCGTTTGTTACTTTATTGTTTTTGTTCCGTATATACATTATACTGCATATTCCTCAATAAGAGGGAATATTGTGATTCTCATTTTATTGATCAAGATTGCTACTGGCTGCATCGACGATGAACCTGTACCCAACGTTGGTTTTCTCCGCCCTTTCGAAGGCTCTGTTGATGTAATCCATCATAACCACTTCGATCATCGTTGTCAATCCTTTCTCTTTGCAGAATTCAAGCACCTCCTCTGTCTCCTTCATGCTCCCCTCAAAGCTCCCTGTGCTTGTCTTCCTATACGTAATTGCACAGCATAGAAAGTATAACCCTATATCAGTTACTAGTCTTAGAAACCCTAAGAGGTTGGGGAATGAAATAACAACAGGTTTCTCACTTAGGTTTTAAGTTTACCACTTCCGATTTCTACAAGACTAAAATTTTCGAGTTGAAACCTAAAATCTAAGTTCGTAAGATAGTTCTACTCCTTAAAAATAAGCAACCCTGCTGAGAAAGGGATTAAAAAGAGAGACAATTTTCTGACATCTTCCCATATAGATCATTGTTCTTTCTTATATATCCGGCAATGGACTAAACGTAGTAAAATAGAGAATAACTAGAAACACACAAGATTTATACTGGTTCAACAGAATTTTTACCTACGTCTTCTTTGAATTAATAATGAAATAAACAATGTTTTAGTAAACTGTAGAACTACTTCGTCTCTTTCATTCGGTAGCACTACTTCCTCGCTTTCACTCGGTTGTTTCGCTGTTCTTTCATGTTTTTGCCCCTTGCTGCACCCTATTTATATGTATAGGGTGCGGTTTACATTCTTATTTTCTGATTCTCTTAATCTATTTGGGATAGGAAAACAAACTTCATTTCTATTATGTTTCTGCATTTAATATTCATAATCTACTTGTACAATAAAACTTACTTTTCTTAATCCTTATATGACAAGAATCTGTGCACATTTAGCTTGCCTAATACAATCCTAAACAAAATAGGACACCATCATTGACGAGCCAATTCCTAACAGCAAGACCCATCATTGAAAGAGAGTCCAAACGGCAAATTGGTGATGGTCTTAATGTTAACATTTGGAAAGATAAATGGATTTCATTGCCTTCTTCTTCCTTCCGAGTATTTTCCCCCTAAACATGTTGATTGTGGCAGGCCAAAAAATCTGGGATTTACAGCTGGTGCAAAATACATTCTCTCGGATGTAGAAGAGATGCGATTCTCTCTCCCCCTTGAGCTTTCGGAACGTGGAGGACCGATTAATCTAATGACTTTTTAGGATAAAAACCCTAGGAGGGTGTATTTATAGTATTTGGGAGAGAGACATTTAGGATAAAATTCTTATTTTAAGGCGGGAAAATCCTAGATGATATCTAGAAGTAGATATTGCATCATCTTTAGGAGTGTGATTATTTGCGGCATAATCCAATTCCTGGATTGTAAGAACTCCAAGACATATGGGGGATTTGGCTGATTCCATACCGGATCAGATCCCTGTGTCTTGCGGAACAAGCATGGTTATTCTTAGCGAAGTCGCTCGGACTTCGCCCACTGCTTCTGTGCAGAATGATGGTGGCACCACCACTTTGTTAATCCAGCTCCGCTCGAAGCTATTGAGTCCATAACCGGACTTCTGATGTAACTGTATTTCGATCTACTTACTATGGCCCTAGAAAATCATGGTCCCACTATAGTGATTTGCATAACCTTATCTTCAAGTTATAAAACCCAAGGTCGACAGTGTTCATTCCTCGGTCGAAATCAGTCAATTCAAGAGTTAGAAGCGCATTTCACCATATCCGTCACATTCAAGATTTTCGCCCAACCAAGTTTGATAGCGAGTTGACACGCCTGCATCAGCAATCAATCACTGAAGAACGTAGTTAGCTTCTTAGTTACTTCGGCCTGCATGCCACGTAGACTAAAAAAGGCTGTGTGATTTTTAGAGTCAGCACCAAGTTATAGTGGTGGCTAGCATTCCATTATCATTGAGACATATGTGTCATCTTGAGTTTTTTGCTTTTACTAGGAGTTTATGTGCACAGGACATGAGTGATTGATATAAAAAATCATTGTGAGACTGACTTCGACCATCAATACGCTATACATCCGCCGTATGATACTCTGTAGGGTTGTCCAATTGTTGAGGAGAGTTGTGTTAACACAATCACTTATGAGTGGATATGTGAAGAATTGACGTTAACGTTTTTCAATTTGGCGAGTTCAATCAACCGTGCCATACAATAATACATATCCCCACGAGTCCATCCGTAACAGTGAAACCACGATTGGTGGATGACCAGCCATGCGTTTGGTATATTTCTCTCTCACCAAGGTTTGGTATATTTCAGTCACCATCCACACCACCAAACAAGATAAGCCCATCACGTCAATCAATTCACCAAAGTACCTTTGATTCAAAGTAAGTTGAAAAACAACACAAACATCCAATTATATTAAAACAAAACACCATTTCATCTCTCTTTCTTCGTTATTATTTGTCAATAAAACAAAACAGCAGACAACTCTTTGTAGAAAAGTCAGTATTCTCTGTTTTTTTTTCTTTTCTCTTTTATTCAATAAGGTTGCTGCCGGCCACATCCACAACGAACCTGTACCTAACATCGTTCTTCTCCAACCTCTCAAAGGCTGTGTTGATGTAATCCATCTTAACCACTTCAATCATTGATGTTAATCCTTTCTCTTTGCAAAACTCAAGCATCTCCTCAGTTTCCTTCATGCTCCCCACGAAGCTCCCTGTGATTGTCTTTCTCCCTACAAAATTAAGTAACCAACATGATCAGAAGCAATAATACAAGCTTTTTCTAACCAATCCACTGACACAGTAAAAGATTATTTCAGCCGCAAATTTCAAAGGGGAGTGCTTTTTGTGCTTCGTTATTCTTTCGAGCCATTAAATTGAATAATTGGGAGATTTAAGGAGATTAGATAGTGATGGAAGTGAGTGGAGTGGACTTACCAAGCATGACCATTGGGGAGACAAATTGTAATGGGGTGTTAATTACACCCATTAAGATCAATTTCCCATCAAGCTTCAACAAAGAGAGGTAAGGCTCAAGTGGGTGGCCCACAGGAACTGTGTCTATGATGTAGTCCAAGGAGTCAGCAGCTTCTTGCATTTTGGTGCCGTCAGAGCTAACCAAGAACTCATCAGCCCCAATATGCTCCAAAGCCTCCTCTCTTTTCCTATCTGATGAGCTTATCACAGTCACATGGTGCCCCATGGCCTTTGCTATCTTCACCCCCATGTGTCCCACACCTCCAAGCCCCAATATTCCTCCTCTCAACCCACTCACATTCAGGCCAAAGTGCGTCAGCGGGCTGTACACCGTCACCCCGGCGCACAGCAGCGGCGCTGCCTGTTCGGGTACCATGCCCTCCGGTATCTTCACCACAAATCTTAACCAAACAAATAAAAATCAGTAAAAACACATTGATTTACTAGGTAATCTAAAACCACAAATGACCATATGGTTGTATGGCAATAAAAATCAGTAAAAACACAAGTTATTTAGGGTTTGGTGATTACTTTTGATCAGCGACGAGGGCACCAGCAAAGCCGCCTTGGGTGGTTTTGCCGTCGGTGTAAGTATCATTGTAAGACCAGATTTTCTTGTTGCAGTACTGCTCGTTGTCCGTTTTGCACGGATTGCAGTTTCTGCAGCATCCGACCAGGAGGCCAACTCCAACCACATCTCCTGCTCTGAACTTGGTCACGTCTGATCCCACCTCCACCACCTCACCAACCACCTCATGCCTGGTTAATATTGCAGATTTTGTAAAATATTAATTACAAAGATACAAGGAAATGGAATTAAGAAAAAAATTGGCGGGTAAGATATGGAAATCTTATTTATTTATTATATATACCCGGGAACCATGGGATAGTTTGACATGCCAAGCTCATTTTTGACCTGGTGAAGATCCGAGTGGCAAACTCCACAGCAGAGAACCTTGACGTAAACATCTTCTGGCCCTGTGTTCCTGCAATTTTTAATTTTTAAATGTTGGACTGAAAAATCGGTAGACAAAAGAATCATCACATATAAAATATAGGCCTGTTGCACTAAGCCAAATTTATTTACCAAATGAGGTTACAATATTTCTGACGTTGGTATTTAGAACACGATCAAAATATTCGAGATAAAAGACTTCGGTTCACCTGAGATTGTAGGTGTAGGGGGAGAGAATTCCAGATGAGTCTCTTGCTGCCCATCCTGTAGTCGTTCTCTCCACTTCAAGGCTGCCCATTTTTCCTTCTGAATGTGTTTCGGGGAGAGAGAGGGAGTGAGTGTATTGGAAAAAGTGGGTTTCGGCTTTTGGGGAATCAGATGCGCAAATGAAGCATATAAATATACACAAGGAGAAATAAAGCCCAGCCCAGATGCTTGACACATCACCATCTTGTGGTTGGTGAACCTCCCGCCCTTTGCTAAATAATTTAATAATACGCCGGAGCCACATATCCTCTTAATAATGGGTCCCACCACTGAAATGTTTGTGACCTTTTCTTTTGGTGCAAAAATGTTTTGTGACCATTTGTTGCGTCATTTGTACGTCACAACCTAATACTAATAAGCATGGAGGAGTTGGTGGACGACAAGACAGTTTTGTAAGAAAAGTAATCATAAGGACACTAAATTTTACAGTAAAATTAAATGATATGAAAATTGATGATTGATTTATTGCTTAAAAATTTATAAACGTGCTTATTTCTATTGGTAATACATCATTGAGTTTACAAATTGAGTCTCCTTAGTATTACTCTTTTAAGAAACTCTGGAATAACAAATGTTGTGGGGTTTTTTAACTGTTCAAACTTTTGGTTAAAAATATATAAAATTAAAAACTACAAAATTTTATACAAGTTTTTTAATAGGATAATGTTAGTGACATAAAAATTTAAAATTAAATTTTATATTGATAGTTGAATTATCACTCAAGTGGTGATTAATGTGCTTATTTTTTTATTGATGACACATTATTTAATATTAAAGAGCTCCTTTTTATGCCTTTTTGTTTTTAGAGAAATGCTATGGAGATCAAATTTTTAAACCAAATTAGCAAACAAAATAATGTGTCACCAATAAGAAAAAAAATACTTTAATTGGCACTTAATTAATAATCCAATCAACTACAACTACATCATTTTATGTACAAATTTAGTTTAAAAATTTGACCTTCCTAATATTACCCTTTTAATATTCTCATTTCTGTGTCAAAAAAGAAAAACAATTTTACATACCTGAATTGGGGGAAGGTAGAGATTGCTATTTACACACTTTTATTATTTTTTTATATTAATTTTTTTTTTAATTTATTCGATCTATCGGTCCAAAATTGAGAAGCATGTGTTAAGTAAAAATGGATATCTGGATAACGTTACCTTTTATCACATATGTTAATCAACCTTACCAGTACGTTTTTACGTGAAGCATATTTTCTAGAGGTATAATACTCTGATTTTGAAAATTGAGCTATGCTTTTAAATTATATGGGAAAAAATCGAATAAAACATAATAAACCTACTTGTTTGTTATGTGTGCAGAGGGACTTTCGGCACTGTTGTCGAAGGCTGAGCTTGATGGAGATTTGCAGGGGATCAAGGTATGTCGGGCTGCACCTAGTATTCACCATCTGTTTTTCGCTGATGATAGTTTTCTCTTTGCACGGGGCACAATTAGTGAGTGCCAAAATATCAAGCAGGTGTTGAGCATGTATGAATTGGCATCTGGACAAGTGGTAAATTTTGAGATGAGTTGTGTTTCTTTCAGTACCAATCTCACTGAGTATGATCAGCAGTTACTAGCAGATTTCCTTGGTATGAGAAGAGTGGATTTTCATGATAAATATCTGGGCCTCTCGGTGTTAGTCCGAAAGTCAAAGAAAGATACGTTTGTGTATGTGAAAGATAGAGTTTGGAAAAAGTTACAGAGTTGGCGAGGGGGACTGTTGAGTAGTGCGGGTCGGGAACTTCTGGTGAAGACGGTAGCTCAGGCGCTACCGATGTATTCCATGCAATGCTTTTTGCTCCCTAAAACGTTTTGTGAGGAATTGAATTTGAGGATAGCTAAGTTTTGGTGGAGTGGGGACCCGAGCAAGAGGAAAATTCACTGGCTCAACTGGAGGACGTTGTGTAAACCTAAACATGAGGGAGGCCTTGGATTCCGTGATAAATATGTAGCAAAAAGAAGAAGAAAGGGTATGGCGATGACGAGCAATCATTTCTAATGTTCCACAGTGCACTGTTCTCATCCTAATATCCATTTTTTGCTTTATGTTTGTTTTTTTTCTTTTCCTAACTGCTTTGAAATTGTTCAGATTTTACCTTCCAATTTCATTTAACTATATTTCATGATAATGTCACGCGAGCATGCCTATTTAAAGTGGATAAGGTAATCAACCTGCCTGCACAAATTCCAATTCTACCTACTCTTTCTTAAATTTAGAATATAGTTCAGATTACACTATGGCATTTTGATCAATGTCCAACATTTATTAATTTTTTTTTTCAAAAAAATGGGACAAGTGGTAGCTTCGCCGCAGCAGTCCACTCTTTTGGGAGTCGAGAGTATTTCAGCCTCTCTCTTGCCACCATCGAATGATTTAAATGGTGAATTATTTAGGAGATTTAACTCCGGCATTTATGAAGAAAAAAAAAAACTCCCGCATTTATGGATTTCATAACCCTCAAGTTTTGAAGTTAAACAAATTCAATAGTATTTTTGAAATATAATAATTATTATTATTTTTTTTTAACAAATGATATTTTCTGTATTAAGGGGAACACGGTAGACTTAACCTCACATTGAGCTAGCAATACTTTGGTTCAAATTCATCTTTGGTGAGAATCGAATGTAAGACTTCTCACTTACACGTGAAGATGAATACTACTAGACCCTAGTACTAAATGGAAAATATAATAATTACTTAAATATCAATAATATAGTAATATTGTTGTTCACATAGTTTTAGAAAAAAAATAATGTACCCATTGTTGTGAACAATATTACGACATGTATACTTGTGTAAATCCTTTTAATCAGTTCATGCAACTTAGGTTCTTCTAAAACACGGTCTTAGTTGTCGATATTTTTTAGCCTTGAATGCATAAACCTTCAGCTTTTATGTGTTCCGAATTATAGATTATGCTTAAATAGTGTTCCCAGTTCCCATTACTTTCCGAATGTATTATTTAATATATTGTGAAAAAAAGAAAAATTAGGTTTTTTTTTCAAACAATTGCGAGCCACGACTTCGAGCTGCGCTGCCAAGCCTGCACACCTGTGCAGTTGAGCAGTGAGCTGTTCCTATGGAACCAAAATGATGCCGTCTTACGTTGTCCTTAAACCCAGAATTTAGGCTCGCCTGAAGCCGAGCCCACAACCACGACCTCGTCGTTTTTTTGGCGACACCACCTCCGACGACGACATGTAGTCGTCAAAGACTTTTTTCCGCTATCCTGAAGGTACTATGGATTTGGGCTTATCCTAACGCATCCCAAGGGATTTGACCCCCTGATCCTCAGAATGATGCATGCTTTGTTTGTTATGATGATATCAAACCCGTACAAGGCACGTCCCCAAATAGTTATATCTTTACTGTTATGGATATCGCAATATCTTGGACGTCTATGAAGTAGACCTTAGTTGCAAAATCTTTGAATTGTTCAAGACTCACCCTCACTACGCCATACGTGAGACATAGTTGAGAGCTATGTTGAGCATATTCGAAGTACATGTGGTTTTCATCCATCGTTGAGTCCTGACGACGATCCATGAAGATTATGCCGCATGTATTGACTAGACCAAGACATGATACATCAACGAAGTCAACGTTAAGACATATTACGTCTACATCACATCAACAAAGCATTAGGAGATTGAAGTCAAGCAATCCGATTCTAGACAACCTTGGTGACCTCTTCATGACATCACTGCCAAAGACAACCTTCCAAAAGCTTGTTCGAGGGAGGAATTGGTATGCATAACTATTTATATGCAATGCTTATAGTTCTCATTTGGAAGTTTGTCAAACTCAGGGGGAGAATCCAAAAGTATACTCACTTGATCTTAATGTATTTTTCCTCTATGATTAGAAGCATTTTTCCCACTGGTTTTTGCTACCTAACTAGGTTTTAACGAGACACTCATCCTGGGCTGGTCATACCTCTGTGAGCTTGCTACTTGCGTCTAGGAGTATAGTTTTGACTTAAAACAACTTCTCACATTTCTCCTTAGTCAATGGGTTTTTATCCCACTTTGGGTTTTACCATAACGAGATTTTGTGAGTATTATCTTGGGTTTATAGCACAAATGGTCCCTGAAATTGACCCTATCAATCATGATGGTCCCTGAAATTGAAAATCGATCAATGTAGTCCCTGAATTTTAACCTGCGAATCAATGTCGTCCTTCTGTTAGTGTTCTGTCCAAATTAACTTTAAAAAAAGGTTAGAGAACCAATTTTTCATGGTAAAATGATCAAAAATAACCCTGTTACTTATAATTTTACTTACTACCTCTCTTTTCCTTTTTCCATCTTCACTTTTCTCTCCATTTTTTCATGGATTTGGTGCTAAAACTAAAATAAAAACAAAAAAAAGTGGTTCTCTAACCTTTTTTTTGGTCATTTTACCATGAAAAATTGGTTCTCTAACCTTTTTTTAGTGTTAATTTGGACGGAACACTAACAGAATGACGACATTGATTCGCGAGTTAAAATTCAGGGACTACATTGATCGATTTTCAATTTCAGGGACCATCATGATTGATGGGGTCAATTTCAGGGATCATTTGTGATATAAACCCTATTATCTTTTATGCATTCTTCCGTTATTTTGAAACTCGTATTCGCACATTGTGTCAACGACTTCATCAACTGAACTTAATTCTTCGTTGAAGACGTGATGTACCATTTACTTGAGTATTTACACACTCAAGGGAGAGTTACAGTCTTAATTACCTTAGGAATGTGATTGCCTAAATCCTAGGAAATCCTTGTGGGATTCTACCATCTCTTATACTTTATATATTATCCTACTAGAGTTGTAATCCTACTGGGGTAAAAAATTAATCTTCCCTACTACTATAAATAAAGGCACAATGGGGTGAGAATATCCTCACCCTCAATTTCTCTATAATTTTTTCATTCAAATAGGCCTACAACACTTTTATCTTTTTATAGAAAATTTGATTTTAATCCAGAAGTGCTAACGTATTTTAAAGAAAACAAAAAAATTATTCATGTTTTACATTAAATTCTTTGACCAACATTCCACGTAAGCAAACTTTTCTGTTTTTAATGTAATGAATCAGATTATATTGGGGAAAGTCAAAGTTTGAACTGATTTTTCATTTTTAATTGGCCAGTTGTAAACTTCTAGTTTAAGTGTGATTGTGTAAATCCTAAATTAGATTTGATTCTAATTATTCTTTCCTCTATGGACTTGTATTCCTTGGAGGAGAATGATTTCTTCTCTCTCTTATTACTATAAATAAAGGAGCAGGTAGGGGGAATAATACACTTTCCTATACAACCCTACAACCACATCTCTCTCTCTCTCTCTCTCTCTCTCTCTCTCTCTCTCTCTCTCTCTCTCTCTCTCTCTATTTTCTCTCTCTGAGCCGCCAGCCCCCTTTCCTTGTCAGTTAAATATAGGCCACAACACATTATCAGCACGCTCCTACCATTGCGCTTAGGAATCTGACGTGGAAGTTTTCTGCATCAAACCAGTTCACCAATATCATCACGCAATCATGTTCTTCCAAAACAATGGTTTTTATCTCGATATTTTTGCAGCCCTGATAGCATGAACATTCACCATAATGCATGACCCATCTTTACGTATTTTTGAATTTTAGATTCTACATAAATTGTGTATGCATTATATCCATAATTGTTGAATTATGTGAATTTGATATTTCCATGAATTGCATCAAATATATGTCCATGTATTACTTTATATATTGAATATGAATTGAATTAATCTGGAAATTGAAAAAAATTATTAAAATATGGATTAGGGTTTTTGTTCAAAACCTTCCACCGTGTGAGCCTCGGCTGGCAAACCGCTAAGCCATCGAGCCACAGGCACAGCCTGTATGTTTGAACCGCGCTGAGCCGCGAGACCATAAGCTAGAGCCAAGGGCTCCAGGTTTGAAAACCCAAAAACCCTGACTCATTCCATGGAGTCTCCACCATCACAGGATGGCCTGCAACCAATCCTCGCCTTTACTGCTTTGGAGGTTTCTGGAAGGAACTACCTCAAGTGGGTCCAAGATGTGAAACTCCACCTCACTACAAAGAATTTGCATCCCACCATTAAAGATGAGACGGACAATCCGATTGGCGAAGCTGAGAAAGCCATTGCCATGATCTTCATCCCAAGACATATTCATGAAGCACTATAAATCGAGTACCTTGCTGAGGAGGATCCACAAGCACTATAGGTTGCTTTGGCTGATCGCTTTGATCACCAAAATGACATCTTCTTACTTGAAGCAAGACATGACTGGCAGCATTTGCGCTTCCAACACTTTAAGTCCGTGAATGAATATAATTATGAAGTTTGTCGAATCCGATCACTTCTCAAGTTTTGTAACAAAACTTTGACCGAAGAGGATCTCCTGGAAAAGACCTATTCGACATTCTCTGCTACTAATATTGTTATGTAGTAACAATATAGAGCTCAGAAGTTCATTAAGTTTTCAGATTTGATAACGAACCAACGCCCAAAACACCAAAAGAGGCGTGGTAGGGGCGGCCAGAAGCCACCCCGACAAGGTCAACAGAGCCAAGGCCCATCTAAGGAAGGAAACAAAGCCCATAAGTGCCCTAACCTCGTTCCTAAGGCTCCAAACTTCAAGAATAAGGGCAAAACACCCGAAACCATGGATGGGGATATGTGCTATCGTTGTGGTTCAAAGGACCATTGGTCCAGTGTTTGCCAAGCTCCTCATAAGGTTATAGCTGAATATCATTCTCGTCGTAAGAAGTTTGAATCAAAGTTTGTACAAGTGGATGAATCGGAAAATACCAAGATGGAGGTTTCTCACTTTCAAGAAGCCGTTACCCCTATGGAAGATTAGAATCTTACACATAAACTATTTTTCTAGTTAAAATTTAGACATTGGGGCCGAATTCCACCTAGTGGCCGAACCCCCTTGTGTTTTTGGTTAATTTTGAAAATTTTTCCTTTATGTTTGGATTATTCATTGGTGATTTGGTTTTTAGATATTAAGTTTTTAATTAATTACCATCCTTGAATACTTAAAAATTATTTTGAATGGATATTTATTTTTAGAACTTTTATGCATTTGACCGATTCAAATCAATTTTCATTCTAGGTATGACTTGTGAGGAGATTAGTTGTCTGGCAGTAGTGCAACCATGCACAACGTTTTGTGTGAACATATCTATTTCACTAACTTCATACCTAGAATGCACTTCTGACAATCATCTTAGGCCCATCCAACCTGATCGAAGGATACGGTAAGGCAAGTATAATGTTGTCTAATGGTACAATTTTGACCATTGATGAGGCACTTTATTCTCCACATTTCGGAAGAACGTTGTTGAGTTTCAAGGAAATTAGAGATAATAATTACCACGCTGAAACCTATGTAGAAAATGGAGTTGAATTTCTGTGCATAACTTTCTATGAATATGGCCAGAAGCGTATTCTAGAGAAGACAGAGCGTATCCCGAGTGGTTTGTATACTATGACCATACTCCCTATAAAAAGCCACTATGTGGCCGGCCCTACCTATGGGACACCCTGGATGAACATCGATGCGCCATATCCTCAAATCATCATATGGGCATTCACTAACCCGAAGTTTAGGTTCGATTCAAGGAATCGCATGTCAAACCTGTTCTATGGAAAACTTATTATTAAGCCTTCTTATGACAAGATTCGTTCGAATCCTCTTATTTTTCTACAAAGGATTCAGGGGGACATTTGTGGATCGATTCACTCTGCATGCGGACCATTTAGATATTTTATGGTTTTGGTTGACGCTTCCACACGTTGGTCACACGTCTGCTTGTTGTCCATAAGGAACACTGCATTCTCTCAACTGTTGGCCCAGGTTATCAAGCTCAGGGATTACCACCCTGATTATCCGATCAAATCTATTCGATTGGATAACGCTGGAGAATTCACATCTAAAGCTTTTAATGACTATTGCATGTCGGTTGAGGTTGAAGTTGAACATCCTATGTTCACCACCCTATGTTCACACCTAGAATGCCCTGGCAAAGGCATTCATTAAATGCTTACGAATGATTGCTCGATTGTTGGTCATACGTACCAAGCTCCCGATTGCTGCTTAGGGCCATGCAATATTGCACGCAGCCATGTTGGTCCGCCTGAGGCCTGTTGCGACCTAACCATATAGGGGCATTCATTTGGTTACCAGATACAAACTTGACATATCACATCTGCGCGTTTTTGGTTGTGGTATCTATGTGCCGATTTCACTGCCCTTACATAAAAAATAGGGCCTCAGCGAAGGATGAGAATCTAGGTCGGATATGATTCTTCTTCGATTATTCGTTACTTAGAACATTTGGCAAGCGATCTGTTTATTGCTCGTTTCGCGGATTGTCACTTCTATGAGATAGTTTTTTTGTCTTTAGGGGGAGATAAGAATAGTAACGTTCTTGAAGAATGACACCAATTAGCATGGACGACTCCCACTTTGTCTCATTTAGATCCCCACACTGCTCAGTCTGAAACTGAAGTGCAGCGCATATTAGATCTTCAGAGGATAGCTCAGAGCATGCCAGATGCTTTCACTGATCTAGCACGAGTGACAAGATCACATATTCGAGCTGCGAATGTGCCTACAAAGATGGATGTACCAAATGTACGATAGACTTCCCTCCTAGAGGCCTGGGACGCCAACTTTGGAGATCCACGTACATTAGCGGCTAGCTAATCATCTGGCCCAACACATAAGCGTGGCAGACCACTTGGTTCAAAGGATTCACACCCTTGGAAGAGGAAACCCACGACACAGGCTCATGAACAGCCTATTGTGAATCCAAATGTCGCCTACTCATTCTATCCAACTCATGAGGAAATTCTAAATTACGGAAGCATCCTTGAAGAGATGAATCCACCTCCCAAGAATCGTGAGATTTCGGTCTATTATGTTAGCTTAGATGATGTTTGGTGTAGAATGAGATGATTGTCGATGATGCATTAGCATATGCAGCAGCTACTGAGATCATGTTGAACGATGACATTGAACCCTGTTTCGTTGATGAATGTTGATGTAGAATCGATTGGTCAAACTGGAAACAAGCAATTCAAGTCGAACTCGATTCGTTTGCGAAACGTAAGGTGTTTGGACCTGTAGCTTTTACTCCTTCACATATGAAGCCCGTTGGCTACGAGTGGGTTTTTGTTTGGAAATGTAAGAACAAAATTGTGCGTTACAAAGCCCGTCTTGTTGCGCAAGGCTTCTCACAATGCCTCGGGATTGACTATGATGAAACTTATTCACCCGTTATGGATGTGATTACTTTTCGCTACCTTATCAATTTGGTAGTTTCTGAAAAACTGAGTATGCAGCTGATGGGCGTAGTAACTGCGTATCTCTATGAGGATCTTGATACATAAATTTATATGAAAGTTCCTGAAGGACATACATTGATTGGATCAAATATTTCCAAACCCCAGAATATGCTCTCAATTCGACTGAAGCGTTCACTCTACGGTTTGAAGCAATCTGGAAGAATGTGGTATAACCATTTGAGTGAGTTTTTGACTAGGGATATGTGAACAACGAACTATGTCCTTGTGTGTTCATTAAGATGTCACATTCCAGTTTTGCGATCGTTGCAGTATATGTCGATGACATGAACCTTATCAGAACTCCTGAAGAGCTCGCAAGAATTGTCGCACACCTGAAGTCGGAATTTGAGATGAAAGATCTAGGAAAGGCTTGAGATAGAGCACCGTTTGGATGGAATCTTAGTACATCAAGTGAACTACACCCAAAAGGTGTTACACTGCTTTAATGAGGATAAAGCGAAGCCTTCGAGTACTCTTATGGTCGTTCGGTCACTAGATGCAAAACGAGATCCCTTCCGTCCGAAGGAGGATGATGAAGAGATTTTGGAGCCTGAAGTTCCTTATCTAAGTGCGATAGACGCTTTATTGTACTTAGCTCAATGCTCTAGACCCAACATCTGCTTCGCTGTTAATATTTTGGCAAGATACAGTAATGTACCAACACGCAGACACTAGACTGTTGTTAAAGACATCTTCTGCCACCTTAAGGGTACTATAGATTTGGGCTTGTTCTATCCCTAATGATCCTCAAGTGATGCTGCATCACTCTTATCTCAAGTCGATTCTCACCGTGTTAGTTATGACGACGCATGATACTTATCTGATCTGCACAAGGCATGTTTTCAAATAGGTTATGTCTTTACCGTTGGAGGCACCGCAATCTCTTGGAGGTCAACTAAACAGACCTTAGTTGCCACTTCGTCTAACCATGCTAAAATTGTCGTCTTACATGAAGTAACTTGAGAATGCTTTTGGTTGAGAGCAGTTGTGGGCCATATTCGAATCTCCTATGATCTTTACCCCATTGTTGATGTCCCACCTATGATCTATGAAGACAATGCAACATGCATTGAATAGCTCAAGAAAGGTTACATCAAAGGAGACAACACCAAACACAATGCGTCTAAGTTCTTCTTCTCACATCAACAACAAGAGCATCAGAAGATTGAAGTCACGCAAATCCGTTCACATGACAATCTGGCTGACGTCTTCACCAAATCACTACCAAAGGATTCATTTCAGAAGCTTGTTCAAGGAATTGATATGCGTAAACTTTCTGAGTTGTAACATTGCTAGTTCTCTTTGGAATTATGTCAAACTCAGGGGGAGTATCCTGAAGTATATTTGCTTGATCTTAATGTACTCTTTTTCCCTACGATTAGGAGCATTTTTCCCATTGACTTTTTGCTACCTTACTAGGTTTTAACGAGGTACCCACCTTGGGTTGATTATATCCCTGATGACTCCCATAGACGTTAATTTTAACTTTGCATTTCTCACGTATTTTTTCTTAGACTATGGGTTTTGTCCCTACTCGGGTTGTTACCATAGTCATAGGGTTTTCTAGTGAGACTTAGTTCTTTATGCAAGTTCCTACCTTATCGAGAATAGCTTGTTCCCAAAATCAGTGTCGACAAGTTGACTTCCTCAACCTCTACATGATGCTGAATCTACTTGAGTATTTACACACTCAAAGAAGAGTGTTGTAAACTTTAAGTGTGATTGTGTAAATCCTAGATTAGATTTGATTCTAGTTATTCTTTCCTATATGGACTTGTATTCCTTGGAGAAGGATTTCTTCTCTCTTATTACTATAAATAAAGGCACTGCGTAGGGGGAATAATACACATTCCTCCACAACCCTACAAACACATCTCTCTCTCTCTCTCTCTCTCTCTCTCTATTTTCTCTCTCTAAGCCGCCGGCCCCCTTCCCTTGTCAGTTAAATATAGGCCACAACATAACCCTCCAAAGGTTGCAGCATATATTTTGCTCATTAGTTATTGTATGTATTTAATTTCTTGTGTTAATGGGTTATTTATATTTTTCATTCATAAATTCTGGCGTTAATTAGGGGCTGTAGTTAATGTATACGTTTCACTTTCGTTTAATTATAGGACTTGTTTTCTATCTTTGTTTCGATTAAAATGATAGTTCTGTCTGTACAATGCATTTGCAGTCCTGGATTTTCTCATAACCTTTCAGAGTATGTACTAAAGCTATGAAATTGAGAAGAAAGAGATAGGCGGGAAGAGAGAGATTCGAAAGAGAGAGAGAGAGAGAGAGAGAGAGAGAGAGAGAGAGAGAGAGAGAGAGACTTGGGATATTTCACATTAATGTTAAGTGACTAATACACTGTGGTTTATACAAACCATTCTTACAACAACAGTGACTATATTGCCCTCTAACAATCTCCAATTACAACTAACTACAATCATAACTAACTCAATGAATTACAAGTTGACAAATGGAATCATCTTAGTATAGCTATTACTTCGCCCTCAAACTTATCTAGGAGTTCCTAAGCTAAGTTTGTGACAATGTCTGATAAAGACTGAACTATGTAGCCCTTTTGTAAGAACATCTACACTTGTTCATTTGTTGGAATGTATTGCACTTTCAAGTCACCTTTTAAATCTTCTTTGGCAAAATGATAGTCAATGTCTAAGTGCTTATCCGAGACTTGAAAATAGGATTTGAAGTTAGAGCTAGTGCAAAGAGGTTATCACAGTGCAAACATGGAGATATTGATATAATTGTATGAATATCTTGGAGTAATAACCTTATCCAATACACATCTACAACATAATGTGCAAGAGCTTTATACTTTGCCTCTATTGAACTCCTAGAGACTGTGGATTGCTTCTTTGACTGACAGGAAATAGGATTAAAACCTAAGAATACTACATAATTAGTTATTAACCATCTGGTGTTTATATCAGCAGCCCAGTCTGAGTCTGAGTATGTTGAGATATTGAACTCAGATGACTTGGTATGTCTCATACCACATGTCAAAGTTCCTTGCAAATACCTCAAAATTCTTTTAACCAAATGAAAATGAAGTTAGGTAGGATTAATTATAAACTAACACACCATATTGACTGAGTGTGCTATGTCTGGTCTAGTGAAAGTAAGGTATTGTATGGCTCCTACAATGCTTCTATAGTGAGTTGGATCTGCAATAGGTGTGACTTCATTGACAAGTAATTGGCTTTGATGGTGTAGAAGTGGGTTTACAACTCTCCATTCTTGCTTTCTTCAACAGTTCTTTGACATATTTAGATTGATTGATAAACAAGGATCCATCTTTGTCATACTAAATTTGTAATTCCAAGAAATATGTGAGCTGCCCCATATCCTTGAGATCAAATACCTCAGCAAGACTTGAGATTACACACTGATCTTTGGTAGAATTAGATCTAATTAGGATGACATCATCCACATAAAACAGGAGCAGTATGATATCACCATTGTCAACTTTAATAAATAAACTAGAATCAGATATTGAAGCAAAAAACTTGTGAACTTGGAATTTCAAGCTCTATGAGCTTGTTTAAGTACATACAAAGATTTGATAAGCATGCAAACATAATCTGGGTACTGTGAATCTACAAAACCTTGTGGCTGCTTCATATAAACTTCCTCTTCAAGGTCACCAAGCAGGAATGCATTTTTAACATCTAATTGTCTTAGATTCCATCCATATTGTGCTGCTAGAGGCAAAAATAACCTTACAGTTGTATATCTCACCACATAACTGAAGGTTTCTGAAAAATCTAACCCTTGTTCTTGACTGAATCCTTGAGAAACTAGTATTGCTTTATATCTTGACATTGTACCATCATGGTTCCTCTTTACCTTGTACACCCACTTATTGCTAATCACAGTCCTATCAGGTGGAGGAACTAATTTCCAAGTTCATTGTGCTTTCAGAGAATCAAACTTATCTTGCATAACACTTTGCCACTGTGTAATAGATGAAGCAACTCAATAATTCTTGGGTTCCTCAATCTCATGTACATCAGCCAAGAATGAAAAACCATTGTAATTGTATTCATTCTCTGTTTCATCAATTGAGTCTACTAATTGTAAAGAAATCAACTCAGGTAATGTAGCAATATATGCTGCATAATTTTTCCTTGATATGGTTCAAGTTTGAAGCCTTTTTTTGTATACCAATAGGTTTTAGTTATCTCCATAGAACTATTAACATGCTAAGAATCATGGGATACACTATTTATTGAAGAGCACAAAGATATTGGAAGGAGTACCTGAAGTTCTGTTGGATCAAGGACATGAAAGAATACTTGAAGTTGTGTAGGAGCAAGGACAAGAAGCAAAGAGTATGGCTTGATGAAGACTGTTTTGCACTTGTACTTTGACTTCTCACACTTGAATTCCCAGAATTACCAAGAGATATAGAACCATCATTAAATTCATTCACAGATTAAGTAGACCTTGAACCAGAATCAATCTAAGACTATAAGTTCACTCTATGAGTTGAAACTGAAACTAGAATTACTATAGTAGATGGTACTGTTGAACTTGGCATAGATTGTCTAACCATTGGAGCATAGTCTTTTAAAAGATGGAAACACAGTCTTATAAAAAATTACAGGTCTTGAGATAATGCATTTCTGAGTATTCATGTTATAGCAAATCACACCTTTGTATCCCATTGAGTATCCTAAGAATATACATCTTTTAGTTCTCACTTGTAGCTTATTTGAATTATATGGTTCAAGCCAAAGATATACTGCAGTGCCAAAAATCTTCAATGCAGTTAAGTCTGGATACTTATTATATAACAACTTGTATGGAGAATTCATTGATAATGTTTGACAAGGCATTTTGTTTATATGAAACACATAATGGGCACAAGCTAGATACCATAACTCAATAGACAAACCAGCAGTTGTCCACAAAGTGATAGTAGTCTCAACTATGTGTCTGTGCTTCTTCTCAGCAATTTCATTTTGTTGAGGGGTATAAGGACAAGAAATCATGTGCTGTATTCCTTTAGTTTTCAAAAATGTAGTGAAGGATTTGCTTGTATACTCCCCTCCATCATCACTCTGAAAACATTTGATTCTAGTCCCAAACTGAGTAACTACCAGATTATAGAATTGCACAAAGATTATAAAAACATCAGATTTATTGTACATTGGGTAAATCCAAACAAACTTGTCATATTCATCCACAAATATTACATAATGTATGTACCCTTCTAGAGATTTTACAAGTGATGGTCTCCAATATCTGAGTGTACTTTTTCATAAAGAACCAAGCAATGATCAACTCTAGAGGAAAATGGGATTCTAGACATTTTAACTTTCAAGCAAGTAGTACAGACACTATGATTCTTATCTAAAGACATAATTACATTTGACTACCTTAACATTCTGGACAATGTCTCATTAGATGGATGCCTTAGTCTTGATGCCACACATTTGATTTTACTAACTAGCCAAGAAATGCATCTGAATTCTGAAAAACTGACTGCAACCCTAAGATTGATGAACAACTGGTATGTGAAACAGCTCTTGTGGCTTACTCTTTCCTTGATATAGTATCTTCCTTATCTTCTTGTCCTTCACAAAGAATTGAGTTTCATCACAAATAAACCAACTAGTATTGTCAGCACATAACTGTTTAACAGACAATAGGCTTATAGCAATCTTAAGTACATGTAACACATTTTTAAGAACAAGAGAATGGGAATTTGTTTTAAGGGATATGGATCCAATATTTTTGATAGACAACCATGTGCCATTTCCAAAAGCAATCTTGTTAGAACCTTCAAATGGTTGCACTTGAGCTAGAGAATTGATATCTACAGTCATGTGGTGGGATGCACCAATGTCAACAATCCAAGAATCATTTGGATGAAACTATGATGTTTGCTGTGCTGCCATTGCATTCAGAGAAGGAGGTGGAGGCTAGTCCTGATACATGAATTACCCCTATGAAAACATTCTAGAGCTGAATGCCCTATTTTACCACATATTTGACATTCCAGCATGAAACCTTGAGAAAGAGAACCAATCTTTCTTTTAAAATAATTAGTTGCAGTATGCCCTCTCTTGTTACAAATCTGACACTCAATGACAACATTAGTTTTATTCTGAGTATTACCAGACCAACTACCATTATTACTTCCCCTAAAACCACTAGAATTATATCATTTGCCTTTGTAACCACCATTATTCTTGAAACTGTTATTTCCCCTATATGTAGAGCCAGACTGAGAACCATTTGCAAGGAATCGTGGGCCAGAATTATTGTTAGTGCCATCAACAAACCCATAGCCATATGACATTTGCGGAAAGAATGGAGCTGGTTAAATTGATGCAAATCTAGAAGGAATGTAAGTTTCAGGAGGAAATTGAATTGGAACCTGAGCAGGATTGTAATTATAAGCACATGAGTAACAACTCCAGCAGTTATAGAAGCAATATGTCTATGCCCTTGTGGATTGGAAGATGAACCAAAAGCCCCAAAATTGTTGCCAGTAGAACCACTTGTAGAATTAGACGCTTGACTGTAAAGTGCAGACATATTTTGTGTTAACATAGAAATTTCCCTTTAAGCTCGTTCTCAGCACCAAGAAGTTGAGCCCTAAACTCTTTTAAGGTAATAGATGGCTCTCTGGCTAAAATGACAGCCTTGATAATAGCATACTCCTTTGGTAAACCAGCAAGACCAGCGATCATTACATCATTACCAGACACAAATTCCCCTGCAACACTTAGTTGTTCTCTTATACTTTTCAACCTTAACATATACTTATCAATAAAATCACCCTTTTTGAATAGTATGAAGCTCAATCTTTAAATGATTCAACCTAAATTTTGACACAAAAGCATATCTATCAACCAGATTAGACTAGGCCTCATTTGCATTTTTATTCCTTAGAACATATTCCATAGCTTCATCAGAGAGTGTTGCTAGTAACAAACTAAGCAACGTCATATCAGTTGACTCCCAATCAAGAAAAGCTCTTTGTAACTCCAGTCTCTGTATGAATTACAAATTTTGGTGGACACACAGTTGTGCCATCAAAATGACCAAATAATTTGTGACCTTTTAAAACAGCCGTAAACTGAAATGCCCATTTCGAGAAATTATCATCTTTTACCTTTATTGTGAGCATACCCAACAAATTCTCTACTTTAACCACTGAATTATACATTTTCACAAATCTTTGAAGAAGTACTGCAAGATTTTACTTCAACCAAAAAGAATGACACGTTCTTTGCTCATAGTGTACAGAAAGACCGATACTTTCTTAAGAATCAAGAAAGAATGACACTTTCTTGATAAAGAACTTCACTCTGAGTTCAAGAACATGAAAGTCTAAACACAAATCTCACATAAATCATCTAACTTGTAGAAAACCCCAATATTCAAGATTCAATAAAAAACATGCAAGAACCCAAATTCCAGAAAAATTGGAGATCGAGAACAGCAAAAAACTAGCGGAAGACCTCAAGATCGGACATGGCCGCAAGGCATGGCCGGCAATGATACCATCATAACTTTTCAAAATATGTGCTAAAGCTATGAAATTGAGAAGAAAGAGATAGGCGGGAAGATAGAGATTTAAGAGAGAAATTGTAAACTTTGGATATTTCACATTAATGTCAAATGACTAATACACTATGGTTTTATAGAAACCATTCTTACAACAACGTCTATATTACCCTCAAACAATCTCCGATCACAACTAACTAAATCAATTACAAGTTGACAAATGTCATCATCTTAGTATATAGCTATTATTTTTGAGTCTTCAATGTCGTTGAAAAAGCACAACCATTGGAACGAAAAAAGACACGATCAATACGGTACCTACCAAAAATAACAAAAGCACATGCAATGGAAAGAAAAAGAAAACCTGATGAAAGCAATTGTTCACAACTTTTTTTTTTTTCGTTCTCGTTTTTCCCTTCTACCTGAATCATAGGTTAATTAGAAACCAATCTTCATACCTAAATCAAAGGTGCACTAAAAGAATCAAACTTGGTACCTAAATTAGAGGTGTGCTAAAAGGATAATACTTAGGTCCTCGTACCTAATATACTCACTTTTTGATTTGAATCAATCAAAAGATGTAATGTGTTCCTTGTTTTTTAAAGTTCACGAAAAATTAAATTATATGCCTATTATTTTTAAAAACAATAAAACATATGTTAAATATTATTGGACCAAAATCAAAATGTGGGTATACAGGGTGCTCAATAATGAGTATCTAAGTATTATCCGTACTAAAATACAGATTAGATGTGGACCTTGAATATTGGTATAATAATTTATAACTTTTAACCTTGGTTTTCTTCTTGACGTTGGTGTGTAGAAGATGATAGACATCATTTTGGAGAGAATATTTATTCTAATTGATTGATAATCAATTTAATTTTGGAAATGAATACATTTGGCTGAAATTTAGGTAACCACTTTGGATGAAATTTTGAGAGGTCTTGTGTATTGGCAATGCTTGTAATTTGATTAAAAGTTGTTACTAAACTATTTGTTTATGTGGATTATATTTACTAGTGTAGATTGCAGGGTTTTTTTGTTGGATGTTAGACTCTAATCCAACTGTTAATAGGTCAATATAGTTAATAAGAATTGATGTGGAATGTAAGTACGATTAGGGTTTAGTTATAAACTATAACTTGGGCTCCAAGTAAAGTATATAATCTAGTTATAATTGGAGAATAAGGGTTCTTGATATTATCCTATTTGGACTGAGATTTGGTAGATTGTATCCTTGTACAATAAGGAATTCTAGTGCATGATTATGGGAATGTGCACTAGGGTTATAGTATTATAAATACCAAGGGAGGGTCCCTGCATACACCACCGAAACATATACTTAGAGAACTCCCCACAGGTTCGAGTAATACGGTCGTGGTAAGTGTGCAGATGACCATCCTCTAGTTCAAGGTGCTCGAGTGTGCTTGCTGCAGCTTTAGTGTTTGTTGTGCTTAAGAAGGATGTCTTCACAAGGTTAGTACAACGGTGTTTTAATGTCACATAAATGTTTTAAGTCTAACAGTTGGTATTAGAGCGAACATTTGTGTAGTTAAAATCCATAAGAGAACTAACATACATGAAATCACGCATGCAATATGAATGAATTGATGTTTCTTTAAGTTCTGATCGTGTTTTCTTTTTCGCTGCTATATTTAATGCTTGCATGTATACGTATATGTACAAAGTTTTGAGAGATGCTATCCTTGCATATTTATAAAAATCTCGACTGAGTATAGAACTAAGTAATATACATAAAAGACGGCAAACAAGTGCCATGATTACTTCTTGTGCTATGCTTATATTCACAAAAACCCTAAAACTATCTACCATGCATAACTAGCGTAAGAACTAATTTTTGGCCTAGTGAAACTCAAAAATTGTGTGCTTCAGAGTCTTGATTGTTAAGCATGTCTAATGATCAAAAGTTTTAAGGTTCATAACATGCTGAAAGTTATAACATGATCAATGTTTTTTGAGATGTAATTGGATGAATGAAACACAGCAAATTCATTTCAGTCATTCAAGAACTGCTAAAAATTCAAGGTCTGATTGATCAGCTTGTATCAGTAGCCATAACAATAAGGTTATATCCCCAAATAAAGGTGTGACTAATTGATATTGGTTCGGTTACTGATAGCTCAGTGGGAACATATAAGATGCATGAGCTACGAAAGTTAATTGCCAAACAAAGGTGGATGGTGTTCATGTTGTACCATTACTTATGCAACTTATATATTTTGCACTGATATTGATTAAACTTGAAATACCAAACAAAGGTTGAGTTGTTTCAGTTTTACAGAATATAGAGTCTTGAATGCTTATTTTTGTTTGAAATATCTTTCACTAATTAGCTCCCTGAATTCAATTTAACCACTCAATGGAACCAACTATAAGAAGTGGAGGCAAGATATTAAAATAACTCTAGGGCTCATGGATTTCGATTTAGCTCTAAGAGAGAATTAGCCAGCCAAGCCTGCAAATGATGCAACTGCAGACAAGAAGAATGAATATGAAAAATGGGTAAGGCTAATAGAATGGCGCTGCTGGTAATCAAAAGGTCAACGTCTGACCTGGTTCGAGGGGCAATCACTGAAGCAGATAATGCTAAGGCATATCTTGACTCCATAGAAGCCAAGTTCAAGGAATCTGAGAAAGCTAAAACTGGAACACTCATGAATAGCCTTATAACCACTAAGTACCTTGGTGGTGATGTGAGAGAGCACATTCTTTCAATGGTTGATGCAGCTGCAAAACTTAATGCACTTAACATTAAGATAGATGATCTTTTTCTAGTTCATCTTGCCCTAGATTCCTTACCCCCTCAATATTCTCAAATGAAGAGTACTTACATAGCTCAAAAAGAAAAATGGGACTTGAATGAGCTAATTGCCATCTGTGTGCATGAAGAGCAAAATATTCACCAAGAAAAGGGGAAGAAACAAGTCAATGCAGTGTAGAATGTTAACCCTGCAAATTCTCCCAATGAGAGAGACAATTCTCCACAGAAAAACAATAAAAGGGCCGCAGGAAGAGTCAATAGGGGCAATAACCATTTGAGAGTGCATATGGGTGTTGGAATAAAATGTTTCTTCTGAAAAAATGTGGGACATCAGAAGTAGGAATGCACTAGGTATAAAAGATGGAAGGAAAACAAAGAAAGTAAGAAAAACAAAGGATGGTGCATAAAATTTCAGTTTGTTTTGAATCAGATTTGGTTGAGATATCTTATGATACCTGGTGGCTTGATACTGGTGCTACAATTCATGTAACAAATTCATTGCAGTGGTACATTAGTAAAAGGGTGCCAAACAAGGATGAGGTGTCAGTGTTCGTGGGCAATGGAGCTAGAGTTGCAGTAGAGTTCATTGGAGTAATTAGGCTTGAATTATTTTCTGGTTTTTGGCTAGATTTGGTTGATGTTGCTTATATACCTTCCATACGAAGGAATTTAGTTTCAGTTATTAGGCTTGTTAAATCAAAGTTTAAATTTGATATTAATGAGAATGGTTTTTCAATATTTTGAAGTTCTGAGCTAATTGGTGATGGAGTGTTGACTGGTAATATGTTCAAGCTTAACTGCAATATACCAATAAGTGTGGTTAACACAATAGGTTACAAACGAACACTAACAAACAACACCTCATCCAAGTTATGGCACAAGAGATTAGGGCATATTTCTAGAGAGAGAATGCAAAGAATAACTAGAGAACAAATCCTGCCATCACTGAATTATAGTGATTTCAAAATTTGCACCAATTGCATTAAGGGAAAATTGATAAACAAGAAAAAGAAAGGTTCAATTAGAAGTACAAAGCTGCTAGAACTAATCTACATATACATTTATGGTCCTTTCCCAACACAAACACATGCTGGCTACAAGTATTTCATCATATTTACAGATGACTTTTCTAGGTTTGGGTATGTATACTTGTTGATTGAGAAATCTAGTGCCTTTGTTGCTTTCAAAATTTATAAAGCAGAAGTAGAGAATAAATTAGACTGCAAAATCAAGGTGGTAAGGTCTGATAGGGGTGGAGAGTACTATGGAAAATTTAGTGAGTCTGGTAGACAAGCTGGTCCCTTTACATTGTTTATGCAAGAACATGGAATTGTTTCTCAATACACTAATCCTGATACCCCTAAGCAAAATGGAGTTAGTGAAAGAAGAAATAGAACCTTGATTGAAATGGTAAGAAGCATGATGAGTAATTTGAAGCTACCTACCTTTCTTTAGGGAGAAGCAATCAAAACTGCAAACTACTTGCTGAATAGGGACCCTAACAAGTCTGTTCCCAAGACAGCCTTTGAATTATGGACTAAAAGAAAACTAGTGCTAAATCACTTGAGAATTTGGGGATGAACAGCAGAAGCAAGAGCATACAATCCAATGGAGAAAAAGCTAGACCCTAGAACAATCACATGCTTCTTTGCAGGATATCTAGAAAGAACTAAGGGTTACAGGTTTTATTGCCCCAATCACACATCGAAGTTCATTGAAACTGAGAGAGCCAAGTTCATTGAAGAAGTTAATGATAATCAATGGGAAGATAATCTTGACTGGAATGAAGAGACCACAACACTGCAAGATGAAAACATAGGTGAAGCTATGATAGATGAAGTTGTTGTGCCAATTTCAGTGCAAAATGCAAATGAACAAATTGAAGAACAAATACAGTCTGCTTAAGAGGAAGAAATGGTTGCAGAAGAACCTGTGCAATTGAACAACACACCAGATATTCAAGGAGTGCACATTGAGTCTCTGTGCAAGTGGAAACCAGAAGATCCACTCGTGCAAGAAAGCTTGCAATCTCAGATGACTTCCTTGTGTATCTGCAAGAAGCTGAGTTTAATAGTTAAGAAGAAGATCCATTAAACTTCAAGACAACAATTGAGAGTCCAAATAATACACATTGGCAAGAAGATATGCAATCAGAATTGGATTCCGTGAATAAAGACAAAGTGTGAGGGTTAGTAGAGCTTCCACATGACCAAGAGAGACTTAAAGGGTGATATTGAAAGACACAAAGTTAGACTTGTAACAAAGGGTTATACTCAACAAGAATGAGTTGATTATAATGAAATTTTTTCTCTAGTATCTACAAAAGACTCTTTTAGAGTCATCATGGCACTAGTGGCTCACTTTGATTGATTTCTGCATCAAATGGATGTTAAGACTACATTCTTGAATGGAAATCTTGAAGAAGAGATCTATATGAAGCAACTAGAGGGTTTCATTCAAGAAGGGAGAGAAAGTTTGGTCTGTAAACTTAATAAGTCCATTTATGGATTAAAACAGGCCTCAAGACAGTGGTATTTGAAGTTTGATGAGGTTGTTTCATCACATAGTTTCGAAGAAAGCCCTAGTGATGAATGTGTTTACATGAAAAGGAATGGAAACTGTTTTATTGACATACTACTAGCATGTAATAATGCATCATTGATGAGTGACATTAAGAGATTTCTGTCAAAACACTTTGAGATGAAAGATATGGGAGAGGCAGCTTTTATTCTTGGGATTCAGATCACAAGGGATTGAAGTAAAGGGCAACTTGGTTTATCACATAGAGCATATATTGAAAAAGTTCTTAAAAGGTTCAATATGGAAGACTCAAATGCATGTGATGTTCCAATGACAAAGGGAGATAAGCTTAGTAAGGATCAGTGCCCCAAGACTGAGCTTGAGAGAAAAGAAATGGCTAGCAAGCCTTATGCTTCTCTTTTTGGAAGTCTCATGTATGCGCAGGTATGTACCATACCTGATATTGCGTATGCCATTAGCATACTGGGAAGGTTTCAGTCTAATCATGGTAATGCACACTGGATAGCTGCCAAGAAAGTTTTAAGATATTTGCAAAGAACTAAAAAGTATCAGCTAGTATACAAAAGAGATTCAAGACTTAAGCTAGTAGGCTATAGTGACTTAGATTTTGCAGGTTGCCTTGATTTACTTAAGTCAACTTCAGGTTATATATTCACGTTGGCAACTGGGGCAGTGTCATGGAAGAGTGTGAAACAAGATACTATTCCCACTTCTACCATGCAAGCTGAGTTTGCAGCATGTTATATATATGAAGCTACATCACAAGCTATATGGCTGAGAAATTTTATCTGTGGTCTCGAGTTTATGGATTCCATAGCAAAGCCTGTTCAAATTTGGTGTGATAATAAAGCTGCTATCTTTTATTCTAAGAATAATAAGAGGTCTCTTGGAACTAAGCACTTGAACACCAAATATCCATTGACAAGGAAGAAGGTGGAGCCTGGAAAAATCAAGGTATTACCAAATGCAGTTTTTTCTTAAGCATCCAGTCAATATGAGAGTGACTGCAACCCTAGATTTGTCGAACTAGTGGGAGTAATGATAATATGTAGTTTAATTATGCATGATAGTTAGTATTGTGACAGTAAGTATTGAGTTTGGTTTTATAATTGTTAGTTGCTACACTTGGTTGAATTGAAGGCTTAATAAAGGGATGCTATTTCAGTAATTCATTACATTGTTCCAATATAGTTTTAATTCATGTCTTCTTTGGAAATAAAGGTTGCTGAAAGGTTATAAGCAACTGATGTTTTTTTCGATGGAATTATGCAGCAGCAAAAGGTTATTAGTTGCAGTTGGTTATGTCATAAGATTGCTTGGCAAATGAATTGAGTTTTCACAAAAATATGTATAAGCTATTCTCATAGCTTGAAAGCTTCATAGGAAGCATTAGACAGTAAGGTATAAGACTAATTAAGTGGACCTGGAAGTGATGGAGTCAATGCTTTTGACTCATGGTTTTGTAACTCACTTATGTACCAAGCCTGTGATTGATTACTTCATGTAAGTGAAGACCTTATTAAGTGATTATAAGAGCACACGGACACTTGTCTAGTTCATAGTCTCCAATAGTTCTGAATGAGTAACTTTTGCTTGACAGAAGTATGCAAGAAGCTTAATAGCTTAACTGAATCAATTGGCCAATAAAGAATCATGCTTACAGATTCATTAATGCTCTTTCTTGAATTAACTAATTGACCTAGTGGGAGAATGTTAGATGTTAGACTCTAATCTAATAGCTAATAGGTCAATATAATTAATAAGGATTGATGTGGAATGTAAGTACGATTAGGGTTTAGTTATAAGCTATAACTTGGACTCAAAGTAAAGTATATAATTCGGTTATAATTGGAGAATAAGGGCTCTTGATACTATCCTATTTGGACTGAGATTTGGTAGATTGTATCCTTGTACAACAAGGAATTCTAGTGCATGATTATGGGAATGTGCGCTAGGGTCATAGTAGTAGAAATACCAAGGGAAAGTCCCTGCATACACCACCGAAACATATACTTAGAGAACTCCCCATATGTTCGAGTAATACAGTCGTGGTGAGTGTGCAGAAGACCTTCCTCTAGTTCAAGGTGCTCAAGTTTGCTTGCTGCAACTTCAGTGTTTGCTGTGCTTAGAAGGATGTCTTCACAAGGTTAGTACAATGGTGTTTTAATGTCAAATGAACGTTTTAAGTCTAACATTTTTTTTATTCGAGAATATGTATGGTTCACTGGCATTAATAAAGGAAAATATTCGTGTTATATGTTGAAGATTAATATATTACAAGTTTACATAAGTATTGCTTGCAATGACATTAATAAAAAAACGTTTTCCGTGAAGAAATTAAATGGCACAAAAAGTTAAATCAATCAGTTAGGTATTTAGAACTTCTAGAGGAATGTAGTGTTAAAACTTCCGATTCTTACAAATTTTTCATTTTGATCTTCAGGCCAAAATGATAAGCACTCGAAACTTCAGGCTCGAGATTTACATGATTAATGAGGAGGGCGATTGTACCACACCACTCTCATTGAAACAATATAGCATAGGATGGACGATCTTACTGCACCACTCAAGCAACAGGTAAATTTAAATATGTAGAGCAGGGTGGGTGATTATACTGCACCACCTAAAATTGTAGTAAAATTAAATCTGCAGTTCAAGATGGGAGATTTTACCGCACCATATTTGATTGCAGTAAAATTAACATAAATAAACACTGGGTTAGTAATAAGGAGATACACCAAACAAGAAATAAAAAAATATAAGTAATTGTTATATTGAGAACTAGGAGTAAGCACGGTGTTAGCAGATCTTGGCAAGGGTACATCAAGCAGGTGAGGCAGAGGAGGAAGAAGAACAGTAAAATCATTGGAGGAAGCATTTTTCGGTGAAGGGAGATGAGAAATGGTTAAGGTTAGAGAGTCATGCTGATAATGTGCTATAAATAGGTAAAAGTTAGAGAGATAACCTTTGCTAGGGACATGAGCGAAGCAAGTGCAAAATATCACACTGTTTAGTTTCGTAACTATAACACAAAAGGATTGCAGGTAAAAAAAGGAAGGGAAGGATACTAATATTATTGCTTTCACTTCTTTTCTTTGCTATGTATTGTGATCACACACAGATTGCTCTTTAAACAGAGCCACATTCGTGAAGGTTTACAAAGAATGAAATGATTGTCTTTTGAAAAACCTCACATATCAACAACACAACTATTCTCAAGTCCTCCTCACTATTAGCTAAAGCATGTGGGCATACATTTCCACAATGTTACATCACTTCTCATTGGATTCCCACATATCAACATCAGTTGCCTCACCCAGTGGGAAAAAAAAATGTAGCGGAGGAAAAAGAGTACAACTTTGCTTGGATTGTTGATATAGTGTTACGTATGCTTATGTTTCCTCGTTAAAACCTTGATAGGAAAAAACCCGTAGGAAAAATCCTTGTCGAAGGAGAAAGAGTACAACAGGCATGTATCATGGATGCTCCCCCTGATTCCGTATTCTTCAAGTTTAACTGATTGGTAAGTTGACGTAATCCAATAGCATGCTCTAGCTTCTGAAACATGCAATTTGGTCGAGATTTGGTGAATAGATCTGCCAGATTTTCATTGGAATGGATTTGTCTGACTTCAATAACTTTAGCCTTTTGAAGCTCATGTGCACTGAAAAACTTTGAAGATATGTGTTTAATCTTATCGCCCTTGATGAATGCTTTTTTCATTTGGGCAACATAAGATGCATTACCTTCGTGAATGACAGTTTGAGTGTCTGTCTTTGAAGGTAGACCACATGAATTCCAAATATGATGGATCATTGATCTTAACCAAGAACATTCACGACTTGCTTCATGTAAAGAAAGTATTTCCGAGTGATTGGAAGATGTAGCAACTAATGTTTGCTTTGTTGAGCACCATGAGATTGCTGTATCTCCATTAGTGAACACATATCCAATTTGTGAGAGGGTTTTATGCGGATCAGAGAGAAAACCAGCATCTGCATATCCAACAAGGATCTGGTCATTTGTGGATTTCTTTGAGTAAAAGAGACCCATGTCTATTGTCCCACAAAGGTATTGTAAAACATCTTTGACTCTCTTTCAATGATGAATTGTTGGAGTAAGGCTATACCTTGCTAACAAGTTGACTGAAAAAGCTATATCTGGTCTAGTACATTGTGCTAAATAAAGCACCTATTGCACTCATATATGGTACTTCTGGACCAATGACCATTTCATCATCTTTTTTTAGAGGGAATGGATCTTTCTTAATGTCCAGAGAACGAACGACCATTGGCGTGCTGAGTGGATAAGCCTTGTCCATGCCAAATCGCTTTAAGATTTTTTAAATGTAAGCTGATTGATGGACCAAAATTCCATTAGCACAACGCTCGATCTGCAGGCTGAGACAATATTTTGTTTTTCCAAGATCTTTCATTTCAAATTCGTTTTTCAGATATTCAGCAGCTTTATTGAGCTCTTCAGGGGTTCCAACTAAGTTCATATCATCGACATATAATGCCACTATAGCAAATCCAGAATTTGATTTATTAACACAAGGGCAAATGACATTGTTGGTATATCCTTCTTGGATTAAATACTCACTAAGACGATTATACCACATTCGTCCAGATTGTTTCATCCCATATAATGATCACTTTAATTTGATTGAGAGCATACCTCGTAGTTTGTTAGTCATTTAAGGCAACTTAAGTCCTCCTGGGACCTTCATATATATATATATATATATATATATATATATATATATCCGTATCTAATTCTCCATATAGATACACGATGATGACATCCATAAGTCCCATGTCAAGGTTTTCTAAAACCACCAAACTTATTAAAGGAACATATCTAATGCGAACATGTTGTCGATGATTATTTCATTTCGATCCCACAATTCATTAGTACATGCATAATTTATGGAGATTTCTTTGCTTTCATGTATTTTTGTCTCTTCAGGGACATGTGTCTCATCAATGAGATTTTCTTTTTTTGAAAGTACATAATCATGAATTGTAGATTTGTCATTCATTTTCTTTTCCTGAATGATTTCATTTAGATTCAGCTGTGCCCTCATCTTCTCTTTCGATGGGTTTAATTTTTTTGAACCTGGGGGTTTACCAAACTTTAGGCGTGCACTGGATGAATCATTCGCTGCCACTTTATTTTGTCTAACGGGTACATCAACTCTTGCAGGCGTATTTACAGCTGGTATGTGTGATTTTGTCATTTTCGTATCATCATTAAATGCATTTGGCATTTGATTAATAATACTTTGAGGATGAACGATCATTTTCACTTTATTTTCACATTGAGTGCTTCATGGATCAAAATGAGATAAGGTGGGTACAACCCATGTCAGCTCTTGCTGTTATTCTAGAATGGTCTTTTCTCCCTTAACGACGAGAAGACTGTCTCATCAAAGTGACAATCCACAAAATGAGCTGTAAACATATCACCTGTTAATGGTTCCAAATATTTAATGATAGACGGTGAATCAAAACCCACATAAATTCCCAGTCTGAGCTGAGGACTTATTTTAGTGCGTTGTGGTGGTGCAATAGGGACATAAACAGCACAACCAAAAACTCGTAAGTGTGAAATGTTTGGCTGATGTCTAAACACGAGTTGTACTAAGGAGTATTGGTGGTTGGCTATAGGTCTTAATCGAGCCAATGATGCAGCATGTAAAATGGCATGGCCCAATGCAGAAATTGGCAATTTTGTTTTCATGAGTAGAGTGCGAGCTATTAATTAAAGCCTCATGATAAATGCTTTTTCTAAACCATTTTGAGTATAGACATGAGGAACAGGGTGTTCAACATCAATGCCTAGTGTTATGCAGTAATCATCAAAGGTTTGAGATGTAAATTCACCAGTGTTATCAAGTCGGATTGACTTAATAGGGTAATCTGGGAATTGTGCTCGCAACTTAATTATCTAAGCAAGAAGTCTCGCAAAAGCTACATTTCGAGTAGACAAGAGGCAAACATGTGACCATCAGGTAGATGCATCAACCAAAACCATAAAATATCGAAATGGTCCACAAGGTGGTTGAATAAGCCCACAAATATCCCCTTGAATTCTTTGCAAAAATGATGGGGATTCAGCATCAATCTTTAATTGTGATGGTCTAATTACCAACTTCCATTGAGAACAAGCCTTGCAATGGTTATTATTTGAGATAGCAATGTGTGTGCTCAATAATGGATGTGCATTGGAGTTGGTAATGATTCTACGCATAATGGTGGATCCTGGATGACCCAGATGGTCATGCCAAAGCATGTAAATTTTTGGAGTAATAAACTTCTAGTATATGACAGTATGTGCTCCAATTGTCTTTATGTATGTATAATACAATCCACTCAACAAACCACGCAACTTCTCCAATGCTTTTGTTTTCAGAATAACCATAGTTTTTATCCATGCTCTCTGAGTAAGGGAATCATAGTTAAAAAAAAATTATTCATAATAAAAGGAAATTGAAATGCCACTTTTATTGAATTGAAATGCAAGCTTTAAACTACAAGTTTACATAATAAGAGTACATCAAACATAAATGATTCAATCAAACTGATACACTTCATTCCCTCTTTCCACAATGAAGTCTGAGACATCCAGGTGGGTTGTGTTCAATTGCCTTGATAAATCGAACACCGGATCAAGTATATCCATTGGTTTAGCTTGGTCGAGAAAATTGGTTTCGACACCCTTCTCCTTGAGGGAGGTTTGATACAGATCCACTAGATGTTTTGATGTACGAAAGGTACGCACCCAGTGCCCATTAGCACCACACCTATGGCAGGCTCCTTCAAGATTTCTAAGAGTGTTATTCATATGAGCTTTACCTATGTGGCGATTTACATTTTCGAAGTTCAGGCCTGAATTATACCTTGGACCTTGGTTGTAAAATTGGACACCATGATTCTTGCTTTTCTCATTCCACCGGCTTCACTTGTGGCCACGTCCTCGTTTGTAATTATTGCCACGAGAGGATGTGGTGTTCAGTTCGAGGGAAACAACATTCACTTTTGGGAATGACGCTGATCCAGTAGGTCATGAATGATGCCGATCCAATAGGTCGAGACTGATGATTTTTCATCAGGAGCTTATTGTTTTGTTCAGCCACAAGGAGCACCGATATCAGCTGGTTGTACTCTGTAAAGCCTCGCATTCTATACTGCTGCTGCTAAAGCACATTGAAGGCATGGAAGGTGTTGAAAGTCTTTTCTAGCATATCTTCCTCAGTGATGGTCTCCCCACAAAGCTTCATCTGGTAGCTAATTCTGAACATTGCAGAGTTGTACTCAGCAACCGACTTGAAATCCTGGATCCTTAGGTTGGTATACTCATAACGAGCCCATTGGAAGAATCATCGTTTTCTAGTGATTGTATCTATTTCTCAATGCCTTCAAGAGGGCTAATGAATCTTCAAGCGTTAGGTTCTCGCTCTTTAGTCCTTCATCAAGGTGGGGACGGATAAAGATCATGGCCTTCGTCCGATCTTGAGAGGATGCACTGTTTTCCTCCTTGATAATTTCCCCAAGATTCCCTGCCTCCAGATGGATCTTGGTATCCACTACCTAGTAAGGTAGTTCTTCCTAGTAATATCCAAGGCAACAAAATCAAGTTTTGCCAAGTTCGCCATTTTCTTTTTTGAAAGAAAAATGAGATGTGTAAGAAGTTGCAATAATATGTATTCTGGAGGAATGTGGTGTTAAAACTTCTGGTTCTTACAAATTTTTCATTTTGATCTTCAGGCCAAAATGATAAGTACTCGAAACTTTAGGCTCGAGATTTGCATGATTAATGAGGACGGCGATTGTACCGCACCACTCTCATTGAAACAATATAGCATAGGATGAGAGATTATACCGCACCACCAAGCAGCAGAAAAATTTAAATATGCAAAGCAGGGTGGGTGATTATACTTCACCACCTAAAATTGTAGTAAAATTAAATATGTAGTTCAAGATGGGCGATTGTACCTAAAAACTACCAAGCCTACGTGGCGCGCAGGCCGAGTAACTAATAAGCTAACTACGTCATTCGGTTGAATGCGGGCGTGCCAACTCGACGGCCGAGCTCGGCCGGTGAGTAAAATGTTGATGTTGCGTTGTGTGCACGGCTGACTTCTGAATCTTGCGACTACGGCCGAGGAAGGAACACGCCTCGGCCTTTGGGTTCTAGAGCCTGAAGACAAGGCTGCTAGTCTTGCGAAGTTCAATATCAAATTCGGCTTTCAATGTGCCGAATGTAGTAACCTGTAACACCTCACTTCACCGAGAAGGCTAATGAGATGACCTCTGCCAATAAGGATTCGAAAACCCTTCTCGACCGAGACTTGGATAGATAACCAGTCGGCCTCGACGCAGTGCTGTTTATCCAAACTGAAGATGCTCTGCGGTCGGCTGATTCTACGGCAACAGTGCTGTTTATCCAAACTGAAGATGTTTACCGGTTGCCTCCACAGTGCTGTTTATCCAAACTGAAGATGTGTTGGCAAAAAGAAAATAAAAATCTCAAAGTTGAGAGGTTTCGCGTAGAGCGAGGGTTTGCACAGGGTAGATTTGTGTGTTGAGTTGGAGATCCTTGAATGTTGTGCTCCTCCCTCTATTTATAGTAGTGCAAATACTCCTGATCGAGTTAGAATCGTTCTTGGGTAGGAATCATCTTCCTTGTCAAATTCTACCTCGGCTGATCTTAATTCATCTCTATCTCGGCATATCCTATTCTAACTAGGATTTTGAATCTGCCCCCAACCGCAGGCCAAATTCATTCATGCACTATGATTTGCCTTGGACTCCTTATCCCAATAGGTTTCGGCCACTTCACTTTTATCACATTCTCGTGTTCTAGATAATTCAATATATTATTAAGAGATAATTATTATGATAAAAATCACAATATTATTCCCTAACAATAACTAAAATTATCCTGACTCAGTCACCTAACGGCTTAGAACTTCATTCACTCAACGGCCTCGACCGTTCGGGCCGATTGTGTAATTTTAGGCCTAAACAGTACCGCACCATCTTTTATCGCAGTAAAATTAACATAAATAAACATTGGGTTAGAAATCAAGAGCTACGCCAAACAAGAAATCAAACATATAAGTAATTGTTATATTGAGAACTAGGTGCAGACATGGGGCTAGCAGATCTTGGCGAGGGTACATCAAGCAGGTGAGGCAGAGGAGGAAGAAGAACAGTACAATCCTTGGAGGAAGCATTTTTCGGCGAAGGGAGATGAGAACTGGTTAAGGTTAGAGTCGTGCTGATAATGTGTTATAAATAGGCAAAAGTTAGAGAGATAACCTTTGCTAAGGACATGAGCGAAGCAGGTGCAAAATATCACACTGTTTAGCTTCGTAACTATAATACAAAAGGATTGCAAGTAAAAAGAGGAAGGGAGGGATAATGATATTATTGCTTTCCCTTCTTCTTTTTTTGCTATGTATTGTGATCACACATGGAGTGTTCTTTAAATAGAGCCACATCCGTGGAGGTTTACAAAGAATGAAATGATTGTCTTTTGAAAAACCTCACATATCAACTACACAACTATTCTCAAGTCCTCCTCACTATTAGCTAAAGCATGTGGGCATACATTTCCACAATTCCCAGTCAAAGTCTAACGCGTAATAAGATAAAATAGCACATCACACCCACTTACCGAGTTTATGAATTAGAAGATGACGGATGATAAGCTTGCATGCAATCACATAACAAGTGCGTAAACGAAAAAAGTATGAAGAGTTGTATTCTTTTTAAAATTAGAGTTCGTTTGATCGATAATCTAATCTATCTGTAACGAGTCTTAAAGTTCCTTTTACACCATAAATAAATAAAAAAAGGATAGTGAAATTACCCTAATTTTAACACTCAAGTATGACAAAATTTATTGAAGAAAAGTTTGAAGGTCGAAATAGTCGAGAGATGCTGCATGCTTTGTTCACATACATTTTTCTTCTGATGAAGCCAAATCCTTGACTAGCAGACACACATGCAATCAGAAAAAGAATAGACGTAATAATCGCAATGAGCCAAATGCCAGTGGTTTATTTGACTAATTGATGAAATTGAGATTATAAAATTAATTGGTAATATGATGAGTAGTTTAAGATTATATAAGTCCTTAGTTAATCTTGTCTCTCACTGATGTGGGACAAACTATCCACACATATTCAACTCTCAACACGCCCCCGCATGTGTGGCTGATTTTCAAACATAAACGTGGACAACAAGTGGGTGATGCGTGAAGACGTGTGTCCTTTGGACTTCCACACGAGGAGCACAAGGGACAAGTTGCTCCTATCCATGATGAAATTGGAGTTCTACCATAAAATTAATTGACAATATGAAGAGTAACCTAAAACCATATAAGCCTTTAGCTAGCCTTGTCCTTCACCGATGTGGGACAAACTATCCACACATGTTCAACTCTCAACACTAATTAAGACTAAACTTCATTTTGAAGGTCATAATTTGTGGATTAGAATCATCATTAATTTAGAGCAAGTTGGTATTTTGTTAATTTAGAGCAAGTTGGCACCAGAACCCCAAAGTTAAAACTCTTTTTTTTTTTCGGTAGAAATCCAAATGATGACGCTCCGTGATCTTCTCCTTTTATATTTCTTCGGCTTCCAAGAGACGGTCGGTGAGAATTTGTTTTGGGTTTAGTGTTTAGGTGAGGTGGGTCCAAGAAACACTCCAAACGTGATTAACAGTAATCAAATAAAATGAAAAGATTAAAAATAAGGTCCTGATGTCAGTTAGACTTTTAGGTCTTGTTTGACAGCTCGGACTGTACTGACTATATCAGTCGGATAGGATAAATAGTCGTCGGATAATACTGACTAAATTAGTCGGGCGTTTGGTATTGTATCAGATTAATTTATGCATCAGATAATACATCGGACAGTAATAATTTATTTATTTTTTAAATTCACAATAATTGTTGTTAAATTTTTATTTTTATTTTTTTTAAAAAGGAAGAGAAAAACAGAAAGAAGAAAAAAAAAGGACTCTTCTCAGTCGCATCTTCCTTCTTCATCATCTTCCCTGCGCATCAATCCCACCCTCGGCGACCGATTGCAGAAGAGTAGCGGCCAGGGTCGACAACTCGGAGCCTATATTCGAATTCCTGTCCCCCTCCTCGTCGGAGCCTAGCTTCCTTTCTCATTGGAGCCCAGATCCTAATTGCCATCCCTTTCCTCGTCGGAGCCTAGCTCCCTTCCTCATCGTCGGAGCCCAGATTAGAAGAATTTGAATCATCATCTTCCTCCTTCAACCCATGGAAAGTTTTGTTGTCAGAAATCAAGGGCGAATAGAGAGGTGGGAGGTGTGTGTGCAAAGGAGGAGAGAGAGAGAGAGAGAGAGAGAGAGAGAGAGAGAGAGAGAGAGAGAGAGAGAGAGAGAGAGAAGATGGCGACGAAGACGAACCTGGAAGTAGATGAGAGATAACAGGCGATGCGAGAGAGTAGAAGGAGAATGCGTGAGAGAGGGACGGAGTGAGCCAGTGCGAGCGACAAGGATGCACCCGACTAATAATACAGAGGTTTGGGACAAGATAAACAAGTGGGTGTGAAGGGGATAAAACAAGTGGGGCCGGATTAAATAATCTGGTGCTTATTTAATACGACGCTCACCAAACATCCGCTTAGTATTATCCGGTGGTCTTATACGGTGTCCCAAACGAGATCCATTTAAGATTGCTTATTTTGAAAAGCACTTTCTGTTAATAAGCCTTTTTTTTTTTTTTTGGAAAAAAAAATTCAGGTGTTTTATAAAAACGTATTTGGACCTGCTTATTGAAAAATCACATGATACATACTTAAGAAATTGCTTTTTAACTTAAAAGCATATTCAAGTTTTTCTGCAAACCGAGAAAAAAACACTTCTGGTTGTGAGAAGAAACTTTTTACCCTCACAGAAGTAGCCCTACAAAATCCTTAGAAGCACGTAAGAATTTTCATTTATAATGCAATTTCTTCTTGAAAAACCATTTGCAATTCTTTTACAATCCATAATTTCTTTTTAATAATAACTTTTTCTATCAAACATTAGCAAAAAATACTTTAGTTCATTTTTTTTAAATGAGACAACTGGTGGCAAGCCACAGTCATCCACCTCTTCCGGAGGCCGGGAAGACTCACAGAGGCATTTCAACATCTTCCTGGCTACAAGTTTGGTTTCCACACCAGCAGCGGATTTCAAACCCGAGACTTCTAGTTTTTAGTTTTTAAAAAGCGTCGTAATCCGCCCTTTTACCAATGGACCACTAGCTCGTGGTTAAACACTTCAGGTCATTGAAATTATACTTAACCTTGACACTTGAAACAAAGCCCACGTCAACGAAAGTCCAAAAGGGCATTATAGCCTTAAGTGATTAGCATTCATGTTTAAGTTCCCTCTTCCCCTATGAATTATAATGGCATGTACGATGTATCCAAAAAGAGAATCACATATTAATCTTGTTGTGGCATCCCATTCTCATTTTCTTGCTCTACATGTTTGCCACTAATCGAAGTCGCTTAAAAGGCACGATTGGTGGGTCATGATTCATGAATCTTCCAAAACCCGTATGAAATTTTGATTGCATGAGATCATGGTTCCAACTTCCGAACATCAAATCCTCATTTGTGGACCCAAAAAAAACCACCTCATCCGCGTGCGACTAAATTATGCAATAACTAGACTAAAATATCCCTACTGCTTTGCATGTATGAAGGCAGAGGAGCAACCAACTCTAGGCTTTCTAGTTCTGAAAGTCACAATCTAAATGCAGCTTCACTTTTTGCAAAGCCAGATACACATTAGGCAAAATCATTTGCTTACGATGAAGATGCAAGAGGGGAGCCTTTTCCTGAGATACTTTCACTATCCATGTTGATATCAAAGGGGAGGTTTTTTCTCTGGGGAAGCTCCTCGTTTGAATGAGATTCAATGTTAGACCCAGATAAAGGTGTCCAGTTCCTATGAGTTTGCCACCCATGTTTGTGGTCTCCAACTATCCGTGCTCGCAAAACCTCCGCACAGTGTCCACGCAGCTGTAGTTCCATGAACACGGTTAGAGGAGTTGTGCACAGTGAAAAGCGGCTTGTTTAATTAAGGAAGAGAACTGTAAACAGAAATCATCACCACTGCTTAGTTTTTATCCATATATACCTGCTGCTTTCGGCCAGTAAGAGGGTTTAGCTCTAGCCATGCGAAACCTGCACAATTAATAGTGTGATATCAGAAGTATACTTACCGGGACCTTATTTTTCAAAGAATATGTACCAAGAATTTTGTGCCACACTATCATCATTCATTATTCTTTGAAGCAAAATGTTGAAACAAAAACTGCAGCATGCATCGCATGACCAAACTTTCCCTAGACAGTCCTTTAAATTGTAAATTGGTAACTAGTTTCTGAGTTTAATTATTTTTCGAAAGGGACTCTATATGCATGGGCGAGTGTGTGAGTGAGTGCATTCAAGAGTATTCTAACCTTTCCCGAAGGTGCTGAGATTAAACCTTTATGTTGCCTGGGAGATCCAATGACAAGTGCCCAATACTTTCTTTGCGGAATTCTTTCTGCATTGTCAGTTAACCTTTAAATAAATACAAGCATCAGGTAAATTGACACGGAACAAAACCAACAGCCTCGGAACATAACATAAGCATGGATGGGTCATTCCATAAACAAGCACCAACAGAGAAGGAATTGGCATTCACTCACATCATTTGATGCTCCAACAGTTTTCTCGCGGAAGATGGAATGCAGAAAGTTTCACTTGTTTGTGACCTTCCCAATTTCCCATCACCAGGATACCACCATCTCTGTCAAGCCTATGTACCTAAGAAACACAAACTTCTTATCCAAGATAAGGGAAGGAAAGATACAAACAATAACACACAGAGCCTATTCATGGAACATAGATAATCCATACATCGAATCCAGATTGTTGGGGAAATCGAAGAGACCATGAAAGTACACATTTCAACAATTATTGGAATTTAAAATACAAGCTTAATTTTAACAATTTTTTTTTAAAATACCCGGAATTAGGTTAGTTGCATGTATCGATAAATATCTAATATCAGAATATTACACAGAATACAACACATTTGTATCAAGAAAAGATTCATAATACCATATAATTTTCTTCTTAAATTGCATATTCCTCTCCGTTGCAATACTTGCATTCGCTCAAATGCAAAAAAAGTTCCTGTTTCCATACTTTCTAGGTCTCAGAGTGACACAACTTTTTAGATTTTACCCGCCCAATGAAGCTGAGGTTCCTAGTGCTTAACCCGGGCTTACGAAGTATAGCTCACAACTAGGCACTAGCTCCACCTTTTTCGACATAAAATGTGTGAACAAGCTGCTAGACTGCTAGTCAATGAGTTGGATAGAATTTTACTATTGGATCCATTGCAAATTTCCTACTCATCAACCGAGGGGGTTCTGAGAAGTCATAACTTAACCAAGCGGCAACCAGTTCATCTAAACTTCGTTTGATTCCATTGGCACCCAGTGCAAACATCATTTTAATATCAGAATGACATTTAAACTACCAACAAACCTAAATACAACAGTAACCTTGATTGAAGCATCAATAGCACTCCCAAGTTCAAATCATAAATACATTTTTATTTGCCGTATCCATAGCGTATCATATCCGTATCCATGCTTCATAGTCGATCTCCCAAGTTCATCAAATCTTTAGCTGCCACGTTCCCATAAATTAAAATCAGATAGAAAACATTCCTATATTAAATTACACAAAACAAAGCTCTATCATTTTAATTTCCCAAACGAAAACATACATAAAAACCCGAAGAAAGTATGAAATGTAAGGTCTTCCAAAAAAAAAAAAAACAAAAAAAAGTATGAAATGTAAGAGAAATATCAGTTACCATGGCCGTCTACGATAATTTGGGGTCCTCTGCGAAAATTTTAAATGGGACCCTCACTAATAAACTTTTAGAAATTATTAATATTTTTTGAAAAAATACTAAGTTTTGTTTTAGACATTGTACCAGGGAAATGATAAACAAACATCCTTTTTAACCTCATACACATATTTATTTATTTATTTATTTATTTTTGAACAAATGTATTATCTACGGGAAGGGAGTGGACTTAGCCTCACAATGGGATAGCAATAATGTGGTTCAAACTCACATTTGGCGAAAATCGAACCTAAGACCTCTAACTTACAAGTGAAGAAGAATACCACTAGACCGTTGTACTAAGTGGCTCTGCACCGAGTAACAAAAACCTCATATACGTATGTTTAATCTTATCATTTGTTTTTGTTTAATTTATTCAATTCAATGACCAAAAATAAAGAAAAAGGTGTCTAAGAAGATAAAAATAGTGTGTGAAAACCTGCCAACAAGCAAATCTATGATTAAAACTAACACAAACTTTAAAACTAAAACTCTTGTTCAATTAAGAAACAATCAAGTCAAATTCATAATAGCAGTAAAAACATAAATCAAATTGGTAGCGTTTCAATCCCAGTAGTAGAGTAATCTTATTTACTTGGGAATTTAGTTATGAGCAGCATTATGAGTTATGGACATAGAAATAATCCAATATTTTGTTTACTATTAGGCTATTTTTTATTAAAGAAATTATACATTATATAAGTAAGTATGCCCGCGCGTTGCTGCGGGATTGAAAATTATATTTAAGATTATGCAAATTCATTCACTTCATAAGCTATGTTTGAGTCAAGAACTGAGGATTACAAATGCAAAAAAATTAGAATGAAAATTTAACTTGACAAAGAGACCTCAATGATTTGGCTCAATTCATCATTCAAGACTTGGTCGAACTGTGATTCGCTCACTCTATCCCTAAACAAAAGAAAATCAAACCAAGTTCAACAAGAATTATGCATGATCTTTGTGAAACTATATAATGAATGGTACCACACTCTATCCCTAAACAAAAGAAAATCAAACCAAGTTCAACAAGAATTATGCACGATGTTTGTGAAACTATATAATGAATGGTACCACTTTGCATATAAGGATGAAACACATATTAACGCTTACACTTAATCATAGAGAACTTTTAACAAAATTTTATTTTATTTTACTCAATGTTGTAGGAAATTGCCTAAATAGGCAATGAACAATAGCACAGGGAGCCTGCACTTGTGGAGTATCAAGGATATTGATATAGAGTAGTACACCTCTACACAATTTTCTGGCTTTCTTTTTAAAGTACAAATAAAGATTCGCGATACTTCCCTGATGACGATGGATGGCATAATCAAATCGAATTTTATGAATTTTTATATGTGACATTACTCTTTTGAATAATACTACACCTGAAAATTGTTTTATGATCTGGTTTACTGCTCTTTGAAGTACAACATGTGTAACAACAATTCCCCAAAAAGAGTATATATGTTAAAGAATTGATTGAAATAATTATAACATAAGTAAGTTAAAGATTAGATAATGGAAAATTGGATGCAAAAAATATATCAACAGCAAAGTAAATGTAAGTGGTGTGAGAGGCTATCATGATTATGCCCTGATCATCTTAAGTCGACACAGGAATTTGGAGGTGATGGAGTAGTATCTAAAAGGGCTCATCAGTATGAGTATAGGATTACTGGGTATTTCATTTTTGCTTGCATTACAGCTCTAGGAGGCTCTATCTTTGCTTATGATCTTGCTGTTTCAGGTCAGTTTTCTTCTTGGTTTATGATTCAAAATTTGAAATAAAGTTGATTTATTTTCTTAGGCACCCCGTCCTCTTGTAAGCATAGGGGAAAGCGGCTGAGGTTTTGAATTCAATGACTACTGTGTGATATGAAAATCTAGGAATAAAAAGTTTGGAAGGCAAGATGCAATAAGTAAACTAAAATTAACAGCCACAAAAGGATGGAAACAGAAACCACTGGCTAGCATCCAACTAAACTTGACATTTTTATATGCACCCACAAAATTTTATCATTCAAATGATATTGCTTTGAACCAAAGTATGTGGAAATAAGAGTAAAAACCTGATTAGCAATTACCACTTCCAGGCGTGCCATGAAGCTAAGTTTTCCTCCTCGAATCTCCAACAAATAAGCTCCTCTATATTTTCTACCTAAACATTAAAATAAAAAATTGGTACATAGACGAAGAGTTAAGACTACCTTCCATAAATCAATAGAAAACTACGACAATGTGAAAATCCGCATGTGTAACCTATACGTCCATCGTTACAGGCTTCAGCAGAAATATCATATTTTCAAAATCATTGATGATTCAATTTTAACTTAAAACCCGAGACCATCTCCGGTTCTTTGCCGATCAAATTTCAATAAACAGCCACCCATGTGAAATGAACAAAAAGAAACAAATATCTTAGGGATTAATAGCTTACCATCAACAGAGATCTCCGTGAGCCAAGCCACCTATACGCTGTAAATCAAGCAACGCCTCCAAAATATCCACGGAAAGTACATCACCCAATCCAATTCGAATCCATAGTGCTATGATAAAGAATGAAGGAAAAGTTAATTATTACAACCCCATATTTTATAAATGTCATATCCCATTAAGGCTAACATTTCCAATCTAAAGACCTAGAAATCATAAAGCAAAGAACAAATCTTTTGTCTTGCAAGCAACGATGCCTATATAATCGAATTTCGCTTACCAAAGTGGTCTTACTAATAGTATTCACAGAAAAGAAAATTGAATAAAAAGAAAATAAGATAGACCAAAAAACTTTCTTTGATTTGAGCTCACCCAATAAAAAATCCTTCAATTAAGAGAACAGAATAAACCATACTTTCATACAATATCTTAATTGAATTAGCCTTTGGATTGAATAAATTAGAGGAGAATCAAGCGATTGAACAAAATAGACGATGGGAGTGTAAAAATCATTACCTTTTGATCTTGTCATATCTGTGATCATAGTATCATCATATCCTATGAACCAGATTTGTTAGACTGATGCTTAGCTAATGTTTTTACAGAACTAATTTGAGAGATTAGAGGGGTGTGAGATATGAAGTTTTTAGCTTTTATGTACATTTGAAGAGAGATTTTTTATGTTTTCTACAGGAAAAAAATACAGAAAATGATAATATAAGCCTCTGTTTGGTATTCTGAACAACTAAATCGATGCTTTCATGGGATTTATTTTCAATCTTGATTCTGCATTTCTTCAAAGTAATTACCCACTTTTCATATTTCCATCCCTTGATTCTCGGTTTATTTATTCAATTAAAAGCCTAGAAAAAGTTGGATCAGCACAACAAAACAAAAGAGGAGAGAAATCACTTTTCTTTGCTAAATTTCCAAATTGTTGCAAAAACTTTTCAATGATATACCTTAGTTGCAGCATGCCGTCAGTGATGTACCCCTCGCCTAACATTCGAACGAAGAGAGATGTAGGTGTAGAGCTCAAATGGAGGAAGCCACCGCACAAAGCTACGAGAGGGAAGGCAAAGTTATGGTCGTTCATTTCTGTCAGAGGGAAGCAAAATGTATTTTACTTATGCGAAAACTTGCATATTTATTTCATACCCAACACTCATATCTTTAGTAGGAAGACAAATTTACCAAATAGTTGGTCGAACACGAAACTGGATAAAAATCCAAACATTCCAAGGTCTAGTAAGCAACACTGGGAAAGGGAGTCCAAGTTCTTCAACAGTTGTGATGGTAGACATTTGGTAATCACCAACATTATTCAATGAAAGCATGAAACCGTAATCACCAACATTATTCAATGAAAGATATAGACATTTGATAATAATCATACATGAGGTTCATACAATCTTTTCATATATTGCATAAAAATTAGAAAAAAAAAGAAGAAGAAAAGTACCTCTTACTCTTGCCCCTGCTCTTGAAAGTCAAAAAAGAAAAAAGATCCTAAATACCAAGCACATATAGAAGCAATTCAATAATTACCAAAGAGAAATACACCACGCATGAAATACAAATTAAACAAAAAAATACGAAAAAGAAAAAAGAAAAAGTGTACCTCATACTTCGCCTGCAACTGCTCTTAAAAAACCAAAAATCTTAGATACTAAATACCAAGAAAACGCAGAAGTGATTCGATAATTACCAAGAAAAATCAGACGTGTTGCTATCAAAAAGAGGGAGAGATGCGAAAAAGATGATACCAGATGACTTGAGGATGTCCTTAAAGTTCTGTGGAAAAAAAAATTAAAAATGAAAACCCAACATAACCACCAAAATTGATGATGACGGAGGAGATAAGCACCAAAATTGAAGAATAAGGAATTTCACAACCCGCTTAAGTTAGCAGATAATTAGTAGGTGATAAGATAAACAATATATATATAGGAATCCTTTCACAAGAGGGATCCCCATTTTTCGAAAAAATTCGGGACACCCTCTTTGATAGGAGTATATTTATGCGACTTAGTTAAGCTTGTTTTCTTGCGTTTACTTAGCTTAATTATGTTAATTATAGTGTTTAAAGCCATTTTCGTGCAATTTCAGGGCCTAATGATAAAGTATGCAAAAAGAAGCATTTTGGAGCATTCTAGAGCTATTTTGGGCCAAGGATGGATAGCTTATGATTCAAGCAAGAAGGATGGACGAATTTGAAGATTTAAAGGCTAGGAATCTTCTAGGAAGAAGGAAGAAACAAGTTCAAGTTCTAGAAGATAAGAGAAGAGCAAGAAATAAGGAGCATTATCTAGAAGCCTAAAACCATGCAACAAAGTCCTTAATCTTCTCCTACAAAGGTGGCGCCTAAAACCTCTTCTAGAAGCCCTATCCCTTGTCCTTATTCCTGCCGCATGAAACCTTTTCTAGATGCCCTATTTTCTGCTGGAATTACATATCCTTTTCCCCTTTGGATTGTGATTGAAGCTAGCCTAATTTCTGAGAGATTTGGAGTCCTAATTCTACACCTATTCTCATTCCTATTCCAGCCATGCCGTGGGCTTTCATTCAGCCCCTATAAATACCAATGCCGCACCCCTCTTTCATTCACCACCCTCTCACCACTCACCTCTCCATTCGACACACATCTTTCACAACCAGATTCATACACTCATAGCCCTTCATTGTGCGCAATTGCAAAGACAAGAAGGACCTAGTGCCGTGGCTGCATCCATACTTCTAGGTGTTTTCTATCCTTATACTTCAATGTTTAAATCAAGTTATTTTCCTGTAATTGCAAACATGAGAGGCTAAACTCGTTTTAGCTAGGGGCGAGTTCAAAGCCATGATTATATATGTGACATGAATTGATTAAGTCAAGTTATTATTTCATAAGTTATGAATGTAATTTGCTTAACTGTTTGATTCAAAACTTATTCTTGTATGTGGGTTAAGGGTGCACACTTAGTTTGCATGCATGAATTTGATGCTAGAATATGAGGGAGTTGCATATAATTGTTATAAACTTGTATTCATGAGTAGTAAAGGTTGCTAGTCACAATCGTGTTAAGTTAAATTCCTGGCAAAAAGTGCCTTGTCAATGCTTATGGTTTTCAAAGAACTTAATGACCTTTGAGTGTGTCTCTATTATGCTGTTCATGTAGGGAAATTGATAAGGATAATTTGGTTGGATGTGTATTCCATCTAATTCAATGAACTTAGGAAAATCTGAAGGTTAATTAGTGCAATTCACGGTTAATCTGGGGCATTGTCATTCATAATTTGGAAAGATAATAACTAGAAATTGGTTTGTGTTGCATATGTATCATGTGTGGAGAAGGGTTCCCTTGCTAGTCCATCATCCATTCAATTTACCAAATTCATTTTACCTTTGTTTAGAGTCTTTAATCTGGTTGTTTTAGTTTAATTTTGTCAAAAATCAATCCCCCTTTAATTAAGTGTGTTAGATTAGTTGAAATCTGTCCAATTTAGTTGTTTCTAGTGTTTTGAGTCAAGTAGAAGTTAAAATTCGTCCAAATTACTCCTTAGAGTCAGTTTAGTGTCTTTTTGATTGTTTGTTGCTGTTTTGAGTTAGTTTTGAGTCTATAGAGTCTAGATTAGTGTTTTTAAGTCTAATTTGTGTTGATTAGCATCCCTAGTTAATCCCCGGCCTAGAACGATCCCTACTTGCATCATATACTACAATTGTCAAAAATAGGGTTTAATTTGCGTGTTAAGTAATTTTCACATCACTCTTGACCGTTGGATTTGACTTTAATGAAATTATGTGGTTGAGATTGTAACAATCTTAACCACACAATTTCATTAAAGTCAAATCCAACGGTCAAGAGGGTGTCTCCATTTTTTTAGAAAAATGGGAATCCCTCTTGATAAGGTAGGCATGTATATATATATAGGAATTGCTTAAGGGGAGGGATCCCCATTTTTTCAAAAAAATGGGGACACGCTCCCCACCGTTGGATTTAACTTTAATGAAACTGTGTGGTTGAGATTGTGTGGCTTGTGTTTTAATCTTAACCACACAATTTCATTAAAGCCAATCTAACGGTGGGGAGTGTGTCCCCATTTAAAAAAAAAAATGGGAATCCCTCCCCTTAAGCAACCTGTATATATATATATATATATATATATATATATATATATATATATATATATATGATTAACAATCCAAGAGTTAAATTAGCATAAAGTCATATACTTTGAAGCTAAAATACCCTTTGACCACAAAAAAATTCATGCAAAGATTTAACCTTAACGCATGAATATTAAAAACCAAAACCTAAACTTAAAAGAAAAAAAATTAAATTAACAAATTAATTAAAAAAACCCAAATGTCACCTGCTCTGGGATTCAGAAATCAGACTCTTGGTAACCAGAACCAAAGGCTTCTTGAAATCAGAGTACTCGTACTTCAATTCGTCTTTGGTGCCCCAAAGCCATTTTCGGATTTTTTTTAGAGAGAGAGAGGGTTGAATGAGAGAGGGATTTCTTAGAGAGAGAGTTGAATGAGATGCAGATCGTGCTTCCTGGAAGCAATTAGAGATTTTGCATCATTTTCTCTTTCCACGATGACCGACACGTGCATAACCTTCTCTGTAACTGGGTTTAGAAAACGAAGAACAGGCCAAAATAAAGGCTCCACCAAGGGTAAATCTGGCACATCATTGTGGAAAAAGTGGCAAAAGCAGATGCTGAAGACCAATGTTGGGGGCAGGCAGCAAATAGGGATAGCAACAAATCAGTTTGGGGATGGAAATGCTATATCCATCCCCATAACCAAGAAAAATTAATCATATCTATAACCGCAAATTAACCATTGGGTATTATCTATAACCATACCCACCGGATAATGGTTTCCCATCGGTTAACGGTTATATCCATCTTCGTTAATACAAAAAATATATTCGCTCAATTGACACATGATCATTTAGTAAATATTAATTTCGTCATTAAATAATTGATGTATAAAATGATTTAATTAATGAATCTTGTGGAACATAAAAATAAAAGGTAAACATTTATAAAGTTGGTTGATCTTTGATATTTCGTATAAATACTATTAAATTCTCATAGATTTTGATTCATATCAAAACTTTTGAACTTTGCCACAAAATGCAAATCACACAATGCAATTTTTGTATTCTCAAGGTAATGGATTCGGTGAATATACATATATATATACATATAATTATATTATATATTATTCGGTTTGAATTCGGATATGGATTGGGGACCCCTATAACCATATTCAAAACCATAACCGAATAATATTCATGGTTTTTCCCCATACCTAAAATATACCCGAATTTTCATACCCAAATCCAATCAATTCAGGCAGTTATCCACAATTATCGAATTTAACGGTTAGAATTGCCATCACAACAACCAGAACCCAAAAAGGACAAAAACATCATTTTCTTGCAGTAGAGAGGGAACAAAGGGCCTACTAGGAAGGAATGGGAGGGCAGCTTGGGCCATTCACTGCTGGTGAACAGTAGCCCCTATCACATGATGAACAGTGGATGGGAATTGAGTTTTAGTAGATAGTAATTTGGGATGAAAAAACATCTTAGACCTAGGGCTGGTTCAGGTCGGGATCCCGAACCGAAACCCCTAACCGGAATCCTAAACCAAAACATTTCGAGATGGAATTTTATATCCCAAACCCGAACCGAAAATATGCAAATCCAGAAATTCGGGATACCCGAAACTGTTTCGGGATTTTGGGTCACTTCGGATTGGGCCTTGAAGCCCAAAATGTTGGGCTTTTTAAACTTTTTGCAATTTTCAGCTCTTTAAACAGTGAGCCCATCCCTTTAAACAGTTAACTTTGAAGAAATTCACAAACTTATGTTGTGGATTGGCAGTACTCTACAGAAGCAGCAGAGCCGCAATGACATCTAAAGTTTGAGCTCCAAGCAATGATATTGCCTACACTACCAAAAAAAAAATAAACGATCAATCGACGATGTGCAAACTGCATACTTAATGCAAAATCAAGCTTCTAAAATTGAGAATTGCAAACAGTTCCATGTGCTTTCATAGCCATGCTCCCTTGAAACAAAATGAAGCATAGTTTGATGCAAACAGTGGAAAGTTGAACAATTTTTATATCCTCTATTCACAGAAATACAGAATATGCCAATCCATGTCAAAACAGAAAGTTGAACAATTTTTATATCCAACCCCTAACAGACTACACCTACTCTACAATCCGTGAACATGTTCTATAATTTCCCCTCACAATTCCCATTCTTCCAAGAATCAAATACTGTCAAGGCTACTTATCAATGTTGATAACAAAAAATAAATGATCAGGCTCACCTCTGTCTGTGGATCAACTTCAAGTACAGGTTCATGCAACAGATAAGCAACCACATGTTCATACAATCGCTCCAACCTACAACAAGTAGGTACCTCTTTGATCAGTAAAAGTCCAATTAAATCATCCAAAGTATAGATCGAAGTGACCTACCCTAATCTTAATCTGAGCCTAATCCGATGAACCCACAACTTCGTGCACCCGTGACCAACCCTCTGAAGGAAAATTTTTAACATTTGAACACATATGCAAACTAATAACACTTTAAAGTAGGCATGCATTCAAAAACAATTCTAAAACCCATGACTTTCAAAGCCTAGTGAATGGTGAACCATAAGACTCTTTAACAAGATTAAAGAGAAGAAAGGATTTGAGATTCATTACCCTTGAAGCTCATCCTTGTTTACACAAGGGATTCACCCAAGTGGAGGGCCTTCAAGTCACCTCCTAGCTCCTTAGATCTTCCTTGTGATTTTCTTTCCTTTTGATGCTCCTCTTGCTCCTTGAGGATGTGAGGATAGGAACTCCAAAAGTACCAAAGGTTTGGTACCTCTAATTCTCCACACCAAGGATGTAGTGTGAAGAGAAGATGGATGACTTAGAGAGATTTTGATGCTAGTGAAACTCTCCCTAAGTGGCCGGCCTCTATAGAGAAAAAGGAGAGAAAATGTTTCTCTTCTTTGTCTCAAGAAAAACCCTAATGAGGTTATGGCTATAAAGTTGCCTTTATACCACCTCACATGTGAGTGGCACACTTGCAATTAACCCAAGTTGGCTACCACTCACCCTAGGCCGGTTTTGACTTTGTTTTTGGGTTAATTTCCATTTAGCTTTAGTTGTCACACAACCTAAACTCAATGGGACTTGTGGACCAAAAACCCTTTTGGGTCCCAAAACCCAAAACCAACTTAAAAGCCCAATATGTACTTTTCGTAAGATTAATTAACTAATTAATTAATCTTGACCATTCTCAATTAAACTATTTAATTGCTTATCCATCTCATTTATATTTCTTCACTTTCATCCTTACTACTATTTAATTGCTTATCCATCTCATTTATATTTCTTCACTTTCATCCTTACTACTATTTAATTGCTTATCCATCTCATTTATATTTCTTCACTTTCATCCTTACTCGGTGTACGATCCATTAGGTTCCAATTAGCGAGGCAGTGGGCGATTGCTACTCTTAACGATCGATTGTGAATTGAAACTACATTTCAATTATCCCTTTGATGAAGATTAGTGTTAGCTAATCCTCAGGGCTTCCACAAACCATGAGTGACACCTACCAGTATGTCATGGCTACCCAAGCTAAGCAGAAGTGGTTGGAGAACCTATCCAGTTACAACTACAACACAATACGGTCCTTCTCTAATACAATACTCTTGATCACATTGTTTAAGTGATAGTTTGTTTCATGTCTACTATCCAATGTGATACTTCTCTATATGATTCATTTGAATATGATTTGAAATATACTTCCTAAGTCATATTCATATGCTTTGGCCAAAGACTCCCGAATCATATCTCAGAGTATTCTCCTTCCACCATGGAAGGTTAGAGATCCCTTGTTGTGCATTCATATGCCTACATGACTAGATAGCTTAACCCCAACAATGTCGTGGACATTCTCGATGGAATGCCTTTGACATGATCAAAGATCAAGGACCTAACCATTAGACATCTATGATGCCTCAGGTCAAAGGACTACTTTGCATATTGCAACTTACGAGTTCTTAGATGACATGTATGTTCGAACTCTATTTTGATCGTTGTTCAGTGTACTGAATTACCTTTCGAGCACCTATGTGTTTGTCTCAATGTCCAACACTAAATGACTTGAGACTAGTCATACTCACGCTTGAGTTAACATAACACATACTAACCTTAGCGGATTGTCAATGCCCAATTGGCAATCCTATGGCTAGGAACGTTTTAGGAATGAACATAAGAGAAAGGTCTCGTTAATCTAACTTACTTAGATCACTTCTCTCTTAGATTAAATACATTCCTTGGATTCCCTTATTGCTTAAACACATAATACAATAAATAGTGATTAACAATAAGCTTTGCCCTTCATTAAACATATAATAGTTTAACACAATAAGTATTCCAAAAGCTATTACATCAAATGAGTGGCTTTGTGGGCATACTTCCAACACCCTCCAAAGGCCTGCAGGTCTTGCACTGCACCCACCCTAATCTAAAACCCCCTACAATTCCTATTTCCCCATCCCTTATAATTTTATTCTACAAATTCATGCACCCACCCACCCTAATCATAATCTGAATGAACCCACAAATTCGTGCACCCACCCTCTCAAAGGCATGTAGGTCCTGCACTGCACCCACCCTCATCTGAAACCCACAGTCCTCAAACCCACACTCATTTGACAAAATACTCAGAAATCAAGTTAATCAACAAGAAATTTGACCCTAAACCCTAAAGAACCAAAACCCAGTGAAAATCAGAAACCCTTACTTGGATTTTGGGACTTGATTGGTATCAGATTATCGTCTTCCTGCATCCTTGTGTGTGTGGCCGGATGAGTGCCGTTGAAGTGGACGGAGGAGCGGTGTGACTCAATGAAGGAGCGGCGGGAGCACGGAGGAGGGAACAACGTTCTAGGTTTTCCAGAGAGTGAGAATGAGCAACTGAGAGAGTCTGAGGAAGTGAGAGTGTGAGACAGAGAGAGGAATACAGAAAACCCAACTCACAATGGACGGTTGGATTAGATATTAACCAATCCAACGGCGAAGTAATTTCTAATTATAAGTTAAAAATAAATAAATAAATATATATATAATATTCAGTTCGGTTCGGGATTTCCGAACACTTTCAAAGATGTGGCCGAATCCCAAACCGAAACTTTTGGGATCAGTTCGGTTTCGGGTACCGAATTTTTCGGGAAATTCAGTTCGGGCATTTTTCGGTCAAATTTCGGGACGGGTTCGTGACGGTTCGGGATTTTTGGGAAAAAATTCCACCCTTACTTAGACCTGTTTAATTGAGGCCCTCTGCAATGGCTTCCTTTTTAAAGACGGCACTGTCAGTTACCGTTTTAAGTGGGCGCTTATGTGCTTCAACAGCTTGATCAAAACAAAATTCTCTTTGAACCTGTAATAGCAATCAAGCAACAACTTTGCAATCAACTTCAATAACCCACTTCCCATTTGCAATCAAATTTTAAAAATTCAAAAAATTTCAATGTAGGTGTGAGTCTGGTGAATAACTCGTTTAAGCGTTGTAGGGGTGGTGGCTGCGGCGGTGGCTGAGACAACATTCGTGATTGTACCTCTGCCGCCGTTTGAACAATTGCCAGAGAGCTCTTCAACCAAAACAACACCCTTTTCGGTGGCAGTGAACGGAGGTAAAGTGAACCATTTTTGGCCGCGCTTTTCTTTGTCTTCATTAAGTGTTTCAGAGGTGGCATAAGATCGGCAGTTGTGGAAGGCTGAGAAGCATAGTCTCGCACTGTCGAACTCGGTGGATGAAGATGGTGGACGAAGGAGGAGTCTGTTTGGACCCAAATTGGACATTGGACTTGCATCATGGCTCAAACCTGCGTAGAAACACATGAAGCTTATGGAGTCTTAATTTCAAGAAGTGTGGTAGTAGCTCGGCCCAAGATTTAAATATTAATATGATGTGGCAGCTATGGGCGGCAAACCTACAATAATAATAATCAGACTAGGGGGTGTTACAAAGGGATGTTTAGAAGAGAAAGCATTTTTCCAAGGAAAAAACTCGTAATTTCAAGGGGATCAAGTGTGAATTTACTCTCCACTAGCAGTCACATCAACCACTTGGCAAGAGAAGGGATGCCTCCACGAGTTACAAGCTTAATTCATTGAGAAGTAAACTCTATAAAAAGGACAAGGATCCTCGCCGGATCCCCTTCATGGGGATCCTAGGGATCAATGTATGTGGGCCGTTGATCGAAAATAGTGCGGTCCAAATTAAATACTTTTTATATTTTTAAAAGTAAAATAACCTCGTTTTGCGTGAAAAATATAAAAAAAGAAAAAACTGTGGCCGCAAAATTTTCGATCAACGGTCTAGATGTGTTGATCCCTAGGATCCCCATGGAGGGGATCCGGCGGGGATCCAATTCCCTATAAAAAGGTGTAATAATAACACTTTTTCTCCGTGAGTGAGAACCTTTCTCTCCGTAAGTGAGAGTTTTCTCTCTGTGCAGTGAGAGCGTCCACAACCACTAGATTTTTCCTTTGCCGTCGATCCTAATTCCGATTAGGGTAGGTGGCTACCCTTTCTTCTTTCCCTCTGCCTCCTTTTCTTTCCTTTTTGTTTTTCCCTGCTTTTCTTCCTGTATGTTCCATCACCTTCTCAACATTGACTGTCACTTCTCTCTCCATTCCCTCAGATCCACTCCTCTCCCTGTTAGATCCTTTCATCCATTCGCCCATCCACATGTCTTTCTTCCGGATTCCACCGATTCCATCTCTCTCCCGACCTTTAACCACTTTTGACCGCGATCTGCTGCGGTCACCTTCTGAGAAGGTGTGTAGAGTTCCGGTGTTCGCACCGGCTCGGCTGGACACACCACCACCTTCTTCTATCTGTCTGCCTTTTCTGGCAGTGTCGCTTATGGTCGTCCCACAAGCTTCTTTGCTTTGGTGGTTTGGTTTGACGAGATGCTATCGTTTGGAGGCTGGCATCCATCTTCTTACCCCTTCTGAGATGATGGTTCCTGGTAAAAGTTGGTGGTGGTAGTTCAAGATCGGCGGGGGTGTTGTTGCAGCGGCGATTTCGACAGAAGAGCTGGCAGGAAGCTTCTTGGTTTACGTTTCTGTCTTTATTGTTGGACTTTGGGCTTTTGAGGTCCATATTTTTGTTTATGTTGATATTGTACTCGGACCTCTAGCTTTGTAATCTGTTTGTTTTGTTAATGGAGTACTCTTTGTCCAAAAAAAAGTAAACTCTATAAAAACGACAGTAGAACTAGATGAAAGGGACACCCAAATCAACTCTTAGAAAAGACTCCCAAAAGCTCCGTCACTTTTACATTCCTTTTGCAGACCAGTCGTCTTCCCTTTTTAGTTTTAGCTATGCTGCATTCCTTTTGTAGTATCGATTTTCATTGTTGTTGTTTTTAAGGATTTTACATTGTAAACTGGAGAAGGTGTACCCGACAGGCAACTAGCAATGCTATAAGAGGTTAAAATATGCCCAAACATTTAATATTTACGCTTTGTTGTATTAATTTCTGCCTTTAAATACCTTGCACTTTCATTACAAGTTATATAGTATTTACTTCCAGTATTTCAGTTTCGAAGTTATTACTTAACATCCTTTACGTTTTCTCTACTTTACTTCTTCTTAATAACTTTAACAAATCAATCATTTCTTTTATTCCTAATACGTGTTAAAATGGCATATAACACTAACCAAAAGTCCTTGATCCCAAGGCAAAGAAAATAACTTTTTATGGACTTAACCCCTCCATAAACAATCCCTTGATAAAGGAAGTCCAGGAAATTTGGGGCACAAGTAACTGATTTATCCATGCTCAAATGACTTTCAAGCGGCTAGTCTCAGCCAACAATGATACACTCATGATTTTTCTTAGCTTGTTAGAAAGCCTGAGAGCCTAACAAGGGCTCTATAGAGACATCTTTCAACTAATCCAGGAATTCACCATGCTCACAGAGGAGTTGTGTGAGGCCCATTCAAGGCTGAACATTATTTTGGCACGCCTAGTGAGACTTATTGTGTTACATGCCAAGACACAAAAAGAGGAACATAGACTCTTTTCTAAAAGGAGGTTCAGGGTAGCCATATCTCACTTACATTAGTGTGTCAGAATGGCAGACCAGCTAGGAGATCCTAACATCCCAGAGAGTCCAGTGGTGGCCGAAACTCTCATTCATTCAAGACATCGGTTGTCATCGTTACAAATGAAGAGCTGCATTCTACCATTATCCACGTGTTGAGAAGCATAGATAAAATGTCGTTGGCAACAAGAGGAGATGTTAGTAGATTGTGCTCTATCATATGAGAGTTGCAGAGGAAGTTGGAGGTGGACCCTTTTATCTTCTCTCACAAAAGACAGTGTGCTAGCTAAAAGGGGTCCAGAAGGGGACCCTGAGAAAGAAGGTATTGCATCAATCTTCCTTCCGTTCTCCAATAAGCAAAAGAAAAAGGGAAAAGCGAAGTAAGAAATAGTGGTTCTCCTAAGCCTGAAGAAGGGGCGTACTAAGGCAGGCATGCCTGCGATATTTCTAGCTACAACCTCACAAGGAATTGTCATCGGGCAATTAGAGATGGATGTGGCATCTAGCTCCAATGTAGGGATGAATGGGGAATGCATACCACCCATAGTTATTAAGCCACTCCCTTATAGGCCATGGTGTAAACTTGCAAGTGCACAACATAATCGTGATACAACGTTCAGCAAGTCCAAGTATCGTTCCCACGAGGATTCTAATTCAATCTCCAATTCGATAAACTAAACCAAATCTAATAATATTAACGACATACAAACCCAAACAACGAACTAGACTCGATTTTAATTAATAAATCGATCAAAGATGTGAAGAATTTGTTGTGATGATTTTATAAATGAACAAAAACAGAACCTTAAATGAAAACTAAAATTAAAGAAAAGAAAATGTTGAGTTTTAAGGCGAGGATGAAAAGTCTAGGGATTCGGAATCAACCACAAGCAATCTAGTCTAGGTTTCAATGCAATCAATGGATCTTTCGATTCTTTAGATGATAATTCCCGTATCTAAGTCCTTGTCAGGCACATTAGACCATAGTTTTCCTTAAGTGAATGATTCTCTCCTAGTTCTGGCAGAGGTCGTATATCCTAACATGCAGTCTATCCTGGTTAAGACATAAATTTAACAAGTAGGACTCTTTACGCTCTAGAAAACAAGGGAACCAAGCAAACCATTATTCTATGTCAAGCAATAATGTAATTTACCACACTTAACCACAAGAAGCTAATTGAATTATATTGCTAGTTCAACCTCAAATTCATCTTCCAATCTTACTAGATGCAAAGTCCTAAGGTGATCAGTCAAAGAACTCAAACAAAAAGTAACAATTCAAACAGTGATTAAGCATTCATCTAAAAGAAACTAGAAATCCAATGAATAACATTAAAAACCATAAACATCCATGTTAGGGCATCATCTTAACCCTAGAAAAAGAGTTTAGTTACTCATAGAATAAGAAAACATAATTAAAAATCTTAAAAACATGAAAAACTTAGGAAAGATGGTCGGCGGCCCCCTCCTCAGATTCCCTGAAAGCACGTTCCCAAAAACCCCTCTTATATCGTAGACAAGTCCTAACATAATTAGGTCTTGTGATCTTCTTTATGTTGCATAACTGAATGGTGTGGCAAGTAAACTTCCCATATAATTACTTCAAACCCATTCGAAATAGGATTAAAGTCAGCTCAACACGTTCTATCTTGGGCTTAGGGCTTCGACTGAATTATGACTTGAAAAACCCAACAGACTTTGCAATTTCCGCGAAGACTTGGTTGACCGAAGACTTGGTTGACCGACGCCTTGTACTAACATCCTCTGAAAGATAACTTCCATATCTTTCCAATGGTATAAGGCTCAACAACTAGTAAATTCTGAGCAAGTACAGTTTATTCCGTCAAGTTGGCTGATCTGCATAAACAGCCTCTGCTTCCAGCACGCCAAACTCATTTCAATCGCATAAGTGCTAATTTTTCTTCTTTCTTCATCTTCACTCTTTAAATCTAAGAAAGACATAAAACTAAGTGAAACAAACTAAATTCACTCAAAAACATAACAAGAATCTAAATTCAAGGGCATTAAAATGTATGCAATATTGGTCGTATCAAATACCCCCAAACTTAGACTTTGCTTGTCCTCAAGTAAACACAAGAAAGAATCGAAATTAAATTTAAACAAAACACAATGCAGTTAGACTTTCCAAATAGATTCCTCAAGGATTACATGGAAAATATAGCTCAAAGAATAGATAGACATTGTAAGGATTCTACACATGATTCAAAAGTTAACAACACCTTTCACAACCATTCTTCCGGTATATATATGACGAGCCAATAATTAGCACAACGCTTGCAACTCAGATAGGTATATGCACACAAGTGTGATATGAGTGATCTCTGGATAATGAATGTGTTGAACCCCATAGGCTTGCTCTTCATATCATCTCTCCACTAATGTAAATCAATGCAACACCAAAGATCAAAAGGACTTTACAAAGGTTGTAACGTTAGACTAGGTTATTGGCTAAGAAAGAAAGGATAGGGAAAAACTAGAACTTGAGATATACCAATGCTTCATATGTTATTCGGTCGAACCTCTTTTGAAATATAATTCTTGGCGTCCAGTACTCATGTTGTAAGAACGGAACAATTTCAAACTTTCATTTTTTTTTTCTTCGCTTTTTTTTTTTTTTTTTCAAAACTGAGTAGTAGTATAACACATGGTACCTCGGTACACGCCACATCTTTGATGTACACTCAACCTTTATTGTTGTCTTCATCATCTTGGTATTCATCTCAAGCTACAGGGTATGGCTAATATAGGTCAAATGGGTAAGGATTAATGTGGGTGATGAAAGAAAAAGGCTAAGTGTTTGGCTTCAAAGGGCTAACTAAGGATAACATAACATAAAGGGTTAAGTATAAAGGCTCAAACGGTCCAAAGATGGCCAAAATCATCTCCCTAATATTGCATGATTTAGGATTTCGCATCAAGAGATATTGGAGCAAGTTTTAGTGTTCGTTGAGATCTTAATGATTACTTAATCTGCATATAATTCTCTAAGCAATCAAACAATTGCATTAACCTTGGCTAAGTGCATGAGAAAGGTGTAAATCATGGTTGTATAAAGCATAACTAACCAAAAAATCAAACAAAGAACACAAACAATGCTTATCGATTTCTTAGAACCATATTTAAGTAACAACCAAGTTATTATCATTGGATTTGGAAAAGACTAACCAACACGACTCAAAGAGCTAACCAAAAGTCTTTTTGGATTTTCAAATTATCTTTGGCCTTTTAGGACACTAATTGACAAAAAAAAAAAAAAACCAACTAACAAGAACCAAAATTAAAAAGATTTGAAAACGCAGACTGCCAAGTTATGATAATCAGTTTATGACCTTTGCTTGGTTTTTGACATGTATCTCACAAAAATACAAGGCAGAATTACACGTTCTTTATATGGTTGGATTCAGAACGAAAAATTAAAGAACGCAATGCGGACCAAAACTCAGAAACAACAGAATTCTATAAAACAGAGAGCCTACGTTTACTGACTCAAAACAACTAACTGAAAAACTATCAAAATGCGATCCCTCCCCCAAACTTGAATAACGCATTGTCCTCAATGTGAAGTGAAATAGAAGGCATGCAATGGGTTAAACAAATAAGGAAAAGTAGAGCTGAAGAAAAATAAACTGAAAAATAAAGAGTAAAGTTTAGAACTCCCCTGGTCATGATGAAGTTCACTCTCAAGCACACAGCAAGCTCCATCTTCTTTCTTTAAAAACTTGGGTTGCCTCCCAAGAAGCGCTAAGTTTTAAGTCTTCAGCCAGACATAACAGTCTTTATTTAGGATCATTGAGGTACAAAACCTCCTCATTCATTTTTGACAGGTACCAGGTATTGCTTCAAACGATGGCCATTCACCTTAAATGTCAAACCACTCTTCATATCTTGAATTTCCACAACATCATGGGGATACGCTTGCAAAATGAGATAAGTTCCAGTCCATCTAGATCGAAACCTTGTGGGAAATAACTTGAACCTTGACTTTTTCCACAAAACTTTTTGGTTTGATTCAAAATATTTCTGAAGTAAAGCTTTGTATGAGTAACCTCAAACTTCTTTTTCATTCGAACCACAACATTGATCTGAAAACAATCATAAGCATCCAAAGGATTCTTCAAAGCTTCAAAGATCTGAAATTTTATGGTAACCTCCTGCACAGTCATGGTTAGTATACCAGCTTTTACATCAAGTTTAGTACTTGCGGTAGCCATGAAAGGTCTACCAAGAATGAGAGGTAACTCATTGCTTGGAATTTCAGCTTCTTCCATGTCCAAAACAATGAAGTCCGCAGGGAGAATGAATTGATTAACCTTGACAAGTACATCTTCAATAATGCCCCTTGGATATTTCACAGAACGATCTGCAAGTTGCAAAGACATGAAGCAAGGCTTTAACTCCCCCAAGCTTAGATGTTTATACGCAGAATAAGGCATAAGATTGACACTTGCTCCCAAGTCAAGTAAAGCTCGTTCAAATTTTCTCTCTCCAATAATGCACGGAACTGGTAAAGCTTCATGGATCCTTGAGTTTTGGTGACAATTTTCGTTGAAGCACTGCACTTACCGTTTCTGATAACATCACCTCTTCATGTTTTCCATACTTTCGCTTGTGAGAGCAAAGTTCTTTCAAAAATTTCGCATATGACGGAATTTGTTTGATAGCATCAAGAAAAGGAATATCAATCTGCACCTTTCTGAATTGCTCTAAAATGTCTCCTATGTAATTCTGTTTTTTAGCTTGTCTTGTACGTTTTGGGAAGGGTAAAGAGTCATGAATTTCTGCATTAGAAGAAAAATGAGTCAGCCGATCAGATTTGTTTGCTTTGTCAAAGGTTGTGTCATTGCTCTTAGACTTTATAGAACTTCCAGACTTCTTGTCAAGCTGCTGCCCTATATGTGCGCTGACCCCTTCATCTTCTTCCTTATTAATTTTCTCATGCATCTCTACTTTGTTGTCGATCATCTTCCCACTTCTCAAGGTTGTAATGGCCATCACACGCTCATTATTTCTTGGATTAATTTCTGTTTGGATTGGAAATTGCCTTTGTGCTCGCTCCAATTGGTTCAAAGTACTAGCTATTTGTCCCAACTGGATCTCAAAATTAGATTAAGCCTTTTCCAACACTTTCATACCGATCGGTTTTCTTTAAGATTTGAGATAGCATGTCCTTGATAAAAGGGTCTTCTTGTTGAATTGGAGGAGGCTGATAAGACTGCTGATATTGCTTTGTTGAATTGGACGGTCCCATGCTATTTTGCGAATCTCTCCAAGATAAATTTGGGTGTTCTCTCTATCCCGGATTATAATTATTGGAATATGGATCATTTCGGGGCCTCCATGTCATGGGTGATGCTCGCACATAAAGTACATGGCTGCATGGCTATCTTGCTTACTAGTGGTGTGAGAAGCTTGGTGAGGGCTGCCCCTTATGCTTCTAAACCTGTCTTTGTATCAACTTCATAAAGGCCTCCCTTTTTTGTTGATGATGCAGTTGAAACTCTCGAATCTTTTGTGGGAAAATACCAATGCTCAAAATTTTCACATATAGTTTCAAAGGCATGTATGGATTCTTCTGGAGTTTTGTCCATCAAGGTTCCACCAACTGTTGAATCAACCAAACTCCTACATTGAGAGTTCAAACCTTTGTAAAAATAATGAACCTTTTGCCAAGTGTTGAAATCATGATGAGGACATTGAAGAAACAAGTCTTTATATCGCTCCTAACTTTCATGAAACTGGTCACCTTCTTGTTGCCGAAAGCTCATAATTTCATTGATCAGAACATTGGTTCTTAGAGCAAGAAAGAATTTGGACAAGAACTTCCTGGATGGCAAGCAGTTGGCTGGATTCTCTCCCCAAAGTTCTTGTCCCATTGGTTCCAACCAACTGCTTGCCTTATCCCTCAAAGAGAATGGGAATAAATGAAGTCGAATTTGTTCTTCAGTAACAGTGGTGAAGATGAATGTTGAACATAGCTTGAAGAACGCCTTGATATGATGGTATAGATTTTCTTCGTCCTTCCCAAGAAATATAGGCAGCAATTGAAAAATTTGTGGATGAATCTCAAATTGCTATGCAATTGGAGCCAAAACAATGCATGACGGTGCATTGTACTCCGTTGGTTTTGTATAATCACTCATGAGCCTTAGTTGTGGTGGTGGCAATGGTGGAGGATTGTCTCTACCATTATTGACTACTTCCCCCATGGCTAGTTCTTGAAACACTCTTTGTCTCCGCTGTTCTCTTAAAGTACGCTCAAGTTCTTGATCTATAGGAATTAACTCAAGTTGCAACAATCATCTACCTCGCATATAATATCAGACTTTGCTACTTGTTTGACCACTGCTCAGTATTTTGCAAATTTCTTATAGCTCGAATATCCAATCGTCGATCTATTTTTTAGGTTGAAAACTAGACTTCTGGGGCTTTCCAACGATATACAATGTGCCAGGTAAAAAATCGAATAGTTCAGTCCAAAACTGTGTTGAAACAGTGATACAAAAACTGAAATAAAACAGTGACGAAAATTACTTTTACTTATCTTAATAGTTATGACTCTTACTCGAAACTAGAGAACAAAACAAAATCAAATTGAATAATATACAATAATCTACTTATTAGATATGGAATAAGATATCAAATTGGGGGACTCAATTAGAGTCCCCGGCAACGGCGCCAAAAACTTGGTGTAAACTTGCAAGTGCACAAGATAATCGTAATATAGCGTTCAACAAGTCCAAGTATCGTTCCCATGAGGATTCTAATTCAATCTCCAATTCGATAAACTAAACCAAATGTAATAATATTAACGACATACAAACCCAAACAATGAACTAGACTCGATCTTAATTAATAAATCGATCAAAGATTTGAAGAATTTGTTGTGATGATTTTATAAATGAACAAAAACAGAACCTTAAATGAAAACTAAAATTGAACAGAATAAAACGTTGAGTTTTAAGGTGAGTGATGAAAAGTCTAGGGATTCAGAATCAACCACAAGCAATCTAGTTTAGGTTTCAATGCATTCAATGGATCTTTCGATTCTTTAGATGATAATTCTCGTATCTAAGTCCTTGTCAGGCACATTAGACCATAGTTTTCCTTAAGTGAATGATTCTCTCCCAGTTCAGGCAGAGGTCGTATATCCTAACATCCAGTCTATCCTGGCTAAGGCATAAATTTAACAAGTATGACTCTTTACGCTCTAGAAAACAAGGGAACCGACCAAACCATTATTCTTTGTCAATCAATAATGTAAATTACCACACTTAACCACAAGAAGCTAATTGAATTATATTGCTAGTTCAGCCTCAAATTCATCTTCCAATCTTACTAGATACAAAGTCCTAAGGTGATCAGCCAAAGAACTCAAACAAAAAATAACAATTCAAACAGTGATTAAGCATTCATCTAAAAGAAACTAGAAATCCAATGAATAACATTAAAAACCATAAACATCCATGCTAGGGTATCATCCAAACTCTAGAAGAAGAGTTTAGTTACTCATAGAATAAGAAAACATAATTAAAAATCTTAAAAACATGAAAAACTTAGGAAAGATGGTTGGCGGCTGCTGTTCTTCGTTTTGCTCCTCGCTGCGACCCCCTCCTCAGATTCCTTGAAAGCACATTCCCAAAAACCCCTCTTATATCGTAGGCAAGTCCTAACATAATTAGGTCTTGTGATCACCTTTGTATTCCATAACTGAATGATGTGGCAAGTAAACTTCCTATATAATTACTTCAAACCCATTCAAAATAGGATTAAAGTCAGCTCAACACGTTCTATCTTGGACTTTGGGCTTCGACTGAATTATGACTTGAAAAACCTAACAGACTTTGCAATTTTGGCGTAGACTTGGCTGACTGACGTCTTGTACGAAAATCTTCATAACATCGTCTAGAAAACTCGGAATCACGAACCATAAAATTCCTTTGAAAGATAACTTCCATATATTTCCAATGGTATAAGGCTCAACAACTGGTCCATTCTGAGCAAGCATAGTTTATTCCGTCAAGTTGGCTGATCTGCATAAACAGCCTATGTTTCCAGCACGCCAAACTCATTTCAATCGCATAAGTGCTCCTTTTTTTCTTTCTTCATCTTCACTCTTCAAATCTAAGAAAAGCATAAAACTAAGTGAAACAAACTAAATTCACTCAAATATATAACAAGAATCTAAATTAAAGAGCATTAAAACGTATGCAATATTGGTTGTATCAGGCCACCTTCATGGTCAATAAATGAGGGGCATGACTCAGCCAGAGATAGCCTAAAGCAGCACCAGAAGTGCCCGCCTACTTGGAGAACAACCCAAAGCAAAGGGTAGCCCTACTTTTGCCAAATAATTTGGCAAACCAACAACTCATGAACGAGATAGTTGACTTGAAGAGGCTGATATTGCATAATGCTCAGCCCTTGGCACAACCAATGTTCCAGGTAACATACCAAAACTTTACCCTCCTTATGTTGATGAACACAATCATTTTCCTATCAACTTCAAAATGCCATCTTTTTCCATCGTCAGTGGAAAAGATAGTCGTGTATCTTCCAGAGACCACATCTTCAAATTCTTAAATCACTGTGTGGCATTCAAAGACCACATCCTCATTATGAAGTTTTCAGTGGATTCGTGCTCAAAGATAGTCGAGCTAGCTTTTCAATGGTATTTTCTGCTACCCCTTACCTTCATAACCAATTAAGGGCAAACCAAGACTTTTTGCCAGGAACAATTCTACAGGTAGAGCTTGAAGTGACAACAAATAACTTGATATAGGTGAAGTAATTTGAGCACGAATCCACTGAAAACTTCGTAATGAGGTTTAGGAAAATCAGAATGAGGTATCAGTTCCTTATCAACCATGCAAAGTCATAGCTATTGCCGAAAAAACTTTGAGGTTGCCCTTGAGGAAAAGGTTTTATGATGCACAATTCAATGAGCTGAAGGAATTGGTGATTGCTTCTACCAAATATGAATGATTGTTGGCCGAAGAGCAACAAATGAACCATTCTTTGAAGCTACATTTTTTAACAAAAACAAAGTTCCAATACACCAGTTAGAGTTCGAGAGGGCAGAGCCCAGAGGGAGGAATGGATGTAAGTGTTGCAGCGATGACACCTCATTTCAAACCCTTGAATGTGAAAGGTTTAGTGCAACCCATCAATGACCAAAAGATAGTGATGAACGATGGAGGGTGTGTACCATTAAAGCCTCCAAAGTACAAGTCATACTCTTTTGACCTCACAAAGGCAGCAGTAATCTATGGAAAGCTGCTAAGGGCCAGAGTAATCGTACCCGACAACACTAAAAAGATGCCTAAGCTCGAAGAGTTTAGAATGAAGAAATACTGCAAGATCCACTACACTTCCTACTATTATATTACCAACTGCGTCTAGTTCAACGACTAGATCCCAGATATGATTGTCAAAGTAAGACTGTTGTTGGAAAAACCACAAGCTGCTATGATGATTGATACATATCCCTTCCCTGAAGCACCAATCAACATGATGAATCTCAACTAGTCAAAGAAAGGGAAGAGGAAATTAACTCTGGATATAGGAGGTGAGAAGAAAAAGGAAGCAAGAAGGGATGAGGGCAGCAGAAGGTTGCCCAAAATGTTATGCGGTTGATGTTAGTGTGAATGTGAGCCTGAAATACTAGCACTTGGAGCCATGATTGATCAGGAGTTGGTAAAAGAATGAGAGAAAAAGAAAGATGAGGTGATGAAGGATGCCTACAAGGCACTCACCCAAGATTTTGGGCCAGGTAGGCCTAAAAATATAACTAGCAATAATGTATGTCAAAGGCTAGGAGGAGATTTCGAGCCCAAAAACATGTCTGAAGTATTTGGTGAGGAAAGTTCAAAGGCAACACATGGTAGATTCCGGATGGTCTTGATTATATTGCCTAATCTCTAAGATATCCTAATTTGACTTTAATTAGGGTTTCATTACTTGGGAGACAAGTAATATCTTTAATATGCCTAAGCCTAGCTTGTTGAACTATGCTCCATGGGCTTCGAGTATTTCAGTCCTTCTTGCCTCCAGTCATGGGCCCATAAATCATTGTCCCACAATTATAATGATTTTATTTATTTATTTTGAACTCTCTTAAAAATGCTATCACGAAGGTTTGTAGGGTTTTAAAAATTCAAAGGACAATGTACCCATCTCAAAGCGTAAAAGATGCGATCATAATAGTTTGTATGTTTTTTCACATTTTTTGCACTTGTAAATTAATTATTATATATATATATATATTAATGTGTTTGTTATTTTTAAATTACTTTGATATTTTTATTTTTTTAATGTTGCCTTAGTACTACAGTCTAGTGGTATTCCTCTTCACTTGTAAGTGAGAGGTCTTAGGTTCGATTCCCGCTGAGGTGAATTTGAACTACATTATTGCTAACCCATTGTGAGGCTAAGCCCAACCCCTCCCTTAGTGTCGATAATATCAATTGTTCAAAAAAAAGAAAGAGAGTGTTTTATAATGTTTTAATCTCACTTTCAGAAGGATAAAACATTTATGAGTATGACTGTATGAGAGAGTAAAAAACTTTGTTAGGTCGTTGACTCTAAAATTGAAAGTTTGTGTTCTTGCCTATACTAATACTTTATTACTTGATTTGAATTGTGGACAATAGGTCAAGTAAAATTTATCCCAGTCATTATAATAAAAATAAGGATAAATTACACAAAACTATATCAACTATGGGGCATGTGGATGCAAATTTCTTCCTCCTTCATCTTGGACAAAATTGCACCTATAAAACAATTAACACCTTTGGTCAAGGGTAAGAGCCTCACGCGCCCACAATGAATGGGGGGGGGGGGGACTTTGACGAAGAACCTCCGATGCCAAAGTTAGAATTTAGAAAGAAACTGTTTGAGAATTTTAGAGAATTTTAGCAAGAGAATTGGAAATCGTGTTTGGAGAGAATGGAGAGCTATTTATAGGGATATGGCCTACCCTATTAGGAGAATAGGGACCTGCCATTTGGGGTATTTTTTGGGTGTAATTTGTAGTTAATTAGCCATTAATAGATTAATTAGGTAATAAATCCATTAATTGACTAATTAACATAATTTGGAAGAAATAATTTGGGAGTTACCTTGTGGGGAAGATTTGATGAGGATGGATGAAATAGGTTTTGAATTGTTACCTATTTTGGGCACTTTTGACTTGGTTGAGGGATGATTGCCCGCTGTTCGCGTGTAAGAATCCCGATATGCCTCAAGGGTAGTTTTGCCCTTTTTTATCCAAAAATCCACTTGTCATCTTGTGATTATTTTTGGCTCCATAACTGCCCCCACACCTTCTGGGCTGCTCGCAGGAAAGGGCAACAGGTGTAGAGACCTCCAACTTTGATGCAGATTCTCTCTTGGACTTGGAATTAGATTCTTCTAGGAAAAGGAAATAAATCGCCTCCAAAGCCTATTTAAGCCTACCTTAAGTAGGGGATTAAATCAACTTCGGAGGGCAATTATTTATCCTTACAAGAAAGAGAGAAAGCTAGAGGATATTTGTTCCCCCTTCCTAGCACTCTTCTTTGCTTGCCCGTGCAAAGAACCGTCTTCCGTTGATTTCTTTGTCTTATTCGCGCCGCACCGATGTAAGAAAAACTTAATTCTCCTAGTCTTTTTCTTGGGAGGTGCTACCACGGGGCAGCCGTCGGGGTGATGCGGCACGTCGGCTGGCAGGGGCCAGGAGTTGGCTTGGCATTGGCCAAGGAGGTGGTGTGGCAAGGGCCATTGTTTGTGTTGCTCGGCTTAATTGAAGCCAAAGATTGGCTCGGCATGAGCCGAGGAAGTGGAGTGGCATGGGTAACGATTTGGGTTGCCACGTCTGGGTTGCTTACCAAAAATGAGGAAACTACTTAAGTTTGATGTCTTAGCTGCCGTAGATGAAGCAGTCAAGGATGAAGCTGCCAAGATCGGAGCTGTTGAAAATGAAGTGTCGGATGAGCGAACTATTAAGTGCAAAAAGTGGCTGTTGCCCCCTGACCATTTGTTGCCTAGTTGATCTTCAAGCATTCGACCTTTTGAGCTATGTGGCCTTGTTGCACTGGAGAGCAATTAGTTTATCCTCTCACACTGGGGAACAGACCCAAATAGGTGTCGGTGGATTAGTTTACCCTTTCGCACTGGAGAACAATTAGTTTATCCTCTCGCACTGGAAAGGAAATTGGTTAACCCTCTCGCACTACAGAGTAATTAGTTTATCCTCTCGCACTAGAGAACGGACCCATATGGGTCTCGGGGAATTAGTTTACCTTATGGCATTGGAGAGCATGGAAGTCGTTGTCGTGACTGCAGCTGAGGAAAGCTGTATTGCTGGACAACTGAAATAATCCTCAGTCTGAGAGGTCTTGTTTAGCGAACTTTTTGAAACTTCGAACTGCTTATGGAACCTGCGTAAGGGTGTAAGCGCAATGAGCTGCCACCAAAATTATTGCGCCATCATTAGGTGTTTTGTCGTCTGCCATTTTGATGCTTGGGTAGCTTGTGCTACAGGGCAAGATCGGCACGGCTGGGAGCCATGGTGCAAGATTGGCATAATTATGAGCCATGGTGATAGATCAATGGATGCTGAGAGCCATGAAGTAGGTAGGCACATCTGTGACTAGCTTAGGTAGTAGGAGGAATTAGACCACTAGGTCTGTGATGCTCCGCTACTAGTGATGTACTGCTTCGTCTGGAGTCTTGAGAATAAGGTATGCCCCTGGTTCTTGGTAGTTAGGCTGGTGTGTCATTCTGGTACTCGTCTGCCCTTGGCGCGCCATTACGTTGAGCTGCTGTATTTGTCAAAACAGAAATAGTCTTTGTATCTGGCGATCTATGTGGGGTAGTCCCGTCTGCTCGATATTGTCATTAAAAGATGACTTGCTTATGTTGGTCATGTCTCGTCGGAGCGCCTTGTCAGTAGTTTCGTTGTGCGGGAAATCGCACAATCGCTCGGTCAAGAGCCTTTATACTTCTTCTTGAATTTGCCTTTGTTAGGGTGGAGGAGCCCTTGGCTGCCCCCAATAGTGACCTGCTGGTCTAAGCTGCTATTCTATATGTTCAGCTCGTCTATGTCGCGGCTGCGGTGCATGTGGTTCGTTCTTAGCAGGCTAGGGAATCCCTCGTAGGATGCTGGTTGAACTTGAGCTGGATTGAGTGATTGCTGCTCTCCGTCCATCATGGTGCCTACTCCGATGTGAGGTGGAGGATGTTTCTTGCAGGCCTTACCGCGAATGAACGCTTCGTCTCGAAGGCTGCTCATATTGGTTATCGAAATATGGCCCCGACTGTGAGTGTATGCTCGTCCGCGGGCCTAGTCGAGAGTGCACGCTCCTTTCGCTTAGACGAGAGTATACGCTATCTCGAAGGCCCAATCCGCAGTGTACACTGTCCGAACGCTTGGTTCGTGGTTGGTCGAGTGGCTGCTTGGCAGGACGTTGTTGGAGAGGTTCCTTATCTGCCCTTGTCCTACTTTGGGACACCTCGTCTGGGGCACGTTGGATCTCGGTGCATTGCAAGAGCTGATTCACCAAGATTGTCTGTTATGCAAGGGCACTCGTCAACTCTATGACTTGTCGGGACAAGTGTTGTTCGCCATTTGGATTGGAAGAGCTTGGAAGGAATACGCTTCCTTGAGCAATGGAAGGGTGGTAGACTCCGAGCGTAAGATTTGAGTTGGGAAATGTCAAATCCACGGAGAAACGTGGTGAAAATGTCCTCGGTTCAATCGTAGACCCAGAAATTTAAAGCCAGGATGGTTGAATTAATCTTCGACTGATTTGGGCCGCTTGGAATACCACAGGAACAGGCTAGGCCGCGGGAGCAGGCTAGACCACAGGAGCAGGCTAGGCCATGGGAGTAGGCTAGGCTGCGGGAGCAGGCTGAACCATGTAGGTTGGACCGCGGGAGCAAGGGGGCCACATGAGTGGGTTGCTCGGCGTATGATGCACTCGGATGCGAGGCTTGGGCTCGGCTTGGTAACGCGTTGGGCTTGCTTTGGGCATGGAATGACATGGCTTGGGTCATGGCCTTAGTTCTGTGAGCCGCCTTGGATGGCACGGCTCGGGCCATGGTGGTGACACCATGGACCTCGCCGTAGGTGGGTATCGTGGTAGCCACCGCGGTGGTTCCCGTGGTGGAAACTCGTGGTGGTGGTGCTGCTTCACCTATTGTCACATTTAGCCTCGTGGATCGCTGTGGTCCCATCTCTTGAATGTTGAAATTTTCACTTGTTGAATTTTCTAAATTTATAGCCATTGTACTTCTCTTTTACGTTTTATCAAAGAATTTTTGCAAATAAAAAATTCTAATAATAAGAACGTAATCTACAAATGGACTAGAAAATAGAAAACCTTGGATGTGAGAGTCTTTTGCGAGTGTGGGACTCAACTCTCAATGAAAGCACCAATTTGTGGATGCAAATTTCTTCCTCCTTGATCATGGAAAAAATTGCACCTACAAAATAATTAACACCTTTGGTCAAGGCCAGGAGCCTCACGTGCCCACATTGAATGGGGGGGGGGGGGGGGCTTTGGTCAAAGAACATCCGATGCCAAAGTTAGAATTTAGAAAGAAAATGTTTGAGAACTTTAGAGAATTTTAGCAAGAGAATTGGAAGTCGTTTTTGGAGAAAATGGAGAGCTATTTATAGGGATATGGCCGGCCCTATTAGGAGAATAGGGACCGGCCATTTGGGGTATTTTTTGGGTGTAATTTGTAGTTAATTAGCCATTAATAGATTAATTAGGTAATAAATAAATTAATTGACTAATTAACATAATTTGGGAGTTACCTTGTGGGGAAGATTTGATGAGGATGGATGAAATAGGTTTTGAATTGTTAACTATTTTGGGCACTTTTGACTTGGTTGAGGGATGATTGCCCGTTGCTCACGTGTAAGAATCCTGATATGCCTCAACGGTATTTTTGCCCTTTTTTATCCAAAAATCCACGTGTCGCCTTGTGATTATTTTTGGCTCCACATGGCACACCACAATTTCATACCTCATATTTTAAACATTGTAATGTCATACTTCAACTTACAAATTCGTTGCAATATCAGACCTCCATTAATTCATCCGTAAAATTAGTCATTAAGTGAGGACGTGGCAAATGCAAGGCCTATATTTTTCTGACATGAAAGACTATGTAGATAAAATAAATCAATTAAAAATAATTAAAAAGGAATGGGGCCCACCCCAATACCTCACAATTCTTCCTCTTCCGTAGTCCCTCCATTCCTCTCTTTCGAGCTGCAACAACAGCCAAGGCATAACCCTTTGGCAACGCGAAGGCCGCTTCATTCAACCACCAACAACCCCACAGCTGTTATCCTAGAATCCTTTCTTCATATCCAGTTCAAACTGTGGATGTAAATTTCCGCCGTCTTCAGTCTTGACGAAAATGCACTTGCAAAACAATCAACACCTTTGATCAGAGACCTAAGCCTCACGCACCCACGAGGTGGGGGGTTAGGTCAACGGATCTCTGATGCCTAAGTTACTTTCTCTGAGAGAATAAAGTGTTTAAGGCTTTTTTAGGGTTGCAAAAAGCTCTATGAAATTGGTAGAATATGGGGTATTTATAGGGTTAGGGCCGACCATGTAGTGTTTAATGGAGAAATATTCTCTAAATATTCCCAAGAAATTTAATAGGAGATAACATCTTGAGATAATCGGGTAATAATCCTTAATTGATTTAAATTAGGATTACTTACTTGATTGGAATCAATCTTCAATTAGGAATGTATTAAAGTTAGGATTTGGGTAATTAATCATTATCTTTAATTCCTTGCCATGGGTAGGTGAGCTGTGGGCAGTTGTGTTCAGCTACTGAGTCCTTCAACGATGTGAGCTGGGCATGGGAGAATCTGAGAAGCCTGCCGATTTATTGAGGGCAATCTTGTCTTTCTCGAATAAAAGTCCACGTGTCGCCTATAGAAATTTTGGGATTATTTTAGGCTCCACAAATGCCCCCACACCAACTGTGCTGGACGCATAGAAAGAATAGTAGGTGTAGAAATCCCAAGCTGCTTGGGTTTCTAGAGTTGTTACCCAATTTGAACTTGATCTTCTTCTTTGATTTGGAGATAGACTTCTTCTAGGAAAAGGACAATAATTGCCCCTAATACCTATTTAATTCTGCCTTAATTAGGAGATTAAATAAATTTGGACAACAATCATTATTTCAACAAGAAAGAGAAGCCAGAGGATATTTTTTTCTTCCCCCTCCCCTAGCGTTCTTCTTTTCTTGCCCTTGCAAAGAGTCGTTTCTTGTTGTTGTTGTTCTTCTTCTTCTCCGTGTCGCACCAAGGTAAGAAAAAATTGAATTTTCTTCTTCTTGAATTGTTGGGAGCCTTGGGGCTTGAAAAATTGGCTCGGCAGAGGCCAAGGAGGTGAGAGTGACACACGACATGAGAGCCTCAGGGCTGCTTGGTGGCGCAGCACGGGTCAGCTGGCGTGGGCCAGGTGGATGGCTCGGCTCGGGCCGAAAGGATCGACGCGCTGGGGGGAAGGGAAACCGGCTTGGGCCGGGTCTTCAAGGCTGCTGGGCACGGGCTCGTGCAAGCGAGGAGAGAGGGAGAGAGACCGGAGTGAGTCGGCTCTCTTGCGTGCGTGACCTGGGCCGAGAGGCCTAGGCCTGCCTTGGCGCTAGGTGCGTAAGAATGAGGGGAAAGAGGCGTGGGGTTCCCCCTTGCCGCATCTTTTCCAGGAGGTGATCTGCTCCATGAAATGCGCGCCTACTTAGTGTTCCCCAAATGTAGTTCATGCGATGATGAGGTTCTCAAACTTGAGCAGGTTCTTTGATCTTGGCTTGACTATAAATGAGTTATGATACTTCTTTGAGATCAGCCACAAGGAAGGTGTAGGGCAGTTGAGATCTCGCCATAGGCTGTTCGACGCTTCTAGCAAAGGTGAACATGAGTGGGCGAAAGACACCTTGAAGGTGAGCGGAGAGTGGGAGTCTGACTCTTCTCCCAAGCTGCGTGTCTTGACTACCTTTATTAGTGGTAAGTGAACTGCTTCATTCTTGTTCCGCTTGAATTTTTGTTGAGCTGCTCCATAACTTAAATTTATTGATCGTCTTTCCTACTTTGTGTAGATTCGGAGTTTGGATCAACTCCAAGGACTTCGGCAGATATGAAGAAAGTGCATGTTGCCTTGGGCATTCCTGTTGAGTACCTTGAGTGGCGCTAGCTGCTCAGCCCTCTTCGACGTGAGATAGGTAGCCTGCCTTAGAAGGAAGAGAAAAAATGAATAAAGGACGAGGCGCTGGCTTGCCCGATCGTTGTTGTAGAGCCTGCTGCCAACAAAGGTGGAAATAAGAGATCTTCCTCACCTGCTTGTGAGCTTTTGGTCGAGAAGAAGCCAAGGACTTCCTCCGCTGCTTGTGGGAGCTCGTCTGCTGCCGAGAAACATATTATTGATCTAACTTCCCCCAAGGGTGCGAAGAAGACCGTTGAGATTGAGCTTGAGAAACCTACTGCTCTGAAGGTGATCGCATCCATTGTTGAGAGACTTACCCAGTGGAAGGGTTTGATGACGCCTCCAGTGTCTAGGTTTGTATCGAAGCGTCCGTCGGGAGCTAAGTCTGGATCTACTTCGGAGATGATAGCCACTATGAAAAGCGGGAAGGTGGATTCTTCTGCTAAGGTGGCGCTGGGGCCTGCTCCTTCTTCTACCATGAATGACTAATCTGCTAGGAATGGGAAATCTGCTTACTTGGGCAGTTGTGAGAAATCCATTGAGACTAAGGTTGGAGAGTTTCCCGAGGTTTGTGCGCTGTTGAAGGCTGTCTTGCTTGAGGATGTCTATGCATGCGCCAAGTTTGTTGACAGTGTTCAGAAAGTTATCATCCGCTCAGACTTATTTACCAAGTGTCCTGCCTACTCGAGGAGGTACTCTCTGATTGCTATAATGCATAAGACTTTGACCTTGGCAGCTAAGTCTATGTGCGTTGATCAGGATGCTGTTAAGTGTGCTAAGGAGAACGAAGTGACGTTGGTGGCTCAGCTTCGCTCAGCTAATGAAAAGATTAAGAAGCTCGAATCTGAACTTGTCATTTTGAAGGAGTCTGATGTCTCTGCCCCCACTTCTGTGCAGTTGGAGATAGCTCGTGAGGAGGCCGCCCATTTGAATGCTAGCCTTAGTGCGACTTGAAGGAAAATTTGTGAAAAACATGTTCATTTGAGCAACATCTATGGCATGCAATTAACAATTAAAGGCGGAATCATGCTTGTATGCACTCAAAACAAAACATTACCCATGAAATTCAAAGCCTAGTAGAAATGGTGAACCAAGACTCAACTCAAGATCTAAGAAAAAGAGTTGAGAAACTTTATACCTTTGAAGTACCTCTTTGCTTAGCAAAGGTTAATCACCCATGTGAGGGCCTTCTTCCTTTGTCACCTTGCTCCTTGGCTCCATGGATGAAGGTGGAAGAACTTTGCTTCTTAGATCCATGCCTTCTTGGATGTGGATGGAAGAATAGGTTTCTCCAAAAGTCACCAAAGTTGGAGACCTCTAAGTTTCGACACCAAGGATGGTTGAGGAAGAAGATGAGTGGCCATGGAGGAGTTAGATGCTAGTAAACTACCCCATGGTGGCCGGCCTCCCTAGAGAGAAAGAGAGAGCCAAAAACTCTCATCTTTCCTCAAAGAAAACCCTAATGAAGAAAAAGCTATAAAGTCATATTTATACCTCCCTTCATTGGAGTGGCAAACTTGTAATAAGTTCAAAACCCACTCCCTCTCTAATCATGGCCGGCCTCTCTATTGTTAGTGGGTTAATTGCACATTTTGTTTTAGTTGTCACACAACTTAAACATTATGTGCCTTGTGGACCAAAACCCTTTTGTGTCCCGAAACCCAAAACTAACTTAAGGCCTAAAACGAACCTATCGTTCTAGATTAATTAACTTTTAATTAATCCTTGCCACATACAATTAAACTATTTAATTGTCCTTACTCATCTTCATTATATCCTTCAATCATTACCTTACACGGTGTGCGATCCATTAGGTTCCTCTTAGCGAGGCAGTGGGCGATTGTTACTCTTAACGATCGATTATGAATTGAAACATACTTTCAATTCTCCCTTAAATGATTATACATCTTTAGGGCTTCCACAAACCATGAGTGACACCTAGCAGTGTATCATGGCTACCCAAGCTAATCAGAAGAGGTGGAGAACCTATTCAGTTTAGGATTACAATGCAATACGGTCTTTCTCTAATACAATACTCTTGACCACATTGTTTGGTTTGATAGTTTATTCATGTCTACTATCCAACGTGATTCATTTACTTATATGATTACCTTGAATGTGATTTGGAACAACTTCCTCAATCTCATTCATACTCTGGCCAGAGATTCTTAATCATATCATAGAGTATTCTCCCTCAAACAGTTTGAAGGTTAGAGATCCCTTGTTGCGCATTCACTTGCCTCCATGGCTAAGTGGCTTAACCCCAACTATGCCGTGGACACCCTCTGACGGAGTGACTTTGACATAGTCAAAGATCAAGGACCTAACCACAAGACAACTGTGATGCCTCAGGTCAAATGACTACTTTGCATTATCCCAACCATGAGTTCTCATATGACATGAATATGAGAACTCCTCGTTGATCACGTTCAGTGGACTCATTCTCTATCAAGCACCTACATGCTTGTCTTGGTGTCATTCACACCAATGACTCGAGACCTGTCACTCTCCCTAAGAGAAGACATAGCACGTACTGATCTTAACGGACTATCAATGCCCAATTGGCAATCCTATGATCAGGAACATTTAGGATATGTATACAAAAGAGAATGGTCTCATGAATCTAACTTCTTTAGATTACATTCTCCTAATAGCATATTCCTTGGACTTATCGTTTAAGCACATAACATTTATATGAGACAGCTTGAAACAATAATCTTTGCCCTTTATATTAAACTAGATTAGTTTAACATGTGAAATGTCCGTAAAGTATCATCATATGATTGGTTTTAGGGCACATTTCCAACAATCTCCCACTTGCACTAGAGCCAATCAGCTTGGTTATCAGTGATGATACCTCTTCTGAATTCATTTCAAAACTGGCTGAGTAGTAGGCCTAGACAATGGATATCTATATGTTATCCATAGAAGCAACCTTGAGAATAACGACGTCACCATTATACATGATTCTCAATCATGTGGTTTAGTCTCTCACTTGAGTTCGGATCTTGATGAGACCTTGATTCCCTGGCTTGAGCTATCGCCCCATTAGTGTCGTAGTGTCTGTACACTAGAGACACTTTCTGGTTGGAACCGAATAGAGAGTTCATAAATGAACTTTCCCATCCAAACAACATTGTTGTAAACTTCTATATGGCGATATATATTTTGCATTCATGGTAGAACACACTAAAGTCATTACTTGTAATGTTTCCACCCAAATATCTCTTTAGTCATAATAAAGAGATATCCTATTATCTCTTCATTCACAATGAAGAGACATCCAATGATGGATACTATATTAGATTCATAATCTAATACATTTACGCTTCCATTGCGTCACTTTAATTCTTCCTCATTCTTGAGGAATCTATCCTTTAGTATTTCTTAAATACTTAAGGACTCACTTGACAGTTGCCATGGTTCTGATCCTGGGCTTGCACTGATATCAACTTGTACCGTTCTAGGTACAGCTCATATCAGTGTTTTTCATACAATATGAAATACGTAAATTGTCTTTATGCGTATGCATAAAGGATTCAAGTTACGCATTATGTTTCTTTGGGAGTCAAAGGGTACGTCCCCTTTGAGAAGAGCAACTTCCTAGTCTCACTAGAGCTGTCCTTCTGATTGAAGTTTATCATCATATGAGAAACTTCCTAGCATCTTATGTCTATCATTAGGTCTTGATATAATCCAATTATATCTTGAAATCGATCATTATAGATTTCATTCCTATGTATATAGACTATGTCTCCCATATACATTCTATCATTATAGAGCGTTTAAAGTCATAACTTTAACGAAGAAGAATTCCTTTCATTTCCAAAATTAATATATCAAAAATATTTTCAAATTTAGGAATATGATTAACTCCCACTAATCTTTTGTAAACCTAGTAAACAAAAGATTCATTTACATCTTTATGAGAAATCAAACGATTTGATCTTTCTCTCATAAGATGCTTATAGCTCCCACTAGCTTGCTAAGATTCATGATGGATGGATCTCTACAACTTACAAGTATTGTGATTCCTAGTTTTAGACATATATTATCAAGACTATCTTGATAATGGTTTCGGAAACCCCTATTATGTCCATACATTGAATCACGGTTTAGTTGTAGCTAGCAATCTTCGAATTAATAGAAACCATGACTACATCAAAGATGGTTTCTTCCAAGTCAACCAATGTCATTGATTGTAGTTACCTTAAGCTACCAATTAGCTATGAAGGTTTCATTATTTCGGGTTAAATGGTATTATACCATTTCCTTGAGTATATGTCATATATACACTCAATGTAGTCATAAGGATTTTCATTCTTATTTCTTTCGAATTAAGAGGTGTAACTCCATGACATAGTCATAAAGTTCAAACCATTCAACTAAGACGGTTTATAAATCCTTCTCGACTACCTTGTAGCTAGTTGTGTAGGAACTAGGTTGTCATATTTGTTGATTATCATCTTGTTTTTCAAAGAACCCATTCTTTGAATTCTATCTTTCGTTCATTTGCTCTATCTTAGGCAAATCCTAGTGTAGGATTACAATGAACTACCCAACAAACAACATTTGTTAGTTGGTTCATAGAAGTGATATCCAAAAGTTAATTTAAGGATATCACACAAGATTGTTCTAAAACAAATATTGCTAATTAGCACATAACCTCAAGTCTTAACACGATTAAGACTTGTCTTTCTTTCCAACTACATCACATGGAGTTATGAAGCGTTTTGGAAGATTTTCTAATTTACAATCATATTGACTTAGAAATATATATCCTATAAATGGGTAATTGATAACATCCAACGAACTAAATCTTATTCGAGTTCGTTCTTCTCCCAATGGAGAAATACATTATCTTATGATGCTACATTCCTTGATATCTTTCAAGGAAACTCATCTAAAGTGTTAGTTTTCCTTGGATCAAATCTAAGGAGTAAATACTTTAGACGTCTTACTCATCAACTTACATTCTTGAATTCTTTGAAACCTTTTGCAAAGTATTCGAACTTGTATTTATTCAAAATAAACAATAGTCCAACCGAGAGCGATCTTCAGTGAATGTCATCCAACATGAGTAGTATTATGTTGTGGACATGTGCCACTAACATGTAAGTGAATTAACCTCAATGACTTTGTGATTCTTTCTTCTTTCCAAAAGAATAAAGATTCGAACATTTCGCCTCTATACAATTTTAACAAGAAGGCATCGGATCCGGATCTAACAATCCAAAACATCCATATATGACCAACTCGTAATTTATGTTTTAGAGGTGTCACAACTCAGTGGGATTAGTCACTACCTTGCAACCTTTTGGGTTTTAAGCATCGTTATATTCTAAACAGTTAACACTACCACATTATCTCTACTATAGAGACAACAATCAGATTACAATAATCCAATCATTCATAAAGAACAATTGTTTTGTCAAACAAAACATTCATCTATCACCTAACATTATAGTGACGGAATTAAGTTCCTTTTCAAATTGGAATGCAAAGACAATCTTTGTTTTTCCAATTTCTTTGGTAGTTCATATGAGGAAGTAAGTACTATCTGCTTTCGCAGAGATCAATATTTGATTCACGTTCCGAATGTGAAGTACTTTCTCTTCTCTCATTAATCTTCTACTTCTTGTTAGCAACACTTTTACAACGATTGTAAAATATAGTTACTAATACGGAATCAAACATTCAAGTAGAAGAACCAACTATTTTGAATTTATTCAAGAACATTTTACAACATCTTCGAAAAGTGTGTTCTTGACACTTGCAAGACATTTCTTGCAAATACCCCTTCCAATGTCCATCCTTTCATAAAGAAAGTTTGTTCCCTTGGAGTTTTTAGCTTTTCTTCATTTGACTTCTCAATTGACTACAATAGTCACGGTCCCTAAACTCCCACTATCTCTCTTGAAACTTATTTCAATCGTGTTATACACATCAAACGATTTGGAGAGCGTGCGGTTATTGTTCACTATATAGTTTACAATAAACTTAGTGAACCATTTGGATAGGGACACAAAAGTGAAGTCCTTGCCTAGTTTCCGTCTATAGAAGTGGTTTAACACTTCAACACTCAATGATTCAAAATCATCATAAGTCAATGTTGATGGACTATTTTTGTCAACCAACCATTATGTTCTAGACATAAATACAAACTATTAAGAGTTGTTCAAGGCAACTCTCATTTCTTCATACAACAATTTGTAAGTGAAATTTCATGGCACATAAAGTGTCCATGCCCTTGTGCTTACTTCTCAAGTTCTTTGTTCATGTAACAAAGAAACAAGCACTAGTGTTTGCGTTAACTAAGGGTTGTTCAAAGCAACTCTTATTTCTTCATACAACAATTTGTAATTGAAGAATTATGACACTAATAGTGTTGTCCTCTTTATGATAGACTTTTCTAACATACTCTTCCAATGATACATTATCAATAGAAAGATTGCGAGGATGAGACTACTTAGGTACAAATACAATCCATTCAAGACATTCTATGGGATTGCGGTACCAAGTCCGGAAACTAAAGCCTTTGGCTTTTCTTTGTCAAGTATTGGATAGCGTTTGCAAATATATCGGTAAATAAATACATAACGAATATAAATTGATTGATTTTAAGCCATTTGATCTGGGTCTTTAAATCAAATAGCACCACCCACTATTTTGGCAAATTCCATATCCCTCATCGGAATTCGAGAGTTTTGGAGGAAACTCTTAGTAAGGTATGGGAGGCTCACTATGACCAAGCCCACCTCACAATGGTATGATGTTGGCTAGCATCAATAATAATGAGAGAGTACGCTTACTTATTTGCATCTCTTGCAAGTACCCATCTTAACTTGGACCAATAGTTATGATAGGCCCATGTTCTTTTAATTTGATTAAAATGATTTTGATGTAGCCCAAAACTACTCCCTCAACAAACGAATATTAAGTTGATAAACGAGAGATGTTTTGAACACCTCTTCGTAGGCCTTCCACCGTGGTGGACTCCAATCGTTTGTGACTTGTACACCGGCTTCACCCTATCATGGGGGAGTTCAAAGTGCATGCTTACCTTCAGGAGAAGTCCATAAACATATGATGAGGTGAATGTAGGCAACGAGGATAGCCGACATCGTATCATCGTGAGGCTATTCTTGAACCCCTACACGAACTAAGCATGGTGGGAATAACTTAACTAAGTGCAATGGTGCCGACATCGTATCATCGTGAGGCATCATTCTCTAGAGGCCAAAAAGATGGGTAATCACAAGAGGTTGTTGTGAATGAGTAAGTGTACTCTCTCATCATTATTTTTGCTAACCAACATCGTATCATCGTGAGGTGGGCTTGGTAATGGAGAGTCTCCCATACCCCGCTAAGAGTTCAATATAACTCTCGGATTCCATTGAGGGATGTGGAATTTTCCAAAAATAGTGGGTGGTACTATTTGATTTAAGACCCAATCAAGTAGTTAACAACAATCTAATACGATTTCTGTTATGTTATGTAGTTAACGACATGCCTAAAATACTACCCACCATTATACTTGACAAAAGGGGCCTTGTGGGCCAAACGTTTCCTTGCTTGGTATCGCCACATTGAGAATGTCTCAAAGGTGATAAACATATTGTATGTGCTTAAGCAATCCCCTCCTCATGTACCTCCTACGAAACTAGCTTCAAAGGAGGAGTGTCAAGATTATGCTAGACACTATGAGGATGACTTACAAGCCAAATGCTTAATCCTCACTTCACTTAGTGAGGAGCTTAAGAAGCTACATAAGCACATGGACACTCCTTGTTCCATGGTTGAAAGTTTGCATAAGATGCATGACATTGAGACTAGTAACGTACAATTCTCAAATATTTGTAGTCTATTAAATGCCAAAACGGCAAAGGGGGCATCGGTCCAAAAACATGGACAAAAGATGGAAATGATCTTTCAAGATCTTAAAAGTTTAGGAACTTCCATCGATGGGAAAATGGCCCAAGATTTTTTCCTTGCATCTCTCTCGGATGATTTCACTAAGTTTATTGTAAACTATAAAGTGAATAGATTTGATCATACTTTCACCAAGATGATTGACATGTGCTGTAAATTTGAAAAATGTTTCAAAAAGGACAGTGGGAGTGAGAATGCAAATACAAGGAAAAGGTTGCTTAAGAAGAAGGCAAAGAAATCCAAAGGAACATGCTTTCATTGTGGAAAGGATGAACGTTGGAAGAAGAAATACAGGGTGCGCATTGCGAGCCTTATGACACGAACTTTTGAAGGGACTAATTCTGTCATAGAGAGTGCTTTTACAGTGAATTCCAATTCCTGGATATTTGATTCAGGCGCTAGTCAACATATCTGTAATACGATGCAGGGACTAGTAGGGAGCAAATCACTGCGCAATGGGGAGATGGTTGTGCGAGTTGGGAACGGCACTAAAATCTCTGCAAAAGCAATAGGCACCTACATGCTTGAACTACCCTCTGGGGAAGTCCTGGAACTTAAAAATTGTTTATATTTTCCTTCATGTATAAAGAATTTGATTTCTATCTTTAAGCTTTTACGAGATGGGCACTCAGTATTGTTTGACAAAATGAGTTGCACTTTATACTTGAACGGTCGTATTATCTCTCATGGTAATATGATAGAGGGACTTTTTCACCTAGAGACGAATGGTGGTATGCACTGTATTGAAAGCGGGAATACCTCAAAACCCAAAAGGGCTAGAGAAGATGTTAACCAAGAAAGGATGTGGCATCTCAAACTTGGACATGTGAACCTTGATAAGATTCGCAAGATGTCGAAAGACGGATATTTCCGCCCACTAGGTAATGACCAGATGGGTACTTGTGAATGTTGCTTGAAAGGGAAAATGACCAAATCTCCATTTACTGGAAAAGGAGAGCGTGCCACTGAAATTCTAGGGTTAATCCACACTGACGTATGTGGACTTATGTCTACCACGTCGAGAGGAGGCTTCTCTTACTATATCACATTCACCGACGATCACTCTCGGTTTGGCTATGTGTATCTTATGAAGTACAAGTCAGAATCCTTTGAAAGGTTCAAAGAATTCAAGAATGAAGTAGAGAAGCAAACTGGGAAACAGATAAAGACCTTAAGATCGGATCGAGGGGGTGAATATCTGAGTAACGAGTTCCTAGATTATCTCAAAGAGTGTGGAATAATATCACAGTGGACTCCACCGGGAACTCCACAACTTAATGGAGTTTCTGAAAGGAGAAATCGAACCTTGATGAACATGGTTCGTTCTATGATGAGTTCCGCTGATCTGCCAGTAACATTCTGGGGATACGCTCTATATACAGCAGCTTACTTGCTTAATAGAGTACCTTCCAAATCAGTTTCACAAACGCCCTATGAGATATGGCACGGAAGAAAGCCAAGTCTTAATCACATTAAGATTTGGGGTTGTGAAGCATATGTCAAGAAGCTTGAAGCTACTAAGCTTGAAGCGAGATCAGTAAGGTGCTATTTTGTGGGATATCCTAGAGAAACTATGGGATATGAGTTCTACCATCCTGACGACCAGAAAGTCTTTGTCGCCAGAACTGCTAAGTTTCTAGAGGACGAATTTGTTCTCAAAGGAACTATAAGTAACCAGATGGAAATTAATGAGATTAATGATGAACCACAAACAAGCACACGACATGTTGACAACCTTGTTCCGGAACCCCTAGCTCCACGTAGATCTGAACGGGTTAGTAAGCCACCTAGAAGGTATGGCTTAGACAATGACTTTGCGGAATTGCAACTTCTAGGTGACAATGACACAAAGGAGGACCCTAGAGACTACGTTGAAGCAATGTCCGACATTGATTCAAAGAGATGGCAAGAAGCCATGAAATCCGAGATGGATTCCATGTATCAAAATCAGGTCTGGACTCTTGTAGACCCTCCAGAAGGTATAGTACCTGTTGGAAATAAATGGGTATTTACGAGGAAGATAGGCGTTGATGGGAACATGGAGACTTATAAGGCTAGACTAGTAGCCAAGGGTTATAGGCAAAGAGAAGGGATTGACTATGAAGAAACTTTCTCTCCTGTAGCCATGATTAAGTCCATTCGGATTTTACTTGCTATAGCTGCGTACCATGATTATGAGATATGGCAAATGGACGTGAAGACGGCCTTTCTGAATGGCTACCTAGAGGAAGAGCTTTATATGGCTCAACCCGAAGGTTTCGTGTCCAAGTCTGAAAAGACTAAGGTATGCAAGCTACAGAGGTCCATTTATGGACTTAAGCAAGCCTCAAGGAGCTGGAACATTCGTTTTGATACCGAAATCAAATCGTTTGGTTTTACTCAAAATGAAGACGACAATTGTGTTTATCAAAAGGTCGTTGGGGATGCAGTTGTATTCCTAGTGTTATATGTTGATGACATATTACTATTCGGGAATGACACTGCAGTGCTTTCTACTGTAAAAGTGTGGTTGTCTAAAACCTTCCACATGAAAGATTTAGGAGATGCATCTTATGTACTTGGGATAAAGCTCTATCGTGATAGATCCAGAAAATTAATTGGATTATCCCAATCTATGTACATCGATAAGGTGCTAAGTAGGTTCTAGATGGAACAATCTAAGAAAGGTCTTCTTCCTGTAAGACATGGAATTCACCTTTCTAAATCCATGGGACCGAAAACTCCTGATGAGATACGGCAAATGAATAGGATTCCTTATGCTTCCGGCATAGGAAGTCTTATGTATGCCATGATATGCACAAGGCCTGATATCGCATATGCTGTGAGCATTACTAGTCGATATCAATCTAACCCAGGATCAGAACACTGGGCAGCTGTCAAGACGGTCCTTAAGTACTTAAGAAGAACTAAGGACACGTTCCTCGTTTATGGAGGAGCAGCAGAGTTGCGAGTGGAAGGCTATACAGACGCAGATTTCCAATCTGACGTCGATGATAGAAGTTCCAACTCCGGATATGTATTCACTCTGAATGGTGGGGCTGTTAGCTGGAAAAGCAAGAAACAAAGTGTAATTGCTGATTCCACGACAGAGGCCGAATATGTCGCTCCAGCTGAAGCCGGCAAAGAAGCGTTCTGGATGAAGAAGTTCATTACTGAACTTGGAGTGGTTCCAACCATTACATCACCAGTAACTTTGTACTGTGATAATAGTGGGGCGATAGCTCAAGCCAAGGAACCAAGGGCACATCAAAAGAACAAGCATTTTGACAGACGCTTTAATATCATTAGAAGATATGTTGCCGAGGGGAAAGTCAACATCCTCAAAGTTGCCTCAGCCGATAACGTAGCAGATACACTGACAAAGCCAATGTCTCAAGACCAGCTTAACCGTCATATGGAAAAGATGGGTATTAGATACATGGGAAGATGGCTTTGAGTGCAAGTGGGAGATTGTTGGAAGTATGCCCACAAAGCCACTCATTTGATGTAATAGCTTTTGGAATACTTATTGTATTAAACTATTATATGTTTAATAAAGGGCAAAGCTTATTGTTAATCACTATTTATTGTATCATGTGTTTAAGCAATAAGGGAATCCAAGGAATGTATTTGATCTAAGAGATAAGTAATTTAAGTAAGTTAAATTAACGAGACCTTTCTCTTATGTTCATTCCTAAAACGTTCCTAGCCATAGGATTGCCAATTGGGCATTGACAGTCCGTTAAGGTTAGTATGTGTTATGTCTACTCAAGCGTGAGTATGACTAGTCTCAAGTCATTTGGTGTTAGACACTAAGACAAACACATAGGTGCTCGAAAGGTAATCGAGTACACTGAACAACGATCAAACGAGAGTTCGAACATACATGTCATGTAAGAACTCGTTAGTTACAATATGCAAAGTAGTCCTTTGACCTGAGGCATCATTGATGTCTAATGGTTAGGTCCTTGATCTTTGATCATGTCAAAGGCATTCCATTGTGAGTGTCCACGGCATTGTTGGGGTCAAGCTATCTAATCATGTAGACATGTGAATGCACAACAAGGGATCTCTAACCTTCCATGGTGGAAGGAGAATACTCTAAGATATGATTCGAGAGTCTTTGGCCAAAGCATATGAATATGACTTAGGAAGTTTGTTCCAAATCATATTCAAATTGAATCATATAGAAAAGTATCACATTGGATAGTAGACATGAAACAAACTATCACTCAAACAATGTGATAAAGAGTATTGTATTAGAGAAGGACCGTATTGCATTGTAGTTGTAACTGGATAGGTTCTCCAACCACTTCTACTTAGCTTGGGTAACCATGAAATGCTGCTAGGTGTCACTCATGGTTTGTGGAAGCCCTGAAGATTAGCAAACACTAATCAAAAGGGAGAATTGAAATGTTGTTTCAATTCACAATCGATCGTTAAGAGTAACAATCGCCCATTGCCTCGCTAATTGGAACCTAATGGATCGTACACTGAGTAAGGATGAAAGTGAAGAAATAAAATGAGATGGATATGCAATTAAAAGGTTTAATTGAATTATGGTCAAGATTAATTAATTAGTTAATTAATTATACGAAATGTTCGTATTGGGCTTTTAAGTTGGTTTTGGGTTTCAAGGCCCAAAAGTGTTTTGGTCCACAAGGCCCATTATGTTTAAGTTGTATGACAACTAAAACAAAATGGGCAATTAGCCCAATACCAAAAGGGGGCCGGCCATAAGGGTGAGGGGTAGTAGGTTATGCTTTATTGCAAGTTTGCCACTCACCTAAGAATGAAGTATAAAAGCAACTTTATAGCTTTATTTTCATTAAGGCTTTTCTAAGAGAAAAAGAAGAGAAACATTGTCTCCAATTTTCTCCATAGAGGCCGGCCAACTTAGGGGGTTTTACTAGCATCAAAAATCCTTCTAAGTCATCCATTTCATCTTTACACTACATCTTTGGTGTGGAGACTTAGAGGTACTAAATCTTTGGTACTTTTGGAGATCCTTTCCTCACATCCTCAAGGAGCAAAGGAGCATACAAATCACAAGGTAGATCCAAGGAGCTAGGAGGTGACTTGAAGGCCCTCCACTTGGGTGAATCCCTTGTGTAATCAAGGATGAGCTTCAAGGGTAAAGAATCTCTAAATCCTTTCTTCTCTTTAAGTTTGTTAAAGAGTCTATTGGTTCACCATATGCTAGGCTTTGAAAGTCATGGGTTTTATGAATTGTTTTTGAATGCATGCCTACTTTAAAGTGTTATTAGTTTGCATATGTATTCAAATGTTCTTACTTGTTCTTAGCTAGGACAATATTTTTCCTTCACTATCTTCCTTTTTCGTGGGAAAAGAGGGATCTTTCAAGTATCTCAAAATAGGTGTTCTCCAGTCCTCAATTTCCACTTCTTCCGTCATTACATCCAGGCTGAATCCTCGCTCTAAGATGGAAGAGAGGTTTCTTCTTTGGACTTCTATGTTTCCTTCAAACTTCTTTTCCTGGATTGTTACTGCAGAGGCTAATTGTGCCATCTCATTGGCAATTGCATTTGCTTCTATAGGGATGTGATTGGCCCATAGCTTAGTAACTGAGTGGCCACTAGGTAATAACCAGCCATGGCGATGTTTCTGCATTTATACTCCCCATTCAATTGGTTGATTACTAATTCTAATTCACCAAATACTTCAACTTCAGTTGCCCCCAACTCCATCAAGATCTCTAGACCGATTATCAATGCCTCATACTCTGCCTGATTATTAGTAGTTTCTTGATAATCTAAGAGGAAGGAATAACAGTGATGGTTACCACCAGGATCAATGATGGCGACTTCAGCCCCAGCAGCATTTTGAGTACAAGATCCATCGAAATACAATTTTCAGGGAGTAATCCAGAGGTTGGATATTCTCTTTATTTCTTGTTGAATCCATTCTTCTCTGCCCGAGAGACCTTTAGTTTGAGGGATCCAAAGGTTAGCTGCCTCCAAAGTTCCTGGAATGTTGACAATTTCTTCTTGAGATTCTTGATGTTCTACCAAGAAGTTTGCAATTGCCTGTCCCTTAACTGCCCTTTGGGGAACATATTGAAAACTATATTATGATAATGCCAAAATCCACTTTCCAATTCTTCCAGTCATCATTGGTTTTGATAGCATGTATTTGATTATGTCAGTTCTAGTAATGATGTGGATGTGGCAAGGCAACATGTAATGCCTTAGTTTGTAGGCAGTGAAGTACAAAGCTAAGCATAATTTCTCCACCGAGGTGTATCTTGTTTCTACCTCAGTAAGAATTCTACTGAGGTAATATAGGCTTGTTCCTTCCCTCCTTCATTATTCTGAGCTAGCAGGCTTCCAATTGATTTCTCTGAAGCAGAAATATAAAGTTTCAACGGTTTCCCTCTTTTAGGTGGCATGAGTACTGGTGGAGAAGCTAAGTAAGCTTTTATTCTATCAAAAGCCTCTTGATGTGAAGGTCCCCATTCAAATTCTTCTTTGTCATTTAGCCTTAGTAGAGGAGTTAGCGAATGGATCTTGCCCGCTAGATTGGCAATGAATCTTCTTAAGAAGTTGATCTTCCCTAGCAGTCTTTGAAGTTGTACTTTGTTGGTGGGGGAAGGCGACTCCATTATTGCCCGAGCTTCAACCTCCACACCTCTTTGATGAACGAGGAATCCCAGAAAGTTGCCCGATCTCACTCCAAACGCACACTTCTTTGGATTCATTTTCAGCTTTTGGATCTTCATTCTTGTCAAGGCCTGTCTAAGGTCAGTCAAATGTTGTTCTTCAGTTTTAGAGTTTACCACGATGTCATCAATGTATACTTCCATGCTATGGCCGATTAAATCATGAAAAATGGCGTTCATTGCTCTTTGGTAAGTTGCCCCGGCATTTTTGAGCCCGAACGACATCACCACATACTCGTATGCTCCGACATGGCCTGGACACCTAAAAGCTATTTTATGTATATCTTCTTTAGCCATTTTTATTTGATTGTATCCAGCATTTCCATCCATAAAAGATAAAACTTTATGTTTAGCAATCGCATCTAGGGATAAGTCTGCCATAGGCATGGGATATTCATCTTTAGGCGTGGCTCCATCAATGTTTCGATAGTCAACGCAACATCTAACTGCTTTAGTTATAACTTTTAAAACTGGTACAATACCACTCAACATACTTGGCAGGCCCAATAAATCCAGCCTTTACCAGCCTCTCAATTTCTTCCTTGACCTTCTCCTCAATTTCCTTTGACATCCTTCGTGGTGCCTACTAGACAGGTTTAAAGCCCTCCTTAATAGGCATCCTGTGTTCTACTAAGGTTAGGTATAAACCTGGCATCTCGGTGTAGTGCCAAGCAAAACAATCTTTGAATTCATGCAATAGGGTGACAATCCTTGCCCGATCTTCGGTCTCCAACAGACCGCTAATCTGTATTGTCTTGGATCTTCCTTGGTCCCCAGATCAATAATTTCCAAGGGATCTTGTACCTCATGAGCTGGCTTGTCTGGTTTTGCACACAAAAACTCTACTAGCTCTGGATTGTCGGGCAGATCTTCTGGCTCATCCAAATCATATACACATTCAGCCATCCAGATGGTTGCTTCTAACTCCTCTCCAAAAGGCTCCGTTTTTCTTATCTGGCTGATCGCAGTTCCCCTGCTCGTACCTTCTTCCTCCCCAGCTGAGTTTTCCCTCTCTTGTCTCTTCTCTCTCCCGTTCACCAACAGTCTTTTTATCAAGGACCTGACTGCTATTACCTGGTCCTTCCTCTTTTGTTCTGACATTAATGTTGTTGGGGTTTTGGGATGATATAGGGTCGATCCCACTCTTCCTTGGTAAGAGACAATCCTTGTTCCAAAAGCTCATGTACATTTAAGAATACCGATACTGGGATTGTAGAAGTTGGCCTCTACAATGTTGGCCATAGGTAAGAATGGCCGTGATTCGGCCTCAAACATCTCCCAGAAACCAGGCCATGTCTCCCCTTCCTCATGATAGACAACCATTTGCTGGTGTAAAGTGGACGGCACAGAAAGACTCTGGTGAATCCAGTCTCTGCCCAGTAATGCCCCATAGGTGGAAGTACTATCCACTACAAAGAAAGCCAGCATGATCTGCTTCAATCCCAAGTCAACTTTTAACGGCAATATCCCATGGGCTCTGGTAATAGCTCCTGAGAAGCTAGACACTGTAAGATCCGTAGGGATGAGGTCTTCTTCACCTCTGCACATCTTTCTCATCTATTTATAGGGGAGCACATTCACCACAGCCCCTTCATCTATCAACACCCTTTTAAAGGGTATTCCCTCTAGGTGAGTGGTTACATATATTGGTTTAAGATGGTTGGCCAGAATTGGATTTGGGCGAATAAAAACCATCTTGTCCAAGTATATTCTTTCGGGCTTCCTTTCCTGCTACTCGGGCAATTCTGTTCGGCTGGACTCCCCTTGCCCGGTCTTTTCAACACTAACATGTGCCATCATAAGTTCCGCTGCCAGGTAATCACACTTCATCGTGGAAGGTTGATCATGCTCAGCACGAAACATGGCTGATAAAACATACGTCATGTTTACGTGGAAATTGCTCGATCCATTTAAGTCCCTTTCCTTGCCCCCAATGTTATTCATGAACTCATCTATCCAGGCTTGCGCTTCTTCGGGAAACATCAGCTTAGGGAGTTCCTATTCCTTGGTGATACCAAAGTTTTGTACCTTGGGGCTCCACCTTGGGGTTGGCATCATTACTACATCTTCTTAAGCCCTCCTTAAGATTCTGTACTTCCCATGATGAGGGCTTGGCGGCACATGATCCCCTTCCCCCTCATTTTTACTGCTCGCTTTCTTAACTTCTCTCTTACTTTTCCAATGGGGTTGATTTCCCTCCCTATGAGGAATATCCTCCAACTTTATGTTCCCTGAAGTCTCCGAAGTGGCGGGGGCTTTTAATGAGTTCATATGTGCTTTGTGCTGCCTCTGAACTCTTCTGATCATGGATGCCCTCATTTCTTTGACGGGCTTTCCATCTTTCCCTACTAGAAACCACCTTCGCCCGAGTCGAGCGAGGTTCCTCTTTGTAATTGGGTCCACCGTTCTCCCCTTCACTCGGACATCTCCGCCGGTGTAGCTCGGTTGGGGTGGCTTCACTTCTTTCCACCTTGGCATCTTGGCCTCTTTATCTTCCACCTCATCTGAGGCTTCATAGTTCCTGAAGACCTTTGACAAGTTTTTAGGCTGGGAATCTCCCCCCAGCCTCTGGAAGATGTTCTGAGATGCTTCTTTCTCTCTTGACCGCATAATGCTTATGCGTCTTTCCTGCTCTTCTCTTTCTCTCATTTTTGACTAGTTCCTGATCAATGATTGCTCATGTTGTTAGCACTTCCAACTCACATTCAGAATGGCATCTGCTACATAGCACCACTCCTCTCACTATGGTGGCTTTGGGCTTATGGGGCACCCTGATAGTTCCTTCGTGGGTCTGTCAGTTGGCCTTCTTTCTGCCTTTACTTCCCACGTGGCCTTCCCTTTCCTTTTCTCTGCCCACGTTAAGTTAATCAGATTTAGCTGGGCTTGTAGGGAAAAAGCAGTACTAGCCTGTGGGTTTTTTGGCGACCACTCCTAGCCTGTGGGGTTTTTAGCGACCACTCTGTTCTTGGTTCACATTGCCCCCCCCCCCCCCCCGGTTATTTACTAACAAGGGGTCGGCAACTCCGGCTTCTTTAACAACCACTGGTGAACTCTTGCCTCTTCTTCGTTCTTCCCTTCTTTCATTGTTTTAAATAAAGGAAGAACTGACTTTCCCACAGGACTGGCTTTATTCATCACCCCCCCAATACAATCATTCTCTGGAATAGGGCATTCCAGATCCCGTCCTCCTAGTGGACTCCTCGTCGAGGAACACAGTCTGTTCGTACTTTCTTCTACATTCAAAAGACTTTGCTCTATGTTCTTCAAAATAGCCATCATGGTGACTTGTATGTTTTCTTCAGGAAGATCTGCCATGTTGTTTCTTGGTGTGTACTGGGGTTGTTTTTGTTTTGCCCCCTGGCTGAAGGTTTGTTCTCTCATTCGTCTTCTTGGTATACAAGATTGTGTCCCACCGAGCGTGCCAAAACTATGTTCAGGCAGGAAATCCCGGAGGGCGAAGGTTCCTGGTTCGGTCACATAGCTCCCCAAGGGATTAGCACGTTGGTTGGTCGTCGGGCTCCTGCTTAAAAGAGGCTTTAATAGGAGTTTGTAGTTAGTCTTGAAAGGTGCCTTTGTGGGGCCTTAGGTATAGGCCTTGAGGTTCACAATCAACACTAACTATATGCGGAGGTGTGCCACTGCCATCTCTGATATGGCAGATGTAGAACAAGTTGGTTTAAGCCGATTACTTGCGCCCCAAGTTATCTTAACTTCTTGTTTATCAAAGGATTGTCGTAGATGGGTTAAGTCTACATTAAATTCTTTTCTATGCCTTGAGATCAAGGACTTTTATCTAACTTGTATGCTTGAAGGATGATAGTCAAATCTGATCAAAACATGAGTTATAGTCCGTTTTTATCTTCTTACAATAATGATGACTTTAGATCTGAGATTCTATGATGCTTTGAACAGATAAGGGTTTAGAAATGACTTGCATATATGCTGAGGAATACATTATAAAGTTAAATCTACTGATTAAAAGACAACACAAAGAGAGTCGGGCAAGATTTAACCTTGTCGGGCAAGGTTGAATCTTGTGCAGCTTCTCTTCTTTATGATTACAAAGGTTTCTAAGCGCTAAAGGGAACGAAAGTGAACTAATCTCTACGAGGAAATCGATACTACAGAAGTTGGAGAAAGGTAGCAGAGCTTTTACACAGAAGGAGGTTATCCTATTCTGGGAATTCTAAGGCTGCAAGGAGGGCAGAGTCTGGGCAAGACACAGCTTTCTGAATAGTTTGGCTTGACTGAGAGAGACAAGTTGTATGTTTTTTTTTATTGGTTGAGTCTCTTTGTCTCTGGGCCTTCTTCTTCCTTTTATAAATAAATTGGCTTGACTGTTGGCGGTTTGATCCTTGCCCGAAAACCATTGGAGGTTACCATATTTACTGGTACTGCCACTGTAAAGTACTTTTTGGTTGGCAACTGGTGGGTCTCCATCACTTGTCCTATCTGAATGTAGGCATGTGGTCTATGTTTTAATGGGGAATCGTCAACTTGCCTTGAGAGTCTGGTCTGGGATTGCCACTGGGCTTCGAGCAAAACTCCCATTTTTACCTTCCTTTTGGGCCTTTCTTCCCCTAGGCCCAAAGTTCAAATATTAGCTCAAACACGTATTATGTAATTCTAGTCACTGTTCTAAAAATGCTCCTAACAATTAAATGGCTTCATGCAAAATATTTCGTTGAGATTTCATTGAGACTCAAAGTCATTTTCCACGATTACAAGCTCTAGTTGCTAAGATGAATACCGTAAGGGTGTTATTGTCTGTGGCTGTGAACAAAGGATGGTCTCTATATCAAATGGATGTAAAAAATGCATTCCTTCATGGTGACCTTGAAGAGGAGGTCTACATGAAGTTACCACCAGGACATCCTCAACATCACGAACCTGATATGGTATGTAAATTACATAAATCAATCTATGGATTGAAACAATCCCCAAGAGCCTGGTTTGCCAAGCTAAGTTCTGTTCTTGAAGAAGATGGTTTTCAAAGGAGTCATGCAGATTCTTCAATGTTTGTTCGAACAAGAATAGTTGGAAAACTTGTTGTGTTGATCTATGTTGATGACCTAATCATCACTAGGGACAATACCGATGAAATCTCACGGCTAAAGACCTGCCTCCAGCAAAAGTTCTCTATCAAAGATCTAGGAAGGTTGAAATACTTTATGGGAATAGAAATGGCCTCATCAAGAAAAGGGTTATTTCTTAACCAAAGGAGGTATATCCTTGATCTTCTGGCTGAGGCAAACATGAAGGATGCTAAACCTGCTTCAACTCCCCTCGACAGCAAGCTCAAACTCAGCTTAGACGGCCAATCTCTGCCGAATATTGGTTACTATCAAAGGTTAGTAGGTAAGTTAATTTACTTAACTATCACAAGACCTGACATCACATTTACTGTAAGTCTAGTCAGCCAATTCATGCATGCACCTACAACAGATCATCTCAATCTAGTTAAGAGAATTCTTCGGTGTCTCAAGGGATCGATTGGAAGAGGTATCCTTATGAAGAAGAATGATCACACTCAAGTTATTGGTTACTGTGATGCAGATTGGGCAGGGAACCAAATTGATAGGAAATCTACCACAGGCTATTGTACCTTTGTGGGAGGAAATCTGGTAACATGGAAGAGTAAGAAGCAAAGTGTCATTGCGAGATCTAGTGCAGAAGCTGAAAATAGATCAATGGCATCCACATCATGCAAGTTAATTTGGCTTAAGGGTATTCTCAGTGATTTAGGATTTCAAACACGAGAACCTATGTTCATGTACTGTGATAATCAAGCTGCAATGCATATCGCATCTAATCCCGTGTTCCATGAATGCACAAAACACATTGAAGTGGACTGCCATTATGTTCGTGCTCAAGTGCAGTCTCAAGTGATTCAAACTCACTACGTCAGAAGTGTGGATCAGTTAACCGATGTCTTTACTAAACCCTTACCTACAAATCAGTTTCAACGTCTACTGCTCAAGCTGGGTTCCATCAACCTCCTGGATCCAGCTTGAGGGGGAGTATTGAAAGTAGGGTTAGGGTTTACGGTATGGCTAGGGTTCACGGGTATGGCTGTCTTGGTGGCATTTCTGTCACTTTTTTCTCCTAGTTTGATCTTGTAGAGTTGTTGTATCTTGGTACCCATGCTTGTATCTTGTTCCCATACCGTTAGGGTATGGTAGTAGCCTTTCACTTCTTCTTTTTGCTCCTATATATCTTGTATCTCTTTGTGTTTGCCCCACCCATGAAATACAACACAAAAACACTCAATTTACAACACTACCCTAGCTAGAATCAAAACATTTTAAAATTTGTCACACCAAATCATATGACGCGTAACAGGGGAGTATATTATCTGTTGGTTAAAAGTAACTACATGCATGTTCAGAAATCAGAATGAACTCATGCATATGATGATATATAGAACAAATAGAAAGCTATCACATAAGTTGTCTGTACTTTGCTAATATTTTATACCATCCTGAATAGTTTTCTCGGAGAGAATTAATCTCTTTCTTGGTTCTTGGTATTCCTTGGAATATCTCGCACATGGTGTTTTGTTTGTAAGTTCATTTGGGTTTCCCAAAACCAAAGTATATGCTGTGTGCTTTGGATTTCGGGTACAAATTAAAGTTATCACTTTGTGCCATATTATCGATGCTTGAATTCTGCCTTGACGGCGAGTACTTGAAGTTGAAGACTTGAATGTGCCAGAGATTTTTCGTTTACAGTTGCACACATAAATTTAGAATGATCTCCCAACATTTTTAGTTATAATAATCTGCCGTAGGCCCGTAGCCATGCAAATAAAATAGAGGGAGCTTGGCTTCTTAAAATTGAAGAGTTCTTTAACAATTTATTTCGTATTCAATTCAAAGGTTTTGTGTTTATAATTAAAAATCGTTTATATTATAAATTACTTTGTAAAGATTACCTTTAAAAAAAAATTAATCATAAATCCGAAATTCCATGAATCGGAATAACTTTTTTTGCAGATATGATTTTTGCGGAGTGCATATAATATTAACAATTACGATCATAATGCAAAATTCCGTGAATCGGATATAAAGTAAATTGAGGAAAAACTCCTCCTCAACCATGAAGGAGCCAAGTTAATTCCACAAAAATATGTAAGGGTTTAACCGTTTATGTTTTATCAGTGCTACAAGATCTCATTTAATTAGAGCCACAAGGAAGTCTGGAATTATAGGCAACTAGGATTATGAGGGATTCGTCCCGACCAAACGGCTCGCTATATGGTCTTAACGAGACTCCGCGGAAAGCAGAGGACTGTTAAGACCATCTTCTCTGCTTCGCTTCGCCTTTCCCCGCTTCTTTCTTTCTATATTTCATTTCTCTGTCTGCTTGAAGATTCAGCCAGCTCGAAACTTATGCAGCCCACGTCGTGAACAGCCGTCTGGAAACAGAAGACAGAACGAAGTCGTCTGAGTTCGACACGACAGAGTATTTGATGGTGGATTTGAGATCAAGAAGGTGGCTGTGCTCCTTGGCATTGTGGTCAGAGATGCTGGCTGGGTTGCTTGTATCGGTTCGGTGCTCAGATCGTCTCCTTCTAGCCGAAGAGAGTTGATTTCTGGAAACTGATTTGAGATCGAGAAGGAAAACTTGGGCATGCGATTGGGATGAGAATGAAAGCAACTATAGGGATTGGATGGCAATTAGGATGAGCTTGAAACAACGATCGTGACAGAGAAAAAGATGGAGAAGAAGAGGGAGATGGCAGGGAGAGAGTGGGGCGGGGACAATGCAATCTTAATTAAAGCGAATTAGTATTGAGACTTGTGGTTTTCTTGGCTTCTAGGATTTATTATGTTTATTGGTTTTTTGTCAGTACAAACTGCTCAATCTCTTGGGAACCCTTCAGTGTTAAAACAAACGTAACTTTCTCTAGAAAAATGATATTAACAACACAAAAATGCTCCAGAAAATAGACATTCGTAGCTTTCCAAGCATATAAGGCTCATTCTGTGATCATTCTGAGTTGTTCGCAACTCATTACGAAATTCAGCTGGTCTGCACAAGCAGTTTTGACGAATTTGCTATTTTAAATCCCACTTATGCCCTTTTATCTTCTTTGCTTGAAAAATCCTACAAACCATAAAAATAAAGTAAATAGCTCAAAAATACAAGTAACCAACTAAGAAAAGACAAGTAAATTTGATGTAAAAATATGTTTGGTAATAAAATATACAAGATCTTTGAAAATAAAAAAGTAAAAGTAAAACATAAGAGACTATGTAATCATGGACTTCAAACGAGAAAAGATTATGATTCCCAAAACGTGTATAATTATGCTCTTGTGGTATTGTTTGGACCCAAATTTATATCAACAACCTATGTAATCGAGGCCGTTGAGTGAGCATAGCATCCAACCGTCGCATAGAAAAGTGAAGATAATTTTGTTATTATTAAAGGATAATATTATGATTTTTATCATGATAATCCTTTAATGTGAATTATCTTAGTCGTTTTTTATCCAAGATAAATGGGAAGCAAATTATATCCAATCTGGAAGCAATAACAGAGTTCAAGTTAACTTGAGACAAGTAGATTGGAGCAGCTTGGAGTAGGGGATTAGCACAAAGATATGAAAGATGGGATTGCATTTGCATGCAGCGTGAGGCCATGGAGACTTCTATTTGGATTTTAATTCCATGCAACTAAGAGCCCAATTTGAAGAGATTAGCAATATGGGTGGCGTTTTGATTAATGCCGTGCATGTCCCTGATGTGTTTTTGGTTTTGTGATAACAACCAGATGATTGGAGATAAAGTGGAAGAGTATCAGGTTGCGGCAAATAAACACATGGCCCTGGTTTGCAAAAGATGATTATTTGGAGTTGAGCTTTGGATTAATAAAACAGAATGAGATAAACATATGCGCTGGCCTGTAGTAAATTCATGAGTTTGAAATGCAATTGTATTCTGCAACAAGTATCAGTCGCCAAGCAAGTGCAGCAGTTCTATAAATATAGAGGCGAGGAGCAATAGAAAAGGTCTCCAACTTAACACACAAAACTGCCCTGCGCAAATTCTCGCTCTACGCGAAACCTCTCAACAACCTTGAGATTTTATTTTCCTTTTTGCCAACACATCTTCAGTTTGGATAAACAGCACTGTGAAGACAACCGGTGATATCTTCAATTTGGATAAACAGCATTGTCGCCGTAGAACCAGCCGATCGTGGAGCATCTTCAGTTTGGATAAACAGCACTACGTCAAGGCCGACTGGTTACCTACCCAAGTCTCGATCAAGAAGGGTTTTCGAATCCTTATCGGCAGGGGTCATCTCATTAGCCCTTTCAGCGAAGTGAGGTGTTACGGGTTACTGGGCTCGACACAACGAACGCCGAGTTGTTTTATGATTGGGTACTCACAGGTTAGCTTCAGAGTTCGGCATTCCAACGGCCGAACCACTTTTACCATCAAGACATACGTCTGTTTTGAGTACCTGTGTCCCTACACTCTGGTGTCGATTCGGCGTGGTTATACTTTCACAAATATAATTACTGTGACCGAATCCGACGCCAGCGATTCGTGAACTTCGCAAGACTAGCAGCCTTGTCTTCAGGCTCTAGAACTCAAAGGCCGAGGCGTGTTCCTTCCTCGGCCGCAGTCGCAAGATTCAGAAGTCAGCCGCGCACACAACGCAATATCAACATTTTACTCACCGGCCGAGCTCGGCCGTCGAGTTGGCACGCCCCGCATTCAACCGAAGGACGTAGTTAGCTTACTAGTTACTCGGCCTGCGCACCACGTAGGCTTGGTAGTGTTTAGGGTCAACAGGTATCCATGACGTCCTCTTATCTCTGTATTAAGAGTGTCATCGTGTTGATAATGTGTTAGGAATAAAATATAAAGAGAATGAGAGAAACGAAAGAGTTTGGGAATATAAACCAAGGTGTATCATCATCCGAGAAAGAGAACGTAGCTCCACAACTCCGATGGATGAGTCTGCATAGCAACCACAGTCTAGGGCCAAGAAACGAGTTACAAAGAGTTCTACATAGACCTTGACCCCCAGGATAACAACATAAGCCTTAATCCTAACAAACCGGAATGCAAGGCCAGAATTGGCTTAAAGTTGTTAGATTAGGGACAAGGGTCTGTTCACTGCGTCTGTCAGCCAATAAAGATGTGTTCACCTAGTCCGCTGAAGACAAGCCGGAAGTCGCCCCTTCCATAATCTGCCACCGTCTTTACCTGGACCCAATAGTAAAGCTGGTTATCTAGGGAAAATGCAACCACAGGATGGAACAAAGTAAAATCATCAAAGCAGAATTGACAAGCTCAAGGATGCCAACTTTATCATCGAAGTCCACCATCTAGACTATTTAGCCAATGTAATCCTTGTGCACAAGGCATAACCCAAGGATCCTTACCCTCCAACTTGGATAAAATTGCTAGTCGATTCCATAACAGATCACGGATTTTAAGCTTCATGGATGCATGCTCTAGTTATAAACAAATCAAGATGTCCGAACCAGACATGAAAATCCTGTGACATTGATCGAGGTACGTATTAGTACTAAGTTATGCTTTTTGGACTTAAAAATGCAGGGTCAACCTATCAAAGGTTGGTTAACCAAATATTCAAAGAAAAGATTGGGAAGGCAATGGCAGTGTACGTTGATGACATGGTAGTCAAGGGCGAAGAAAATAATCACCTCCTTACTCACCTTTAAGAATTTTCGACCTACTCTGAAAATACAATATGAAGCACAACTTAGAAAAGTGCACTTTCAGAGTTGCGTCAAGAAATTTCTTAGGTTACCTGGTCCCCAAATGCGAAATTGAAGCCAATTCGAACTAGACCAGTACTATTATAGAGATGAAGTCCCCTTGGACAGTGAAAGAAATCCAAAGTTTAAGCGAAACAGTAGCCGCTCTTAGTCTATTCCTCTCATGGTCCGTAGACAAATGCAAGCCATTTTCGCAGCAATCAATAAACGTAAAGGTTTACTCTAGACTAATGAGTGTGAAGAGGCTTTTTCAAAGCTAGACGAGTATATGTCGACTTCGCCACTCCTGTCCAAGCCAAAAGATGGAGCGGACTTATATCTATACTTGGCGATGTTGGAATGCATAGTCAATATACTAGGGAAGAAGACTCGAGGGAGCTAAAAATGGAGAAGACTCGGGGACCAGAAACCAATATAATAGGTGTTAAAAGCTATTCTCGAACTAGATTCCTTGGAATGAGAACAGTCATGCTGAAGCACTCACACATATTGCATCTATTATGGACTACTCGCTCCGACAGAAAATTCCCTTCAAGTACCTTACCACCTCAAGCATTAGCAAACTAGAGCTAGATGGATGAGATCACCGACTACATTCAAGGCAGGAAACTCCCTAAAGATTGCCACTTCGCAAGGAAACTAGTCCAAAAATCTTCAAGGTACATCGTTATTCTCGGAAGACTTTAATGACGTTCTTACTCAGGACCTCACACGATGTGTGTAACTCCGAAGATGGGCTTACAAATTCTGAATGACATCCATCCTGTCATATGCAGAAATCAGTTCGAGGGAAGATGGGCTTACAAATACTGAGTGACATCTATGATGTCGTATGTGGAAATCACACTTCATTAAATACATCAATGTTTCATAAACATTTCAAATATGCATTTCAAATCACATTTCATAAAAGTAGATCGATGGATAAATATAAAACCAATTTAATAGAAAACACATTTTATAAAACCATGCATATCCACCAAGGATACTAACATGAGGATTTTCAGGGTAATAACTGCTACCACAAATATTGTCACTCACTTGGAGTCTGCACTAAGCCACCTTGGCACAAAGATCAAGGTGTCGTCATAATGATCGTCGCCTAGAAACAAATCATAATCATGTTTATCGATAAAACACATAATTTTAAGTCATACACATCCTCTAGGACAATCTAGATGGATTCGAGATGCGTTGACCAAAAGTCAACCCTTGCTTAACAGGCCAACAACCTCACGTAACTCGATCCAGAAGATCCGCACTTGGATTTCCAATCCGTAACTTCCTAAAGGTCTCATTATTCTTCTACAACAATATGTTAAAATTCCATGACGAATCAGGCCGTTGAAACTACTTTAAGTGACAGATCTCCACCAATTGCAATCTTAAGTGGCGGCTAACTATGAAACTACGCTAAAACGGTTGAATATCGCTAAACAGATACCAAAAATGGAATCAAACCATTGAAATTAGCCTGGGACAACATTTTGGATTTTTTGGCCCCAGGCTGCCACCACGTGTCACATGTGCCGCTGCACCCGTGGGCTTGGGCTCGGTGGAATATTTTAAACTAACAAAATATTCCTCTATCTTTTACCTCTCTTCGATCACTGGCACCGTCGCCATATGTTGTTTGTTGCAATGAATCTCATCGAATTCTGCAGAAATTTGGCCAGAAATTGGGATTTTTTTTTAAATCTTTATAACTTTTCCGATTCTTAACCAAATTCGACGATCCAAACATGAAAATTTATCTACTAACACGAGGAGTGAATCTAGGGTGGTTAGAACTCTCACCTTGGCGGGAATCAACGAGTGGTCCCTTTTTTTCTTTTTTCTTTTTTTTTAAAGAAGTACGATAATGCATAAATGAGAAGGCATCGTACAGACACGAGGATATGGTGCTAATAGTGGGCCTCGATAAAAACCTTGTCGGGGCTTTCAACTCGGTTCAAGGGAAAAAGAGCGTCCCACACCTCTAACTAGTAATACTATCCTCAAAAAGTAAATCAGAAATTACATCAGGTGGTTCTTCAAACCATGAAACAGGACTAGCTAAATTTAAACCCAATCTTGCAAGCCGATGTGCAACCTTGTTCGTCTCACGTCGTCCAAACCCAACCTTACAAAGCTGAAAGGACCGCATCATTTGCCTGGCATCCAGGATAACATTACCAAACATACCAATGCTAAGGGCTGTCGTGTCACTCTGCAACGCCTTGACAACCATTAGTGCATCCCCCTGTAGTTCAAGCTGCATCACGCCCAGATTGCGTGCAAATAAGACTGCAGCTCGAGCGGCCATAATCTCAGCCAAAACTGTCGAGCTGATCCCACTGAAATGTAAAGCTGTAGCTGCAACAAAATCCCCCTTCTCATCGCGCACCACGACCCCAACACCCCCTCGTTCACTTATCTCATCTCATGCACCATCGAAATTACATTTGACCCAACCCACACCAGGTTTCTCCCATTTTTGATGGGTTGTCTGCCAATCTGACATCGTTTTATCGTGACTCAAAGCTCAACTTTGCTGTTGTACAGAGACAAAGGCCTCTATAACGTTGGTTTTGGTGATTAATTTGTCAAGATTTGGTGATGGTGTGGTGTGTTTCTTGGAGAGGAAAATGGCGACAGAGATGAGAGAGAAATGTGAGAGACCGAGAGAAATAGAAAGAAGAGATGAGAGTTCCAAATTTCTGAGAGTGGGCCCCATGTGGCTCAGACCCTAAGGCAAGGAAAATGAAAAACGTGTCCAATTAAATGTGAATGGCCAAAATTTCCTTGGTGTTCCAAGCTTCATAAAATCTTCATTCAAGCTCTGAATTCCGTTCTGCTGCACCAACAGATTCGCATCAGTATGTACTATCCAAATATGTTAAGAAATTTAGAAAACATGAAAGTACCACATAAGTCCACATAAAATTTTGTTTAGCCTATTCGGGGCATTTCTGTCATTTTAACAAATTTTGAAAAAAAATTCTATGCCCTAAATATAAACGCATTGAAACTACGAAATATGAATTAAAATTTTAAATAGTGAAATATGAGGACGATATTTCACACAAGGTGTATTAAGCGCGATTACAATAGGGGGACTATAAACATGGGGACATGGCCCCATGATTTGGAAGTTCCAATGACCACCCAGCTTCTAGAAAGATTAAGCAACCGAAAAGTTGTGGGTTATAAGATTCAAACCAAGTCTCTAGCCATTCGAGAGAATAATCAAAAGGGCAATTCAGAAATCATCCGAGTGGTGTCTTTAAACTCTGACCTTTAGTGCAATTACTTCTATCATGAACCAGCATACCAAGTCAAGTACATTATGCAACCATTCGTGCCTTAGTCATGATTCTAAGAATCGGCCTACATGCTACAAGGTGGTCATCTTCCCCGATTCTGTCCAAATCGGGAGGCAAATAGGGGAATAGAATAGGCAAGCACCTGAAGAGCCTGGGCGGGCGCCTAAGGGTGCTAGGCGGTGACTAGGGCACATAGGCAAGCGCTGGAGGCTTAGTAGGTTTGAGCATGGTTGAGAAAGGAAAGGCGCACGGCCTCTGTTTTTAATTTGGAGAATGAGGAAAACAGCTTTTTTTGGAGGAGAAAGACGATGCAGAGGGAAACTTCCTCTGCCAATCCCATGTGACAGACCTATTTTTAATTGTTGCCTAATACCAACGTGCCACCTAACATCCCACCTAAATAAATATAGTTTCATAAAAAACAATGCCCTACAAATTTTTTTATTTATGTGAAAATAAGGCCCACCTGTTGAATGGGTGTGAAAAACATTACGAAACTAACATATAAAGCCCTTAAACTTTACACATATATCCATATTTATAGTTATTTAATCAAAATATATTTTTATTTTTATTTTTATGTACATAGGCACTTATTTAATTTTTAAGTATAAATAGATACTTATTTACACGAAATATAATAGATTTACTTAAATCCGCCTAGGCGCCCACCCCGCCTAGCCTCCTAGGTGCTACGTCTCAACCCGCCGCCCAACTAGTGCCTAGCGTCTTTTAGAACCTTGGCCTTAGTAGGTCCAGATGAGGCATATAGACTAGGAAATACTCAAGAGGAATTTCATTCTAGTGGAGTCTGATATGCAAATATGCCTTAGCTAAGTCAATTAAGTGTAGACCGATCAAAAACGCTCAAGCCCAACACAAATAGTCTGACAAAAGGATTCCAGAGGTGTTTCCTATGCATATGCAAACGACCAAGTCCCTAACAAAGTTTCATTTAAGATTCACTAAGGACGAACACACAATTCGAACTAACAATGAAGCCCATTCTCGGTGACATGTTGCGACTATTAAAATCCTTAGACCCAGGATGGGGCAAGGTGAATGAACAAATGAACACAAAGTCATGCTTAAGGGAGGGGTATCTCGCAAACAATTAGATTAATCTTTTGTAAGTGGTAGCAAACTCTTACATGTCAGACTAACGTTTAGACCCATAGATCATTCTCGTAGCAAACTCTTACATGTCGGACTAACGTTTAGACCCGAAGATCATTCCGGACACAACTCGTCACTTTATCATCTGTAATCTGATCAATGCATTATAAATAGTCGAAGCAAAAAAAAAAAAATAAATAAAAAATATATATATATATATATATATATATATATGTATATCATAGGCCCTAGACCTAGTGTCGAAGTAGAGTGGTACTCCGATCATTGTAGTGAAAATCTTTATGAACAGTAATTTTAGGAGGTAACATTTTTTGCAATCATTGTTATCGAGGGGGACTTATAGCTCTATGTCGGGCCAACAAGCTTATTCGTGTTTGATTCCGTTACTTATTACTCCAATGTTGGTTTAGTTTGGGAAGATTAACAAATTAAACTATTCCGTGACAAAGAAATAAAAGATGAAAAGTTCTATGTACTTTAACATGATAAAAAAATTTGAGAACACTTACCAAAATGCGTGAACACATGTTTATTACATGGAATAATCAAAGTCCCATGATAGGGCAAGAGGAGTGCAATTTTAGGGAGACATGCCCTCATCCCTAACGCAAAATTTCTAAGGAGAGTGGACCTTTTCTTTTCTAATGAAGATGCTTGTCATTCCAACTCGATCACTTCAGGAAGATGCCGAGTCAACTTCAATGAAGAAAAACCCACTCAAGAAGCTCGACACTGCTCAAATTGAACCCGCATGCAAAAACTGTAAAGGAGGACGTTGCTTTAGGCTATCGAGTAGAGTGTGAAGATTAAGAAACCCGATAAGGGAAAGGAATTCACTTTTGAAGGTTACTCATCCTTATTCCATTTGACAATTCCAGATAACAACGAAGGAAGAATTGAAAATTTCTTCGCTACATATCCTGACCATCAGAGAGTCAAAATGATAAATGGGTTCAAGAGGTGAAGCTTGAAAAATAATGAGGAAAGCCATGTTTTGGTAAAAATTACTCTGAAGAAGAGTTAGAGGAAGGGGAAGAAAAGCTGTGTTATTTATAGAAGAATTTACGAATGATCACACCGTTGAATCTGGAATGCCTTACCTCGATACCACAATTCACAGGTTGCTTAAGGAGAGGGATCCCCATTTTTTTTAAAAAATGGGGATTAGGTGTGGGGCCCACTCCACATCAAATTTCAACAATCCGAACCGTCTAGTTTTCAAGTTAAACCTCATAGATCATACTTGCAAAAATTCAATTCAATCCGAAACCATTTGCCTATTTAATTATCAAGATAAAATTTCATTGTTTCTTATATAACAAAGTATTCGTTAATATTTTTGAACCCAATTAGATGTCTTAAATATTTCAGATTTGGCTAATATTTTGCAAGGATGATCTATGAGGTGTAACTTGAAAAATAGACGGTTCGGATCGTTGAATGTTAATGTGGAGTGGGCCCCACACCTAATCCATATTTTTTGAAAAAAATGGGGATCCCTCTCCTTAAGCAATTCCCCACAATTCATGTGTCCAAAGGTCGAAGCTACCCAGTAACACGAAGAGTTGTCTCTTGTTTGTTGTGCACACGCAACATGAAACCCCTCATTATTATTGTCTTCATTCCACAACTTTCGAAGCCGTACTCCTTAATCTGAAACGTCTCAATTATCTAGTAACGATCACGAAGTCAGATTGCCATGTATCATAAGAATAAAAAGCGGTATGTATTTCGATTTACTCTGAAGGGTGTGGTCTTTGGGTAAATATCCATCCTCAAGCAGAACAATCATTATAGATACATAGTTAGAAGCAATTGTGGGACCATGATTTTCCAAGGCCGAAGTAATACGAACCAAAATACTTATACTTGAGAAGTTCGATCATGGACTCAACAGCTCTGGACTTATCGAGCTACACAGTCAGATCAGTGATGCCACCATCATCCTCTTTTGGATGAGTGGATGAAGTCCATCGACTTTGCTGAGTTTGACCAGTCTCATTCATCAAGATGCAGAAACCTGATCCGGCATGAAATCAGTCAGGAATAGAATTTTACGGGGATAATTTTCTGTATTACTTCCTTGAAACTATATACAAAATACAATCCTTGTTCTCTAAGGAAACAATAATAAAAAAAGGATACAACAATTAATCCTTCCTAATAAGGACTTCTAATATTTACAATATATTTACATACCTATTTTAAAAGACTCACGTTAACACTCCCCCTCAAGTTGGTGCATAGTTATCACACATGCCCAACTTGACAAGTGAGTCACTGAACTTCCGACCACACACTGCATGAGTAAGAACATCTGCAAGTTGCTCCTCTGAATTCACGAACGGTATTGATACAATTTTCTTTTCAAGCTTCTCTTTAATAAAATGTCGATCCACCTCCACATGCTTCGTTATATAATGTTGCACTGATTATCAGCTATATCTTTTGCTGACTTGTTGTCACAATACAACTTCATGGTCTCCTTTGGTTTAAACCCAAGTCCCAAAAGAAGTTTTCGTAGCCAAAGGATTTCACAAATTCCTTGAGCCATTCCTCTATATTCAGCCTCAGCAGAAGACCGCGACACAACCTTCTGTTTCTTACTTCGCCATGTCACCAAATTCCCTCCAACAAATGTAAAGTACCCAGAAGTAGACCGTCTATCAGTTGCATCACCTGCCCAATCTGCATCCGTAAATCCTTCAATTCTCAAATGCCAGTGTTTCCCATACGATACTCCTTTTCCAGGTGCCAACTTCAAGTATGCCAAGATACGCATAATAGCAGCCATATGATCCACATTCGGTGAATGCATGAACTGACTCACAACACTCACAGCATAGGCAATATCAGGACGAGTATGAGCCAAATAAATCAGTCTCCCTACAAGCCTCTGATATCTACCTTTGTCAACTGGTTTCTGACTTGGATTCAAACACAAATGATGCTTCTCAACAATAGGAGTCTCTACCGGCTTACATCCCAACATACCAGTTTCTTTTAATAAATCCAGTACATACTTACGTTGAGACAAGAAGATACCTTTAGATGAGCGAGCAACTTCAACTCCCAAGAAATACTTCAAATCTCCTAAATGGCAAGGTTTCCTTGCAACTTGGACATCTCATCAACGTCATCTCCTGTTATAATCATGTCATCTACATAAATAATCAAGGATGTTACCTTCTTTTGTTTACACTTTACAAATAAAGTATGATCAGAATGACTCTGACAATATCCATTCTTTTTCATCACTTGAGTAAATCTATCAAACTATGCACGAGGCGATTGCTTAAACCCATAAAGTGACTTACGCAACCGACATACTCCAGTGCTCCCACCATTGCTATATCCAGGAGGAAAATCCATATATACTTCTTCCTCCAAATTCCCATGGAGAAACGCATTCTTCACATCGAACTGTTTTAATGGCCAATCCATATTTGCCGCTAAAGAGATAAGAACATGTACCGTATTCATCTTTGTAACTGGGGAGAAAGTCTCTTGATAATCCACCCCATATGTTTGAGTATACCCTTTAGCCACCAACCTTGCTTTGTATCTGTCTACTGAACCATCAACCTTATATTTAACTGTAAACACCCATTGGCATCCCACTGGCTTCTTTCCTGCGTGTAGCATCACCACCTCCCAAGTATCATTTTTATGTAACGCCAACATCTCCTCATCCATTGCTTTTACCCACTTTGGATCTTTTAGAGCTTCCTCCACTCGAGTTGGTACTTGAATAGACTCCATATTACTCATCAAGGTCTGACGTTCTGGTGCAAGCTTGTTACATGATACATAATTGGCTATAGGATACTTCACCTTTCCTTCAGGAGAAAACCTATCAGGAGGCACACCTCGATTTTGTCTCTGCGGCAATTTATAAGTACTCACAGTATTACTTGGATTAGTTACACAATCATTTACGTTACTTACCTCAGGCATATTCAGAGAAGATGTATTGGGAGGCACGTCAGAACTAGAGAGAGGAGGGGTACTAGTCTCGGCAAGGGCAGGTATAGTGGCCTCAGCAAAGTCCTCGGTAGTAGCAGGCCGAGACTCCTCTATGGGTTCGGTCAGATTGAACTTCAAACCACCAACATCATCCGAGTTGTCAATACACTCGGTACCCACAGTACATTCGGCACCAACAATTCCAGGTTCTACACGTTGCTCAATAACCACATCTCCCCCTAGATTCAACCAACTCAGATTACCAACAGCGTTCTCCCCCTGGTGATCTGAAGTGGAAGGTACTGAAGTGTAGAAATACTCTGTTTCAGAGAAAGTCACATCCATGGTTACATACATATGTCGGGTGGCAGGATGGTAACACTTATATCCCTTTTGGTGAGAAGAGAAACCCAGAAAGACACACCGTAGTGCACACGGATCCAATTTACTACGATGTAGTTTTTGAATATGAACATAAGCCACACAACCAAAGACTCGAGGGGTGAGAGTATTACTTGACACCACTAGAGCATGTTGTGTGAGAACTTGAAGAGGTGTTTGAAAACCAACCACCCGAGAGGGCATACGTTTAATAACATACACATCATAGGTAACTGCTTCAGGGCAAAAGTGTGGAGGAATCGACGCCCCAAAGAGCAAGGCACGGGCTGTTTCCAAAATGTGGCAATTTTTACGCTCAGCAACCCCATTTTGTTGTGGAGTATGCGGACACGTGGTTTCATGGAAAGTCCCTTGATTACGTAGAAACTCCGACAACTCAAAATTGATGTATTCTCCTCCATTATCAGAATGGAGAACCTTGATAGCGGAAGAATATTGTGTCTGAATCATCTGAGCAAAAGACCGAAATATGGCACTCACATCACTTTTATTTTTCAACACATAAAGCCATGTCATACGAGTGCAATCATCAACAAATGTAACAAACCACTGAATTCCTGAAAAAGTAGTAACTGGAGAAGGCTCCCAAACATCGGAATGCACAAGATCAAATGGAACAGGTCTTTTATTCATACTAGGGGGAAACGAAGCACGGTGGCTTTTAACAGGAATACATACTTCACAATGTAAGTCTGATTCATTTATTCCACTAAATAAACTAGGCAACATATACCTTAAATAGCTAAAGGATGCATGCCCTAATCGACGATGCAATAACCATACTTCTTGTAGATTACTATCACGGAACACTCGTACTGCATGAGCTCTGCCAGGAACGACATCATCTACATAGTACAACCCCTCTCTCTTAGTGCCACGCCCAATTATCTCCTTGGTCTGAATATCCTGAAGTAGACAAAAGGACGGATACATTAGAACAACACAATCCAATTGTTCAGTAACCTGTGGTATGGAAAGTAAATGATGTGATAAAGAGGGAACAAGTAAACATCGGTGTAAAGGGAGAGAGGCTGTGAGATACACGGTGCCAGCACCAACAACAGGGGCACGGGTACCATTGGCGGTGGCAATATAGTCCCTCTGAGATGTTGTCATACATTGAAACATATTCTTATTACATGTCATATGATTCGTTGCACCAGAGTCCAGAATCCAACTTGTATAATGCTCAGTATTGGAGGCCAAAAGACCATGTCCTACAGTACCTGCTGTGGAAGACGAGTCACCATGGGCAAAACGAGTCAACAAGGTTTGACTCGGGTCATGAGGAGTAGGCTCGGCCTCCTTAGCCTTCGGTGGAGTAGTAGCTAGGGAGGCACGGCCTTCATTATTGCCCGCACTTCCACGCTCCTTTGCACGTAGTTTTTTCTTCAATTCTGGAAACCAATCAGGCACCCCATGTTTAGCAAAGCATGTATTCTCCGTATGACGGGTTTGTCCACATAACGTACACTTCAAATCATCTTTATTTTCTCAGTTGAAGGGACGAGAATTTAAAGATTGATTAGAAGGATGATTAGGGCGAGGAGCACCAGCTGGCCGAGAGATCATGGCCATGGATGGCATCCCTCCTTGATTGTTACTTCCACCCATCATAGTGGCATGTCGTTGTGCTTCACGCCGAACAACAAAAAAAACCTCCTCAACAGATGGTAAGGGTTGTGTACGTAGAATATCACTACGTACTTTATCAAAGATATCATCCAAACCCGCCAAAAAAGCATACACACGATCAATTTGAATTTCTTCTCGAAGAGTCTTGAGATCCACAGCACATTCCATCTTAATTGGTCTCCTTTGATCTAACTCCTGCCAAACGGACTTGAGATCAGCATAATACACACCCACTGGTCGGCCTTCTTGACAGAGTCTGAAAGATTTAACCTTCAATTCATAAATTTGAGAAATATCGGAACCATCATAATAGGTTCTAGCCACCTCTTCCCAAACTTCTTTAGCAGTACGCAGGTGAATAAAAAATCCCATGATAGCAGTTTCCATGGAATTGATCAACCACCCTTTCACTATTGCATTCCCTGTCTCCCACATCTCATACTCAGCGCTATCCTCGGCAGGTTCCTTGGTACTCCCTGTCACAAAGCCCTTTCGACTGCGTCCTGCAATGTGCATCTCCAAAACCTTGGACCAAAGAGGATAATTTGATCCATTTAACTTCACAGTATTTGGTACGGCAGACGCATCGTTCTGAATAACCACAGGATTTACCACGGAATTGTTAGTTGATGAGCGTGAACCACCTTCCAACTTCAAGGCCGAGATATCTCCCATTGACGCCATTCTTTTCCACAAACGATTACTGCGCAGCACACAAACACAAACTGCACAGCACGATACTTATTAAATCGCTGCAAGAATGCAGCAGCAAATTGAGAACCCAAAGCACGCACACCAACACACAGCAATACACGGCACGCACAGCACAGCACAGCACAACACCCACGCACACACGGCACTATCACACATACATACACAGCACAGCGCCTGACGTTCTACAAGGAGATTGCAGAAAAGAAGAGGTCGGCCGTGAACTGCAGTGGAAGAATATTCTAGGGTTACGGCAACCTAGGCTCGGATGCCAAATAGAATTTTACAGGGATAATTTTCTGTATTACTTCCTTGAAACTATATACAAAATACAATCCTTGTTCTCTAAGGAAACAATAATAAAAAAGGATACAACAATTAATCCTTCCTAATAAGGACTCCTAATATTTACAATATATTTACATACCTATTTTAAAAGACTCACGTTAACAGTTTTCTATATTCGTGGAGATTCCTACAATCTAGGGATTTGGCATGCAACACAAATAATCACTCTTCTAAGAGGATGCATATTTACTCCTAGATATCTTATGGGATTCTTTCTATTTAATACGAATTCTATATCCTAACAGACTCTCTCGATTGGTATAAATACACACTTCTATGGTTCATAACTCGTAACGCAATTATCACATAGCTTACTTTCTTGCCGACTACTTGAGTCTTCAATTGTTTACAAACTTGATTGTCGGAAAGTCTTTGGCTGACACCCCACTGGTCCCAAGGTTGCCTTATGATTATTTGTTGTTTTACAGGTAGTCGAGTTTGTGCATCTCTTCCACACACGGTGGTGCGCGAATTTGGTTCCAAAATAGATGGTACAATTGGGAGTTATAACGCTCATTTTGTATCTAAAGGTATTAACAAGAAGAGGGAATTGATTATGGTGAGACTTTTAGTCTAATAGTTAAGCCAACTACTATGAGATTAGCTCTTGCTTTGGGTGCACATTATGGTTGGTCACTAAGGCAACTAGATGTAAAGAAAGCTTTTCTTCATGGTATTTTACAAGAAGAAGTATACATAGCTCAACTATCAGGGTTTGTAGGTACTCAACATTTTGACTACGTTTGTAAACTCCATAAGTCCTTGTATGGTTTACAACAAAACCCAAGGGTTTGGAATGACAGATTCACAAGCTTTCTATCTTCATAGGTTTTCATACAACTTATGATGACTTTCTTTCTGTTTGTTAAACAAGTTGGCAACTCTATTGTGATTATATTATTGTATGTTGATGACATAATTGTCACAAGCAACGCAATTGATGCTATATATGAGATTATTACTATTCTCACTAAGGAATTTGACAAAAAAGATTCGAGACCATGACATTATTTTCTGTGTATTCAGATTGTTCATAAACATGATGGTTTATTTCCATTACAGGACAAGTATGTCATTGACTTGCTCACTAAATCTGAAATCCTATTATCAAAACCTTGAGCCACTCCTTGTTTACATTACAACATGTAGTTAACGAATGATGGTAAACCTTTTAACAATCCAGAAATGTACAAAAGCCTAGTGGGAGCCCTCCAGTATCTTACATTCACAAGACCTGACATTGTTTTTGCAGTTCATTAGGTATGCTAGTTTATGCATTGTCCAATGGAGTCATATTTCATATCAGCCAAAAAGATTCTTAGATATGTGAAAGCAATAAAAGACTATGATATTCACTTTGTTAAAGGACAACTGGATTTGAGAGCATTTAGTGATGCAGATTGGGCAGGTAACCCAAATGATAGAAGGTCTACACTGGCATGGTTGTATTTATGGGTTAGAATACTATTTCATGGTCCTCCAAGAAGTAGAAAACTGCCTCCAAGTCGTCCACTGAAGTAGAATATAGGACTCTTTCTACAATTGCAAATGAAATTGATTGGATCAAACAGTTGCTAACATTTATTTAGGTTCCATTTTTTTTGCAAACCAATTATTTTCTGTGACAATTTATCGCGATACCACTTACTTGCAATCCAGTTATGCACCAAATAACTAAACATATTGAATTGATGTCCATTTTGTGAGAGAAAGAGTTGCCAATCAATTGCTACAAGTTTAGTTTGTTTCATCCAGTGAACAACTTGCTGACACTTTGACAAAAGGTCTCTTTGCTCCTTTGTTCTAGACTCATTGTGTCAATCTCAGGCTTAGTTTCTCTACTCCTGAGCTTGAGGGGGAGTGTTATAAATAGAGATCCAATGATTGTAAAATTGTAAAATTGTAAAATCTACCAAGTGTCATTAGATTAGGCATTCTGTTATTGAGGTTGTCATAGTTCTTGTAAGCATTACTTAACTTCTAAGTATTCATAGGGAATATATATATATATATATATATATATATATATATATATATATATATATATAGTTGAACAATGTGCATCAAGAATCATTAATCAAGATCTCAATTTCTTCTTCCTTTCTAGAATTCTCTCAATTCCTCTCTGATCTTCTTCTTCTCTGTACCCTCTCTGCTATGGTTAAAACTAACCATAACATTAATTGGATGTGGAATAATACTACTGGGAATGAAAATTAAGCAAGCAATGACAACTCTTATATACATATACACACATGTGAAGTTTTTTAGCTGAGACCATGTTTTATTGTAGCAAAAATGCGATAGGGATACGGTGATCCTTACAAGGCCTATAGTCCCATTTTTGTTACAGTAAAACGGAATCCTTGCTAAGAAAAGGCTCCTATATACATATATACCATTATTTTCCGTTAAGGTTAACCTAGTTAAATTTAACGATAACCATCATGACCACCACATGCGAAATATTGTAAGATTGAACAAGTTTGAATATTATCAACTTATAACATGACAACGTATCAACAATTTTATAAAAGAGTAAATTGTAGCAATGGTCCTTTAAATTTAACTTAATTGGAGAAAATGGTCCCTCAACTAAAAATTCATTACCATTGATCCCTCAACTCATCAAAACGTGCAGCTATGGTCCCTCAACTTTAATTCAACTGGAGAAATGATCCATCAACTTTAATTTAACTGGAGAAATTGTCCCTCAAACTTTAACCCAATTGTAACAACGGTCCTTCTAACATAACTCATTTTGACAAAATTCTGACGAATTTGACAAAAATGACTATAGCTATACGTTTTGATGACAGATCCCAATTGTAGCAATGGTCCTTCCAACATAACTTATTTTAACAAAATTTTGATTAAGTTGACGAAAATGACCATAGCTACACATTTTGATGAGTTGAGGAACCAATGACTATTGCTACAGTTTACTCGTAATCAATGAAATCACTCATTAAGTGATGGTCTGATGTTTTGCATTATTGTCATGTCTTTGTGCCGTCTTAAGGGCTACAAAAGATCCCATAATTTCCACAAATAAAAATGCATGATAATATGCACTAGCTAGATATATTTATGTATCACGTAAAATCAAAGAATACTACTGGATCTTCCAATACTCGGGCAGTAATATAATATGAATATATCTTTTGACTTTGCTTCATGGTGGTCTCTTTTAGAAACCGAACTTCTACTTTGCCAAATTTTCTGAAGGAGCCGCATCTCCCAGGTTCCTGGCGTTTGGGGTGAACCAAAGCAAACGTCACATCAACATATATGACTTCATTTGTCACATCTCGCATTCTCATGATGAGCAGGGTACGTGCATTTGTATCGAACTATCTGACCATAACTACATGTTTCAGAAAATAAAAATTCATGTAATTGAAATAATCATGCGGAAGGAATTTGAGATTTTTCACCAATGAATTGATAATATGAGAAGTGTGGTCCAATATGTGATGAAATGCCTAAAAGAACCGAGATAGGCATTTTCGTTGTATCAATATTGAAATGCCTACAAGAAAAAAGAGTTCATGAATTCGCCAGTATCGACTATATCCTCTCCTACTGTTCTTGAAGCCTTTCGACCTAACTGGTGGGCAGTTTTTCTATGCCACATGTAGAATTACTCAAAAAACCCCTCTTCTAATAGCACTATAAATTAGACCCCAACCTTGCCACTCTTTTCATTTGCATCATAACTAGGAGTAGGAGGTAAAACTTGAGCCCTGGTGACTGAAAATGGCTGTGGGACTCAAGTCTATTGCCTTATTCTTTATTCTTCTCCTGATTGCTTCTCTCCTCTTAAGCTCCATGTTTGCTCTGGTAGAAGCTCGACCGCTTAGCAGTTCATCAAGGCCATCACGCTATGGTGTCACTAGAGAGATTGGGGGCTTATTATTCAAGGCAGTGAATATTTCAGGACCGAGCTCTGGTACCGGAGGACACAGATTTGTAAGCCTTACAACTCCTCTAGCAATTAATGACAAGAATTCTGGCCCTAGCGCGCCTGGTGAAGGACATTGAAGTTGAAAGACACTAAGTCCATGGCATAAACCAGTGATCGGCCCCTTTGTCGGTGGTTCCCTAAAAAGCGTGAACAAGATCATACATAACTTAAATAATTAATTAGTAATCAAGTTACAAGTATTTAGCTTATTGTAACCTATTAATATGCGCATTCAGGTGTTTATAACTTGCAAGTATTTGCCTTTTTGTAATATATGATTATTGCCTGAATACAAGAACAGTGTAGCTAGTACTATTGCATGCATGATTTACCTGTAAATTGGGAGTTGTCTCCTGTATAAATTAAGTTACATTACAAAAATATAATAACAACGTTAAGGGTCCACCGATAACCATTTCGTTTTCAATTAATTAGTTTTTGTTTTCACTTTTAATATTATTTATTAAAAAAAATTAATTGTTTAGAAACTGTTATCAGTACTCAATTTTTTTTTTTTAAAAAAAAAAAATCTAAACCAACAACTAGAAAAGTTTTCTAAAAAAATAACTGAAAAATTGTTATCAAACAACATACAACTCTCTTCCATGTACTTGAGGTTTTAATTTTGAATCCTCGTCCACTAATATTTTCTTGTATGAGGAAAAAAATGAATTTCTCCACTAAACAAGATAGGTAATGACTTCAACACACCCCTTTATATTTTGTGCACTCTTTGTCAATTTTGACCTTAATTTTACTTTATTTGAACAATCTAACGGCTAAAGAACTAGCAACTCCACCTCAAGCAAATTTCTTGGGCTATTAGGCCATCCAATATCCCATCCTCCCCAAAGCTACTCAGCCCCGCCCAATAAGTTGGGCTAGGGGGGGCGGACCAAGCACATGGACTATCATAGCCCAGCCTTGTTATTGAGGTGATCTGACGTCAGGCAAACATTAGCCATGTGAAGTATTTTGTTTTCAGGCACACGCAAATACTGGTGAGTGAGCCGACACAAATGCAAAGCTGGGGCCCACTCTGCAGGCGTACTTAGCTAAGCTGGGGGGGGGAGGGGGCAACGTGGTTATATTTGGGCCGTTGGATTTTCAATGGCTATATTTTTGGGCCATTGAATTTCCAACCATTGAAAAATTTTAAATGTGAAAATAATGACTAGTATATGTGGTAAATTTTGGGCCATTAGATATTCCGATCAACGGTCCAGATTTTTCAGGCTTAAAAATTTTTTAAAAAAAAAGCAAAATCAGAAGGAAAAAAAAATCCTATTATTACCGTTGGGATTACGTATCAAAATTTGGCCTTTTGGATTAATCATACAATGTAATCCAACGGTCCATATTAATTAGGTAGATGAAAATTAGAAAAAAAAAATTATTAAAAAATACATAAAAAGAATTTTTTTTTTTTTTTACTTCTATAAATACCTAACCATGCTCTTCCACCTTACACCACACTTCCATACTTTCAACTAATCTTTCTCTCAAAGTTTCATATACTTTTGTTTGCAAAAAATGGCTAATGATGCAGGTTGGAATTGGTTGGTTATTGAAGATGTTATGTTATCATAACCTGATTATGGGTAACGAGTAGAAGTTGCAAGAATTTTGGAAGATTATTCGTACCTTGTTTTGCAAGAAGCTTGAAACTAGAAGAACGGATCAAGCTCTTCATGTCGGAGAAAAATAGTCAACCAATTGTTTACTGGTTGGAGAAAGGCCATCGCTAAAACTAGTTGTAATCTTTAGAGTGGCAAAAATTTATTATTTATTTTTATTACACCCAATTGACATTAATGAGCTTGAATACAATTTTTTCTCACGTTTTTTATAAGCACTTCAAGCACAAGTTTGGTACAAAAAGGCCAACAAGAACAAATCATTCAACCGCTTTGAATGTTGGAATGTTGTCAAAGATTGTCCCAATATAAAATTGTGCCAATCAATCCAGAAGTTGTTATATATGAACGACACCTGTGGATGCAAATTTCTTCCTCCTTGATCTTGGACAATTTTGCACCTACAAAACAATTAACACCTTAGGTTAAGGCCAAGAGCCTCACGCGCCCACGATGAATGGGGGGGGGCTTTGGCCGAAGAACCTCCGATGCCAAAGTTAGAATTTAGAGAGAAAGAGTGTTTAGAGAATTTTGGGATTTTTGCCAAAGTGTTGGAATGGCTTTTTGGTGAAAATAGGTGCCTATTTATAGGATTAAGCTTGCCCATTTTTCCCCTAGGTGTGGCCGGCCTTGATGGTTTTTGTGGTTATGATTTTGGCTTAATTAGCCAATTTATTGGCTAATTAAGTATGAAAGAAGTAAATGGGAGGTTACAAAATTATTTACTTGCATAAATGGGGTAATAAAATGGAGAAAAGTGAGAAAGACTAGGAAGAATGAGAGGTGGCCATCCACTACCTATTTTTAGGGTGAATGGGATATATTTTGTGATTAACTGGGCAATTTAATTGATATTTAATGGATTAATTAGGTAATTAATCCATTAATTAACCAATTAACATTATTTTGTAGGTTACCTTGCAAAAGGGGATTTGATGAGATGGACTTTGAATTGGTTACCTCTTTTTGGAGCATTTTTGACTTTGTTGAAGGATGATTGTCTGCTGCTCGCGCGTAGAAATCCCGGTGTTCCTCAGGGGTAGTTTGGTCCTCTTTTGCTAAATTCACCACGTGTCGCCTTGTGATTCTTTTTTGCTCCACAAATGCCCCCACACCTGTTGGACTGCTCACAGGAAAGGGCAGCAGGTGTAGAGATTTCCTTGCTTTTAGGAGACTTAGGACTGCTTCCTATTTTGATGTAGATTCCCTCTTCAATAGGAAATTAGATCCTTCTAGGAAAGGGAAATAAATTTCTCTCAAAGCTTATTTAAGTCCACCTTAAGTGGGTTATTAAATCAACTTTGGAGAGCGATTTATTCTACCCTACAAGAGAAAGAGAGCTTAGAGGATATTTGTTCCCTCTCTTCTAGCAATCTTCTACATCTTGCCCGTGCAAATGACCGTCTTTCGTTGATTTCTTCGTCTTCTCCGTGCTGCACCGATGTAAGAAAATTTTAATTTTTCTTGTCTTCTTTTTGGATAGTGCTGTCGCGGGGCAGCCATCGGGGTGGTGCAACACGTCGGCTGGCAAGGGCCAGGAGTCGGTTCGGCATGGGCCGATGAGGTGTTGTGGCAAGGGCCACTGCTTGGGTTGCTTGGCTTAGCTAGAGCCAAAGGCAGCTTGAGCGGCTGGGGCCGCGAACTGAGGCGCTGGGGCGCAGTGCTAGGGTAGTCGTATGGCTCATATCCTTTAGGCCTTTGGACCTGACACGAGCCAAGCTGGCGATTGAGAGAAATGAGAAGGTCGCGGGCTTCATAAGCTGCTGGAATGCTGGGCATGCAGACCTTCTGCCCGCTAGAATGCTGGGTTGAGCTTTTCTACTGAGTATCGCGAATGGCGTTAGCAACTTAGTCCTCTTTGTCGGGAGAAAAATAGGCTGCTCCCGAGAAATGAGGTAAAGAGGATCAAGGCGGATGCATTGGCTTGTCTGAACGCTGTTGTGTAGCCTATTATGAATTAAGGTGGAAAGAAGAGATCTTACCGCCTGCTCAAGAGATGCTGATTGGGAAAAAATTGAAGACTTCATCCGCTACTTGTGAGGGTCCGCCCGCTGCCGAAAGGTCTGTGATTGACATGACGTCTTCCAATGGGAAGAGAAACGAGGCTGCTAGATCTGAGCATGTGACGCCTGCCATGTCGAGAATGGCTTGTACGATTGCTGATAGAATTGCTCAGCGTAAAGGTCCTTTCATGCCCCCAGTGCCGAAGTTTGTAATAAGACGTCCGTTTGAGAGCCAAGTCTGGTTCACCTTTAGAGAAGCTTGTTATTATAAAGAGCAATAAGATGGACTCTATTGCTAAGGTGGCGCCAAGGCCCACTTCCTCTGCTACAGAGACTGATTCGCCTGCTGAGAAGGAAGAGACTGCTTGCGTGGGCAGCTGTGAGAAATCCACGAAGCTTGCTTCTAGGGAGGTTGATGAGACCTGTAGCTCTTGAAATCAGATCTGCTTGTGCCAAGTTTGTTGATGGCGTTAGAAAGGTTTGCTTGTCCAAGTTCCTTTGCGAAGCATACGACACAATATAGAAAGACTGATCTGCTTGCTATGATGCAGATATAGTAAGGCTGCCAAGGAGGTGGCGAAGACTATGGCAGCTGAAGCTTATTACTCAACCGAAGAGATTAAGAGGTTGGATTCTGAGCTTCATTCCTCTGCTTATGCAAAGGATGAAAAGTTGATTGCTGTTTATAATCAAGTGATCCACTTCAAGAGAATCGTCGATAGGCTTGATCCCCAAGTGTTGAAACTTCAAGATGTACTGAAGATCAACGAAAGTCTGAGGAAGGAAGTGGATGAACTGCAGCGCGTCCGTGTTGGTCTACTCGAGGAGAATGAGCAGCTGAAGGGAGAGAATGATGGGCTCGAGGTTTCGACACCTTCTCTATTTCTCCGGAATACTTGTTCACCTTTTCTTTTGAGGCCTCCATTGGTGAAGTAGTCGGAGATGTTGATGCCCAGGCTGGAGCAGCCGGAGGTGAAGCGCCGGATGGTGCCGCTGATGAGAATGTCGCGGCTGCTGAAGGTGTGGCGACCGAGTAATCGTGGAGTGTCTAAGCTGCTGAAGAATAGTCTTCTAGGTAGTCTTTAGGATTTTCTTTGTTTCCCTAGTTGCTTTTTGCTTTGCTTGAACTCCTTCGATCTTTGCTAGTTGTTTATCAATTTTACTAGAAAATTTAATAAACTTGCTTCCTTCGCTTTTCTCCATCTTCGCTTCTTTTGTTCATGCTCTAACCTTTAGACTTTATAGACCAGTGGCAGGCGTGCTACTTTTTTTTTTTTTTTTTTTTTTTATAAGTAGACAGGCCACGTAGCCTATGCAGTCATAGGTGTTGGTGTAGAACTTTGCAAAGTTGTTTGCCATAGGGTCGGCAGCCGGACGCCTTACTTACAGAAGCAGACAAGTCTGCATGACCACTCGGCTGTTAACCTTGGCTTTCTCCAATTCCGTAGGTTGTGTAGCAAGTATCACAACACTTTAGGACTTGGTGTAAGTCGTTCCGCTCTTGGCAGAGGTGAAGCTTATCGACTACGTAGCATGTCAGCAGTGGATAAAACTTCGTATATGCACGCTAGCTTGTTTAACCTTTCACAAGAATGTGCGGTTGTATAAGTTTAGCGCGATTTTACTGCTCGAAGGGCAGTCGTAGGCAGTTTTCTGGAAACCGTAGGCTACCTTAGTGCACTTGGTAGCAGCTTTAGGGTTCCAGGACAACCGTCCATCGGATGTACTGCGTAATGTGCCCTCTCCGTCTCTAGGGCCCGGTTCCCCGCGGATTAGGCCAAGAGACCCAAAATCCTTCAATTAGCTAAGCCTTGAAAAAGACCATTGTGGCTACTTCTAGGAATCTCGGAGTAAGACATCGTGCATCTAGTTATACCAGGGCAGCCAGGCTCATCCACGTCTGGATGTTCGAAGTGTAGAGTTTGTTCTCCCGCTTTGGAGAGTAGACCCATATGGGTGTCGGGGAATTAGTTTACCCTCTCGCAGTGGAGAGCATGGTTGGTCCCTCGAGGGGTGCAATTCCTGCGGTGAGTCCCTAAGAAGGGCGCGATCTTCTTTTGAAGTGCAGGAGTGATCAGTTGTTGTAAACATGCAGCCAAGCCAAGTTGTGATTACTTCTGAATTCCTCATTGAAAAACGAGTGAAACGAATGAGAACTTAGCTGTAAGGTAGGAACTGCATAATAACTGGATAGTCCTCAACTTGTGAGGTGGTGCCCGTCGAGCTGCTTGAGTCTTCGGGCTTTGATGTGGCCGGAGGTCACACATGATACTTCCTCAGATTGTAGGCGTTCCATTGCTTTTCGATCTTTTTGTCGTTTTATGGTGGCGAGGGTGTAATTACTCTTGCCGCCTACTCTGCTGATCTTGTACGGACCTTTCCAGATGGGATCCATCTTTTGGAGCCTTCACTGTGGGCAGTGATGAAGGCTTTTCTTTGGACTAGATCTTTGGGCTAGAATTGTCGAACCTTGGCCCTTTTGTTTTAGCTGGAGAGGAGCTGCTGCTGGTAGGTTGCGATGCGGGTGATGGTCTGCTCGCGCTTCTCCTCTGCCAGATCTAAGCTTGTGGCCATCTCTTTTCTGTTCTACTCAATGCTTGGCAGTAGAGTGCTGATACTTGGCACGATGATATTGGGATGAATGATCGCTTCTGAACTAAATGCCTAAGAGAAAGGAGCTTCACCGGTTGCTCGTGCTTTGGTGGTGCGATATGCTCATAAGCATCTGGGGAATTCGTCTGGCCATTTTCCCTTCTTGTCAGTGAAGGATTTCTTGAGGCAGTCGAGGACCATCTTGTTGGATGCTTCGGCTCGCCTATTGCCTTGAGGATATCTTGGCATGGACATGTGCTGCTTAATGCTATACTTTTGGAAGAGCTTCGCCAAATCTTCGTCCATGAATTGCGGGCCGTTGTTGGTGACGATGAACTGAGGGATGACAAATCAGCAAATGATGTTCCTCCATACGAAGCACTCTATGTCCGTCTGAGTCGTGGTCGTCATGGGCTCTACTTCTACCCATTTGGTGAAGTAGTCGATTGCCATGATCATCATGCCTCTGCCCCCAGTAGTAGGCAGCATAGGTCTTACCAAGTCGATTACCCACTGCATGAATGGTCAAGGACTCGTCTGTGGGTGCAGTTTGCTGGCAGGCAGTGCTGGTACCGGTTTGTAGCATAGGCAGCAGTCGCACTTTTGTACTAACTCTTTAGCATCTCAGTGCATGGTAGGCCAGTAGTAGCCTGTGTGTAAGAGCCTTGTGTGCTAAGGATCGACCTCTAGAGTGGTTTCCACAAATGCCTTCGTGGATTGAGCTTAAACCTTCAAGTCGTCGGGAGGCGTTAGGCAGCAGAGATGTGGTCCGATGTAGGATCTTCGGATGAGAATGTCATTCCATGTGAAGTAGCGTGCTGCCCTTATTTGGAGCTTTCTAGACTCTAATTTTTCCATAGGGAATGTGTCATTGATCAGGTAGTCTACAGTGGAATTTTGCCAATTCGAAGTTGTACTAACCTATGACACTTAGACTGCTGGCTCCGTTTCTATGCTCGGCTTGTCTAGATATTCTACCTAAATAGAGCGTTTGAGTTGATGGTCGAAGGCGGAGCCTAAGCCGGCTAGCGCATTTGCGTGGGCATTGTCTGCCCGCTAAACTTGAGTGAGAGTGTAAGTCAGAAATGCCTCAAGTTGCGTGCATACATTATCTAGGTATTGGGCCATCCTTGGATGTTTTTCCGCGTACTCCCCCAGTCTTTTGTCATTCGGAGGCCTGCTAGTAGGGCCTTGTACTTTGCTTCGATGTTTGATGCTTTGAAGCCTAAGGCGATCGCTTGCTTGAGCATTGAACCGTCTAGGGTGACAAGGACCACCCCTACTCCTGATCCTTTGTAGTTAGTTGCATCGTCGACATGCAAATGCCAGAAATCTCCATTGAGGGAGCAAGTGCGACTAAGGTGTGCTCAGCTGCCTCCGGGGCGTCGTTGGGCCGCTCTGTTGTGTTGCCTAGGCTAGGCGTGAAGGCGCAGTAGGGAGTCGCGGAGCTAGTGCCATGTTACACGTAACGGGAAATGCTCAACTGTTGGTATTGGGTCACTCTAGAGTTGAGTTATGGAGCAAGGGTTGGCTAGGGTCGTGTGTCGCGCAGCAGGAGGTGATGCTCAACTGCCGGTACATGTTGCTCTTATGTAGAATCTTTTGGGGCGACGAGGACAAAAATTGCTTCCGATTGTGTCTTTCTGATGTTTGTCCACCCTTGGCGTGCCTTTTAAGTTTAGTTGTTGTGTTCGTCAAAAAACTTTGCACCGCCAGTGTCTGTGCCTTTATCGTCGCGCGTCTAGGTTGGGCGGAATAGCGCATCATGAAGATGACTGCGTGCGTCTGAAGGTATAACTTGAGCTTCCGGGTTGCAACAACTATTGCCAAAATTAGCTTTTTGAATTTCTAGTAGCATCGATTAGAGCTTTTGAACTGTAGAATACAGGTAGTCGCACCCCCAGCTCTTCTTGTATGATGGTAGAGCTTTATTACTGCTTCAAATACCGTTAAACATGCGAATAGGTCCTCCGTTGCTTCCGGTTTAGATAGTTGGGAAGTGATGTCAGGTATTCCTTCCGGTCCTTGAATCTGGATCAGCAAGCCTCGTCCCAAAGTGTGTGCTTTTCTGCTAGAGCGAAAGAGTCTGCCAGAGTCAGATCTTCTTTCATGATCAATTTTTTGAACAGCGGGTGGTCTGCTAGAAGTCCTTTTTGGAAGGCTGCTTTAGCTATCGAGTCATTGCATCCGACTATCTTTGCCTTCTCTACTTTGAACCTCTTCACATAGTCGTGGAGCGACTCCTTTGGGTTCTTCTTGACGTTGAACAAGTGGTCGGACTTCTTCTTGATCGAGCGATAGGATGAATATTCTTTGGTGAAAACCAAAGAAAGTTCGTCAAAACTCCGGATAGATTATGGCGGTAGGGTGTAGAACCAATCTTCCGCCTCGCCTTGTAGAGTGGTGGCGAATATCTTGCACATGAGATCGTCGTTGTTTCGATAAAGGATCATTGCACTTCGGTAATGCTTCAAGTGTCTCTCCGGGTCTCCATCTCCTTTGAAGGATGTGAAATGTGGCATGCTAAACTCATGTAGAGGCTCTGCCTGCTCGATCTCGTCCGTGAATGGTGACCTGCTTATGTTGGTCATATCCCATTGTAGTGCCTCGTCGATGACCTCATTGTGTTGGAAATCGCGTAATCGCTTGGTCAAGATTCTCTCTACTTCTTCCTGAATTTACCTTTGTTGGGGTAGTGGAGTTCTCGGCTGCCCCCAGTTTTGACCTGTTAGTCTAGGCTGCTCTTCTACGTGCTCGACTCGTCTATGCCGCGGTAGCGGTGCATGTGGTCCGTTCTTAGCAGGCGAGGGAATTCCTTGCAGGCTGACGGTTGAACTTGAGCCGGATTGAGTGACTGCTTCTCTCCGTCCGTCGTGCTGCCTACTCCGATATGAGGTGGAAGATGCTCCTTGCGGGCTTAACAGCGAATGACCACTTCGCCTGGAAGATTGCTCATGTTGACTATCGGAGTGTTGTCTCAACCGTGAGTGTATGCTCGTCCGTGGGCCTAGTTGAGAGTGCACGCTCCTCCGCGCACTAAGACGAGAGTATATGCTATATCGGGGGCCCGATCGGGAGTGTACTCTGCCCAAACGCTCGGTTCGGGGTCGGTCGAGTGGCTGCTTGTCGGGACGCTGCTGGAGAGGTTCTTCATCTGCCCTTGTCCTTCTTCGGGACACCTCGTTTAGGGCACGTTGCATCTTGGTGCGCTGCAAGAGCTGGTTTACCAAGGTCGTCTGTTGTGCTAGGGCGCTCGTCAACTCTATGACTTGTCGAGACAAGTGTTGTTCGCCATTTGGATTGGAAGAGCTTGGAAGGAATGTGCCTCCTTGAGCAGTGGAAGGGTGGTAAACTCCAAGCGCGGGATTTGAGTTGGGAAATGCCAAATCCGCGGAGAAATATGGTGAGAATGCCCCCGGCTCGATGGTAGGTCTGGATGGCTTGGATAGTCTTGGGCCGACTTGGGCTGCTTGAAAGACCACGGGGGTAGGACGGGCCACGAAAGCGGGCTGCTCGGCGGGAGCAGGCTTGGCCACGAGAGTGGGTTGCTCGGCGGGAGCAGGCTGGACCACGAATGTGGGCTGCTCGTGGTCTGCTCGACGGGAGCAGGCTGGGCCACGAAGGTGGGCTGCTTGGCGGGAGCAGGCTGGGCCACGAATGTGGGCTGATCGGCGGGAGCAGGCTGGACCACGATGGTGGGCTGCTCGGTGGGAGCAGGCTGGACCACGAATGTGGGCTGCTCGGCAGGAGCAGGCTAGGCCACGGGAGTGGGCTGCTTAGCGTGTGGCACACGTGGATGTGAGGCTTGGGCTCGACTAGGCAATGCATTGGGCTCGCGTTGGGCTTGGAATAACATGGCTTGGGCCGTGGCCTTGGATGGCATGGCTCGGGCCGTGGTGATGGCCCCATGGACCTCGCCGTGGGGGGCTACCGGGGTAGCCACCGCGGTGGAAACTCGTGGTGGTGGTGCCGCTCCAGTTAGGATCACATTTAATCTTGTAGATCGTCGCGGTCCCATTTCTTGAATATTTGAATTGTCACTCGTGGAATTTTCTAAATTTCTAGCCATTGTATATATATATTTTTTTTTATACGTTTTATCAAAGAACCTTTGCAAATAAAATTCTAATAATAAAAACGTATGAAAAATACAAATGGACTAGAAATTAGAGAGAAAACCTTTTTGTGCAAGAGTCTTTTACGAGTGTAGATTACTTCCTCTCAATGAAAGCACCAATTTGTGGATGCAAATTTCTTCCTCCTTGATCTTGGACAATTTTGCACCTACAAAACAATTAACACCTTAGGTTAAGGCCAAGAGCCTCACGCGCCCACGATGAATGGGGGGGGCTTTGGCCGAAGAACCTTCGATGCCAAAGTTAGAATTTAGAGAGAAAGAGTGTTTAGAGAATTTTGGGATTTTTGCCAAAGTGTTGGAATGGCTTTTTGGTGAAAATAGGTGCCTATTTATAGGATTAAGCTTGCCCATTTTTCCCCTAGGTGTGGCCGGCCTTGATGGTTTTTGTGGTTATGATTTTGGCTTAATTAGCCAATTTATTGGCTAATTAAGTATGAAAGAAGTAAATGGGAGGTTACAAAATTATTTATTTGTATAAATGGGGTAATAAAATGGAGAAAGGTGAGAAAGACTAGGAAGAATGACAGGTGGCCGGCCACTACCTATTTTTAGGGTGAATGGGATATATTTTGTGATTAATTGGGCAATTTAATTGATATTTAATGGATTAATTGGGTAATTAATCCTTTAATTAACCAATTAACATTATTTTGTAGGTTACCTTGCAAAAGGGGATTTGATGAGATGGACTTTGAATTGGTTACCTCTTTTTGGAGCATTTTTGACTTTGTTGAAGGATGATTGTCTGCTGCTCGCGCGTAGAAATCCCGATGTTCCTCAGGGGTTGTTTGGTCCCCTTTTGCTAAATTGACCACGTGTCGCCTTGTGATTATTTTTGGCTCCACAACACCCCTTTACACTCTACACCAAAAGAAGTCTCGCCTGTGCAGGAAGGCGATGCATTTCAAGTGGCAGAACAGAACCCATTCATCATAAAGTGCATGGACCCACATGTCATTCACTCAAGCCTTAAGGTAAGAAGACTGCAAAGAAAAATTGGCATTCTTCCAAGAGTGACTATGCAAAATATGTGAAAGAAATTATTCACCAAGGTGAATTGAGTTTGGCTCGGGACGTGGTTAAAATTGAGGCTGACAAGGTTAGAGATGAGGCTAAAGAGAAAGGTGCGGCTACTAAGAGACAAAGAGAAGTACTTGGGCTAGAAGGGAGATGCTTAGAGAAGAAATGAGGGTTGAGAAAGATCGTGAAACTATGAACAAGCCTGTTCAAGGAATGTCTTTGAATTATAAATATTTTTGGAGATCGGAAAAAGCGGATGTAATGCAAATGAGGCATGCAAGAGAAGAGGAACCAAGTGGAGATGGTCCTAGTACCACATATCCTAGCTACACATATCCTAACACCACAAATTGGTTAGGCGATTTGTAGGGAGTTTGTTGTAAAATCGGAGCCCATAATTTTCCATTCACTTTGGATTGTAATTGCATATTTTTTTTCAATTTGGTACGTTATTTAAATATAAAACTAGTCCATAAATAAGATGAAGTCTAGAAAAATGTCTTATACAAGATTAAAATTTGATTTTAGTCCCTCGACTCTATTTAATGCCAGCATATGTAGTCAATGTCTCTATTTTTTATTTATAATGTTAGGGTGTTCATAAATTAAATTTAATGAATAATATTATAAATTTTAATTCTCATTATGGTAAGTATCTTACATAAAAAAATATTTTCATAGAGATTTCTCGGTACACTTATGTTTTTGCATATTTTTTTATGTGCTACTAATTCATTACAATATATTTAGGCACGAACATTACGGTACACTAGGTTAGTATAATATGTTTAGGTACGGTCATTTTGGTACACTAGTTTAGTATAATCTATTTAGGTATCAATATTTTGATACACTAGTTTAGTATCATATATTTAGGTACGGAATTTTCTTTACACTTACATTTTTTCATATTGTCTTATGTCCCACTAATTCACTACAATATATTTAGGTACAGATATTTCAGTACACTAGTTTAGTAAAATATATTATATGATATGGACGTTTAGATACATTAATTAGAGGAAGTTAAATAAAATTAATGAATTAAAATGTGTATAATAACAAATTTAAAATTTAATGTGGAGACATTAAATAAGATATCTATTTATTAAATATTAAAACAAAAATATAATATGAATTTGAATTAAGTAACATTAAATTACTAAAATCAATATGTAATCTAACACCATGTTTTATTAAATTTTAATCTTCTTCAAGTTTTAAAGTTCAAAAACCCCATATTTAAATTAAGAGAATCGTTATATAAACTAAAAAGCATATTTATTCCAAACAACGTAAAAATCTACTCAAAAATATATCCACAAAAATTGTATTTTCAGATAATGACATGTGATGTGATGAGACTGGTTAAAAATCCTATCTAAAATTAAAAATAAAATTATCCTTTAATTTTTTATATAAAAAATATTTTAATACCAATAGTCTGGGCAATTCAGTTTAGGGGTGAAGATGCATTGGGTAGTTGTTGTTCATTAAAGGGAGTAATTGCCTTAACTCAATAGCCTGGGCAGTAATTGCTTGGGAAATTTGGCAAGGGTGGAGTTGCTCTAAATGGACTGGTAGGTGATGGAAAGTGACGATTTTTTTTTTTTAGTACATAGATATTTTTACATTAAAGGGAGCGGGAGTTCGGTTAAGCCATACACTGGGCAACCTAATTTGGTATCAAATTCGCCATCCACGAGATTCGAACCTTAGACCTCTCACTTCCAAGTGAAGAGGAATACCACCAGACCATAGTACTAAGTGGCAGCTACACTCCTTGACCCTATATGAATACAATGAATGAATTCGATATTCAATTTAAAATATTTACACAAGTGGATACCACAAAATCTTATGTTATACTTAATGAAAGTATAAATAAACTCTAAGTGTTAATGAATCTATCGTTCTGATAGAATACGCATGCTACGAAACTAATTTGAATGATCCAACGTCAAACTTGTTTGTATATTCTTCGAGATCGCATACGCCAAAAATCGCAAAAAACAAACATTTAGAGATCAAGTAACGACACAGAACTTTTCGACGGTTATAAACGAAAAATCACTATTTAACGGTTATTTTAACTTCGATTTTTATGATTTTTTACAGTTACACTCCTTGATACTATGTGAATACAATAAATGAATTCGATCTTCAATTTAAAATATTTACACAAGTGGAGACCACAAAATCTTATGTTATGCTTAATGAAAGTATAAATAAACTCTAAGTGTTAGTGAATCTATCGTTTTTATGGGATACACATTCTACGAAACTAATTTCAACGATCCAACCGTAAAACTTGTTTGTATATGCCTCGAGATGGCGTACGCCAAAAATCGGAAAAAACAAACTTTCAGAGATCAAGTAACGGGACAAAACTTTTCGACAATTAAAAACAAAAAATCACGATTTAACAGTTATTTTAGCTCCGATTTTGATGATTTTTTTACAGCTACACTCCTTTACCCTATATGAATACAATGAATGAATTCGATCTTCAATTTAAAATATTTACGCAAGTGGATACCACAAACACTTATGTTATGCCTAATGATAGTATAAATAAACTCTAAGTGTTAGTGAATCTATCGTTTTGATGGGATATGCATTCTAAGAAACTAATTTAAACCGTCCAAGCATTCTAAGAAACTAATTTAAACGATCCAACCGTACAACTTGTTTGTATATGCTTCGAGATCGTATACGCCAAAAATCGCAAAAAGGAAACATTCAGAGGTCAAGTACGGAACAAAACGTGTTGACGGTTACAAACGAAAAATCACGATTTAACGGTTATTTTAACTCCCATTTTGACGATTTTTTTACAGCTATACTCCTTGACCCAATATGAATACAATGATTGAATTCGATCTTCAATTTAAAATATTTACACAAGTGGATACCACAAAATCTTATGTTATGCGTAATGAAAGTTTAAATAAACTCTAAGTGTTAGTGAATCTATCGTTTTGATGAGATATGCATTCTAAGAAACTAATTTAAACGATCCAAGCATTCTAAGAAACTAATTTAAACCATCCAACCGTCCAACATGTTTGTATATGCTTCGAGATCATATAAGCCAAAAATCACAAAGAATAAACATTCAGAGATCAAGCAACAAGACAAAACTTTTGCGATGGTTATAAACGAAAAATCACGATTTAATGGTTATTTTAACTCCGATTTTGATGATTTTTTTTACAGCTACACTCCTTGACCCTATATGAATACAATGAATGAATTTGATCTTCAATTTAAAATATTTACACAAGTGGATACCACAAAATCCTATGTTATACTTAATGAAAGTATAAATAAACTCTAAGTGTTAATGAATCAATCGTTTTGATGGGATACGCATCCTACGAAATTAATTTCATTGATCCAACCGTCAAACTTGTTTGTATATGCTTCCAGATGGCATACGCCAAAAATCGCAAAAAACAAACAGTCAAAGATCAAGTAACGGGAAAAACTTTTCGACTGTTAAAAATGAAAAATCACGATTAAACGGTTATTTTAACTCCGATTTTGATGTTTTTTTATACAGCTACACTCCTTGACCCTATATGAATACAATGAATGAATTCGATCTTCAATTTAAAATATTTACACAACTGGATACCACAAAATCTTATGTTATACTTAATGAAAGTATAAATAAACTCAAAGTGTTAATGAATCTTTCGTTTTGATGGGATACGCATGCTACGAAATTAATTTCAACGAGTCGACCGTAAAACTTGTTTGTATATGCTTCGAGATCGCATACGCCAAAAATCGCAAAAAACAAACATTGAAAGATCAAGTAACGGGACCAAACTTTTCGACGGTTATAAACGAAAAATCACGATTTAACGGTTATTTTAACTCCGATTTTGATGTTTTTTTTACAGCTACACTCCTTAACCCTATATGAATACAATGATTGAATTCGATCTGCAATTTAAAATATTTACACAAGTGGATACCACAAAATCTTATGTTATGCTTAATGAAAGTATAAATAAACTCAAAGTTTTAGTGAATCTATCGTTTTGATGGGATACACATTCTACGAAACTAATTTCAACGATCCAACCGTCAAACTTGTTTGTAAATGCTTTGAGATCGCATACGCCAAAAAATCGCAAAAAACAAACATTCAGAGATGAAGTAACGGGACAAAACTTTTCGACGGTTATAAACGAAAAATCACGATTTAACTTTTCTTTTAACTCTGATTGTAATGATTTTTTTACAGCTACCCTCCTTGACCCTATATGAATACAATGAATGAATTCGATCTTCAATTTAAAATATTTACACAAGTGGATACCACAAAATCTTATGTTATGCTTAATGAAAGTATAAATAAACTCTTAAGTGTTAGTGAATCTATAGTTTTGATAGGATATGCATTCTAAGAAACTAATTTAAACGATCCAAGCATTCTAAGAAACTAATTTAAACCGTCCAACCGTCCAACCGTCCAACTTGTTTGTATATGCTTCGAGATCGTAGATGCCAAAAATCACAAAAACAAACATTCAGAGATTAAGTAACAGGACAAAACTTTTCGACGGTTATAAACGAAAAATCACGATATAATGGTTATTTTAACTCCGATTTTGATGATTTTTTTACAGCTACACTCATTGACCCTATATGAATAAAATGAATGAATTTGATATTCAATTTAAAATATTTACACAATTGGATACCACAAAATCGTATGTTATACTTGATGAAAGTATAAATAAACTCTAAGTGTTAATGAATCTATCGTTTTGATAGGATACGCATGCTACGAAACTAATTTGAATGATCCAACCGTCAAACTTGTTTGTATATTCTTCGAGATCGCATACGCCAAAAATCGCAAAAAACAAACATTTAGAGATCAAGTAACGGGACAAAACTTTTCGACGGTTATAAACAAAAAATCACTATTTAACGGTTATTTTAACTTCGATTTTTATGATTTTTTACAGTTACACTCCTTGACCCTATGTGAATACAATGAATGAATTCGATCTTCAATTTAAAATATTTACACAAGTGGAGACCACAAAATCTTATGTTACACTTAATGAAAGTTTAAATAAACTCTAAGTGTTAGTGAATCTATCGTTTTGATGGGATACACATTCTACGAAACTAATTTCAACAATCCAACCGTAAAACTTGTTTGTATATGCTTCCAGATCGCATACGCCAAAAATCGCAAAAAACAAACATTCAGAGATCAAGTAACGTGACAAAACTTTTCGACGGTTAAAAACAAAAATACACGATTTAATGTTTATTTTAACTCCGATTTTGTTGATTTTTTTACTGCTGTGTCCTTTACCTTATTTGAATACAATGAACGAATTCGATCTTCAATTTAAAATATTTACACAAGTGGATACCACAAACACTTATGTTATGCTTAATGATAGAATAAATAAAGGGAGGTTTAATGAAAAGGTCCCGGTACTGTTCACTTTTAATGAAAAACCACTTTTTTACCTTTAACTGACACTATTCACTATACCTTTAAAAATGACTTTTCGTTAAAAGAGAAGTTTTTTTGGACTTTTCATTAGTTTTCCTATAAATAAACTCTAAGTGTTAGTGAATCTATCGTTTTTATGAGATATGCATTCTAAGAAAATAATTTAAACCATCCAAGCATTCTAAGAAACTAATTTAAACGATCCAACCGACCAACTTGCTTGTATATGCTTCGAGATCGTATACGGCAAAAATCGTAAAAAAAAAACATTCAGAGATCAAGTAACAGGGCAAAACTTTTTGATGGTTACAAATGAAAAATCTTATTTTATACTTAATGAAAGTATAAATAAACTCTAATTGTTAGTGAATCTATTGTTTTGATAAGATACGCATTCTACGAAACTAATATATTTATGTGGCAATGTGTGGTATGTGCAAATTTAAGAAAAAAATTATATTTTTCTTAACAGGTCATAACGGGTCGGGTCACTTTACCCGTTGGGTAAAATGTCCCGATCTGTTAAAGACCTGTTAAGATAACAGGTGTGACGCAACACGACGGGGTAAAGTGACCCGATCTGTTAAGGACCTGTTAAGATAACAGGTGTGACGCAACACGACCCATTAAGATAACAGGTGTTACATGAAAACGACACGAACACGACAGAAACGACCTGTTTGCCAGGCCCAACGTTAGCTGTGCCCTTTAACCTTAAGACACACCGCTTGGGAAGTTAGCAAAAACATTGACATAAGAGAGAAATTTTTCCAAATGTTCGGTATATACATGTGTATTCCAGTAACTTTACGTATAAGAAAAAATGTAAAAATGCAATATTGATACTATTCACATGTGTATAGTATTCATTTTACCAAAAATTACATTTTTACACTAAAAAGTCAATCTTGATACTATTCATTTTACCCTTTATTTTGTCCTTATCGTTAAAACTCAAAATTTTCAAACCATTTTAATTAGTTTTCCTTATTATTTATGCAAGTGTGTGTTATCCTTGGATATGACATTCTTTTCAACCTACCGGATCCCGCTCTTAAACCTCATAAATTTCATTCTTTATGTGTGTTTGGTTCTTTTCTCCTCCTCGTAAACCAGCCAATAAAATAACAGCGAGCCCAACCACCTTTGGGACAACCACATATCAGTTTGAACTTTCTTCCCACGATCTTTATGTGTTTACGTATATTAAATGTGCATCCTTACGAATAAAATACTTGAAGCTTTCATTCTCTTATTTTGCTTGTTATTATGTATTTGTTCATTCAATTACCTATGAAGTTTGAGTTCATCATTAATGATGGATGAACTGAAAGAAGTGAAGATCTTTGAACTCCATATAAGTAGTTTTCCCTTAATGCTGATACAATAATTGGCCAAAAACTATAAAAATAAATTAAAAATATAGAATAAAAGCATCAGGTGCTCTTAGATATATGAATATGTTCCTGATAAATTTATGGATCATTTACTAAGGAGGAATAGAATGGACGGAGATAGAATTGCACAGGTTCCACTCAATTCAAGTGTTTATTGATGATGTAGGAATCAAAATTCGGTTGGATCCCACACCATAGCAGGAATCAGACTTTTGATATTGCCGGAGTTGAATTCTTGAATGGAAGGTGGAAGGTGGTATTTGAATTCCTGGTGTTGGAGTATACAGGGCTGATCCTGAGATTTTGGAGGCCCTGTGCTAGACTCAAACGGAGGTCCTTGCATGGTCTAAAATTTTGGTTGCTGTATTTTCTTTTATATTTTATATTTTATATTGTGTGTAAATTGATATAATGCAAAAGAAAATAAATACAGAAAAATGAAGCATAGTGTGGTAGTCATGTACCTATCTGCGTTCTCTATGTTTTTGGTTAGAATCTCCATACGTTTTAAATACAAAAATCATGGTGATATGACTATGTACCTATCATATCACCGTACAAATACCATAATCAAAATCATTCATGCTCTTCTTATCATCTAGTGTTCATCTCAAGAAAAAATTATGTGTTAAACCAATCACTGGTTATGATATTAGTGACATCTTATAATGAACCTTTTTCATTGCATTTTTCATCACGCCCTAAAGTGAGGATGATTCTCACTCCCCCTCTCCTGTTGATTGCCATTAGATTAGTTAAAATTTTGAGATTCATGTCTTAAACAATTAAACCAACTTAATCTAACAATATAGGTGTAGTTGTACTATAATTTTCTTTTTGATATGGATGACTCAATAATCTTCAAATGGAATGAAAAATAGATGACTTTTAAACAGTGCCCAAAAGAATAAACGATTCTAATTATGAAATGTATTCTATTAAATGATATCATATAAGGAATGGGGGCTTTTAAAGATTATATCAGATTTAAGAATTTTAATTTATTATGATATTCCTAACAACAAATTTATTAGCAAAATTATCTTGTATAATGAAAGAAATTAAACTACAAATATTTAAAAATAGAAAAATTAGTGTAGCTCAAAAATCCCAAGTAGTTACCCCACACATGCCCTATATGAAAGAAACATGGCTGGAAAAAAAAATCAAAAATAACTAATATGAGAAAGTAAGGAGTCGAACCTGTGCACTACAACATAAAGGTACCAGCGCTTGACAATCATGCTAGGTAAACATGTATAAATTATTTCCCAACTTTTTATATATATAGAATATTAAGAAGGATTTTAGAATTTGGGAGCTCTAGAAAATCGGGAACTTTGTGCGGTCGCACTCCTCGCACCCTCTCAATGCCGGCCCTGGGAGTATTGTATAATGGGAATCCAATTTTTGTTCTATGGTTGCCCTCTTATTTTTTTTGCTAATTTCAAACAGCCTTACAACTTCAGTATACAGTCGTACAAAACTTCATTGGAGAAAAAAATATCAAGGAAGTAAGTGGGGGAGTGGAGTTCTGGGGAGAGGGAAGGCAGTGGTGGCTGGTGAAAGGGTCATTGTCAAATATTATGAGAGGGTTATTGGTTCACTTCTAACCACACCGATATTATCCAAACTTAACCATCTATTATTAGATGCTGTGTTTTACCACAAAATGCATCGGTATTATTAGGACTTGATATGTGAGACTTATATTTCGCACGCCCCCTCGCATAGGACCACCACGTAGTGGGCCCCAGTTGCAACCATTCTCACTTCTGACATTAAGTGCGAAATCATGGTGTTACATTAAAATAAGTAACTCAAGCACGATGCGCACCCACAAGACCTATAATCAAATCCGTTCTAATACCATGTCAAATATTCAGAGAGATGAGCAATTGGCCCACTCCTAACCACACTCATATTGTCCCAACTTAACCATATATTGCTAGGTGTTGTGTTTTATCACAAAATGTCTCAATGTTATTGAGAATGAAACTGTACAATTGTATATTGTATTTTATTTTCTCAATTACCTAATGTTGGACTTATATTCCACACCTTTGTCTTTTGTTACGGTTTTCTTTATTTATATTTACTTTTACTTTTGCGTTAAAAAAACTTTTTCAATTATTGTTGTTTGAAAATCCTTCTTCCCGTATTTTATAGAGACTAATTGGGTTAATATATGTTAAATAAATTAAAATTTTACTAATATTAGGATGAAAAAATAATTTATGTAGAACAAGGGCAGTTTAGCAATCAAACAATAAATTCAATTCCGTTCAGATGAATTAGTACATGATTTGTTTGAATTCAACATCAATTTTAACCTGATTCCAGATAGTTTAGTAAACGACTTTAACATATGATTTGGATTCCCTTAATCCAACTCTTCTTCAATTCCCCCTTAGTTCAGTTCTCCTCGTTCTATTTGTGGATTAGTAGACGCGTCATTAGTGTAATTATACATCACATGTAATCCAATTTCTTGTCCTTATACTTAACAACATATATATTATTCTTGACTCAAAAACTGTTGTCCATAAGATTTGAATGGAGAACTTCTTCCAACAATTATTAACAATACATTAATCCATCACACAAGTATTACATCTTGTACCAATATCTATTATGATAAACTGACAAGCATATCCAACAAAAGTAAAATGAAAATAGGTGAGCTAGTGGTGCATGCTATTAGCACCAGGATAACGGTGGCCAGCTCCTGGACTGGGACCAGAGTCTTCTTTGATTTGATTCAGAATAATACGAGCATGCAACCTCCCTCTGTGTCCTCCACCACCTTTGCTTGGTCCTGAATACTTCATCATCCCAACTGACAAACCATCCGTTATCCCTGTATGATCGGTTAATCGCCGAGCTTTCATTAATCCAAGAAGATTAAAACTCAACAGGAAAAGGAGAAGGACTATTAAACCAAAATCTTGAGACCCTCTCTTTCCAGCCATATGTAATTCGAGTACTTCAAAATTTGAATGAAAATTTCAGAATGTTGGTTGGTGGGTAGGCTTCACAAGATTGTAACAACTAAGTAGGTCCTTTTATAGTTTTGTTGGAACTCATGCAATTGTGAGTCTATGGGTTTAATTAGCAATAAGGGTTATTTTTGTTATTAAGTTATTGGCCTACATGTACCTTTCACGTACAACAGTGGATTTAGGAGGAAGTGCATTATGAAATAGAAAAAATAATAATAAAGGCACTACAATTTTCAATTTTCTTATTCATGCATGTAGAAATAGACTTCGATAATTTGATAAAGACACCACAATTTTCAAATTCAAGTATTGTTATGTCTTGTAGAAATAGACTTTGATAATTCAATTGATATGGTGCATGTGGTATAATATTCTAGTAGATAGAGTGTTGAGTTCCACTTAAACATTCTGGATTCGAAACTCCGCATTTTCTAGATTGTTGTAATAGTTTCGAATCCTTTCATTCCCATAATAATAATAATTATAATTAAAAAAACAAAAATGAAAAAGCAACGTATGTTATAAACTTCTTATTTAAGTATAATTGTGTAAATCCTAGATTAGATTTGATTCTAGTTATTCTTTCCTATTATGACCTGTATTCCTTGAAGGAGAAGGATTTCTTCTCTTTCTTATTACTATAAATAAAGGCATTGTGTAGGGGGAATAACACATCCTCTACACTACCCTACAAACACATCTCTCTCTAAATTTTCTCTGTGTCGTCGCCCCCCTCTCCTCTGTCAGTTAAATATAGGCCACAACACGTTATCAGCACGCTCCTACCGCTGCACTTAGGAATCTGACGTGGAAGTTTTATGCATCAAACCAGTTCACCAATATCATCACACAACCAGGTTCTTTCGAAACAACGGTTTTTATCTAGATATTTTTTCAGCCCTGATAACATGAACGTTCACCATAATGCATGACTCAACTTTACGTTTTTCGAATTTTAGATTCTAAATAAATTGTGTATGCATTATATCCATAATTGTTGAATTATGTGAATTGATATTGCCATGAATTGCATCAAATTATATGTCCATGCATTGAATTATTTAATTGAATATGTATGCAATTGAATTAATTTATAATCTGGAATTAAGAAAAATATTGAAATTAGGGTCTCTAAAAACCCATCTTGTCACCACTGCGAGCTGCTGGCTTCCCCAGCCGCACCGCGCCGAATCACGAGACCACTAGAGCCATGGGCTCCAGGTTCAAACCCAGAAACCTCGACGCCTTCCATGGCATCCCCATTCATTGCAGGTTGACCTGCAACTCATCCCCGACGACACTTGATCGAGATTCTATTAAATCTCGTCGGATTTTTCAATTTTTCGATTCAAATTTTCTAGGATTTTGATTGAAACTTTGAGATTTCTCTATCTTCGTTCATATTCGTGATCCCCGTTGACTCACGAACTCGCCCCGATAATTTTTGTCCCAAAACACAGCCGCCTGAAGCGGTGGCGTCAGTCTTCTTCCCCGACGAGTGCACCCAGCAACAGCTGGGGTGTTTTTTGGTCCCAACCCGAGCCTAATTGAGCCTTGGTTTTGTCGGCCTAAATTTTTTTGGGCTCTTCTGCAGCAGCCCAAACCATTTGCTCGCCCAAATTCGACACCAGCCCGTAAGGCTATGGTATCCTCGTGCATAGTAGCCGCACCAGATCCCAGCCTGTAGTTGGTGAGTCGATGCACCTGCACCGTGACACACCTGATCACAGCTCCGCATATCTGTGGTGCTCCCATATACCGCGACACACATGATTGTGTCCCCAGGGTACATGTGTCCGCAACGCACCAGATCAAAACTCTTTTTGGGTCTCTGTTTTTGGGCCTGATCAGCCTATGCCCAACCCAGCCCAATTTCTTTGGGCTTGGACCTCACGGTTTCATTTTTCCCAGCCCACTCGTGGGCTTTGGTCCATGTTTTTGGACCCCCGAGGTTTAACTGTCTATTTTTTTAGGCACTTTTGGGTTTCATAATTTTTTCACCCACACTCTAAATATGGCCCGAAGTCCAAATAATTAATTTAATTACAATTATAGACCTGAAGTTCTATTTGCATATTTTATTGTTGCATATTTCTGTATATGTATTTGCGTTTATCTGCAGGAACATATGAACCTGAAATTCATAATTATTTCGAAGCCTGAAGTTTCTAGAAACATGCCTTGTTTGAAAACCTGAAGTTTTCCTTAAAAGCATCACCCAAAAACTCGAAGTTTTCTTCATGTAAATTTACTCCTATGTGAATGGATTGATTTTTTCTCCATTACACTAACCACATTTGTCCATTTATCTTGTGATAGGAACATGTCAAATTTGAACAGACTCGACTTTACCGCTTTGGAGGTCTCTGGAAGAAACTACCTTAAGTGGATCCAAGATGTGAAGCTCCACCTCACTTGTGAAAGCCCATCCCAAACTTTGTTATATTTTCATATTAATGGATTTAAGAAATTACCGAATTACCCTTGAGTTGACATTCGTTGACTGTCTCATTGAAACTCATAGTTTTAATTTAATTAAGTTATTCTTATCATACTCATCACCACGAACACGTAGGCGCAAACATATTCAAATTCGAATTTATAACGAAGATTCTACGTTCGACCGTCGAACGTTTTCGGATATTTTGTGTTTCGTATATTACGTTCTTAATTTGCGAACCAAGGGGACCCCCTTGGGATTCTTGTCCCCTTATCCTCCTACCCAATCCGGATTGCACCTCACTTTTTGGATTTTCTTTCTTTTCTCACTCTCTCTTTCCCCATCACTTTCTTTTTTTTCTCTAACTCTCTCCCCTCTCCCCCGAATGCTCTCTGCAAGTTCTCTTTCCCCTCTCTGAAAATCACACAAAGAGCAACAAACCACCACCACCACTTGGACTTGCAAGCTTGAAAACCCCAGGCTAAGTAGGTACTCCACCGTGACACTCACGGTGCACACTCCCCCGACGAACTTTGACACATTTTGTTATTTTTTCCAGACATTGTTAAGCTTCTAGAAACCTTTGAGGTATGTGTTAAGGTTAGATCGAAGTTTGTTTTAAGTTGTACATACGTGTTAAACGTAGAAAATAGCTCGAAGTAGCTTTTCCCAGTTTTTCGACGAGCATCGCCACTTTTGAGGCTTTTCTGACCACTCCACATCGAGTTAGCCATCGTTCAAGTACCATTCTCTTCATCTTGTTGGGTATTACAACTTTCATTTTTGAATCACTCGATTTGGCTGAGTATCGAAGAAGTTAGGAGCATTTAAAACATTGCCCAGAAACCGGCCAAACCTTGGCTTGAAACCAGGTTGACCAGACCTGATAACCTGCAAACCTAGATCCAAACCCAAGTTGAAACCCGGCCTAACCTTGCGCCCCAACCTAGATTTCCTTTGGGCCAGGTTACCAGCCTAAATCGAAACCCAAGCCCAAACCTAGTCAGTCCCCATATCCCAGTGGGCACGTGGGCTGCGTTTGGGCCTACGCGTGGGCACCTGTCTTGGGCGGCGCATAGAGCACACGCGCCTCCACCTGAGGTACTATGCTCTGCCGCTGTCCACGGCGGCGTCGACGACTTTTCAGGCCAACTTTCTAGCGACCCATCTCAACGAGTTGCCGTTCGGCCCGCTGCCCCATGGCGGCCTGTGAGGCATGGGGGTACCCGAGGTCCCCTTTTATGTTTTTCGACGTCTTGAATCTGTTTATGATGTCCGTTTTCTGAAATTCAATTGTTTTAGTAGAGTTTTATTAATTGGACCCTTTATGTGCTTAGGTGCGTTTGTTAGAGGCGTTTCCGTCCTTCCTTTTTTCACACGGCTCTTCGACGACAGAGTATCTGTGAGTGGACCCCTTCCAAAATGCATATTTTACTATTAGAAATGCATACATGAAAAACATAATTTAATGGCTACGTTTTATGAAAAGTTTATGAGTAAATTGGTTTCACGCTTTATGAAATATCATGCTTTATCGAATTTACATTCTTTGTAGTATATATCATTTATGATTATATACTATGAACATGGTTTATGATGATGATTGAGCTAGAACGCTACTATGGTTTTAAGATATGATATTTGAGCTATTGAGCTCCGTTGAGATATATACTTATGTTTGGAAAGATTATGTTCAATGACTTTTGTGCTTATTTAGTGGTTACTCATACGACCTGCCTCCAGGCAAATGAGATTGCCTATGGGCGAATGATCATGCCTACGGGCGAATGAAGAGATAGTCCTGCCTACAGGCGAATGAAATCATTAATTGGCTTTGGTCGGGTAATGTAGGACCTATGGGTGAATGATACTGCCTTCGGGCGATTATGATACCACTACTTAGCACACTATATATAATATACGTTTTATGAAGTTTTATGGCATGATAGGGTTTTCGGAAAATCTATTACTTATTATGCTATATGAGTTTTCATAAACTTTTTTTTTTTTGGGGGGGGGGGGGGGGGGGTTAGTACGTTGTTGAATAACTATGTTAGTACTACTTATATATCAACTTGGTCCACTTATGTTTCTTTTTGCGCCCCTTCATGACCTAGGAATGAGGCTTACAATCCGAGTTAGGAGGCATTCCCCTACCAGTGATTCTGTGTCATCCTCTACTCTTGACATCACTTGTAAAAGCACATTCTGTTATACATTTAGCTTGTATTCTGAATTAGATGTATGCTCTGAACATGTCGTGCATTATCACTATCATTTTATTTATGGTTGTATATTATTATATTATTTTGGTAAGGTTTGTATCTGAATGTTATATTACGTAGTTCGAGAAAAATTTATATGCATGTTTCTCATGTTCTCAACATATGCATTCATTAAATGGCTTGAGTCACCCTCGGGCGTCGGCCAGCACGTGGCCATCCTGCTGTCCTCCGGACACTGGGATTGGGGCGTGTCATCATTGCAAAGAATTTGCATCCCGCCATTGAAGATAAGACAAACAACCTAGTTAGCGAAGCTGAGAAAGCCACTGCCATGAGCTTCATCCCAAGACATATTCATGACACACTGCAAACCGAGTACCTTGCTGAAGAGGATCCACGAGCATTCTGGGTCACTTTGGTTGATCGTTTTGATCACCAAAAGAACATCTTCTTGCCTGAAGAAAAACATGACTAGCAGCATTTGCGCTTCTAAGACTTTAATTCCGTGAATGAATATAATTCTGAAGTTTGTCGAATCCTATCACTTCTCAAGTTCTGTAACGAGACCTTGACCGAAGAAGATCTATTGAAGAAGACTTATTCGACCTTCTCTGCTACTAATATTGTCATGCAGCAACAATATAGGGCTCAGAAGTTAGCTAAGTTTTTTGATTTGATCTCTGTTTTAATTCTCGTTGAAAAACAGAATCAGCTGTTGATGAAAAATCATCAAGCTCAACCTACTGGGGCGACTGCTATGCCTGAAGCACATTATAGCACAAACAAACGCCCAAAACACCAACATAGGCGTGGTAGGGGTGGTCAGAAGCCACTTGGTCAAGGTTAATAGAGCCAAAGCCCATCAAAGGGAGGAAACCGAGCCTAGAAGCGCCATAACCTTGTTCCTAAGGCCCCAAACTTCAAGACTAAGAGCAAAGCACCTAAAACCATGGATGCGGACATGTGCTATCGCTGTGGTTTAAAGGACCATTGGTCCCGTGTTTGCCAAGCTCCCCAGAAGGTTGTAGCTGAATATCATTCTCGTCGTAAGAAGTTTAAATCAAACTTTGTGCAAGTGGATGAACCAGAGAGTACAAAGATGAAGGTTTCTGACTTTCAGGAGGATAACACCCGTATGGAAGATTAGAATCTTAGACGTAAACCATTTTCTAGTTGAAATTTTGACAATGGGGCCGAATTCCACCTAGTGGCCGAACCCCCCTTGTTTTTTGGTTTAAGTTTGAACAATTTTCCTTTATGTTTGGATTATTTGTTGGTAATTTGATTTTTGGATATTAAGTTTTTATTAATTACCACCCTTGAATACTTAAATTATTTTGAATGGATATTTGTTTTTAGAACTTTTAAGCATGTGACCGATTCAAATTAATTTTTATTTCTAGGTATGACTAGTGGGAAAGTTAGTTGTCTGGCAAATAGTGCAAGCACGCACACCGTTTTGCATGAACGCATCTATTTCACTAACTTCATACCTAAGAATGCACCTCTAACAACCCTCTCAAGCCCATCCAACCTGATCGAAGGATATGATAAGGCACGTATAATGTTGTCCAATGGTTCAATTTTGACCATTAATGACGCACTTTATTCTCAGCGTTCCAGAAGAACGTTGTTGAGTTTGAAGGACATTAGAGATAATAATTACCACGCTGAAACCTATGTAAAAAATGGAGTTGATTTTATGTGCATCACTTCCTAAGAATATGGCCAGAAGCGTATTCCAGAGAAGATAGAGCATATCCCGAGTGGTCTGTATACTACGACCATATGCCCTATAGAAAGCCGCTATGTGGCTGGCCCTACCTTTGGGATCGCGCACGAAATTACACTTTGGCATGATCGTTTAGGACACCTTAGATGAACAACGATGCGCCATATCCTCAAATCATCACATCGACATCAACTAACCCGAAGTTTAGGTCCGATTCAAGGAATGCATGTCAAACCTACTCCATGGGATTTGTTCGAATCCTTATATTTTTCTACAAAGGATTCAGGGGGACATTTGTGGATCGATTCACCATCCCTGCAGACCATTTGGATATTTTCTGGTTTTGGTAGACACTTCCACACGTTGGTCACACGTGTGCTTGTTGTCAACAAGGAACGCTACATTCTCCAAACTGTTGGCTCAGGTTATCAAGCTCAAAGCTCACCACCCCAATTATTCGATCAAATTTGTTCAGTTAGATAATGTTGGAAAATTCACATCTAAAACTTTTGATGACTATTGCATGTCGGTTAGGGTTGAAATTGAACATCATGTACCCCATGTTCACACCCAGAACGTCCTGGCAGAGGCATTCATTAAGCGTTTACAAATGATTGCTCGATCGTTGGTCATATGTACCAAGCTCTTGATCGTTGCTTGGGGCCATGCAATATTGCATGCAACCATGTTAGTCCGCTTGAGCTTGTTTTGACCCAAACATATAGCGCCCTTCAATTGGTTACCAGATACGAACCACGTGTTTTTGTTTGTGCGGTTTATGTGCCTATTTCGTTGCCCTTAAGTACAAAAATGGGGCCTCAGCGAAGGATGAGAATCTAGGTCGGATATGATTCTCATTCAATCATTCATTACTTAGAACCTTTGACAGACGATCCGGTTACCGCTTGTTTTGCAGATTGTTACTTCTATGAGACAGTCTTCCTGTTGCTAGAAAAAGAAAAGAACTTCAACGTTCCCGAAGAACGACGAGAATTATCATGGACGACTCCCACTTTGTCTCATTTAGATCCATGCACCGCTCAGTCTAAGGATGAAGTGCAGTGTATATTAGATCTTCAAAGCATAGCTCAGAGCATGCCATATACTTTCACCGATCTAGCGCGAGTGACAAGATCACATATTCCAGCTGCGAATGTGCCTGCAAAGATAGATGTACCAAATGTACGACAGACTTCCCTCTTGGGTGCCCGGGACTCCACTTTGACCGATCCATGTACATTAGCGGCTAGCCAATCATTTGCCCCTACACAAAAATGTGGTAGACCACTTGGTTCAAAGGATTCACACCCCTGGAAGAGGAAACCCATGGCACAGGCACCTGAAGAGCTTACCATGAATTCAACTGTCGCCTACCCATTCAATCCAGCTCATGAGGAAATTCTAGATTATGGAAGCGTCCTTGAAGAGACAAATTCACCTCCCAAGAGTCATGAGATTTCGGTCCATTATGCTACCTTGGATGATGTTTGGTGTAGAAATGAGATGATCGTCGATGATGCATTAGCTTATGCGTGAGTTACTGAGATTATGTTGAGCGATGACATTGAACCCTATTTCATTCATGAATGTCGACGTAAAACTGATTGGTTAAACTAGAAATAAGCAATCCAAGTCGAACTCGATTCACTTGTGAAGCCCGTTGGCTATAAGTGGGTTTTTGTTCAGACGGGTAATGAGAAGAATGAAATTATGCATTACAAAGCTCGTCTTGCTGCGCAAGGTTTCTCACAATGCCCCGGGATTGACTATGATGAAACTTATTCACATGTTATGGATGTGATTACTTTTCGCTACCTTATCAGTTTGGTAGTTTTTGAAAAATTGAGTATGCAGCTGATGGAGTAGTAACTACGTATCTCTATGGGGATCTTGATATAGAAATTTATATGAAAGTTCCTGAAGGACTTACATTGACTGGATCAAATATTTCCAAACCCCGGAACACGCTCTTAATTCGGCTAAGGCGTTCACTCTACGGTTTGAAGCAATCAGGAAGAATGTGGTATAACCGTCTGAGTGAGTATTTGACTAGTCAGGGTTATGTGAACAATGAACTATGCCCTTGTGTGTTCATTAAGAAGTCACATTCCAGTTTTGCGATTATTGCAGTATATGTCGATGACATGAATCTCATTGGAACTCCTGAAGAGCTCGTGAGAATTGTTGCGCACCTGAAGTCAGAATTTGAGATGAAAGATCTTGGAAAGACTCGATACTGTCTCGGTCTCAAGATAGAGAATCGTTCGGATGAAATCTTAATACATCAATCAAACTACATCCAGAAGGTTTTTCGTCGCTTTAACTAGGATGAGCGAAGCCTTCGAGTACTCCTATGATCGTTTATTTGCTAGATGCAAAATGAGATCCCTTCCGTCCAAAGGAGGATGATGAAGAGATTTTGGAGCCTGAAGTTCCTTATCTAAGTGCGATATGCGCTTTATTGTACTTAGCTCAATGCACTAGACTCGACATCTCCTTCGCTGTTAATCTTTTGGCAAGATACAGTAATGCACCAACGCGCAGACATTGGATTGGTGTTAAAGACATTATTCGTTACCTTAAGGGTACAACAGATCTGGGCTTGTTCTATCCCTATGGATCCTCGAGTGATGCCACACCCCCTTATCTTGAGTCGATTCTCGGCTTGTTGGTTATGCCGACACAGGATACTTATCTGATCTGCACAAGGCACTTTCTCAAACGGGTTATGTCTTTACCGTTTGAGGCACCGCAATCTCTTGGAGGTCAACTAAACAGACCTTAGTTGCCACTTTGTGTAACCATGCTGAAATTCTCGCCTTACACGAAGCAACTCGGGAATGCTTTTGGTTAAGAGCAGTTGTGAGCTATATTCGAAGCTCCTACGATCTATACCCCGTCGTTGATGTCCCGATGACGATCTATGAAGACAACGCAGAATGCATCGAACAACTTAAGAAGGGTTACATCAAAAGAGACAACACCAAGCACATTGCGCTGAAGTTCTTCTTCTCACATTAACAACAAGAGAATCAGAAGATTGAAGTCACGAAAATCCGTTCACAAGACAATCTAGCTGACCTCTTCACCTAATCACTATTGAATGTGACGTTTCAGAAGCTTGTTTCAAGGAATTGGTATGCGTAAACTTTCTGAGTTGTAACATTGCTAGTTCTATTTAGAATTGTGCCAAACTCAGGGAGTATCCTGAAGTATACTTGTTTGATCTTAATGTACTTTTTTCCCTACGATTAGGAGCATTTTTTCCACTGAGTTTTTCCTACCTAACTAGGCTTTGACGAGGCACCCACCTTGGGTTGGTCATATCCCTGATGATGTCCTGTAGACGTTTTATTTGACTTTGCATTTCTCATGCATTTTTCCTTAGACTATAGATTTTGTCCCTACTCGGGTTTTCACCATAGCCATAGGGTTTTTTGTGAGACTTAGTTCCTTATGCAAGTTCCTACCTTATTGAGAATAACGTGTTCCTAGAATCAGTGCCGACGAGTTGACTTCCTCAACCTTTACATGATGCCGAATCTACTTGAGTATTTACACACTCAGGGGAAGTGTTATAAACTTCTTATTTAAGTGTGATTGTGTAAATCCTATATTAGATTTGATTCTAGTTATTCTTTCGTATTAAGACTTGTATTCCTTGGAGTAGAAGGATTTCTTCTCTTTCTTATTACTATAAATAAAGGCACTGCGTAGGGGAATAACACATCATCTACGCAACCCTACAAAACACATATCTCTTTATATTTTCTTTGTGCTGCTGGCCCCCTCTCCCCTGTCAGTTAAATATAGGACACAACAACATAGTCAGTTTTTATGTTTATTATTAATTTTTAGTTACATTATAGAGTTTCTGAATCTTCCACCAAACCTACTTCTTCATTATTTTGTCCAATCTTCACGGCTAGACTAACCCTAGTAACTTGATCAGTATTTTTATTCGCCACAGAGAATTTTAATTGAGAGCATTGTAACTTAACATCATAAAGTATGGTGTATATTTACTATACACCTCATCATCCATCATGCGTTTTTTTTTCAACCAAGTCTGATTAATTTTCATATGAAAATTAACTAAAATTAAATGAACGAGCACGTGACAGATTATAAAATTTATGATAACCATATATTATGGGTCATACTGGTGAGCAAAAATGCTCCCATTTTATTTCTATTGACTTGTGCAAGCCCCGAAATCCCTTGGGATTACCACGAGTTCCATTGACATCTGCACATGATAAAAAGCAGCAAATGCGGTTTTGCTCGACCCACGAGATGCTCCTTTTGCACATTATGACCCCCAAATGGTAACATTTCACGACATGCAAAAAAATACATCCTGATCGATATTCCTTGGTGATTTGAAATGCATTATACGCCAAAGATTAACTAGGGAGCAATGAAGAAACTCTCAAACGGTGCAAGTCAAATTGGGTAGCCGTAGCAAGGATAAACCTCCATGTACGACTTACGATCATTTACATACTACGTACATGTAGTTTTCCCCAACAAAAAAAAAAAACAAAAAAAAACAAAAAAAAAAAACTACGTACATGTATTATGTAATCCTTGGTTTATTTTTTATTTTTAAATGAAATGGCGATAGATTATCATTCCAAAAGAGTAGCAAATTACATGACATACTCTTCAAACAAAAATCTAAATCAGATCCGGGGGGGGCTTGATCCCAGTTACAATTTGAGCTTGATAAAAGAACGAAACGTGTAAGGCAGTGAGCAGCCCCATTTGCTCGACGAACATTGGTTGGATTAACTCCAGTGATTGAAGAAATAAGAGCCTTTGAATCAGAGGAGGCATTGAGGAGGTGTGAAAAGTTCAGTCGCACATGGTCCCAAATTTGAAGGGCCTCCAAAATTTTTGTCACCTAATATTTATATGTAATAATATTCTATATTTAAAATTACTTTTATTATGAAATAATGTTTTATATTCAAAAATTGATTTTGCTAGCACTTTAAAATCTCATCTTACACTCCTTATAAGCGTAATTTTTTTCTTTCTAAATATAAAAATTTAGAGTATAATAAGATATTTTGAGTGACAAAAATACACCATAAAAGACAGTATTTTTTTAATATTATTGTATAATAATGTTACATATTCAAGTGAAACTTTAAAGTTAGAGTTTTTGAAGTTTGTTTTCTTGTTTGGTTGTTTAAGATTGAACTGCTTTTGATTATTTAGTGATCGTTATGTTTGTAGCTCTTTTTATTTATTATTAATGATATTTTTTAAACTTGCAATTAGTGAGTGCTAAACTTTGTTTTGATTTAAGTGATTGTTTTCTATCTTCAATACTTTGTCCTACATTTTTAAGACTATCTTAAGGAAGGGCGCTTTTATAAATTTTGCACAAAACCCCCAAAATTTCAGAGACGGCCCTGCTTTGAATCTTCAATAATTTGTCCGATACCAGACAAATTGGGAAGAGGATGCTTGAGCACATTTACAATCTGGAGTGAGTCAGATTCTAGGATAGTTTTGAAAACCCCATTGTGTCGCCGGCATGAGGCCCTCACGGATGGCCAAAGCTTCAATCAATAATGGTAATCCTAGTTTTAATTGATGTTATATTCGCGCGATTTCAAACTATTAAAGTTTAACTGTTTAAGTTCAAGTATCAAATATAAAACCAAATGATATTAGTTACAAAGGGTACGACTAGTTAAGTGAAATATACTCTCCACATGTTCTTTTTATTTATCTAACCTACATCAACTCCATGTCATTTTGATACGTACGTAAAAATGCAGAACTTTTGATGTGACTCGAAATAATAATAGTTCCAGTGCTTATAACTCTTAATTTGACTCTAAATATTTGGTCAGCACAGTATAAAGCCTCTTCCAAGCAATCTTTCAAAGTGTAGTTACATAAGCATTTAAAATGGCTTCATGCAAAAGATTTCGTTGAGATTTCATTGAGACTCAAAGTGACTTTCCACGATTCCAAATCCAATTGATGATAATGTACTTGGTCATTTTCGAACTCCTCGTGCCCATGGAAAGATTTCGTCCATTAATTTCCATATATCTTCTCTAACAACAATGGATTCTTACCAGATTAAATACACTATAAGGTAGGTCTCCACACTTCCAATTTGAAGGTCTACACTTAAAAACTCCATAAAGAGCTCGAAGTTGATGGGGTGTTCCTGTATTTGGTGATGTATGACAACGTACAGGATTCATTTATAGGTAGCCCCAAGTTCAAGCTATAAAGAAAGTTCATAGACAATAGATTTTTACATTAATAAACATTGTACATGCAATTATCTATATGACTATCACACCATCATATAGTGTTCCAAATATACTCTTGTTATAACTCATCATCTATTTATGATATTATTCTCTAAGTCCATGAAATATCAACATGTTAAGTCATTCATGACATTGTAATTGTAACACCGTTTGTAGGTTGGGGGTGACCTTCATCCACAACATAATCCGAAAGATAGAGCATTTTCCTTTTTGGCAGATTCGGAGGATGAGCGGTTATAGTAATATTGTAATTATATTATTTGATAATTAAGTTACATACCCTAGCAAGAATCAAAACATTTAAAAAGATTGTCACACCAAATCATATGACAAGTAAAATGAGAGTATATTAACTGTTGGTTAAAAGTAACTACATGCATGTTCAGAAATCAGAATGAACTCATGCATATGATGATATATAGAACAAATAGAAAGCTATCGCATAAGTTGTCTGTACTTTGCTATTATTTTATACCATCCTAAATAGTTTTGTCGGAGAGAATTAATCTCTTTCTTGGTTCTTGTTATTTCTTGAAATTAATCTCACACATGGTGTTTTGTTTGCAAGTTCATTTGGGTTTCCCAAAACCAAAATATATGTTGTGTGCTTTGAATTTCGGGTTACAAAAGTTATCACTCTGCGCCATAATTAATGTTTTCGATGCTTGAATTATGCCTTGACGATGAGTACTTGAATGTGCCAGAGATTTTCCATTTACAGTTGCACACACAAATTTAGAATGATCTCCCAACTTTATTAGTTATAATAATCTGCCGAAAGCCCGTAGCCATCCAAATAAAATAGAGGGAGCTTGGCTTCTTCAAATTGAAGAGGAGTTCTTCAACAATTTACTTCGTGTTCGATTCACGAAATTTTGTATTTATAATCATAACTGTTTATATTATAAATTACTTTATAAAGATCACTCTACAAAAAATAATTGAAATTAAAGTCGTTTAGTCAATCAACAGTAACAAATATATAAACGGTTCAATAGTTGTAGTGTCTGCTAAGTATTATTAGAATAGAAATTCTGCTGTAGAGGTAGTTATAGTTGTTGTAAGGATTACGTAGCTTCCAAGTACTCATAGCTGAGTATATGTATCTTTGTCACAGAACACTGTACATCAAGAATCATTAATCAAGAACTCAGTTTATTCTTCCTCTCTAGAATTCTCTCTATTCCTATCTGATCTTCTTCTTCTCTCTACTCTCTCTGTTGTGGTTAACAAGGTATCTTCACTGGAACAAGCTTGAAGGTTGACGGTTCTCCGATCATGGATCTTTTGCTTCCGCTTAATTTTTGCTCTGCCTCTGAAATTTCTTCAATTTCTTCGATCCAATTCTGATCTTAGATTACTTACCAATTATGTAATTTCTTCTCGTGATATTCACGCACACTAGGTGTTTCATATATTGTCCCAGTCAAGATTTTCTTCAATTTCGATCTCTGATTGTAGCAATGGTGACGGTTGCTCTGTTACAAATCTTGTAATAACCTTTACCTATTCTATCAGTGTCACCTTTACCACCAGTTCCCAATCAAAATAACATTTTAATGCTTCTAAATTCGAATGTTTCCACTCCTAATACTTCTGATCCCGTTCCGCCACTATTACATTCCGGTATGATACTTGGTGTGCCACAATCAGGACTGTCTCAGATCATCGCCCTTGTGCTTTTGTCACTCTAGGACACGGTGATGCCTCTATTGGCGAGGCCACCTATACCATGGACTAAATCGAAAACCCTGATGAAGATCAAGGCTTTTGTCTTCAAGGTTATAAAGGCCAGGCCCTTTTGGGCGAAGGAACTGTCAAAGCTATTGAGCCCTAAAGATGTTGTCCTTGCCTTTGAGGAGCCACCGGTTATGGCATCGCCCGTTCAGGCCCCATTGAAAACTACTGATATGAACTCCCATGTGAAGCATCATCGCCTGACTCGCAAAAACTCACACAAAACACCCAGAAGAAACCAGAAAACATCGGAAAATTGAGAGCCGACGAAAAAGCCAATCCTCAATGTTAATTGTATATCCGGGGAGCAAGAGCATCTGGTTAATACCAGAAAAGAAAGGAAGGTGGTGTGCAAGAAGACAAGGATGGTAGCTTCTATCAATAAACTCTTCTAATCAACTTCAACATCCTGATGTTCTCGCCTTGGTCATCAAGGTCCAGATTCTACTCTCATTGTGCCTATCTCATGCTTAGTTTTTCTGCTCCTGAGCTTGAGGGGGAATATTATGAGTAGAGATCCAGAATTACTCAACTTCTAAGTATTCATAGCAGAGTACATATATCTTTACAACATAACAATGTACATCAAGAATCATTAATCAAGATCTCAGTTTCTTCTTCCTTTCTAGAATTCTCTCTCTGATCTTCTTCTCTCTACTTTCTCTGGTTAACACTAAGCAATGACATTAATTGGACGTGATACAATAGTACTACTGGTAATGAAAATTAAACAAATAAATACAACTCATATATACATATACACACGTGCAGTGTTTTAATTGAGATCATGTTTTATTATAGCAAAAATGAGACAGGGATACGGTGATCCTTACAAGGCCTATAGTTTTTGTTCCAGTAAGACAGAATCCTTGCTAAGAAAAGGCTCCTATATACATATATACTAATTTTTTTGTTGCTAAAGTTAATGTAGCTAAATTTTTAACGATAACCATCATGACCACCACATACGAAATTTTGTAAGGTTGTACAAGTTTGAATATTATCAACTTAAAACATGACAAGGTATCCCCAATTTTATAAAATGCATTATTGTCAGTGCCATCTAAAGGGCTACAAAAAAATCCCATATTTTCCAATTCTGAACTCCTGAAATTGGGAAGTTAATATGCATGATAATATGCACTAGCTAGATATACTTACGTATCACGTAAAATCAAAGAATACTCGGGTAGAAATATAATATGAATACATCATTTGACTTTGCTTCATGGTGGTGTCTCTTTTACAAACCAAACTTTGTACTTCGCCAAATTCTCAATTTCTAAAGAAGTCGCCTCTCCCAGGTTCCCCGGCTTTTGGGGTGAACCAAAGCAAACGCCACATCAACATATATGACTTCATTTGTCACATCGCATTCTCATGATGAGCAGGGTACGTGCATTTTTATCAAACTATCGGACCATAACTACATGTTTCAGAAAATAATAATTCATGTAATTGAAATAATCATGTGGAAGGAATTTGACGTTTTTCACCATAAATGAATTGATAATATGAGAAGTGTGGTCCAATATGTGATGAAATACCTGATTAAATCATATTATTGCTAATCCGTTGTGAGGCAAAGCTCACCCCTTTTCCTCTTAGTGTAGATAATATCGTTTGTTAAAAAAATAACAATCATTTGACAACTAATTTAATTATTATCCTCGTGCGAAAGATTTTTTTTTTTTTATAACTGGCATTACACGTCTCTGAAGATGTTTTGAACGTGTTTAAAAATAGAGAAATTGAATCACATTATTGCTAACCTATTGTGACACTAAAAAGTACTATTCACCTTTATTGTTGTTTTTATATATAGATCATAACAACGTTAGGGGGTCCACCGATAACCATTTCATTTTCAATTAATTAGTTTTTGTTTTTGGGAGCTTTATATATGCAGACAAAAACTTTCACTATATTTAAATGAACTCCACTAGTTTTTAAACATGTCAAGAAGAGACAAAAAAATAAAAACAGCTAAAGCCCAGCCCAAAAATATGGAAATAATGTTTTAAAATACCAGTCATACCCCTAAAGCTTTGGGGCTGTTAATAGAACCCAACCCTCACAACTCTAACAAAATTAATATGTGCCATAAGCTCAACACATCCTCGACTGTTTCTGCTGAATCAGTTTTGGAACTTTATGTAGAATCAGTTTGTATAATTTATTACTAGAATCAGTTCAACTCATCATCGATCATTTTTGCAGAATGAGTTCAACCCGTTTTCGATCATTTTTGCAGAATCAGTTCAATTAGTCTTCGACCATTTTTGCTGAATCAATTCAACTTGTCATCGACCATTTTTGAAGAATTAGTTCAACCTGTCTTCGACTATTTTTGCAGAATCAGTTCAATCAGCCATAGACCATTTTTGCAGAATCAGTTCAACCTGTTCTCGACCATTTTTGCAAAATCAATTCAATCAGTCATCGACCATTTTTGCAAATCAATTCAACCCATCTTCGACTATTTTTTGCAGAATTAGTTCAATCAGTCATCGACCATTTTTCTAGAATCAGTTCAACCGTTCTCGATTATTTTTGCAAAATCAGTTCAATTAGTCCCAACCATTTTTACAGAATCTATTCAACCTGTTCTCGACCATTTTTGAAATCTAAGTAATAATGCCAATTAGCATAGTCTTGATGCTTCCTTGTACATCTTTGATTTTTTTTTAATTTTTATAATTTGAATCAGAGCAATGAAGATGCTCAAGTTTATCTAGTGGATATGTGTTTTGGTACACGTTTGCCTTGGTGGTCTGGACTCTGGACTCTGGACCTGGAGGCTGAAGTTTATCTAGTGTATTGATGCTTGCATAATTAGTGCTTAGTTAAGTTTACTTTGTTGCCTAGTTGGTCCTTGGATAAGTTGATCTTTGTTTTTAGTACTAGCTTGGTTCATTTTATTTCTAGATATCTTGATTTGATCTTAGTTGTACTCAAATCTATGAACGTGTTGGCAATTATTAAGTAATATCAATTTTCTTTCACAATATGCGTATTAAGGGCTTAACAAACTACACAGGTAAGCTAAAACTTTTAAGCAGTGCAAGATTCATCATATTTTTCATAAAATATATCTCATTTCATTACACATAACTCAAATTCACAATGCTTACATGCAATTAAAGAATTCGATTCAAAACTGATATTTGACTAGAGTCGCCATTCAATAAGAAAACCTCCAACTGAACATGAGGAGAGGCGGGTGACGAACATTTTGCTACCTTTGGCACACTGAAATGCTTGAAGCCTTGTTAAGCACTTCAGTACCAAACTAGTACTGAGTATCATCTCATTATTGTAAATATAAAAACTATTAAAAAAAGCTTGGATGTCAGACAAAGGTAGATATAGTTTCTGATAGAAAATGGTAAAAAATGTCCCTCAATAATTCCTTTTCGAGGGGCATGAATAGCCAAGACATAAGCGCAGTTTCACTCTTCGTGGGTTCATGATATCTCAACAATTACCCAATTTGTTTTCTGAATGACAATTGGTTTATCTACATATTGATTTCTATGTTTTTAAATTTTAAAAGAAAGGGTTATTAGATATAAAGAGTATTTTTGTAACTTACATTCCATAAAAGAAAGTCCATGAGGTCATCTTCTATACGTATTGATAGGAGCATATTTATGCGACTTAGCTAGCTTATTTCTTGGCATTTAAGTAGTTAGTTATTAGTTATTTTAGTATTTTAAGCTATTTTAGTGTGTTTGTAGGTCCAAAGGGTTCAAGAGGCAAGAATGTGCATTTTGGTGCCTTTTGGAGCAGTTTTGGGCATGGAATGGATATCACATGCATGGAGCAAGGTGGATGGACGAAATTGAAGACCTAAAGAGGCTAGGAACGTGCTAAAGAGAGGAAGAAAATAAGTTCAAGACAAAGGAGGACAAGGAATCCAGCAAGAAGAAGGAATGCTAGTCAAACTTACCTTATTTTGTCCTTACCTTTCCTAATCCTAATTTACCAAGGTCCCAGCTTCAAGGAGGGTTCCTAAATATATTAGGACACTTAAATACTTATTCTAGAAGACCTAAACCCACAACTACAAGGGAGCCGCACTATCCCTTTTAGAAAACCCCTTTTAGAAAACCCCTTTCCTTGCCTTGCAAGGAATCCCCTTTCCCTTTTTACTACCTGCCGCACCCTTCTTTCCCTTTTCCCCTTGGATTCTGACATTTAATTACCTTTTTCCTTGTGGATTTGGAGTGCAATCTTCCCAAAATTAATTAGGGTCGTGCTCCTCCCCAACCCTATAAATAACACACTTTGCCGCACAAAATAATCATCCACCCTTCACCATAACTCACCTACATCCATCCACTCACCACAATACACACTTCCAGCCATTCCTCCATATACTTCCACCCTCAAACCTTTACCCACACCTTGTGCTGCAACAAAGGAGAAGAAGCAGGATCCTTGGACGTGCTTGCCATTCAAGTTGGATTTCTGGAACGTTTTTAGGTGTAATCTATCTTTTGTTTTCAATGTTTAAGTTCAATTATCTTTGTTTTGCGAACATGAGGAGCTAAACTCATTTTAGCTAGGGGGAAATTCAAAGCCATGAACATATTTGCAATATGAATTGATTACTTCCAGTTGTGATTTCATAATTCGTGAATGCAATTTACTTAACTGTTTGATTGATAACTTATTCTTGTATGTTGATTAAGGAGGCCTACTTAGTTTGCATGCTTGAATTTGATGCTAGAATATAAGGGAGTTTCACCTAACTGTTATGAACTTATATTCATAAGTAGTGGAGGTTGCTAGTCATAATCGCGTTAAGTAAATTCTTGGCAGGAGTATCATGCTGTTCATAGTTACGAATGCCTTGTCAATGCTTATGATTTTCACAAAGCTTAATGATCTTTGATTGTATCTCTATTATGCTGTTCATGTAGGGAACTTTTGAAGAATAATTTGGTTGCCGATGCGTTATCCATCCAATTCAATGACTTAAGGAAAATCTGAGGGTTAATTAGTGCTGTTCACGGTTAATCTGGGCCATTGAGGTTCATGGCTTATTGGAAGAACAACTGGAAATCGATTCGTATGCAAGTGTGTCATGTGTGGAGAATGACTCTCTAGCTAGCCAATCACCATTCAATTTACCCCAATTTCGTGTCAAACTTGTTTAAGTCTTTGATTTGCTTGTTTTTACTTTAATTTCGTCCAATACCCAATCCCCTTTACTTTGTTGTGTCAATTAGGTTAGAATCTGTCCAAATTTGTGTCTTGTAGTATTTTGAGTCAAGTTAAGTTAGATTTTCGTCCAAACTAGTCCTTAGTGTCTAGTTTGAGTCAATTTGCTAGTTTTGTGCTGTTTTGAGTCTTTAGAGTCTAGTTTTCTGTTTTTGAGTCTAGTTAAGTGTTTTTAAGTTTATTTTTGTGTTTTTGAGTCAGTTTTAAGTAGATTAGCAATCCCTCCTAATCCCCGGCCTAGAACGATCCCTACTTACATACTTACTACAATTGTCAAAAAGAGGGTTTAATTTGTGTGCTAAGCTTTTATCACATCACGTATTAATTTTTGTCTCTCCTTAAAATGTTTAAAAAGTATTGTCTCAACATATAATTAAGTGTTAAAAGTATACTCTATGTGTAAAAAATAAAAACTAAGCCAATAACTAGAAAAGTTTTGACACACCCCGACCCGGAAAGTCCACTTGGACTCCGAATCGAGTTGTGCTTGCCGACACCTGAAGGGTGACGAAGCCATAAAGTGTAGTGTAGTGGAAAAATCAATGAGAATAAATTTAAACATAAAAGTGCCTAAACAAAAGAGTGTGCGGGTGAGCGAGATTGCACCCATGTTACACGTGATGGTAGAACATAAGAACAGTACAGTAATTAGGGTGAGGGTTATACCACTGAAGATAACCATCTCTTGAGATTTGCCAGAACCCTCGTTTACACGTAAGCCCAACTACTAAACCTGGAGGGGCGAAAAACAAAGTTGAGTGGGTCAGCAAAACAACGTTTGTAAGAAAACCTTTATTTTTTAACATACTAACCCCTCGATGTAAAACAAGTATAGTTTCCGTAAAACATACTATGTAAGTATGTAATAAAAGTACATCAACAATATAACCAGAAATATGCCAAGTCATGATATATCAAATTCCACACTAATATAATCATGAGATAACTAAGTATAACTAAGTGCTCATCCATCTAAGTTGGCACACGAGTTCAAACAGATAATCTCTGACACGAATAAGACTGGGTGTAATCAATAAGCTTTAGTACTACGATCACGTGAAGGCTGGTGCAGAAGCACATCACATACAAGTCGGATTTGCCTAATGCAACTACCCGACAGGACTAGCACCTAACTTGGATCCAAGACGAGCGAAAGGTGCGATGTGAACATACAAGTGAAGGACTAGCTCGGGCCCTAGGGCAATTACTAACACTGGTGCAGCAAGATGAGCACGTATAGATATGTATGAATGTCATGACAGTAATATCCCAACCATATAACAACATTTATCACAATTAATATCACAATAACGATATTTTCCAATATAAGCATAAAAGTGAAGTAATTACGCATTTATGGAAACTATAGTTATATATAGGTATAAAACAAATTGCCTACTCACCTGGAGTCTGCGCTACAATTCTCTAGCACGAATATCAAGGCATCACGAACGATCGTTGCCTAGAATAATTATCAAATCACGTCTCAGAATTCTTATCGATAGAACGCACAACTGACATAAAACACATCCCCAAGGACGTTCTAGAATGATTTGAAACCCATTGACTAAAAGCCAATTGTCGGTCAAAGGTCGACGGTAGGGTCCACAACTCTACGTAATTCGATCTAGAAGATCCGTACCTTAGATTTCTGATCCGTAACTTCCAAAGATCCACATTAAGCTTCTAAAACAACATCCTAAAGTTTCGGAATGATCCAACGGTCGAAACGTCAATTCATGCAAGGACCCCGTGGCTGCCAACTAGATGGTCAACTACGAAACTACATTAAAACATTGTAATTTCACTAAACACATCTCAATTATGAAATCGGGGCATCCAAATTAGCCAAGGAAGGTCCGGTGAAGTCTCGGCCCACGTGCCACCACAGTTCGCCGAAAAATTACACTATTTCTAAAAATTCTCAAATTTCACAGAAATGAAGATCTCAATGAGAGGAACAACTTTCATACCTACCACGAAGCCCAAAAGTGGATGGAAGATGGTCAATTTTTCCCACAAAGCTGGCGGGTGCCTAAAGCTTCCCGGTGTTGATTCGAGGAGAGGAGAAACTTGGAGCCGTGCCTGCCATCCAAACCTTTGGAGTGTTGGAGCGTTTCTAGGTGTATTCTATCTTTGTTTTCAATGTTTAAATTAATTTATCAATTTATCTTTGTTTAATTACAAACATGAGGAACTAATTTCGTTTTAGCCAGAGGTGAATTCAAAGCCATGAACATATATGTGATATGAATTGATTACATCCAGTTATTATTTCATAAATCGTGAATGCAATTTACTTAACTGTTTGATTGATAACTTATTCTTGTGTGTCGATTAAGGGGCCCACTTAGTTTGCATGCATGAATTTGATGCTAAAATATAAGGGAGTTTCACCTAATAGTTATGAACTTATATTTATAAGTAGTGGAGGTCGCTAGTCATGATCGCGCTAAGTAAATTCCTGGCCCTTACATTATGTCGTGTCCCTTAGTTAGAACGTGTCTAGATTTGTTCCCCTTTAGTGTTTTGAGTCAAGTTAAGTCTAGAATTCGTCCAAATAACCCCTTAGTTCCTGTTTTGAGTCAATTTGCTTGTTTTGTGCTGCTTTGAGTCATTCTAGTTAGTTTTCTATTTTAGAGTCTAGGTTAGTATTTTTAAGTCTAGTTTTGTGTTTTTGAGTCAAATTTGAGTAGATTAGCATCCCTCCTAATCCCCGGCCTAGAACGATCCCTACTTACATATACTACAAGTGTTCAAATGAGGGTTTAAGTTTGTGTGCTATTTTATATCACATCAAATTTTTGGCGCCGTTGCCGGGGATTAGCAACATTGCTAATCTCCCTTTGTTTGTGTCGTGTGTTTTGCTTTGTGTCCTGACTTTATTTTGTTTCTTTTCTTTGTTTTAGGTACTAGTTTATGACTCGGAGCTCTCAACCAGTTGGTGCACATATCTTGGAGTTTGACGACGATTTTGAACGAACTTTCAGAAGGAAGAGGAAGCAGCCATAACCTAATCCACCTAGTTCTAGCTCTGAATTTGAATTTGAGGAAGAGGAAAAGGAAGAGGAAGAACAAGCCATGGCTGTGGATAATCGAACAATCGAGGAACTTTCAGCCTCGGGATTGGACAATGTCGTGCCTCTATGCATTCAATATCCTAGGGCGGCTCAAGGCAAGCCCAATAAGTTCGAATTGAAGTCTAGCTTGCTGCATCACATTCCCAAATACCATGCACTGTCCATGGAAGATCCAAACAAGCATTTGAAGGAATTCGAAGTAGTATGTTCGAGCATGACCCCAATCAACGTGGATGGGAACATTTTGAAGATGAAAGCCTTTCCATTCTCTCTTTTTGAAAAGGCTAAGGATTGGCTATTCGAATTGGCACCTGGAACGGTCACTTCTTGGGAAAGCATGAAGAGAGCATTTTTAGAGAAATTCTTCCCAACGTCAAGAGTCATTCTTTTGAGCAAGAGAATTAGTGGAATTCAGCAAAGCCAAGGAGAATCCTTTCCAGCATATTATGAGCATTTCAAGACTCTAGTTGCATAATGCCCTCAACATCAAATGAAAGAAGAACTTTTAATTCAATATTTCTACGAAGGACTTCTTCCAATTGACAGACAAATGTTAGATGCCTCAACATGTGGTGCTTTGGTCGATAAAACACCAATTGACAGATAGACCCCCCACAGCAACAACATGTTAATGAGGTAAGGTCAATTTCAGAACTGCAATCTCAAATGGTTAAACTCACTATTCTTTTGTCACAGTTTGTTGACGGATCGAAAGTGCAAGGAAATGCCACTTGTGGCGTATACTCTATGCAAGGACATCCTTCTGAGCAATGCCTTCAATTGACAGAGAATGGGGGATGGGAAAGTGCCAACGCCATTGGGTATCAAGGCCAAAATCAGCCAAAGTATGATCCATACTCCAACACTTACAATCCGGGCTGGAGAGATCACCCAAACATGAAGTGGAGGGAGCCTCAACAAACTCAACAACAAGGAGGATTTCGACAGCCACCTCCCGGGATATTTCAAAGGTCATTCGCACCAACACAACCTCCACCACAATCTGCCTAACCAAATTCAAGTTCGTCAATGGATAGTGATAAAATTCTTCAATTACTAACCTCTTTGACGTAGGGCTTACAAAATCAAGCCAAAGAGGTACAAAATCAAGCCAAAGAGGTGAGAGAATTAAAGAATCAATTGGGGCAAGTGGCGGAGTTCATGGGACAGTTTAGAGAACAAGGAAAACTGCCTAGTTCAACCATTATGAATCCAAAGGGAGGATTTGAAACCGCCAAGGTCATCACGTTGAGAAGTGGCAAAGAAGTTGGAACCAACCCACAAATGTCCAAATTAAGCCAAAAGGAGGACGAGAAGTTGCTGCTCGAAGAGGAAGAAGAAGAAAAGGCCATAGTAGGGGTTTTTCTACCCTTGTCGCAACCTCTAAAGCTTTTAAACCATCCACTACAGGTAAGTTAGGTTCAAATTCAGTTACTTCTAATCCTATTCCACCCAATGTGCCTTTCCCTTGCAGATTCATGCAATCAAAGAAAGAAAAGAGTGAAAAAGACATTCTGGAGATGTTTAGGAAGGTGCAAGTCAATATCCCGCTCCTTGATGCAATCAAACAAGTTCCAAAGTACACCAAGTTTTTAAAAGAACTTTGCACAACAAGGAAGAAAATCTCGAACAAGGAAGTGGTACGGGTAAGTGAGAATGTCTCAGCGGTTTTACAAAGAAAATTGCCCCCTAAATGCAAGGATCCAGGTAGTTTCACAACCCCTTGTGTTATTGGTAATACTAAATTCGAGCATGCTATTTTAGACTTAGGTGCATTAATTAATGTCATGCCCTACTCTATTTATGCATCTATGAACCTAGGAGAGCTGAAAAATGATGGAGTTATTCTTCAATTAGCCGATCGTTCTAATGCATATCCGAAAGGAGTTTTGGAAGATGTTTTGGTGCAGGTTAATCATTTAATCTTTCCAGCCGATTTCTATGTGATTGAGATGGAAGATTCGGCCCATTCCACTCCATTGCCGATCCTACTTGGAAGACCTTTCATGAAAACAGCCTGCACCAAGATAGATGTGTTCAAAGGGACGTTGACAATGGAATTTGATGGCGACGTTATTGATTTCAATTTTTCTGATGCCATAAGGTATCCCATTGATGATCATTCTTGTTTTTCTATTGATATACTCGATTAGTTGGCGCAAGAATACCTTGAAGACCTAAATGGGGTTGCCCTTGAAACAACCATTACAAAAGGAATGAGACTCAAAGACTAATGGGCAGAACCTATGCACACTCACGACAGGAATGAGGATCTCCTTGCGGTACCCTATTGTTCTAATAAGTTGTTACCCTTAGTAACTCAGGCACCCTCCCTCGAGCTTAAACCATTACCAAATCATTTGAAGTACGTTTTCTTAAGAGACCAAGAGACTTTGCCGATCATAGTCTCTTCCACACTCACGGCAGTGCAGGAGGAGAAATTTGTTAGGGTATTGAAGGAGTACAAAATGGCCATTGGATGGACCTTGGCCTATATCAAAGGGATAAGTCCTACAAAATGCATGCATCGCATACTTTTGGAGAAGGGGACTAAACCATCTCGAGAGGCTCAACGCCAACTCAACCCACCAATGATGGAAGTTGTGAAAAAGGAGATTATCAAGCTTCTTGATTGTGGAGTGATCTACCCAATTTCGGATAGTCGTTGGGTTTCACCGGTTCAAGTAGTTCCAAAGAAATCGGGAGTCATTGTGGTGAAGAATGAAGAACGAACTTGTGCCCACTTGTATCCAAAGAGGTTGGAGAGTTTGCATCGATTATAGGAAGCTCAACGCCACCACAAGGAAAGATCACTTCCCTCTGTCGTTCATTGATCAAATGCTTGAAAGATTAGCTGGTCATTCGTTTTATTGCTTTCTTGATGGTTATTAGGGATATAATCAGATTGTCATAGCTCCAGACGATCAAGAAAATACCACTTTTACTTGCCCATTTGGTACGTTTGCTTATCGCCGAATGTCATTCGGTTTATGCAATGCACCAGCCACGTTTCAAAGATGCATGGTAAGTATCTTTTCAAATTTTGTTGAGAAGATTATAGAAACCTTCATGGACGATTTTAGTGTTTTTGGTGATTCGTTTGATGATTGCTTAGCTAATCTCACTTTAATCTTGAAACGATGCATTGAAACTAACCTTGTTTTAAATTGGGAAAAATGTCACTTCATGGTAAAACAAGGCATAGTTTTGGGTCACAGAATTTCAGAAAAGGGAATTGAAGTTGATAAATAAAAAATAGATCTTGTACGCTACTTACCCTCTCCCACTTCGGCGAAAGAGGTTGGTTCTTTTCTTGGACATGCAAGATTCTATAGACGATTCATCAAAGATTTTTTGAAGATTTCCACACCCCTATGCCGACTCCTACAGAAGGATGTGCCATTTAAGTTCGACGAGGCATGTGAGAAGGCCTTCAATCACCTCAAGGAGATGCTACCTTTAGCAACCATCATAGTTCCACCAGATTGGAGTCTCCCTTTTGAACTTATGTGCGATGCCTCAGATTATGCAATATGGGCTGTTTTGGGACAAATGAGCGACAAGCAGCCGCATGTCATCTATTATGCATCCCGGACCTTGAATGACGCTCAATTGAACTACTCCACCACTGAAAAAGAACTCCTTGCTGTTGTGTTTGCTTTAGATAAGTTTCATTCTTATTTACTTGGAACTAAAGTTATCGTTTATTCTGACCATGTAGAGTTGAAGTACTTACTCACAAAGAAAGAAGCCAAGCCAAGGCTTATTCACTGGATGCTTCTTCTCCAAATGTTCGATATCGAAATCCAAGATAAGAAAAGAAGTGAAAACGTGGTGGCTGACCATTTGAGCCGTTTGGTGCACGATGAGGAGGCATTACCTATTCCAGAATCATTCCCAGACCAGCAGTTATTGTCCATTGAGGTAAGTCAGCCATGGTATGCCGATTTGGTTAATTATTTAGTGTCTAAACAAGTTCCAAGCACCCTAAATAAGCACCAATGTGATAAACTTAAAAAGAATGCACGGTTTTATGTGTGGGATGACCCGTACTTGTGGAAATGTTGCCCTGATCAGATTCTTCGTAGGTGTGTGCATGATTCTGAGTTTCATTCAATTTTAACTTTCTATCACACTTATGCATGTGGGGGTCATTTTGGCACTCAAAGAACAACACTTAAAGTTCTAGAATGTGGATTTTATTGGCCTACTATATTTAAAGATGGTAGAACTTTTTTCATAACCTGTGATCGTTGTCAAAGAACAGGGAATATAGGTCCAAGAGACCAAATGCCGCAGGCCCCAATCTATTATGTCGAAATTTTTGATGTTTGGGCTTCATCTCATGGTTTCAATTATATTTTACTTGGGGTTGATTATGTGTCGAAATGGGTTGCAGATTTTGTCAAAACCACCATATTTGCCAGATTTGGAATGCCGAGAGTACTTATAAGCGATGGAGGATCCCATTTTTGCAATCGAACCATCGAGGCCCTACTTAAGAAGTATAATGTCATGCATAAGGTTTCAACACCTTATCATCCTCAAACAAGTGGGCAAGCCGAGGTTTCGAATCGAGAAATCAAGCAGATTTTGGAGAAAACAGTTGGGCCAACTCGGAAAGATTGGAGCTTGAGTTTGGATGATGTACTATGGGCGTATCGTACAGCCTACAAAACACGAATTGGGATGTCTCCATTTCAGCTCATCTATGGAAAATCGTGCCATCTCCCCGTGGAATTGGATCACTGAGCACATTGGGCAGTCAAAACGTTCAACAAGGACATAGATGCGGCTGGTCTTCATAAGAAGCTTGAATTGAATGAGCTTGAGGAGATTAGGAGTGCTTATGAGAACGCTCATATTTATAAGGAGAAAACGAAGGCATTCCGTGACGAGATGATTCGTAGCAAGACGTTCTCTATCGGGCAGAAAGTGTTACATTTCAATTCCCGCCTTCGATTGTTTCCAGTTAAGTTGCGTTCTAAATGGATTGGTCTGTTTGTTATTACTAATGTCTTTCCATATGGTGTAGTCCAAATTCAAAGTTTAAAGACAGGACATGAATTTAAATTGAATGGACACCGTTTGAAGCCTTACTACGAGTGTTTCGAGGAGCATGTCGTGGAGGAAATACCCCTCCATGTCGTGGACCCTAATGGAGCTTAAAAGGAGGTATCATTCGGCTGGAAGACGTTAAAGCAAGCGCTTCTTGGGAGGCAACCCATGCGTTCAAATAAAGAAGATCAAGGAATCTCCGGCTCCAAAAACCAGATTTGCGTTCCTTAACCCTACTCTATTGCTTTTACTTTGCCATTATTGTCATGCTTGTTAGTTGTGTTGTTTGTTTTCTTACGTGTGAGTCTATGTTTGAAACATTGAGGACAATGTTTGGTTTAAGTGTGGGGGGGGGGGGGTAAACAAATGATTTTTCATTGATTTTCGTTGGATTTTATCACCTATCACTTCTAAAGTTGTTACTCACTGTTTTTAAGTGTTTTTATTGTGTTTTGATGTGTTTTGAAAAAAAAAACGAAAATTTGAAAGAAAATTCGAAAAAGTTTTCAAAAAACCCAAAAAGTGTCGTTTTTAGTGTCGTTTTTGTGTGTTTGTGTCTTAGGGTGCCTTCCAACACAATGATGAGGATTTGGTTTTTAATTGCAAGACTGTTAAAGAAAGTTACAAACATGGGTGGACGTTTGATATGCTCTTTGGTTTATGCTTGGTTGTAGTTATCATTTATGAATTCACATTTAATCACAAAGGAAAAAAAACAGTTTTGTAACATGCTTGAGAAGGAAGGAACTCAAACTAACGCTACAACCCTGAGAGACTTGAGCTTAACCCTTATTTGGAGAGTTATTAATTTGTGATGATTTTGTTTTCTAAAGTCGTTGCATGATCTCATTATTTCTTTGCTTGGTTGCTACTTAGAATGCGTTTTCATCATTATAGATCCAAATACTAGAACTCATACCCGTTTCATTCAAGGCATGAAATTGAGTGCATAACAAATAACAAGATGAAGTTGTTTAGATAAAACCAGAGCCAAAAAGCCTTACCCTTTGCTTTTATATTGTAGGTTTAACACATTTGAGCCTTAGTTAGCCTATTTTCTTTGTTAGCCACATTATCCCTACCTAGCCTAGAATAGGACTATCCATACCCTTGTTCTTAAAGAATAGTGGAGCATGACTTAGAGGGAATTCTTTTCGATCGACATTATGCAGAAAAACAAGTGTGGGGGAAGGGTTTTTCGTTGAAAATCTATAAGGTTGTACCTGTTGTGTGCCAAAGGAAAAAAAGGGCACGGGATAGAAAAAAAAATCGTAGAAAAAGAAAGAAAAAAAGAGGAAAGTGTGAATAGAAAGAAAAAGAGTTGAGAAATAAGTGAGAATGAACTCACAAGTGTTGGTTTTTGAAGAAAGGGTCCAAAAGTTTGAATCTGGCCCTAAGTGTTGTGTGAATCTCCCCTTGGTGTTTAAAGTTGGTTTCTGCAGTCAAAAGTGAATTCTAAGTGTTGATTTCATTACTTTGCTTACTATCGCTTTAAGAACCTTTGTTTATCCTTACCTTTCTTTGTTAGCCAATACCTTAGCACGATTGCCACCCTTAGACTTCAATCTTGATTGTTATGTGTTTCAATATGTGGATGTTGGAATTGTTACGAGCATATGGTATCCCTGGTTCTCGCGTCTAAGTAGTGGCTTTCCGTTCATGAGATAATATACATATATTAATAATTCTAGAAAATGCCTTCTTTGTTATAACATATGTGAGTGCTAGTCTACATGTTTACATCAATCTTCTCACATATACCTAGTGTAGGGAGTGTAGTTAGAAAATCTGTGTGAAAATAGAGAGTATCCGGTAAGGAACTGAGCAAATTCTCCAAGGCATGTTACTACATTCAAAACATTTCTTTAATTGATTAAATGCGAGCTAGTGAGTGGTGACTGCAATTAAGTATGTGCTCGAGGGTAGGGATGGCTAAAATCTGTGGGAGTAGTGATTTTTAACATGTCATGTTTCATTGGAAATCCCTAAGGCGATCGTTGGAAGGTCTAGGTTATGTTTTGTTTGTTTTGTTTTGCTCGAGGACTAGAAAAAGCTAAGTGTGGGCAAATTTGATAGGAGAATATTTATACGACTTAGTTAGCTTGTTTTCTTGCATTTACATAGTTAGTTTTTGTTTATTAGAGTGTTTTAAGCCATTTCGTGTGTTTGTAGGCCTAAATGGCAAAAGTGGCAAGAAAGTGCATTTTGGAGCATTTTAGAGCAGTTTTGGGCTTGGAATGGATAGCATATCAATGGAGCAAGGTGGATGGACGTTTTTGAAGTTCAAGAAAGGCTAGGAAAGTGTTAAAGAGTTGGAGAGAATAATTCAAGACAAAGAAGATAAGGTGTCAGCAAGAAAGAAGGAGCATTATCCAAAACCTTATCCAACCTTATCTTATCTAACATTATCCAAACATTATCATACCTTATCCTACCTTATCCTAATCATATTCTACCTAATTTCCAGCTGCAAAGGGGAATCATTTTCATGTTAGGACACCTAAGAACCTAGTTCTAGAAGGCCACATCCTTCTCCTAAAAGAATGCCGCACCACCCTTTCTAGAAGCCTAGAAATCTACCGCATGTCTTATCTCCTTTCCCTCTAGGAGTGTGCTGCATCTTACCATCCCTATTCCCTCTTGGAATCTACCTTAGAATTGACCCTTTCCTTGTAGGTTTGGGCTGTCCAATCCCTGTCCAAAGCTACCTCTGTCGTGCCTTCTCTCAGCCTATAAATACATATTCAATGCCGCAACTCTCATTCACCCACCACCACATACACAAGAGCCTAAATTCAGAAAAATCTCATTGTGCCGCAGCTTTGCAAGGAAGGAGAGGAGAAACTTGGAGCCGTGCCTTCCATCCAAACCTTTGGAGTGTTGGAGCATTTCTAGGTGTATTCTATCTTTGTTTTCAATGTTTAAATTAATTTATCTTTGTTTAATTGCGAACATGAGGAACTAATTTCGTTTTAGCTAGAGGTGAATTCAAAGCCATGAACATATATGTGATATGAATTGATTACATCCAGTTATTGTTTCATAAATCGTGAATTTAATTTACTTAACTGTTTGATTGATAACTTATTCTTGTGTGTCGATTAAGGAGGCCCACTTAGTTTGCATGCATGAATTTGGTGCTAAAATATAAGGGAGTTTCACCTAATAGTTATGAACTTATATTTATAAGTAGTGGAGGTCGCTAGTCACGATCGCGTTAAGTAAATTCCTGGCAGAAGTATCATGCAGTTCATAGTTACGAATGCCTTGTCAATGCTTATGATTTTTACAGAACTTAATGATCTTTGATATGTATCTCTATTATGCAGTTCATGTAGGGAACTTGATAAGAATAATTTGGTTGAGGCGCTGAGTGCAATTCAATGAACTTAGGAAAATCTGAGGATTACTTAGTGTAGTTCACGGTCAACTTGGGGCATTGTCATTCATGGTTTATAGGAATAATAACTGGAAATCAATTTATGTTGCATATATGTCATGTGTGGAGAAGGACCCTCTAGCTAGCCTTTCACCCCCGTAATACACCCAATGTCATACCAACCTTTGTTTAGTGTCTTTAATTTGTTTTTTTTAAGTTTAAATTCGTCAAAAAACAAACCCCCCTTACATTGTGTCGCGTCCCTTAGTTAGAACGTGTGTAGATTTGCTCCCCTTTAGTGTTTTGAGTCAAGTTAAGTCTAGAATTCGTCCAAATAACCCCTTTGTTCCTGTTTTGAGTCAATTTGCTTGTTTTGTGCTGCTTTGAGTCATTCTAGTTAGTTTTTTGTTTTAGAGTCTAGGTTAGTATTTTTAAGTCTAGTTTTGTGTTTTTGAGTCAAATTTGAGTAGATTAGCATCCCTCCTAATCCCCGGCCTAAAACGATCCCTACTTACATATACTACAATTGTTCAAATGAGGGTTTAAGTTTGTGTGCTATTTTATATCACATCATGTCACTCCCCCACAATTTACTCACATTGTGTTCCCTCACTAGCCCTTCTCCTGTAGAATCTTTAAAGTTCTTATCGCTAATGCCTTTCTATAGGATGCTTTATCCTTACAAAGTAAGTCGTGACGCTCACAATTCAATTATCAACGTTTCAAATCAAACCCTATGATTTGACAAAGAACCACAACTTTTTCTATTATACAACCTAAGTCAAATTCATTGACTTTCCGATTACTAACATAGACTAGGACTCTTCAGTCCATGGGCATTGCATATTTTATATCAAAAAGTATAGATAACCATATTTTCGTCAGTTGAATATGAATGCGTTACTGCAATGTTGTGCAATTACTTGCACCATCTTAGAAAGCAACGTTTTCGAAATTTATGTAGCCGTTGATTTCTACATACTAGTTTCCCTCCAAACAGAGTTGCAATTCTTTGCACTTTCTGGAATAGCTGCCATGTCGTGGCTTGAATAGCTGCCATGTCGTGGCCTGATCACACCACTCTCTTCCAAACGGCACCATCTCTGTGATGGAATGGTTACACTACGGAAACAGTGCCAAAAGATCCATACAAAGTGATCATGTCTTTTCGTTAAATCATTATGAAACCACCGCTTCTTAATACTTTCAGTTACGTGAGTATCAAAGAGTCTATGCATCTGCATGTGGACTTTGGAACATAGACGACTGTTCCGTACAAACTAAATCCAAAATTTTATGCATCTGCTTATGACAAATAAACTTTTCTGAAATTTCTAGAAATTGGTGCAGGTTTCCGAACCACACTTATGTGGCTAAGATAATTATAAATTCTAAAGCAGTATATCAAACTGATTTCACAAGCCATGTTTGCATGCCTTCCTAGGGACAGATCTTTCCAAAGAAAGAGTTCCAATAACCGTATCTGGTGTTCCACCAACTATCGCATGCCTTTCATGTTGATATTAAATCACACAATAACAAACTCAAAGATATATAGAGTTAATTATATTGATCACAACAGAATAGATGAAAACTGCATCTCACTGCAGCAAATGCTGTATATACAGATCAATCATCAATCCATTTGATTGGTACAAAAATTTTGTTTTCTGGACTTGCCACTGCAAGCACAATACTGCTTCACAGCAGATATACTCCAAATAAAAAGCCACATATGGTTTTGATCAACCACCAAACCTCACCAAGCAGAACTGATTGTGTTGCTTAAAGAGACCGAATCCCATTTCATTTTCTTTTTCGGTAAAAATTAAACACCAGCCAAACATTAGCCTGGAATATGAAGCCCATATATTGCTTCATCAAAACATGCGCAGTGTTTTGCATCTCCCAATCAAAACATGCCTTTCCTGATCGTAAAGCCACTCCATCTTTCATTTTTAAATAAATGAGATATATCATACTAATAAACTAATAAAATACTTCATATCAATTTGATTCTGTTAGAGGAATCACTTCATAACAACATGGTTAAGAAAACATATTTTAATATCCGCAATGGTTAGAGAGACTGGACCCCAAGTCCTCATCATCAAAATCAAACAATCATACAAATTAAGAACAATCATTTAAATGCATCAAATTCTTGGCAGCATATCAATTAAATGCATCAAGTTCAAATGAATTTCCTTCCTTATAAAGGAACTAATCCCACGGACTTACGACAACACATGGCGCATCTTTGTGTCTAGTTTTATCAAGTTCATCTATGTCTCTCAGTCAATCTTTGGCAGGAGGCACTTACTTACTGCTATAATAATTTTAAAAATCATACAATGCAAAAGGCACGAATCAAGTAAACATTAATGCTTACGTTTTCCTTCTGCTTTTTCTGTATATTGCATATACATCTTACAAACACATTATCATATTTTCTAATTATTGCATTAGTTAATTTATGTCTTTAGATTGTTGGAGCAATATTAGGAAATATGAAAATAACACAAGAATTCCAATGATAATAATCATAAAGAAAATCACAACATCAATAGTATACAAGATTAATATAAACTAGAGAGAAAGTTAGAAAAACTGACAAACTTAGAGATTGAGGCATGCATAAATGCAATGTCCTAAAGACAGAATTTCACCCCTACTCTTGTGCTTGTAGTTAGGTTGGCGTCTGTCTCCCAGGAGTCAACAATCTATAATATGAAGTCAAAGTACTTCAATCTTTGGACTCTGGTGAACGTCATATATTTTGCACTCTTAAGACATGACTCGAAATTTGACTAACAAAGAATAAAAGACCTTGGAGAAACTCTACTATTAATTATTTAGACGAGTGGGATGGTTGAGTTTATATAGAACTCAAGCACTAGTACAAATAACAGTTTGCGTGACGAAGAATAATTCGTCTCGTAAAGACAAAAAAATGTTGCTTGAGAATTAGCCAAATGAAAACTTCGTCGCTCGGAGACCGTCGCGCATAGCTCGTGAAAGTAGGGTTTGCATGATGACGACGTAATCTGCTTTGCACAAAAGGTCTTTGCACCACGACAACAATCTGTGTCGCGCGAAAGATTTCACGTGATGCATCTTGCTCTCGTCGTCGCACAAAGATAAGTTTGCAACGTAGGTTTCTGTCATCTCGCAAAAACCTTTGCACGACGCAGGTTATTGTTGTCGTTGCACGAACTCTTCTTCTTTTTTTTCTTTTTTTGTTGACAAAATATTTTTTTATTTAATTTTTATATATATTTTAATCAAATTATAAACAATCATTAAAAGCAAGAAAAATTATTTAATTATAAAATATATGAAATTGTACGTACAAGCTGTATGAACAGAAAAGAAAAAACTACAACAAATAGTCATCCAGGTTTGATGCATCATGCTACTGGGTATCAACTGGGTGAAGCCGCTAGAAGGTCGAAGATGGAGCAAGATCAGGTGTTGGCATCGAGATTTGGACGCTGGACATCGTGAAGGCCCGTAAGATCATGCTCATCTTTTTATCCTGGGTCACAATCTGGGCTAAAATCTGGGCTTTCGAGGCATCCCGAGCAACAATTTAGGCTTCATGGGCCGCAATCTTATCTTTTAGGGTTGCCACTTTCTTCGTTAGGAAGACGATTTGTCTTATGGTCGGTCTGGAAGAGGAGGCACCTGTCTCACGAACCCGCACCTTCTTCATTCCCCGAACAACCTTGCCACGACGATGACCGAGCGTCTGATCCAGGGTCTCAGTCAGGATCTGAAGACCTGCATCCTCGAGTACAGTGACGTCCTCGATCAAGGTCTTCGGGGGAAGCTGCGATGCTGCTTCTTGGAAAAGAGTAGTGCTCTTTTCCACCGTAGCAACTTGCAATTGTAAGAAAAAACATTTAATATTTAATAAAAAATGTAATTAATATTTAAACGATTAATAAATATAAGAATAATAACAATTACATATACTTACATGGAGCTGCTCAGTGGTCTCATCGCCGGTTCGAACATAAATGTTGAACATGTCGAGCTCTGAGAACTTAGAACACTCCTAAAGAAAAAAAAACATAAAGAAAATGTTATTAATCAATAATAAAAAATAAGTTGTATAAAATTTAAAAATTAATATGCTTTTACTTGATGTTGCGCCTCAACCCTATAGGAGAAGGGCATCAAACCAGAATGGTGGAAAAGTGTCCTTGACTCCCGAGCTTTCTTGCCAGCAATAGATTTGTTCTGTTAAACACACAATATACATGTTAGTGTGATTGTTTGAAAGAAATTATTGAAAAAGTTTTAAAAATTAACTCAAATAGTAATAAATTAGTATTAAAATATTATGTACATACTTAGCACAAATTTTGTGTCCGTAAAATGTTTACAGAGCCATTCCCCATCCTCTAGCCGCTCCAACAACTCCGTTGGGCAACCCTCTAGGCGAGCAATCTCCGGATCATCCCATTTCTTAAAATGCGTGTGGAGTTCGCACTTCCAATGTTTGTACCGGGTTGCTAAGTTCTCTTCTAAGTAGGCGGTGGCCTTGGGTGTAACACAAATTTAAGTATATGAAATTGATATTCATAATTATGAATATGTGGAGAAAATCGAAAATGAATCGATTTTATGGTTATGAAAATTTAATTGAGAAATTTTAAAATTTTGTTACCAAAAATTATTGTAATTTAAGCCGTAAAATTTATTGATAATTGAAAATAACATAAATTCCCTAGTTGGTATAACGTAATTATACGAGGATGTATTTTATACTCATATATTTTTATAGAGTTAGTGAAACGGAGTTATAACGAAGGAGTTATTAATGTATAAAGTTAAGGACATTTTGGTAATTTTTTCGCAATTTAGAAGGCTCCAGAAAATTTGGAGCAATGAGATGTGCCACGTGTGTGGCTGGGATGAAAGGAATGGAAGAAAAATGGGGTAGATGAACAACTGTGATGGAAAAGAAAGGAAAGAAATGGGAGGCAGACGGACCAATTAGGAGAGGAAGAAGGGAGGAGAAAGGAGAGAAAAGGGGAGTAGGAGAACACGGACCCCCTTCGACCTGTAACTCGACCCGGCTTCCATAACCAATTCTGATGCTTTTTTGTCGGTTTTTCCGACGAACCACATCACCTAACCAACGGGAAAACATTCCCCATCGTTCCCTCTTCCTATTACACCCCAAATTGAAAGAAATTTGGTTTTGGATTCGGGGAAAACCGCATCGGTAGGTGTGGGGTTCTTGTCGTCGGTCCTCCCATTTTTGAAACAATTTCCTCAATCACCACCACCTATAGCATTCTCTTGAGGCCTGGAATAAAGCCCAAAAAATTGTAGGGCCGGCGGAGCACTAGAGGTGACGGATTGAAGCCACTAATTTGGATATTTTGATTTCATATATGACGTTCGATTGACAAAATCTGATCGTATCACTATAGTTTTGATAAAGACCACCACTTCGACATTATATGAATCGACAATCCGACCGTTGGATCGTCACCAAACTCTAATCCGTAATAGTATGTAATATTTAAGGACAATAAGAACTTACGGATCAGGAATCCAATGTACAGATCTACCCGAATTGTATTTCTAAGTTTGTAAAATAAAATGTTGATCGCCACTTGGGTTTGCGATTGGCGGAGATCCAATCGTTGGATCGTAATGAAATTCTAGTATGTTGTTCTAGAAGCATAATATGGATGTTGAGAAGTTACGGATCATAAATCTGATAGGCAGATTATCTTGATCGACAATTGACTTTTTAGAGTGTTGTTGGGATTTCATGGGGCTTAATGAGCTCATCATGATGACGTGTGTCCTTATTTATGTATTTGTGGCACCATATTGAGTTATACTTGTTTATTAAATGCGTTTTCTATTGAATTGCTATTTTTTATTGTTAGCCATCGATCTATGTTTACTAATTGTGATTTAGAAAATGGATAAATGAATGAAGGGTGCGGAAGGCTTGATCCTGCATCAAGGGTACGTAGGCAGTCTAACAGGGGTTAGATGCAGCCTTAAATATTTGAGATTAATCTTTTGTTGGAAATTTGATTGAAGAAATGAAATTTTGGTGAATTATTAGAAAATTAAATCTTATGTTTTTGGTAAGTAAATTTTGTTTATAGATTTAGTGAGTGATTAAGAAATTTAAATAAAGAATTGTGATAAATGGTAGAAAATTTAATAAGAGTTTAACTTTTGGCCTATCACCGAAATTATTTTTCGAAATAAAAAAATTTCGGGTTAGGGCGTTATAATAGGGGATATGTACTTAAGATTATAATTGAACTACAAATATGAAAATAGTAAGAAAATAGTAAAAAAATTTAATAATATTAAGATAATATAATTTGGTTTATAATATTTATGAACAAAATAAAAAAATGATAAGGGCTAGAAATGAAAATACTAACCAATAATTCATGCCGCACCAGTTTCTTCGTTTCCTCGGGAATTTTTGCCCAAGACTCTCACTAGATAGGATAATGCCACCGAATAACAAAACCACAGCTGGTAGTGATGTGATAGGAGCATATTTATGCGACTTAGTTAGCTTGTTTTCGTGCATTGACTTAGTTTAATTATGTTAATTATAGAGTTTTAAGCCATTTTCGTGCAATTTCAGGTCCTAATGACAAAGTATGCAAAAAGAGCCAATTTGGAGTGTTTTGGAGCTATTTTGGGCCAAGGATGGATAGCTTAGAATTCAAGCAAGAAGGATGGACGAATTTGAGGATTTAAAGGCTAGGAATCAGCTAGGAAGAAGGAAGAAACAAGTTCAAGTTCCAGAAGATAAGAGAAGAGCAAGAAATAAGGAGCATTATCTAGAAGCATTATCCATAACTTTATCTTATCTTGCCTTATCCTTACCTTATCTTTTCCACCTTATTTTCAGCCAAAAAGGGGGGCGGGGGTTCTAAATAGATTTTATCACCTAAATTTGGGGGTTCTAGAAGCCTAAAAACATGCAACAAAGCCCTTAAACCTCTCCTACAAATCTGCCGCACCTTTTCCTACAAATATGGCGCCTAGAAGCCTACTAGATGGTCTGAAATCCCTCTCCTATGTTCTAGCCGTGTGTTCCCCCTTCTAGATGCCTAAAACCTGCTGGAAAACACATCCTTTTCCCCTTTGGATTGTGTTTGAGAGTTCCCTTTTCCTTTGTGGTTTTGGAGTCCCAATTCTGTACTTATTCTAAATCCAAAACCTTTACACATTCTAACTCCTATTCTAGCCATGTTGAGGCTTATTCATTTAGCCCCTATATATGTGCCGCACCCTCCTCATTCATTCACCACCCCTCTCATTCACCACCCCTCTCATAACTCACTCTACATTCAGATATTCATCCACACTCATTCACAAAGCCTCAAGTGCTGCAATTGCAAGGAGGAAGGACTTAGTACCGTGGCTGCATCCATACTTCTAGGTGTTTTCTATCCTTATACTTCAATGTTTAAATCAAGCTATTTTTGTGTAATTGCAAACATGAGAGGCTAAACTCGTTTTAGCTAGGGGCGATTTCAAAGCCATGATTATATATGTGACATGAATTGATTATTCAGTTATTATTTCATAAGTTATGAATGTAATTTGCTTAATTGTTTGATTCAAAACTTATTCTTGTATGTGGGTTAAGGTGGCCAACTTAGTTTGCATGCATGAATTTGATGCTAGAATATAAGGGAATTGCATATAATGAACTTGTATTCATAAGTAGTAAAGGTTGCTAGTCACAATCGTGTTAAGTTAAATTCTGGGCAAACGTATATGCTGTCATGTTTTCCTCGTCAATGCTTATGGTTTTCAACGAACTTAATGACCTTTGAGTGTGCTGTCATCAATAAGGATAATTTGGTTGGATGCATATTCTATCTAATTCAATGAACTTAGGAAAATTTGAAGATTAATTAGTGCAATTCACGGTTAATCTGGGGCATTGTCATTCATGATTTAGAAAGATAATAACTGGAAATTGATTTGTGTTGCATATGTGTCATGTGTGGAGAAGGACCCTCTAGCTAGCCATTCACCCATTAATTCACCCTAAATTCGTATTCAATCTGTTTTACTTTTAGAATCTGTTTGTTTTAATTTAATTTCGTCCAAACCAATCCCCTTTTCATTTAATCTTGTTAGTTGAGTCCAAATCTGTTTTCTTTTAGTCTTTTGAGTCAATTTTACCTTATTTTCGTCAAAATCACTTCTTACGTCTAGAATTGAGTCTTTTTTATTGTTTGTTGCTGTTTTAAGTGTTTTGAGTTAGTTTTGAGTCTATAGAGTCTAAATTAGTGTTTTTGAGTCTTGTTTGTGTTGATTAGCATCCCTAGTTAATCCCTGGCCTAGAACGAGGGCTACTTATATCATATACTACAATTGTCAAAAATAGGGTTTAATTTGTGTGTCAAGTAATTTTCACATCATGATGCTGATATGCTGCTGTGAGGTAGCCATTCCATGATGTCACGAGTTATATGCAATCTTGATCAATTCGTTGGACACACGTACGTTGTGTTGGCTTCAACATTCGATTAGGCCCATGATGTTTTTTTAGCTGCCCAAAAAAACTTAAATGGTTAAAAACCCTAATCTTAAATTTCTACTAAAAATTCGGAAGAACCTCTCTTAATAGGATGTCATTTCCCAAAACCTGAAAAAAGTAAAATAACAGTAATTCACATCCGCAACACATTTTACAATCCAACAAAGCTTCACAATCATAATAGTTTTAAAACGAAAAAATACGACGTAGTAAGAATTAGAAAAGACTACTTGGTTGGGAGCCCCCACCCTCGACTGTGGATGCCGAGAAAGTGTGATCAGAAGGCTCTAGATGGCGGTGGCGCCGGTTAGGTCACCGTGCGCTAAGCGGCTGAACCGACACTGATGACATCGATGATGCAGGTAAGGACCATTTGCTCGATGTGATTGGTCCATCACGCAATTTCTGACGCCAAACCAAGATTTTACCGCCTTTTTTTCCAAACATTACCTTCGTCGCTCTAAACAGTTTTGTGCAACGGAAAGCTTCGTTGTGCAATATTCCGTTGCGCAAAGCGTCATTGCATGACGTTTCTTTGTCAACGTTGCGCGATACGTTTTTGCACAACGTAATGTGCTATGTTGCACAACTATGTTTTTGTACTAGTGAAGCCACCCCTTTTGAAACATTGTGACTGTTGCCTAAAGTTCCAATGAACAAATGCAACTCATGAATTTGAATTCAACTATAACACTTGACTCTTATTTTTCATTCACACAAAAATTAGATAATGTTATAATATACCAACATCCTAGTCCTCTAATATTTTCTTGTATGAGAAAAAAAAAATGAATTTCTCCACTAAACAAGATGGGTAATGATTTCAACACACCCCTTTTTACCTTGGGCACACTCTTTGTCAATCTAGACCTTAATTTTACTTTATTTGATCAATCTAATGGCTATAGAAGCTTGGGTTATTAGGAATCTCCCATCCTCCCCAAAACTACTAAGCCCCGCCCAATAAGCTTGGCTAGGGGGGCCGAACCAAGCACACGGGCTATCATAGCCCCAACCTTGTGGCTAAGGTGATTTGATGTTAGCCATGTGAAGTTTTTTGTTTTCAGGCAAGTGCAAAGACCAATGAGTGAGCCGACACAAATACAAAGTTGGGGCCCGTGCTACAGGCGTACTCAACTGGTCTGGGGGGGGGGGGGGGAGGGCGACGTGGTTATGTCTTGGCCGTTGGATTTTCAATGGCTATATTTTTGGACCGTAGAATTTTCAACGATTAAAAAATTTTGAATTTGAAAATAACGGTTAGTACACGTGGTAAAAGATCAATGGTCCAGATTTTGCAGGCTTAAAAATTTAAAGAAAAAGGAAAAATTAGAAAGAAAAAAAAAATCCTATTACTACCGTTGGGATTATGTATTAAAACCTTGGCTTTTGATTTAATCACACAATGTAATCGAACGGTCCATATTAATTAGGTCGATGAAAATTAAAAAAATTATTAAAAAATACAGAAAAAGAATTTTAATTTTTTTTCTATAAATACCTAACCATGCTCTTCCATCTTACACCACACTTCAAAATTTTCAAATAGTTTCAGTTAATCTTTATCTCAAAGTTCTCATATACTTTTGTTTGCAAAAAATGGCTAATGATGTAGGTTCAAATTGATCGATCATTGGAGATGTTATGTTATGTGAATACTGGGTTTGAATTTCTCATGACTTGATAACGGGTAATGAGCAGAAGTCGCAAGAACCTTGGAAGACTGTTTGTACCTTGTTTTCCGAGAAGCTTGACACCAGAAGAATGGATCAAGCTCTTGAAAGTCAGAGGAAAATACTTAACCAATTGTTTACTAGGTGGAGAAACGCCATCGCTAAAACTAGTTGTAATCTTCGAAGTGGCAAAAATTTATGGGATGAGGTGACAATATTTTATGATTTATTTTTATTATGCCCAATTGACATTAGTGAGTTTGAATACAACCTTTTTCTCCTGTTTTTTATAGGCACTTCACAAGCTTGGTACAATGCTGCCAACAAGAACAAATCATTCAACTGTTTTGAATGTTGGAATGTTGTCAAAGATTGTCCCAATATAAAATTGTGCCAATTGGTCCAGAAGTTGCCATGAATGACACTCTTCTACACTCTACGCCAGAAGAAGTCTCGCTTGTTCAGGAAGACGACACATTTCAAGTGCTGGAACCCATTCGTCATAATGTGCCTGAACCCACTTTCCATTCTATCAGGCCTCAAGGTAAGAAGACTGCAAAGAAAAAAAGGAGTTCTTCCAAGAGTGATTATATAAAGCATATGGAAGAAATTACTCACCAAGGGGAATTGAGTTTGGCGTGGGACGTGGCTAGAATTGAGATTGACAAGGCTAGATGAGGCTAGAGTTGCGGCTAATAAAAGATGTGCGGCTACTGAGAGACAAAGAGAGCTACTTAGGCAAGAAGGGAGATACTTAGAAAGGAAATGAGGGCTGAGATAGATACTATGAACAAGCCTCTTCAAGGAATGTCTTCGAATTCTAAATATTTCTGGAGATAGGAAAGAGCGGACGTGATACGACGGAGGCGTGCAAGGGAAGAGGAACCGAGTGGAGATGGTCCTAGCACCACAAATTCTACCTACACATATCCTGGCATCACAAATTGGTTAGGTGATTTGTAAGGAATTTGTTGTAAAATTGGAGCCCATAATTTTCCTTTCACTTTGGATTGTAATTTCGTATTTAAATATAAAACATGATTTTAATCCATAAATAAGATGAAGTTTAGAAAAATGTGTTATACAAGTTTAAAAGTTGATTTTAATCCGTAGACTCTATTTAATACCATTATATGTATTCAATGTCTCTCTTTTTTATTTATAACGTTATGGTGTTCATGAATTAAATTTTATGAAAAATATTATAAATTTTAATTCTCATTATTGTAAGTATCTTATATAAGAAAATATTTTCGTAGAGATTTCTCGGTACACTTATGTTTTTGCATATTTTCTTGTATACTACTAATTCCTTACAATATATTTAGGTACGAACATTTTGGTACACTAGGTTAGTATAATATGTTTAGGTATGGACATTTCGGTACACTAGTTTAGTATAATATTTTTAGGTATCGATATTTCAGTAAACTAGTGTAGTATCTTTTGAGCCTTATTTAATGAAGATTTTTCATAGAAGGACCAAAATGATTGATGGTAGACAAACTCAGGGACTACTTCCATTGATTTCAAATCGCAAGGACCAAAATGAGGAGTCATGCAAATCTCAGGGACCATTTTGGCTAAAAAGCCAAACAAAAATATAATATGAATTTGAATTAAGTAAGGGAACTGTTATTAGCACTCCAAAAATCTCATTATGCACTCCTCACAAGTGTATTTTTCTTTCTAATTATAGAAAGTTTGGAGTGCAAAATGAGATTTTTGGAGTGCCAATAACAATTCTATTAAGTAAAATCAATATGTAATCTAACACCATGTTTTATTAAATTTTAATTTTCTTCAAAGATTAAAGTTCACAAACCCTATATTTAAATCAAGAGAATCATTATATAAACTAAAGAGCATCTTTATTCCAAACAACATAAAAATCTACTCGAAAATCTATCCACAAAATTTGTACTTTTGCATAATTACATGTGACATGATGAGATTGGTTAAAAATCATATCGAAATTAAAAATAAAATTATCTTTTATTTTTTTTATAAAAATAATAAAAATATGTTAATATCAATAGCCTAAGCAATTGAGTTTAGGGTGGAGTCAATAATTTAGAGAAACATTTGTGCAAGCACGTTATTGCCCGTTTGGTGGACTGGATGAGATTGGGCCGTAGGGATAGAATTAGATGGGCATGGACTTGTAAGACATGACTTGTAGCCCATGTATAAGGATAAGTTAGATAACCCACTCCATTGTGGACTCACAACCCATCATGTCTATTCATGTCCGCCTCATTTTCTCCAATCAAAGATCGTGCCCCTTCTCTCTGAAAAAACCCTAAATTTTTGAAAGCCTTATAACCGTCGGCCCTTGCTCCGGCTTGAGGTTTGCGGTAGCCTAGTGCCCACCCTCTCACCCTTTTCCCTTTTCTCCTTTCTTCATCCCTATCCCATATCTCCCTGTTTTTTGGTTCTTACATTTTCCTCCAACTCCCCCCAGTTTTTCTTTTCTCCAAACCACCATGGTTAGTGATTTGGATTTTCTTTTTGTGCACTTAGATTTTGGTCGTTTTTGCTTTGAGCATTTTGTGTCTTAGGTTGCCCTGAGCTTGGTCTCAGTTTTTCCTAAGTTTATCTTAGATCTGGTTTTTATACCTTGCTCATCTCCAAACATCGCTCCTCATCGTGGATCTTCAACCATCTACCCTTACTACTCGTTTTGTCTGGTGTCTCCTCATGGATCTCCTTTGAAGGTGTACTTTGGTGGTTTGTAGCATTTAAAGTGTATCTTGCAGTATTTGGTAGGATTATGGGAGTGATCTCAGCGCTGATAGCTTGCCTACCCCCATTTTCATCCTTTTAGTTTTTTGGTTTTTCTTCCAGGTGGTGGTGATGGATCTGCGGTGGTGGTGATGCCGTTTTGGTGGAGGTGTCTGCTTTACATATTCATGTCTACGCTTTTCCATTTGTTTGCTGCTATGGGCTGCTCACTTGGGGCCTATTTCATTGTAATTTTGTGTTATGGAGTTGGACTTTTGCTTGGCCATTTTTGTCACTCTTTTGAAGTTGTCTTTACCTTGTAATAGCTCTTTCTATGAAATTTATTTTGATTGACAACAAAAATAAAATTGTCCATTGTTGTCCATCTCATATTTTAACACAAACAGTAAACTAGATTCCAGTCCATTTTAACTAATCACAACTTATCCCATCAAACCCACCAAACAGGACCTTAGCGTGGAAAAATTCTAACCGATAATGCATTGCTGGCCTCACATTCATCAATTATTAAGAGAGATAAGCTTGGCTCCTCAAGATTGAGGAGTTCTTCCTAAATTCACTTAGCTTTTGATTCACAGAACATTACAGAGTAATTTGTAATATGAATGGTTTTAATTATACAGATGAAGTTCTCAGAATCGGTTACGTAGTGAATTGAAGATTAACTCCTCATTCATTGAGGAACCAAGTTGTTTTGGTTAATGTTTGAACTTTGGACTTAATGGGAGGAAAGCCCAAAAAGAACTAACGTGAGGAGACTTGCTCGAGGCCCAGCACCAAGCCCAGACACCCATCTTAAGACAATATGATGGGTTTTCATTAATGCAAAAGGCTATGTGCTTACAAGAGAAGTGACAACTGATGGAAATTAACCTACTCTCAGCCCAAAAGCACTTTCTAATGGCAGAACATGTAAAAAAATGATGATGACTCACTAAAGTGCTTTCGAACAAAACCTGCAACAGCCAAGGAAAAATGCCTATAAAAGGGAGGACAGGGCCCAGAGACATGGACACTCAACCAATCAGACAAACAAGCACACAAACTCTGCTCTCAACCCAGTTCGTACCTCTAGACCCCTTTTTTAGCAATAGTTCCCTTAGAAAGACATCTTTTGTCCAAAGTGTAAAAGCTCTGCTACCTTCCTAGAGGCCGTAGTATCGATGCCCTCGTGTAAACTCGTTTATCATCCACCCTTTTTTTAGCACACAACCCTCTGTAACCACAAAGAGAAGAGATTGTAAGACGTTCAACCTTGCCCGGCAAGGTGAAATCTTGTCTGACTCTCTTTGTCTTGTCTTTCAATTAATAGATCTGGTATTATGATGTATTCTCATTGGATAGTAGGAGGCAGTGCGGGCCATAAGTAAAGAAGTATGGAATGCCTCAGCTAGTGGGAGAATGTAGTGGGAATGGAGAACCCACAACTACAGACCGACCTCTTCTTTATAGGCTAGCCTGAGTCAAAGAAGGAAGCCTTATCAAGCAATGGTAGTAGCCTGAAGTGGGGAACTTCTTACCCCCCACATAACAACACGGCCAATCAGCAACTTAGAGATGAGTTGGCTGAGTTAAGAAGGATGGTGGTGAGAAATGCTCAGCCACAAGCTCGCCCACTATTTAGGGTCACCTATCAGAAGCCCTACCAGGAGTTCATTGATGAGTAGAATCCCTTTCCTCTTAACTTCAAAATGCCCGCATTCCCCACATTCAGTGGAGAAGATAACAATGTGTCATCCAGGGATCACATCTTTAAGTTCTCAAACCATTGCGTGGCATATGAAGACAACCCCAACTACAAGTTGAGACTAGTTGGGAACTCCTTGATGCGTTTAGCATCTTAGTGGTACTTTCTGTAGTCCCCTAATTCTATCGCCAACTGGGGGCAGATGGAGATGGCCTTCCACGAGAAGTTTTACAAGATGAAGCCAGAGATGACCATCAACGATCTGGTTGAGGTAAAGCAATATGAGCATGAGTCTACCAAGGACTTCATGATGAGTTTTAGGAAGACAAGAACAAGATGCCAGTTTCCTATCAACTATGTCCAGCTTATAACTATTGCTCAGAAGACCTTGAAGCTACCCTTGAGGAAGAAATTCTATGATGTGCGGTTAAATAAGTTGCAAGAACTGGTGATTGCTGCCACCAAGTATGACAAATTGTTAATCAAGGAATAACAAGCAAAACATTCCTCTAAAGTACCCTCATTCTACAAAACAAGGCTGCCATTCATCAAATGGAGTTCGAAGAGATGGAGCTAGAAGAAAATGATGATTGTGGAAGAGATGGAATTGATGTGTGTGCAGCGTAGATGACCACTCCCTACAAGCCTTTGATAGTGAAAAGATTGGTCCAGCCGGTTGAAGACCAGAAGGTGGTCGTGAATGATAATGGGTTTGTCCCCATGAAGCCCCCAAAATGCCAGTGTTATTCCTTTGACTTAACCAAAGCCGCAGAAATCTATGAGGAGTTGGTTCGGGCGAGAGTAATAATGCCTGACAGCACTAAAACGTTGCCTAAGCACGAGGAGCTAAAAGAGAAGAAATACTGCAGGCTGCACTACACTTTCAACCATTCCATAACCAACTGTGTCCAGTTCAGAGATTGGATACAAGACCTTATAGTAAATGGGAAATTGTTGTTGGAGAAACCGTAAGCCAACATGATGATTGGCACATATCTCTTCCCGGAAGCCCCAATAAACATGATCAACTTAACATGGGTTGAGAACGGGAAAAGGAAGACCATTTGGGAAGTAAGGGCAAAAAGAAGGCAAACTGATAGGCCAACTGAAAAAGCTATCAAGTTGCCCGAAAAACCCAAGGCGACCATAGTCAAAGGAATGGTGTTATGCAGCAAATGTCAGTGTGAGTGTGAGTTGGAAGTCTTAGCGTCGGGAGCCATTATCGATCAAGAGCTGATGAGAAGAAGAGAAGAGCAAGAAAATCGTAGGAGTATCATATGGGCAAAAGAGAAAGAGACCTCAAGGAATGTTTTCCAAAGGTTGGGAGGGGACTCTCGACCAAAGGGCTTGTCAGAAGTGTTCATAAATTATGAAGCTTCTGAAGAAGTAGAGGATAGAGAGGCCAGAATGCCAAGATGGATAGATGTGAGGCCACCCAAGCCTAGCCATGTCGGTGGAGACGTTATAATGAAGGGGATGACAGTGAATCCAGTCACCAAGAAGAATCCTGCCCGACTTGGGGCGGAGATGGTATGTGGTTGGAAAGGACGGGAGACCCGTCAAAGAAATGGGAGCCTCCATGATCAAGAGAGTCCAGAGGCAACATAAAGCCCACATGAACTCCTTGAAAGTCCCCACTGGTTCAGAGACCTCAAAGAATGTAAAGTTCGAGAGTGTACCTCATGGAGGGAGAAATCAACTTCATTGGAGGAGTAAAACAGAGGTGAAGAAAGCTAACAACGAAACTAAAGGGGAATGAGACCATGTGCTGCAGAACCCCCATCCTGGGAAATACTGAATTCTGAGAAAGACTCAAGAGGATATGGTGATGATATTAACCCCAGGGTAGAGCCTGGAGGTAATCTGTTTTGGAACTATCTCGCCCGAAAAACGGATACCCTCACCATTGCTGGTTGATACCCTATGTGAAGACATGGACCAAGTGTAGAATTGTGGCATAACTCAGGATGAAGGTTTGCCCAAACTAGTGCTACCAAAAGAAGCACATGACTGGTTGGATGAGTTCACATATCCGATCCAAGGAGAAAGACTTACCTGGACCCAGCAACTTCCACGTAAACATGACATATGTTATATCAGCCATGTTTTGTCCCAAGCACGATCAACTTGCCACAATAGAAGGTGACAACTTGGCAACAGAACCCCTGATGACACATATTAATGTTGAAGAAATAGGGAAAAGAGAATCAAGCAAGACGGATGTGCCACCAAACTGGTCAGGAAGGAGCTCGGGAGGGTATATACAGATAAGATGATATTCAGTCGCCCGAATTTAGCCCTGGCCAACCATCTTAAACCCATATATGTAACTGCTCATCTGGAGGGGTACCCTTCAAAAGGGTTTTGATTGATGGTGCAGCTGCGGTCAATGTCCTGCCATACAAGTAGATGAAGAGAGTATTCAGAAGTGAGGAAGATCTTATCCCTAAAGATCTTACAGTTTCCATTTTCTCATGAACCATGACTAGGACTCATGTGATACTGTCATTAGAAGTTGACTTGGGTTCTAAGCAAATCATGCTAGCCTTTTTTGTAGTAGACAGTATTTCCACTTACGGAGCTTTACTAGGCAGAGATTGGATTCACCAGAGTTTCTCTGTGCCATCTACCTTACATCAACAAGTGGTTGTCTACCACGAAGAAGGGGAAGCAAGACCTGGATTTTGGGAGATAGTGGAAGCCAAATCACGGCCATTCTTCCATACAGCTATCGTTACAGAAGCCAACTTCTACAATCCTAGTGTTGGGATTCTTCAATGTTCAGGAGATAATAAGAACTGCTGCCCGACTAAGGTGACTGCCCAAAAGCTTATAGAGCAAGGGTTATCTCTTACAAGGGAAGAATGGGATCAGCCCCATATTTTCCCAACTCCCCAACACCAGTAATGTTAGAATAAAAAAGGACGGACCAAGTAGTTGCAGTCATGTCCTTAATAAAAAAACTGTTGGTGTATGGGAGAGAGAGAACTCAACCAAGGAAGAATAGGGTTGGAGCAAAGAGGCTTCTAGTAGCCAGATGAGTAAAGAAGAATTTTTTGGGAAGGAGTTAGAAGCAGCCATCCAAATGGATGAGTGTATATATGATCTGGATGGGCTAGAGGATTTGTCCGAGAGTCTTGAGCTGGTCAAATTTTTGTGTGCAGAACCTGACAAACCAGCCCCAGAAGTACAAGATCCCTTGGAGACCATTGAGTTGGGAAATGAAGAGGATCCGAGACCTATACAGATCAGTGGTTTGTTGGAAACTGAGGATCGGGCAAGGATTGTTAGCCTTCTGCATAAATTTAAAGACTGTTTTACTTGGCATTACACCAAAATGCCAGGTTTAGATCCAACCTTAGTAGAGCACAGGATGCCTATTAAGGAGGCGTTTAAACCTGTCAAGCAAGCACCACGGAGGATGTCAAAAGAGATAGAAGAAAAGGTCAAAGAAGAGATAGAAAGGTTGGTGAAGGCTGGATTTATTAGGCCTGCCAAATATGTCGAGTGGTTAGCCAACATTGTACCTGTATTAAAAGCTATAACTAAAACGGTCTGATATTGTGTTGACTCTATAAACATTAATGGAGCCACTCCTAAAGATGAATATCCCATGCCTATGACTGACTTATCCATAGATGCAGTTGCCAAACACAAAGTCTTATATTTCATGGATGGTAACACTAGTTATAATCAGATAAAAATGGCCAAGGAAGATATACAAAAAAACAGCTTTTACGTGCCCAGGACATATTGGAGCATATGAATATTTAGTAATGCCATTTGGGCTCAAAAATGCTGGTGCAACCTATCAAAGAGCGATGAATGCCATTTTTCATGACTTGATTGGTCATAGCATGGAAGTATACATTGATGACAAAAAGGTGAAATCTAAAACTGAAGAACAGCACTTGATAGATCTCAAACAAGCCTTAAAAAGAATGAGGAATAATAAGCTGAAAATGAACCCTAAGAAATATGCTTTTGGGGTAAGGTCGAGCAACTTTTTGGGATTCCTTGTTCATTAAAGAGGGGTGGAGGTCGACAAAAACAAAGCTCAGGCAATAATGAAAACACCTCCTCCCACCAACAAGGTACAACTGCAAAGGCTGCTGGGAAAAATCAACTTCTTGAAGAGATTCATTGCCAACTTAGTGGGCAAGATTCAACCACTAACTCCTTTGCCTAAGTTGAAAAACAAAGAAGAATTTGAGTGGGGTTCGCCACACCAAGAAGCCTTTGACAGAATAAAGACTTACTTGGCCTCTCCACCTGTGCTCATGCCACCTCAGAGAGGGAAGCCTTTAAAGCTTTATATTTTTTCCTTTGAAAAGTCAATGGGAAGCTTGCAGGATCAAAACAATGAAGGTGGAAAAGAACAAGCAATCTACTACCTCAGTAGAATCCTTACAGAGGTAGAGACAAGATATACACAGTTGAAAGGTTGTGCCTGGCTTTATACTTCACTGCAAGCAAGCTAAGGCACTACATGTTACCTTGCCATATCCATATTATTGCCAAGACAGATGTGATCAAATACATGCTGTCAAAACCAATGCTAACTAGGATAATCAGGAAGTGGATTCTAGCACTATCAAAGTTCAGCTTTCAATATGTACCTCAAATAGCGATCAAGGGACAAGCAATTGCAGATTTCTTGGCTGAGAACCAAGAGCCTCGAGAAGAGATTATCAACATCCCAGGAACTCTGGAAATGGCCAGTATTTGGATCTCGCCAAACAAAGCCTTCTCGGGTAAAGAAGGGTGGATCCAGCAAGAGATAAAGAGAATAGCTAGCCTTTGGATCACTCATTAGAAACTGTATTTTGATGGTTCTTACACTCGAAATGTTGCTAGAGCCAGGATTGTCATCATTGATCCTAAGGGTACTCACCATTGTTATTCTTTCCTCCTGGATTATCAAGAGACAACCAACAATCGGGCAGAATATAAGGCATTGATAATTGGCCTAGAGATCTTGATAAAATTGGGGGCAACTGAAGTTGAAGTATTTGCGATTCAAAATTGGTAATCAATAAGTTGAATGGAGAATACAAGTGTAGACACATCACCATGGCCGGTTATTACTTAGCGGCCACTCAGTTGTTAAGTTATTGGGGCACTGAAATTTCAGTCAGCTACTGTTGGAAGTATGCCCACAAAGCCACTCACTTGATGTAATAGCTTTTGGAATACTTATTGTGTTAAACTATTGTATTGTTTAATGAAGGGCAAAGCTTATTGTTAATCATTATTTATTGGATTATATGTTTAAGCAATAAGGGAATCCAAGGAATGTATTTAGTCTAAGAGAGAAGTGATCTAAGTAAGTTAGATTAACGAGACCTTTCTCTTATGTTCATTCCTAAAACGTTCCTAGCCATAGGATTGCCAATTGGGCATTGACAATCCGCTAAGGTTAGTATGTGTTATGTTAACTCAAGCGTGAGTATGACTAGTCTCAAGTCATTTAGTGTTGGACACTGAGACAAACACATAGGTGCTCGAAAGGTAATCAAGTACACTGAACAACGATCAAAAGAGAGTTCGAACATACATGTCATGTAAGAACTCGTAAGTTGCAATATGCAAAGTAGTCCTTTGACCTGAGGCATCATAGATGTCTAATGGTTAGGTCCTTGATCTTTGATCATGTCAAAGGCATTCCATCGAGAGTGTCCACGGCATTGTTGGGGTCAAGCTATCTAGTCATGTAGGCATATGAATGCACAACAAGGGATCTCTAACCTTCCATGGTGGAAGGAGAATGCTCTGAGATATGATTCAGGAGTCTTTGGCCAAAGCATACGAATATGACTTAGGAAATATGTTTCAAGTCATATTCAAATGAATCATATAGAGAAGTATCACATTGGATAGTAGATATGAAATAAACTATCACTTAAACAATGTGATCAAGAGTATTGTATTAGAGAAGGACCGTATTGCATTGTAATTGTAACTGGATAGGTTCTCCAACCACTTCTACTTAGCTTGGGTAGCCATGACATACTGCTAGGTGTCACTCATGGTTTGTGGAAGCCCTGAGGATTAGCTAACACTAATCTTCATCAAAGGGAGAATTGAAATGTAGTTTCAATTCGCAATCGATCGTTAAGAGTAATAATCGCCCACTGCCTCGCTAACCTAATGGATCGTACACCGAGTAAGGATGAAAGTGAAGAAATATAAATGAGATGGATAAGCAATTAAATAGTTTAATTGAGGATGGTCAAGATTAATTAATTAGTTAATTAATCTTACGAAAGGTTCGTATTGGGCTTTTAAGTTGGTTTTGGGTTTCGGGGCCCAAAAGGGTTTTTGGTCCACAAGGCCCATTGAGTTTAGGTTGTGTGACAACTAAAACTAAATGGAAATTAACCCAAAAACAAAGTCAAAACTGGCCTAGGGTGAGTGGTACCCAACTTGGGTTAATTGCAAGTGTGCCACTCACATGTGAGGTGGTATAAAGGCAACTTTATAGCCATAACCTCATTAGGGTTTTCTAGAGAGAAAGAAGAGAAACATTTTCTCTCCTTTTTCACAAAAGAGGCCGGCCACTTAGAGAGGGTTTCACTAGCATCAAAATCTCTCTAAGTCATCCATCTTCTCTTCACACTACATCCTTGGTGTGGAGACTTAGAGACACTAAATCTTTAGTGTTCTTGGAGATCCTTTCCTTACATCTTCAAGGAGCAAGAGGAGCATTCAAAAGGAAGAAAATCACAAGGAAGATTCAAGGAGCTAGGAGGTGACTTGAAGGCCCTCCACTTGGGTGAATCCCTTGTGTAAACAAGGATGAGCTTCAAGGGTAATGAATCTCAAAAACCTTCCTTCTCTTTAATGTTGTTAGAGAGTCTCTTGGTTCACCATTCACTAGGCTTTGAAAGTCATGGGTTTTAGAATTGTTTTTGAATGCATGCCTACTTTAAAGTGTTATTAGTTTGCATATGTGTTCAAATGTTCTCACATGTTCTTAGCTAGGACAAAATTTTTCCTTCAAGTGGTATCAAGAGCCTAGGTCTAGAGTATGGTGAATCCTTTTGGGTTTTGTGTTTTTCATGGTTTGTGATTTAAATGTTGTAAATGTTACAAGCTTTGTTCTTGCTTTTTGAATATAAATTTTGCTTGAAAATTTAGCATCTCAAATGTTGTAGATGTAGTTCTTTTAAGCATGAATATTGGAACTAAAATTTGGTGCCATGTATGTGGGGATATTCGGTCAAATCCAAAGGGTGGATTTTTGGGTTCATGTTTGTCTTGTTAAAAGTGTTTTAAAGTGACTTTTGGAACACTAAGTACCCTAGGATGTTAACCCTCTTTTGAGTAGTGAAAATTTGAGTTTTATTGAGTGAAAACATTCATGGAGCTCTTATGAGTTTTCATGTGTGTTCTTCAATGTTCTTGATGCTCTTACCAAGAACAAAAAGGTTTGGTGTTTTGATTCAAAGTGTTTGATGTTTTTCATAAAGTTTTGGTTTGTTTGTGATTGTTGATGGATGATTGGTGATGGATGATATATGTCTTTATTGTTTGTCATACCTATTCTTACAACCCATACCAATCAACCTTTTCAACCATACCAATCAAGTTTTCAACCCATACCTTTTTTGACTTTTTCAACACACTTTAAAATTTTGAATTTTCACCAAAACCATTCCCCCCTTTTTCACTACCAAAACCGGCCACCCCTTAGTGGGGGTACTTTTGGGACTTTTTTGAGCAATTACATAAAGTCTTGATACTTTTGTGTATTTGCACTTTGACCCAAAAGTTTACGTTTTTACGTAAAGGTCCAAAATCACTAAAGGACATTGTTTTGCTCCTTTAATGAAGTTTTTGTTATTGTTGAAATTTTTGGGTTCTAGTTGTAATTACATGAAGTTGTGGACTCTTGTGTGTTTACAAAGTGACCCCAAAAGTTTATGTTTTAGCATTGTGGCCCAATATGTTGTGGTCATTGTTTTTCGGCCCAAATTATAATGAGAACAAAATGGTTTTGTCTCTTTAATGAGAATTGGATTTTCATTTCATATTAGTTCCATTTAAATCAATTCTATGAATCCAAAAACCAATTGTTTAAGTTGCTTTCTTAGTTAATGTGATTGATTAAGAAAAGGGTGATTATGAACCAAAGGCCTCGATAATTGAGCTATGTGATTGGCCGCTTTGCATTATGAATGTTTGGGTTAAGTAGTTTAGATTTGAATGTAATTTGATTAGTTCAAATGTGTTGTAAAAGGGCATAAGTCCTTCAAATGTGTTGTAAGAGGGCATAAGCCCTCCTCTTTATTTCATGTATTCCTTTTGTTTATTTGTATGCAAATTGGAATAGTTGGGTCCAACGCCCAATAGGAAATAACGGTTTAATTAGATTAAACGCGTAACTAAAATCAACAACAACCTACCTTAGACCCAAGGTCCAACACAAGGCTCGTGTTGGATCAAATCAAACGGTTCATAATCATCCTAAAACCTAATAAGATTAAAATGAAATTGATGTAGCCCAACACTACTCCCTCAACAAAATGAATATTAAGTTGATAAGCGAGAGATGCTTTGAACATCTCTTCGTAGGCCTTCCACTATGATGGGCTCCAATCGTTTGTGACTCATACATCGGCTTCACCCTATCATGGGGAAGTTCAAAGTATGTGCTTACCTTCAGGAGGAGTCCATATGAACATACATGATGTGGTAAGGTAGGCAACGAGGATGACCAACATCATATCATTGTGAGGCTATCCTTGAAACCCTACACGAACTAGCATGGTGGGAATGACTTAACTAAGTGCAATGGTGCCAACATCATATCATTGTGAGGCATCATTCTCTAGAGGCCAAACAAGATGGGTAATTACAAGAGTTGTAAATGACTAAAGCATTATTCTCTCATCATTATTTTTGCTAACCGACATCGTATCATCGTGAGGTGGGCTTGGTAATGGTGAGTCTCCCATACCCCGCTAAGAGTTCAACATAACTCTCGGATTCCATTGAGGGATGTGGAATTTGCCAAAAATAGTGGGTGGTACTATTTGATTTAAGACCCAATCAAGTAGTTTTAAAATCAACAATCTAATACGATTTCTGTTATGTTATGTAGTTAACGACATGCCTAAAATTATACCTACCATTGTACTTGACAAAAAGGGCCTTAGGGGTCAACGTTTCCTTGCTTGGTATCATCACATCGAGAATGTCTCAAAGATGAATAACATATCGTATGTACTCAAGCAATCCCCTCCTCATGTACCTCCTACGAAACTAGCTTCAAATGAGGAGTGTCAAAATTATGCAAGACACTATGAGGATGACTTACAAGCCAAATGCTTAATCCTCACTTCACTTAGTGAGGAGCTTAAGAAGCTACATAAGCACATGGACACTTCATGTGCCATAGTTGATAGTTTGCATGAGATGCATGACATTGAGACTAGTAATGTACGATTCTCAAATGTTTGTAGTCTATTGAATGCCAAAATGGTAAAGGGGACATCTGTCCAAAAACATGGACAAAAGATGGAAAGGATCTTTCAAGATCTTAAGAGTTTAGGAACTTCCATCGATGGGAAAATGGCCCAAGACTTTTTCCTTGCATCTCTCTCGGATGATTTCACTAAGTTTATAGTAAACTATAAAGTGAATAGATTTGATCATACTTTTACCGAGATGATTGACATGTGTTGTGAGTTTGAACAAAGTTTCAAAAAGGACAGTGGGAGTGAGAATGCAATCACAAGGAAAAGGTTGCATAAGAAGAAGGCAAGAAAATCCAAAGGAACATGCTTTCATTGTGGAAAGGATGAACGTTGGAAGAAGAAATACAGGGTGCGCATTGCAGTCAACATGGCCATCACATATTGAATCCAAAAGGTTGACGCCCCATTCATTGCATATAATGTACAGAAGATAACAAGATTACTAATAAAATCTCATAACATGTAGTAAAAAGAATACAAGGGAGAAAATAAAGGTGGACAGCGTGAAACAAAACCTTCTAAAGTTAAGTTGATGGATGCCCATAGCAAGAATCATCTGACAAGATGAACATATGCATCAATTTTATTACAGAAGCTATTCATGCACTATACTTTGAAGAAGATAAGGAATACCTGAACAACATGCATGTTGACCATTCTAAGTGCAAATTTAGAAGTGATATGGTCCAAGTATGATATTGGACAGAAAAGAGCGGCAGCTTCAACCAGTTCTGCTATATCCAGCTGGGTGAGAGCAGCTAAAGACATGATTGTTCCCTAATAACTTGAATAAATTGAGTACACACCAAAAGTACCAGCAAGGGAAGGAGATGTGAAGTAGATGAAGAGATGTAAGATTTGTGAATGCCCAACAACAAAGACTTTGGAGCTTGTTGTCGAATATATGTAGCGCATCATTTTTGATAGATCAAAAAGAGCCAATTCCTGCCAACTCCAATCCTAAAAATCCTACAATAAAGCATAAGCCATGTATTGTCAGATTCCAGATAAGCAAATTATGAATTTCCGAGGCCTTTATAGCATTGTTACTCTATGTGATTGTAGCATTCTAAGTTGTCATCTGAACGATCAAATTGTCTCTTCTGTAGATTCCGCGAGAGAGCCCGAGCCCTAATACATGGATATCTATAAACTGGTTCTGTAATGGTGACTCATGATTCAAATCAAGTTATAGATCCAGAATTTGCATTTTATGGACCAATGGGTTTTGATATTGGAGCTTTTCTGGGCAACTTGATTTTGGCTTTGTATGCACAAGATGGGCATGCTGATGACCAAGATGAACGAAAAGTATGTTATCTTTAACTCATTGCTTTCAACTATTCTTTTCTTCTTGAAGAATTCTTTTCAGGTTTGTTTTAGCTCTTGTGACTTTATTTCGTATTTCTGTCTTTTGCATATAATTTGTCATTTGGTATTTCAGTGTTATTATTCTAAATTGTTGTTAAATCATTTAGTTCTGCAAAAGAATATTGTTATTGTTCCCCTGTCACCTATCAAGACCTTTTAATTATCTTAGCCATCTTATTAAATTGATCTTCAAGATTTCTCAAGTAATTTCATCACCCTTCATGTTCGTGATTTGTTTTTTCATTTTTGAGATGTAACCCGATGGAGTACAGTAACCATCCATTGGATAGTTGTAGTCTGGTAATGTTGACAACATATGCTAGATGTTTCTGAGTAAGAAGCCATCTAGTGAAATCGGCAGTGGCCTTGTGAGTGTTCAAGTTGAAGAACAGATGAAAAATTAGAGAAGGCCACCTCTTCAGACGGTACTAGTAAAGTTAAAATCTTGATTCTTTAGGGAGTTTTTTAGAAACTTCTTAAATTATGAGGAAAAGGTAAAATTTAGAAAAGAACGTAATCCCAATTCAGTTATCAAAATGTAAGATAGATTTATTTGTAAGATCGAGATATGATTAGTATGAACAACTTTAACAAACTGAGAAATCAAGATTTTGAGAGCAAGAAGAAAGAGAAATGCAGAAGAGATAGATGAATGTAAAAGTGTTGATAATTGAAGGTATTTTTGTATATGTGAAAAGTGGTTAAAAACACAAAGTCATGGCTGCCCTAAATAGGCAAGGTAGAAGACATGCCTTCTTACCTGCCATAACCCACGCCTAAAACAGGCTTTACAGCTAAGGGAGATCCCTTCAAATAAGGACACAAGTGATCCCTTAAAATAAGGACACAAGACAGTTGATGTAAACAGGTTGGTAACCAGCCAAGCTGCCTAAACCTACTAATAAACCCTAAACCCTACTGATACTCTTAAACCTACTGACAATACTCCCCTTCAAGCTGGATCAAAGGGATTGAGTGATCCAAGCTTGACCAAAATATGCTGAAAATGAGCAGAAGCAAGACTTTTGGTGAAAATATCGGCTAACTGGTCACGGCTTCGGGTGTAAAGAGTATCAATAATATTGGACTGAACCTGGGTGCGAACATAGTGACAATCAACTTTGATATGCTTTGTGCGCTCGTGAAACACCGGGTTGGATGGAATATGCAATGCAGCTTGATTATCACAAAACATAGACATAGGTTGAGGATGAGAGAAACCCAAATCACCAAGAAGACCTTTAAGCCAAATTAGTTCACTGGCAGTGGAGGCCATGGCGTGATACTCAGCCTCTGCGCTTGATCGGGCTACAACACTTTGTTTCTTACTTTTCCAAGTGACTAGGTTGCCTCCAACAAACGTGCAAAATCCGGTTGTTGATTTGCGATCAATAGAGTTGCCTGCCCAATCTGCGTCAGTGTAGCCGACGATGTTTGTATGGTTGTTGTTCTTCATCAAGATGCCCCTACCAACTGAACCTTTTAGATAACGAAGAATGCGATGTACAATCTATAAGTGAACTGTAGATGGGGAATGCATGAATTGACTGACAAGGCTCACAGCATATGAGATGTCAGGTCTTGTAATGGTAAGGTAAATGAGCTTGCCAACCATTCGCTGATAGTAGCTCAAATTGGTGAGAGGCTCTCCTTGAGTGTCTAGTTTAAGATTGGTGTCCAGTGGGGTACAAGTTGGCTTGCATGCAGACATGTTAGCTTCTTGCAGGAGATCAAGCACATATTTGTGTTGGTTGAGAAATAAGCCTTTGCTAGAACGAGCCATTTCAATCCCCATAAAATATTTAAGAAAACCAAGATCTTTGAGGGCAAATTTGTTGCGAAGATACTGCTTGAGGGATTGAATCTCAGATAGGTTGTCACCGGTCACTATAAGATCGTCGACATAGATGAGGACAACAAGTTTTCCAGTGGAACCAATCCGAATGAAAAGAGATGAATCAACATTGCTCCGTCGAAAACCAACTTTTTCCAGTACCAAACTCAGTTTAGCATACCACGCTCGAGGAGATTGCTTAAGACCATAGATAGACTTATGTAATTTGCATACCATGTCTGTATCACCTGCTTGTGAGTGGCCTGGTGAGAGTTTCAATATAAACTTCTTCTTCGAGATCACCATGCAGAAAGGCGTTCTTGACGTCCATTTGGAAAAGGGGCCATGCACAATTAATGGCAACTGATAGGAGAACTCGGACAGTGTTCATTTTTGCTACAGGAGCAAAAGTCTCCTTATAATCAACCCCATAAGTTTGTGTGAATCCACGAGCCACCAGGCGAGCTTTATGCCTCTCAATGGTGCCATCAGTCTTGAACTTAAGTTTGTATATCCACCGACTACCCACAGCCTTCTTGCCCTTAGGAAGTTTGATCACAGTCCATGTATGATTGTTATGGAGAGCTTGGAGTTCTTCTTCCATTGCTCTTCCCCATTCATCATGAGTATTTGCCTTACCAAAGGTCTGGGGCTCATGAGTATTTGTGATAGCTGTTAAGAAGGCAGTATGGTTAGACGAAAACTTCTCATAATCAAAAACACTTGTCAACGGGTACTTTGCATTATAGGTCATATAATCATGCAGTCTAGGTGGAGGATTTCTTTGTCGTGGAGGATTACGACGAACTTGACTGGCAGGTTGTGAAGGTGGTGGCATCATTGAGGGAATGATATCATTTGAACTGGAGGGTTGTTCAAGTGCTAATGATGTTTCTTGCCCATCAAGTTCCTCCCTATCCAGATGAGTGATTTGGCTTGGAAGACTCTCTAACACATCATGCTCAATAGTACCCAAGGACGGCACGGGAAAGAGGTCCATCAAGTGCTCCCCCTGACTAGAATAATTAGTTGGACGACCAAAGTAGGGCTTACTTTCATCAAACTTTACATCTCTTGAGATCACCATTTTCTTTGTTGTTGGATTGTAACATTTATACCCCTTTTGAGTGGATGAATACCCCAAAAATACACACTTTGTAGCCCTCGGATCCAACTTATCTCGATAGGGAGTCTGATCATGAACAAAACATGTGCAACCAAATACTCTTAGGTGTGATAGATTTAGAGATTTGCCTTTCAAGACTTCATGAGGAGATTTGAAATTCAAAACTCTACTTGGCAATCTATTGATGATATAGGCTGCAGTAAGCACTCCTTGGGACCAAAACTTCTTTGGCATATTCATATGAAACATAAGAGCCCTAGTTTTTTCAAGAAGGTCCCTATTTTTTCTTTTAGCAATCCCATTTTGTTGGGGTGTTCCAACACAACTTGTTTGATGTAGTATGCCTTGTGTGCTCAAATAGTGTGACATTTTATTGGACATATATTCAGTGCCATTATCTGATCTTAAGACATGAATTTTTGACGAAAATTGAGTAGTGACAAGCTTGTGAAAATCTTGAAAAACATCCATAACTTCCCCCTTAAATTTCAAAAGGTACAACCAAGTGATCCTTGTGAAATCATCCCCAAAGGTTACAAAATATTTGTATCCATCAAAGAACTCTAAAACAGGCCCCCAAATATCAGAATGCACGATTTCAAAAGGATTACTAGCTCTAGACATTGAAGAAAGAAACGATAACCTAGTAAACTTAGATAAGTGACAAACATCACATTGGGTTACATTTTTGCACAGGTTTGGAAACAATGAGTTCAAGACCTTCTCAGAGGGATGTGCTAATCGTTGGTGCCACAAAATTTGTTCTTGAGCTTGGCTTGGAGTGACTTGAAAAGCTTTGGGGACTTGGATTTCCTTGGACACATAATAGAGACCATTTAAATAAAAACCTTCACCAATCTTCTTCTTGGTGACTAAATCCTGAAACACGACATCACAGGGAGAGAAAATGGCAAGGCAGTTGAGTGAGTTTGTGAGTTGACCTACAGATAAAAGCTGGAAAGGAAAAGACGGAACATAAAGGACATTTGACTCAACATTATTGGATATCAAGTTGATTTTTCCTTTTCCTAAAACTGAAACCCCTTTCCCATTGACAACGGAAACATGAGAGGGTGAGGATATTGTTTCAAAATTATGTAGGTTTGTAACCTTATTCGTCATGTGATCAGAAGCACCAGAATCTACAATCCAATAATCATGTACACTATTGACTGAGAGAGCAGTTGCAAAAGATTTCAGAATACCTGGGATATCTTTGGAGGCAATACTCTTGTTTTCAGCTAAAAACCCAGCAAAATGCCCTAGTAGGGCTGTTTGATTTGAGGAACCTACTTCTTCTTCTCTGACCCCTTGTTTCTGGTGAAGAAAGGCTGCAAACTCATTGATTAGAGTTACAGGATTAGCAGTGAATTTGGACATTGCATCTGAGGAGACCGAGGCTGTGAGATTAGCTTTATGAGGTGAGCCATATGTAGTCTTTGAGGGAGCCTTATGGTCTCTCAGGAATTTTGGCTTTAATTCTGGATGAAGAATCCAGCACCTATCCCTTGAGTGACCACCATTATTACAGTAGCTGCACTTTAAATCCCCTCGCTTTCCTTTGTAACCTCTTTCCTCAGTAGACCTATAATTTGAAGCGTAAACCTTAGTTTCAGGTAAGTTAGTTTTTACCTCCATGTTCATCACTTTTCTACGAACTTCCTCCCTTTGAATTGTGGCACAGATGCTTGAAAAAGAAGGGAGATCAATGTTCATAAGAATGTGGCTTTGAAGATCCTCAAAGTCTGAGCTTAAGCTTGCCAATAGTTGGAATATTTTGTCTTCCTCGGCTCGTTTTAGTAGCACTTCTGCGTTGGTGGTGTGAGGACAATAAACGTTGAGTTCATTCGACATCGTTGTCAGCATTCCAAGATGCTGAACAAATGGTTTCCCTTCCTGTTGCAACCCAGCAAGGTCTTTCTTGAGCTGAAAAACTCGAGCAGCATTATTCTGGTTTCCATACATTTCTTTAAGATTTTTCCAAAGATGCATGGAGGATTCGGCATAGCTAAAGATCTCAGCAATCTTTCGTTCCATAGAGTTGAGCAACCATGACATAACAAGCTGATCTTTGCAGAGCCGTGCATCATACGTTGGTGACTCGATCTCAGGAATAGGAATGGCTCCATTGACATACCCGAGTTTTGATCGTCCTCCCAGAGCAAGTGTCACAGCTGTTTCCCATGGAAGATAATTAAATTCATTCAATAACACTGAACTCAAACGTTGGTTTGGGTTTACATCAACGTCGGACAAGGTGGAAGACGGAGAAGCATGGGAGCTATCTGCCTCCAGATTAACTGAGCTCTCTTCAGCCATTGAAGAAGGTTGAAAAAGAGATTAACACACAAGGGTATACAAAGACAGGCCGGTTAAGGTTACTGCTCTGATACCATGTTGATAATTGAAGGTATTTTTGTATATGTGAAAAGTGGTTAAAAACACAAAGGCATGGCTGCCCTAAATAGGCAAGGTAGAAGACATGCCTTCTTACCTGCCATAACCCACACCTAAAACAGGCTTTACAGCTAAGGAAGATCCCTTGAAATAAGGACACAAGTGATCCCTTAAAATAAGGACACAAGACAGTTGATGTAAACAGGTTGGTAACTAGCCAAGCTGCCTAAACCTACTGATAAACCCTAAACCCTACTGATACTCTTAAACCTACTGACAATAAACAGTGTTTTCGAAAGGAATATTTCATTACACAAAACTTACTTACAATAGTAAGGACTAAATGCCTATATATAGAAAGCACTCATAGTCCACAATTACATGAATACCCTTCTAACTAACTCACACAATTACACTAAAAAGTTGAGTGAGCATAGTACCAGAACTCAATTGGTAATCCAGTAGTTGCAAGCAAGGTAATGGTTGTCTCTACTATATTTCTATGTTTTCTTTCAATTAAACCATTCTATTGTGGGGTGTAAGGACAACTGATCATGTCAACTATTCTTTTTGCAACAAGAAATGACTGACATACTCCCTTCCACCATTAGATTGTATGCACTTAATAGAGATGCCAAATTGATTCAATACAAAATTGTAAAATTGCACAAGCACATCAAATGTATCAGACTTGTTGATCAGTGGGAATATCGAACAATATATTGTGTATTCATCTACAAAAGTTACATAGTATCTATTCCCTTCCAAGGACTTTACAGGAGATGGTCCCCAAATGTCAGTATGAACCTTCTCAAAGGGTAAACTACATCTATCACTCCTAACTGTAAAAGGAAGTCTAGACATTTTTCCCTTGATACATTGACCACACATACTATGTTTATTGTTTAACTCAACAAATATACCAGATTGTTTCAACATTGCAGCAGTTATTTCATTTGTTGGATGACCTATTATTTGATGCTAGAGATTTGATTTTACCAACTGTCCAAGATAACTTGATGAACCTTGTACTGAAAATTGCAAACCCCTTGAATTCTGGAACACAAGAATTTGAAACAGATGTGTTGGTCTACTCTTTCCTTGATACAAAATCTCTTTTGTCTTCTTGTCATGCACAAAGAATACACCTTCATCACAAATGAACCAGCTAGGTTATCAGCACATAATTGTTGCACATATAATAAACTCCTTGAAATTTTTGGTACATGTAACACATTTTAAAGAAGAAGGTCACTAGACTTAGTCTTAAGGGTAGTTGAACCAATGTTAGCAATGGGTAACCCATTGCCAATGCCAATTGTTATTGTTTCCAAAGCCTTCAAAATGTGTCACTTGATTGAGAGAATTGACATTTGCAGTGATGTGATGTGATGTGATGCTCCAGAATCAAGAATCCATGCATTATAAGGAATGAATTCAGTTGATTGTTGTGTTGCCATAACATTGAATGACTATGGTCGTGGATGTCCTTGATAGGCATAGTTGCCTCTATGATAACACTCCAAAGTTGAATGTCTTATTTTCCCACAAATTTGGCATTCCACAACAAACCCAAAAGATGAAGTGTTTGTGTTCCTTCTGAAGCAGTTCACAGCTATGTGACTTTTTTTCTTACAAATTTGGCAATCAATCACCACAGTTGATCTAGTATCAGTATTGCCAGACAACACATTTGACCTATTTTGCCTTGAATTCCCATATTGAAGGCTACATGATCCTCCAAAGTTATAGTTCTTGCTTTTGAAACTAGTATTTGATCTAAAGTTGTTCCCCTTGTAATTAGAACCACCATTGAAAGGCTTTGTCCCAAACTGGAGGTCTTGGACTAGCATTGCTTCCCATAAACCCATAACCATAAGGAGGTGGATAAAATGAATTAGAATCTGGTGGATATGAACTTGGTGGAGCAGATGGATATGGTTGTAGAGGACCATTATAAGGAACTTGAACTATAGTACCGCTAGTGGTTGATGAAATGTGACTATGTCCTGCAGGATTGGATGTAGAACCTGAACCTGAACCAGAAGATGTTCTTTAGACTGAATTGGAACCATTCACATACATGGCAAATAAGCTCGGAGAAATCATATTTGTGTATCCTTCAATTTCCTTCTCAGCACCAAGAAGTTGTACTTGAAATTCTTTCAAAGTAATGGATGACTCTCTTGCCAATATTACAGTTCTAATAATTGCATACTCTTGGTTGTCCAACAAGACCCACAATGATAATGTCATTGTCAGAAATACTTTCTCCTACAACATTCAAGTGTTCCCTGGTACTCTTCAATCTTAACAACTATCTGTTAATTGAATCAGCCCCTTTTTGAATTTTATGAAGCTCAGTCTTGAGATTATTAACTCTAGATTTAGAAACATATTCATATCTATCAACAAGATTCGACCATGCTTCTGCAACAATTTTGCCACCAAAAACATATTCTATAGCCTCATCTGATAAGGTAGCAAGCAATAAGCTAAGTAGTGCCAAATCAGTGAATTCCCAATCAACATAAGCAGCAGTTAATACAGAAATCACCCGAATATCTGTATGAATCACAGATCTTGGAGGACAGACATTACTACCAGTAAAATGATCACATAACTTGTATCCCTTCAGAACTGACTTTAGCAACGTTATCATTTCTCAACTTTATAGTAAGCATTCCCAACAAACTTTCAACTTTAACATTTGTAGCAGCTATGATTAATACTTCTGATACAGACAATTCTTGAACTAGTACTTTCTTGATCGAGAAAGAATTATACTTTCTTGACACATGAGAATGACACTCAACGACTAAATCATAACTTACTGTGACTCAAAAGAATGATACTTTCACCCATAATATGAGAGAATGACACTCTCTTGACAAAAACTCACAAATGAACTTTTTAAGAAAATTGATAGCAGCAATTGATCAACAATTGTCGAAAGAATGATACTTTCGCATACATTATGAGAGAATGATACTCTCTTTGAAAGCAAATCACAAAGAAGACTTCATACTAGTTTATAACAACCGAATGAATCAAAGAAGATCCCCATATTTCAATAAGCAAACTCGACATCTTGAATTCTTTCATTCTACAACAATCAATTCAAAAATCAGAACATTGTCACCTGAGAGAAACCCAATTCATACAATGAGCACCAATCAACGAGCACCAATCTTTATTTTGTAATCTTGAACCTCTAAACTTAAAAATCCAGAACTTTGATGCGATAAGAACGTCAAAAATTGATCAGCAGCGGAAGAAACTTAGAGATCAACGGCGGTAGCAAGCCTTCCCGACAATGATACCATATGAATAAATTTAACAAATTGAGAAATCAAGCTTTAGAGAGCAAGAAGAAAGAGAAATGCATAAGAGAGAGATGAATGTAACAGTGTTTTCGAAAGGACTATTTCATTACACAAAGCTTACTTACAATAGTAAGGACTAAATGACTATATATAGAAAACACTTATAGTCCACAATTACATGAATACCCTTATACCTACCTTACCTACTTTACAACAACCTTAACACATAAGATCATGCCACATGTCACTTCCGCATATCATTGGTTATTAAATAGAAGGAATACTTGAAAACTCTTCTTCGAGAAAAAGAACTATATCCAATTTATCTGTTGTTCGAGTCTTTACATTTTTCATAATTATCGATCATCCATATCCAATGCATTTTCATCCTGAACTGGAATCATCTTGTCTAATCCGTGATAGCGGTCCCTATCCAGAGACTATGCTTTCCTCCTTGTAATCGTGTGCCATTATGTTGGAACCTGTCTCTAAACCCTAGCATGTCACCTCGTATCACAAGTCTCCAAGTAATCATCGATGCATAAAGTCAACCGCAAGTTTTGTTGCTTTCCTGCTTTCCAACTTTCTCCCCCTTGATTCAAGGCACTTAACTTGCTGATCACTTCTTAGTCTTGGATTTGGTGTAAATCATCTTAAATTTAGGAAAATCTTGTATCTTAGGTTTAACCGGTCTCTAGGGCTTCATGAAAGATGGTTGCTTGTAACCATTCTCTTTTCTTGCCTACATATACTGTCATGTACATTCAGAATTCTCTATGAAATAGAAATACTTTGAAACTAAAAATCCACATGGTATTAGAGCAGTGTCATTCTTGACCTGTCTCTGCTCGTTTAGTTTTCGCTGCTATTTTTGTGAGCTTCTATAATGGCTGAGGAAAGCTCAGTTAATCTTGAGGGAGAAAGCTCGCAGGTAGCTCCTTCGAGTTTCTTAGATTCTGAAGTCAGTACCAACCAGTGCCTATGCTCCATGTTGCTGAATGAGCTCAACTACTTTCTTTGGTCTAGGGCAGTTTCACTTGCTCTAGGAGGAAGGGGAAAATTAGGGTTCATCAATAGAAGTGTTGAAACTCTAGACTCCTCTTCTCAAGCCTATGAAGCATGGTTGTACAAAGATCAGTTTGTTATGTTCTTGCTGCTCAACACCATGGAGAAACATGTTGCTGAGATATTTAGTTATTCTGAATCTTCACAAGATTTGTGGAAATCTGTGAAGGATATGTGCGGAAACCATAACAACTATGCATGCGTATTCCAGTTGAAAAGAGATATCGCTTGTCTTCAGCAAGAAAAGAAATCCTTTGTTCAATATCTTGGCAGTCTAAAGACTATGTGGAATAAGTTGGATGTACACCCCTCTCATACCACGGACTCTACTATCCTTCTCAAAAGAGCTGAGGAGGATAAGATCTATCAACTGCTTGCAAGGCTTAGCTCAGAATATGAGGGTCTCAGGAGTCACATATTAACGAGTACGAAGCTATATCCATTCAAGACTGTTTGTGCTACGGTACAACGTGAAGAAGCAAGAAGGAGGGTGATGAATATGGAGTCTAATCAAGCTATCAGAGACTCGAGGATATGTTGCAAACCACATGAGCCATGATTCCAAGGTATACAAAAGGAAGAATCCAAATCTTAAGTGTAAGTACTGCAATGCCACTGGTCACACAGAATGGTGATGTTGGGAGTTACATCCTGAACTTAAGCCCAAGTTCAAAGACAACAGGATGATGGCTCCAATATCTCCATCAGTGGTTCCTCTTAAAGCTCAACATGTTGCCAACAATGCTACCAGCTCTCTCACTCATGACTTGATCGATTTCATAGGTAGTCTGATGACTTTTATCAATGAGTTTGCAGCCTACTTGCAAACTAAAAATCATGGAGAAGCTATGCAGACAACAAAGGATGAAAGGAACAACCACACTGCACTTCTTGGACAGTTTGCAGGATTTCTAGTTGATCATGATCATGTTCCACGAGACATAGCTCCAGGTATCTTTAAAACATTCTCAACTGCATTACAAACTAGTATTAATCATGATTGTTGGATAATTGACTTGGGTGCCTCTGATCACATGACAAATAAATCTTCAAACCTACATGATTTCCAAGCCTTGTCAAAACCATCCCATGTGTCTGTTGCAAAAGGAAAAAATGTCTCAGTCATGGGAAAGGGAAAACTAGGTTTGTTTTAAATACCATAGAGTCTACTGCCTTATACATACCATCTTTTCCATTTCAATTAATGTCAGTAGGATAACTCATTAACACTCTAAACTGCCTAGCCATATTCTCACCCGCAAATGTAATTTTTCAGGATGCTCTCACCAAGAGGAAGATTGGTGAATGATTCTATCAAAATGGCCTTTATTATTTTTGCACAAAGCCCTCTTTATCAACAGCCCTTCAAGTTCAACCAAGCTCTTCCAAAGATCAATAACTTTGGCACCAAAGGCTAGCTCATCCATCCGAAGTTGTTTTGTCAAAACTATTTCCCAAATTTTGTCACCCATTGATTAAGTGCGATACTAGTCATTTCTCAAAGTTTGCTAGGCTACCTTTTGGAACCCTAATGTCTAGGTCTAGCATACCTTTTGAACTTGTTCACACCAATGTATGGGGTGGGGGTCCTACTATTGAATCAATGGAAGGTTACAAATATTTTGTCATTTTTGTGGATGATTACACTTGTGTCACTTTTCTTTATCTCATGAAGGCTAAAATTGAAGTTCCAACTATGTTTCAAGACTTCCATGCACTTGTGTCAAATCAATTCCATTTAACTATAAAAACACTAAGATCAGATAATGGTACTGAGTTTTTATCAACACCATGGTTCAATACCTGAGTTCACAAGGAATTGTGCATCAAACCAGCTATGTGGGAACCCCACAACAAAGTCGGATTGCTGAACAAAGGAACCGAGACCTACTTGAAAAAACTCGCGCACTGATGTTGCATATGAATGTTTCAAAAAAGTTTTGGTCCTATGCAATTCTAACAGCTACATACCCCATCAACCGACTCCCAAGTCGGGTCCTATAGTTTAAATCGCCTTTTGAAACTCTAGAAAATAGATCTATCAACTTGTCTCACTTGAAAGTTTTTGGATGCTCATGTTTTGTTCATGTATAGCATCAACACCATGACAAATTGGATGCTAAGGCTGAAAAATGTGTTTGTAGGGTATTCACCTACACAGAAGGGATACAAATGCTTCAATCCTCATTCCAACAAATGTATTGTCTCCAGAGATATCTTCTTTGATGAAGACACCCCTTTCTTTCAACAAAAGAAGGCATGCTTCTTGTGAGGGGGAGTGTCTACAGGATTTGTTTCCACTAGCAATGCATGACACTCAAGGTGATGAGGAAGTGCACCAAGTCACGAATTCTTCAAATTCACAGATCATCTTACACGGGGACATTGAGCATGGATCGGAAGATCATGTTGACAGTGCACAACCATCACAGTCAACCCAAGATGTACGAAAAAACCCTTCTCGTGCAAGAAAACCTCCAGCAAGGCTCTTGGACTATGTCACTTATGCCTTAAGGTACCCTATCACTAGTGCGCCACAATACTCGAAGTATTCATCTTCTCACCGTGCCTTTCTCATTCAAGTCTCTAAAATTGCTGAACCAAGAACATTTCAAGAAGCTTTTTCCTTGCAACTTTGGAAACTCGCTATGGTTGAAGAGCTGAATGCATTGGAAGGCAATAACACCTGGAGCATTGTCAAGTTGCCTCCAGGAAAGAAGGCCGTTGGAAGTAGGTGGGTTTACAAAACATAGCTCAAGGCAGATGGCTCAATAGAGAGACGTAAAGCCAGACTTGTGGCTCGTGGCTTCACTCAGACATTTGGGGTTGATTACAAGGAAACTTTTGCCCCAGTGGTTAAGATGAACACTGTTAGAGTATTGCTCTCTGTGGCAGTCAATTGTGGTTGGTCTTTGTACCAAATGGATGTGAAAAACACCTTTCTTCATGGAAAACTTCAAGAGGAAGTCTGCATGCAACCTCCACCAGGTTATATTCAGGTGGAAAAAGGAATGGTTTGTAAGCTACACAAGGCGATCTATGGATTAAAGCAATCTCCAAGGGCAGGGTATGCCAAGCTAAGTTTTGTCTTAAAGAAGGCAGGATTCATCAGGAGCAATGTTGATTCCTCCTTATTCATTCGAAATGGCTCTGGTGGTAAGCTTATGATTCTCATTTATTTCGATGATCTGATCATCACTGGAGACAATGAGAGTGAAATTGAAGCCCCGAAACATTTCTTACACCACATATTTGCTATCAAAGATCTTGGGAGATTAAAGTACTTTATTGGCATTGAGATGGCCAGTTCTCACAACGGGTTGTTTCTTAGTCAAAGAAAGTACGTGGGTGATTTACTCACTAAGGCTAGTCTCACAGATTGCAAGCCTGCCATCACACCTATTGACAGCAAAATGAAGCCCCGACTTGACTGGAGAACCTCTCACCAATATAAGCTACTACCAAAGGTTGGTAGGCAAGCTTATTTATCTCACATCACTCATGTTGCTAGCTTAGTCAGCTAGTTTATGCATGCTCCCACAATGCAACATCTTCAACTTGTCAAACGCATCATGCGTTATCTCAAAGGTTCATTGGAGAGAGGCATTCTTATGTCAAACAATCATTCCACAGAAATCAGTGCTTACATAGATGCAGACTGGGCAGGTAGTACAATTGATAGAAAATCTACCACTAGATGTTGCACTTTCATTGGAGGAAGCCGTGTGACATGGAAAAGTAAGAAACAACAGGTTATTGCTCGATCTAGTGCTGAAGCGAAGTATCGAGCAATGGTAGCTACTGCGTGTGAATTAATCTGGCTTAAAAGCCTTGTCTCAGACTTAGGTTTTCCACATCCAGCTTCTATGTCTCTTATGTGTGATAACCAGGCTGTCATGCACATTGTAGCTAATCCTGTTTTCCACGAAAGAAAAACACACATCGAGGTGGATTGCCATTTCATCCTCGCTCAAGTTTAGACACAAGTCATTCAAACTCAATTCACTCGGAGCCATGACCAATTGGCTGACTTGTTCACCAAGGCTCTACCCTTTCATCAGTTTCGCCGGCTTCTGAGCAAGCTTGGCTCGACTACACTTCACAATCCAGCTTGAGGGGGAGTGTTGGAACCAGTCTCTAAACCCTAGCATGTCACCTCGTATCACAAGTCTCCAAGTAATCATGGATGCACAAAGTCAACCGCCAGTTTTGTTGCTATCCTGCTTCCAACTTTCTCCTCCTTGATTCAAGGCACTTAACTTGCTGATCACTTCTTAGTCTTCGATTTGGTGTAAATCACCCTAAATTAAGGAAAAGCTTGTATCCTAGGTTTAACCGGTCTCTAGGGTTTCATGTAAAGATGGTTGCTTGTAACCATTCTCTTTTCTTGCCTACATATACCGCCATGTACATTCAAAATTCTTTATGAAATAGAAATACTTTGAAACTAAAAATCCACACATTATTACAATTCGTTTATTTTGTTTTAGTTTTTGTTTACAGGCGAATCGTTGGTGTGGCACATGTCGAAGATTTTGAGTCAATCGTGGATGCTAGCAAACGGGCAGTTGGTTGCGTCGAGCTCTTGAGTTGGCAAAGCTCCTCCTCAAGTAGAGGAAAAAGGTTCAGGACATTAATGAAGTTATTTTAGCCATTCAACAACAGCAGTAATGCTGACTGCTTCTGAGACGGTTCTAGGAAAAGTTTGCAATATGCTTGAAAATTTGAAATAGTTGATTTCTGGAAAGAAACATGCATATGTTTGGTGTGGCTGCTCGTAAATCGATTTTGTATGGCCATGATCATGCCAAATAAAAACCATGGCTTTTTTTTGTTCTTTTATGTGATATATATGCACTCTGTGCTTTGATTATGGCGCCTGTGAATTCTTAATCTCCTATTTGATCATCCCTGATCTGTTTTCCGAGCATTTGATCCCATTACTACAGCCCTTCCAACTTGCAGTCAATCAACAACAGTCTACTCTGAAATAATAACTTGATTTTGCCTTACACGAAAATGGTTTACCCCTATGTGACTTCGCGATTTAGTAATGTCATACCGTGTGGAGAGAAAATTCACATGATATTATGAAATCTGAATGCCATAGTACAATAAACATGGTTCCAGCAATTTCTTCCAAAGAGTTTTTGGCCTAGTAGCAGATGTTTGCACCTAAAATGTACCCATTTTTACTCATTTGGGTCATTCGGGGTAAATATGGTATTTGGAGGATTATTGTGCAACAATGCTAACTTAGAAAGATATTTGGTTGTGGGGTGATTTGACATTATAATATTGTTTTTCCCTTTTGTTTGGAGGTTTGCCAAGAGCTTTGTTTAATCAAAATAAATGCTTGCTTATGGATTGGAAGATAATATGCAAACACAGAACTGGACATATGGAGGAAGCAAGCCACCTTGTTTTTGTTTAATTATTAGTTTATTGCAAGTGGAAGAGACATGTGCTAGAAACATGTGGTGGAAATGCGAGTTGGCCTTTTTAATATTATTTCACATGCAAGCTTGCAAATGGAATACATTCGAGCTGGATTGGTTTTCACAGCAAGGGGGCTCTTTCAGATTTCTATATAAAGGAGCAGAGGCACTAGGATTAGGGACACTCAAACAACCAATCAATCAACTCTACTCAAATTAGCTTCTCAGTTTCCTTGTAAACATTTTGCTTTAGCCAAGCATCCTTTACTTTCTTTGTTTATTAGCTCTGCTGCTCATTAGTAGTGTCGATCTCATTTGTAGTTTATGCACAACTCATTTCTAGTCATTTACATTCCTTTGCCATTCACACTTCTAGCAAACCTGCCATTTACATATTGTTCCATTTCTTCACAGAAGTAAAGTCCTTGTCTTTAAGGCAAAGAAATAACCTTGATTTGAGCCACTCCCACTTAATGGCAGAATCTCTTGATCAAAAGTCGAACTCAGGCGCAATCTCAATCATTCAGAACCCGTCTACTAGCGGCATCTAGTAGTGGCACGCCCGCTATCCACCAATTTCATGTTTGAGTAAATTCCTGGCATGCCCGCGAGGCCCATGGCGAATTTAGGGGGCGAACACCAGACTTTGTAATTTTCCCTTGTGATGATGCATTATAGTTCCGCAACTAGCAAACTGCCTGCGCAAAGCTACGGATCTTTTAAAATGTTTTGAAAAATATACATATAAGAAACAGATATGCTACAAAAGCTAGATTTATATACATATGTCCATAGTTATAAGAAAATTAGCACTGCTCATCTGCTCAATGTTCACAAAGATTTTTCTTGGTTATCTTCGGTCTTGCTTGTTTACGAATGAGCATCATTCTCTTGGTCATCATGTTGTTGAAATGGTGCCTCTTCTTTTTTGTTTTGTTCAGGAGTTTTCTTTTGCTTTCTCTTGCTGTATATTAGAAATTGCAATCTGTAAGTACTCGAATACAAAAAACTAAAACTTTCATTCTATTTAACGTATTCCGAACTTCATCAAATCAACTAAGAGGTATAATTAAGCAAGGTTAAATTTCTCACTTTGTTTAACCAAAATCAATACTTGTTCCCATCTATTTGCACATCCCTCCAACACTCTCAATGATATTAAGACAGAAAATAAGTTGTTCCCAGAAACACAGCAGAACCAATTAATTGATAAGTTAAGTTTAGGCATGGAATATAAAAATTTAGAACAGTAGTAATTGATAGTATGCATGGACGTTAAGTGTAATGAACATTTTTTCACCTCGTGCACTGGTTTGTCATGGTCCTTCGGATTCACAAACTCATGTACTCCAAATTTCTTGGTTATGACTAGAGAATGTTTTAAGCAAAAATCTGTTTCTAGGTTTTCCCACAACCTGTCTTTTTTTTTTTTTTTTTGATAAGTGGGTCATTTTCATTACCAAACACAAAGGAACAGATTAAACAGTACAAGGTCCAAAGATATAGAAGCAAAACAAACAAAATAGGACCTGCCAAACTAGCCCAAAAGACCCAACAAACAGTAAAGGCCCAATCCATAAAATACAACAAAAGAAAACCTAGGCTTTCACTGCAGCACTTGCCGCCGAGCATCCCTACCAGCACAAACCCTCGCCACCAACCACCCGATGCCTCGCCGATTACAACATCCAACCACGAGCTATCCGAACACAGCCACATAGGCAGACAGTGAGAAGGTGGTTGTGTTAAACACCTAAGCCGATGAGAACACCATAACTCTACACACCATCTCGAAGTATCGCAACAAATTGTGGTTATGAAGTGGTTGCAGATCGGAGCAGAGATGAGCAAAGAGTGACGTCGATAGGGTATGAAAAAATGGGTAGATCGAGAAGGAGAGCAGAGGAAAAAACTACAAAAAGGAAGACAACAGAACAATAAAAGCACGACCACTGACCCCAGCTACAGCTAGGGTCGATGGCATCGGATTTGATCGGAAGTGCAACCCTCACACAAACGGTGGTGAGAAAGGTCTCTCAAGCAAAGAAAAAGTCCCTCACAAGGAGAGAAAAGAACTGAGACCCCACTAAACTACTTGTTAAACCATGGTAAATCATAATGGACAAAAATAATAAATACCTTCTTCAAACTTCTCGGGATTCAAGTCAGCCCAAAAATTAATGACGCCCCAGAAATATGTAATTTTATTTGTTTGGGGTGATTATGAGGGATGAGAAGGTGAGTATTGGGTCTGCTGTTGGGCATCAAGTGGGAGTATCCTCCCCATTTATGCTTAAAGCTATTGCAGCATGGAAGGCTACACCGTTGCTCCACCACGAATTGCAGGTGGTTGCACTATGGCTTTTCCGAGGGAAACTCGTTCATATTATCATAGTACTTGCTGCTCTACAACAACGCGCGTAATGATGATTCTTCTACCTGGGTGCTGTTTTGAACCATGCACGACCCTTTTTGCATTAATTTTTCGTGTTCGTTTTAATCATGCTTAAAGTGAAGCAAACTGCGTGGCTCATATGCAAGGTATGGTGTGAGAAAGTGATCCGGATGCTACACTTGGTTTCATTGGTATTTATCTACCTGTATTATAGGATTTTTTTTTTAAACAATATACCCTGTTATCTACTATATGTATTATAGATTAATAGTATTTTATCTACCTATATCACATGTTTTTGATAATTTATCTCAAATTAAATGCTTATCAACTTGTACCAGAGGTTTTTGCTCATAGTTTGTAGTGTATATCTGCTTTCTAGGTATAAAGTATTTGCCTTCCAATATCATAGGCATATCTCTATAATAGGGTTTTGTTTATAATCTACCTCACATGCTTTTCTTCTCTATAATATACCTATATTATAGATTAATTATATTAATATCACGGGTTCCTTACCTCCCACAATGTTTAATTTTTGATAAACTTATATTTGTTGTATATAAATTTTTAAAATGTTTTTTTATTAGAAAGTGGGTTGATGAAGCCATATAAAAATTTTTTTAGAGTACGATATTCATTAAGATTGATATAGAATACGTACAAGATAGTAGGATAAAACCATATAAAATTTTAAATTTAAGAAAATTTAAATCAATTGATATTTTTAATCTAAGGGGAAAAACTGATATAATAACAAATTAAATAAAGGGTAATGCTAGTGAGACTAAATTTGTAGGCAAAATTTACAAACTAAATTATATGTCACCAATAGGAATGAGTACGTTTATCAACGTCTAAGTAATAATCCAATCATCAACTTTCATGTTATTTAGTTTATAAAATTTTATTTACAAATTTAGTCTCCCTACTTGCATTACTCTTAAAATAAAACTGGACTTAATCTGAAAACAACTGAATTTTTTGGACTTTGATCAAAGTGCCCCTTAAAAAAATATGCAAGTTGATTAGACCTAAATGTCAGTTTGTGGATGACACATTTGAGATAAGTTATTATTAGGGGTGGACATATTTCACTTTTAAGGAAGCAATAACTTTAAGATAAGTTATTATTAGGGGATGACACATTTGACTTTTATGGAAGCAATAACTTTGAGATAAGTTATTATTAGAGGAGGACACATATGACTTTTATAGAAGCAATAGGCACAAAACAAGGAGAAATAACGTGAGCCGTTTAGTATTACGTGTAGTAATATTTTTCTTCATTTATAAGTGAGAGGTTTTAAACTTAATTTTCGATAAAGATGAATTTGAATCACATTATTGCTAGTTCATTATGAAGCTTAGTCTACTCACTCATCCTCTTAATATAGAAAATATTGTTTGTTTAAAAAAAAAAAAAAAAAAAAAAAAAAAAACGTTCGAATAACGTGTCTTATTCGTCACTACACACATGAAAATATCTCTCACTCGATTAACCAAGCATCCTATCCATGTCCTATACATTAACATGTTTGAAAAATCTTACACAAGATTTTGACTCTTAAAACATGTCCTATCCATTGACCTGTTTGAAAAATTTTACATAAGATTTTGACTCTTAAAACATCTTGTTCGGGCGAAGATTTCTCTGGAGAAGGATCCTCGGACCTCAGCACAGCTCCCCAAGGGATTGACACTTTGAATGTGTAGTCGGGCTCTTGCTTATTGATGTGCTACAAGAAGAGGACAAAGTTAGTTCTGAAATGTGCCTTTGTGGGGCCTTAGGTGTAGGCCTTGAGAATCGCAATCAAAACAAAGTGCTAGGCGTACCACTGCTATCTCAGTATAGCAGATGTTAAACAAGTGTGTTTTTAGCCGATTACTTACGGCCCAAGTTACTCGGACTTCTTGTTATCAAAGAATTGTCGTGGATGGGTTAAGTCCAAACTAAGTTCTTTTTCTTGCCTTGTAAACAAGTACTTTTAGTTCATAGTCTTGTATGTTCAAATGACGGGAGTCCATGCCCCTTTAAGCCGTTTGCTTGGTCCTTAATTGATTTTAATGATAACATATCCATTAAACTAACCAGATCCAGATGCAAATGGAACTCTTCAAATAGGAAAACTGATGGAAATAACTTGAATACATATTGGAGAATGTGTTAAGTAATAGATCTACAAGTTTAGAAAACAAACAAAGAGTCTCGGACAAGATTTCACCTTGTCTGGCAAGGTTGAACCTCTTGCAATCACTTCTCTTTGAATTAACAGGGGTTTATATCCTAAAAAGTGATGGATGGTAAACAAGTTTATACAAAGGGAATCGATACTACGCCACTAAGGGAGATAACAGAGCTTTAAACTGGACAAGAGATTGCTTGTCGCTAAAAAATGACTAAATCTGGGTTGATTTCAGCTTTTGGATGCAAATCTGGCTTAAGAGCAGAGTTTGTATGTTTGTTTGATTGGTTGGTTGAGTGTCCTTGTCTCTTGGGCCTTTTATTCCTTTTATAGGCCAATTAGCCCGACTGCTGTGACTTTGCTCTTGCCCGAAAGCACTTAGATGGTAGTGAGTCATCAGCCTTTTTACTTGTAATGCAACTAGAAAGTGTTCTTTGGCTGGTAGTAGGTTAGTCTTCATCACTCATCTCTTCAATGGTAAGCACGTGGCTTGTATCTTGCTTGAGAAGGCTTGACTTTGCCTTTGGGCTTGGTGCTGGGCTTCGGGCAAGTCCCCTTTTAGTTGGCATACTTGGGCTTTCCTTCATCTAAGTTCAATGTTCAAATATTAACCCAAATAGTGCCCCATTTAATCATTGTTGAGTTTGCAACCAAGACTAATGATTAAATAGTCGTCGCATTTATTTACTCGGGACTTGCACCATTTAAAGTAGCCGTTGTTTAATAAAATCTTTACACTAACCCACGAATTCCAACGTTTAACCAACCACTCACTATATAAATCTCTGTTAAGCTCTCTGGCTAAATACCTTAGCCATTTCGAGCCTTCAAAATATTCTCATAACCTTTCCTGTACGCTCTTGCTTTCTCAGTCCTTACTCTTCAGTCTCAATTTTCTTTTCGTTATCCTTCAACTCTACTTAATGGCATCCAAAGTTGCTTGAACCCAATCTCCCTATGAATCTGACGAAGGCATTTTAACCATGCGTCGTCTACTCAACGGCCTTCATTACCCTCTGGCAGGCCTGCATACCGAACTTTTATTCGAGGAGGGATGAGCACACTCCTTAGGGCCTGCATGGACATCTTAGGTCCTAATTGCAGTAGAGACCAACATGCCCAAGGAGAATTGGTATACCCCCAACCCATTTCTGGCTAAGTTGGGCATTTTGTCATCTAAATGGTCAAACCACCGTCGTGGCTTCCCACTCATGGATCAATGAGCTCGAGCCCACCTTCAAGAAAAAGTGGATGAACAACGAAATTTATGAGCTGATAATGCTCTCCAAGACCACGGTCATTGCCAAGCCCGAGTTTCTCACTACAACCATCCTCTTCTGGAACTCGAGTACCAATACCTTTGACTTCAGGATGGACCCCATGTACCCAACCATTCTCGACATGGCGTAGGTCTTCAGGCGGAGGACTTCGGGCAGAATCATAGATGTTACCCACGATTGGGCTCCTCCCTCTCACCCGACCGCCGAAAGCTCGAGCAGCTCTGGTCCTATGATTCAATTGGAGTATAACTCTGCAACTTTCAAGAATTATGGAACCTCCTTCACGGGTTTTATCCCGTTTGCCAAGAAGGAATTTAGCCCATCATCCTCTAATGCCAACAAAGATCAAGAGCATATGTATTTTCTGCTGTACTGGCTCAACAAACACGTCTTCCCAAACAAGTCCAAGGGAGTGAAAGTTGAATGGATCCCTCTAGTGGAAGCTCTGCACAACTTTGATGATGTGGTGACGGGCCCCTTCCTCTTTGCTCATCTCTATCATCTCCTGTATGAGATTACCAAAGGTGAACCATTTGAAACCAACCTTAATGGTCCAACTTAGATGATTCAGCATTGGCTTCATTGGTATTTCTGCGAGCTTCGGGCTCCCAACCTTGAATTCCTCGAGGGTGTTGCTCTTGCCTGAATTCTAGCCGAACCTTCTCCAGCCAATCACTCTACATTCGCTTGTCTTTATTTCTTCAAAGTCTGCATGACTCAAGCAGATCTGGAATGAGGGGCCTCCGTGCTTAGGAGATATCCTTGGTTTCCTGACCAAGCCTTTCAAGATGCCTTTGGAGAAGATGTTAGTCCATTCGGGAGAGAGAGATTTATCAGTTGTATTCAACCAAGAGACCTAGCTTGGGGAGTAAAGAGTGACTGCTATGAGCACGGGCTGGAGGTTTACCATCCCAACTTCTATGTTAGACAGTTGGGGTTTAGACAAGTTATCCTGGTGCCCTTCTTCAACTCCGTTCATTGCAGTACCTCATATCGCCTTCACTCTCCATAAGAAGTCACATTCTGAGTTGCCCAACGAAGTCTTGAGGTACTAAGCAAGGTTGCCCGAAAGCCCATGGCCCTGAACTTTGAATGCACTTCAAACTTCTCTTCTTGGTGGGAAGCAAAATGGACTAAGAAGTATAAATGAGACCTGCGCGAAGCTCATGACCGTCTCTTCAAGCAACTATCCATCAAGTCCTATCCAAAGCCAAACGAGCTTGAAGATTGGAAGGAAATGATTCATCAAAAGAATCAACTCCTTCTAATAGGTACCTCATACCTTTAACTTGTAATTTTAAGGCATTTTCATGAATCTTCCCTCTTCTAATCCTTTCCTTTGTTGCTTCACACTTGCAGCCTAAGGCAACCCTGTAGAAATGGACGTCGGGCAGGATGAAGAGGCTGAGGATGCCTTTGTCTTTCAAGAAGCTACAACTGAGGCAGAAAGACAAGGCGTTGGAGCAGATAGGAATTTCTTTGAGCTACTTGGAGACTCAGAGGGCGAGGTTGAGGTTGTTGTGGAAACTCAAACCACATGGCTGACAAAGATGACGATAATAGAATCTTCAGAGTCCATGCCCGAAGAGCAACCTCAGGCTCAGCTTTCTATCCCTGGTCTGCGAGCAACCCCTACAAAGACAAGCCTGCTCTTGATGCTACCCTCAAGGAATTGGGAGCGAAATTTTATCAGAAAGACAAGCCTGCTCTTGATGTTACCCTCAAGGAATTGGAGGTAATGATTTTATTCTTTTAAGTATCTCGCTCTCCTTCATTCTTTCAATATTTGCATTCACTCCTTACTTGTATTTTTAAATAGGACATTAGAGGAGAAGGGTCCATTCAGCTTGAGGCTTCATCTCCGCTTGCCCGACCAACGCATGCTTCCCCCTCTCGAGCTAATCCTTCAGATGTATATCTCTTTTCCACACTTTATACTTGCATTTCCATCGCCATAGAGTTTTAATACCTAACTGTTCTTTTTGTAGGCTAAAGTTGGAGTAGCTGCACCCTCAGTCGGGCAAAGCTCTACCCTCATTCCTTCAACTTCTCCTCCATTGGTGGTGGCTCCTACTTCCTAGTTTATCTTGTCAACATGGGAGATGTTACACTTTGCAGAAGAGGACAACAATCCGGTGAGTACTTCTATCTCGAATCTTTCTGTCTTAATATCTTTTTATTTATACTTATTTTATGTTCTTATTTTCCCTAGCCATCTCCAGCACATAAGTCACAGCAACCAACAGCAACAGCATTTGGGGAGCCTATAGTCCCTTAGATCCCCGTGGTCTCAGAGATAATTAGCCTAGGAGCTTCTCCTTATCCAGCAACCATTATAGAAGAGCTTCCTCTTTATACTCAAGACCCTGCTCAGGTATAGAAGTACCTTCACTTTTATCTTCTTTTCCATAACTTAATTACTGACATTTGCTCTTTATCCTTGATATTTGTAGGCCTTTGGTGAGGGTTTGGGCACAATTTCTCCTTCTCCATTTAGTGGGTGTGATCTCCCCCAGCAACCAGGAGTCACTACCCTTCCTTCCAAGGCATCGGGCTCTATTCAAGTATATTGACTTCTCTCATCTTATCTTTCTTCATTCTGAATTGTAGTCCTTCTCCTAACTTTGTTTTTCTTGGTTTTGCACCAGGGCCTTGGAGAGGACTCAGGCAATTCTCCTTCATGGTTGGTGGACAAGATAGAACTTTCTCGACCTTCTTTAGCTTCTCGGGTCACAGAGATTCCTATCTGTAGGCCTAAGAAGAAGATTAAGACCACCACTGCTCCTACAATCATCATTGTTCCCACTTCTCGGGCTCTTCCCTCTATTGAAACCTCCTCTATTGCTACGCCTTCTGAAGAAACTGGAGCACTGCCCTCTTCTCCTTCACCTATTTCCACAACTGCAGCTTTACCCGAGCTTTTTAAAGAGTTCAGGCAACTTAAGACAAAGCTGAAATCCTCAAGGCATCCCTCTGAATCTTTCGGCTTTCAAGAGCAACACCGAGTCTTTCAAGAGTGGGTGAAGAGGAATTTCTCAGCTTCATTCAACCTCAAGGCTCTTTACGACGTAGAGAAGACCATAACAGATTTGTTCAAGGCTGATCAACTATCAAAAGTTCAGCATGAGTCTTTCCTCTCATATTTTGAGAACTTGAGGGCTCTTAGGGATCAGCATCAGAGGGCTGAGAGGCAAGCCAATCGAGTGAGGTGTTTTAAGGAGAAACAATCCAATACTTCTATCATATTCAACGGCTGGTGGATGAAGGTTCAGTGACAGAGGAAAGGATCAAGGTGGTGACTTCTGAAATTCAGAAGTTAGAATAGCAACTTGTTGTGCTAAAAGCTTAACAGGCGACTTTCCTTGGCACACTCAAACAACAGATCGAAGAAGTGAAAAAGGAAAATCTGGAACTGGAACATGCTGAATCTCAACTTGTTAATAGCAGCACTGTTTTGGCCAAGCCTACCAGAATTTTTACAACTATGCAGACTTACTACTCCAGAATTATCACTCTGGGTGAAGATGTAAATTTGTTAGGCTAGGGCCATCGTAACTTTATTTTTATGAAATAAAATTATTCTTTGCCTTTACTTGTTTCACTTCTTGCATTTATATTGAAGTTTTTACTGGACCATCTAACTTTGCCTCTCTTTGAAATCACTAACTCTCTTCAATATAACAATCTTTAACATCCCAGAGAGTTGGATCATATTTCTTTTAAAAACTTAAGCATTAACTGGATGTCTTTGCAAGTTTTCCTCCAAATATGTCAAGTACTATCCTCTTTTTTTTATTACTTGGTGAATAACAAAAGGTCATTCCCAAGTAGGACTCCATTTCCCAAAGTCTCTAACTTGAGCTCCCAAAGGCAGAATTGTTTTCCATACTACCTCTCCTTCCTTGAAGGTCTTTAATTTTACCTTCTTGCTGTATGCTCGGGCAACAGCTCTACCTTTCCTGCTTCTTCTCTCTTCCATACACCAACAGTCTTTTAATTAAGGACCTGACTGTGCAACTACTTGGTCTTCTCTTCTTTGTTCTGACATCACTGGTGTTGGGGAGTTAGGATAATATGGGGCCTATCTGATTCTTCCTTGGTAAGGACAAATCCTTGTTCCAGAAGCTTTTGGGCTGTCACCTTAGTCGAGCGATCATTCTTATCAACTCATAAGCACTAGAGAATCCCAATATTAGGATTATAAAAGTTGCCTTCTGCCACATTGACAATGGGGAGGAATGGCCGTGACTCGACCTCTACCATCTCCCAAAATCCTAGTCTCATGGCTCATTCCTCGTGGTAAACTGCTACCTATTGGTGTAGGGTGGAAGGCACAGAATGACTCTGATGAATCCAATCTCGACTTAGTAAACCTCCATAAGTGGAAGTGATGTCCACCGCGAAGAAGGCTAACATGATTTTCTTGGAACCCAAGTCAACCTCCAGGGGCAATATCCCATGAGTTCTAGTGATGGCTCCAGAGAAACTGAAAACTGTTAGATCTGTGGGGATGAGATCTTCCTCACTTCTAGACGCCCTTTTCATCTGTTTGTATGGTAACACATTGACCACAGCTCCTCCATCAATCAAACCCTCTTGAAAGGCACTCCCTCTAGATGAGCAGTTACATAAATAGACTTGAGATGGTTGGCTAAGGTCAAAATCGGGTGACTGAAGACCATTCTGTCTAATTAAACTCTCTCGGGCTCTTTTTTTGTGAGCTCGGGCAAACCTATTATGCCCGACCCCTCTTTTCCTGCGTATTCAACACTTACATGTGCCATTATAGATTCTGTTGCCAAGTAATCACCCTTCATTGTGGCAGGTTGATCATGCTTGGGACAAAACATGGCAGATAGAACAAATGTCATGTTTACATGGAAGTTGCTAAGTTCAAGTAAGTCTTCCTTCTTACCCCCAATGTGGTCCATGAATTCATCTAACCAGGCATGTGCTTCTTTTGGCAACATCAGCTCGGGCAACATTTCTTCCCGAGTTATGCCAAAGTTATGTGCCTGCACTAGGTTCTTAAAGAGAGTATCAACCAGCAACGGTGGGAGCATTCCTCTCTCAGGCGAGATAGTTCCAAAACATATTGGCTCCGGGCTCTATCTTGGTGTTGGTATCATTATCATGTCCTCTTGAGCTCTCCTTAGGATTTTGTACTTCCCAGGGTGAGGGGTTTGTGGCACATTGTCTTCTTCCCCCTCAGTCTTGCTATTTGCTTTTTTTACCTCCTTTTTGCTTTTCCAATGAAGTTGATTTCTTCCCCCATGAGGTACTTTCTCAAACTTCATATTTTCAGAGGTTTTCGAGGCCATGGGGACTTTTAATGAGTTCATGTGGGCTTTGTGCTGACTCTAAACTCTCCTGGTCATAGAGGCTCCCATTTCTTTGACAGGCCTCCCACATTTCCCTACTACGTACCATTTTCGCCCGAGTCGGGCATGATTCTATTTTGTGACTATATTCATCATCCTCTCTTTTATTTTGACATCTCCACCTACATAGCTCAGCTGGGGAGGTCTCACATCCACCCATTTTGGCACTTTGGCATCTCCGTCTTCCACTTTTTCGGAGGCTTCGTGGTTTCTGAATACCTCAGAGAAGTTTTTTGGTTGAGAATGTCCTCCTAACCTTTAGAAAACATTTCTCGAGGTCTCTTTCTCTACTGTCCGCAAGATGCTTCTGCTGGCTTGTTGTTCTTCTTTTGATCAACTCTTGATGAATAATAGCTCTTGATGCTGGTACTTATAGCTCACATTCACATTGGAACTTACTACACAACACCAGTCCTTTAACTATGGCTGCTTTGGGTTTCTCGAGCACCTTGATAATTCCTTCAGTCGGCCTATCAACTTGCCCTCTTTCTGCTTTCACTTCCCAAGTAGCTTTTCTTTTCCCTTTCTCAGCCCACGTCAAGCTAATCATGTTTATTGGGGCTTCTGGGAAGGGATCTGTGTCAATCATCATATTGGCCTGTGGTTTCTTCAACAACAACTTTCCTTTCACTATGACGTCTTGTATCCAATCCCTGAACTGGACACAATTAGTTATGGAGTGATTGAAGGTATAGTGCACCTTGTAATACTTCTTTCCTCTTAGCTCTTCTGGCTTAGGCATCTTTTTGGTGTTGTCGGGCACAATCACTCTTGCCCACACCAACTCTTCATAGATCTCTGAGGCCTTGGTTAAATCAAAAGAATAACTCTAGTATTTTGGGGGCTTCATAGGGACAAATCCACCATTATTCATCACTAATTTGTTATCCTTGACTGGTTGGACTAACCCCTTCACTATTAAACGTTTGAATGGGGTAGTCATCTCTGCCGCACACATGTATATCCCTTCTCTTCCATGGCCATTATTTTGTTTTGGCTTAGCTCCTTCAAACTCCACTTGGTGAATTGCAGCGTTATTTTTATAAAAAAGAAAAGCCTTAGATGAGTGTTTCACTACTTGTTTTTCAAGCAACAGCTTCTCATACTTCGTGGCAGTAATCACCAACTTTTGCAACTCATTGAACTATACATCATAAAACTTTTTCCTCAAAGGCAGCCTCAAGGCTTTTTGAGCAGTGGATATGAGTTGGGCATGATTAATAGGGAATTAGTACCTCATTTTTGTCTTTCTGAACCTCATCATGAAGTCTTCTGTAGACTCAAGTTCATATTGCTTCACCTTCACTAAATCATTGATAGATATCTCGGGCTTCATCCTATAGAATTGCTCATGGAAAGCCATCTCCATTTGCCCCCAGTTAGCAATAGAATTTAGGGGGGGGGGGGGGGGCAACAGAGAATAACATTGAGATGCTAGGCCAACCAATGAGTTCCTAAACAATCTTAACTTATAATTAGGATTGCTTCAAATACCACGCCATGGATCAACAATCTGCGAATGTGAATGGCGCTATGCCAAAATACTCTGAAAAGCCTGAGAAGTTCAAAGGGCTGGATTTCAAAAGACAGTAACAGAAGATGTTGTTCTTCCTAAAAACCATGAATCTCGTTCATGTTGTCAAGGAAGAAGCTCCGAAGTCTAATGCGAATCCAATGAAGAAAGAGACTGTCATGGCAATTGAAGCTCGGAATCATTCTGAGTTTTGTTGTAGGAACTATATTCTGGATAGTTTAGATGACAATCTGTACTACATTTATTCTCTGTGCAAGACTACAAAGGAGTTGTGGGAATCCCTAGAGCAAAAGTATAAGATAGATGATGCCGGTTCAAAGAAATTTGTTATAGGTAAGTTTCTCAAATATACAATGGTGGATTCAAAATCGGTTGTATCTCAGGTCGAAGAAATCCAGAAGTTGATCTATGAATTGCACTCCGAGGGATGCGAGATCAATGAGCATTTCCAAGTTGGGGCGATAATCAAGAAGTTGCCAACTTTCTGGAATGACTTCAAAATTTATCTCAAGCATAAGCATCGTGAGATGAATATGGAGGATTTGATACTAAGGCTACGAGTGGAAGAAGACCACAGAAAGGCAGACCGTTCTGGTGAGTTTGCTGCCATTGAAGCCAATGCGAATTATGTTGAGGGAGGAAACTCCAAGGCCAAGCCGAAGAAGAATAAGGCTCTAAAAACCAAGCAGTTTGTACAATCTGCCCTTGCTCCAAAAGGCAAGAATCTAAAGAAGATTAAGGGCGCCTGCTATATGTGTGGCAAATCTGGTCACAAGGCACAAAATTGTTATCATTGCAAGGATGGAAAACATGCCTACGGAAACAACAACAACCATCCTAACATGGCAATCACCGATGAAGAATTGGATGTTGTTGTGTCCGAGGTCAACATGGTCTCGATGGGAGTGAATGGCTGATGGATACTGGTGCTACCAAGCACATCTGTGGTGACAGAAATTTGTTCATTGAATACCATCATGCTGCCCCTGGAGAAAAGCTGTATATGGGCAATTCTGCCTCATCTGCGGTGGAGGGCAAAGGCAAAGTGATACTTAAATTCACATCTGGAAAGAGTCTCACCTTGCTGAATGTGCTGCATGTTCCTGAAATAAGGAGGAACTTGGTTTCTGGACCTATTCTGATTACTAAGGGCTTTAAACTTGTAATGGAATCCAACAAATTTGTACTTACCAAGGGTGGGATGTTTGTTGGAAAGGGATATGTGGCTGATGGCCTCGTGAAACTCAATGTAATTGCCATTGATGATGCTAATAAATAAATGCTTCTACTTATATTGTTGAGTCTTCTAATATTTGGCATGCTAGATTAAGACATGTTAATTTTCGTTCCACGCAAAGAATAGTTAAATTAGAATTATTACTTAAATTCGAAATTGATTTTAATCATAAGTGTGAAACATGTACTGAATTGAAATTTGCTAGGCAAACGAGAAAGTCAATTTTGGAAAGATCAAATGAATTACTTGGATTAATTCATAGTGATCTTTGTGACTTTAAATCCACACCAACTCGTGGAGGAAAGAATTGTTATGTCACTTTTATTGATGATTGTATTGTTATGTTTATTTGATTCATAGCAAGGACGAAGCTTTGAATATGTTTAAGACATATAAAGCCGAAGTTGAAAATCAACTTGAGAGAAAAATCAAAGCACTTAGATCCAATAGAGGAGGAGAGTATGAGTCTACTGCCTTCTCAGATTTTTGTGCACAACATGGAATTATACATCAAACAACGGCTCCATACACACTACAACAAAATGGTTTTGCCGAAAGGAAAAATGGAACATTCAAGGATATGATTAATTCCATGTTAAATAGTCACAGTTTGTGGGGTGAAGCTTTACTTACTGCAAATACCATATTGAATAAGGTTCCTCTAAAGAAGATTGACGAGTAACCTTATGAACTATGGAAAGGACATAAACCCACTTATAAACCCTCAAAGTGTGGGGTTGCTTAGCAAAAGTGCAAGTTCCATTACCAAAAAGAACGAAACTAGGACCTAAAACTATTAATTGTGTATTCATTGGATATGCAAATAATAGTGCTGCTTATGGGTTCCTTGTTGTAAAATCTTCAATTTCTGACATACATGTTAACACTATATTAGAATCCGCAGATGCAGAATTCTTTGAGGATATATTTCCTTACAAAGAAAAGGAATCTGGTTCTAATACAAAAGGGTTCATGATCATAGTCATGATGAAGCCTCTTCTTCTGGTGTCCAAGAAAATGATGTGGAACCAAGAAGAGGAAAGAGAACCAAAGTTTCTAAAAACTTTGGACCAGATTTCATTGCCTACTTGTCCGAGAATGAACCAATAACTTTTAATGAAGCAATGTCTCCTTCCGAGGCTCCTTTATGGAAGGAAGCAATTAAAAGTGAAATGGAATCCATTATGGAAAATAACACATGGGAATTGGTTGAATTACGTCTTGGTAGTAAACCAATTGGTCATAAATGGATTTTCAAGAAGAAACTTAAGGCAGATGGAACCATTGGCAAGTTCAAGGAACGTTTAATAGCCAAAGGTTATCGCCAAAAGGAAGGGTTGGATTATTTCGACACTTATTCTCCAGTTTCTCGCATAACGTCAATTCGGACGTTAATCGCGATTGCGGATGTGTACAACTTTGATATACATCAAATGGATGTAAAAACAGCATTTTTAAATGGAGAACTTGATGAAGAAATATACATGCAATAACCTGAAGGGTTCGTGCTTAAAGGACAAGAAAGCAAAGTGTGCAAATTAGTTAAGTCATTATATGGACTTAAACAAGCACCAAAACAATGGCACGAGAAATTTGATCATACTTTGTTGACACATGGGTTCAAAATAAATGAATCTGATAAATGTGTCTACATTAAGAGTAATGATAAAAACCTGCATTATTGTCTGCTTGTATATGGATGATATGCTCATAATGGGAAACGATAAAGATGTAATAAGCAAAACAAAGAAAATGTTGAATTCAAGTTTTGAAATGAAAGACTTAGGTCAAGCCGATGTCATTTTAGGAATTCAAATTAAGACAAATAGTGAAGGGTATGTCCTTACAAAATCCCATTATGCAGAAAAAATATTACGAAGGTTTTATCAATTTGACTGCAAACCTGTTGCAACTCCTTTTGATGCTGGATGCAAGTTGGAGAAAAATAAAGGCAATGCCATATCTCAACTTGAATATTTTCAAGTAATTGGAAGTCTAATGTACTTGATGAATTCAACTAGGCCTGACTTAGCTTATGCAGTAAGTAGGCTTAGTAGATATACAAGTAATCCGGAACAAGAGCATTGGCATGCTTTAGTAAGAGTGTTAAGGTATTTGAAAAATACACTTGACTACGAATTACACTATACCAAGTATTCACCTGTTGTAGAAGGCTTCAGTGATGCCAATTGGATTTCTGACACTACAGAATCCAAGTCGACAAGTGGATATGTTTTTACCTTGGGAGGTGCAGCAATATCTTGGAAATCCTCTAAACAGAAATGTATAGCTCGTTCCACTATGGAGTCGGAGTTTATAGCTTTAGACTTGGCTGGAGAAGAAGCTGAATGGCTCAAACATTTTTTGGAGGATATTCCAGTATGGCCAAAGCCTGTAATTGCTATATGTATACATTGTGACAATATGGTGCGCAATCAAGGGCCAAAAGTCATGTATACAATGGCAAGTCGCGGCACATCAGGCGCCGACATAATACTCTTAAGAAGTTGCTCTCCAATGGAATTATATCCATTGATTATGTGAAGTCAAAGGAAAATATAGCCGATCCTTTGGCCAAAGGCCTACTAAGAGAGCAAATATTATTTACATCGAGGGGAATGGGTCTCAAGCCAATTCAATGAATCGAACTGGGCGGAAACCTAACCTAGCTGATTGGAAATCCCGTGGTCTAGGTTCAATAGGCAAACTGGTTGAGTTTGATTCACAAGTTGAACACACAACTTACCCATTCTTATGATAAAATGTGTGTTGTCGGTTGAGTTTGAGGGGTTATGTTTTATACATTTAATGACATTAATATCTTGTTATCAAGAGGAATATGGCAGACTATTCAAAATTAATGTAACTATGTAGGAGTAAATGGGGCCGCATTTATGAGAATTGAAATGGCTAAATTCTCTTAAGCTCCTACGAAATCCGGGATCTGTTTAGGGCCAAAATGAACACAACCGTATGAATTGACATGTGGCAGACATGATATGTGTGTAGCATATTGTCTCGGTTTACTACTATGGTGAACAGTTCAGGATCTTCCACATCCACTGCGTCACCAAGTAAACCCGATATGTTTTCACTAAGGTAAGTTCAAGTCCAAAAGACACTTCGCCCGATGCATATCATGTATATTCTCTCTCAGTTTTAGGCAGCCTAGTCATACATTTGCATTTACATTTGCATTCAAATATGGGGTCATTATTGGTGTTTGAATGAAATTTCAACTCAAATGTGAGGTATTATTGGAAATTTTGAGCAGAAATTTCTTTGTCCCACATTGGTCATTTCCAAAAGCTTTCCTCACTTTATAAGGCTTTATCCCTTATAGAAAGTGATTGGAGTGATAAGCCTTGAAGACTAAAATTAGGCTCACCCTTGGGGTTGAGCTTTGAGGTGTACTAATTAATTTGTAATTAATATATAATTAATTATCAAAAGATGGGCCTTGGGCTCTAATAATTAAATTAATTATTTTCAGATTTAATTAATTATTTTTAATTAATTTTGAATTTAATTAATTAATTATTTTTTACCAACAGGCTCATTTTTCAGATGAAGTCTGAAATGTGAAAGAACGCAGAAACAAAAACACCCCTCTAAGAAGATGTCTCCCAACAGATGCATCCCTTCCTCATACCTGTTGCGAACAGACATAATCATATTATATATACATTCATCTGCATGACATTTAGAACATAGAAACATTCTTCTTCTACAATCACAAATATCCTTTCTAAGAAAACCACACAGAAATTTGCCAAAAGCCAAGTTTCCGGTGCTGGAATTCTGACTTGATCGTTGAATCCTGGTGAAGCTAACGTCTGTAGAACTACAAGCACTGAGTAAGGGCGAAATTTCTGTTTCGAGGACATTGTGGTACACAAGCTCGATCTTCAATATTTATGTTTAATATTATTTCATTATTCATACACTGCTTGCATTTATTATTTATTAACATATATAAATTTATCACAGATTGTTAACATATATCCAATACTGTCGAGAATTGCTACTGAATTCTACAGATCCCCTGGTAAGCGTTCCAGGGTCCCTGAACAAACGGTCATAGGATCCTTTGGGAAACCTTCCAACCATTTTTGCGGCTTCCATAGGGTTTCGGGACCTAGTAGTTTATGAATTATTATTGCATCAAATTTCAAAAAAAAAAAAATTAATAGTCTAGTAACATATACAATACACAATCAATACTATCATACAAATTAATTGGAACACCATTTTATTATGATCAAATAGATTAATACAACATTTTTATTTACTTACATCGGTCCTTGGCCTGCATGAGGCTACAGAAGCATTACATTAATTCATCTTCCTCCATACTTGGCCTTGTACTCACTCCAAAGCTGATCAACATTCTTCCCCAGAATATCAACAAAATAATTAGCATTATAACCACTTCTCATTTTCTTATTCATTTCAGCTACAAACCCATTTTTCAAACTATTCAAATAGTCTAAAAACCAAGCAGTGACGTCATACCCCTGGTCCCACCTATCCCCATGCCCCGGCTGAACCCAATGGCTTGGCGCGTACCCTGCCTTCAACCTCACATAATCAGCAATTCCCTCAATCAACCCCCCTGGGGTTTGACCGTTCCCATTCCATTGCCACACGTGCGTTGACTCGTGGTAAAGCACACCGGTGATCTCCCTCTTCACATCGCCAGAGTAACCAGCTATGTAGCTGGCGCTGACGTGGATCTCATTGTTGACGGCGTAAGCCACCCCAGTGATGTTTTCAACAATTAAGGTTACACTGGAGACGCTCTTTCTGTCCGCGGCTGTTTTTTGCTGGAACAAGCTCCATATGAAGTTTGTGGCGGAGACTAGGGTTTGCCTGCTATAGTCTGCTCCGATTTTGCTATTGAAGCGAATTCCACCAGGGGTTCCCCCCACGGTGTTGATGACTTTGTAGTGGACTGCATGGGTGCCCGGGAAGAGGCCTGCTCCTAGTGTTATTATGAGAAAGGAGAGGAAACGGATGTGGTGAAATTGAACCATAGTTTGTGACTTGTGAATTGTTTCGTGCTTTTGGGTTTTGCATGCACAATTGTATGGGTTATATAGAGAGGGGGGGAGAGAGAGAGAGATAGAGAGTCGTATACCACTAGTTAATGTCAATTTGGTTTTGGTTTTTTCTTTGGTTTTGGTTTTTTTTTTTTTATGCCATCCTATATATAACGCACTCACTACTGACTACTCCACTCCTAATATATTGTCCTCGCACTCGAATTAACATGGTCCTTGACCAATTTTATACGGCCGGTATATATATGTCCATTTTAATTGAAAATAGTTCTTTTGGGGCAACCAAAAAGTCTGTGCCCGTTTGGTGGATTGAATGAGATTTGACTTTAGGAATATGATTAGATTGGTAGGGATAGGTTACATAACCCATATGTGTGGTTAGGTTACATAACCCATCATATTTTCTCTTACTTTGGATTTGTAGTCAATCCAATCTGTATTACAATTTTTCTCATCAAACATTAACTAGACTACAAGTCTAATTTAACTAAAAATAACTTATCCTATCATGCCCACCAAACGAGATCGTATGGAGTGCTTTCATTGAGCATTTCTTTGTAAAACCTTATAGTAAATTCATCAACAATTTAAATGCATCTTATCTATCACCACCAAATTAAGTGCTTCATACAGAAACTAGCAGGTGCTATACCAAGAAGCACACATATCCACACAATAAGAAAATAAAAGAATAAAAAGTAAAAAATAAGTGCAAGGGAGCCTGCTACGCACCATTGACTTGACTTGGACTCGTGCTTTTATAATTGCCGAGTTGAAACCCAGCTGGTACAATGCTGATTAGACCTAGCATTCGTATCGTGTTTTTTGTGTTCATTTCGTTTTCGTGTCATACCCGATATCATAACGGATCATATCGTGTAACACCCGTTAAAATAAACCGGTAAAATGACCCGACCCGAATTTGACCCGATAATATTAACAGGTAATATGACCCGACCCGTTACCGGTTAAAGAAAATATATTTTATACCAATAAATAATTAAATGAAAAACATAATACTAAATAAGTATTTACATACCATATTGTCATATCCAAAACATAAAAACGCATTTTTCTTTTAAGTATATTTTCATTTACCTAAAGTCTTTAAAAGTTTTTTAATTAATGTAGAAGTGTAAAAAAAAAATATAGAAAAATATATAAATGCTCGTAATGACAATTTTTACAACTTTCATGAAAAACTTAACTTCAGAATTCGCCACTATAATCATATAAATCATAGATAAAAATTTAACTGTTGATTGTTGTTTACATTTACGCTTCATTGTTCTCATCAAATTTTGTTTTTTTAGATTTTCTTTTTTGAAAACATGATCTATTAGAGGATGCAGGAAGATGAACAGTTTGGATCGTTGATATTATATTAAGAGTTTTACGGTTAGTGAAAATATTGCTTGATGTTTATAAAGTTTCTATAAACTATATGACATCGACTCATATTTCAGTTAACCGTAAATATCGAAATGTGATATCAAAGATCTAAACCGTTCATCTTCTTACATCCGCCAGATGATCATGTTTTCAAAAAAGAAAATTTAAAAAATGAAATTCAGTAAGAAGAATAAAGCGTAAATGACAATCGACGGTTAAATATAAATTTAAGGTTTATGGATTATAGTGTTGGATTTCAAAGCTGATCCTTTTATGAAAGTTGAAAAGCTTGTCGCTATGAGTGATTGTATATATTTTTTACATTTTTTTACAATTCTACAATAATTATTATTAATTTTTCCCTCAAATAAAAAACATTATTCATGACGGTTTGGAGGATTTAAAAAATCTAAACGATAATGTAAGTGTAACATTATCTACTCATGGAGGAATAATGATGAATCACAAGTGTTTATGACACACCCGACCCAGATAGTCCACTTGGACTCCGAATCGAGCCGTGCTGGCCGACACCTAGAAAGTGACGTAGCCATAAAGTGTGCTGATGTGTAAATGTGAATAAATTTAAACCTAAAGTGTCTAAGAGCAGAACTGCGCAGTGAGCGGTATTGAGCCCATTTCACACGCAATGTCAGAGCATAAGTAAAACGCAGTATTGTTGGTAAGAATCATACCCTCAGATGTAGCCACCTAAACTGGAATATGCCACGAATCCTCGTCGATACGAACCTTTAGCAGTTTAAACCTGGAGGGGCGGAAAACAAGAAAATGTGAGTGGGCGAAAACAAAGATTTTCAAAACCTTTCTACATTATCAAAAGAGTAACCCCTCGCCGTAAAATCTGTATAATTTCCCAAAAATTATAATATACACAAATATATATGTCTCAAGATCACTTCCATAATCCAGAAATCCCAACATGTAAATCTAGCAAAATACCCTAAAAATAATCAAGCCAAACAGCTGAACCAAAACGCGGAATAATAGTGTGTCAGCCGGATCCACTTATAGTGACCTGTACGGCTGAATCTATAGCTCATCACATATGCTTGCATATGAGTCGGAACCACCTATAATGGTTTGTACGACTAGATTGTATGGAGTTCTTTCATTGACTGTAAAAGCTTATAGTAAATTTATCTACAATTTAAATGCATCTTATCTATCACCACCAAATTAAGTGCTTCATACAGAAACTAGCAGGTGCTATACCAAGAAGCACACATATCCACACAATAAGAAAATGAAAGAATAAAAAGTAAAAAACAAGTGCAAGGGAGCTTGCTACGCACCATTACTTGACTTGGACTCGGTCTTTTATAATTGCCGAGATGAAACCCAGCTGGTATAATGCTGATTAGACCTGGTATTCGTGTCGTATTTCTTGTGTTCGTGTCGTTTTCGTATCATCCCCTATATCTTAACGGGTTGTGTCATGTAACACCCGTTAAAATAAACGGGTAAAATGACCCGACCCGAAATTGACCTGATAATATTAACAGATAATATGACCTAACCCGTTACCCGTTAAAGAAAATATATTTTAAACCAATAAATAATCAAATGAAAAACATAATACTAAATAAGTATATACATACCATATTGTCACATCCAAAACATAAAAACGCATTTTTCTTTTAAGTATATTTTCACTTACCTAAAGTCTTTAATAGTTTTTTAATTAATGTAGAAGTGTAAAAAAAAATATAGAAAATTATATAAACGCTCGTAATGACAAGCTTTACAACTTTCATGAAAAACTTAACTTCAGAATTCGCCACTATAATCATATAAATCATAGATCAAAATTTAAACGTTGATTGTTGTTTACATTTACGCTTCATTGTTCTCATCAAATTTTGTTTTTTTAGATTTTCTTTCTTGAAAACATGATCTATTAGAGGATGCAGGAAGATGAACGGTTTGGATCGTTGATATTATATTCAGAGTTTTACGGTTAGTGAAAATATTGCTTGATGTTTATAAAGTTTCTACAAACTATATGACATCGACTCATATTTCAGTTAACCGTAAATATCGAAACGTGATATCAAAGATCTAAATCGTTCATCTTCTTACATCCGCCAGATGATCATGTTTTCAAAAAAGAAAATTTAAAAAATGAAATCCAGTAAGAAGAATAAAGCGTAAATGACAATCAACGGTTAAATATAAATTTAAGGTTTATGGATTATAGTGTTGGATTTCAAAGCTGATCCTTTTATGAAAGTTGTAAAGCTTGTCACTATGAGTGATATATTTTTTACATTTTTTTACAATTCTACAATAATTATTATTAATTTTTCCCTCAAATAAAAAACATTATTCATGAGGGTTTGGAGGATTTAAAAAGTCTAAACGATAATGTAAGTGTAACATTATATACTTGTGGAGGAATAATGATGAATCACAAGTGTTTATGACACACCCTGACCCAGATAGTCGACTTGGACTCCGAATCGAGCCGTGCTGGTCGACACCTGGAAGGTGACGTAGCCATAAAGTGTGCTGATGTGTAAATGTGAATAAATTTAAACCTAAAGTGTCTAAGAGCAGAAGTGCGCAGTGAGCAGTATTGAGCCCATTTCACTCGCAATGTCAGAGCATAAGTAAAACACAGTAGTGTGGGTAAGAATCATACCCTCAAATGTAGCCACCTAAACTGGAATATGCCACGAATCCTCGCCGATAAGAACCTTTAGCAGTTTAAACCTGGAGGGGCGGAAAACAAGAAAATGTGAGTGGGCGAAAACAAAGATTTTCAAAACCTTTCTACATTATCAAAAGTGTAACCCCTCGCCGTAAAATCTGTATAATTTCCCAGAAATTTTAATATACACAAATATATATGTCTCAAGATCACTTCCATTATCCAGAAATCCCAACATGTAAATCCAGCAAAATACCCTAAAAATAATCAAGCCTGTTTCATTTAAAGAAAAAGATAGTCTCCTCCTTCTGGTTTTGCAGAATGCCAGAATGGCAGCCGCTATTACTGCTCCTCCAACTCATTCCTCAGAGCCACTTATCTGCCCCTGAGAACATATACCTTTCACAATGGAATTAGAATGAGCACACAGATATGATATGTTTGTCAATCGAAATGTTACTATTGCTAGGAAGAGCCTTCAGCATATTCAAAACATTATTGCTTCTAATGGGAATACTTAAGAAAGGTTTGATAAGGAAGTCATTGCCAAAACATCTATTCTTGATGCCTTTCAGATGCAAGAATTTTTTTGGCATGACCATGGCCGGGTTAAATGGCTTACTAAATGTTGAAACCAAATTCGTGCACCGCTGTTAGACCCGGCAGTTTCTAACACAACACGGTGACACGACACGAAAATAACTAGTTTTGGGTCAACACGATAACTTATCGGGTCATTATCGGGTACCCGTTAAGAACCCGTTAATAACGGGTTCTTAACAGGTATACACGTGGGTAACCTATTTCGACCCGTTAAGAAAAAAAAATTGATAATTTTAAAGTTTAATTATTAAAAGATTTATTATAAAATACAATAGCCATATTAATATATACAATATATTCTATATTAAATATATAGTTTTGTATTATTATTCTATATAAGTTATAAAAAAAAATTTTGTCATTATTTATTTTTATTATGAGAGTTCCTTATTATCATTACTAGGATAAATTTTACTTAACATGTTGTTGTCCACAATTAAAATAAACTAGTATAGTATTTGTATAGGCAAGAACTAAGAAGACATACATACATGTATGAAAAATGTGAAAGAATATATAAACACTCGTGATTCATTATTATTCCTCCACGAGTAGAAAATGGTTACACTTACATTATCGTTTAGATTTTTAAAACCCTCCAAACCCTCAATGTTTTTTATTTGAGGGAAAAATTATTAAAATTAATAATAATTATTGTAGAAGTGTAAAAAATGTAAAATAAATATACAATCACTCATAGTGACAAGCTTTATAACTTTTATGAAGAGGTCAGCTTCAAAATCCAACATTATAATTCATAAACCTTAAATTTATATTTAACTGTCGATTGTCATTTACACTTTATTCTTCTTATTGAATTTCATTTTTTAAATTTTCTTTTTTGAAAACATGATCATCTGTCGAATGTAAGAAGATGAACGGTTCAAATCTTTGATATCATGTTTCGATATTTACGGTTAACTGAAATATGAGTCGATGTCATATAGTTTGTAGAAACTTTATAAACATCAAGCAATATTTTCACTAATCGTAAAACTCTGAATATAATATCAACGATCAAAACCGTTCATCTTCCTGCATCCTCTAATAGATCATGTTTTCAAAAAAGCAAATCTGAAAAGAAAAGAAAAAACAAAATTTGATGAGAACAATGAAGCGTAAATGTAAACAACAATCAACGGTTAAATTTTGATCTATGATTTATATAATTATAGTGGCGAATTTCGAAGTTAAGCTCTTCATGAAAGTTGTAAAGCTTGTCATTACTAGCGTTTATATATTTTTTTTCTATATTTTTTTTGCACTTCTATATTAATTAAAAACTATTAAAGACTTTAGGTAAGCGAAAATATACTTAAAAGAAAATTGCGTTTTTATGTTTTGTATGTGACAATATGGTATGTTTATACTTATTTAGTATTATGTTTTTCATTTGATTATTTATTGGTTTAAAATATATTTTCCTTAATGGGTAACGGGTCGGGTCATATTACCTGTTAATATTATTGGGTCGATTTCGGGTCGGGTCATTTTACCCGTTTATTTTAACGAGTGTTACACGACAAGACCCGTTAAGATATCGGGTATGACAGGAAAACGACACGAACACGAGAAACACGACACGAATGCCAGGTCTAACCGTTGTATGCGGAAGAAGTGCTTGAACTCAACTACCTACAAAACAATAAATAACCATAAGCAAGCCTAGGATCGAAGGGGAGAGGGGGGAGGGTGTCGGCCAAAGACTCTCTGACAGTCAAGTTAGTAAACTATTTTAGACTCAAGTTGTGGACAAGAGAATTCAAGTGTTTAAATTGCATTACCAAAGATGAACCCTAGACGGGGGTATTTATACCGTGGAGAGAGAGACATTTTATGATAGAATCCTTGTTCTAAGCCGGAAGAATCCTAGAGGATCTTTAGGAGTAGATATTGCACACTTTTAGACGTTCTAATTACTATGGCACACACCAATTCCTAGATTGTAGGAACTCCAAGATTTAGATCTAATTGTGTCTATATCCAGATCAGATCACGTCTCTAGCGGAATAAGCATGGTCATCCAGCGGAGTCACTTGGACTCCATCTATTGCCCCAAAGAAGGGTAATGGTAGCACCACTGCTCCGTCTAATCTAGCTCCGCCCATAGTTGGTGAGTCAATGACCGAACTTCTGAAGTATATGTATTCGGATCAGCCTTACTCCAACCCTAAAAAATCACAGTCCCACAATTGCCCCTAACTATGCATCTGGGAGACAACTTATTCCCCTTGCAAATGAATGGATTGTTATCTAAAGACCATGTCTTTCAGAATAAGTTGGAATACGTACCGTTTAGTTTTCTATCTTTGCTTGTTGGTCCGACTCTTGGTGTTAAAATAGAGCCATTTCAGATTCAGACGAGCGTCCTGGAGTATCGTGTCATAAAGTTTGTAATGATGAAATTTTGCATTGGTGGCGTGTACATGAAAAACAAGAAATCTCCTCCAAATTCTATACTGATGTTTTAATCGTTGGATTCAATGGTCCTAAAGTAAGTCGGTATGTATTCAACAACTATGAGATTTGGAATGCCTTCTTAAATACCCATTGCATCCTTATCCCTATTCCTTTACCAGACCCATAATTTCTTCATTTACACAGAAACATAGCAATCATTTCGCCTTCAACCTCTGCTTATTTCCTCCATACTTTCTGAAATTTTATCTCTTTTAACAAAAACATGGTTGTTAGTTCATCTGTTCATTTAGCTCCCCACGTCAATTTCGACACCTTCTCTGACCCGTTATGGTTAGGGTTCCTAACCAAGAAGAAAAGGTAGCATTCCTCGTAGGTAGCAGCCACATGTTGAACGGATGTAGAGTTTGGTGGGAAGACAACCATGACGTGACCAGAGACCTTCCCAAGCCTTTAGACCTCAATCGTCCTTGAACCAGAATCCATCCTTACTACTTCGATTTGGGGTTAAAATTACCGCTATCACCAATGATGAAGGAAATTCTCATTTTCTTCCAGATTGGCTTTTGCAACGTCACACCCCCATCAATATGCATTGTTTCCTACTTCAAACGCCTAAATGACTGGTACAAAGCCGAATTGGATCTACTGGAATTTCTCATCCTTTGTATAGAAGGAGTGCCGACACTCGATATTATTTCCAATCTCAGTCTAATCTCTTATGGCATTCATACATTACCAATCTATCTAGGCAAGACAATATTGGTACAAGGATATCCTCCTTGTTGACTGAAATTGGGAAGGAGATGCATTTGGGACGAGGGTCCTCAACAAAGTGAGTATCAACATTGACTGCAAAATTAACATCAAGGACCTTGGCTTATGTCGCCCTGAGCTTATTGATAGAGTCTTCCATATCATCCTCGCCACATACTAGAGTTGGAATTGGCTCATTGCACCTGAGAAAGTATGTACATGGGAAATACATCATCATTGACCTTTTCTCCAACCGTCCCATCTAGACTCCGAAGTGGGTTGATGCTAAAAGTTCCAGGGTGCCCCTAAAAGATGCAAAGGTTACCAGGCATAGAAGAATAAGAAGAAGAAGAAGAAGGAATCAAAAGAGGTTGTTATGAAGAAGACTCGCGTCAAAGCTTCCAAGAAGAAGGTCATTTCAATGGGTGGCTCTGGTGGTCGCCATGGCAAAGTTGCTGAAATCGCCGACCTTACTTCTTCGGTTGAAGAAGACTTACAGCAACCTCTGTTATTTAGCAGTGTGGCAAAGCAGTGCTCAAGAAAGTGAAAAGTCCTATAAGAGATCTCTTGGAACAATTATCTTTAGTTCTAGCACAGAAACAGATACTGTCTCAGAAACAACGACGGCGACCTTCTCATCAAAGCCCTTAGCTCTGGACTTTCATTCATTCCTATGATCTCACAGCTGAACTCCCTCATGACCACACTTCAATTGGAGAATCGACCAGTGGCTTCCCAGAAGATTTGGTTGCTCAATTTACTGATAATAAAGAGACGCCTAGTGGAGCGTCGTGTTTGATAATCAAACATGTTCATGACTCGGTGCCACTTTCCCTGAATACAAGTGGTCTCCATGATACTGGGTATGCCCAAGCTTTAGTTCACTCCACCATCTCCCCCACTGATTTTAGAAAAGGTGGTGATTGAGGAAAATCTCTTAGAAAAGTGCTATCAGAGCAGATATGCATTTTGCTTTCTTACTGCTTTTTAATTTCCAACATTGTTTCTTGTCTCTTCTCTTATTTCTGCCTTTGTGCACCCTTTTCTTTTTAGGAAAATGCTTGGACGGACGCCTTGATTCATGTCCAGATGGATAAGATTTCTAAACTTGAAGCAGCCTACAAAGGTGAACTAAACAACAGGATCAAGTTCAAGCAGGCTTCATAGGATAAGGCTTCACAGGATAAGACTTTGGTAGCACACTTAGATGAAGCCAGATCAATAAAGGCTCTGGCATTATAGGCCAAGGAGGAGGTGGAATGAACATTGGCTTCGTAAAGTTCTTATGACACTGACAGATCCATCCTTCAGTCGGACTTAGACGCAACTCGGTAGAAGGTGAGCTAGGTCAAGAAATTTCAAGCAGAAGCATTTCAATAAAACAAGGCAGACCTCGTAGAGATGCCAAAATTATATAAGGAAGCCACTATGCAGGAGCATAATCAGGGATACCTTGATAATAAAATAAGTCAAGACCAGATGAAACTCTCTTCATTGTTGGAAGAGATGCAGAGCTCACGTTATCAGAGGGAAGTGAATCTTCTTTTGATATTCACTCCTGTTAGTCTTTCCCCAGTAAACTTTAAAGGTACTGCTAACGTGATTACTGATGAGTAGCTATGTAGTTTTTATTTTTTGTCTGTTTAGTTATTCAACTAGGATAGAGGTATGCTCCTTCCATAACTTGAACCTTTCTTTGCCCCAATCGTGGGCCTTGGATTTTTCTTTTGCTAATGCACATTTACTTAGTGTTGGAACCAAATTCGTGAATCGTCGTAAGTGTTACAAACTCGAGCAACCTGCAAAACAGTAAACAATCGTGACCAAGCCTAAGACCGTCCGCCAGGGGGGGGGGGAAGGTGTGCCAGCCAAAAGTTCTTCAATGGTCAAGTTAGTGAATGATTTTAGACTCAAGCAGTGGGCAAGAGAATTGAAGTGTTTAGATTGCGTTAGCAGAGATGAACCCTAGATGGGTATTTTTATACCGTGGGAGAGAGACCTTTTTAGGATATAATCCTTGTTCTAAGTCAAGAGAATCTTAGAAGATCAAATTGCGTGTCTTGCGAACAAGCATGGTCACCCAACAGAATCGTAAAGACTCCACCTATTGCCTTAGAAAATCATGGTCCTACAATTGCCCCTAACCATTCATCTTAGAAGCAACCCATTCCCCTTGAGGATGAATTTTTATCCAAAGATCATGCCTTTCGAAGTAAGCTAGAACTGTTTGGTCTTCTTTCTTCATATAGCAATCCAACTCTTTGCAAACCAGGGGTGGCATTTCAAATTCAGATGTGCAATCTCAAGTGTCGTGCCTTAAAAGATGTAATGATAAAACATTATGTTTGTTATGTGTGCATGAAAAACAAGAAATTACCTCCAAATCTTCACCGATTTTAACCATCAGATTCGTTGATCCTTAAGAGGAATTAGTCCTTGTTTAGTTGTAATATACTGCTATGTTGATTTTACTATAGTCATTAAGCCTGTTAGAGTTAAATAGTTGAAAATTTTCACCCTTTACTTCATAACCGCAGAATATAATTTAATCCGTCAATCTTTCAAAGTAAGCTAACATCAAAGTAAGGAATACTGAGGCGAAACACGAGTAAGCTTGTAGGCCCGGTCAGAGCTCAAAAGCACCCTCAGTGACGTTGATTCGGAAAAACATCACATCCTAAACTTAGTATTTATAAAGATTCCCATCGTGATATCCTAAATACTATCTTACTCCGGTACCAGGTATCAAATATTAAACCCATGGAAAAACTTTTTCCCCAGACTCGCGGTAATGCATTGATCGGATTAAGGACGAGAAAGAGATCAAACTAGTTTTAGGGTTTCAAACTATTTTTTTGATATATTCTTCTCCCGTAGGAGGCAGCACATATATACATACTCAATCCTTATACCACAAGGAATATTAAAGACATTAAAGAGGGGAGTTATACTCAAACTAGGAAACATAACTACATTCCTATTCAACTATTGTTGACTCACGCGAACACTCCCCCTCAAGTTGGTGCATAGATATCTCCTAGGTCCAACTTGTCAAGTGACTTGAAATTTTCTCGCAGAAATTGCATGAGTTAGATCATCTGCCAACTGTTCTTCTGTCTTTACGAATGCAATGTCAGCCAACTTAACATCCAGCTTTTCTTTGATGAAATATTTATCCACCTCAACATGCTTGGTCCTATCATGCTGCATCGGATTGTTAGCTATCTCTCGTGCTGCTTGATTATCACATTACAACAACATAAACCTTTTTTGTTTAAACCCTATTTCAGTGAGTAAAATTCGAGGCCATATCAGCTCACAAATGCCATGTGCCATTCCTCTGTACTCAGCCTCAGCCGAAGACCTCGCCACCATATTTTGCTTTTTACTTCTCCAAGTCACAAGATTACCAGCTACAAATGTAAAGTATCCCGACATAGATCGTTCATCAATGATATTTCCAGCCCAATTTGTGTCAGTGTACACTTTCACCTCCATATGTCCATGTTTTCTGTACATCAACCCTCTTCTTGGGGCGCCTTTCAAGTAACTTATAATCCTCATTATTGCTGCCATGTGATCCTCACTAGAAGCATGCATAAATTGATTCACCACACTTACTGCATAAGCAATATCTGGCCTTGTAAGCGATAAATAAATCAACCGCCCTACCAACCTTTGATACTTTTCTCTATTCACTAGGACTTTATCCTAATAAATCGCCAGACGATGATTCTGCACAATAGGTGTATCTACTGGTTTACACCCCAGCATACCAGTCCTAGACAAAATATCCAATACATACTTTCGCTAAGATCTTTCATCTCAAACTCAGAAGACAAGTACCTCTGCAGAAGTTCGATTTCCATTGTATCATCACCTGTGACAATCATATCATCTACATATATAATAAGCAATGTTACCTTGTCATCCTTTACGTTTGATGAACAAGGTAAGGTCCGAATTTCCCTGTCTATACCAATACTTCTTCATTGCCTGGGTGAACTGCCCAAACCATGCCCTAAGTGACTGCTTAAGGCCATATAGTGCCTTCCAAAGTCTACATACTTTCCCACTGGAGTTCACAGTGTCATAACCTGGTGGAATATCCATGTACACCTCTTCCTCTAAATCTCCATGCAAAAAAAGAAAGCATTTTTAACATCAAACTGTCTCAGAGGCCAGTCAAAGTTAGCAGCAAGAGATAATAAAACTCTGATGGTATTTGTTTTTGCAACAAGAGTAAAAGTCTCCTAATAATCAACCCCAAAGGTCTGAGTAAACACCTCACCTATCAATTGTTCCATCTGCCTTATGCTTGATAGTGAACACCCACTTGCATCCCACTTATTTCTTTCCATTAAGGAGTGCTACCACACTCCATGTATTATTCTTCTGTAATGCTTCCATTTCAACTTGCATTACCTTTGTCCATTTCGAATCCTTCAAGGCTTCTTCCATTCTGGTAGGTATTTTGATGGTTTCCATCTACTGAACCAGTGCACAATATTTTGGTGAGAGTCACTTAGTAGAGACGTAGTTCGTAATGAGGCACCACACTTTCCCTTTTGAATAGTACATGTCTGGTGGTTTTCCTCGATTCTGTCTAGAACGTAGCACATAGAGTGGTTTAATAATTTATGTATGAGTGCTAACCTTGGTGATATCTGTTAGATCATGGACGTGTACTTGTGAAGTATGAGGAGAGTTATTATTGATTTATAACTCACATGAGCTATCTCTTGGACTTGGATCAGCTATCACCTTTGGAGGCCCACCCTGGCCAATACCAAAAAAAATCTCATTAAGCCCATTTGGGCTGGTAGTGAAATCTGGGCAAACAGCGACAGCATCACGTGTATCCATCTTTTCTGGAGGCCAACTCGGGCCAACATCAAATAGTCTTCCATCGGCCCACTTAGGCTAGAAGCATCATTACGTGGCCTTAGCTCACGATTTCTATTACTGTCAGCACGTGCAACATCATGTGCAGCCATCTTCTCTAAAGGCCCACTCGGGCCAACATCAACCATTCTTCCATTTAGCCCACTTGGGCTGGCAGCGTCACCATATGGCTTTAGCCCATTACAACCATCACGCCCACTTGGGCAGTCAGAATCAAGCGGCCCATCATTTAGGGAATATGTAGACACCATATCAAACCAACCATAATCTTTATCTGAGGTTGTCTCCCCATGAGAAGTATGGTTGGGAAGGAAAATAACTCATCTTTAGATAAGGTAACATCCATGGTAACATACATGTCTCGAGTAGATGGGTGATAACACCAATAACCATTTTGTTGAGGATTAAATCCAATGAAAACACATCACACTGCATATGGATCAAGTTTGCTATGTTGATTTTTGTGAAGATTGATGTATGCCACACACCCAAAAACTCGTGGTTCGAGATGAAAGGTGGAAGGAAGCGAAACATGATCAGCAAGCATATCAAAAAGAGTTCTAAAAGAGAGAACATGCGACGACATTCAGTTTATGAGATAAATGGCTTAAGTTACTACGTCGGCCCAATAAGTCTTAGGTGCACACGCACCAATGAGGAAGGCACATGTAATCTCCAGTATGTGTCTATTCTTCTGCCCAACTACTCCATTTTGTTGGGGGTCTGAGGGCAAGTAGTTTCGTGGAGAATACCCTTTTCGTTGCAAAACTAAGATAGATCCTAACTAAGATATTCACCACCATTGTCAAACCGAAGTACTTTAACTGAGAGCAAATATTGAGTGTAAATCATGTGATAAAATATTTTGAAGATGCCACCCACATCACTCTTATTTTTCATGAAGTACAACTAAGTCATTCTGGTGCAATCATCAACGAATGTTACAAACTAACTTACTCCATGCTGAGTAATAACCGAAGATGGTCCCCACACATCAGAATGAACTAACTCAAAAGGAACTGTTCATTGAGTAAAACTTGGAGAATAAGAAGCATGGTGACTTTTAGCTAATGTGCAAACATTACATTCTAGAGAAGAATCTGAAATATTACTACACAATGATGGAAGTAATTTTTGTAAATAGCCAAAGGAAGCATGACCAAGACGATGATGCCACAACTAAATAGTTTTCAACTTTCCACTATTACGACCTTGAACTTAATGAACATGGCCTTGTGCAACATCGTCAACATAGTACAATCCCCTCCTCTTAGTACCACGCCCAATAATTGCCTGAGTTCGGATATCTTAAAGTAAACAGAAAGATGGAAACATTAGCACAATACAGTCTAATTGCTTGGTGATTTGTCCCACTGATAACAAATGGCTAGAGAGTGTGGGAACAAGTAAGCAGTTATGTAATGAGAGAGTAGGAGTGAGTGCTATTGAACCCGTCCTTGTAACGGGAGCAACACCTTCATTAGCAGTGACAATATTATTTCGTGGTGGTAGTGTTGTAGAATTAAATAAATTACAATCATAAGTCATATGATCAGTGACTCCGGAGTCAATGATCCAACTTGTATTAAGATTAATTGATGAAATTAAGGCTTTGCTTGTGTTACCTGGATCATTGGATTGCTCTTGGGAAGTAATCAAATTCAAAAGTGAGAGCTATGAGCCTAACAACTTTCGGTCCGAGTTCAATTCTGGTTTGGTGGCTGCTAATGGGCCAAGCGGTCCTATGCCTACTTGGCTGTTACTGTCCATGATTGCGTTTTGCCACATTGGACATTGGGTTTTAAGCTTGGCAAGCCCAAGCCGCTGAAATTCACTGCTACAAGGCTTACTGGATGATCCATTACAGGTCATTGAACACGCGACAGGAATCATGGTTTTGATTGTCTGTTTCTACGGTTTTGCTAAGGATTGTTTTTGGATTTTTAAAAACAATGGTTAGTGGTTTTGTGATCTAGGTTTGTAGGTTTTTTTTGTTTTTTCAGTGGGCGGTTATCTTGCTTTGAGACCACGATAGGGTTTGTGATTTTGGTTTCAAGGCTTTTTTTTTTGTTTTTTCTTTCAGTAGGTGGTTCTCTTGCTTCGAGACCACGATAGGATTGTTCTGGGTTTACAGAGATCGACAGCTAGGGTAAAAGGTAGGAGAAAGAGAGAGGTCGAAACCTGCTCCGACACCAAGAAAAAACTAGTTTTAGGGTTTCAAACTATTTTTTGATATATACTTCTCCCGTATGAGGCAACACATATATACATACTCAATCCTTGTACCACAACGAATATTAAAGACATTAAAGAGGGGAGTTATACCCAAACTAGGAAACATAACTACATTCCTATTCAATTATTGTTGACTCACGCCAACAGAAAGTGTTGAATCATATCCGGAATGGCCTCCAGATTTTAATGCCAGTCCGACAAGTTTGAGCTATCTTTGTTTGTTGATTCTGTTTGTTCTTTCACCTTGCCCCTATTATAGGTTAAAGGATTTCAATAGTGCAAACTGTAACCAAGAAAATATTTCCTATTTAGTCTGAATTGCTGATTCATCCTAGTGAAGCTTTAATGAAAGTTTGTTAGCGACTTGGTCGCCTGTATGTGGCTCGGAAACACTTTTTCAACCCCTTTGTCAGACCCTATGCAGCGGACCTGAGCATTTCTAATCGGACTACATTTAGCTAGCTTGGCTAAGGGATTTCCGCGTATTGGAGCTTCATTGGAATAAAATTTCTCTTAAGGATTTCCTAGTCTGGATGCCTTATTCGGAGCTGCTTAACACATTGTGTTACAAAACATATTTGGCTTAGTACGCTAGTTTGGGATAGAAGTAGTCGTACTCAATGTCGGAGTTCAAAGCCATATTCGAATGATTTTCTTATCACCTTTTCGACTTTTCCTTCAAATGGTGGAGAGCCCGAGTTTGAATTTTATAACCCACAACTTTGCTAGTTGTATAAACTTTCCGGAGGCCGGATGGTGCATTGGACTTCCGGGTCAGGGTGCCAAGTGTATGTGCCTGTAGCCCTCCAATCGTAACCACGCCTATTACAGTTCGAGCCTCTCAAGCAGCTAACCGTATTGTACGGGATAGGCTAAACGAGACTCCTCTGACATACTTTGAACTTTTAGACTTGCAATCATGCGAAGTTTCAAAGTTCTTCAAAATTTTGGAATTTAGGGTATTCTATGCACTGTAATGAATGGTGTAAGAACGAACAAACAATGGCACGCGAGGATCGAAAAGGATCATTCCTAACTTTGGGTCTTTTGTCCTGGACCTGCATTTAATCATGTATATAATTAAATAATTTAGAGTACTTATCTCTTGGAACGCTACTATGGTTAAGACCAAGGTTGTTCACCTGTTAAATGGGCCTTCTTCATGTGTGAGAATCCAGATCATAGCCGCCATGTGGTGTAGGAGTCATTCAGATTCGTGATTTTTTTCTTCTTACTCCATATGGTATGCCTCATGTCCTTTTCCATTAGAAGCTAGTAACGGAGGAGGACAAATATGGGGTTGTCACACAATGCTTTGTGGGTGGCCTTTGGTTTTAACTCATCAGAGCTGACTGAATTAGTTGGACCCCTTAGGTTAGCCATTAACTTGACCATGTCTATGCATATCCTAAACTCACAAATCGTTGCAGCATGTTGTACGTCGTTTGATATGAGTTTGGACAAAGAACTTTAAAGAATCCCGCAAAGAATTCCAGCCAGTGCTATGAGAGGTAAAACAACAATAACGTCTTCCTCATAACTCATAATTGAGTTCTGAAAAATTCTGCAGAAAGCTAACTTAAGTATATTCCCGATAATGTATGGAACGAAACCCAGTTTGCACCTAGAAGGTACAGTTTAATCTGTCAATTTGGAGGAGCTGCTGGTGCTGGTTTGATGTTTAGCTATTTTGCGTGCTAGATTTCAGACCTTTCTGTTTTCTGAAAAATTCTGGAAAAATATGAACATTGTTGCTCCGTTTCTCATCTTTCCGTGCATATATGGCATGTCGCTTAGAAAAATTGGTAAGGTCCTGAAATCTTCATTTTCCCCTAGCTATGCAGTTCTGACATGAATGTAACTTTCATTGTCTTCATACGTAAAACTGGAAAGTTTGGCTTGTAGAAAATTCTGAAATTTTGACACAGCAATCTTAGGCATCTTAGCTTTCACCTCCAGCTGGCCTCATGTCAAAATTCATTTGGGAATTCGGTTTTTCATTGAAAATTATTCAAGCGCGTAGAACGGGCTTTAGGCATGATTACATTGCCCCCAGAGCTTTTGCGCGAGCACTTGCCCGTATCAGAGCGTCAATGAACTTGAACTGAATTGCATGTAGACTTCAGTCGAGAGGTCTACAAGTCTGACTTGTGACGAGGCGTTGGTCCGCACGGAGCCAAAACTTTCTTCATTTCCTACTTGGAAGCTCTTTGTGAGCCAAGTTTGTCCTAAACGTACTTGATTTCAGAACCCCAATGAAACTTGAGACTTAGGGGGTGTATTCAACAGAGAATTTGATAGATATTAATGGATTTATAAATCCATGGATTTTTATGAAGTTAAATTGATTTATAGAGATTTCATATAAATTTTGATTCAATTTCCTTGAAATCTCATGGGTTTCAAAGTTTAAACTTTATGTGTTTCTACGGGTGGTTTGCCCCCAGTAAATTTATCCTCGTGCTGGAACTCTGCTGTGCTCCTTGGAGCAGTTGGTGCCGTTTTCGGAGTTACGGGCTCCACCAAAATAATTGGCTAACGTGTGTAGTTCTTGATTGGTTGTTTTCTCTTTGGAGCTCCATTGTCATGTCGGACTTCGTTGGATGAAAAACTGAAGATGGACGTGGATTGGGCCCCATATAAGTGGTCTGATGCATCGTAAACTGATCCTTCCTTGCTACTTTAGTCATGGCCCAATGCTTGATTAAGCCCTTCAGTAACCTTTGACACATGGCCCCACACTCGTGATGGACACGAGCACATGTTGTAGTCTTTCATTAGGAGCTAGGATCAAGTCCCCGTAAGAATCAAGCCACGTGGTGATGATTAATTAAGAGATCCTTTGAAGACTTCCCCCCTTTCAACTATTACATTATGTTGCTGCCTTTTTTTTTTCCTTTTTTTTTTTGAATCTTTTGATATAGGCATTTCAGTTTTGAATTTTTTATATGAAACATCATTCATGCTTTTTAGTGATTTGATTAATTTTTTTTTGTCATAATTTTGGTGCTATATGCACATTATATTGTAACAAATTTCCTATAATCTAGCCTTTTGATTACACTCTCCTCTATTAAAGATAATTGTTATAAAAAAAAATTGGTTAGATTCAATTTATTTTCACAATAGTGCTACAATTTAGCTATAATTATCTATGATTGAAGATATTTTCTTTCCAAAATAGTTTAAAATATTCTTAAATCCCCCAAAATCAAACGTACCGAAATGAGTTTTTCTTTTAGTACGTTAAGAGAAAATAGGATTGAGAATAGTATAAACGTACCAATACATAATGTGTACAAAATAAAACGTACCAAAATAAAAATAATGTATAAATATTCACAATATGTATCAAATCAAACGTACCAATTAATGATTTTTATAAATTCAAATGTACCCGCAGGTAATATATACGTAATAAATTGTACCTAATAATAATTCTTCAACAAATATATTTTAAAAAAAAATAACAGCAAAAAAATTGAAAAAATTACACAAAGCTTTTATGTTGATCACCAACTATTTGAAAAAGAAAAAACCATTTGGAAAAAGAAATAATATTAAATGTTTGCATAACAAAAAAAAAAAAAAAAAAAAAAAAAAACTGTGATTGAAAAAAGAGAAAATATATTTTAATTACTAATATCTCCGCTAAATAAGGAAAAGTGCATCCTACAGATAAAAGATAAATTCAAAAATTATTTTAATTTTAAAAAATAGAGATGATTATTGGTCAAAGTACTTTAATCAAATTTTAAAAAGATACTGATGTTTAATCTAAATGATATAAAAAAAAAACTGTAGGAGATTCTAATTTTCCTTTTTTTGCCCTTTAAATAGCGTTTTGTACGCAGACAGAACGGAATGAAATGGAATGGGCCGGACTGAGTTGATTGAACGGAGTGGCTATAGCAGCAACTTGTGGGAGTGGGGCCGTGCGTTGCGGGCCGATGTCGTGGGTCTGAGTTGTTGGTGAAAAGCATACCCGAGCCCAAGCAGTGCGGATCAGAGTCAGTCTAGAACGGAGTGTGCAGGTCGTTGTGAGTCCTGTGTGCAGCATGCCTCGGACTGGGTCGTTCTGATTCTTCTTTGGACGAGCCAGAGAACTGGTGCGGGCTTCAAGAACTGTTTGGTTAAGTTAGAATTTGACAAATCCCTTCATGCATGGTTCCAAAAGCATTTCACTTGATGAAAATACTATTTACTAGTGTAATCAGATAAGCAGATAACTTAAAAGATAGCCGATAAGGATAAGAATCAAACCAACTCACGGTGCGTGAATTTATTAGCAGCGGCAGCATTGAACCGATTGGTATCGTCGTTCACGCTCCTTCAATCAACCATGAAATAACTGCGCTCATTGGCTTTGCTTTTGTTGTTGCTCATGGTAGAGGTTGATGGTTGGAGGAGTATGAGTTCTCTCTCAATGAAAGTACCAATTGTTAGATCCAAATTCATAAGTGGTGCTTGAACACAAACTCGAGCAACCTGCAAAACATTAAACAACCATGAGCAAGCCTAAGACCAGGGGACAGAGGGGTGTGTGACGGCCAAAGACTCTTCAAAAGTCAAGTCAGTGAATGATTTTAGACTCAAACAGTGGTCATGCAAGCGCTCAAATATACTTTGAAAATCAAGAGCAACATTTATCATCATATAAGTTGAATTCCAACGTGCTTGCAAATCCAAGCACAAATACTTCTTAGAGGCAATTCTTTCTTCTCCTGCACACTTCTTAAATGCTTCCAATCTTGAAGGAGAACTTCGTACAAATTTTACATATGCACGAAGACGAGCTAATGAGGTGCTTACATTATTAAGTCCATCACATGTGCAAAACACCTGACGTGAAAAAAATCACCATCCAACAATAAACTATTTTTCTTACTGAACCTTTTAACCAAACTCGTTGCTGCTGTATCATTTGAACTTGCATTATCAACTGTGAGCATGCATAACTTTTTTATACCCCAACCCAATAAACATGTTTCTATAGCTTGTGCAGTGACCTCACCACGATGTAGAGTGTGAACCACCTGAAAATTGATGATTCTTTTTGTAACACGCAATCTTTGTCAATTAAATGTGCAGTAAGACACATATATCCAAGATTCTAGACAAAAGTCCACAAATCAATTGTGAGACTCACTCGCAAATTAAGATTCAAGCATCTCCTTCAGTTTTTTTCTTTCCTCTGCATACAATTGAGCACAATCTTTTGTGATTGTTGTACATGACAACAATTTAAATCTTGGTTGTGCGGCATTTAGAAATGTTTTGAAGCCTTCCTTATCCACAAAGCTAAATGGTAATTCATCAACAATAATCATTCTAGCAAAGAGTTTTCGGCAATGCTCTTGGTCAAATTTCCAATTAGAAAGTGACTCTATTGCTATAAAAGACAAGAGTTGTTGTTTCTTGTCCCCGTTATAAGGGTACTTCTTACATTTCTCTGTATGCGTTTTAAGTGTAGCGGTTCCGTTAGTGCTAGAACATGCAAATATTTTCTTACAGTAAGTGCATTTTGCCCAAACTTTACACTTGGGTTCATATACTCTTTTGCGTTTAGATGTTACCTAAGAGTTCATCGTAGCATTTTGAGGCTCTACAGGAGCCAGCTGGCAGAGGCTCTTTTGGAGTAGTTGGTTTATTATGTTCTGCCATATATGACAATCAAATGGACCTGAACAATTAACACATGAAACAAAATATTAACATAAGACAACAAAAATAGAAGATAGGAAGTAACGTAAACATATAAGATAGAAAGATGTCAAAATTTTAATTAAGTTTGTATAATCATATATGAGGAACTAAGTAGTTGAGATTCTATTAGATGTGCATGCATGATATACCTAGAAAACTTCTTCTTTTTTTTTACAATTCTTTCTTCACTTTCATGTGATATGCGTTCGAAAGAGCTCCCAAATCTAATTTTTAGTTTATATTATATTATATTATGTAATATATATATATATATATATATATATATATATATATATATATGTGTGTGTGTGTGTGTGTGTGTGTGTGTGTGTGTATTGTATATATGATTAAATCAATAGGTCCATTGATAAAAGAGAAAAGGCTTACTGTTGTTTGTTTAGGCAGAATGAAAGAGGTAGACTGAGCTGCTAAGCAATTGCTTCGAGACACAAAGAATTTAAGGTTTGGAGACTAATAATATAATATAAAGCTTTAGAGTTTAGAGACTACAAATACGGGTTGACTAATCAAAGCCTTTTATTCTTTAAAAGCTTAATGTTGTGGCCTATTTTAACTGACTGGGGAAGAGGATCGGCGGCACACACAGAGAGAGATATGTTTGTAGGGTTATGTAGAGGATGTTGTTATTCCCCCTATGCAATAAGAGAGAGAAGAAATCATTCTCTTCCAAGGAACACAAGTCCTAATAGGGAAGAATAACTGGAATCAAATTTCATCTGGGATTTATACAATAACACTTAAACAAGAAGTTTATAACACCCCCCTTTGAATGTGTAAATACTCAAGTAGATTCGGCATCATGTAGAGGTTGAGGAAGTCGACTCGTCGGCACTGATTCTGGGAACACGCTATTCTCAATAAAGTAGGAACGTGCATAAGGAACTAAGTCTCACAAAAAACCTAATGGCTATGGTAAAAACCCGATTAGGGACAAAACCCATAGTCTAAGGAAAAATGCATGAGTAACGCAAAGTTAAATGAAACGTCTACGGGACGTCATCAGGGATATGATCAACCCAAGTTGGGTGCCTCGTCAAAACCTCGTTACGTAGCAAAAGCCCAGTGGGAAAAATGCTCATAATCGTAGGGGAAAAAAAGTACATTAAAAAAGTACATTAAGATCAAGCAAGTATACTTCAGGATACTCCCCCTGAGTTTGACATAATTCCAAAGAGAATTAGCAATGTTACAACATAGAAAGTTTATGCATACCAATTCCTTGAACAAGCTTCTGAAACGTCGCCTTTGGTAGTGATTTAATGAATAGGTCGGCCAGATTGTCTTGTGAACGGACTTGTGTGACTTCATTGTTCTGATGTTGTTGTTGTTGATGTAAGAAGAACTTTGGCATAATGTGCTTGGTATTGTCTCCTTTGATGTAACCTTCATTGAGTTGTTCGATGCATGTTGCGTTGTCTTCATAGATCGTCATCAGGACATCAACGACGAGGTAAAGATCATAGGAGCTTCGAATATGACTCATAACTGCTCTCAACTAAAAGCATTCCTGAGTTACTTTGTGTAAGGCGAGAATTTCAGCATGGTTAGACAAAGTGGCAACTAAAGTCTGTTTAGTTGACCTCCAAGAAATTGTGGTGCCTCCAACAGTAAAGACAGAACCCGTTTGAGAGCGTGCCTTGTGCGGATCAGATAAGTATTCTGCGTCGACATAACCAACAAGGAGAGAATCGACTCGAGATAAGGGGTGCGACATCACTCGATGATCTGTAGGGATAGAACAAGCCCATATCCGTAGTACCCTTAAGGTAACAGAAGATGTCCTTAACACTAGTCTAGTGCCTGCGTGTTGGTGCATTATTGTATCTTGCCAAAAGATTAACAGCGAAGAAGATATCGGGTCTATTGCATTGAGCTAAGTACAATAAAGCACCTATCACTCCTAGATAATGAACTTCAGGCTCAAAATCTCTTCATCATCCTCCTTCGGATCTCGTTTTGTATCTAGCTATCGAACGACCGTATGAGTACTCGAAGGCTTCGCTTTATCCTCGTTAAAGCGACGCAACACCTTATGGGTGTAGTTCGTTCGATGTACTAAGATTCCATTTGAACGGTGTGAAGGAAATATTTGAGAAAACAAGTTCATTTGAGCAACATCTATGCATGCAATTAACAATTAAAAGGCGGAATCATGCTTGTATGCACTCAAAAACAAAAATTTACCCATGAAATTCAAGGCCTAGTAATTGTGGTGAACCAAGACTCAACTCAAGAACAAAGTGAGTTGAGAAATATTATACCTCTGTTGATTCCTCTTTGCATAAGCAAAGGCTAATCACCTAAGAGATAGGGCCTTCATTGCTTACTTCTTAGCTCCATGGATTTCTTGGAGGAGGATGAATGAATGGATTCTCCAAATTTCCAAGAAAGGGAACCTCTAAGTCTCCAAACCAAGGAGGGACTCGAAGAAGAGATGAGTGACCTTAGAGGGGGGAAGATTGCTAGCTAATCTCCTCCAAGGGGCCCAGCCTCCTAAAGAGAAAGGGAAAGGCTTTGTGCTCTCCAATTTCCTCAAAAAAGAACCCTAATGTATTTTGGCTATAAAGTCCTTTAAATAGTCACTTCACTTAAGTGACAAAAAGAAACCAAAATCACTCTTTCATCAATATGGCCGGCCTACTTAAAGGTTTTGGGCTGTTTGGGCCTTTATGATTCATTAGTCATTAAGTTGTCATACAACTTAAGTCAATGGGCTTGACGTTCGAAGCCCATTGGGCCTTGAGGCCCAAAACTAACCCGAAGTATCAAACGAACTTATTCGTTTGATTAATTAACATGTTAATCAATCCTAGCCATAAATAATTAAACCATTTAATTATCCTTACTCATCTCTGATGTTTCTTCAATCTCTACCTTACACGGTGTACGATCCATTAGGTTCCTCTTAGCAAGGCAGTGGGCGATTTGGAACTCTTCAAATCAATTGTGAATTGAAACTTACTTTCAATTCTCCCTTTGGTGATTACTCACCTTTAGGGCTTCCACAAACCATAAGTGACACCTAGCAGTATGTCATGGCTACCCAAGCTAATTAGAAGAGGTGGAGAACCTATTCAGTTTAGGATTACAATGCAATACGATCTCTCTCTAATACAATACTCTTGACCACTTGATAGTTTATTCATGTCTACTATCCAATGTGATTCTTTTACTTATATGATTACCTTGAATGTGATTTGGAACGACTTCCTAAATCTCATTCATACTCTGACCAGAGATTCTTAATCATATCATAGAGTATTCTCCCTCAAACGGTTTGAAGGTTAAAGATTCCTTGTTGCGCATTCATTGCCTCCGTGGTTAAGTGGCTTAACCCTAACTATGACGTGGACACCCTTTAATGGAGTGACTTTGACATAGTCAAAGATCAAGGACCTAACCACAAGACAACTATGATGCCTCAGGTCAAATGACTACTTTGCATTATCCCAACCATGAGTTCTCATGTGACATGAGTATGAGAACTCCTTGTTGATCGCGTTCAGTAGACTCATTCTCTATTGAGCACCTACATGCTTGTCTTGGTGTCAGTCACACCGATGACTCGAGACCAGTCACTTTCCCTAAAAGAAGACATAGTACGTACTGATCTGAACAGACTGTCAATGCCCAATTGATAATCCTATGATCAGGAACGTTTAGGATATGTGTACGAAAGAGAATGGTCTCTTGAATCTAAACTTCTTTAGATCATATTCTCCCAATTACATATTCCTTGGACTTATCGTTTAAGCATATAACATTTATATGAGACGGCTTAAAACAATAATCTTTGCCCTTTATATTAAACTAGATTAGTTTAACATGTGAAATGTCTGTAAAGTATCATCATATGATTGGTTTTAGGGCACATTTCCAACACGGTGCTCTATCTCGAGACCAAGACAGTATCGAGTCTTTCTTAGATCTTTCATCTCAAATTCTGACTTCAGGTGCACGGAAGTTCTCGCGAGCTCTTCAGGAGTTCTAATGAGGTTCATATCGTTGACATAAACTGCAACTATCACAAAACTGGAATATGACTTCTTAATGAACACAAAAAGGCATAGTTCGTTGTTCACATAACCTTAACTAGTCAAATACTTACTTAGACGGTTATACCACATTCTTTTGGATTGCTTCAAACCGTAGAATGAATGCCTCAGCCAAATTGAGAGCATGTCCTAGGGGTCGGAAATATTTGATCTAGTCAATGTAAGTCCTTCGGGAACTTTCATATAAATTTCCGTATCAAGATCCTCATAGAGATACGTAGTTACTACGTCCATCAGCTGTATACTCAGTTTTTGGAAACTACCAAACTGATAAGGTAGCGAAAAGTAATCACATTAATAATGGGTGATTAAGTTTTGTAATAGTCAATCCCGGGGCAGTGTGAGAAGCCTTGCGCAACAAGACAAGCTTTGTAACACACAATTTCGTACTTCTCATTACGCTTCCGAACGAAAATCCACTTGTAGCCAACGGGCTTCACATGTGGAAGAGTATGAGCTACAAGTCCAAACACCTTACATTTTGCAAGCGAATCTAGTTTGACTTGGAATGCTTGTTTCCAGTTTGACCAATTGGTTCTACATAGACATTCGTCAACGGAACGGGGTTCAATGTCATCACTCAACATGATCTTAGTAGCTACTGCATATGTTAATGCATCATCAACGATCATCCAAGCTAGCATAATGGACCGAAATCTCACGATTCTTAGGAGGTGGATTCATCTATTCAAGGATGTTTCTGTAATCTAGAATTTCCTCATGAGTTTGATAGAATGAGTAGGCAACAGTCGGATTCACGGTAGGCTCTTCAGGTGCCTATGTTATAGGTTTCCTCTTCTGTGGGTGTGAATCCTTTGAACCTAGAGGTCTGCCACACTTTTGTGTATAGGCAGAGGATTGGCTAGCCGCTAATGTACGTGGATCGGCCAAAGTGCCATCCTGAACCTCTAGGAGGGAAGTCTATCATGATACGCCCTAACCCTGATATCCCCAAATACCAGGATTGGCACGTTCTGGTCGACACCCGAGGATGACGAAGCCATTTAAAACATGCATTCCGATAAAATATGTAATTAGAAAGAGATACACTAGTGCATATAACTAATCAAGAATAAAGTGAAAGAATTATGATAGAAAGGTACGAACCGAGGAATGGAACCTACGTAGAGGAGGCTCGAAAATGCCTAAGCGAAAATTTCCTGACACCAGGATCGTGTGCCTTGATTCTAACTCCTGAAGGGGTGCAAAACCAAAAGAGTGAGTGGACCAAAGTTTATAATAATACTAATAATAAGAAAACCATTTTATTTCTGAACATACTAACCCCTGTTTTGAAAACATATATATAGTACCACATAGTAAGTTTTTTGAAAACTCTAGCTTGCATGAAAATATTTGTAAAACAAGTACGTGTAAATCGATGTTCAATAATAGTGCTATCGCCGCTTGAAACGGAATCCGTAAATCTCATCCATGTTGTACTCACTAGGGGTATCATAGTGGCCCGAAGGCATAACCATCACCAAATGTGAAGCTGTACAGCATTGAGTTACGCCAGTGAAGAAACCATGGTCCATCACCCCGAAGGTGAAGCTGTACAAATTTGGGCCGGAGAAGACGATATAACATATAGGAATTGCTTAAGGAGAGGGATCCCTATTTTTTTCAAAAAATGGGGATTAGGTGTGGGGCCCACTCCACATCGAATTTCAACGATCCGAACTGTCTATTTTTCAAGTTACACCTCATAGATCATCCTTACAAAATATTAGCCAAATCTGAAATATTTAAGACATCTAATTGGGTTCAAAAATATTAACAAATACTTTGTTATATAAGAAACAATAAAATTTTATCTTGATAATCAAATAGGCAAATGGTTTCAGATTGAATTGAATTTTTGCAAGGATGATTTATGAGGTGTAACTTGAAAAATAGACGGTTCAGATCGTTGAAATTCGATGTGGAGTGAGCCCCACACCTAATCCCCATTTTTTGAAAAAAATGGGAATCCCTCTCCTTAAGCAACCTGATAACATATATATATGTATATATATATATATATATATATATATATATATATATATATATATATATATATATATATATGCATATGTAGTGGATCCATCACCTGAAGGTAAAGCTGTAAGACTTTGGGTTACGCCGGAGAAGAAACATATACATATAACATCACACACCGACACTAGCCCCGGGCTAGTGAAGCTGGGGGTATATCATCAACTCCTCATTCGCCCCAAAAGCAGTACCTATCCGTCACCCGAAGGTGAAGCTGTACGACTCTGGGTTACGCTGGAAAAGAGGTATATACATAAATCTCCTCAACTGTGTCCTATGACCATAGATGTCTACATACCCATGTTGTGTGGATGTGTTGTATGATAACCGGCTAGATGCATGCTGAAAACATATCTTAGAAATCTCATATCCAATCTGGAGCTCACAAGCTCAAAGCCTCAGTTCATAAATCTATGATAACGCATAACCATAAATTCGTAAAATATATTATATTCAAAAGCCATAGAATTTCGTATACGAAAAACCAATGATTCATAACCTTTCGTACAATGTAAATTCGATAAATCATAAATATCTCGTAAGCTTGTAAAAATTTAGAAAACATCATATAAAACATATTCGATGCATGAAATATGACATGCATGCAAGCCTAATATTTTATAAAAACTTGCAAGTTTAGAAGGGGTTCACTCACAGTATTCCGCGACCAGGGCGCCGCTCGAACAAGGGAGGATGGTGTCACTTCCCACTAACACACCTAAACACAATTTGAGGACATTTAATAGAACCCTACCAAAATGATATAATTTGGGAAAACAGACAACGGATTTAGAATCAGGATGTCGAAATTAGCCTAGAAGAGATGCCGGCCGAAATCCAAAAAAGTCAACCCAAAAGTCAACATTGACGGATCAACAAAAAGTCAACAAGTCAAGTCAACAGGTCGGGTCAACGAGTCACAGTCAATGGATATGGGCTTGGGTCAAATCTGGTTAGCGTTAAGGGGTTTGGATAATGGGTTGAAAGACTTGGGTTGGATCGATTTAGTGGGTCATGGATTTGGACCTGGGTTCATGAGTCACGTGGCCCAAGATTTGGGCCAGGTTACTGGGCTAAGTGTAAAGGGGTTATGGGTTTTGGTTTAGGCCCAAAGGATTGGGCATGGGCTAATAGGTGAATAGGCCGATTTTAGGGCTAGGTTTGGGCCTGGATCATTTTTGGGCTTACCCATATAAGCCCAAGGTTTTAGGCTCGGTTTAGAGTTTCGGGTCGGGTTTGTCCCGAATTAGCTCGCAGGTCACTAGACCCATCGAAGAAGAAAACTGGACTCTTGGCTGGGAAATTTCCCGACCCCGATTTAGGGTTAAATCTCCACCATTCTTCACTTTCTACCTATCCAAATGAAGCTAGCGAGATAAGGAATGAGATTATACCTTCGTGATCCCATGTCGTGGCTGGAAGTGACCAGAAAAGTGGTCTAAAACCCACGGTTCTCGCCGAAAAACTAGAAAGATTATCCCGAGTCTATTTGTTGCTAATCCAAGAAAACGGATCTTACGTGACACAACAAGTCGGTTAACAAAAGTCAATGTATTTACCTCGAAGGGCATTTTCGTAAATTCACATTTTTAAAAATTATAAAAACCTTAAAATTTAGGGACGGGTCGTTACAATCTACCCCCCTTAAGAAAATTTCGCCCCCAAAATTTAAAATAACTTGCTATGAGTAAAATACTCTAAGTAGGGAGAATATATATATATATATATACACACACACACACACACACAAGAAAGAAATCAAGTTAGAACAGCTGCATAAAAGAGAATGTCATTCCGTCCTCAATAATATAGTATAGTATAATACTCGTATAAAAATATAAAGTTGAAAATACATATTATTATGTAATAATATAAGATCAAAAATATATACATCTAATAAAATAACTTCAAAAATCGAAAATGAAAATAACTCACTCAAATTTTGAAATAGCAAAAATACATTTATAAATAAGATAATGTACTTTAAAATATTTGTACTAAAAATCAAAACCAAAGGTGAAAATGGACCTTGCCCAAACATTTGTCATGTCACGTACTCTGAGAATAAGTGTGTGTGTCTTGGCTTAGCGAACTCAACAAATAAGCCATCGATATTACAGTTTGCAGCATGTAATGCCGATAACTCATCGTTGTCTCAATAAGCAAATGAAAAGTTCCCGAGTCCCGAGGATGCCGTAATACCATTTTGCTCCTCATTTGGGAGAATGTGCCTAAATCGTCTTATTCAACACACCTTGCACTACTCCAAAACACACCAATCAGAGCTGCTAAAAGTGCCTCAACTTCCACGTACCCTCGAACAATCATTCCTGGAGTGAATAGTCGAAGGATGCGTAAAGACGAACACTTGTCGTAAAACATCTCCTCAGTGACTAGCCACAATCGTCGCTCTCCTGTCGAGAGGTACTATTTTCGAAACCTATAATAGAAGAACCAACACTCTAACCACTTCCTTCGAATAATGATTACCACTTCAACCATTCACAGAAACTAGCCATACCATCACCAAGCTCAGAACCTGCAGTTGTACCTTCACCAATTTCTTAGTAGAGACGACTCAATCCTCAAGACCACTTGGAACTCTTCCTAGTAAATCTGGTAAGCTTAGGAAAAGTTATGCTCCTAATATTCCTATCATAATCAATATAAAACTGGGCGCACATTTTAGTCGAGTAGATCCATCGTGAATTCCTCACGGATTTAGCGAGAAACCATGTCGAGAAAGCTAAAAGAACACTCAAGAGTTGGAGGGTCAAAACAAATCCATTAAATCTAGAGTACAAGATATATGGACTAAATAAACAACTCTGCTGCTTAAGTACATACGAGTGACTAACTTGATTAGGTAATAATAACTTGAAATGGTCGAACTGGAAAATTGGCTACCTCAGTTTCCTGATGATACCCACTAACTTCGCCTAAGAAAGTTACGAAATCTAAGCAAGGTCGACTTTTGAAGAGCTTGGTAATAAGCTGGCTTTTGATGTTTAATAATTGACCTCGTGGTCAAAGTAGACAAGAATATTATTGGTGAAACAATCGATGAGAAATTTCCTGAGGATCCACATAAATTCCCTCAGTGGAACCAACAAACCCAAGGGAACAAATTCGATTTTCCTTATAGATACCCACTAACTTCACCTACAACTAGTGCTTCCTTAATTTTCTCCAACACAAACTTCGGATGTCATAAGCGATTTCCCAACAGATATGCCTCTGCCCATCCATTCTAAAAGAACACATGTCACAGAGGACCATCATTGTTTTCAATCTTTAAATGATCCCAACTAGTCTTCATCCCACTAAGGTTTCTTCTAATTCACATCATTTTTATATAAATCTGACTCTACCCACCACTGTAGAGGAACGCATGTCACAGAGTATCGGTCCGATGTTGAATGTCATCAATCGATCAATTACGTCTAACTTGAGGCACAACCCCGACACGAATTCCTTATGCTTCTAATAGGATGTGACTAATCATGCAGAATGGGGGTTGCACAACCGTGCCGAATGACATCAATAAAGAGAAGCCATGACATCCAAATCATATCAAGGCCGACACACTACTAGAATAGAAGAAGATCATAAGTATGCTCTGAATAAACCATGCTCTGATACCAAATTGACACGCCCCAACCCTGATATCCCCAAATACCAGGATTGGCACATGCTGGCTGACACCTGAGGGTGACGAAGCCATTTAAAACATGCATTTGATAAAATATGTAATTAGAAAGAGATACACTAGTGTAGAATCGTATTCATAGCATACAACTAATCAAGAATAAAGTGAAAGAATTATGATAAAAAGGTACGAACCGAGGAATGGGACCTACGCAGAGGAGGCTCGAAGATGCCTAAGCAGAAATATCCTGACGCCGAGATCATGTGCCTCGATTCTAACTCCTGGGGGGGCGCAAAACCAAAAAATTAAGTGGACCAAAGTATATAATAATACTAATAGTAAGAAAACCATTTTATTTCTGAGCATACTAACCCCCTGTTTTGAAACTTACTATGTAGTATTATATATATGTTTTCAAAACAGGGGGTTAGTATGTTCAGAAATAAAATGGTTTTCTGGTAACCAACTGAAGGGTGCTATATAGTTGGGTCGCAACAAGCCACAAGCAGACCAACATAGCTACGTGCAATATTGCATGGCCCCAAGCAGCGATCGGGAGCTTGGTACGTATGACCAACGATGGAGTAATCATTTGTAAGCGCTTAATGAATGCTTCTGCCAAACCATTCTGGGTGTGAACAAAGGGTATTAGATGTTCAACTTCAACCCTAACTGACATGGAATAGTCATCAAAAATTTTAGATATGAATTCTCCAGCATTATCCAATCGAATAGATTTGACCGGATAATCAGGGTGGTGAGCCCTGACCTTGATAACCTGAGCCAACTGTTTGGAGAATGCAGTGTTCCTTGTGGACAATAAGAACACGTTTGACCAGTGTGTGAAAACGTCAACCAAAACCATAAAATATCTAAATGGTCCGCAGGGAGGGTGAATCGATTCACAAATGTCCCCCTGAATCCTCTGTAGAAAAATAGAGGATTCGAACGAATCTTGTCATACGAATGCTTAATAATAAGCTTTCCCATGGAGCAAGTTTAACATGCGATTCCTTGAATCGAACCTAACCTTCGGGTTAGTGGATGCCCGTGTGATGATTTGAGGATACAACACATCGTTGTTTGTCCAGGAAGTCCCAAACAATCATGCCAAAGTGTAATTTCGTGTGCAGTACCAGAGGTAGGGCCGGCCACATAGTGGCTTTCTATAGGGTGTATGGTCGTAGTATACAGACCACTCAGGATACGTTCCATCTTCTCTATAATACACTTCTAGCCATATTCGTAGGAAGTTATGTATAGAAATTCAACTCCATTTTGTACATAGGTTTCAGCGTGGTAATTATTATCTCTAATGTCCTTGAAACTCAACAACGTTCTTCCAGAACGCGGAGAATAGAGTGTTTCACCAATGGTCAAAATTGTGCAATTGGAGAACAATATACGTGCCTTATCATATCCTTCGATCAGGTTGGATAGGCCTGAGAGGGTTGTCAGAGATGCATTCTTACGTATCAAGTTAGTGAAATAGATGCGTTCACACAAAACGGTGTGCATGGTTGCACTATCTGCCAAACAACTAACTTTCCCACAAGTCATACCTAAAATAAAAATTAATTTGAATCGGTCACATGCATAAAAGTTCTAAAAAAACAAATATCCATTCAAAATAATTTAAGTATTCAAGGATGGTAATTAATTAAAAACTTAATATCCAAAAAAAAATCACCAACAAATGATCCAAACATAAAGGAAAATTGTTCAAAAAATGAAACCAAAAACAAAGGGGGGTTCGGCCACTAGGTGGAATTCAGCCCCATTGTCTAAATTTCAACTAAAACAATAGTTTATGTCTAAGATTTTAATCTTCCACAAGGGTAATAGCCTCTTGAAAGTCAGAAACCTCCATCTTGGTACTCTCCGGTTCCTTCACTTGCACAAAGTTTGATTCAAACTTCTTATGACGAGAATGATATTCAGCTACAACCTTTTGAGGACCTCGGCAAACACGGGACTAATGGTCCTTTGAACCACAGCAATAAAACATGTCCTCATCCATGGTTTCAGGTGCTTTACCCTTATTCTTGAAGTTTGGGGCCTTGGGAGTGAGGTTAGGGCGCTTATGAGCTCGGTTTCTTCCCTTAGATGGGCCTTGGCTCTGTTAACCTTGATGGGGTGGCTTTTGGCCGCCTCTACCACGCTTATTTTGGTGTTTTTGGCGTTTGTTTGTGCTATAGTGTGCTTCAAGCATAGCAGTCGCCCAAGTAGGTCGAGCTTGATGATTTTTCATCAATAGCTTATTCTGTTTTTTAGTAAGAAGTAAAATATAGATCAAATCTGAAAACTTAGTGAACTTCTGAGCCCCATAATGTTACTACAGGACAATATTAGTAGCAAAAAAGGTCGAATAGGTCTTCTCCAGGAGATCCTCTTCGGTTAAGGTCTCGTTATAGAACTTGAGAAGTGATCGGATTAGACAAACTTCAGAATTATATTCATTCACTGACTTAAAGTCTTGGAAGAGCAAATGCTGCCAGTCATGTCTTGCTTCAGACAAGAAGATGTCCTTTTGGTGATCGAAGTGATTAGCCAAAATGACCCAGAGTGCTTATGAATCCTCCTCAGCAAGGTACTCGGTTTGCAGTGCGCCCTGAATATGTCTTCAGATGAAGATCATGGCAGTGGCTTTCTCAGCTTCGCCAACCGGGTTGTCTGTCTCATCTTTAATGGCGGGACGTAAATTCTTTGCAGTGAGGTTGAGCTTCACATCTTGGACCTATTTGAGGTAGTTTTTTTCCAGAGACCTCCAAAGCGGTAAAGTCGAGTTTGTTCAAATTTGACATGTTCCTATCACAAAATAAATGGACAAGATGTGATTAGTGTAATGGAGAAAAAAAAAATCAATTCATTCATATAGGAGTAGAACATTCAAGTTCTAATAGACATGTGTCTATTTAAATTCGCATGAAAAAGCTTTAGGTTTTCATGGGTGATGTTTTTAAGGAAAAATTCAGGTTTTCAAACAAGGCATGTTTCTAGAAACTTCAGGTTTCGAAATAATTATGAACTTCAGGTTCATATGTTCCTGCAGACAAACACAAATATATATACAAAAATATGCAACAAGAAAATATGCAAATAGAACTTCAGGTCTATAATTATAATGGAATTAATTATTTGGACTTCGGGCCAAATTTAAAGTATGGGTGAAAATTATAAAACCCAAAAGTACCTAAAAATAGGCAATTAAACCTCGGGGTCCAAAAATTTGGACCAAAGCCCACGGGTGGGCTGGGTGAACTCGTGCCGTGAGGTCCAGGCCCAAAACAGGGCTAGGGTAGGCACGGGCCTAGCATGCAGGCAGGCCCAGCATCACAGAAAATGGGTTGCAGGTGCAAGCCCAAAGACAGAGGCCCAAACGAGCTATGATCTGGTGCTTCGCAGTCATACGTACCCGGAGGGATGTAATCTTGTGTATCGCTGTACATGGGAGCCATAAAGGTACATGGGAGCCATAAAGATAAATGGAGAATAGAGACCCTCAACGTGTTTAGAAAACATAGAAAAATTAACTCAGAATTTCGAAGAAAAACCGATGAGATTCAAACGAATCTTGGTCAAAAATCCATTGGGGATGATCTTCAGGTCGTCGGGACAAGGATCGAACGTCAGGATTGGGTGCAGGCCCACTTGTGAGGGAAAACACGCCATGGAAGGTGTCGGGTTTTTTCTGGGTTTCAGACCAGGAGCCCATAGCTCAGACTTCGTGGTCTCATGGCTCTGCTCAGCCACACAGGTCGCAAGCCTGGGGCTAGTGGCTCGCCAGCCACGACTCACACGGTGGAGGGGTTTAGAAAAAAACCCTAATCCATATTTTAATAATTTTTTTCAATTTTAGATTAATTCAATGACCGCATCCTCTAAGGTTCGGCCCGGAGTAAGCTTGTGCTACAAGGAAGCTCTTTATGGACTTAAAAGTATATTTATCTTGAGCACGTATAAGAGGTCTTGAGGCCTCAACGTGTGCAAATAAGAGAGCAAGAGGAAGAAGATGATCAAATTGGAAATGGTAAGGCCATCAGAAGAGAATTTTGAGATTTCATTTTAATACAGAGGCTTGGGTCCTTCGGTCTCAAAGAATGTTTGTTTATATAGAGACTAGCTAGGGTTAGGTTGGTTTGCTTTTTAATTCATTGACTTTTTAGGTTTGTGGGCTGGATTGTGTTTTCTGTGTTTATGAGTATGGAGTTTGAAACTGTTAACCTCAGCCTTTGACTATTATTCGAGCCATTCCAGTAGTTTTAAAATATAGAAGTAGGAAAGCTCATAGGTCAATTGTCTAACTGTTGTAAAATCGACGGTGTATGCAGTGGAATAAATAAATAAGACACAAAATTTACGAGGTTCCTCAACCGTCAGTGTGACTGGAGTACATCCTCGGAGCAGCAGCAGTACTTTTATTTATAATCTGAAATCATAAGATTACAAAGATAACTCTTATTCTGTCCTCTTTCTTTCCTCTCTCTGCCGTGAGCCTTTTGGCTTCTCTCCTCTTCCTCTCTTCTTCCTTCTTTCTTTTCTCTCTTCTCAGCCGTGTGGCTTGAGTTTTTGTGTGTACCTTTGCTCTCATCTTCAACAATTCACTTTATAGGCAAATACCAACTAGTTGGATAGTCATGGTGACCAATGGTTGTCAAGCATCGAAAATAATTTGATTGACAGCCATTACTTGATTCCTTTTGAGTGGACATCCACCATATTTACAACACTCCCCCTTAGATGGCCACAAGTCTTTGATTGACTCGTTAAAATCTTGATCTATTTTTGGATGCTCCCCCTGATGAGTTTCTCCCCCTAATTTCAAATTCTTTAGGCTGATATTTCACCCAAAGATGATATACCTTTTTCACTTGATTTACTTGTTGTTGACTTTCCACAGCTTGATCTTGAACTGGGCCGGAGGGTCTTCTGCTAGACTTCCTCCAAAGGTCTGAATTTACTCTTTTTTATCTGGAGCTGAATCTGATTCAAGGATGGTGGACACTTGATCTTGAATTGGACTTATGATTCCTTCAAAGGCCTTGGGACTTGTTCTTGAATGAAATGGAACCACGAGCAGCTCCATGTGACAAGTGATCTTCGGCTCCATCGGGGATGGATCGGTACGTGTTTTTATGTGCTTGTCTCTACATGCTTCAATGTATCATTTTCACTTGCCTTATCTGTTTCCCTTGCAAAAATGGTATTTTCCCTGGTTTTCCCCCATGCATGTTTGACATCTTTACTTGCAGTATTTGCCCTCTGATGCAGGAGTTGAATGCAAACCTTGCATTTGAATGGTCCTTCAGAACATCACTTCTGAGCGACTCATCATGCTTGGCAGCTTCAATGTAAGAAGCCAACAGCAGACCAATTATTTTGCGGTGTTGGTGACTTGAGACCCAGCTCCAACAATAGTTGAAAATGGCTACTCAAGAGCAAGGCTAGGTAAGCAATCAGGAAAGGTTCCAGGCAATCAGTTCCATAACGGAAGCTTGATTCCATGCGGCGACTGATTGATCTCTTTCTCCTTGTCTTGCAGATAAGAACAATGACAAAGGAAAGGATAGGGAGATTGCATGCTATGAGATACTCTTGCTCTCGTCCCTGATGATATGAGATACTTTTTCTATGGTGTGACTTGTTTGAAGTGGTATTCTAGAAGAGGAAGGAAATTGAGTATTTCGAGATGCTTTGTTGAAGATGCATTCTCGGAAAGGAAAGAAAGTTAGGCGTTTTTGGATGTGTGCCTTGCCATGGAAGATGGAGGTTAACATATATAGGGGTTTCCACAATAACAGGTAGTGGATGTGGCCTTATTACCCACGCTTGTCGGCAACTTCACGCGTTTTCAACTCTGTCAGATATCTTTGACAAAGTTGCACGCAATATCTGAAAAAGCTGAGATTTCGTCTGAGAAAGGTTGACTGACTTTATGCATGAAATCTGGCTTTTGAAATTCAGAGAGCGGTTGATGTGAAAATTAGCTTGACACTCAAATTAAACCCTCTTGTTGTAGATTGTAGTATAGATGCAACTAGGGATCGTTCCGGATCGGGGATTATGAAGGCTTGCTAAAACCTCTAAACTGACTCTAAAACATAAAAACAAAGTTAAAAACGTAAGGAAAGACTCACAAGACTCAAAACAAGTTCAAAAGACTCAAAACGGGCTGAAAACACTCAAAACTGCCTAAAAACACTAGTTAGGCAGTTTCTGACCTTAAATGAACTTTGCACGAAAATATGAATTTTTTTTTACTCAAAACCACTCAAGACATCAACAAAACATATTTAGGACACTTTAGAACAAGAAAGTAAATGGGGGGGTTTTGATTTGAACGAATTTAAAGCTAAAACAAACAGAATGTAAAACCAGGCAGATTCTAGAACAAACAATGTTAAAAACGTTTGGAACTCAGATGGTTGATGGATTCGCTAGAGGTTCATTCTCCACACATGACACACTTGTATACGAATCGATTTCCAATTGCTTTTCGATAAATTATGAAGCCCAATACCCCAGATTAACTGTGATGCACAAATTAACCCTCAGATTTTCCTTATATCATTGAATTGGATGAATGCATACAACAATCCAAATTATTCTCCAAAAGTCCTCCACATGAATGCATAATAGAGATACAATCACAAATCATTAAGTTCCATGAAAATCATAAGTGTTGGCGAGACATTCGTAACTATGAATGCATGATACGTTTGCCAAGAACTCAATTAACGCGATTGTGACAAGCAACCTTCACTACTCATGAATATAAACTTGTAACGATTAGGTGAAACTCATTTATATCCTAGCATCAAGTTCATGCATGAAAACTAAGTATGCATCCTTAATCAACATACAAGAACGAGTTATGAATAAAACAGTTAATCGAATTGCATTCACAACTTATTAAATCACAACTGGAAGAAATCAATTCATATCTCAAGCATGTTCATGGCTTCAAACTTCCCCCTAGCTAATTCGGGGTTTAGCCACTCATGACTACAACAAAATCAGAGAATAAAGAAGTAGACATTAAAACTAAGAATGAATTACACCTAGAAGTCTCCAATCTGCAATCTTGGAACTCCAAAGCTCTCTTCTTCTCCACCTTGCTGCGGCACCAATGGCTAAGGGTTAGAATAGATGTGTTTTTGGGTGAAGGGATGGATGGTTAAGGTGGTGGAAGGCTGCGGCAAAAGAAGGGGAAGGATGATGGCTGCGGCAGAGAAGGGTTGTGAGAAAAATTCAATGAATGGTGCGGCTAGGGTGTTAATTTAAAGTCTTTTTGGGTAACAAGGCTCAGAAATCAATTTAGGTTAGAGAATTAAATCCAAGACTTAGAGGAAATAAGGCCCAAGGTCAGAAGATTAAAGGAAAGGGTAAGGGAGTTGCGGCACAAGGGGAAAACAAAAGGGAAAGGTCTTCCTTGCTGATTTTGGGTGAAAAAGAGAAAGGGAATGTGAAGATTTGTGCGGCAAGGGTGTGTGAGAGGAGGGAAAGGTGCGGCAAGGCCTTAGGGTAAGGAATTAAGTGTCCAAAAGTCTTTAGGGTCCCTTCTTTGTGGCTGGAACTTAAGGAAATTTGGTTTAGGAAAGGTCAACCAAAATAGGAAACCTAGGCTTAACTTTCCTATTCCAAGTAGGAATCCTTGTGCAATTAGGAATCCTTGTCTTTCTAGGAATCCTCATTTGAGTAGGAAACATCATTCAACTAGGAATCCTACTTCAATTAGGAATCCATCTTCATTTAGGACTCCTTCTTCATTTAGGACTCCTTCTTCATTTAGGACTTCTTCATTTAGGACTTCTTCTTCATTTAGGACTTCAATTTCGTCCATTCCTTTTGCTCCAAACATATGTCCTTCATTCAAAGCTCCAATATGCTCCAAAAGGCTCCAAAATGCACCTTATTGCTTCATAAGCCCATTAAACCTACAAACACACGAAACTAACTCAAAATACTAAAATAGCTAAGAATAAACAACGTAAATGCATGAAAACAAGCATACTAAGTCGCATAAATATGCTCCTAACAGCGGTGTCTCTTCGATCTTTGAAGAAGTGGCTTTGTTGCCTCTTCTTTTTATGGAGGCATTAATTGTGCTCAAAATATATGCTCGGAAAACTGCTGCATGTAAAATTTTCCCCTTCTTGCACATTTGAGATTTCATCTTTCATCATTTCGGAAAATGGCTTGCCCATCTAACATTTGCTTAGATTTGAGTCTTAGGACTAATACAGGCGAGCCGCATCGGGATAATATATGGCGCTCATCTTTCTTATCTTCGAATGGTTCTTTTACGGTTGAAGACTCTGTGATGAAGAATATATAACTGCTACAGTAGTAGCTAGAAATCTTCTCACTCCAAAGGATAACAGAATCCTTTCAAACCGGTCTTATGAGGCAGCCATTCAAGACTCCTTGGCTCTCAGTGTTCAGTGTGCGGGCTTTGTATCCAATATGGGCCAGCGCCTACTTGCTCGAACTCGTCAAGTTAAATCATTGATGGATGAGGTGGCAAGTCTTAAACAAGATATCAGAGGGCTCAAGCACAAGAATAGAGTGTTACACATGCTTACAAATAATTACTCAACGAGTATGAAAAGAAAGCTCGACCAGCTGCTGGAATCCGAAAGTCGGACTCAAAATGACAATCAGTGGTTCGAGGATTTATTCCAAAAACACATATTGCCTTCGTCATCTGGAGCTTTACCAAGCATTGAGGCTCCAAATAATCAACCTTCGGTGCTTCTCCCTTCTGGGGTACTTCCGAGTACTGAGGCTCCACATGAGCAACCTTTGTTAATGCTCCCTCCTGTTTTTTTCATTTTAACTCATGTGTATATACATGTTTGTAATTTCTTGAAGGTATTAATAGATAAGCTTTATTTCATTCAATGTATTGTGTCAAATACAATAAAGCATAAACTTCACTAAGATGTGGTACTTCTGGACCAAATATCAATTCATCTTTTCCTTCACAAGGATGAATGAGTTTTCTTTGTGTCTAAATATTAATTAACCACTTGAGTGTTCAACTCATGATTTTCAATCCATATGGTTATTTAATATCATGGACAAGATTCGTGTTGGCATATTGTTTGATCTGCAGTTCGAGACAATACTCTTCTCAACACTTTATAATCTTTCTAGACTCTTCAGGAGTTCTATTTTGATGTCATTGACTCTTGCAAGAGATTTTAGTATGTTGCAACAATATCATAATGATAGTACTCACTAAGGCAGTTTATACCATCTATTGGTATTGAGTACATAATTTATGTTTTACCCTTTTCAGGGCTTTCTTCAAGCAATCAGGAATTTTCTACACTTCATGACACATTTTTCTTTGGAATTTATACAGAGCAATTTGCTCCCATGTATAATTGAGGGATTTACTTATGGAGATATGATGTGGGTGACTCACAACCCTTCGTATATAATTCTCCATTCATATGAACTCGTTTACAGGAGTATAATTTCAGGTTTCAATACCTTGTGTCATATCATGTGAGTGTATTTCACTGTATTACAAGTGCCCATATGTAACCTCATTGGTTCGACATCTTTTGGCGATTTGTACAATAGGTCCATTTTCCACGTTCTTGGTAAATTGATATGGAATTGCCTTTCTCCATTTTGGCCAATAATTTTCCTTTGGTTGATGAACAAAAGAACGCAGCTCAATATCCACAACTCATTGATGAATTTAGTAGCTACTGAAGAACCAAAATTAACATTGGTTATCATCAATCCATGATCCCATATTCTCATGTGCATGCGCATGCATAAAAAGCTTTTCGTTTCTTTGGATATCCATTGCCTCTTCAAAGGCATTACACTATCTCCTCCAAGATAGTCATAATTTAGAGAATGCGGATCATAACCTTCTCTTGAGCGTTATAGAGCTTGGATTTTAATCTCCACTTTCGGGAGTTGAGTCATTGGAACCTATACGTCTATCATGCTTCATGCATGAGACATCAAAATTCCCACGTCCGCGGATTGTCCTTTCTGGGACATATATCCAAGCGGCGACTATCATGCTTCTGGCATGCGACAGTTGTGCTTCAGGAATGCAATAGTTCAGTAGTGCCATATTCTTCTTCTCTCGAATGACTGAATCTTTTGAGTCTAAAGGTCTACCGCTTCAGGCGTGAAATAGATAAATCATGTACTGCCTCATTATATTGTCTAACAGGGAGATCAATTTTTGTAGGCACATTTGTAGCAAGTATATGTGATTTCATCACTTTCGTTGCATCATCAAATGCATCTGGCATTTGATTGACACATCGTTGTTTCATTCAATTATTCTTACTTCATTTTCTCATTGATTGCTTGGTGAATCAAAATAAGACAAATTCTCTTCGTTATTCTGGAACGGTCTTTTGTCATTATTCTTCTGGAATGATATTTTATTATCGTTCTTCAGGAACGGTATTATTTTCTCCCCCTAACGGTGGGAAAATTGTCTTATCAAAATGACAGTTCGTAAACCATGCGGTAAACATATCCCCAGTCAAGGGTTCTAAATATTGAATGATATATGGTGTTCAAAGCAATGCCCAATCGGCGATGATGCCTTCTTTCAGTACATTTTGGCAGTGCAATAGGCACATAAACAACACAACCAAAAAACTCGTAAAAGTATAATGTTTGGTTGGTTCCCAAACATGAGTTGTACTGAGAAGTATTGATGGTTGGCAATAGGTCTCAACCGAACTAATAATGCATTATGTAAAATGGTATGTTCCCATCTTGGAATTCCTTTTTCATGAGTAGAACGCAGGTAATCAATTTCATCCGCTTAATAAATATTTCTACTAAACCATTTTTGAGTATGGACATGAGGAACATGGCATTCAACATCAATGCCCAGTGACATGCAATAATTATCAAAACTTTGAGATGTAAACTCTCCAGCAAATATGCATTATATCATCATTTACATACATCAAGGAACTTCTGGTCCTTATTTAATAGTCTGTGGACTGAGGCTCTGATGTCCATTATTACAATTAAGTTGTGGCACTTTGGCTCTTCAGACTTAAGGTACTCATCAAGGAACTTCATGTCTCTTGAGGATCTAGGGACATCATGCCTGATCCTTTTTGCATGATGGAACTTCGGGTCCAATCATTTTATGTGATGAGGATCAAGAAACTTCAGGTTCTGATCTGATCAAGGAACTTCAGGTCCTGTATATACTCATCGTAACAAAAGATAAGTACAATAAATAAATTAAAGCAATAGGCAGTAATTCCAGCTATGGTAAATAAATTGCTTTTAAGTAAATAAAGCTTGTGACAAGGGCTTTAATTCAGCACCATTCACATAAATATCAAAGCTTTAAAGCAAAGGGTAATAATTCTACCCACTGTAAATAAACAGAACTTGTGATAGGGCTTTAAACCAACACCATGCACATAAATATGCCAAAACAGAAAATGCAATGATTAAGTCCTCATCTTTTGCTTTTTCTTTTTCTTGGTCTGCCACTTTCTTGTGTTTCATACTTTTTATTTTTATTATTATTTCACAATTCTTAAGTCATTTTAGTTACTCGGGAAGTAATAGTAACAATAAGTTCCAATTGGTGTTCCTCCTCCGGTGAGTTTCGAAAAAGTCAAAACGGTTCCCATAAGTTTTGGATTCAAGAGTATCTGCAACTTATGAGAAGATCAAACCATTACCGTTATATTTAGCTCAAATTTTAGTATGATATGGATAAGAAGATACCGAACAACTTTCGTGAAGAAACAATTTCGATCTAAGCTACCGAAATGGAGTTTTGGTACTCATAAGGTGCCTGTCCAATTTTCTGCGGAAATTGGAAACTGGTTTGGTATTTCAGTCATCTGAGATGATCGCACCGTTGGAATTTTCTGAAAATTTGATATGTTGTAGATACTAGGTTGATGAACAACTGTGAAGAAGAAAGTATTCCAATCCGAGGTCTTCTAGTTAGAGTTCCGAGGCTGTTTACATGGCTATCAGATTCTTTACGAATTTTAAGTCTGTACTCTTTTGCTTCTGCAAAGGATGATATACAGTCATACAACAACATATAAACATTTGCTTTAGGAAAATCAGTAGTACAAAGATTTTAAGATGATAGGAAAAGATTTTCTTATCTGTGATATTAGGTGAACAGGATTTGTGGCGTTGTGCTTTCCACTGACATGAGAGCTTCTCGTGCTGATAACTTGATGTAAAATCGACGGTGTATGCAGTGGAATAAATAAATAAGACACAAAATTTACGAGGTTCCTCTACAGTCAGTGTGACTGGAGTACATCCTCGGAGCAGCAGCAGTACTTTTATTTATAATCTGAAATCATAATATTACAAAGATAACTCCTATTCTCTCCTCTTTCTTTCCTCTCTCTGCCGTGAGCCTTTTGGCTTCTCTCCTCTTCCTCTCTTCTTCCTTCTTTCTTTTCTCTCTTCTCAGCCATGTGGCTTGAGTTTTTGTGTGTACCTTTGCTCTCATCTTCAACAATTCACTTTATAGGCAAATACCAACTAGTTGGATAGTCATGGTGACCAATGGTTGTCAAGCATCGAAAACAGTTTGATTAACAGCCATTACTTGATTCCTTTTGAGTGGACATCCACCATATTTACAACACTCCCCCTTGGATGGCCATTACTTGATTCCTTTTGGTCTCTGACTCCATTAGTCCCTCTCTCTTTGCCTTTATAGGACATTTTAGTTGCCCTTTTTTATATGTTGTTTTTATTAGACTCAAGCAATGCATCCTAAAAATACAGGAAAGCTTGGCTCTTTAAAATTGAGGTGTTCTTCCTTAAAATGCTTTGTTACTGATTACGAAATTTTGTGTGTATGATTAGAATTGTTCATATTGTAAATCACTCTATAAAGATCATCACTGCAAAAGATTAATTTAAAATAAGGTCATTTTGTTAATCAATTTTGGTAAATAGATAGACTGTTCGTAATGCTTTTACCATATTCGGCCATTTGTTTTTATATACTCCAATGACTAAATGATCTCATTTTTTTTTATTGATTTTTGTAAGGGGTGATAGTTACACGGTAATTTATAGTATGAACAGTTTTGATCATCCTTCCCCGACCAAAAATTTATAGGATACTAAGAAGGTTTATCCAAATTAAGAGGTATGTGTATATTCTATTAGCTCATGGAACCCTTATTAGATTTTTGACACTTGTCATTAGATTGGATGGTTAGTTGGGTGGTTATTGTTGTAGAAACTTAGCTTGCAAGTCTAAAATAGATATATATAGCAGAGTAAATGTGCAAGGTAGGTTATGTTGTGAAAAGTATATTGTTGAGTAATAATATAAACAGAGTTTATGTGCCATGCGTTGAAGGTTAGAACAAGATTCTTATTATTGGTATCAGCCAATTGTACGATCCCACGTTTCCCTTGCGTATGCCGAGAGCAACCACTCGTGCCACAAAGATGGATGCTCGCTTCACCACCCTTGAAGCTTCAAACTCCAGAATCGAAGAATCGGTCTAGAACCTCGCAGCCCAAATGACCAAATTCATGGCATCAATCGATACTCATCTCTCGTTGGTCGAATCTCGTTCTGCTACTGTGGAAGAACAATGTCGCAATCATGCGAATCGTGTGGGTCCGTCGGAATTAGGGGCAATCATATTGATTCGGAAGAAACCTTCAGCGATCAGAATCTTGATCCCAATTTTCAATTCCAGCGTCAAGATCCTCGATTCCATCATCAAGATTCTCAATTTCAGTTTCGTTAACCGCTGATCAAGCTTGAATTTCCAAGATTTGTTAAAGGTGAGGATCCCTTAGCTTGGGTGGACAAGGCGAAACATTTCTTCGACTATTTTTCGGTTGCCGGCGATCGCAAGGTTCAATTGGCGTCCTTTCATTTTGATCGTGAAGCCTTCAATGGTTTCAATGGCGAAAATGTCTTAAGAATTTTCCCCGTTGGCCTGATTTTGTTAAGATTTTTTGTCGTGAGTTTGGCCCTTCAAAGTTTGAGGATTTCTCTAAAGCCTTGGTTCAATTGAAACAGACTGGATTGGTTAGGGATTACATAACAGAGTTCAGACGTTTGGCCAATCGGACCCATGAGATTGCTCCATTGATGCTTAAAAGTTGTTTCATCGGGGGATTGAAACTGGAGCTCCATCACGATGTCAAGCTTCTGCAGCCATTGGATGTTTATGAGGTGTATGCTATTGCTTTACAAATCGATGCCAAACTTGCTAATTCCAAGGTCTAATCCTTCTCGAAAGTCCCAAATTTTTCTTGGCATAACTTAGTGGACAATAAAGCTACACAGGGTCTTACGGATCCAGGTACTCCCAATTCTTCTGTTAATTTTCCTAAGCAAAACATTGTTAATAAGATGACATTTAAGGAAATTAGGGAACGCCAGAAAAACGGTCTTTGTGATTATTGTCCTGTGAAATGGTTTAAAGGACATGTTTGCCAAAGCCAGCAACTTTTGTTACTTGATTTGTTTGATAGACCTGAGGAGATCCTTGGTGTTGATGTTGTGTTAGAAGGGGATGATGAATTGTCGAATGCTCGCATTACTGCTTGTGTTGTGTATGGTGTCTCTACTCCTGATAGTATTCCAACTATGAAAGTCCTAGGGTCAATTAAAAATTGTCCTGCAATGATTCTTTTTTACTCCTGCAGCTCTCACAATTTCATTAACTTTGCCTTGGCCAAGAAGATGGGTTAGAGAATAGATCCACTTAAGAAATTTGACGTGATGATTGCCAATTGGGGTACAATTGCCAGTATGGGGTGTTGTTCTCAGGTCAAAATTAATATTCAAGACTCTAAATATGTGAGAACCCGTATTTTATATTGGGGAAAGCCTTATATTTAAGTTATTATTTATTTTATTAGACTTTAAGCTAAATTTTGGAAGATTTTTTCTTAGTTAAGCCCTAGAACCACGCTTATGCTTAGTCATAAGTTTATAAGGTGGACGTGTGAAGCTTGCCATGCGGCCTTATCTCTTATCCTTTTTAAGGTGCTTGTAAGCACCATTCTGGGTTGGACGTGTAGCTCCACAATTCAAGTCTTGCATCTAGTTGACACATCTTATTGCCACCATTTAATCATTAGCTTAATCACCTAGTTAGGTGTCATCTCCTCATGTTATAATTCCATGCCAATTGACACATGCCTTTAGTGAGTCACTAAGTTTTGGAACTGCTAGATACTATAAATAGGGACTTCATCTCTCTGTTGTAAGAACGTGAGTTGGATTGGCAATAAGGTCTATGGTTGCATGCATGCAAGGCATGCATGTTAATGAGAAAGGAATCATGAGAGTTTGGCATGCAAAGTGTTAGTCCTAATATGTGTGTGTGTGTGGAGAGAGATCTAGTTACAGAGAGACAATAAAAAGAGTTTCGGTTAGTATGCTGGTTGTGTGGAAATTGTTAGTTAGGTTGTCTTACCAAAGCTTGGATTATCGAGGTGAATGGTTTATGTAATGTGTTTCCAAATATTCTTATTTTCTGATAAATGAAAACCACAAACTAGTATGGGATTTGTCTATTTCTAAATATCTCTCTATTTCAAGTTAAGCATGTTGGATTTTGTGGAAATGCTTTATAATGGGATATATCCAATCTATGTGGAATTACTTGAGATGTTCATGGAGCATGAGAACTTTAATGTTGCATTAATCCAAGGGATAAATGTAAACTGCACACGGGAACATTAAGGCTATGGCCATTAGGGGTCACGTGATGAGTTACAATTTCTGAAGGATATAATGAACATGTAAAGTGATGATGTGATATGGAATTATGTGGCTAACGCTTTGATATTATTATTGTATTTTCTAGAGTGTGTAAAAAGGCATCGCTTGACTGGCATATTACATATTCTACTCACTGAGCGATGGTGGTTGTTGCTCACTCCTCACCCTTATATTTTACAGATGAGTTATTTGGCAAGACATGTGGTAGACGAGCTGAGGTTGTGTTAGATAAGAGTTTTAAGTATTTTAATTTATTAATTTTGTACATCCTGTAAGGATTTTGGAGTTATTTTTATAAGAGGAGTTTATTTTCCAAACCCATTCCAATTTCCTTTTATTTGTAAGTTTTTAACTCACGTTTCGGATTCGGGTTTGAGAGTTTTTATTACCGACCCCGGGTCCGGGGCGTGACAGACTGGTATTAGAGCTCCAGGATTAGATACCCCTGGGCTTGTGGTCTAAGTTTTTCATTGTAGCCCAGTTATTAGATATCCTTGGGTTATTATGGAGCCAGTTAGATAGGTTGAATCGAGTTGAGCTAGTTATATAGAATTTTAAGAGTCGACTTCGGAATAAGGTTCTGTAAATTTCCAGAACGAAATTTGTTTAAGGAGGGTAGATTGTGACAACCCGTATTTTATATTGGGGAAAGCCCTATATTTAAGTTATTATTTATTTTATTAGACTTTAAACTAAGTTTTGGAAGATTTTTTCTTAGTTAAGCCCTAGAACCATGCTTATGCTTAGTCATAAGTTTATAAGGTGGACGTGTGAAGCTTGCCATGCGGCCTTATCTCTTATCTTTTTTAAGGTGCTTGTAAGCACCATGCTGGGTTGGACGTGTAGCTTCATAATTCAAGTCTTGCATCTAGTTGACACATCTTATTGCCACCATTTAATCATTAGCTTAATCACCTAGTTAGGTGTCATCTCCTCATGTTATGATTCCATGCCAATTGACACATGCCTTTAGTGAGTCACTAAGTTTTGGAGCCGCTCGGTACTATAACTAGGGACTTCATCTCTCTGTTTTAAGAACGTGATTTGGATTGGCAATAAGGTATATGGTTGCATGCATGTTAATGAGAAAGGAACCATGAGAGTTTGGCATGCAAATTGCTAGTCCTAATATGTGTGTGTGTGTGATGGAGAGAGATCGAGTTACAGAGAGACAAGAAAGAGAGTTTGGGTTAGTATGCTGGTTGTGTGGAGATTGTTAGTTGGGTTGTCTTGCCAAAGCTTGGATTAACGAGATGAGTGGTTTATGTAATGTGTTTCCAAATATTCTTATTTTCGGATAAATGAAAACCACGAACTATCGTGGGATTTGTATATTTCTAAATATCTCTCTATTTCAAGTTAAGCATGTTGGATTTTGTGAAAATGCTTTATAATGGGATATATCCAATCTATGTGGAATTACTTGAGATGTTCATGGAGCATGAGAACTTTAGTATTGCATTAATCCAAGGGATAAATGTAAACTGCACACGAGGACATTAGGGCAGATGACCATTAGGGGTCACGTGGTGAGTTACAATTTATGAAGGATATAATGAACATGTAAAGGGATGATGTGATATGGAATTATGGCTAACACTTTGATATTACTATTGTATTTTCTAGAGTGTGTAAAAAGGCATCGCTTGACTGGCATATTACATATTCTACTCACTGAGCGACGGTGGTTGTTGCTCACTCCTCACCTTTATATTTTACAGATGAGTTATTTGGCAATACAGGTGATAGACGGCTGAGGTTGTGATAGATAAGAGTTTTAAGGATTTTAATTTATTACTTTTGTACATCCTGTAAAGATTTTGGAGTTATTTTTATAAGAGGAGTTTATTTTCCAACCCATTCCAATTTCCTTTTATTTATAAGCTTTTAACTCACGTTTCGGATTCGGGTTCGAGAGTTTTTATTACCGACCCCGAGTTCGGGGCGTGACAGAATACATCTCAAATCTTTATGTTTTGCAGTTAGGGGGTTGTGATGTTGTCTTGGGAGCTCAATGGCTAAGAACTTTGGGATCCATTCTCTGGGATTTTGAGAAGTTAAGAATATACTTTGGGCCAACAACATTATTGCTTATATAGTTCTCCTCAGTTGGGTTTTACGGCTCAAAATTAGGATGGTGCAAAAAATTAGGTTTGTGTTACCTATTTGGTTTTGGTGTCCTATTTGGATTTGGATTTTGACTTCTTAGTTGGTTTCCTTGGTGGAGAGATTTTGTTAATTACCTATTTGATTAGGATTTGTATTTACTTCCTATTAGGATTCTTATTGTAACCTAAGTCCTATGCACTATAAATAGGACCTTAGGGTTAGTGTATTTTGTGTGGCTCATTCGTGTGGCAATTTGGTGAGAGTCAATTTGTGAGTTTGTGATTTAGAGAGCAATTTGGGAGAATCTTCTCCGTTTGTTTGAGCTCTCTACTCGTTTGGTTTAGGGTTTGTAATTTGTGGGATTTGGGTTGTGAGAGTTTAAATACTCTTTTGTAATCTTCGTTTGTTTAGTGAAATTCCTTGTCGTGCTTCGCTCGTGGACCTAGGCTTTACGCCGAACCACGTAAATCTCTTGTGCTAGTTTGAGATTGTTTGTTTTAGATTTCACCTACGACGTTGATATTGGTACTTTGTTAGAATTCGCTTCCATTTGTGCATAAAAGTACAACATCCTCCTCCTGCACCAAGGTCAGTAATAGCTTGTCAAGTAGAAAGGCTATTGAATCAAGGTTCTTTTGGAGTAGTCTTGCTTCTTATTGCTCCGGATACTGAAGTGACTATAATAGGAGATTTATCTAGCATTCAACAAGCTGAGTTGGATGATTTATTGTCTTAGTTTGAATCAATCTTCCAATCACCCACTACTTTACCTCCATCAAGATCTTATGACCGTAAGATCCCACTTTTGGAAGGAAGTAAAGCACCTAGTCCAAGACCTTATCAATACAATCCTATGCAAAAGTCTGAGATTGAGAAATGTGTTCAGAAGTTATTAGATTCTGGTTTCATTTGAGCTAGTAATATTTTTTGGAAAATAGGGCCCATACTCCATTCCAACAAAAATGGATTTCTAAACTTTTGGGATTCGTTTGCGAAATCCAGTACAAACAAGGCATTGAAAATCAAGTTGTTGATGCACTGTCTCGACTGCATTCAGAGGCTCAATTATGTGTTATTTCCTATCCTTACATGGGTTGGTTAGATGCTTGCGCCAGACACTTGGAGCATGAGCCTTGGATTATTTCTAAGCTCAAAGAGCCCTCTGTTTCTAATGGTGATATTGATACATCTTCTTCTAACTACCATTATGATAATGGTTTTCTCAAGCATAAGGGAAGAATTGTGTTGAGGCCTACTACCGATTGGAGGGATAAGATATTTTATGAACATCATAGCACCTTGATGGCTAGACACTCGGGTTTTTTGAAGACTTATAAAAGGATCTCTCACTCTTTTTATTGGCAAGGCATGAAGACTGATATTAGAAGAATGGTTGTTGAATGTCAAGTGTGTCAACAAAACAAATATGAAACACTAGCTTTTCTAGGTCTATTAAACCCACTGCCAGTCCCTCAAACTATTTGGACAGATATTTCCATGGATTTTATTGTTGGTTTGCCACCTTGCAAAGGGAAGACTATTATTTTTGTGGTTGTTGATCGGTTCTCTAAATATGCACATTTTGTGACACTATCTCATCCCTACACAGCCTATTCAGTTGCTCAGATTTATGTAGATCACATTTTCAAGCTACATGGTATGCCTACAACGATTCTTAATAACCGAGACCCTGTGTTCCTCAACACTTTCTGGAAGGAATTCTTCGCATTACAAGGGTCTAAATTGTGTCTAAGCTCTGGGTACCATCCCCAATCTGATGGGCAAACCAAGGTAATCAACAGATGTCTAGAAACATACATGCGTTGTTTTTGCAGCCTTCAACACCAAATAAGTGGCTCCAGTGGTTATCATGGCCTGAATGGAGTTACAATACCTCTTATCACTCTTCTTCAAATCTCACACCATATAAAATTGTATATGGCCAACTTCCTCATGAATTTTCCAACGTATGAATCTGGCACCACCAAACTGGATATGGTCGATAGGTGTTTGCAAACCCGATCACAGATTTTATCTCAACTCAAGACCAATTTGGAAGCTGCTCAAGTGCGAATGAAGCAGCAGGCGGATAAACATCGTACTGAATGCACTTTTGAAGTCGGTGACATGGTCTACCTCAGACTTGTTCCTTGCCAACACCAGTCCTTGGCTTGTCATCTATTTCATAAGCTACAACCGAAGCTTACAAAATCAAACTTCCAGCTCACTCCAAATTACATCTTGTCTTTCATGTGTCTTGTTTGAAGAAGCAGTTGGGTGTGGGTGTGGCTACTACTACTATGCTCCTTGATGTCACTAATGAAGGTCTGTTACAAGCAACGCCATTAGCCATTCTTCTGTTGGAAATGTGCCCTAAAACCAATCATATGATGATACTTTACGGACATTTCACATGTTAAACTAATCTAGTTTAATATAAAGGGCAAAGATTATTGTTTCAAGCTGTCTCATATAAATGTTATGTGCTTAAACGATAAGTCCAAGGAATATGCTATTGGGAGAATGTGATCTAAAGAAGTTAGATTCATGAGACCATTCTCTTTCGTATACATATCCTAAACGTTCCTGATCATAGGATTGCCAATTGGGCATTGACAGTCCCTTAAGATCAGTACATGCTATGTCTTCTCTTAGGGAGAATGACTGATCTCGAGTCATTGGTGTGACTGACGCCAAGACAAGCATGTAGGTGCTCGATAGAAAATGAGTCCACTGAACGCGATCAACGAGGAGTTCTCGAATTCATGTCATATGAGAACTCATGGTTGGGATAATGCAAAGTAGTCCTTTGACCTAAGGCATCACAGTTGTCTTGTGGTTAGGTCCTTGATCTTTGACTATGTCAAAGTCACTCCGTCAGAGGGCGTCCACGGCATAGTTGGGGTTAAGCCACTTAGCCATTGAGGCAAGTGAATGCGCAACAAGGGATCTCTAACCTTCAAATCGTTTGAGGGAGAATACTCTATGATATGATTAAGAATATCTGGCCAGAGTATGAATGAGATTTAGGAAGTCTTTCCAAATCACATTCAAGGTAATCATATAAGTAAATGAATCACATTGGATAGTAGACATGAATAAACTATCAAACCAAACAATGTGGTCAAGAGTATTGTACTAGAGAAAGACCGTATTGCATTGTAATCCTAAACTGAATAGGTTCTCCACCTCTTCTTATTAGCTTGGGTAGCCATGATACACTGCTAGGTGTCACTCATGGTTTGTGGAAGCCCTAAAGATGTATAATCATTTAAGGGAGAATTGAAAGTATGTTTCAATTCACAATCGATCGTTAAGAGTAACAATCGCCCACTGCCTCGCTAAAAGGAACCTAATGGATCACACACCGTGTAAGGTAATGATTGAAGGATATAATGAAGATGAGTAAGGACAATTAAATAGTTTAATTGTATGTGGCAAGGATTAATTAAAAGTTAATTAATCTAGAACGAAAGGTTCGTTTTAGGCCTTAAGTTAGTTTTGGGTTTCGGGACACAAAAGGGTTTTTGGTCCACAAGGCACATAAGGTTTAAGTTGTGTGACAACTAAAACAAAATGGGCAATTAACCCACTAACAATAGGGAGGCCGGCCATGATTAGAGAGGGAGTGGGTTTTGGACTTATTACAAGTTTGCCACTCCAATGAAGGGAGGTATAAATGTGACTTTATAGCTTTTTCTTCATTAGGGTTTTCTTGGAGGAAAGATGAGAGTTTTGGCTCTCTCTTTCTCTCTAGGGAGGCCGGCCACCATGGGGGAGTTTACTAGCATCTAACTCCTCCATGGCCACTCATCTTCTTCCTCAACCATCCTTGGTGTCGAAACTTAGAGGTCTCCAACTTTGGTGACTTTTGGAGAAACCTATTCTTCCATCCACATCCAAAAAGGCATGGATCCAAGAAGCAAAGTTCTTCCACCTTCATCCATGGAGCCAATGAGCAAGGTGACAAAGGAAGAAGGCCCTCACATGGGTGATTAACCTTTGCTAAGCAAAGAGGTACTTCAAAGGTATAAAGTTTCTCAACTCTTTATCTTAGATCTTGAGTTGAGTCTTGGTTCACCATTTCTACTAGGCTTTGAATTTCATGGGTAATGCTTTGTTTTGAGTGCATACAAGCATGATTCCGCCTTTAATTGCTAATTGCATGCCATACATGTTGCTCAAATGAACATGTTTTTCACAAAATTTCCTTCAAGTGGTATCAAGAGCCTAGGTCTAGTAGTTGGTGAATCCTTTCGGGTTTTGTAGTTCATAGTCTGTGATTTAAATGTTGTAATTGTTACAAGCTTTATTCTTGCTTCTTTGAATGTAAATTTTGGTAGAAAATTTGCCATCTCAAATGTTGTAGATGTAGTTCATATGAGCATGAATTTTGGAGCTAAAATTTGGTGCCATGTTTTTTGGGAAATTCGGCCAAATCCAAAGGGTGGATTTTTGGCTTCATGTTTGTCTTGTTAAAAATGTTTTAAAGTGACATTAGGAACCCCTAAGTACCCTAGTATGATAATATGTTATTTCCCTTAAGTTTGAGAGTTTTTGGGATGTCTTTGAGTGAAAAATGTTCATGGAGCTTTTATGGGTTTTCATGGATGTTCTTCATTGTTCTTGTTATGTTCTTAGCAAGAACAAAAAGGTTGGGAATTTTGATTCAAAAAGGTGTTTGATTGTTTACTTGTTTTTTTGTTTGTGATGGATGATATGTTTTTCTATCATCACTAGGTGTGGTCACCCATACCTATTTTCTTACAAACACTTTACTTTCCATGTTTTATGGAATTCACTATTCACACCATACCAATCACTTACACCTTTCCATCACCTTTCAAACTAAAATCAACTCACACACATCACTCTCACACTTGACATGGCCGGCCACCCCTATAATGGGGGTACTTTTGGGGCTTTTATGCAATTACATAAAGTTTTGATACTTTTGTGTATTTGTACTTTGACCCGAAAGTTTACGTTTTTACGTAAAGGCCCAAAATCACTAAAGGACAAATTGTTTTGCTCCTTTAATGAAGTTTTTTGCATTTGTTGAAATTTTTGGGTTCTAGTTGTAATTACATGAAGTAGTGGACTTTTGTGTTTTTACAAAGTGACCTCAAAAGTTTGTGTTTTGCAATATAGCCCAATGGTTGAGGTTATTGTTTTTTGGCCCAAATTAGGTTGAGAACAAAATGGTTTTGTCTCTTTAAATGAGAATTGGATTTTCATTTCATTTAGCTCCTATTAAATCAATTCTATGGATACAAAAACCAAATGACAATGTTGCATTCTAGTTTAATTAGTTAAAGCGTTAATTAATTAAAGAAAGGGTGATTATGAACCTAAGCCTACGATAATTGAGCTATGTGAATGGCCGTCTTTCAAATTTGTTTGAACCATGGGAATGTGTAGATTAGATTTTGGTTGTAATTTGATATGATCAAATGTTGTAAAAGAGCATAAGCTCTTCTTTACTTTAAAGTAATTTGTTATGATCAAATGTTGTAAAAGAGCATAAGCTCTTCTTTACTTTGAAGTACTCCTTTCTTGTTTTATTTGATATGCATGAAATTGGAGTAGAGGGTCCAACGCCCAATAAGTAAACACGCCTTAATGTGATTAAACGCGTAACTAAAATCAATCACCATCCCTAGACCGAGATCCAACACTAGGCTCGTGTTGGATCAAATCAAAGGTTCATAGTCATCCTAAGGCCCTAAGGCAACTATATAGTCCATCAATGAATGCAAAGCTTATGTTAGTAGTACCATATACTCTTGCTTTAAAAACCGTTTTACAAGCATAGTGGGAGTATCATATACTACTAAATCAATCACATGGACCAATAGTTGTAATAGGACCAAATTGTTTTAATGTGATTAAAATGTATGCTTATATGTGATGAGACCTAAAACCCTCAACCAAACCATTATTAAGTTGACAAGCGTGAGAGTGCTTTGAACACTCTTTCGTGACCTTCCACCGTGGTAGGCTCCGATCGTTTGTGACTCGTACATCGACTTCACCCTATCATGGGGGAGTACAAAGTGCGTGCTTACACTCAAGAGGAGTTCTATATGCATACATGATGTTGTGAAGGTAGGCAACGAGAATGATCAACATCATATCATTGTGAGGTTGTTCTTGAATCCCTACCCGAACTTGCATGGTGGGAATGACTTAACTAAGTGCAATGGAGCCAACATCATATCATTGTGAGGCTTTATTCTCTAGAGGCCAAATAAGATGGGTACTTGCAAGAGATGCAAATGAGTAAGAGTACTTTCTCATTATTATTGATGCTAGCCAACATCATATCATTGTGAGGTGGGCTTGGTAATAGTGAGCCTCCCATACCCTACTAAGAGTTTTCTCCAAAACTCTCGAATTCCGATGAGGGATATGGAATTTGCTGAAAATAATGGGTGGTGCTATTTGATTTAAAGACCCGGATCAAATAGCTTAAAATCAATCAATTTATATTCGTTATGTATTTATTTACCGATATATTTGCAAACGCTATCCAAAACTTGACAAAGAAAAGCCGAAGGCTTTAGTTTCCGGACTTGGTACTACAATCCCATAGATTGTCTTTAATGGCTTGTATATGTACCTAAGTAGTCTCATCCTCACAATCTTCCTATTGATAATGTATCATTGGAAGAACATGTTAGATAAGTCTCATAAAGAGGACAACACTTTTAGTGTCATAATTCTTCAATTACAAATTGTTGTGTGAAGAAATAAGAGTTGCTTTGAACAACCCTTAGTTAACGCAAACACAAGTGCTTGTTTCTTTGTTACATGAACAAGGAACTTGAAAGGTAAGCACAAAGGCATGGACACTTTATGTGCCATGCTTCTTCACTTACAAATTGTTGTATGAAGAAATGAGAGTTGCCTTGAACAACTCTTAATAGTTTGTATTTATGTTTAGAACTTAATGGTTGGTTGACAAAAATAGTCCATCAACATGGACTTATGATGATTTTGAATCATTGAGTGTTGAAGTGTTAAACCACTTCTAGAGACGGAAACTAGGCAAGGACTTCACTTTTGTGTCCCTATCCAAATGGTTCACTAAGTTTATTGTAAACTATATAGTGAACAATAACCGCACGCTCTCCAAATCATTTGATGTGTATAACACGATTGAAATAAGTTTCAAGAGAGATATTGGAAGTTTAGGGACCATGACTATTGTAGTCAATGGAGAAGGCAAATGAAGAAAGCTAATAACTCCAAGGGAACAAACTTTCTTTATGAAAGGATGGACATTGGAAGGGGTATTTGCAAGAAATGTCTTGCAAGTGTCAAGAACACACTTTTCGAAGGTGTTGTAAAATGTTCTTAAATAAGTTCAAAATAGTTGGTTCTTCTACTTGAATGTTTGATTCCGTATTAGTAACTATGTTTTACAATCGTTGTAAAAGTGTTGCTAACAAGAAGTAGAAGATTAATGAGAAAAGAGAAAGTACTTCACATTCAGAACGTGAATCAAATATTGATCTCTGCGAAAGCAGATAGTACTTACTTCCTCATATGAACTACCAAAGAAATTGGAAAAACAAAGATTGTCTTTACATTCCAATTTGAAAAGGAACTTAATTCCGTCACTATAATGTTAAGTGATGGATGAATGTTTTGTTTGACAAAACAATTGTTCTTTATGAATGATTGGATTATTGTAATCTGATTGATTGTCTCTATAGTAGAGATAATGTGGTAGTGTTAACTGTTTAGAAAATAACGATGCTTAAAACCCAAAAGGTTGCAAGGTAGTGACTAATCCCACTGAGTTGTGACACCTCTAAAACATAAATTATGAGTTGATCATATATGGATGCTTTGGATCGTTAGATCCGGATCCGATGCCTTCTTGTTAAAATTGTATAGAGGCGAAATGTTTGAATCTTTATTCTTTTGGAAAGAAGAAAGAATCACAACATTATTAAGGTTAATTCACTTAGATGATTAGTGACACTTGTCCACAACATAATACCACTCATGTTGTATGACATTCACCGAAGATCGCTCTCGGTTGGACTATTGTTTATTTTGAATAAATACAAGTTCGAATACTTTGCAAAAGGTTTCAAAGAATTCAAGAATGTAAGTTGATGAGTAAGACGTCTAAAGTATTTACTCCTTAGATTTGATCCAAGGAAAACTAACACTTTAGATGAGTTTCTTTGAAAGATATCAAGGAATGTAGCATCATAAGATAATGTATTTCTCCATTGGGGGAAGAACGAACTCGAATAAGATTTAGTTCGTTGAATGTTATCAATTACCCATATATAGGATATATATATATATATATATATATATATATATATATATATATATACTTCTAAGACAATATGATTGTCAATTAGAAGATCTTCCAAAACTTTAAAGACTCCATAGGATGTAGTTGGAAAGAAAGACAAGTCTTAAGCGTGTTAAGACTTGAGGTTATGTGCTAATAAGCAATATTTGTTTTAGAACAATCTTGTGGGATATCCTTAAATTAACTTTTGGATATCTCTTCTATGAACCAACTAACAAATGTTGTTTGTTGGGGAGTTCATTGTAATCCTACACCAGGATTTACCTAAAATAGAGCAAATGAACGAGAGATAGAATTCAAAGAATGGGCTCTTTGAGAGACAAGATGATAATCAACAAATATAACAACCTAGTTCCCACACCACTAGCTCCAAGGTAGTCGAGAAGGATTTATAAACCGTCTTAGTTGAATGGTTTGAACTTTGTGACTATGTCATGGAGTTACACCTCTTAATTCGAAAGAAATAAGAATGAAAATCCTTATGACTACGTTGAGTGTATATGTGACATATACCCAAGGAAATGGTATAATACCATTTGACCCGAAATAATGAAACCTTCATAGCTAATTGGTAGCTTAAGGTGACTACAATCAACGAGATTGGTTGACTTGGAAGAAACCATCTTTGACGTAGTCTTGGTTTCTATTAATTCGAAGATTGGTAGGTACAACTAAACGGTGATTCAATGTTTAGACATAATATGGGTTTCCGAAACCGTTATCAAGATAGTCTTGATAATATATGTCTAAAACTAGGAATCACAAGACCTGTAAGTTGTAGAGATCCATCCATCATGAATCTTAGCAATCTAGTGGGAGCTATAAGCATCTCATGAGAGAAAGATCAAATCGTTTGATTTCTCATAAAGATGTAAATGAATCTTTTGTTTACTAGGTTTACAAAAGATTAGTGGGAGTTAATCATATTCCTAAATTTGAATATATATTTGATATATTAATTTTGGAAATGAAAGGAATTCTTCTTCGTTAAAGTTATGACTTTAAACGTTCTATAATGATAGAATGTATATGAGAGACATAGTCTATATACATAGGAATGAAATCTATAATGATCGATTTCAAGATATAATTGGATTATATCAAGACCTAATGATAGACATAAGATGCTGGAAAGTTTCTCATATGATGATAAACTTCAATCAGAAGGACAGCTCTAGTAAGACTAGGAAGTTGCTCTTCTCAAAGGGGACGTACCCTTTGACTCCCAAAGAAACATAATGCGTAACTAGAATCCTTTATGCATACGCATAAAGACAATTTACGTATTTCATATTGTATGAAAAACACTGATATGAGCTGTACCTAGAACGGTACAAGTTGATATCAGTGCAAGCCCAGGATCAGAACCATGGCAACTGTCAAGTGAGTCCTTAAGTATTTAAGAAATACTAAAGGATAGATTCCTCAAGAATGAGGAAGAATTAAAGTGACGCAATGGAAGCGTAAATGTATTAGATTATGAATCTAATATCGTATCCATCATTGGATGTCTCTTCATTGTGAATGAAGAGATAATAGGATATCTCTTTATTATGACTAAAGAGATAATTGGGTGGAAACATTACAAGTAATGACTTTAGTGTGTTCCATCATGAATGCAAAATATATCGCCATATAGAAGTTTACAACAATGTTGTTTGGATGGGAAAGTTCATTTATGAACTCTCTATTCGGTTCCAACCAGAAAGTGTCTCTAGTGTACAGACACTACGACACTAATGGGGCGATAGCTCAAGCCAGGGAATCAAGGTCTCATCAAGATCCGAACTCAAGTGAGAGACTGAACCACATGATTGAGAATCATGTATAATGGTGACGTCGTTATTCTCAAGGTTGCTTCTATGGATAACATATAGATATCCATTGTCTAGGCCTACTACTCAACCATTTTTGAAATGAATTCATAAGAGGTATCATCACTGATAACCAAGCTGATTGGCTCTAGTGCAAGTGGGAGATTGTTGGAAATGTGCCCTAAAACCAATCATATGATGATACTTTACGGACATTTCACATGTTAAACTAATCTAGGTTAATATTAAGGGCAAAGATTATTGTTTCAAGCTGTCTCATATAAATGTTATGTGCTTAAACGATAAGTCCAAGGAATATGTTATTGGGATAATGTGATCTAAAAAAGTTAGATTCATGAGACCATTCTCTTTCGTATACATATCCTAAACGTTCCTGATCATAGGATTGCCAATTGGGCATTGACAGTCCGTTAAGATCAGTACGTGCTATGTCTTCTCTTAGGGAGAATGACTGGTCTCGAGTCATTGGTGTGACTGACGCCAAGACAAGCATGTAGGTGCTCGATAGAAAATGAGTCCATTGAACGCGATCAACGAGGAGTTCTCGTATTCATGTCATATGAGAACTCATGGTTGGGATAATGCAAAGTAGTCCTTTGACCTGAGGCATCACAGTTGTCTTGTGGTTAGGTCCTTGATCTTTGATTATGTCAAAGTCACTCCGTCAGAGGGCGTCCACGGCATAGTTGGGGTTAAGCCACTTAGCCATGGAGGCAAGTGAATGCGCAACAAGGGATCTCTAACCTTCAAATCGTTTGAGGGAGAATACTCTATGATATGATTAAGAATCTCTGGCCAGAGTATGAATGAGATTTAGGAAGTCGTTCCAAATCACATTCAAGGTAATCATATAAGTAAATGAATCACATTGGATAGTAGACATGAATAAATTATCAAACCAAACAATGTGGTCAAAAGTATTGTATTAGAGAAAGACCGTATTGCATTGTAATCCTAAACTGAATAGGTTCTCCACCTCTTCTTATTAGCTTGGGTAGCCATGATACACTGCTAGGTGTCACTCATGGTTTGTGGAAGCCCTAAAGATGTATAATCATTTAAGGGAGAATTGAAAGTATGTTTCAATTCACAATCGATCGTTAAGAGTAACAATCGCCCACTGCCTCGCTAAAAGGAACCTAATGGATCGCACACCGTGTAAGGTAATGATTGAAGGATATAATGAAGATGAGTAAGGACAATTAAATAGTTTAATTGTATGTGGCAAGGATTAATTAAAAGTTAATTAATCTAGAACGAAAGGTTCGTTTTAGGCCTTAAGTTAGTTTTGGGTTTCGGGACACAAAAGGGTTTTTGGTCCACAAGGCACATAAGGTTTAAGTTGTGTGACAACTAAAAAAAAATGGGCAATTAACCCACTAACAATAGGGAGGCTGGCCATGATTAGAGAGGGAGTGGGTTTTGGACTTATTACAAGTTTGCCACTCCAATGAAGGGAGGTATAAATGTGACTTTATAGCTCTTTCTTCATTAGGGTTTTCTTGGAGGAAAGATGAGAGTTTTGGCTCTCTCTTTCTCTCTAGGGAGGCCGGCCACCATGGGGGAGTTTACTAGCATCTAACTCCTCCATGGCCACTCATCTTCTTCCTCAACCATCCTTGGTGTCGAAACTTAGAGGTCTCCAACTTTGGTGACTTTTGGAGAAACCTATTCTTCCATCCACATCCAAGAAGGCATGGATCCAAGAAGCAAAGTTCTTCCACCTTCATCCATGGAGCCAAGGAGCAAGGTGACAAAGGAAGAAGGCCCTCACATGGGTGATTAACCTTTGCTAAGCAAAGAGGTACTTCAAAGGTATAAAGTTTCTCAACTCTTTATCTTAGATCTTGAGTTGAGTCTTGGTTCACCATTTCTACTAGGCTTTGAATTTCATGGGTAATGCTTTGTTTTGAGTGCATACAAGCACGATTCCGCCTTTAATTGTTAATTGCATGCCATACATGTTGCTCAAATGAACATGTTTTTCACAAAATTTCCTTCATCTTCAGCATATTGTGGTCACCAAGCCCAACTCTCAAGTTTCTGAAGTTCTTGTTCATTGGAAAATTCATTGCAAAAAGGATGCAACTTAGGAAGAATATGAAGATTTCAAACGTCGCTTTCCTTGCTTTCAACCTTGAGGACAAGGTATGTTTCTATGGGCAGGGTAATGATAGGATACTAAGAAGGGTTATCCAAATCAAGAGGTATGTGTATATTTTGTTAGCTCATGGAATGTATATTTTGTTAGCTCATGGAACCCTTATTAGATGTTTGACACTTGTCATTAGATTGGATGGTTATTGTTGTAGAAACTTAGCTTGCAAGTCTGAAATATATATATATATATGTATAATATATATATATATATGTATATATGTATATACATATATATAAATAATATATATATGTATATTTATATATATATGTATATATATGTATATATGTGTGTATATATATATATATATATGTGTGTGTGTGTGTGTGTGTATATATATATATATATATGTGTGTGTGTGTATATATATATATATATATGTGTGTGTGTGTGTGTGTGTATATATATATATATATATGTGTGTGTGTGTGTGTATATATATATATGTGTGTGTGTGTGTATATGTGTGTGTATATATATATATATATATATGTGTGTGTATATATATATATATGTGTGTGTGTATATATATATATATGTGTGTGTGTGTATATATATATATATATGTGTGTGTATATATATATATATATATATGTGTGTATATATATATATATATATGTGTGTGTATATATATATATATGTGTGTGTGTATATATAGCAAACTAAATGTGCAAGGCAACTTATGTTGAGAAAAGTATATTATTGAGTAATAATTATGTGCCATGCGTTGAAGGTTAGAACAAGGTTCTTATTAAAAACCTACTCCACAATTACATCCAACCTATTCTCTCTTAAAATCATTTTTTTTTTCTTTTCTGATCTCTCTATTTTAAGACATCTATTTGTAAACCCACATTTAGGAGCATTACGACGTTATTACGTAATATTTATTATTTCATGTGTTATATAATATAAATGAATTAGAAGCTTATACCTTAATATTCAATAGTAATATATAAAAGACAGGTTATGACCTTAATAAATTAATAACACCACATAAAAACACTTTCTTAAATGCTATATGTTAGAGACTAGATAGCTTATTTATTTATTTAGCACAGGATAATGTAACTACCTACTTTATTACCACAAGCTTTACCATTTCAATTTTTGGATTTTTTTTCTAAGAAATATCTTTTTTGCATAATCAAATTTAGTTCTTTTGAGCCATGGTCAAATGGAGATCAAATTGCTGATTTTAAAATGTCTGCATGACAGTATAAATCATCCCTTTTAATAACTAAGGAAAACTAATGAAAAGGGCTTGAAAACTTTGAGTTTTAACGATAAGGACAAAATAAAGGGTAAAGTGAATAGTAACAGGTTTGACTTTTTAGTGTAAAAATGTGGTTTTTCGTTAAAGTGAACAGTACCGTGGGCTTTTCGTTAAAACTCCCTTTTAACTATTGCTAAAACTTTTAGGTGAGATGATTCCGGCATCCATTATAAAAATGCCGTCTGCTCCTAAATAGGATATTTTTAAATGCCGCATTTTTCTTATACTTTGTTTGAAAAGTCTACGGAAAAATGTTATTAATATTCCAGTTGTTGTAGGCATAATTTACTGAACAATTATGGAGGCCATATAGAGAGATAGGGGATGCGGCAATTGAGAGAGAAAAGAGAAATGTGTAATTGTGGGTGTGTGTTATCTCACCCCATTGTGCCTTTATTTATAGTAGTAGAAAGGGTAAATACCTTTCCCTTTAGGATTACAACATTTAATAGGTAATCTACTCCTAATAGGAATATAAGATACTTTCCCATATTCTCTAGGATTTACACAATCACATTCCTATTCCAATAGGACTGCAACACTCCCCCTTGAGTGTGTAAATACTCAAGTAAATGGCGCATTTCAGTGATGAAGCAAGTACAGTTGATGAAGTCGTCGGCACAACGGGTGATCGCGAGTCTCAAATTTACATTGAAGTATGCATGTGTAAAAACTCACAAAAACCTCGCTATGGTAAAACCCAAGATATGGGGAAAACCCATAGACTAAGGGAAAAGTAAGAAAAATATGCATAATGTCTAAAACAAACGTCAAACTGGACGAGTGTAGTGAGCTCAACGGAGTATGATCATCCCAGGATGGGTGCCTCATTAAAACCTCGTTAGGTAGCAAAAATCCAGTGGGAAAAATGCTCCTAATCGTAGGAAAAAGAGTACATTAAGATCATGTGAGTATGCTTCTGGATACTCCCCCTGAGTTAGACATAACTTCTAAATAAGAGAACTACAAGCGATTCAATTCAGATAATTTGCGCATACCGATTCCTTGGACAAGCTTCTGGAAGGTTGACTTCGGCAGTGACGTCGTGTAGAGGTCGGCAAGGTTGTCTGGGATCGGCTTGTATGACTTCAAATCTCCTGATGCTTTGCTGATGCAGATGTAGACGTAATATGTCTTGGCGTTGACTTCGTTGATGTATCATGGCTTGGTCGGGTTGATACATGCGGCATAGTCTTCATGGATCGTCGTTGGGACTCAACGATGGATGAAAACACAGCAAGTACTTCAAATATGCTCAACAAGAACTCCTAACCATGTCTCACTTGTGGCGTAGTGAAGTGAGGTGAGTCTTGGAACGATTCAAAGATTTCGTAACTAAGGTCATGTCGTGGACCTCCAAGATATTGCGATATCCCTAACGGTAAAGACATAACAATTCGGGGATTTTGCCTTGTGCGGGTTTGATAAGTAACCTACGTCAGCATAACAAACAAGGCAAGCATCATTCCGAGGATCAGGGGGTTGGATCCGCTCGAGATGCGTTGGGATTTGATTTGCCCAAATTCGTAGTACCTTCAGGGAACGTCTTTAATACCAAATCAGTGGTTGCGTGTAGGCGCGGTGCTGCATCTTTACCAAGATCAACAGCGAAGGAGATGTCCTGTCTAAATACAATGAGCTAAGTACAACGAAGCGCAAAGTTGAACTTAGGTATGGAATTTTGGATTCCATAACCTCTTCAAGGGTCTCATTTGCATATAACGTATGGACGATCAAAGGTATACTCAAAGGTAACACATTCGGGGTGTAGTTCGACTGGTAGACCAAAATACCGTCAGAACAATGCTTCAACTTCAGGTCAAGGCATAAACGAGTTTTCCTAAGATCCTTCATTTCAAATTCCATCTTCAGGTGCGAGTCAGTTTTCTCAAGCTCTTCCGGAGTCTTAGTGAGATTCGTGTTAACGACATAAACTGTAACTCTAGCAATTTGGAATAAGACTTCTTATTTTAACACGCAAGGGTATAATTCATATCCCTGACTGATCAAATAATCACGTAGACGGGTATACCACATCCGTCGAATTTTTCAATCCATAAGTGAACACCTCAAAACAAGTTAAGAGGGTGTTCCGTGGTTTTGGAACTATTTGAACCAGTCCATGTAATTCTTCGGGAACTTACATGAAAATCTCCGTATCTATATCCCCATGGAGAAACACTAACCACATTTCATAATGCTGCTATCAATCACAGGACGTTTTGAGAGAAACCTTGCGTCGTAAGGCTTGCATCATATCGCACTATTTCATTCATCTCATAACGCTTCCTTTCCCACTTGTAACACAAACAGGTTACATTGGGCAGTGTAGGAACTACGGGTCCAAACACACTTTGGTAAGGAATTTGACTTGGATTGTAATTTCAGTTGTTCAATCAGTTCTACGTTGTCACTTAATCAACGGAACACGGTTCGATATCGTCGCTTTTCATTTATGTCGGTAGTTACCATATAAGTGAAAATATCATCGATAATAATCTCATTTCAATTCCATTTAGCTCACCCAAACTAGTATACTGGACCAAGAACTTCAAGTCTCGAGAGTAATCCGGATTAATCTCATGAGATGGAAATGATTTGAGACAGCGATCGAGTTCAGATTCATTGTTGTGTCGTGTCTTCCTCTTTAAGGGAAGTGAATCCTACGAACTGAATGATTTGTCATGCTCCAGGCTAAGACAGATTGATTGGCTATCCGCCGGTGTACCGGACCGTCTAACAGAGGCGGCACACCCTCCAGGAATGTTGACTCGACATCTGTTAAGTACGTCTATCCTTGCAGGCATGTTTGCAGCTGGTATATGATCTCGTCACTTTAGCTAGATCAGAGGAATGCGTCTAGAGCAACATTCTAAAATCTAGAATTCATCGCACTTGCTTATCACACTTGTGCGGTATAAGGATCGAGATGAGACATAGTGGGCAACGTCCATGCAAATTCGCGCCGTTCTACAGGAACGTTGACGTTCTTATCTCCCCCTAACGACGGGAAGACTGTCTCATTAAAGTGACAACCCGTAAATGAGCGGTAAAGAGATCGTGTGCAAGGGCTCGAAGAGAGCTAGTGTGAAGGAGAATCATGATCGACAAAAGATACACATCCTTCTTTGAGGACCCATGGTGTTACGTTGCGGCAGCGCAACTTGGCACATGGAATGCGCACCCAACTGTGTAAATACGAAAATCGTCAGGTTCGTACCCAGTAACCAACTGTAACGTCAAATAGGTTGGGTGGCAATGGGCCTCAAGGCGAACCAACATCATTGCGTACAAGGATTGCATAGCCCTAGGCAGAGACCAAAAACTTGGTACGTTTACCCAAAATTCGGGCGATCATTTAAATTGCGCTTTATGATCGCTAGGCGAGGCTATTTGGGGTGAACATGGGAATTCGATGTTCAATTATAAACCCAAAACGACATGCAATACTTTATTGAAAACCGTAGATATAAACTCTCCGGCATTATCCAGTCTCCCGGACCTTAATGGATAAGTAGGGTGGTGAACCCTTAATCGGCCAGAAGGTTTAGCAGTAATGTGTGTGGACAAACATGTGACCTAGTTTGTCGATTCATCAACCAAAACCATAAGTCTTTATATGGTCCGCATTTTGGTTGGATTAGTCCACATATATTCCCTTGAATCCACTGTGAAAAGAGAGTCGTTTCGTATTTTTGCAATGGATGATTTAGAAAATCAAATTTCACAAATGAGCAGACTTTGGCAAGTATGCTTGTAGGCACAAGATCCATACTTCGGGTAAGGAGATGCGTCGTAGCATCGTTGGTCGACCTAAGTGTCCCAAAAGGCCGTGCCAAAGCAAGTAAACTACTCAATCACCTAGCTCCAGGCCGGCCATATATGGCGTGTGCCCAGTTGAGGGATAACCCATTGGCCCCAAATCAAAGCTTCAGGCTCATTTTTGGAGGTGGTGCAAAGATATTTCACTCTATTTTCTTCAGTGGTTTCATTTATGATCATTGTCATCTCAAATATCCTTTAAAACTCAACGTCAGGGAGAATTTAAGGTCCTTTATATGGTGATTCAGTACCATTCATACAACGAGGAGCGTGCCATTGCTCTTAATCAGGTTGGATAGACCTGAAGTCGTTGTTAGAGATGTGATTTAGGTGTAAAGTTAGTGTGCGTAGTACGCATTCATCCAAACAACTAACTTTCCCCACATTCCAACCTAATCACGTGTTTAATTGAATCGGTCACATGTACTAAGAAACATGATTCAATTAACTCATATTCGAGGACAATATCAATAAGATTATCCATAAGTAAAACATACACCAAACTTGAATCCAAGAACATGGAAAAATGTTCACAAAGTAAGCAAAGGTACTAGGTGGATTCGGCCAACAAGGTCATCCATGTCAAAATTCTGCTCTTCCAACAATGTTTGGTGGAGCAAAATCAGTCTCACATATTGACTACGAGAATGGTACTCCTCAACGATATTGGTAGAGACATAGACAGGTGCATAACCAACAATCTATTCCATCAAGACGGAAGTAGATTCTGCGGGGTTGAGGTTTGGGAATATTATTCCTTATTCTTGAAGTTTTAGGTCTTAGGTACCAAGGATCATGCTTCGGGCATGATGCCACACCTTGGCAAGCCCTGATTTTACCATATGTTGTAAAAACAAACTCAAAATTGGATTGTGAGAGAAACAGACCCAAACTTGGGTTCAGTAGGCTTTGACCGAACTAGGTTAAGCCATTCGGTAGACTCCAGCCGAACCGAGTCTATACCGTTTTCTCACGTTTCTACACTGTTGTTTCAAGAGCGAGTTAGAAACATGGAAGGATAAGAAAAATATTCTCTAGTCAAAGCTCGATCGGATTTATAAACTTCAGAATTGTACCCATTCATGGACATAATCATGGTGTGCTTCAGGCAATGTTTTTCATGAGTAGACGATCCGTAGAAGCGAGCCAAAGAGCCATGGAATACTTGTTCGGGAGGTATTTCCATTTGTAATGATTCGGGCATAAGTCTTTGAGTGAAGATCATGGCTGAGGCTTATTCAGCTCATCCTTGCCATGGTTGGCTTCAATGGTTTCTCAGCTACTTAATAGTCAATGGGAGATTAACGTCTTGTACCCCACATTAAGTGGTTTCTACGAGAAACATCCAAATTAGGAAAATCGACTTGTGACGGTTCGACAATCCACATAATTGGAGGGAATAAGATTATGATTGGTGCTATGGGAATGAATCATCCATAAGCATCAAAGTTAGAACATTCAAGTTCTATGACATGATTTGCATGAAAAACGTCGGGTTTTCATGGGTGTATTGTTTTATGAAAACTTCGGGTTTCAAAGGCACTAAATTCGAAACTACAGGTTCGATTTAGTTTATGAACATTTAGTTCATAAAAGAGAGGTTCCTGCAAGAAACACAGAATGCAATATACCAACTAAGTGTAGTGGATTTGGGGTTCTTCGGGAACTCAAGTGTGAGAGCTTCGTTACTACGAAAGTATGTGACGGTTCAAAGTATAAAAATAAATTATTGAATCGTTAATGTCCAAAAGTGATCTTCAGGTTAAGAATTTTGGATTCATTATCAGATTAATGGACTGCATGTCACTTTTAATTAATTCAATAAATCGGAACCAAACGGGGTCGATTGTAGAAGCAAAATAATAATAACATACAGGTTAAAATTATTTAGAATGCTAAAATAGCATTAGGGTTCGAAAGTATATAGCCCAAATTCGGTGGGCATGGGTTGGCTGCATTGAGCAGCCCAAGAGCAGGCAAAGCAAGCTACATGCTTGCTGTGATGCCACGGGCCAAGCTGCAGGTCAAGCTGCAGGCTTGATGCATGTTGGGTCGAAGGGAAAAGATAGGCCGAGAGAACAGTGGCAGCCCAGCAAGTTTATGCTAGCTGTTGTCCAAAATGACGTCTTGCAGTAAAGGCTGCAGGTTTTGGGCTTGGAAAAGGTTGTTGCAGGTAGCCTAGGAACATGCAGTCACGGGCCAAGAAAAAGCAAGACCCATCAAGCTTTTTGTAAGCTTTAGACTGCAACAGAGGCTCGGGCTGAGGGAAAAAGGGAAGCCGAGAAAGCTTCAGGCCTGGCGATAGTAACCCAGGCGTTTGGCCTGGTTTGTCACACGCACAGTAAAGCCCAAAAAGGGCTGCTGTCTCACAATGGCGCGGTTAGTTCCCATTTTTCCTTTTTTTTTTCTTTTTCTTTCAAAAAAATCCCTTAGGGTTTAGGAAAACCCTAAATATGCTTCTAATTTAATTTGATACTTTGACTCACAAATTTCACATAGCATAATTGCGTAATGCATGAAACAAATATATATATTGACAAATATATGAACATATACAATATATATATCGGAAGGAAAATATAAACATAGGGGGTTCATGCATCATGGGGAATGTTTTCATGCTTCAGAGTCGTTTCAAATATCATACTTTATTTTAAGCATACCTGATTGGCAGCAAACAACAAAAGCCTTTGAATTTGTAGAAGTTCCTTCTCATAAAGCCGGAATTGCATCTCCAATGCGTTGTATCACGTTCAACACAGAAAAATTAAATTGAATCAATAGCATGTAGATCAATTTAATAAAACAATAAATTAATCATAAGAAGAATGATTAAAACGTAATACTCCCCTGATTGAAGATCAAACTCTCTTTAGCGCAGCGTCAAGAGCGTGCTGATAACGTGTTGTAGGCATAATTTACTGAACAATTATGGAGGCCATATAGAGAGATAGGGGATGCGGCAATTGAGAGAGAAAAGAGAAATGTGTAATTGTGGGTGTGTGTTATCTCACCCCATTGTGCCTTTATTTATAGTAGTAGAAAGGGTAAAAACCTTTCCCTTTAGGATTACAACATTTAATAGGTAATCTACTCCTAATAGGAATATAAGATACTTTCCCATATTCTCTAGGATTTACACAATCACATTCCTATTCCAATAAGACTGCAACACCAGTATATTATTTTGTAGACAATTTTTTAGGCATAATTTTCCGTGTGGTTTTATTTTTTGCATGATGTGTCTATAGAGATCAAAGAAAAAAAAATTCTTTTTTCTGAATAAAAGATATTATCTACACTAAGAGGAAGGGGATGAGCTTAACCTCACAATGTGCTAGTAATAATGTAGTTCAAATTCGAGAATCAAACCTAAAACCTCTTACTTACAAATGAAGAAGAATACTTGACAACGTCTTATAACATGTAAATTCAACTATGCACACTGGTACAATATTGAAATCATTCAAAGTAGGCGACCCGCAAACAATAAAAATAAAAAATCAAGCATATGCGATAAAATTTGAGTCAGGAACATGTGTCAACCTATGAAATAAAAAATTGAAATGGTGGTCTCAAACTCTCAATCCTCATATTTTTCAAGTTGTTGGAGGTAGGCCATCTTCTGCGGTCTACTGCAATTTCAGACTCACCTCACTTACTGCTCAGTTAGCGCACAACAGTCCATAGTTCATATATTTTTGGGTTTTTATCACAAATGGTCCCTGACATTAATCAAACGCATCATTTTGGTCCCTGACATTGAAAATCAATAGAAATGGTCTCTGAATTGATCAAACACATCACAAACGGTCCTTCTGTTAAAAACTCTTTGGGCAATTTTCAAAGCTTCGTAACTCAATCGTTTCTTAACCAAATTCGACCCATAATATATCAAAATGAAGATAGGAAAGTGTAGAACAAGATTATACCTATTTGGAAGCCCAATGTTTTCCAGAGATGGCCGGAAAATAGCTCAAATGTGACTGGTCCGCGGAAAAACTGGAAAACTCGCCGGAAACTAGGTAAACTTTAAACGTTCATAACTTCTTCAATACTCAACGAAATTGAGTGATTCAAAAATGAAAATCATACTTCTCGACGAGACAAAGAGAATGGTACCTTTATTTACTGCTAATTCATCGTGGTTTGACCGGAACACGGCTCGAAATTGGATAACCATTTTTGAGTTAGCCAATTTCGAGCCTTTTTCCGGCCAAACTACGGTGAGTTAGCCATCAAGAAAGATACCATTCTCTTCGTCTCATCGAGAAGTATGATTTTCATTTTTGAATCACTCGATTTAGTTGATTATTGAAGAAGTTAAGAACATTTAAAGTTTATCCAGTTTCTAACGAGTTTTCCAGTTTTTCTGCGGACCAGTCACATTTGAGGCTATTTTCAGGCCATCTCCGGCAACCATTAGGCTTCAAAATAGGTATAATCTTGTTCTACACTTTCCTATCTTCATTTTGATATATTATGAGTCGAATTTGGTTAATAAACGATTGAGTTACAAAGCTTTGAAAATTGCCCAAAGAGTTTTTAACGGAAGAACCATTTGTGATGTGTTTGATCAATCTCATGGACCATTTCTATTGATTTTCAATGTCAGGGACCATTTGTGATAAAAACCCTATATTTTTTTTTTTGTTTAACACAATCGACATTCTACATTAATTTACACTAAAACACAATAAAAATTTAATTTCAGAACGTAGTGAATCAAAATAAAAGAAGATCATAACCACCAAAACAATCTTGTAACAATCTATGATCTTAAAAATAAAAATAAAGTCGAGTTAGTGGAAAATGGAAGTCCAAATACTCTTTTTAATTATGCCACAGGCCCACAGATCAAGGGCAGCTGTTAATTATTCACTCATCTCTTATCCTTGACCTACAAGATTGGAAAAATGGAAAGTGGAGAATTTAACTAACAATGCATGCAGATGATATAGCTGCCTAAAGTGACACCACAGGTTTGACTTCATAAGGAGCTATATAGCATAATTTGTCTTTATGCATACTCATATTTAGTTTTGACCATCGTATCGAATGAAGTAAATAAAATCAATTAATAGTTTTAAACAAATGTTTGCAGAAGAAGAAACAAGATATGTACAAATCATTTTCCCGCTCTATTCATAATGGAACATTTACCCTTATAACCATGGTCAGAATTCAACTCTTGGTTTTTCCGATCCTCTTATTGAAAAAAAATAAGACTTGTTATATTCACACCTCACATATTATTGAATACACCACACATACTTAATAAACCCCACACTTACTTTTTAAACTAAAAATTATCTCAATACACCCCACTTACTAACCAAATGAATCTACCCTCACACCCCACACATTCCACACACCCCACATACCCCACACCAAAATCCACCTCAAGTCCTCATCTTGTACCAAATAAAAAATAAAAAATTAAAGTCTTTGTCTTATAGCACATTTGCAACTTCTAAATAAAACTTTGTGAAAAAGAGGAAAGGGAAATGAACATTTGCAACCTACAAATATCAGTTTTGACTACTGTATTCTTTACCTTCTTCTTTTCCAGTACTGTGAAAAATCACTTCGGATCGAGCAGTTCATCAATACCCATATCAATTGTAGTCTTTAATTCATGAAAAATGCATTACAGCAGATCAAGAAATTACATAATACAAATTAAATTAAGAATAACTAAACAGAGAATGAGCAAGTGGAAACCCTGAAAAGTCATTTCCCGTGACCCCAACATACGATGCAAGCACAACACCCAGATATCCACTCACTATGAATGCAACCGCTATTGCAGACATCGCAAATGCCATTAGAGATCCCTCGCAACCTTGTGGGCAGAGTTTGGCTATAAGAATGCTGAAGGGCAAAATCTTCATAAACAAGAGAACCTCCGAAAGGCCAGAAAACATCACGACGTAGAAATTGTCTGGCACCCCCATGTAATTTTGATAAATCCTATTTACAAACAACGCATCAGAAATCATAAATATAGCCATTGTAACCTGAATGGCAGAAACTAGTTTCCTTGGTCTGACTGACTTCAAGTGACGATTATAAATGACACTCCGTAGCCACTTGGCCAAACACCTTTGACATTCCCAACAGAGATGAGTCAATATTCAAGTACTGTGCCTGGTAAAAGAACATGGTGCCTGTCAATGCTGGAATAATGGCATAAGATGCCGCAAACCATGAAATTGAGTAAGCGATCTCAGGTTTTCTTAATGCAACCACGAGCTCAGAAAGTTTCTCTTGAATCCCAACATTAGCTGTTCCTTCGGTATGGTTCAAAGAGCTTTCCTGGGCAAAAATGCTTATGAAAAAGTGGACAGTGAGGAGAAGGCCATAGAACAGGAACATCTTTTGGGGAGATAATCTGTCAATGGCAAAACCACCTAGGAGACATCCAAGGACTCCACCCATAGCTGAAGCCATCGAAGAAAATGATTGGAGCTCGCCTGAGGATGACGGTTGGGAATTTTTCGGGGAAGTAGACTGTTTTCCTGCCTCTGCAACAATGGCATCATTGGATACCTCAGCAATTGAAGCACCGAGATTACTGAGGAGGAGATATAGTGTTATGGTTCCAATTGAGGTGCCTGATTCAGAGAGCATTGCTATTGCTAGCCATGACACTGCTTATAAGACCGCTGAAATAACAGATGAGACAAAAATTAAAAGAAAAAAAAAAAAGAGGTTAGAAATGGACATCCGACTAAAGAAAAGAATAATAAGAAGTGAGAAATGAACTAGAACTAAAACTATGCTGGTGGATTTAAAAACCATATTTAGGCCTAGGAGAATGAAAGCTTTAAATTCACATTTTTTTTTTCCAGAGAAACTATTATATATTTATTATGTATCATGTGAACAAAAGCAGTGTATTACAAATTACAGTTGCTTGTAACGAACTAATGACAGATTTTGAAATTTACGAAAATGATATTTTCAATGTTTAAACCTACATTTAAACATCTTTGAAACTTTGTCATGTGATGGCACACCGTGTATTTCTAGACACAATCGAAGGAGAAATTATTTACTCAACAACTTGTGTAATCACAATGAAGGTGCATCTTTATTCAAATTAGATGGGGAAAGAAGAGATACAAACTTAATTTAAATAGCTGTGGAGAAGCATCTACAAATCTGCTACTTAAGCTTTTGCTATTTTGCTCCTCCAGAATCTTAGAGCAAAGGAAACCAGAGAAAATGAACATTGAGCTTCTGAATTATACAAATTTTTATCCAACTCCCTGTTGTATTCAGCACTCCTTTGAAGTAGTGGAGGCAAATAGTCCCAAAGAAACTGATTCCTTAGATCAAATGATTATTTTAGACTATAACCCGTTTGACAGCCATTTTCGTTTATAGTTTACAGTTTTTATTTTTGTGCTAGAGATAAAGTATATGGGAGAAATGGTTTAGGGAGGAAAAAGAAAAGTGAAAACAATGTTAATATCAGTTTTTTGTTTTAGTTTTCATTCTGTGTTTCATTTTCTATACACATTCCTTTCAAACTTGTTCCACCATAATTCCTTGGTCCTTTTTCATTACTCCTTCCTTGATAGGCTTTAGATGAGATACAAATCTAGAAATTTAAACTCATCTACCAGCTGCTATCAATGTAACCCTTTTTTATCTTTAGTATAACACAAAGAAAAGAGTGAACACTAAAGAATCCTACCAAAGCCAGTACCAGCCAAAAAGAAAAGCCCAATCCTGTAATAACCAATCCTATTATCCTAACCAAGTTCAAAATTATTGACAGCCAGGAGTTTCAAAAAATACAGAGCAAACGGAAATTAAATGGGCGTAAACGTACTAGTTACTAGTTAGGTACCTCCAAAGGCGATATGGGGAATACGGTGCTGGCCAGCAATGTAGACGGCGTCTGAAACGACACCGTAAAGGGGCTTGGCGACCATGGGGAGGTTGGCGGAGTTCTGCAGGAGTTGAAGTTGACGGCCATCCATGGGAAGCACCTGAAGCCCTGCACCCAGTACCCCAACCCCACCAACTTCCGGATCTTGTCCGCGTCACCCTCCGACGATGGCTCTACCATTTTCCAAACTGGCACAAGTCACCGCACAACTTTTAGGGGGCGTTTGTTTCACCTCCTTAGGAGGGACTGGACTGGACTGGACTACAGTCCCATGTTTGATAGGTGCTGGGACTAAGTTAAGTGGGACTAAAGGGGACTCGTGTGGACTAAGTAGTTCGCTAGGGGGTCTTAGCGAGATCCCCCGAAATCGGCCGGACTGCTAAGCCCAACTCCTCCTGCTTCGTTCCTCCTCGCTTCGCCTTCCCATCAACTTGTTACTCGCAAGATGTGGAACCCAGGTCCCATATACAAACTCTGCCCTGCTTCGCCCCTATCATCTACCATTTTCAAACCCAGATCCCACAAAATTGGAAACAAAAGGCAAAAATTTCTGCAATATTTTCATTTTCAAAACTAGATCCAAATCCAAAATTCAGAACAAAAAAGCGAAAAAAAAAAATACAAAATCGTTGTGCGTCTGAAATGCTCAGCAGCTCTGCTCACACTCCACCTAGTCCAAACTCCCTGATCGCAGACCTTTGCTATTGACACTGGAGAAGCAGACCCATGAATACCCAGATGACCCAGACTCCGAATGGGTTCTGATTTGCCAATTGCGTCCCAGAAAAATTAGAAAGAAAAGAGGGAGATGAGCAGAGAGAAATAGGAAGAAAAAATGGAGATGAAGAGAGAGAGAGAGAGGGGCGAAGAAGAAAGAGGAAGAAACAGAGGGAGAGGGACGAAGCAAACTAGGAAAGAAATGGGGAGGTTAGCGGAAAAGAATCAGGAATGGGGATATTATGCATCAAATAATATAAAATATTACAATATATACATTAAATAATATAAAATATTATAATATATGCATTAAATAATATAATAGTATAATTTGTTTATTATCCGGTTTTATAGTCCAATACTGCATCAAACGCTTCATTAAGCTAGTCCAGCTTAGTCTAGTCTAAGCCAGTCCAGCTTAGTCCTAGCAGCTAGTCCAGTCCGAGACAGTTCGGTGCAACAAACGCACCCTTATTAGAGCAAGTCCACCCATGCACCAATCTCATAGCCCTGTTTAGTTTCTGCTGGAGGATGAATTTGTCCTTTCCCTCAGCTACTTTGAGACGGTTCATCAACTCACCAATGACCCTATATTTGGGGCGAAGGCTGAAATGTTTTTGCTCAAACTTGTCAATTTTATTCATCCATTTATAAGCATCATCAACTGTCTCTGTCATGTCATGTCAGAGAAGGCAAATGCAACGTAAGTAAACAAATATCATATCCTGGACTAGACTAGCACACAAATCCATACAAAAACCATCATTATGTCATGTTTTAGGGTCCCTGGAGTCGAAAATTTTCACCCACAATTTCTATTTTTTCTATTTCAAAAGCAATTGGAATAATTAATACCAAAGAAAAAAAAAGCACATTGTTGAAAAAGCAGGGAAATGGGCAAATTACCAGCCTCGGTGAAGTTGTTGAGCAACTCCTCGTGGCGCGTGAACTTCCTCTGAAACTCATCAAACCTCTTCTTGACGGCATCAGGAGTGAACCTCTCATCGTCTTCGTCACTATCGGAATCGGTGGGCTCCTCGTACAAGTTCAAGTCTCCGGTGTCCTTGAGCTTCTCCTTCTCGAGCTTCTCAATCAATGGCATAACGCCCATGTAGTCCTCCTCATCTTCTCGGTCAATGTCTTTGGTGTCCAGGCCCGCCCTCTTCCTCTGCTCTCGTTCTCTCTGCTTTTCTCTCTCCACCTCCGCCAGAAGGTCTTAGGCCGCTCTGGATGACACTGTTGAATAAGGGATCTTGCTGGAAAACGACCATTTGGGTGGCTGAGGGGTGGCGGGAAAGTGTGGCGGAGTGGATATTTTCCGGGCCAAGGGGAGTGGGGCTTTGCTGGGTTTCTTGATGCCTTGTTTCACGATGAGACGTGACCACGAGAAACCTTGTGATTTGCTCATTGCTGCTGCTGCTTGTTCGAAATGGGAGAATTCCCTTCCGAAAATATTTGATTCGATGGAAACCAAACCAAACTACCAAAGTGAGAAAATGAGAGAAATCTTCAATTAGGGTTTTGGCGTTGCAAATTTACTCTAGTGCCTCCTGTTTAAATACACATTTAAATATGAATTGTTAATTAAAAAAATAATAATAAAGTAAATTGTAGCTATGGTTACTTGTATCTAGGCCTAGCAAACGGGTCGTGTCAGTCGTGTTCGTGTCGTTTTCATGTAACACCTGTTATCTTAACGGGTCGTGTCGTGTCACACCCAACGGGTAAAGTGACCCAATCCGTTAAGAAAAAAAAAATATTTGCGCATACCACACATTGTCACATAAATATAACTTCAAAACATTACAACACATTTGTCGTTTAAGTACTACATCTACACTCGAAAATAAGAGCCTAATAAAAAATCCATACACTACTAATCTGTTACAAATATTAATCCAGAACAACCCAGCACAAAAAATACGGCATTATGCTAGTTTTTCTAGCTCACTCATCAATCAAGGAACTATCAAGAGCCCAAAGCTAACGTTAAGAGTGTCTACAGCCACATGGTTCTCTGTTATTGAAGACCTTTCACAATGTTTGAGGCATGTTATGTTATGCAAACAAAGAAGGCAGGTGAGATTTGGTCCAACAATTGCGGGCCAAGCATGCCAACACGCCTACTAATGCACAGAAATAGAAATATCAAGTCGTTTGAGAAAAGTACACATCAAAATTTCTAACAAACAAAAGAAATGCAAAAAATGCAATATTAGGATAATCGACCATGTCAAAAAATGCGATATGGTCAGTGGCTTATTGGCATTGCGAAAAGAAATGGTACAAATTAATATTAAATTTTAATCCAAGACCAGTTCAATTAAGTTGTAATTACAACCAAGTCTTTAGCTGCTTCTAAAATGATCTAAGTCTTTACCTGCTTCTAAAAATTAATCCAAGTCTTTACCTGCTTCAATTATCAACAAGGAAAATCCAATGCCCCTTCATCATCAGTCTCTCTTGCTAATTTATAGCAAATAGATCAGCACAACAAACTGAGCAAAGAAACCATGAAGCAAATTAACCTTCTCCAATTTAGAAACCTTAATTTTAGAAATTCCTAATTACAAAAGCCCTAATTTAGAAACCCTAATTTCAGAAATTCCTAATTCCAAAAGCCTTAATTCAGAAACCCTTGAGTTTATTGCAGGAATTTTTTACCTTGTGCAGTGAGGAGGAGTGCGGACTGACTGAGACCGAGAGCTCGATTCAGGAGCCGGATTTGCGTGGTATGGAACTGGTAACTGGTGAAGTCGCTGGGTTAATGAGAGAGAAGAGAATGATTTGAAGTTGAGGACGACGAGGAGGGTGAGCCGGTGAGGACACTGAGACTGAGGTGAGGGTGACTGAGACTCGGTGAGGCGCCGTGTGACTGAGGTCGATCGAGATTCAAGAGAGACAGAGAATGATTTGAAGTATCTGGGTTAATGAGAGAGAAGAGAATGATTTGAAGTCGAGGACGACGACGAGGGTGAGCCGGTGAGGTCTCTGAGACTGAGGTGAGGTGAGGGTGACTGAGACTCGGTGAGGCGCCGCGTGACTGCGGAGGTCACAGAACGATTTGATTTTGAAGTATAACCTGGGTTAATGAGAGAGAAGAGAAGATAGCCAACAATGGACGGCTCAGATTTGGCTGAGATTAAATCTCAGCCGATCCAATGGTCATCAATTTTTTAAATTTAATTTAGGGGTATAAAATTGTTAAATTAATATATATAATTATTATAGTTTATTTATACTTTCATTAAGTATAACATAAGATTTTGTGGTATCCACTATGTGTAAATATTTTAAATTGAAGATCGAATTCATTCATTGTATTCATATAGGGTCAAGGAGTGTAGCTGTAAAAAATCATCAAAATCGGAGTTAAAATAACCGTTAAATCGTGATTTTTCATTTATAACCGTCGAAAAGTTTTATCCCGTTACTTGATCTCTGAATGTTTGTTTTTTGAAATTTTTGGCGTATGCGATCTCGAAGCATATACAAACAAGTTTGACGGTTGGATCGTTGAAACTAGTTTTGTAGAATGCGTATCTCATCAAAACAATATATTCACTAACACTTAAAGAGTTTATTCATACTTTCATAAAGTATAACATAAGATTTTGTGGTATCCACTAGTGTAAATATTTTAAATTAAAGATCGAATTCATTCATTGTATTCATATAGGGTCAAGGAGTGTAACTGTAAAAAAATCATCAAAATCAGAGTTAAAATAACCGTTAAATTGTGATTTTTCGTTTATAACCGTCGAAAAGTTTTGTCCTATTACTTGATCTCTGAATGTTTGTTTTTTGCAATTTTTGGCGTATGCGATCTCGAAGCATATACAAACAATTTTGACGGTTGGATCGTTGAAACTAGTTTCGTAGAATGCGTATCTCATTAAAACAATATATTCACTAACACTTAAGAGTTTATTCATACTTTCATTCAGTATGACATAAGATTTTGTGGTATCCACTATGTGTAAATATTTTAAATTGAAGATCAAATTCATTCATTGTATTCATATAAGATCAAGGAGTGTAGCTGTAAAAAATCATCAAAATCGGAGTTAAAATAACCGTTTAATCGTGATTTTTCGTTTATAACCATCGAAAAAAATTGTCCCGTTACTTGATCTCTGAATGTTTGTTTTTTGCAATTTTTGGCGTATGCGATCTCGAAGCATATACAAACAAGTTTGACAGATGGATTGTTTAAACTAGTTTCGTAGAATGCGTATCTCATCCAAACAATAGATTCACTAACACTTAAGAGTTTATTCATACTTTAATTAAGTATAACATAAGATTTGTGGTATCCACTAGTGTAAATATTTTAAATTGAAGATCGAATTCATTCATTGTATTCATATAGGGTCAAGGAGTGTAGTTGTAAAAAATCATCAAAATTGGAGTTAAAATAACCGTTAAATCGTGATTTTTCGTTTATAACCGTCGAAAAGTTTTGTCCCGTTACTTGATCTCTGAATGTTTGTTTTTTACAATTTTTGGCGTATGCGATCTCGAAGCATATACAAACAAGTTTGACGATTGGATCGTTGAAACTTGTTTTGTAGAATGCGTATCCCATCAAAACAATAGATTCATTAACACTTAAGAGTTTATTCATACTTTAATTAAGTATAACATAAGATTTTGTGGTATCCACTAATGTAAATATTTTAAATTGAAGATCAAATTCATTCATTGTATTCATATAGGGTCAAGGAGTGTAGCTGTAAAAAATCATCAAAATCGGAGTTAATATAACTGTTAAATCGTGATTTTTCGTTTATAACCGTCGAAAAGTTTTGTCCCGTTACTTGATCTCTGAATGTTTGTTTTTTTGCAATTTTTTGCTGATGCGATCTCGAAGCATATACAAACAAGTTTGACGGTTGGATCATTGAGATTAGTTTCGTATAATTCGTATCTCATAAAGTTCAATGGTATGTGTGTATATATATATATATATATTTATTTAGTATATTTAAATCTATTTATTTTGTGCGTAATTATTATAGTTTTTAGGAGTATAAAATTTAATTTAAAATCTAATATATATATATATAATTATTATAGTTAATATTTTCGGGGTATAATTATTATAGTTAATTTAATATATATATATATATATATATATATTATAATTTTTAGGGTTATAAAATTGTTAAATTAATATATATAATTTTTATAGTATTTTTTAGGGTTATAAAATTATAAAATTAATATTCTGCTTATTGTGTTTCGTGTTACCCACGTGTATACTCGAACCAACCCGTTATCTTAACAGGTGCGTATCGGGTTATCCGATAACGACCCGATTCGTTATCGTGTCGACCCGAATACATGTTAATTTCGTGTCGTGTCGGATTATCGGGTCGTGTCAGGAATTGCCAGGCCTACATGTGATGGCATTTTCGTCTCCTAAACCTGTCGTTGGAGCCCCCAACAACATCAATAACACGAGTCAGAAAGTTTAGGACCAAAACCCACTCAACCATGATTCCACAAGAAGTCCCCAGTTTTCATCCGAAAATGCATTTGAGGAGACCCCTGAACAAGCAAATAAGACATAAATAACATCTGAACATCTCTAATGTTAATACAACTAAATTGCAACTTATTTTTCTATGAGCTAAGGAATTTGAAATTATGACCAACCAATAAACCTAAACCAAGTGTTGTAAAGTAGAATTATGTGTTTGAGCAATCTCAGAGACCAAAATGATGTGTTTGAGCAATGTCAGGGACCATTTGTGATAAAAACCCTATATATATATTTTTTTTTTGTTTAACACAATCAACATTCTACATTAATTTACACTAAAACACAATAAAAATTTAATTTCAAAACGTAGTGAATCAAAATAAAAGAAGATCATAACCACCAAAACAATCTTGTAACAATTTATGATCTTAAAAAAAAAAAAAAAAAAAGGTCGAGGTAGTGGAAAATGGAAGTCCAAATACTCTTTTTAATTATGCCACAGGCCCACAGATCAAGGGCAGCTGTTAATTATTCACTCATCTGTTATCCTTGACCTACAAGATTGGAAAAATGGAAAGCGGAGAATTTAACTAACAAAGCATGCAGATGATATAGCTGCCTAAAGTGACACCACAGGTTTGACTTCATAAGGAGCTATATAGCATAATTTATCTTTATGCAGACTCATATTTAGTTTTGACCATCATATCGAATGAAGTAAATAAAATCAATTAATAGTTTTAAACAAATGTTTGCAGAAGAAGAAACAAGATATGTACAAATCATTTTCCCGCTCTATTCATAATGGAACATTTACCCTTATAACCATGGTCAGAATTCAACTCTTGGTTTTTCCGATCCTCTTATTGAAAAAAAATGATTGCTACTGCTCATTTTTTGAGTGATCTTAAATTTTGGGCTAAATTACAATTTCTAGTCTTGTAGTTTTGTTTAGTTGCAATGAAGTCCAGATAGTAAACTGCGTCAAACAAATAGATGTGAATACAGTGTGGCAAATATGCAACGCAAAACAACACATGTGATGGCATTTTCGTTTCCTAAACGTGTCGTTGGAGCCCCCAACAACATGCAATAACACGAGTCAGGAAGTTTAGAACCAAAACCCATTCATCCATGATTCCACAAGAAGTCCCCAGTTTTCATCCGAAAATGCTTTTGAGGAGACCCCTGAACAAGCAAATAAGACATAAATAACATCTGAACATCTCTAATGTTAATGCAACGAAATTGTAACTTATTTTTCTATGAGCTAAGGAATTTCAAATTATGACCAACCAATAAACCTAAACCAAGTGTTGTAAAGTAGAATATCACATTAAATAGACCACAAGTAACACAACACTCGGCAACATATTCTGAAGCCATCATCAATCCACTTAAAATAACAATCCATGATAAGTTGTCACTCCTTTCTTTGTTTTTTAAGCTTTGCCCTTCAGAAATTTTGTACTTCCAACTACTTAGCTGTATCCATAACCATTTCATACACTTTTCTCTACTTAGAAATAAAAACATCGAGCATAAATTTAACCAACCATTAAGATCATGATCTTCTCATCTCGAAAAAGTTGAATAAATATTGCAAATTAATCCTGATAAGGTACAACTATAACTTAATTATCTCAGTTCATGGAGAAAGAAAGTCAAGACCTAGATAAAATAAATAAAACTGAAATTCAAATTAAAAACCTTTGTAGTCATAAGCAACTGTCCACACTTCTCAACATTTTGCTGCTTCAACTTCTGCTCTGAATGCGTCCTATTCCTGGAATTTCCTTGATAGGAAGTTGATGCAAGTAATCATCCACTGATGTACTAAAAATACAATGTAAGTGCGTACAGCAAAGAGCATTCCAGGAGTTGTCCATAATCCATAATACAAACTGATAGGCATTGAATCAAATACAAAAACCCAATAAGAAAAAAAAAAAAACAATCATTGTTACTACTTAGGATTAAAAGGTATATATCATCCAAGTCCTCCTTACTTTTCACCAACACAAACTGAAAAATGAAAGAGCAACATAAAGGGTCATATGTTTGTGACTGATGTGTGTGTGCTTACTACACGAAGATTAAAATAACAAGGAGTTTACAGACTTCCTTTTACACATTTGAGTAAGTTTTTTATAAGGGAAAATACCTTGCCTGTTATTTGTATCCAAGAAACTAGACAAAGTTCTAGTGCAAAAGTTAACCAAGGCTCCTCCCGGTGAATTAAAAATAACCTCACTTATACACAACATCCATGCTATACATTACCTTTTCCCCAGTATATGAATTGCAATGCGAAGAAAGTTTATAACAAAACAAGTTTCCACGTCCTATGCATTCAAAATTTCATTTGAAGTGTTCATGGCTAATAATATAGCACCTTTTCAGAAAATGAAGCAGTATGGTATCTATATAACATCTCAAGAAAAATAATCCACATTGGTTTTTAATATGAAGCAAAAAACAATACAAAAGAATAGAAGAAACAGCACACCTTTTCAGTAGGAATACAGCACTAAGCATATTTATAGCTACCCTAGCACTTGCAGAGCATCCAGTTGTCTCAAACATCTCTTTTCTTACAGTTGAAGCTAACACCTCAGGATCTACCCCTTCCACATCAGTGACATCTAAAAATGCTTCATCACAGCTTACTGCCTAAATTCAAGAAGTTCAATATCAACAAGAAGGCAACTTAAACTTTAAGTACTTCAAGAAAAAAATCCCACAAGCAAGCATACCTGTACTTTATTGAAGTGCGTATGCAAGATGTCGTAGAACTGACCAGCTACCTACACAGCAGATCATATAGCTTATAGAATTCCAGTCAACAAGGTAAAATACTGTAAACAAAAGAAAAAATAATCGTTGTCTCTGTAAAAGAAGTATCTAAGATAAAACAATGAGATGTTTCTAGAAACAAACCTCCTCATAAGCTTCAAAATCATATGGAATAATGACAAGGTTTGGACAAATAGCCTTGCAATCTCTAACAAACATCCCAGCTTTCACTCCTGAAAGTTAGATATAAAACAATTAAATACAAAATATATCCTCCCAATTCAAATAAAAATGAAAAAAGAAAAACTGCCATAAACACGTGACACCAAAACCAACCATAATTTCAAGCAGGGTAGTTTGCAGATGAAATTTCAGCACTTCCCTTTGGATTATCAGAATGGCACACAGCTACCGGCCTATCCTTAAACTCAGGGCATTTCCTGATGACCACTGACATGAAAAAACAGTCCTACAAGAGCATATCTCATTATCTCACTTACATTCTCAATTATACAGAAAACTTCATCTCGTCCAAGATATTCATATTGCACATCACTATAAGATCAATCAACTTTACAACTCTAATTAATCCATCAATGACATCACTAGGGATTAAATGAAATTACAGGGATCATGTATTTCAAACTTGGCCCAGAAGATAAAGGTTTAAACTTAAAAAGGTTTTGGGAAAAAATGACTTTGTTGTTGGAGATGAGATTTATAGTACAAGATTTTAAGAATGTCAGTCATCTTGAAAATAATGGTATCTGCTGCAATAGTGGAGAAGATGACAGTGATGAGTGTGAACAGATAGCATGGCTAGTGATAGTCAAAATTTATAGCACACAAGGGAGGCCCATCGATTAGCTGATAACACAGGGAGACCACTAATTACCAGACAAGTATAAGGACATAATATTCAAAATTCAGGTTTAACAGTCTTGCATTCGGAACGTACCATGTTAATCTGTATAATGGCAGCCTTCTGGGAACCAGTCGAAGCACTAAGATTAGGCACTGTGCTCTTAAAACCTTTAGAGGAACTTGGAAAAGGTTTTCGATACCGATTTCTCCATGTTCGTATGAAGTGCAGCCTTAAGCTCTGCAGTAACCAAGGATATAACATGATAGTAAAACAAAAATGCAGGTAACCAGTATAACAACATAGCATTAGCAGTGAAATACTAATTATTCACAAATATACAACATCCATTAGAAGGTTAGAACCACATAACAGATATAACTCAACATCAGAAAGTTCTGAAAATGTATAAGCAAATATACTAGTATCATCTCAACCACAAAGCCAAACTGCGCATCAAATTCCATGGGTCCCTCCAAAAAAATACCCTAGGGAAGTTTTAATTGGTAATTATTTCAGGCTAATAGGTTTTGAAAATGGCATAAGATCAATAAATTTGAATTTCTAGAAAATCAATGCACCGAGCATGCCAACAAGTATCAGTAGAAAAGTATTTACCCTTCTCAACAAAGACAACATAAGAAAAAACAAAAAAGAGGTGAACTTGGCGATTCAGTTTTCCTTTTCCAATCTTCTTTACATTTTGTGTAAGTCGTATCAGTTCAAAACTGCCAACAGAAAATCATAAGAAACCAAAAAAACCTGATTGGGAGGAACCGTGTAGCCATCCGCAAAGATCGAAACCCCACGAAATGTATCCTTTCGGGGTATTTGAACCACTGTGTGAAGAAGCTGAAGCTTCCGTATCAAACTGATTATGAAGTTTCCTGTTATTCTCTACCATGTAACTGCACCCAATTTCACAAACACCAATCAGAATATAACTCCAAATCACTAACAAGTACACAGATTCAAAATTTGAATGCAAATCAAACAAAACTAGGTTTTATTGATCTAATCCAATTTCCAATTTTTCCAATTGCCATAGCATTTCTTGACAAAAATTGAAAATTGACGGCAATGAACGAAAGATGAAGAGAGAAGTACTTGCCGAAATCGGAGAAGGGGGATTTTTTAAGGAGGAGAGAGAGGAGGAGAAAGAATTGGCGCCCTCTAGAGGTGCCTAGGGTTTTCTTGTTGGCCGTCGTCTGCTGCTTCTTCTTCTTGGAGTTACTGCTCTAAAGTTGGAGGTGGCGCTCCGCTTGGAATTTGATCGCTGGCCAGACGAGCCGGCGGAGCGAGACGAATTCAAACTCATTTCTACGAAGGAAAGAGTGTTGGAGAAGCTGTTAGATTTTCTCATTCAAATGAAGCGGCAAATTAGAGGCTGTATTTATATATGTTTGGTGGGAGTCGTCGGTAGTAACCGCTTTTTGTAACGGCCTGGTTTCCGGTTTTTCTTTCCCTTTTTAATTTTGGGAAGGGATTTTCACACTTTTTAATCTCTTAGAGTCTGTTTGGGACTCTATTTGAATTCAACTTTTTAAACTAAAAAAAAATTTTCAAGTTTTAGGCTTTAAAAACTTGTTTGGTAAGACTATTTTCAAAAACTGAATTCAAGACTAACTAAAAAATATAGTCTATTCTCTAAAAACACAAAAAATGAGTTTGTAGAGTTTTCAAACTTAAACTCACGCCTTTCTTTTCTCTCTCTTCTCCCCTCACTCCAAATCTCTCTCTTTTCTTCCTCTTCTCTCCTCCTCTTTTTTTTTTATTTTTAATTTTTTTTACCTTTTTCGTCTCTCCTCCAATCCGCTCTCTTCATTATCTCAGTTCTTTTTCTCACTCATCTTCCTCTCTATCTCCTCCGATCCTCTTACTTCTTTCTCTTTCCTCTAATCATCTCTTACTTTCTTTTCTCCTCTCTCCTCTTTCTCTCCCCTCTTTTTGGATTTCTTTGTCTAGTTTAAGTTGTAAGATTTAAAATTTTTAAATCGCATACCAAACAAGTTTTTGAGTCTCAAAGAAAATTGTTTTCAAGAAAAATTCTTAAGAAATGTTTTGAGAAATTATAAAAAATTTCAAATAGGATACCAAACAAGTCCTTAATCTCTTACACACACATGTTGGCACTAAAATTACACACCTGTTTAATTTTAGTCCTTTATTCATTTTGATTTATCCAATCGGATGATCATAAAATAAAAAGAGTTAAGTGTGTGAAAATCACTTCTCTTAATTTTTCAGAGTTCTTTATTTATTTTTTATTTGTTTTGACCAAAGAGTTGTTCTTCTTTTTTAGGGTCAATAACAGTGCTCTAATTTTTTCGGACTATATCTAGTAAGAGAAAATTGTAGAAATGTTCCATTAATAACTCAATTAGAACAATGGTCCTTAACTAAAAATTCATATAGGTCTGTTATCTCATCAAAACACTCAATTATGGTCATTTTCATGAATTCCGTCAGAATTCTGCCACAATGAGTCATGTTGGAAGAACCATTGCTACAATTGGATTAAAGTTGAAAGATCATTGCTTCAATTGGGTTAAAGTGGAGAGACCATTTCTCCAATTAGGTTAAAATGGAAGGATCATTGCTACACTTTTTCTCATTTGGTGTTCCATATTTGCCCCTTGATTCAGCCTCACGTGCATGGCACATGACTCATTTTGATGAAAGTTCTAATAAAGTTGACGAAAATGATCATAGCTTCACATTTTGATGAGTTAAGAGGGACCATTGCTACAATATCCCCATCTAGTAATTTAACATTAGAAGGAAGGAGGACACAACATGATGATAAATTTTTGTGTGCATCAAAAACATTGACACATAGTGAGACCGTTCATTGTGTTATAATATTGATGGACCATAAGATTGATATGTCTTGTTTTATATTAATAAAAAAAATCGCATTATAATTTGAGTGAAATAATAATGTTATATGATTGTATTCTAAGTACACCTAAATATTACTTATAGACATGGAACTATCAACACAATATGAGTATTGACAAAAGAAAGCAACATAATATGAGTCCACAAACTAGAGGCTTGTTTAATTTGAAAACGTTTATGTGGGAAACAATTATATGTCAATACACATTTTCGGTGAAAGAAATTTTATTAGAAGCACAATAAAATCTTATTAAAATTCAAATCCTTGCAAGAAAAGCACTTCTTATTATTTTTGTAATTCATAAGCATTCTGAAGTTTTATGGTTACTTGAAAATACTGATTCAAGTCAAATTATGATCTTGAAGATTAAGTAAAGTAATCACGATTTTAGAAGGATTAGAAATCTTATCCGAGATTTCCTCCTAAATACTCTCCAACTCTAATAGGGATAGTTTTTCCTACAAGGACTCTGAACAACTATTACATATACCCTAGCTTGGCTATAGGCCAAGAAGGATTCAGCTCTTTCCGTAGGAATTTCCGTAGGAAACCAAGGAGGTCAAACGCGCAACACGTTTAAGGGACTAACTGAGCATATGTCTCCTACATTAAGATTAGGGTAAATTACACAGAATTACCTCAACTATTGGGTCTGAACATTTTCATACCTCGTCTTTAAAAATTTTCAATGTCATACCTTATCTTCGAATTTGTTTCAATTTCATACCTTCCGTCAGCTTTCCGTCAGTTCCTCTGTTAAAATGCTGACGTGGCAAGTGTCGGGACCCATTTTATATTAAAAAATTAAAAAATATTTTTTTTCTTCTCTCTCCTACTCCCTTTTTTTTTTTCTTCTTCTTCTTCTTCTTCTTCTCTCTCTTCCTCTCTCTTCTTCTTCTTCTCTTTCTCCTTCTTCTTCTTCTTCTTCTTCTGGGCGCCGAAACCCCTTTTTTGTTTTTTTTGTTTTTTTTTTTTCTCTCTCTTCCTCTCTCTTCTTCTTCTTCTCCTTCTCCTTCTCCTTCTCCTTCTTCTTCTTCTTCTGGGCGCCGAAACCCTTTTTTTTTTCTTTTTTCTTTTTTTCTCTTTCTTCTTCTTCTTCTTCTTCTTCTCTTCTTCTTCTTCTTCTCTTTCTGGGCAGGGCCGAACCCCTACTTTTTTTTTCTTTTTTTTTTCTTTCTTCCTCTCTCTTCTTCTTCTCCTTCTCTTCTCTTCTTCTTCTTCTTTTTCTTCTCCTTCTGGGCAGGGCCGAACCCCCCCCCCCCCCCTTTTTTTTTCCTTTTTTTTTTTTCTTTCTTCCTCTCTCTTCTTCTTCTCCTTCTCCTTCTCTTTCTTCTTCTTCTTCTTCTTCTTCTCTTTCTCCTTCTTCTCCTTCTCTTTCTGGGCAGGGCCGAACACCCCCCCCCCCCCCTTTTTTTTTTTTTTTTTTTCTTTCTTCCTCCTTCTTCTTCTCTTTCTCCTTCTTCTTCTTCTTCTTCTTCTTCTTCTTCTCTTTCTCCTTCTTCTCCTTCTCTTTCTGGGCAGGGCCGAATCCCCCCCCCCTTTTTTTTTTTTTTTTTTCTTTCTTCCTCTCTCTTCTTCTTCTCCTTCTCTCTCTTCTTCTCCTTCTTCTTCTCTTTCTCCTTCTTCTGCTTCTCTTTCTGGGCAGGGCCAAACCTTTTTTTTTTCTTGCTCTTCTCTCCTCCTCTTCTTCTCCTCCTCTTCTTCTTCTTCTTCTCCTCTCCTTCTCTTTCTCCTTCTCCTTCTCCTTCTTCTTCTTCTTCTCGGCAGGGCCGAAATACTTTGTTTGTTTTCTTCTTCTTCTTCTTCTTCTTCTTCTCTGTGGGCAGGAAGAAGAAAAGAGCACAGAAAAAAAAAAAAAAAAAAAAAAAAAAACCCAGTTCGGCGGAAGAAGAAGAAGAAGAAGTGAGAGAGAAAAAACAAATATTTAATTAACATTTAAAATATTTTTTTAAGTTTTTATAATATTTTATTAATTTTTTAATATAAAATGTGCCACGTCAGCATTTAACAGAAAATTTGACAGACAAGTGACGGGAGGTATGAAATTGAAACAAATTCGAAGATAAGGTATGACATTGAAACTTTTTTTTGACGAGGTATGAAACTGTTAATGACCCAATAGTTGAGGGGGTTCTGTGTAATTTACCCTTAAGATTATCTTTCTCACTCAGAACATGCATAAGTTAATGTTTAAATGACTCCGAACAACTGAGGTATCTCTCTAACCACATAGGAACCTCTCTGACTCACAGGCAAGGGCGGAGCCACATTGGAATGAGGATGGTCATTTAACCCTCCTAAGATTTTAATAATACTCATCAAAAGAGTATATATTATAGGTTTTTTTTATTAGCACTCCAAAAAATGTTAAATGCACCCCACATTAAAATTTAATATTAAATAACTTATGCAATGACAATTTTGACCTTATTAGGTTTTAAAAAAAAATTTCTAAATACATCCCAAATCACTTTTAGCATATTATTTATCTTCTCAACTATCAAAACCCTTTCACGGTCCCACCCTCCATTGTTGAACAAAACCCTAATGTAACTACAAAATGTTGATTGAGAAAAATGTCTTTTGACGAATGGAACACGAAATCGATGTTTCGGAAGCTTTAGATGATGTAAGACTTCATATTTTTCATTGTTTTAGTGATTTCGATGACATCGATAATTATTTAATCTTGTATTTGCAAACTGAAACGATATGTCTTGATTGTGACTGATTTATGTTTTACAAACTGAACTGAAATATATTGATTGCTAGGCGAGAGTACATTTGTAAAAACAAGGTTTATTTTTTACTGTTATCCAGCGGGCATGCAAGGCAACATTGAAAAATATTTGATCAAACAATCGTATTCATGCGTTTCTCGTGTGATACTGCTTAATATTTTGGTATACGCTTAGAGATGATTTTAATCATTTTACTTTAAACTGCAAGTCTGTAACTAGTTTTAAATTTGGACATATACTGACATATATTCAAGTTCCATTGATATTTGATGTTGTATGATGACACATTTCCTTGAAACTTACTTGACATTTGACGACTGATCACACGTACAAGACAGTCACCGGAGATATTGACCAAAATTGGCAGCATGAACACTTATGAAGCCCTAACTTTCCTCTTCGGTTATTATCTTATTTGGGAAAATATTTCCGTAATTCCATACATGTTTCGAGTAATGATTTATTATCTTCTTAGATGTCTAGTTCAATTAACAGCACTCATACAAATAATTAAGTTTAATCCACTCAGAAGGTATGCCAAAACCCTAATTGGTGATATGCTGATGTTCATTTAAACTGGCATGCATGCTAAAACTGTAATTGGTGATCTGCTAATTACCCTTAGTCATACGGCGATGAATCGAACATGAAAGATCATAGAATAATAATTAATCGCATTAATCTTGCAGTTGCAGATGTGTTGTTGTGGAGGAATATAAGGTGTATATTGAGAAATGTGGGGTGTATGTACAAAATATAAGGTGTATATTGAGAATGTGGGGTGTGGGGGTATTATGGGAAAATAAGTAGAGTGTATTAAGATAATTTTTAAGTGAAAAAGTAAATGTGGGATGTATTAAGTATGTGGGGTTTATTCAACAATTTGTGGGGTGTTAATATAATAAGCCTATATTATATTATAATTTGTGACAACCCGTCTGTAGTTTTACGATCACATTAATTTTAAAAGTGTGAAGTGACGAAAATGCTTCTAGTGACGAGATTGTTGACTTTCGTTGATCGTCATTTCGGGACGCGTATGAGCTATTATGTTACCGTAACCTCAAAGCACTTGGCGATACGAACGCGTAGGCGCAAGCGAAATTGGATTTAGAGCTACGATAAATATTTCACGGAACTACGAAACTTGGGGGTGTTTTATGAAATTTGAATTTTTGGGTGTTTTATTATTTTATTATTTTCTGAGTGTATATTTTAATTATTTTATAATTTTTCTAGCCCGTGGGGCCCACAATCACTTAAACTCTCCACCATTCTCTTGACATCTGGCAAACTCTCCCTCGCCTCACTCTCTCTACCTTCACAGTCTCCCTTTCTCTCAACTCATTTTCAACATTCTTTTTCTGCAAGTGTAGAAAGCCATGCCACACCATACCACCCTCGCCGAAATGACAAGTACCACCCTAGCGAGTTCTCAGGCCATAACCATCTGCCATCAACTCAGGCGAGTTCACCTCTGCAACTTCACCCCCTCTATCTCTCTAATCATGTTCTCTCCTTCTGCAAATATTGAATGGCCAAGAGGCCGAGACCACCACCATGACTGTTTTAACTAGCCACATCAATAGATTTTATCATCATTTCAAACAAGGAACTAGGACTTCAAGCTGGGAACTCAAACCAGCCATGGAATCTGCACTATATAATGGTCGTATCACTATTCATTCTCTTTCCCAACCATGGTGAGCCCCAAGACCTTCAGATCCTTCTTATTTCAAAGTCTTATATTGTTCTTTTAACATTAAAATTATGATTGGGGGTGATTCAGTGCAGGAATCAAGTCGGGGGTGTTTTCCCCAGATTTTTTGAGTGAATGAACCATGGTCGTCGAGCCACTTTCAGACCACTTTTTCGGTGAACTCCGATTATGGCACAACCTCAAATGGGTATAGATCGATTCCCTATATTTCTAACTTTAAATGGGTGCTTGAATCACTGAATTTGGTTGAGAATCGAGCTCGAAACAAGCTCTGGAAGTCGGTGATTCAACCTGCAAAACACTGGCCTTCACAAGGAAACGAGTACCGTCGTACTCGCAGGTGCGTGGATGCGCGTGAGGGAGCCACTGCAAATAAAGCGTGCAGGCGCGTGGCTGACGGTGCAGCCACCTTGTGGCGGCGCATGGAGGAATCAGACTCGAATCCGCCCTCCGCTTTTCGAAATTCGACCATTTTAAAATAGTTCATTTATTACTCATACTTTGTATGAAAACGAGTAATTACGTTATATTTGCGTAAATGATTTCGTTTCTAGGTGAAAAGCATTGCAAGGATCTTCGTTGCCCGCAAGTCGGGTTCGACTCGACGGCGTGATCTGTGAGTGGGTCTTTTCTTTGATATATACTTTATTTGTTTAGTTTCCATATATACATCTAATAATGAAATTTCCTATATGACTACCGTAGTTAAATTAACATTTATAGAAACTGACGTAACGTTGAGAATTAGTAAATTACTATGAATCTTACGGGATGCCTTAATTAAATTACGGCTATAAATAACATTATGTTGACCAGAACTATCGAATTATTGTGGCATGATTATATTTATGTTATCTGCTCATAGGGCAAGGGCCAATATTTCACGTATATGTGCACATCACACCGTACGCTCACTTTGGATCCATTGTAGGTGCCAGTCCTGTCCTAGATTGCTATAGGCAATTAGGACTCGTATGTGTTGCGTATATCGTCAGTCTTCACATGATTGTAGTACTAAAGCGTATATCATTGTTACACCCAGTCATGTTCATGCCAAAATATCTCTGCATGAACTCGTGTATCAACATATGTCGATGAGCACTCGATATGATATGTTTGCTTATGCGAGATTATGTGATTATGGACGTCATGTGCTTATTTACGAGATATTGTGCCGTATTGAATTCTTGAGATATTGCAGGCTACGGTAAGTATTTTCTTACTATACGTAGTATGTATATTGTGGAAACTATACTTGTTTTACAACAAGGGATTATTATATTTTCGAAAAGGATTTTACAAAACTTTATTTTTAGGCGCACTCACCATTGTTTTTCACCCATCCAGGTTTTAGCAGCTGAACTTTCGCATCGACAAGGATTCTTGGCAAATCTTGGTATAGGTGGTTACCTTCGATGGTATAATTCTCATCCTACTTTACTGTACTTTACTTATACTCTGTCATCATGTGTGAAATGGGTTCATCCCCGCTCTCCAGTGCACTCTTATATTTAGGCAATTTGACCATAAATTCTTGAGTGATCTTTTAGCCTTCTCAATATAATTTTTCGCTAAATTCAAGAGAAATTGACTATGAATCTACTTGCTAAGGCGTTGTGGATTACATGGTTCGGCTATATGGTGTGCAAGTCACTACTGTACCTCACAGTGATACGTGTTTCACTTCCAAGTTTTGGGAAAACTTCTTGAAGTTTATGAGTACAAAGTGATTGTCTGATACTACACTTCACCTTCGAACTAACGGCTAGTTGGAACGAATTATCCGGACTTCCGTGGACATGTTGTGTTTATCCATTCTATAGTTTTAGCATGATTGTAACAGAGGAGTATTTCGAACAGGTATTTATTTGAATGATCATGATTACAATTTAAGAAATTGTGTACTATAGGCGTTGTCGCCCGAAAGGGCAGTACATGAGCACGGTCGATGCGCTAATCAGACGATTTATATGTATTTCCCAATGAAGGGCAGGATGGTAATAGTGCACCCTTAGGAATTAATTTCTTGCTTATCGTGACAACAATGCGTTGTTAATATTACGGGCTGTGGACCGTAATATCGATAACGTATTCGTTGTGTTTGTTAAGTAAGTGGACAAGTAGGTTATTCTACATTAGCATTTTTTGTTATTTATTTATTATTTGGGCTTAACCCAAAGATACTACACATTTATCTTCGGAGTACGTGACGCAACGGGTGCATAGGTGAAAAACATTCTATGTTCAGTTTTAATTTTAGTATAATTATTTTAACTTAACGTTATTATATGTATGTATATATATATATATATATATATATATATATATATATATATTTGACATGATGTTATTATAGATATATAAATATTTTCGACTTTATGTTTTTATAAAAAGTATTATATTATAATATTGTACTGAAGGAGAAGGAAAGTATGAGTTTAGAGGCGTGAAAGAGGAATTATTGCAATCCAATCGCAACGGAATGACATTCTCTTTTATGCAACCGCTCTAGCTTGATTTCTTCTTTCTATATTTTATTTCTATTTTGAGTATTTTATGTATAGCAACTTATTTCTAATTTCAAGGACGAATTTTTTTTAAGGTGGGCAGATTGTAAACAACATGTCCCTAATTTTACGATTACATTAATTTTAAAAGTGTGAAATGACGAAAATGCCCCTAGTGGTGAGATTGTTAACTTTCGCTGACCATCATATCGGGACGCGTATGAGCTATTTTGTTACCGTAACCTCGAAGTATTTGACGATACGAATGCGTAGGCGCAAGTAGAGTCAAATTTGGAGCTACGATAAATATTTTACGGAACTACGAAACTTGAGAGTATTTTATGAAATTTGAATTTTTGGATATTTTATTATTTTCTGAGTGGATATTTTAATTATTTTATAAAAAAATTTGGCCCGTTAAGCCCACACTCACATAAACTCTCCACCGTTCTCTTGACACCTAGCAAACTCTCCCTCACCTCATTCTCTCTCTACCTTCACACTCTCCCTTTCTCTCAGCTCCTTTTCATCTTTTTTTTTTTGGAAACTTTTTTAGTGCTCCTTTTCATCTTTCTCTAAGCATACAAGCATACATAATAACTCTTAATGTAGGCATGCACTCAAAAACAGTTCTATAACCTAGGACTTCAATTTTGTAATCAGAATTGTTCATAAATATATAGAACAATACTTGCCTACTCAAAGAAAAAGTAGGAGTTCATACTCAAAATTATTCGTTGTCGATTTATAGAACTCCGTTTTTATAATCAGAACTGTTCATATTATAAACCACTTTATAAAAATCCCCTATGTAAAAACATCAATTAAAACTAGGGGTGGTTCGGGTCGGGATCCCGAACCGAAACTCCTTTCCCGAATCCCAAACCAAAACATTTCGGGATGGGATTTTATATCCCGAAACCGAACCGAATATGTGCATTTCCCGAAATTCAGGATCCCCGAAAGTGTTTCGGGATTTTCGGGTAACTTCGGGATTGGGCCTTGAAGCCCAAAATGTTGGTCTTCAAGCGATGTTTCTGGGTAATCTTCAAAAATTTTGGTGATCATTTGCAGAGGCATAGAATAAACACATGTAAAGAAAACAACTAAGGTACAAATAAAATTTTCTAATTTTAGCCATCACTCCAGAGGTTCTTCAGTATCAGATTCAGACGTGAGAGGATGCAACATAAACATAACACCTACACCAAGATGCAAAAATCCCTCTTCAGCAATGCATTATGGAGAAAGGGATGCCAAATAAGGACTTGGGAAGAATACTAACATGTTCAGCCAAATCAAATTTTAATAGTAGGTATCAGAGGATATGCAAATAAGCATATCACCAACACTCAGATCCAAATATCCCCTACTGCTTATGGAGAAAGGACAAAACCCCAGTGAAAATAAAAAACTCTAACCTGGATTTTGGGTTCCTTCATGTGTCTGCGTGAGTCGTGACTCGTGGAGGATGAGGAGCAGCGTGGATTCGACGGAGGAGTAGAGCGGCGGGAGCACGGGCGGCGAGATTGTTTGTGAGACTGTGAGACTGAGAGAGAGAGAGAGCGAGAGAGCGGAGAGACCGAGACCGAGAGTGAGTCGAGAGATCTGATCACCAACCTAATAAAATGACCTAACTCAATGGACGGTTGGATTTGATCTTAACAAATCCAACGGTTCAAGTAATTTCTAATTAAAAATTAAAAATAAATAAATATATATATATATATATATATAATAATCGATTCGGTTCGGGATTACCGAAAGCTTTCAAAGCTGTGGCCGAATCCCAACCCGAAACTTTCAGGACGGGTTCGGTTTCGGGTATCGAATGTTTCGGGAAATTCGGTTCGGGAATTTTTCGGTCAAATTTCGGGACGGGATCGGGACGGTTCGGGATTTTCGGGAAAAAATTCCACCCCTAATTAAAACTAAGGTTGTTTAGTAAAAAGAAATGAATGGAATTGGTAAAAGCATTACGAACCGTTTATGTATTTGCTAGAATAGATTAATTAAACGACCTTAGTTTTAATTCTTTTTTTACAGAAATGATCATTACAATGTGATTTACTCTGATCATAACCACAAGGCTATGTGATTCAAACACGAAGTGTTTTAAGTAAGAGTTTTTATTCATTAAGTAGATAAGTATTGTTCTAAAATATATAAATTATTCAAAATGTTTTCCTATGTCACTTTAGTGCCTTTCTCTTGTGAGATTGCACAACTTTTGTCTTTCCTTGCACTAGAAAATAGTAACCTTATAATTCAAATTTCATTTCCCTTAATTTCATTTCCTTTCACTCTCGCCCTGCCCCACTCTGTGTACTCCTTTTTACACTTTTCACCTATTCTTCTAAAAATTAAGATGTCATGTCAAATTTATAGCTAGGCTTGTAAATTACCAAAACGAGCAGGCACTCTCACTTGGCTACCGACCATGTACCAAAGCATCTACACTAATGAAGTTAAATTTTTGCTAAAATAGCCGGTAAACATTGTGCAAAAGTTATTTGAGGTACCTTTTTTTTTACTTTTTATCTATAACAACACTTTCTAATTAAACAAACACTACAATATTTTATTATTTAACAACAAAACCTTTTTAATATTCTATTATTTTTCCACCCACCACCATTTTCCTCATCTAAAAGATTAAAGCATCGACTTTTTTTTTTATCAGATCCTCATCCCTCTCCTTTTTTTCAGTCAGCCTCTCCTCCAGAAAGGTTTCACCGATTTCCAGAAATTGACCCTCATCTGATCTTCATCTGATCGGACACTCATCTGATCTTCCTCGACGTCTCTGCCTCCCTCTACCAAGCCCACGCCGTCCTTTCCTTAGACATCGAATCCCAAGCCCCCGGAATCCCCTACTAGCTTTACTAGCTAAGCTAAACATGTTTCTTTCTATTTTGTACTAGTATTCCATTCAATAATTGGTTGAAGAGATGACACAGGATTAATGTTGGTGTTAGTGGCCATGGAGGGTAACCAAAAATCCGCACCGTTGCTGTTCGCGACGTGCATTGTGTACTCCATAGGAACCAGGCACAGTCCTCTGCTCCTCAGGTCGCTTCTTCCTGCTTCTTGTTTTACCTCTCCAACTCCACCCTAAAGTTTCAAACACAGAAAAAAGTAGTGAAAACATGGAAGGCCAAAAGTTACAAATGGTCAATGTGCTTTATAGTAACTAGAAACTAGTAACTTGTATATTTGGGTTGTTATTTTATCGATTTTACCCTTGTCGTTTACTTCTGATATAAAAACACGATGCCCGTGATTTTTGCATGTGGAGTGCCAAGTTACACAAATTGAGGAGGACTCGTCATTCGACAACTATCGATATTTAGGGAAGTGATTTCCTTTCTTCCGATGGTGTACGGTGTTGGATTGAACAAGTCAGAATAATGAATAAACATAAATTAGGTAATGCGTGCAGAAAAAGAAAATTGTGGTGTAAGTATCACTACCAATGGTAAAAGTAAACCACAGGGATCAATTTAAAGTTTTTTTTTTTTTTTTTTGATAATGACAAATAGATTATGACAAGGACCAATTTTAAGAATTTGTCATACACTAAATTGATTATGACAAATAGATTCTTCATCGAAAATGCTACACTTACTACATTTTCATACTATATTTGTACACCCTGCTTTTTCCCGCCTAGCGCTAGTCATATACTAAATTGATTCTTGATAAAAAAAAAAAAAACTCCACCTACAACATTTTTCATACTACATTTGTACACACTGTTCAAAAAATCCACGTCTAAACCCGTCCAAGGTCGCGACTCTGACTTAGACAGAAAATCGATAACTTTTATTTTACTTTTTATTTTTCCAATAAAATGTAAGATACTTGTTAATTACTTGAATGAACACTTATCATATGCTTGTTCCTCATGATTTCAATATGTTCTAATACTTTATAATTTATATGTTATTTTATTTTGTAATTTATGTACCCCAATATAATTATGTTTGTTTTTAAGTATAAATAGGCATTTATTTATACAATATATAATAAATTTACTTAAATCCGTCAAATCCGTCTAGACCCTAACCTATGTTATGCTTTAGCCGCTAGGCCCCAACTTGCTGCTCAATTAGCGCCTAATGACTTTTAAAATCTTATTTGTACAATATCTCTAATAGAAATGGAACCCACATGTTTGATGAGCCTTATTTCTATTAGAAAAATGTTTACAACTACGGTATAAAAAACATGATAAGATCAACATTGTTTTTTAAATTTTCAGATGGAAGTAGCATTTTCTAAAATGTGAAAAATCCAAAATTTACAGACACCGTCACTCTTTTGACTAAAATTTCCATGACATGACCAAAGTCAGTGAAGTAACAATCACTCCGGGTCCCACACTACGACTACTGTCCAAGTACACGTCACTAGATGACGTGGAAATACAAATAGAAGTTAAAAAATCTGACAGTCAGAGTGTTTGTTTGGTACTTACAGGTACAGGTAATGAAGGAGGCTCCCGGCGTTGAAGGTAAGGCGAGCACAGCACCTGAACCTGCTCCTGCAGAAATCTGATGTATCCCATCGCTTCGTGAAGCACCGATGCCGTGTCCGTCTGCAACACACCCAATTTTCCAAGTTCCCAGAAGAAAAAAAAAATCAGATATTTTCGATGAATTTGCAAAAATATTGTCAAAAAATAATTAACTGGTGGCTTGATTTGGGTTTTTGCAATTCCACCTTGCCGTAGGGTGAAACGAGCTGCTGCAGCGCTGTGATTCGTTCCCCGAGCTTCTCTTTCCTCTGTAAATTTGCAGAAAATCAGAACCCATTTGGTAAGAACAAATACGAAAATTGTTCTGCTTTGCAGAAATGGCAGAGAGAGTGCGTGAGAGAGAGAGAGCAGAGCATGCAGAGAGTGAGTTGTGGAGAGAGAGAGAGAGAGAGAGAGAGGCATGCAGTGACGCAGATGAACTTATGGGGTTTTGTTTTTGTTGAAAGGTCGTACCTTTCCGTTGCCGGCCGACGTCCGATTCTCCGATTTCGCCTTTTTAGTGGCTCTCTGGGTCGGAGGAGTAGTTGTGCTGCTGATCGGAGCCAACCCATTTCGCCTTTTCTGCCAATAAACCCAGAAAAATTCAGAAACTTTGAAAGAAAGAAAAATAGTTTTAAAAAAATGAGGAATTAATGGCTGACATTGTTGGACTTGGGCAATGCGCTGATACTGGCGGTGCTTGTGGAAGAAACGGAGGAGGAGTCGCTGCATGTGACGGCTGATTTCTTGGCGGTTTCCGAAAACCCAATTTCGACACCGTTAACGTCGGTTTGGTGGTCGTAGTTTCCGAAGCAGAGCATTTTGGGTGGCTTAATATGGGTGGGATAAGTAGATGAGCGGGTGTAGTTAAAGGCCTGGTCGGAGTTCACGGGAAGGTTTACTACTTCGTCGGCCGCGAAGAGTAGCTGAGAGAAGCTAGTCCCCTCTGTCACCGCCAAATGGTCCCCCTCGAACCCACCACTTTCCGCCATTTTCAACCCCACCGAACCCAAAAGCTTTGAGCTTTTCAGAGAGAGAAAATTCGAGAGAGAGAGAGAGGGGTTTTTAGGAGAAAACAACGGAAGCTTCTTGTTGATAAGAGAGAGAGAGAGATAGAGAGAGAGGGTGCTCTGATTTTGTTCTGTTGCTTTATGTTTGTGAGTGAGACTCTGAGAGTGTATAGAAGCGTTACAGTGTAGAGAGAAAGAGAGAGAGAGAGAGAATGGGTGGGCTGAGAAGAAAGGAGGGTGTGCGCTGGGCTTTCCAAGGGTGGAGGCTTCGGTTTTCGACGACTTTTGGTCAAACCCACCTGGCCCGAGAAAACCGTGGTTTCGAGCTCCAACGCGATGTTGCCTAACCCCACACCCTCAAACGTTTCTTCTTTCGTCACCTTTGTCAAGAGACTCAGGACTCAGGAGGCCACAGGATCAGAGAGCGTTACATGCCAATGGACCAGCTTCGACTATAACTCCCCTTGAACATTTTTTCGTATTAAAAAAGTATAATATATTATCGTTTAGTATTACAATTTAGTAGTATTTTTTTTTTTTTTATAAATGAGAAGTTTTAATTTTTAATATTAAAAAAAAATGAGTTCGCAACTAATATATTAGCCAATCACTTTAATGTAACTATGGTTGTATAAAAGAGTGTAATGTTGATATACTAATAGAGAGTTGGTGGCAACTTTAATTAGATAAAGAAGTAGTTAAATATGAGTCAAAATTGAGAACAATATATAGGTTTTCAAAAGAAGGTTGAATGCTTTCCTACACATGGGAAAAGTTTCAATAAATGCAGTATATTGTGTGTTAACATCGCATACATCATCTACCATGGTTAAATTCTCTCCGACAATTTGGAAAAGTTTAACATTTAGATGATCGCATTTCTCATCTATTACATCAAATATAAGATTGATAACTCTCCTGACATCATTTTATTTTGGTAAAAACTTACATGTAACGAGTTTCTCTCTACTTATATTTTTTTTTCATCTCTCACATGAGAAAAAAGATATAAACCATATTACATGCAAGTTATCTTTTCTTATCTTAGTTGTCTAAACTATTGGTTTAGTGAAGCAAGATGTTAAATTTTTTTTTTGTCAAACGATTAGAATTTCATTAATGTTAAAGTCGAATAGAAATGTTTACATCATTAGCTAGAATATTGAACAAAAATTCAAGAAAAAGCAAACCCCATATGGATTTGCCCCCATATCTACTCACAGATGAAGCCACTGAATGAAACTAGGGGTGGTTCGGTATGAGATGTAAAACCGAAAATGGGATCCCAAGTCTGAAACCGAAAATTTTCAAGATGAGAATTTTGACACACCCCGACCGGAATCGAAACATACTAGCGGTCACGTGAGAGTGTAGATACATATAATCAGAGCATAAGTGACCTAAGTGCAGTCCAACAGGCTAAGATATTAATTATACAGGACATGAAAGAAGCCCTACATTATTTGGAGTCTGTCAGAACTGCCGTGGAATCCTCGTGAGCCACCAACACAAACTTTTAACTAGAACCTGGAGGGGCGCAAAACAGAAAACGTGAGTGGGCAAAAATAAAGTTTTTTCAAAACTATTTCACTTTCCAAAAATAATAACCCCTTATTGTAAAACCCGTATTATTTCCCAGAAAATACTAATACATATGTATATAGAAATCATGCTTGAGAGTAGCGAAAACCAAGTATATGCCATATCAAGTATCTCAGCAATGAAATAGGTAAGTCAGGTAAAATAAATCAATGTAGAATGATATGCCAGTCAGAGTCACCTAACGTGACCTGTACAGCTGAACCTATAGCTCATCTACCAAATCCTGCACACGAGTCAGAACCACCTAATGTGGTCAGTACGACATGCTAGGTGTAAATAGATACGCTTAAGTGCTACGATCACGTGAAAGCTGTGCGAAGTATAGCAAGTCACCTACGAGTCGGAACCACCTAATGAGGTATGTACGACAGGCTGGCACCTGCCTTGGATCCAAGGTGAGCGTGTGGTGCGGGAGGTGAACGATCACGTGAAAGCTAGACCTTGGCCTCGGGAGGAGCACTAACACCGGGATGCAGGATAATGAGCACTAATGCATCTAAACATACCCATACCTATAGCAATCACTATCATCAATATGTACTCACCTGAAGCTTACCTGGGCGTCCGCAGCGTCAAGCAATAATATGTATATCAATACTGATGCATAAACTAAAAGGTAATGCAATTGACATGAAGAAGAACATCGGATTTTGGGTGTTCTCACCGGAAAACTTTCCGGGTTCCGATTTGGGGTCAAAACTCAACCAAAAACCTTCATTCAAAAGCCAAAATGAAGATCAAGGAGTAAGGATTCAAGCCTTACCAATATGGAATGGCGTTGCCATCGAGATTGGCCGGAAAAACCCTAAAACCCACGATCACTCGCCGGAAAATTTAAGAACTTTATTTTCCCCCAAAGATTTTGCATCACACCATTCCAAAATGTCTCAAGACACCCTTAACTAACCTAGCACAATTTTATAATGGTCTAAGGTGCTTACTTTAGTCGAAAGGTTCGAGATCTCGCCAGAGATACCACACAGGAACTACACAATATTAAAGGGGTGAGGAAGAGTGTATATGGGATGTGAGGGAGAAGATGAGAAGTGTTGATAGTGGTAGTGGGTGCAAGGATGTAAGTGTGTGTGTGTGTGTGTGTGTTGTGTTGGGGACGAGAGTACCGAGAGGGAGAGGTGCGGAAGAGTGTGATGGAGAAAAGAAGATTCTGGAGTTGGGGGAAGAAAAGGCATAGGTAGAAGAAAATAATATGGCCCTTGATTGGGCCATAGAGTTAAGCCCAAAAAAATAATGGGTCCAAAGAGGAAATAAACCCATCTCAAAAAATAGAATTTCGCCCATTCTCGTTCTTAATTCATGTCGTCATGCCCGTGACGTCGAGCACCATTAAATTTCGCAAGTGAGAAAATAGTTTAAAACTATATACGTGCATCCACGTCACCAGGCCAACAAGGGCATTATCGTCATTTTACATACTCGGGAATAAATATATACAATAATTTGGGACGGGTCATCACAATTTGAAGACCAATCCCCAACCGAAATTTCGGTATTCCTAATTTTCGGGATTTCCGAAATGTTCTCAGTATTTCCGGATGGATCGGGATTGAATTTCCGGTCTTGGCCTTTAGGTTTTTGGGTTGAAATTTGAGATTTTTGGACTATGGACTTAAATTTGGGCTTTTTACCTCATACCAGTTTGAAATTTTGTACCAATTCATTTATACAAAGTCAAATTGATGTTCCAACATTCCAAACTACTTAATTTCATACTTCTATTTATAATATAGTATATTATCAAATTACTCAAATTCAACATTCAACATGCATGCACCCAAAACAAATATATATAATTTTTCGATTCGGTTCGGTATTCCCGAATCATTGAATATTTATAATCCCGATTCCCATACCAAAAGGTTCGGGATCTGTTCGGTATAGATCCCAAAAATTTTAGTATTATCGGTTTGAGAATTTTTCAGTATGAGATCGGATTTTTTTTTGTTTGATGTAGAATTTTAGGGAAAATTTTCCAGCCCTAAATGAAACGCCATATTGCTTCGCTGAGGCACATATGAGAACTCAATTGACTACATTTGCATAGTTGTAGTGTATCAACTATAAAAATTTGCAAATTGTACATCTTATATGACTTTTCAGTTTAAATCGTTACACATAATAGGACAATAAAGTTATTGACCTAATTTCTACTCCTTTTTTCTCCACACATCTCTATTTATATTTTCTTTCATTGATTCTTCATTATCTATTTAATTTAAATGTTTGAAATAAATCTTAGTTACAATGCTACAACAAACTATGTAAGACTATTTCCAATAGAAATGTCAAATTATAAGAGTCAAATTACAAATTACAATTGATGACTGGTGTGGCAATTTGAAGTTTTATGTCAAATTTTGTACTTCTCCAACTGAATTTTAATGTTATTTTATTATTTAAATAGAGCTTTAAATACTTGTAATTATTAAATAAATTGTTGAAACAAAATTTTTATTGCTTAAAATGTTGGTGGAATGAGGGACCTACTATTAAAATGAATTAAAAATAAATTTGACATTAATGTCAAATTTGATTTCAAATCACAAAGCATTCAAATCTAATCAACAAATAACATTTCGGTTGGATAAACTTTTGATATCAAATAACACTTCGGTTGTATAACATAAACATGTGTAATTTTTTCAAATGTTCAATATTCAATTGAGTACTCCACGTTACATACAATAAGTGAAAGTACATTTGAAAAAATATCTCTCTAAACACCCTGTCTAAAATCAGAGTCGTTTTTTACACTTGTTGTAGAACTAAACCAGTGCCGATTCCAACCGGTATGTGGTGTAACTTGCAACTTCCATGATAAATTCCAAACGTCCCGTCATTCGAACGACGAGAAGTATGAAAGCCAACCACTTCTACTGTGGATCCGCAGACCGTACGAGCAGTATCACATTTCATTCCTAAATTATGGAATCCGATTTTCACAAGTTTTTATAACATCGGAGAAAATTTTAGTGCTCCAGAGTACTCTTAGATCCATAAAGTTTTTAATTATTAAATTTTTGATAAAAGATACAACACCTAAAATCTAACAATTAAAAGATTGGGTAAATTACACAGAATTACCTCAACTATTGGGTCTGAACATTTTCATACCTCGTCTTTAAAAATTTTCAATGTCATACCTTATCTTCGAATTTGTTTCAATTTCATACCTTCCGTCAGCCTTCCGTTAGTTCCTCCGTTAAAATGCTAACGTGGCAAGTGTCGGGACCTATTTTATATTAAAAAATATTTTTTTCTTCTCTCTCCTACTCCTTTTTTATTTTTTTTCTTCTTCACTCTTCTTCTTCTCCTCCTCCTCCTCCTCCTCTTCTTCTTCTCTTCTCCTTCTCTTTCTCCTTCTTCTTCTTCCCGGCGCCGAAACCACATTTTTTTTTTCTTCTTCTTCTTCTTCTCCTTTTCTTTCTCCTCCTTCTTCTTCTTCTGGGCAGGGCCGAAATCTTTTTTTTTTTTTTTTTTTTTTTTTTTCTTTCTTTCTTCCTCTTTCTCCTTCTTCTTCCTCTTTCTCCTTCTTCTTCTTCTCCTTCTCTTTCTCTTTCTCCTTCTTCTTCTTCTTCTGGGCAGGGCCGAACCCCCTTTTTTTTTTTTTTTTTTTTTTTCTTTTCTTCGTCTCTCTTCTTCTCCTTCTTCTTCTTCTTCTTCTCTTTCTCCTTCTTCTTCTTCTTCTTCTGGGCAGGGCCGAACCCTCTTTTTTTTTTTTTTTTTTTTTTTTTCTCTTCCCTCTCCCTCTTCTTCTTCTTCTTCTTCTTCTTCTCTTTCTCCTTCTTCTTCTTCTTCTTGGCAGGGCCGAAATACTTTGTTTTTTTTTTCTTTTTCTTCTTCTCTCTGGGCAGGAAGAAGAGAAGAGACACAGAGAAAAAAAAAAAAACGAAAAGACGCAATTCGGCGGAAGAAGAAGAGAGAGAGAGAAAAAAAAATATTTAAAATATTTTTTTAAGTTTTTATAATATTTTATTAATTTTTTAATATAAAATGTGCCACGTCAGCATTTAACAGAAAAATTGACAGACAACTGACGGAAGGTATGAAATTGAAACAAATTCGAAGATAAGGTATGACATTGAAAATTTTTAAAGACGAGGTATGAAATTGTTAATGATCCAATAGTTGAGGTAGTTTTTTGTAATTTACCCTAAAAGATTCAAAGAATAAGACACTTCGGTGCACCATAAATAATCATGTTTATTCGCAGGTGCGCAAGTTAGCAAATGGCAAAACAATTGACAAAAGAAAGATCATTGGAATTTGGCAACTATCAAACTAATAAAACCACTTTTCTAAAAATTCTCGCCTAGGCGCTAAGGCCATCTCCAACCGAGGGCTGGCCAGAGGGCTCGTTTGAGCCCTCTAGCCCTCCAAGATTCTCCAAGATATTAATATTTTAATGAACAGTACAGGGCCATATTTGCCTCCGTCTCCAACCGAGGGCCAGAGGGCCAGATGGCTCGTTTTAGCCCTGTCACAAAAAACCGTCTCCAACCGAGGGCCATAGGGCCAAACATAATTTATTATTTTAAAGCTACAATTTAAATTCAAATCCAACGGCTAAGTGACGTCAGCATGACGTCAACTAGCCGTTGGTAGCTGACATCATGCTGAGGTCAGCTAGCCGTTGGATTTGAATTTTTTTTGCTATAAATAGGGTGGATATTGGGCTATAATTCACACAACTTTGATTTCAATCTATTTCAATTCAATCTCTTTCAATTCAAGTTTGCAATGAATTCCAACTTTGGATCCTCTTCAAATTCCAATTGGGGGTCCTCATCCAATTCCAAATTGGAAGAAAAATGGGCGCAAATGAGACGAGAAGATGAGGAGTCTGATGAAGAAGTTGAAGTAAGGCGCAACAAACAAAACAGAGCAGCAGCCATGGCAGCGGCGAAGGTGTGTCAGCCAACTGAGGAACAACCTCAATGGGGTGGCTCTATTGTTGGTCGATCTTACAAACCACGAAACAGAGAGATGACGCAAGCCAATCTGATGAACAACTACTTCAACCCCAACTCAGTGTACACAGAAGAGGATTTCAGACGTTGTTTCCGGATGAGGCGTCATGTCTTCGAGCGTTTACTTCGTGATGTCCAGCAAGTCAATCCATACTTTCGACAGAAGCGGGACAGAGCAGGCCGCCAAGGTTTCTCACCTCATCAGAAGGTTACTGTTGCACTCCGAATGATGGCCTATGGCTCCCCAGCTGATTCGATGGCCACAAACAAGCATCTACAACAGGATCTTGTTGCACATCTTTGGGCCAAAAGAAGCCTCGAGTAGGCGTTTACGTTTTATGTTTTTAAATATTTTTAAAAATATTGTTTAAGTTTTATGTTGTTAAATGTTTTTTTTATGTTGTATAATTTTTATGTTGGTTAATGTTATTTAATGTTGTTTCATATTGTTTAATGTTGGGCTATAATTCACTTAATTTAATTTAATGTTGTATAATGGCCTAGGAAGTTATAGGAAAAAAATTGAATTAAAAAAAATTGAAACAAATTTTGTAAAATAGAAGTTATAGGAAGTTATAGAAAAAAAAAGAAAAAAAATAAGGTTTAAATTGAAGTTATAGAAAAAAAATAATAATAATAAGGTTTAAATTAAAGTTATAGAAAGAAAAAAAGAAAAAAAAAAGGTTTAAATTTAAGTTATAGAAAGAAAAAAAAGGTTTAAATTCATAAAAAAAAAATTTTAAAAAAAAAAAAAAAAAAAAGGGAAGCAACGGCTAGTGGCTCGCTAGCCGTTGCAAATTTCAAATTCAAATTCTTATTTCTGTCGGTTATAACCGACAGAAATAGTATAATATATATTATTTTTGTCGGTTATATCCGACAGAAATAAGAAAGATTAAAAAAAAAAAATAGCCAGCCCCGGGCTGGCTGGCTGGTCGAACACAGCCAGCCCTCCAGCCCTCTCCGATTCCGTGGGGCCCTCCCAGATTCCAGAGCCCTCTGGCCTAGCCCTCGGTTGGAGACGGTTTTAGAGCCATTTTCGGCCCTCTGGCCCTCTGGCCGGATCGGTTGGAGATGGCCTAAGATCCGACCACCCGACCTAAAAAAGTAATATTCAGAGCTTGCTTGCCGAAAAAGCTAAGCATGAACAATCCCAGCCGTCTAAGGGCTGAAGGGCTGGTTTCGTATTGTTGTGCTTTGAAAAAAAAAACTATTTCTATTGTGATGTGAAAATAAGCTCATTTTTGCCACTTCACATTTTCTGCTTTTTTTTCACCCAAAACTATGAAAATAAGTTGTTTTTAAGTATTTACTAAACATTCAACATTTTTTAATACTCACTTTTTATAAAAGCACCTCAGTACCAAACCAGTACTAAAAGAAAATAATAGAACGTGTGCACATGAATTACTACATTCATGGAAACTCCCTCCGAGCATGTCCAGAGTGCGTTGCAACATTAAATTGTCAAAGACTCAACTTTTTAATTATAATTATTATCCTTTTGGTACAAGACTCGATTCCAGCAGCTTACAATCTCTTTCACAAAAATTAAAACATAATTCAGTGCAAAAACTTGGCCCTGTCAAACAATCAACAAAAGAAACTCAAACTTCGAAAACAAGTGGTTAAGAACACATTGGGGCATTACATCGAACACCTGGCGGGCACCCTAATCGGAGCAGATTTTCTTCAACTTATCAGCCGCAGATTCGTCCACAGAGTACTGCAATCGCAGGAAATCCAAATTGGGTTCAACAGAAACACACACAAAAATGTTCAAAACCAATAAATATTCCAAATTTGTGTTTTTAGCGATATAAATTACGACGTTGTACCTTATTGAGGACCCAGAGGGAATGATTGTAGGCCCTGAGGAAGAGATCGTGGAGGGCTTGGTCGTCGTTGGCCTCGACCTCTCTGTAATTGACGAAGTTCTCGCGGGCGTACTTGGCGTAGTAAGGTTGAGAGTCCTTTGGCAACCTCCTCACCAATCTCAGAACCTCCCCGTAGATTTTCAATGCTTTCTCCATATCTTGACTCCCAGCACCGTCGATCAGCGATCACAGCACCAGAACCTCCACGAACAAAAAGGGCTTTTACTTGTCTTGACAAACGGGCCTCTGTTTATTGCGCAACAGATACATTGGAGTTGGTATGGGCCGTACCAAGCACTGTTTCTAATGGGGCACTATATGCACCCAACCCAATGACCACGCACTAGGGACGGAGGAAGTACAACTTACGTGACAGCACTTGTTATGTAAGTTTTTTTTCGAAATATAATTGTATATAATTTGGTGTATGTAACACCCATTACGTATTTATTTATGCTTTCAGTGGTATTCAGTTGATTCTACAGACAATTTTATCTATTTCTTCTCAATCCAGGTCAATTATAGGTGGCACTTGAAACCGAAACACGAACCAAATCGAACCGCATCGAATAGTTTGGTTCTGCAGTTTTGAAACGGTTTTGGTTTGAAAAGAAGTCAATTTAGTATTTGACACTTTCTTCAGTTGAACTAGGTCCATAGCAAATCTGCAATTCAATGTTCATGAAGTTATTCTTTCATTTTGTTTGCAAATGGTTTGAAACTGAACCAAAACTGTTTGAAATCGAACTGAATCGAACCAAATCAAATGGTTTGATTACATTTTGGTTTTAGCTTCAAAATCGCACTGAACCAAAATACAAAAAATTTTGATTTTGATTTCGGTTTCACTCAAAAGCGCACCGAACCAGACCGTGCGCACCTCTAAAATCAATCACTAAAGGAATCCTTGTGCTGAGCTAGGGTCAAACAAAATAATCTCCCTTTCCAGTCCTGGAAGTTAATCTTCATCTGCCAAAGTATATGGCAGGTACCACCTTTCTTGAACTTCGATTATCTTATCTTATATTGAGCCTTCACATGTTGTGTGCATTAGGCACAAGGTTAATGGCATGGCATCAACCAATTTAATTATATATATCCTTTCCTAAGGCGAATCAAACTCCATGAAAAGTGGAGTTGGATAGGTAGCCAGTACATAGTCACAAAACAGTCAATACAAAAGCATCTATTCTCGCAACTTCTTACGAAGGATCTCACTTATAAAGCATGAGCGGGATAAGGTAGTTATTTGTGACTGCTTTTTAAATACAAAGATTGGAAGAAGGAAATTTGAACATAGAACTTTGAATTCAGAAATGCAACGCCACTTGAACAATAAGTCCCTTCTACATATGTTAGACCATATATTGTTCTACTATGAGTTGGTATAATTCTAATAAATAGAATAGAAATACAATCAATTGGTATGAAGCTTTGGTATATATTGTGAAAGGCCACGTGTACGTGAAATTTTGGCTTCGCAACTGTCAAACACTATGCTAACGAATATGTAGGGACTTTGTATGAGCTTATAAGAGGTTGGGCTACTCCCCATATTGTCAATTGGTTTTATGGTGATATCTTAACTTTCTTCACGGTATCAGAGCCAAGTTGTCCCACGTGTGAAGCCAAACGGTCACACGCGCTTCACATCACCCCGTTGTGTTGTCCATATGTTGGGCTTGAAAATTTGCCACACGCGAGGGGGTTTGTTGAGAAGGACTCCCACATTGATGAGAGGAGGGACCTTGCATAGGCTTATAAGAGGTTGGGTTACTCCCTATATTGTCAATCGGGTTTATAGTGGAACCTCAACTTTCTTCATGGTATTAGAGCAGATTGTTTTATGTGTGAAGCCAAATGGTCACACGCTCTCCTCGTTATCCCGTTGTGTTGTGTACGTGTTATGCTTAAAAATTCGCCACATGCACTAGTAAAAAAAAAAACCCTTGCGCGACCAAAAGTCAAAACTTCATCTCGCAGAGTCTTGTACGACGAAACACACATCGTCGCACAAAGTCACTTTGCGCGACGAAATTTTGTGCGACAAAACAAAAATACTAAACTTCGTCGCACAAAGTCTTGCGCGACGAAACACACTTTGTCGCGCAAAGTCTTTACAAAAATAAATAAAATAAAAAATTTATTTTTTAAAATCTTTGCATGACGTAATCCAAATATTTCGTCGCCTAAACCAATTTATTTTCGTTTTTTATTTTGTATGTATTACACTTAAGAAATTGAACGGTATATATATTTATTAAGTAGTTTTAAAATTATTATTTTAGTTCGGATCGGATTTTTGTTAGAAAAAATATATTATTGTAGTTCGGATCGGGCTTTTGTTAGAAAATATATATTTTAAATTGACAGTTGGATCGTTGAAACTAGTTTCGTAGAATACGTATCCCATCAAAACAATATATTCACTAACAATTAAGAGTTTATTTATACTTTCATTAAATATAACATAAGATTTTGTGGTATCCACTAGTGTTAATATTTTAAATTGAAGATCACATTCAGTCATTGTATTCATATAGGGTCAGGGAGTGTAGTTGTAAAAAAATCATTAAAATCAGAGTTAAAATAACCGTTAAATCATGATTTTTCATTTATAATTGTCGAAAAGTTGTCCCATTACTAGATCTCTGAATGTTTGTTTTTTGAGATTTTTGGGGTATACGATCTCGAAGTATATACAAACAAGTTTGACGGTTGGATCGTTGAAACTAGTTTTGTAGGATGCGTATCCCATCAAAATAATAGATTCACTAACACTGAATTTATTTATACTTTCATTAAGTATAACAAAAAATTTGTGGTATCCACTAGTGTAAATATTTTAAATTGAAGATCAAATTCATTCATTATATTCATATAGGGTCAAGGAGTATAGCGGTAAAAAATCATCAAAATCGAAGTTGAAATAACTGTTAAATCATGATTTTTCGTTTATAACTGTCGAAATTTTTTGTCCCATTACTTGATCTCTGAATGTTTATTTTTTCCCATTTTTGGCGTATATGATCTTGAAGTATATACAAACAAGTTTGACAGTTGGATCGTTGAAACTAGTTTCGTAGAATGCGTATCCCATCAAAACAATATATTCACTAACAATTAAGAGTTTATTTATACTTTCATGAAATAAAACATAAGATTTTGTGGTATCCACTAGTGTTAATATTTTAAATTGAAGATCAAATTCAGTCATTGTATTCATATAGGGTCAGGGAGTGTATAATCTTTAAAATCGGAGTTAAAATAACCGTTAAATCATGATTTTTCATTTATAACTGTCAAAAAGTTTTGTCCCATTACTAGATCACTGAATGTTTGTTTTTTGAGATTTTTGGGGTATACGATCTCGAAGTATATACAAACAAGTTTGACGGTTGGATCGTTGAAACTAGTTTTGTAAAATGCGTATCCCATCAAAATAATGGATTCACTAACAATGAATTTATTAAGTATAACATAAGATTTGTGGTATCCACTAGTGTAAATATTTTAAATTGAAGATCAAATTCATTCATTATATTCATATAGGGTCAAGGAGTGTAGCTGTAAAAAAATCATCAAAATTGGACTTAAAATTGCCGTTAAATCGTGATTTTTCGTTTATAACCGTCGAAAAGTTTTGTCCCGTTACTTGATATCTGAATGTTTGTTTTTTGCTATTTTTGGTGTATGCGATCTCGAAGTATATACAAACAAGTTTGACGCTTGGATCATTGAAACTAGTTTCGTAGAATGCGTATCCCATCAAAACAATAAATTCACTAACATTTAAAGAGTTTATTTATACTTTCATTAAGTATAACATAAGATTTTGTGGTATCCACTAGTGTAAATATTTTAAATTGAAGATCAAATTCATTCATTGTATTCATATAGGGTCAAGGAGTGTAGCTGTAAAAATCATCAAAATTGGAGTTAAAATAACCGTTAAATCGTGATTTTTTGTTTATAACCATTGAATATTTTTTGTTCTGTTACTTGATTTCTGAATGTTTTTTTTTGTGATTTTTGGGGTATACGATCTCGAAGTATATACAAACAAGTTTGACGGTTGGATCGTTGAATGGTGTGTGTATATATATATATATTTATTAAGTAGCTTTAAATTTATTTATTTTGTACGTATAACACTTAAGTAATTGAATAGTATATATATATATATATTTTTTTTTTAGTAGCTTTAAATTTATTATTGTAGTTAGGATTGGGTTTTTGTTAGAAAAATATATTATTGTGGGTTTTATGTAAAAATAAAATTGAATTTGAAGGGAGTAAAGTCACATTTTCAGTAAACTTTATAATAATAAATTTTTTTTTTAAATATAACTTGTGCGATGCCACAATGGGGTCGTTGCGCAAAAACCAATAGCTCGACGTCATAATGTAAACATGCGTCAGACAAACCAATTTATTTTTTTATTTAATTTTACATTATAAATTTTAAGATATAGTTGTTTTCATAAGTTTTTATTATTTTTTGAAAACTTTGCTCAACGAATATCAATATTTCGTCGCCTAACCTGTCACATCCCGGCCCGGGCCGCCACCACGTCCCCGACTCGACTCCACCGTAGCACGATATTGTCCGCTTTGGGCCCCAGCCACGCCCTCACGGTTTTGTTTTTGGGAACTCACACGAGAACTTCCCAGTGGGTCACCCATCATGGGATTGCTCTTGTGCGAACTCGCTTAACTTCGGAGTTCCGATGGAATCTGAAGCCAATGAGCTCTCAAAAGGCCTCGTGCAAAAGGAAGTGGGCATGTACATATAAGGCATAGAGGATCCACTCCCCTGGACGATGTGGGATCTAACATAACCCTTATTATTTTATTTTATTTTATCTTATATATTTTACATTGTTAAACTAAATTATTTCTTTACTTTTTATTATTTTCTTTGCGCGACGAAAACACATTTGGTCGCCTAAACCTTATTTATTTTAATTTATTTATATTTTAAAACGTAAAGTAAAATTATTTTATTTTTTATTATTCATAACAATTATTTTTATAAATATTGCGCGACGAACCAATATTTCGTCGCGCAAAACTTTGTGTGACCAATTTTTCGTCTCTCAAAACTTTGCGTGACCAACACTTTGTCGTGCAAAACTTTGCGCGACCAACACTTCGTCGCACAAAACTCTAATTTTGGGGGCACCTAAAATTCGTTGCGCAAAATTCTTAAATTTGGACGATAGCAAAAAATGGGATGTGGGAATTTTTTTTTAAAATTTTTTGAGACTCTGCTTGACCAATTTTTCGTTGCACAAAACTCTAAAAATTTGGGCGGGCACCAAAAATGGGTCGCGGGAATTTTTTTTTAGACTTTGGCGACCAATATTTTGTCGCGCAAACTCGTATCCTTCGTCGCGCAAAGTGATATGGTTTTAAAAACCAAAATAACTCCTCCACCATTTTCTCAATGTCTTTCTTTCCCTCTCCTCTCTCTTTCCCTCTCCCCAAATCCGACCCTCTCTCTCACACTCACTCCTCTCACTTGATCTCTCATCTCTCTCTTCACTATCTCTCATTCTCACTCGATCTCTCATTTCTCTCACTATCTCCTCTAATTCTCTCACACTCACTCCTCCCTCCCATTCTCACTCACTCTCAATCTTGCCAAAAGGTATATTCTCCCCAAACTTTAAATTTTTGTTCATTAATATGTATTTTTGGAGTTAGTTTTGTGTTTGTGCGGGGTTTGGGGTTGAGGATAGGGTGAGGATTGGAGTTTGGGCTATACCAATTTTAGGGGAGATTATGCCAAATTTTTGTTATTATTTTATGTTATTTTTTTGTTATTTGACCATATTTTTTGTTTTTTTTGTAGGGAATCGTCGAGACTTTGACGGCTAAAGTTGAGGATTAGGACGCTATCGAAGCATATCCTCCTCCACTACCACCACAATAGACTTGTATTGGGATTTTATTATTGTACTTTGTTAATTTATGTGCACATTTTGAATATATTATATATATTGGATAATTTGATCATTATTTTTCATATGTAATTTTATTTTGAATATGTCAATTTAAATTAAAGTAATTAAAAAAATAAAATCATACAATTAAATTAAATTTAGAAAGTAAAAATTCGAAAAAAATTAATATAATTAAATTAATATAAGAGAAATAATAAAACAAAAAGTCAAAAACCTTGCGCGATAAAATATTTCGTCGCGCAAAATATTAAATGAATTTATTTTAATTAAAATTTTTTAAAACACAAAAATTAAAAAATTTGAAATATTTCGTCGCGCAAAGCTACTATGCGTGACGTTAACCTTCGTCACGCAAAACTACTTTGTGCGACGAAGATTAAGTTTCGTCACGCAAACCCTATCTTCACGAGCTTTGCACGACAGATCATGAGCGACCAAAATTTCATCGCGCAAGGTTTTGCGCGACGAAATTGTACTTTGCGCAACAAACTTATTTCGTCACTCAAAGTGTTTTTTGTAGTAGTGATGTGAGGGGGTGGTTGAGAATGAATCTTACAATAATGAGAGGAAAGATCTTATATAAGCTTGTAAAAAGTTGAACTAAGTATGATGAAACCTCAACTTTCTTCAATTTCGGTAAACCATCAACCACGACGATGAAAGTGATTGCAGCAGTGAAGCCAAAGAGGCCAAATGCTTTATACTTGCACACATCTTAATTTGAAGAGAGGATACAAAACAGATTCCACAAGAAGGCCTCCATCCCACAGCTCGTAAGGTGCATAATTTTTTTTCTAGAAATTTTTCGATAGATATATAATAACTGGTTCAGATGGACCCAAAATAGACACCAATCTTTTTCACAATTTAACCTATGTTTTAACTCGTCTTTTAGTGATTCACAATGAGACATCAAATTTTTGTTTCCCACTGACCACGTGTAGGCCGCGACACCCCAAAAACTACACTAAGATTCCACGTCCCCACGTCCTCAGTTGTTTGTGTAGCATGCAAACAATTCAAAACAAAGAACAATAGCAGCAAAGAAAACGAAGTTGATCCGAAAATTTAATGCATCCAATCCAAAAAACCATAAAAATCAAAATCAAACGCAAATAACCACTCGACTTAACGTGAAGTCCAGAGGCCTCCTCCTCACACTTGGTTCCTGTTTGCTTCCATGGTGGCAGCTCCACCATCACTCGTTTCCTCTTTAAAACCAAACCCACCACCGCATCCACCTCTCCACACTCTCTACTCCCCCCAAAACCCTAAAACCCTAACCCTAAACAACAACAGCAACAACATGCTTGACATATGGTCATGGATATGCGACCTTCCCAACTCATCCGAGTGGGCCGAGTCCGACTCGCCCCACATTCTTGAGCTCGCTAGCTCCGGACCGAGTCACGACAGCAACCCAACTCGTGCGATTCAACTCCGGGCCGAGCGGACTGCCGGCTCCAACATCGACACTTTAGTGACCTTCTCCGTGTGCTTGCACGGCTTCAACCAATATCCCAAAAAGACTATCTGGGTTTCTGACATGTGTTCACTCTCCTCAGACAAACCCTACCTCCCTCTCTTACTTCAGCTTCTCCAAGAAATCATATCCCGTTCGCCCACCGCACACGGTAGCGGCACCTGCCCGCGCTCCCAGCTCCAGGCCCTCAAACCCGACCCTTTTTCTTGGATCATGGACTCCCACTCCCCCGAGTCCTTCTCCACGTTCTTCGACCTGGTTTTCATCACGCGCCTCTTCTGGCTCTGCGCGTGCGACTCTCCATCCGAAGTCGGCTCTCTGTACTTCAAGTCGCTGCTGGCTCCTAACCTCGAGGCGTTGTTGTGCAAGCACGCGCCGGCCCTGCGGACGTTTCTGATCACCGCGGGTGTGGATGCGGAGCTGTGCTTCATGCGCACCCTCGGGTACATGTTAGCCAAATGGTGCATTTTGAGAGATGTGGGCGTAGGTCTACAGACGCTGACGTCATCTCCCTCTCAGAACTTGGGTTTCTCTTACGCGACGGAGGCCTGCGGGCTTTGGGTGCTAAAGGGTTACGCGCCGGTAATGGGGATGAAATCCACGCGCTCAGCCGCCAGCGCGAATCAGAAAAATCAGTTTCCGGCGTTGGAAACCAGAGACTCGGTGCTAAAGTACACCCTGGCGCACCAGCAGCTGGAGGCGGTCGTTCAGGTGGAATATTCTGTTGGATTTTACGACGGGTTTATTCAGGTGACGGCACGTGTCGACAATCTCCGCTTTCACGTGGTGAATCTCGGATTTAACAAAGACGACGACGTGGACTACGCGGAGGAGAAGTATTTCCCATCGAGGATTCGGGTCTGGGTCGGGCCGGAAGTCGGGGCGAACTACGTGATCGGGTTGAGCCTGGGCCGGTCCACGGACAACGTGGAGAAGGAAGTGAAAACGCAGAGAGTGATGAAGGGCGGTTTCGAAAAATCAAAGGTTCCAAAAATGAAGGCCACGGCGAGGATGTCGACGAGGATGAGGAAGAGGAACTGGAGGTGGGACCAGGACGCGGAGGGAAACGCGGCGGTTTTCGACGCCGTGCTGTGTGACAACACGACGGGGCATGAAGTGGCCACGTGGAAGCCGGATACTGATGGAGGGAACGGCGAGGGTTTGAGAAGGCGATACGAGGGGGCGAACAGGCCATTTACCAAAACGGGGAGTTTGGTGCTGTGCGGGGACGAGTACGGCGACGGAGTTGGGTGGAGGTTGAGCAGGGAGATGGAAGGGAGTGTGTTGAAGTGGAGAATTGGCGGGAAAGTGTGGTTGAGTTATCGGGCGAACGAGGTGAAGAGTTCGTATTTTGAGACGAGGTGTGTGGAGTGGTGTGATGAGGTTGATTTGCCTTTGATTCTTGGTAAATTAAGTGTGTAATTTATTATGATAGAGATTACAAAAATGTTATTATTACTATCTAGTTGTACCATCATTTGTACTATATCTCTAATAGTGATGATATCCACATATGTTGGCGAGCTATATCTCTATTAGAGAGATGATACAAATAATGGTACAACCAGATGTTAAATGTAGTGTTAGTCTAAAGATTATAGTTTTTTATTTTTCGCAACATTTATAGTAGTTACACAAGTTATGTGTTGTAAATACAACATTTGTAGTAGTCACGAATAAATTAGTTCTATAAAGAAACTAAGGTAGTCCTTTTATTGCTTTGGATTTGTCCTTTTATTGCTTTGGATTTGGGATTGTTATGGGCAAACTGCAGTAATAACAAGCACGTATATACATAACCAGAATTGTTGGGATTCCTAAACACATGAGAAAAATGTTAACAAATTCCAATAAAAGTTGAAAATTTACACAATCAGCCTTTTATATTACACCAACCACACTTCTACCTTTTCCTACACACATACTAAACGCGCAAAGAGTCGGGTCTAAAGTTAAAAAAAAAGAAAAGAATTTAGACCCGCCAATTGAAGAGAGTCGCAAAAGCCCATACAACGGATGCAAACTAAAACGAATTCATGTAATTTTTTATTTTTTTAATTAAAATTTGTGATGTTCTTCAACTTATCTCCATTCTCCCACCAAAACAGCAAGCCAGCAACCAACCTCAAAAGTCAAAACCCTGCTGTTACCCATCTTGGTGTTGGCGTGTTGGTAAATTGCGGTTGTTGGACAGACTCATACATGTCTCATGTAGCCAAACGGCTATGGTTCAGTCACTCTAGTAGCCAAGCTCTAATCTAAGTTTGTTCATATGGAGTGTGAGTAACAAAGTGAAGTGATCAAATCTGGCAATTCCACGGTTTAAATTTGCCGTTTGAATGCACTCTCGTTGAGTATTTATATATTGATTGTCCGCAAGTTGTAAATTTTTTTCATTTGTGGGGAGAATTTTCGCAGTCTTGTCTCCGCTTCTTTCTACTGAAAACAAATGCTATATATAGTTGTAGGCTGGGGAGGGGGTGAACTATGACAGTATGTCATGAATACTGCACAAGAGGTTGATACTGTATCTAAGAATACTGTCTGTACCTATCGCTTATGCTTGTCTCGCTACTTTGGAAGTAATTCAAGCGCAATCTCCATCACTCAAATCCCGTCTACTAGCAGTAACTAGTAGTGGCACGCTCGCAATCTCCAAATTCTTGTTCAAATAAATTCCCAACCTTCCCGCAAGGCCCATGACGAATTTAGGGGGCGAACAAGTGTTGCAAACTGATGTCTCCTACCTGGAAGATCACCCGACCCAAGAGTTCATCCAACGATGACTAGCTACATAAGACTTGTTTACTTTAGGAAACCGGACATGGTTCTAGCATATATACAACAATAAATGAAAGTTGACATGATTTTCTGAAGTTAGTGCCATAACCTGCTTGACGACTAGTAAGAAAATCCTGTCATTTCATATATATGTTTCTTTGCTTTAAACCAGGAGAGGAAGGTCCAGGATGGTCGACTACATGGAAGATTGCGTTGTGGTCTTCACAACATTGAGCATGCATATCGCATGGTCACTGCACATTCCTTTTCCAGATTGACGCCAACTTAGGGTAAGCCGTGTAAGTCAAGTTGTTGAAACAGATGCGCCAATAGACCAAAACACTTTCATGAGTAACAAAGGTTTGTAGCTTAATAGACAGCGATTGTACGTGCCATTTTTCCAGCAGCAGTTGCAGAAATGTTTGAGGACATCATATCTCTGAGAGCTGCATATCATCGTCGAGTTTTAAGGTTAAATTCATCCTGTTGATTTTTTCCCAATAAACATATCATTGAGTAATGATCATGTGACTGATCTACAGCCTACAGAAAGAAAAGAAAAACACCAAACCCTGCAGTTGTAGCAAAATGTTTCTACTTTTTCCAGTAGGACGTTCAATATAGCCGGTCTCGGCTGCAAAACCAGGCAGACTGAACGGAAACCAGTTGTAGGGTAGAGCCTTACCATATGTCATTAGTATTTGCTAAACCCGTAGGGATCCCTTGGCCATGTATATATCAATATGTAAGAGTTCCTAAATAAAAATTCATGTGAATGTGATACATATTTGATTAATTGGTATCCCTAAATTTTCAATATGGTTATATGAACCTTCAATCTTTTAAAACGTGCAAATATGCCTTTGAACGTTAAACATATGTATCTATCAAATTAAGGTATTTCCGCTCATAACTGACATAAAGAGTTGATTAATTTGACAATTGGATCAAATTGATACATTTTAAAAGATTTTTGAGACTCGCAAGTCGTAACTAAGATTGAAAGTTGAGGTGTCAAATTAAGAACTTCATAAATTGAAGGGCATTGCTAAATTTTTCCTTTAAAAAAAAAAGAGTTTTAACGAAACATTTACAGTACTGTTCATTTTTAACGAAAAACCACATTTTTACCTTTACTTGGTACCATTCACTATACCTTTAAAAATGACTTTTTGTTAAAAGAAATTTTTTTTTAAACTTTTTTAGTTTCCTTTAAAAGAATCTACCGGTATACGATGAATCGCTAAAAATCCAACGGTACGAGTGGCAAATTCACACCAGCTGTCGTACCCCTGTGCCACACGATTCCTCACAAAACAAAACCCTCACAAAGCCCTCCCTCGCCACCATCGGCAAACAGTAACTCGGAAAATGGCTTGGCGCTCAGCTGGTTCGCTGTCTCGGTCATTGGTGTCCAACGCAAGGGTTTCGTCGCTCCGGTCGGCGCCCACTCTCCGTCGCCTCCGCCCGCCGTCGCTCTCCACTCCTCGTCGCCTCTTCTCTTCTCCCAGGTTCCCCTTTCAATTTCTCCTCTTTATTTTTTTCTAGATTTCTCGTTCACCTTTTCGTTGATTTCTGGAAATGGGATAAAAGAGAATGTGAATCATTGAATTGTTATTTTCCTATGGTTTCTGTTGATTTATTGATTTGTAATTCACAAATTTACTGTCATAATTGTACTGGTTTTATTTATGTTGGTGATTTGGGGTTTTTAATATACAGTATGGAAAAAACAAGCGCATTTTTGGCTCACAGTTAGTAAAAGAAATGAAATTTAAATGCAAAATCTTATCTTTCTTTTAATTTTCACTGTTTGGAGTAGATGGGAAGAGAAAATCATATCTTTCGGTTCTTCTTTTTTTAGCAATCACCTGGATCATAATTTCTGTGGTTACGTTTGCCTTCTCCGATCTCAAGAAGTGGGTTCTTAGGTTCCCAAAAAGAAAATAGCGGTTTCTTACATTTTTCGGAGCAAAAATGTGTCTTAATTCCTTTCATACTTATTTGTGGTATAGGTATAACACAAAAATCTTCTCATTTTACTGGCTTTCTTTTGTTTCTTTTAGGAACTTGGGTGAACTGGGATGCATACAATCGCTTTTGCCAATGCACAGCATGACGGCTGCAACCTGCCTCACATCTCACCTGGCTGCCAGCCTGCGGGGTTGTTGCGAGTTGTCACACGGTACCTTCTGCCGCACTTGTCAGGATCGCTAGTAGTCGCTTTGTGAGTCTTGCTATTTCTAGGACACATGACGAAAATGAAAGAAATGTTTTATTTTTTTTTAAATCCATTTTGTTTTGAATCCTTCAGCTTATTCCCCAGGAATGCCTTAGGGTAGAATAAATGTTTTTGCCTCATTTACCTCTAGACAGAGTGCCGTTGAATGACAGAATGATTCATTATCATTCTATAAACTAGGTAGGATTTGTAAGTATGTAAAGATTGATTAATAAGAACAAATTGGGGTTGGGATTGATAGGGAGGAATGGAAAAGATGGGTGACGCGCAAGGACGTCCAATCATCCAAAGGCAGAAGAATGATCAATTGGTGTAGGTCTTCTTTCAATCCCTTTTTTGGACATTATAGATTTTGAACTTTTCAATTGTGAATTCGAGTAAAAAGAGAGCCGTTTGGTCAAAATAATGCACTTCAGTAACACGTTTTAATATTTCTTTTCCTTTTTCAGGCTATTTTAAATAAGCTTTGATCAATTTTTTCCATATTAAGTTGGAAACAGAGTTGTCAATTTAGCAAGCTTTCCTGTGCATAATTTGATTGCTAGTATTAAGAGAGGAGTGGGAATGACTCATTGATTGGACCTATGTATTTTTTTTTCTTCTCTTGTTTATCAGTTGGAACACCAGCTTTTACTTATTTATTTTTGGTGCTTCATGTTTTATATTTCTGATGCATTCTTAGAGAAGACATATTTATTGTGACCGCTGGATTTTATAGTGACCATTGAATTTTATAGCTGGCACCTTGAACCTTGGTTGCTGGTTTTACTTATTTATTACCAAATATTTGACTATCTTGGTGTATGATTTCTTCTGTCGCTCTCACAAATTCAATAATAGAGCAGGAATGTTTTTCGTTGAACTAAAGGAAATGGCAGTGTTTGATATAAGCTTGTATGGTTTCATCTTCAATCTGTTAGATGCAACTTTTTAATCTTATACTTTATGTTAAACATAAACGCTTTGTTGCGCTCAACTTATGTTATGGTGCACAAATGATTTTGACATTTGTTATCTGTTTGATTGTTAAACTTTTAATTTGGAAGAATATCATCCTCACATGGTGAACGTACAGTGGATGGGTATAATTTTTTTTAAGAACGTTATGCATTTTTAAATTTTAGCATGAAGTTGGGGAATAACCAAATAAGTGTTTGCATATGTTTGAATTCTTACACAGTTGTGCACCTCTGCTATTCCATTGCAGGGACTTGAAGGGACTTTTGGATCAGCTTTGTTGAGTGCAACTCAACATTGTGGGTGATCGTAGAGTTTGGATGTATCCAGTGGGAACAAGTGCTTTTGGATTAGGAAAACTTAGTCGGAGCACGTCTTTTTGAAAATTTCTTCATAATAAGAAACATGGTAGTTCATCTGATTTCTGGATAACGGTTCCTGGGTGTCCGGACTTCATTACTTGTACGTGGTAAATTTCTTTGTCTCGTAAGCTGTGACTAAATGTTTCAACGTTAATATGTTGATTATCAACGTATATTAGTCTTTGCTCTTTTGAATAATAATGTTAGTTCTGATAAATTGCAGCATTTGTTATTACTTATTCGATGATAAATTTTTTGATGATACCTCATGGTAAAGTTTGTGCATAAAATGTTTCAGAGTGGAACATTTTCTGGCTATTCATTGCTCATTTTAAAAGATCTTACATAGCTCTTACATATCTGTGACTTGTGATCCTGCTTGCATACTGAAATTATGCCGGGTGGTGAATGTCATAGACTAGAGAAAGCACATGGGATGCATAAGTTGTGAGGGAAGAGCACAAGTGGTGCTGTTAGTTTGTGCAAGCATATGGCCCCATTGCATCGACCTGTTTGTGGGAGCTGGAGAAGCAGATTCATGAAACATGTGCTGAAGTTGGTCTTATATTTGATTTTAGTGGCCAATGTGTAGGCAGGCCTACTGCAAAATTTGGTTATCTTGTGTCTGAGCACTCTCCGAAACAGTCCATTTTTCGCGCACCCTACTCCCACCTGGTTTGGTCTAACTGCTTTACAGGTCAAGATGTTCAAAGCATTGATTAGTGTCTTAAGACTCATTTGAGAATGCTTCTGTAGCACTTCTGCTCTTGAGCGCTTTTGTTAGAATCTATTTGGGAATGCTTTGATAATCTAGAGGCGCTTTTACGCTATTTGAAATCACCTCTAAAGGAGGTGCCAAACGACCCCTTGACGCAAGACTTAAAATGTTTCACGTGTATTTACAGTAAGAAAATAGGTCTTACATACGAACTCTACCAGCTATAATTAAGGTCAAGTTTGTCTTCTGCTTATAGCTTTCCTGTCCTTATTACGCTAACCTTGGGTGGAAGAAAAAATGCTCACCACTTTAGTTAACGCAAGAATCATTTTCTCATTTTGATTCGGGAGGGAGGAAGGTGAGAATCGAACTTTTGTGTGTCATAAACTAAAACGCTGTTGCAGATGATTGAGTAATGACATTTGCACAAATGACAGAGAAACACCGAGGCACAACAAAACAAAACAATCACGTTGATCTGGCCCTGGTCACGACTTATTGAAGTTTATAACTTGTTTAACTGACTTCATTGGTGTGCTCACACTCCTCTTTACCCGATCAACTAATCTAACTCACGTTTAGTTATGCTAGTGCATGATCAACTAATGGAAAACATCATCTTTGCTATTCTTATTTGCACTCATGCCAAATGTTTTAAAAAACAAAAAAGTTGAAAGCCGAGAGTCAATGTCAGCAGAGGATGCAATTCTGTTCGCATTTGGGGCCACACGAAAGTTGCAACTTGCAGCTCTTTGAGACATATCTGAATTACTATTTGAAGAGAATCCAAGCAGGATATAATTATAAAGTACAATTGAACACCAAGAAGTTCTTCCCATTCCCACTTTCTCCATGTTAGTGTGGTCCACTGTTCACAAGGAGCTATTCACCTGGCCCGCCAGCTTTAGCACCAACTACATTTTGTATAGCTGCATTTAACTCCAAATATATCGAGGCTATGTTTGGGTGAGAGATCTCAAAGTATTGAGGGATTGATGCCAAGTTAGGAAGGAATGAACTACAAAATGTTAGATAGCTGAGATTAGAAATGAACTACGCAAGCACATTGCAAGTTGGGCAAAATCTTGTTGCTTGGTGTGCTGCAACACAAGTTTATTGTTAGTTTGAAAGGTGTCATTGTGGGGCTTTTGGTTTAGGCCTCGAGCCTCACAGTCAAACTAACAAGGATCTGAGTGTGCCATTGTTGTCTTTTTATAACAGATTGTTGAATAGGTGTGAATAAGGTTGGTTGCTTGCGCCATAAGTTATTTAGACTTCTCGCTTATCAAAAGATTGTTACTGATGGGTTAAGTTTGTATAAGGTTCTTTTCTTGCCTTGTAAACAAGGACTCTTAATTCATAACATTGATATGTCCAAAATGAAGGGGGTTCAGGGCTCTTTCAGCCATTTCCTTGATCAAAGTTCATTTTAACGAAAAAAAGGTTCATTAGCTTATCCAGATTTGACTTCAAATGAAACTTTTAAGTGCAAAACAATTGAAAATGATTTAAAAACATGAAGGAAAATGCATTAAACGACAGATCTACTATATGTAAGTACAAACAAAAGAGAGTTGGGCAAGATTTAACCTTATCGGGCAAGGTTCAACTTCTTGTAGACACTTCTCTTTATGTTTACAAGGGTTTGTCTACTCTGGAGGATGAAAAGTAAACAGGTTTCACTAGAGGGAATCGATACTACAACACTAGGGGAAGGTAGCAGAGCTTCTAATATCGACAAAAGATGACTTTCTATGGGGGAATTATAGATAAAAATGACCGGATTTGGATAAAATTCAGCTTTCTGGGTACGAACTTTTTTGAGAGCAAAGGTTGTATGTCTTTTGATTGGTTGGTTGAGTGTCCTTGTCTCTGGTGATTTGGCCCGACTATTCAAGCTTTGCCTTTAGCTGATATATTTCAGAGGGCAGTGAGTCATCACCTATTTACCCCATCCATGCCCTTGAAAAGTGCTTTTTGGCTGGTGGTGAGGTGTTCTTTGTTGCCCATCACCTCAGTCATAGACATGTGGCCTATGCCTTTACTGAAATAGCTTCCAATTCCTCTCGGGCCTATAGACTTGCCCGAGCCCAATCTTCTATTTGCTTTTGCATCTTTGGGCCTCTATTACCACAAAGCCCATTATCAAATATAAACCCAAACACAGTGGTTTGCCAATTCCTCTTATATGCATTTGTAATGCTTATGAAATGTATTTTTATTTCCTCTGTCAAACTTTTAGTAGTTCTTTTCCTTAATAAATTGGCCTCAATTCCATGGGACTAGGAAGTCCTTCACCCAAAACTAGCCTAAATTGTGACATTAAAGCGGGGTAAGGAAATACTCGAAGAATAATACCCGCAAATCTTTAAGGGTACACTTTATTGTCCACTCCGTAGTGATAAACGAAATGCTATGATCAGAATTTTTCCATTTCTTAATCATCGTCTAAATACCATTTATGCCAAAAAAACCAATCAAACTGGTTTTATATGAAGCATGTGGACGGCTACAGGATTACAAATGGTTCACAAAATGAGCAAGACCACTTTATGACATGTGTGCCGTGAAAATTGTATAATGCATGTTATCTAGATGAACAAGGAGGTGCACCTTGGGGTGGACGCAAGTGTTATTAATTTATTTTTTTTATAAAAAAAAAAAAGGACCAGTTGGAAATTTCACAGGGACATTTCATGCCTCCTGGCCACCATCGTATTAACACTACGGATTAACAACGATCCCACAAGCGTTTCGGAAAAACTGTTCGCGAACCGAAATCGAAACAAAGAAGTTACGAGCCGTCTTAAAAAAAAAAAGGTTACGAGCCTCGAAAGTGAGGGGCATTTAGGGCTTCTGGACTTGGTACAAATAGTAAGTTCCGTTTTATGGAGAGAAACAAGAAGTTTACAAAAACAAAAAATAAACCCAAAAAAGTTTCAGAACCCACGCGACGTACCGACCCCTTGGACCTTGGCTGACCTGCATTTTTCCGATTCGAATTTCCGCCAGTGCAGAAAGAACTAGACCGTGCTATCATCAGCATCTTGAAGCTCACACTTCCCTCTACAAAACTAGCCTAAGAAACACCTCGATTGATCACAACACATGATGGTGCGAGGCCGATTTCCGACAAGTCCGGCTGCTTGTTTTTCATTTTTCGATGAATTCACAGAGCGGCAACCGACACCAGCACCTAGGCTTTGTAGCCTTTCATCGCAGGAGTAAAACCCGACTAGTTTCACTGTCATAGGATCGCCAGCGACGGCGCGGCGAGCTTCGGAAGTTTTGGAAACCCGCTACCTTTACCAGAGGAATTGACCGTCTTCCGTTCACTTTTAGACTTTGTGGCAGGTATAAAAGTTGTTACATTCCTGTAAATTTTGGTGAAATTTGAAGTTAGTTTGTCTTCCTAAGATAATTGACGCCTTGAATTCGTTTTTGATACCCATTTGCTGAGATTTCATTGTTTGAGCCTAGTCATGTAAATGACCGCCACTTGACGTTTGTGGCAGGTGGAGATCCGATCGTTGGATTGTCGTGAAATTATAGTATTTTATTATGCGAATAATGTGATGCTCTTTGGAGGATCGTAAATCTAATGTACCGATCTTCCAGATTGGATTACGTAGAGTATTTGACCTTACTGATGGCCACATTGACGGAAAGATACACTTTTGGTCAATATGTTTCGTATTTATCTTAAATGTTGGAAGTTAGCGTTACTACAATGCCAATAGAGTCTAGTGACTCTACGTTGATGGTTGGAATGACCGACATAGTGACAGTGGTGGATGTGTTCGAGATCGCGAAGAGGGGTGAGAGAGGTCTGGGAGATCGCGAAGAGGAGAGAGAGGCTAGTCTGGGTTCGGAAATTTTTTGAGTCGGATTCAGGTTTTGGGGTTTTCAGCCTTAGCTTTCAATAAGCTTGTGAGTGCAGTCGCACGTAAGACACGTGCAAGAGGCATTGGCTTGGTGCAAATACTTGTAAAGATGCATTATTGCAAAAGTATACTTTTGCTTTCATAACTAGTCGCTTGAAGAAAACTGCTCTCAGAAGCCAAGTTGGGAAAGGTGGAAGTTGAACCCACTTTGTACCACTTTTTCATCATCTCATCCTCCTTCTTCGGAAATTCTCATCTGCACGTACAGGTTGTGCGCATGTGCTGTGCATGACCCAAAATTGACATAAACGACGATAATATTGCAATTGATTATTAACGAAGTTGATTTTTAATACATGGTAGATATTGTTATTAAGGGGTCGATATCTAATACCACTAATCAATATAACGACGTTAATATGACGTGGATATTCAGTTGCAATGTCGAATCACTCCTTGTTTCCATTAACTCGTCATATTCTCTTCAGTTTTCCCAACTATTTGGGTCAGGATTAGAAGTAGCTATCCACCATCCATTAACCTTTTTTTTTATTTTCAAAAAAAACAAAAATCAATTTGTGATTTTACAACGGCAATCCATCGTATTGGAAGTTTGAAAAGACTCACAGAGCCATTTAAACCTTACATGAGAATGGAAGTGGTATCCAGACATATCCTCACACTTTAATAAAGCGTCTTAATCACCTTTTTATGAGCGTTTAGTGTGTGCAAGTGAGAGAGATTTATGGGAATCTTGTACTCTTGTGCTTGATTTATGTCAGAAAAAAAAGACACAAGTACAAGTGGCTCTCTCTCCACCTCCCCCCTCACCCCCCTCCCTGATTGCACTTCTACTGTACACACACACACACACACACACACATAGAGACGAATCGGCGGCAACCCTTTTTTACACGACTTTTGATATAAGTATTTGTGTGGCCTCTTCCGTAGTGTGTTTCAACAATTCGTACCGTTTATTTTTTAAGTTTTTCCTCAAAGATGATATACTAAAAGTCCCTCAAATCTGAAATTATATGACCGTTGAATTTAGGGTTCAGGTTTTCTTTGTGAAAACATATTCGTCAATTTTCTTTACTACAAATAAATGTCTTAATGATTTTAGAATTGTCTAATATTTTGCAAAGATATTCTATGAATTGTGTTTTAAAAAATAGATGATTTAGGTCGTTAAAATACATTACGGAGGGCACCCTATGCCACGAATCTGTCCTCTTATATATATCCCACTACAAGTTCCAACAGCATGGCACCCACACCCACATAGATACTATTGTCCCACAGGGAAACACCATAGACTTTGCTACCCAAGAGACCACTCTATCTGGTTTTCTATTTGCTTGCTTTTTTAAACCATTATTGCCAATTATGTGGGCCCTTAATCTACCCCACCACAAAAATAAAAAAATAAAATCAGTAGGCAATCAAAACAAGAGTAATTCTACCCCCACTTCCAAGACAAGTCACTAATCTATTTTTCAGCTGCATTCCATCTTTCTGAAGCTTATCATTCACTCATCTCCACTCTCTTAGCATTTCCATATTTTATTGGTAGCTTGGTTCCCTATCTTCAATGCATTTCATGCCTACTTGACATGAACGGGTTATTCCAATCTATTCGTAACTAGAAGAAGATGGATTCAAACTTGAGCGCAAAAGAGAGAAGCATATCGTTCTAACCAACTTGGCTATAGGCCGCTGTGTTTCGAAAACAAAGTAAGGTGAAGTAGTGCGTTACTGCTGATGCCCCTGCAGATTATTCCAGAAGTTGCTTTTCCATTTGTCAATTCATTCTCCATAAACTACAGACTCCTACTGAGAATAAGAAGAGTTTGATACTCGGTGGATAAGAAGCAAAGGTGGCAGGCACTTTGAGATAAAAATTTAGAATAATGTTTTTGACTGGGTGATGAGAAGAGTCGTTGAAGGACACTGTCCGAGTGTCAACTGTAACTCCTCAGTTACAAGTCCAAAAGGAAATATAAAGTTGGTGCCATTTGGATCTGAGGAACAGAGAGAAGGGGGAGAGGATGACGTCAGCATTGTCCCCCGGAGCACCAAAGCATAACAAGGTGGGGCCCACATCATCGAGACGGGATAAAATGAAACACATGCTCTCTCCACTTTACATTGCTTGTGCTTCTCTCCATTTGTTTCATCTCTCTTGCTCTTGGATGAAACTTTTCGATCAGCCTGATACGGCATAAGTGCACAACCTTGAAAGCTCATCAAAGAACAAAGAAATGATATCCCAGAGAGAAGCAGGGAGTGAAATCATATTAAATAAAGAGCAAAACGGATTTCTGATGAGCAACGATGAGAAAGAAGAAACGGAAGATCTGAATCGAGGAGAGTGGCTGAACCTGAGCCTAGGTAGCATTTCGGCACAAGGAGAGATAGAGTCACAGGCAAGACCAGCTTCCGGCAAGGTTTTCTCCTGTAACTTCTGCATGAGGAAGTTCTTCAGCTCGCAGGCATTAGGGGGTCACCAGAACGCCCACAAGAGAGAAAGAGGTGCAGCAAGAAGATACCAGTCCCAAAGACTGATGTCGATGATGGGTTTTCCCTTCACTACTTGTACGGTCAGATCACTCAGCGTTCAACCCCACTCGCTCGTGCACAAGCCAAGCAGAGAAGAAACTTCACTTGTAGCAAGATTTAGTGATGCCAACGCAAGGTTTAGCACCACGCCTTTCACACTGGATGATGTAATGGATTCTATGTGGCCAGGCAGCTTCCGCTTGGATCCACAAGTATTAGAGCCACAATCAGAGCCATCCAAGCTTGACTTAAACCTTCGACTCTGATCCACCCGTCCCGCTACCCTGGAGGCTGCTATCAAGTTTCATCTATCAAGTACATAACTAGCGTATAGGAAAGATACCGACAAGTTCCTACTGTTTTAAGCATGTTATAATATCAAAGTTATTTCCTATTCAGTGATGCACGCAATAATCTCTGGGGCATTATGTTTCATTGCAATTGAGTTGTTCTGAGGTTTGCTTATTCTTCTCCTCAACATTATCAGCTTCTAGTTTCTTGTATCTTTTTTCCATGTTTTCTCTTATTTGAAAAGTAAGCTACCAGCCTAAGTGCTACCACAACCCAACCAGCTTTTACCACTCAAAAGCTAAATCCCTGAGGGTTTGAGAAAGGTCAAAGCATAATAATAATATTACCAACTCTAGACTCTGTAACCCAATTATCCAAAACATAAAAGAGTCTTGCACTTATACAACTTTATTCCCTTAGCCTCCACAATGAATCAGATAAATATGAGAATGAAGAAATTCTTCCGCTCTTAACATGCACGCTTCTTCTCCCAATCCCACCCTCAGTGCCTCTATGTGGTGCCTAACTTTTGTTTTCCAACCAATTACATGGCCAATGCCAAATTTCCATGATACCATGCCAGAAACAGAAAGAATGAGATCCCAAGCACTACCTTTCCAATGAAGTCTTTCCTACCAGGTACCGACAAAGGTGCTTTCGAAGACATAAAAAATCCCAATTTCCCCTTTCCTACAAGGACTTGTATATGTCAAATACAATAATATTTATTTGTGATGCCTACTTGTTACATGCATTCCCTTCGTTCATCAGGTTTCCTATACCATTTCCTACAATTGATTTACGGAAAATGATTTGCACACCCCCTTTTTCTCCCGATGAACACCCCTGTTCATTCCTAGCCCTTTGATCAAATAAAGCAAGGGAGAACCAATGGATGGGAATAAACAAGGGTGTGTAGAGGAATTTTGCATAAAGTACAAATTTCTCTCTCTGCTTTTCCAATTTAATAAGAGAACATATTAAACATGACAAAGAGTAAGGAAATATGTGAATGTTAAAAGAAAAGTTTACATTCAATAGAACCCAGCAAAAAAGGTAAAAAGAACTCTTGCAGGGAGACAATTTACAGCCTTACATATTACCAGGTACCTTTAGCTTTTGGGTCATACGCATGATCACAGGAAGCCTTTGGCTGATGATGCTTGGATCATTGTAAGCAGCATCTTCAGAAGGGTATCCCTTCTGCACCATTTAATTGAGAAATGAGAAAAGAAAACACTTTACGCAAAACAAAATTTATTTCTTTTGACATTACTACTAAGAAAGGGGCCAACAGGAAGAAGAATGATAAAGTCACTAGTAGGAACTGTTGGAAAGCAAATACCCTTCAGACGAAAAAAAAGAAAAAAAGAAAAAAAAAAGCATTGGTTAGTTTATTCAGAATCAGTTAACTAACCATCGCAAGTCTATAGGATACAACAGAAATGAAGACAACTACCATTGAAAGAAACAAGACTGGATTGTGCAGGGCAAAAAACATACAAGTGAACAGGATGTCCACAAGGGTAAAAATAAGAAAACACACAGCAAGCTAAAATAAATTTCCCTAAAAAGAAAGCTTTCCAATCAAGCCGAAAAACTGAAAAAGACGAGTTTTAAAATCTATAGAAACCAAAAGCCCATAGTGAAGACCATAAAAAAACTTTCTCCCATTGCTATTCAAAGTCTTTAAGACAAAATATTAACATCTTTGAATGACCGAAAAAAATATTAACTCCTTTTTATTACCACAAGGCACCTGAGTAGCCATGAAGCATTAATACGGACACGAATATGATGATAAAATACGATACCACATGACATGGCGAGACAACTAATTTGTAAAAACTAGGATACGATACGGCAATAAAAATATACTATACTTTTAGTGAGATAAAAATTTGATTACAGTTAAAACTCTAAAAAAGTAGGACGTGGTGGTCTACATCCGGTGGGCTATGGTTTTGTTCTGGTTGTTGGGCTTTAGTCCCCATTTAAACTCAAGAAAAGAAAGATTGTGGTGTCGTTTTTGTATACATAAACAAAGGAACGGCAGGTAGTATTTAAAAAGTCTGGACAACTACAGAAAGATGACGTTTAGTTTTGAAAAGGGTTTTTCTGGTCATCTTCTTCGCAAGGCCTTCCACAGACGCATACCCGAATCCACTACAATCAAGTATCTGATACGGGATACATGACAACACTGCCGTATCCGTGCTTCTTAGCTGAGTAGGAATCAAAGGTTGACATGAAGATAATTTCATCCATAAGTCAACGGGAGTTCAGAATTTTAAAATACCTTATGATAGAAACTGATACTGTATTTTAAACTCCAGCAAACTTCTACACATAATCTTTGCTTATCTTGTAAAAACTTTGATACTGTTACTTTTGTTTTTGGCTATTTATGAACACGTGACAAAATCTAATCATGAATAGAAGCTCGAAACAGGAAGGATTGTATGATATAAACTCCATCTGCCAATGAAGAATTTGAATAATTGATCCTTGATGGATTTCTTAAGCAACCCACCTAACGGAAAGATAGAAATCAAATTTAGAAAAAAATTACTTGGTACACTGAAAAAACTAGACGATGGTGTTTGCTTATATCTTTTTAGTTGACAAACCCTTTTCGAATTTGAAGAGCAGAAAACGCTGTTCATTTTCAATAAGTTACACTTAATAATTATGGGGAAGTTGGGTTTAGGGTTTAGGGAAGTAGGGGAGGCTCACGAGCATCTCTTTATCACACGAGAGTAAACAAAACAACTAATTTATGTGAGATAGTGTTTTGCAGAAAGAAAGGCAGTATCATAATTTGTGTGCAAGAACGGATTTGAACTTACTGCAGATAAAGCCTGAAATGTGGCTTCTCTCCAGCACCTTTCTCGAAGAATAATGGGATTTGCATCATCGCTAAAAGAACAATGCATTCGAGTGTCCCGTAGTCTCATTAGCGCCCCATCAACTCTAAGCTGTAAGAAGATCTCAATTAGTAAGTCACAAAGTTTCCAAAGAGCTTGGTATTGTCAATATAATTAGTTTAGAATATTTCTTAAATAAGCCCCAGAGCTAACCAGTTAAGATCTTGTGCCAAAACGATTATCTACACAATATATAAATTGATAAATCGTGTTTGGCTAATATCTATTTGGGGGGACAGACGTGAATTGAGAGAAATTAACTCACCCAAAATCGCAAGAGGAGAAACCAAGAGGTCTGCATGACTCTCTAGAAAATCAAAATGTAACATGATAAGTCCTTCCAACCATCCTCATATTGTTGGAAAAGTATATTAAGACACAGCAGACTAGCGATCAAAGACTTACAACTTTTACTGTTAAAAGTGACACTCCACTATCAGCCAATTCATCTTCATACAAAACTACCTGTTCAGTTACAAGGATGACTTGATCATGGCAGGTATACATACAAGGAAGAGAATGCAGGTAAACATATATATCTGCACAGGCACAGCCTATGAATGTTCTAGTTATCAGCCAGGATGCCCACCTCATCATAAAAGAGAATAGGCTCTTTCGAAGCCAATGCAACCACATCAATTTTTTCTTCGCAGTCCTCCCAATGGAGATTTCCGGTCTCCTTAGAGATCTCTCCTCTTTCAATCTGCCACATAAAACAAAAATTAAATATGTTGTATCACTAGCATATTAACATAACAACAAAAAAAAATCACGGAAATCCCTGTAGTTCCTTCTATTATACAAAGATACGTTGCAAGAGAACAGAAAAAAGAAGAAGAAGAAAGGATTGCATACGAATGGAGTGGGACTCATTAAACAAATAGCATTCACTTAGCCGATGTCTAGGAAAAGCCTGGCCATTGGCCAACTACTCATAGCACGTCCCAACTTCAGGCACAAAATGATAACAAAACAGAGATTTTTTATTTTTGAAAATGCTCAATTATAGATAAAGAGAAAATATGCACCTTGTCTGCATCAAACTTAAGAGTTTCACTTCCAGAGTAAGGCGTTGTGAATGTATAATCATAGTCCAGTATAACTTGCTGGGAAGGTTTACTGCAAATTCAGGAAGGTAACCAATATCTCTATCAGTAAAAAAAAAAAAGAAAAAAAAAAAAAATCCCTACTCCATCCCTCAAGCAAGTTATCGAAAAGATTCAAAATGTCCATAAATCTCCCTCCCAAAACCGATATTTCAGATTCATGACCAACAGGATTCAACTGGAGTTTAAATCATAACATAAATTAGAGAGAGCTAGTCGAGATAATATTCCATCCTTCAATTGAACTTTTCACTCCCATTTGTGGCTAAAATTTTACTTTCATCCCTTACAAGTACACATTTTAGTAACATGCTAAGGGATTGAGTGCCATAAAACTACCAATCAAAGAACAAAAATCGAAAGCCGATACGAATACATAAAATTAGCCGATGGTGAACAATGTGCTTACGTTCGGAATTTCCATTGAGCAGCAGCTGGGACTTCAACCGGCGGCAAAGCTTCCTTCTTCCACCCCACCAGAGCATCAAACGAATTGAAGTGAATCGTGGCGCCGCTCTTCACATGCTTCAGGAACAATCCACTGTCCCCAAACACCATCTCCGGCATGTGACAAGTATGAAGCTTTTGCTCCCACCTGCAACAACCCCCATCACCAAAAACCCCTAACACCACACAAACCTTGCAAAAATTCAAAATTGAAGGGCTTCTATTGAATTCCCAATTCGAATTCAAGAGCGTACAGTTCGGTATTGGAGGAGCTGAGAATTGAGCGCTTGCGGGACTCGATGTCCCAGCCATGGATACGGAGGCCGTATCGCCCGTCGGTCAACGGCTCAGCTCTGGCGGCTTTCAGCTCCTTATCGTCGACCTCCACTTCCATTTTTCAGCTCAGGGATTTGAGTTGTTCCCGGTTTGCTGCTTTTCTTTTTTCTCGTGTGTCTTTGTGATACTTACCGTCCAAAGTGTCAATGACGACTTGGGGTGGGTCTAAAATGTTGTATTTGTCCAAAAAAAGAAATTGATGTTGTGGCATATATTCTAATATATATTATGATTATGTAAAATGAATTGTTGTTAGCACTTCAAAGTTCTCATTCTACACTCTAAATTTCCTATATTTAGAAAGAAAAATACACTTATGAGGAGGGTAGAATGAGATTTTTTGAGTGCCAATAACACTTCCTTGTATAAATCTTAAGTAGAGATAGAATAGGAATCTTTTAGGATCTAGAAGATCTTTTCTAATAGACTTTGTATTACTTGGAGAGCAAGTTTCTCTCCTTGTTATTACTATAAATAAAGGCGCAAGGACTGAGGAATTAACACATAATTTCTCAAGCCTATTCTCTACTCTCTTTCTCTCTATGACACACCCTCAGTTAAATATAGTCCACAATACATTATCAGCACACTCTTCACATTGTGCTAAAAAGAATTTATTCGTCTCTAATCAGGGGAGTATTACGTTTCAATTATTTTTAATTGATTAATTATTGAATTCATATACTTTTATTGATTCAATTTACAATTTTTTGTGTTGAACGTGATACAAGCTTTGGAGATGGAAAACCGAAATTGAAGACACAACCCGTTCACAATATTAATCACACAATCCAGGTTCTTTTAAAAAAACGGTGTTTATCTCGATATTTTTCAGCCTTGATTGCACGAACCTTCACCATAATGCATGACCAAACTTTACGATTTACGAATTTTAGATTCTACAGAAATTGTTTATGCATTATATCCATAATATCGTTATTATGTGAATTGAATATGTGTGAATAAGCAAGAAAAAGAAAGAATGAAAAAAGCCTCGAACTTGAGTTGGGCCTAGAAAAATGACAAATCTGTTTTTGTTTGGCCGACCCAAAAGCCCAACGCCTGAGTACCGAACTCGTGCTGGAGCCGCACCGAGCCATCGCGCCGAGTCGTTGACTATTCCAAACCCTAATCTGCAAAACCGACGTGCTCCCTAAGATTAGGCCGCCGTCTAGGTGGCCTGCAGCCTACCTCACCTCCTTTTTTTCACCAGAACATGGTGAAATCGATTTTCTTTGACGACCTGCAGTCGTCCCGTGGCTCATTTCGACGACTGGCAGTCGTCCCTCAAGCCCACATCGTCGTTCCCGACGAGAGCCATTCGAGTTTTCCTTTGAAATCTCCATGAAGTTCGAGATTTCTCACTCCTCAGATGTTTGGAACCCTTCCCCATCGAAACCCTGTTCGATTTTGCTTGGAACTCGCCCCACCTGCAGCACCGTGCCCGGTTTAATCGACGGCAAAACACCCAGGTTTTGCTGGTGTGTCCGTAACCCGAGCCGAGGACTTGGGCCTCCTTTTAGTCCTCAGCCCACTATCTTGGGCTTAAACAAACTGTCGTTCAGTTTTTGGGCCTTTCTTTTTAAAACCAAATGGCCTCAGTCCCCTTTTTGGGCTTATAATTTCTTTGGGTTTTTCTGTTTTTTAGCCCAGTTTTCCTTTATGAACCTGCAGTCTACAAAGCGAAAAATGTATGTGTGTGTGTATATATTTATTTTTTTCCTTTTCTTTCGGGCCTATTTACTTTAGCCCATGAAAAACTGCTCCATTTAATGGGAGTTGTTTTTCACTTTTTCTTTCTTAGCCCATATTTGAGCCTGGGTTCTGTTAACCCAATTCTTCTCGCTAGCCCAGTCGATTAAAATAATATTTTTGGACTTGAAGCTCCATCCTTTTAGGGCCATTTCCTTAAACTTGCACACGAAGGGTCCTGAAGCACTATTAATATATTTGTTTTATATATTATGTCTTGTATATATTGCATTTGTTTGCAGGTACTATGAACTTGAAGTTCATAATTCCGAACCCGAATTTCAGAAAAGTGCCATGGAAACCTGAAGTTTCTTAATGTGCAACGCTCATGTTGAGACCCGAAGTTCTCCATGCTTAATCCGTTTAAACCAAACCATGTCTTAGAACTTGAATATTCTAACTTTGATGTTTATGGAAATTCTATTTCCTAAAGCACCAATCACATTTTTGTTTCCGCCATTCAGCGTATAGTCGAACCATAACAAGTTCTTTTTCACTGATTTGGAAGTTTCGAACAAGAAACTATTTTATAGGGATACAAGACGTGACACCCCGCTTGACTACGATTAATTGCGAAATCATTATAGCCAGTTATGGTGTGGAAGAGTTGAATAAGCCTCCACCATTATCTTCATTCAAAGACTTATGCCTGAGGCATATCAAATGGAAGTACCTCACTGCCGAGGACTCCATGGCTCTTTGACTCGCTATGGACCATTTCAAATCATGCAAAGATGAATTCTTGCCCGAAGCAAATCATGATTGAAACCTTTTTACGTTCATGTATAGGTACAATTCTGAAGTTTATAACCGATCGAATTTTGACTGGAAGAAAATCTTTCTCGTCCTTCTATATCTAAATTGCTCTTGAAGTAGTAGTACAGAGAGTAGAAGTTTACCAAATTCTTAGATCTGATTACTACCACACTTATGAAATAATGTTACCTCAGCAATTCGGCTGGGAGCTACCGAACGGTATAGACCCAGTTTCGGCTAGAGTTTACAGAATGGTGGTGCCCTGTTTTGGTAGGGATACACCGACATGCATGCTCTGCTTCAACAGAGGTGCACCGAACATTATTACTCTGATTCGGTAGAGGCTACCGAACAGACCCTTCTAGTTTCGGTTGGAGCCTATCTAACCTAAATATGGGTTTGTCTATCTCTCATACAATCTAATTTCAAGTTTGTTTTACAACATATGGTAGAATCAGGTCTGCCAAAAGGTGGTATCACACCCGAAGCATGATCATTGACACCCCAAACTTCAAGAATAAGGGATAGTATTCCTGAACCTCAACCCTGCAGAATCTAACTCCGTTTTGACAGAATAGATCACTGGTTATGCACTTTTCTGTGCTTTTACCAATGTTATTGAGGAGTACCATTCCCGTAGTCAATCTGTGAGACTAATTATGCTCACCTAACACATTTGGAATAGCGAAATTTGACATGGAAAGCCTTATTGGCCGAACCCCCTTGTATATTTGGTTTACTTTGTGAATAATTTATTTTGTTTTTGGATTTAAGATTGGTGTTTGGATGTCACGATTATTCTCGAATAAGAGTTAATAACGAAAATTACCACATGTGACTAATACAATTAACTCATGCTTAGGTATGCTTTGTGGGGAAGTTAGCAGTCTGGTTCTATGCTAACTTTATACCTAATCATCCCCTGACAACCTTTCAGGCTTATCCAACCTAATTGTGGGGCATAGCATTGCCCTATATTGTCTAATGGTACTAATTTTACCATAAAGGGAAGCCTTATACTCACTCGTTCCGGAAGAACGTCTTTTGAGCCTTAAGGATATTCGAGAGCATTATTACCATCTTGAAACCAATGTAGAAAATGGAGTAAAATTCCTTTGCATATTACCATATTGCACTTCCTACCTAGAGAAGATGGAACGTTTAACGAATGGATTACACCCATTCAGGCCCACTATGTAGCCGTCCAAAAGCCTACGACTCCAAAGGAATTTTGGCTACAAATGTACATTAAGGATATCTAGGATGATCCGTGATGCGCCGTTTTGGGCATCCTTTTACCAGAAGTAAATACATCATACCTGGAAGCGTATCATGCCTTAGCACCCCCCATCTTTCTACAATGGATTCAAGGGGACATTTGTGGACTGATTAAACCACCATGCGGACCATTTATTTACTTTATGGTATTGGTAGATGCTTCTACACATTGGTCACACGTGTGGTTGTTGTCCACAAGTTGCATTCTCCACATTAATGGATCAAATTAACAAGCTCAAGGCATACCACCCTGATTATTTGATCAAATCTATTTGATTGGATAAGTTGGAGAATTTACATCGAAAACTTTCGATGAATATTGCATGTTGGTTGGGTTTTTGAAGTTGAACATCCAGTACCCCATGTTCATACCCAGAATGACCCAGCAAAAGCATTCATTAAACGCTTTCAAATGATTGCGCGATTGATTGGTCATACGTACCAAGTTCTTAATCTCTACTTAGGGCCATGCAATATTGCAAGCAACCATGTTGGTCCGCTTGAGGCCCGTCATGACCCAACCTTATAAAGTTCGTGTTAGTTGATTACCAGATACGAACCTGACATATCGCATCTGCGCGTCTTTGGTTGTGCGGTCTATATGCCATTTGTGTTGCCCTTACGTACAAATAAAATGGGTCCTCAGTGAAGGATAGAAATCTATGTTGGTTATGATTCTCCTCCTAATATTCATTACTTAGAACCTTTGATAGGCGATCTCTTTACGGCTCGTTTTACGGATTGTCACTTTTATGAGACAGTCTTCCCATCGTTAGGGGGAGATAAGAACGTCAACAGTCTTAAAGAACGACGCGAAATGTCAACTGTCCTAAAGAACGACACGAATTATCATGGACGTCCCCACTATGTCTCATCTCGATCCCAATCTAGATCGTCAAAGTATAACTAGACATTTCATCTGATCTAGCAAAAATGACGAGATCACATATACCAGCTGCAAATGTGCCTGCAAAGATGAATGTACCAAATGTACGACATACCTTCGTCTCAAAAGTAGGAACGCCATTACTGTGGCCGACCCTCGTACATTGTTGGCTAGCCAATCAATCTGTCCTATATCATAAGTGTGGCAGATCACTCGGTTCGAGGATTCACTTCCCCACGAACAAATCCGCCCCTCAATAACTGTCTCAATCCTTTTCATCTCATGAGATTAAATCCAGATTACTCCCAAAACCTGAAGTTCTTAGTCCAGTATACTAGTTTAGATGAGATATGGAATTAGAATGAGATTATCATAGATGATGTTTCATGTATATGGTAACCACCAACATAAATGAAAAACAATGATAACGAACCGCGTTCCGTTGATTAGTGTCAACGTATAACTGATTGGTCAACTAGAAGAATCAATTGATGACGAATGAGATGAATGAAATAATGTGATATGACGCCTTGTGGTGCAAGGTTTCTCTCATACGCCATGTGATTGATTGGAGCATTACAAACATGGTTGTAGTATCTCTGGGATTCTGATACGAAACCTACATGGAGTTTCCAAATGACTTACATATACAGATTCAAATAGTTCTAGACCACAAGAACACTATCTCAGTTCTCCAAAGGCCTTCACTTTACGGATGCATAACTATCCGGGCGGATTTGGTATACCCGTCTAAGTGAATATTTGATCAGTTAGGGATATATGCCCATGCGTGCACAAAATCCGAAATTGCTAAAGTTGAGAAAACTAACTCGCACATAAAATCAGACTTTAAGATGAATGATCTTGGGAAAACTCGACATTACCTTGACCTGAAGTTTCAAGCTAGTTCTAATGGTATTCTGGTCCACCACTCGAACTAGACCCAGAAGGTGTTATGTCCAAGTATACCCTGATCGTCTGTACGTAAGATGCAAATGAGACGTTTACGGAGGGTATGAAGCATAAAGTTCCATACTGGAACAAGAGACAACCATATCTAAGTATCATTGGCGTTTGTTGTACTTAGCTCAATGCACTAGAATTAAACATCTTATGTGCTGATAATCTTTTGGCATAAAGCAGCACTGCGCCTACACGCCACCACTAAATGTGGTGTTAAAGACGTTTTTCCATTACTACGGCTTTGGGCTTATCTATCCCTTTGCATCTCAGAATATATCACACTCCCTTGATCTTCGGAATGATGCCTACCTTGTGGGATTCGCTGAATCATACCATCTGTTTAACCGCACAAAGTACGTTCCCACATGGTTATGTCTTTACCATTAAAGAACACTGCAATATCTTGAAGGTCAACCATATAGGCTTTTGGTGCGAAACCTTTGAATCGATCCAAGGCTCATTGTATCTCATCACGTGAGATATATGGTCGAGAACTCATGTGGAGCATATTCAAAATATCTGCTATTTTCATCCATTGTTGAGTCCTAACAACGATCCATGAAGACAATGCTATATGTATCGTCCAGATCATGATACATCCCAACAAGTCAACGCTAAGCATATTGTGTCTACATCAGCATGAGCATCAGAAGATTGAAGTCAAGCAATCTGATCCCAGACAACCTTTCCGACCTCTATATGACGTCACTACTGAAGTCTACCTTCCAGAAACTTGTCTAAGGAAAGGATATGCATAACTTTCTCACTTACGATGCTTGTAGTTTTATTTGGAAGTTTTGTCAAATTCAGGGGGAGTATCTAGAAGTATATGCACTTGACCTTAATGTACTTGTTTTCCTATGATTATGAGCATTTTTCCCACTGAGTTTTTGCTATCTGACTAGGTTTTGACGAGACACCTATCCTGGGTTGGTAATGCCCTTGTGTACGTCCTACTTGCGTCCCGAAGACGTATAGTTTTGAGTTAATGCAACTTCTCACTTTTCTCCTTTGACTAGGACTTTTGTCCCATATTGGGTTTTGCCATGGCGAGGTTTTGTGAGTTTTACCACCCATGCATTCTTTCGTTTGTTTTGAGACTCGTATTCATTACTTGTGCCGACTAGATGAGACGCATTTATCAACTGCTTCTACATTTGCATGAAGATCTGATACGTCATCTACTTGAGTATTTGCACACTCAAGGGGAATGTTGTGACATATGTTCTAATACATATTGTGATTGTGTAAATCCTAAGTAGAGATAGATTATGAATCCTTTAGGATCTAGAAGATCTTTCCCAATAGACTTTGTATTACTTGGAGAGTAAGTTTCTCTCCTCTTTATTACTATAAATAAAGGCACAAGGACTAGGGAATTAACACACAATTCCTCGAGCCTATTCTCCACTCTCATTTTCTCTATGCCGCACCCCTCATTTAAATATAGGCCACAACATAAGAGTATTTATATAGCAAAAGATTAACCCTTAATTTCAAAAATGTCACTTTTAATCAAAAAATTCAAATATATCTAAAATTTTACTTAAATAGACACAAATACTCTTATATTTAACAATCAAATAAATTAAATATTTTTTAGCCACTGGTGCCTCAAGCTGCGGTCAAACTTCACCTTCGCTCCTACACTCCACCACCATAACCCTATCTCCTTTGACCCTCTCATCACCGACATTGAGCCATGTCGCGGTTACCGCTAGTTGGACCAGCAGACTTTCAATCATGCCTTCAACGGCTTCTTTCTTCCCACGACCCGAATCTCAGCCCTCGTCCCCAATTCATGGACGCGGAAACTCTTTCTGAATCACATTAATTCTCTATAATCTTCGAACCCAGTTGGAAAAGAATTTTTTAAGAAAGAACCACTAAATTTATCTTAGGGTGCAGAAATTTGTATCGAAAGGTGGAGGGTTTGGATTATGAGAGAATGAGGGTTTAGGTGGGTTAGGATTTTTTATCTAGGCACGTCTGTTGGATTTAGCCACCAAATGAAGAAGAAGACTTCTTCTTTTTATTTTTTTTTATTTTTTATTCATAATTTTTATTTTTCTTACTAATATCATTTTGTTGTAGGCCTATTTGATTGAACGATCTAGGGTTTAGAGAGAGTGGGGGCCGGCCACAATTAGAGAGAAGATAGATTGATTTAATTGTGAGGTGTGTTTGATTCACCCCATTGTGCCTTTATTTATAGTAGTAGGATAGGTAAAAACCTTCCCCTTTAGGATTACAACATTTAATAGGTAATCTACTCCTAATAGGAATATAAAACACATTCCCAAATTCTCTAGGATTTACACAATCACATTCCTATTCTAAATATGACTGCAACACTCCCCCTTGAGTGTGTAAATACTCAACAAACCCTCGCATCAGATCTTTGGCAGATAAGGTAGAATAGTTGATGAAGTCATTGGCACAACGGGTGATCGCGAGTCTCAAATTTAATTTGAAGTATGCATTTGTAACAACTCACAAAAACCTCGCGTTGGTAAAACCCAAGGCATAGGGAAAACCCATAGACTAAAGAGAAAAGTAAGAAAATATGCATAATGTCTAAAACAAACGTCAAACTGGACGAATGTAGTGAACTCAACGGAGTATGATCATCCCAGGATGGGTGCCTCATTAAAACTAGGTAGCAAAAACCTAGTGGGAAAAATGCTCATAATCGTAGGAAAAAGAGTATATTAAGATCATGTGAGTATGCTTCTAGATACTCCCCCTGAGTTAGACCTAACTTCTAAATAAGAGAACTACAAGCGATTCAACTCAGATAATTTACGCATACCGATTCCTTGGACGAGCTTCTGAAAAGTAGACTTGGGCAATGACTTGGTGAAGAGATCGGCCAGGTTGTCTTGGGAACGGATTTGCTTGACTTCAATGTTCTGATGCTGCTACTGCTGGTGTTAGGGCTGGGCACGGGTCGGGCCGGGCCCATTTTTGGAGGAACCGGACCGAACCTAGGTTCAAAGGAAACGGGCCAGGCCGGGCCGGGGATTACAATTTCTAATATAGGAACCGGACTTTACCTGGCCCAGTTGAAACGGACCGGTTCGGGCCGGGTCCACGGGTCTTTTTTTTTGTTTTTTTTTTTTTGTTTGAGGGTAATGCTAATGGAAATTATGAACTTATGTAATGGTAATGGAAATGGAAATTATGTAACAAAAGCAAACTGCACAGATTTGCAGTTGCACAGAATGCAAACTGCACACATTTGCAGTTGCACAGAATGCAAACTGCACACATTTGCAGTTGCACAGAATGCAAACTGCACAGATTGCATAATGCAATTGCAAAACTGCACAGATTGCAAAATGCAAACTGCACAGATTGCAAACTGATCGCAAACTGCACAGAATGCAAAACTGCACAGATTGCAAACTGCACAAAATTGCAAAACTGCACAGATTTGCACAGATTGCAAACTGCACAGATTAACAATACATCCAATCTAAAATTCTAAATACAAAGTCCAACATCCAAGTTCATAGATTAACAATACATCCAAAATAACAATATTACATCGTCCAACATCTAAAAATCAAATCAACATACAAAATATCCGAAAGTCTAAGACATCCAAATTCCAAGAATCAAATAATCCAAAACAACATAAACATGACATCCGCAATAAATTTCAAATGAACATCCAAACCACATCCAACGCCCAAGTTCCAACAACAATCCTCATTGAATCTGTAAGCAAAAATAGAATATAAACATGACATTTTTAAAGTCCAACATCATATTATCCTCATTGAAATTTAAAGTTTATTCATTTGAGTTGAAAATATTACCGCAATTCCTTTTCCTTTATTCGTTCGAGTTGTTTGAGGAGCTTCAATTTCAGGAACACTTGGTGTTGGTGAGATGGTTGAACTTGTAGATATGGTATTTGCTCTTTTTCTTTTATATTCTACATCAAAGAACAAACGTTAATTGTAAACCAATTAATATAAAGTTATAAACCAAACTATAAAAAACAAAATAATTACCTTCTTCACACTCTTGATAAAATTCAAGCTCCGCAGGACTTGCTTCATATTCAATGCTGCCAATTGGTTCACTTCTTATCCAGTTTCGGAGGCACATCAATGATTCCACTGTTTGAGGAAGGAGACATGATCTACAAGGGTGAATTACTCTCTTTCCTCCACTAAATGCACTCTCACTGGCAACTGTTGACACTTGAATTGGCAAGACATCTTTCGCTATCAAAGCAAGTGTGGGATATGTGCTCCTCCCTTTCAACTTCCACCATTTCAAAACGTCAAATTGTGAACCATGTTGTACTTTCTCTACAGTGTCAAGGAGATACCTATCCACCTCATGTGCAAGCGCAATATCCTCGGTGTCTTCTAGTTCCTTCTCCCAATCATCCATGATTTGACTAAATATCATTGGATTTTCTGTTGGCACACTAGAAGATGATTGTTTTACCCTTGAAGAAGTGTCAAGAACTAAATCTTCTCTACCCTTTTGTTGTGTTTGTGAACCGAAAGCTTGGTAAGCATATTCATCACACATCGCCTTCAACAATGTCTTCACTTGATTACTTTTCTGTTCAATCTCTTCTTCAGAAAGTGTAATTGCTTTCTACACAGGTGCATGTAGTGCCTCAATTTGAACCTTGGGTCTAAGACAAGGGCAACTACAAATATTTGATTAAGGGACTCAATTGAACCAAAATACTTTTGATATTTGGCTCTCATGTTGAATGCCATATCACGTAGCACCAACTCTACAGTTCTTCCAGTTTGCATATATTCAGGCAAAAAAAGCTTTTCAATCTCGTTTTCCACAGCAATGACATCATGAACAGCTGTATTAGATGTGGGATACTTACTTGCACTAACTTTCAAAGTTATAAGATAGAAGACCTTCAAAAATTCCACAAACACTTCTGCACTATCCCAATCTTCCTCCTTAGGTGGTCCAACTCTCCCTTTACCCGCCACTTCCTCTCCTTCATCATTAAGCACCTTTTCACTAAAATAGGTGGTGTATATATTGGCTTCATCATCTTCGGTCATCAACTTCAAGCAAGATTCTAGCATCATGTATGTGCTATTCCACCTAGTAGGCACATCCATAACAACTAGACCCCTACTATCCAACTTCTCATTCTCCACACATTTCTTGAAATAACTCAACCTTCGAGGACTTGATCTCACAAACCGCACGACATTTCTAAGAGCATCCACACTTGTATCTAATCTTTTCAACCAATGTTTCACTACCAAGTTGATAATATGAGCTAAGCACCTCACATGCATAAACTTGCCATTCATAATCATTTTACTATTAGGCCATTTCTGCATTTTACGAACAACATACTCAATTGCCACCTTATTAGCCGATGCATTGTCAACTGAGATACACATTACCTTTTCAATCCCCCACTCAACCAAACATTGCTCAATCATCTTCCCTATTTCTTTGCCTTCATGACTTGAAATCATACAAAAGTTTAGAATCCTTTTGTGCATATTCCAATCATCATCCACAAAATGAGCAGTTAGCACCATGTAGTTCAAATTTTGCACACTTGTCCATGTATCAGTAGTCAAGCTCACTCTATGATTGTGTATCTCATTTTTTAACTGATCTTTCATGCTATCATACATATTGAATAACTCCCTCATCATAGTTCTCCGAGATGGAACATGCAATCTAGGCTGGACTTTGCACATCATCCACCTAAACCCTTCACTCTCCACAATACTAAAAGGTACCTCCTCGAGCACAATAAACTCAATAATACCTTCCACCCTTTAGCAACAAGCATGTTTTTGACATTCCCATCCCCATAAGGTCCAGAACTGCCTAGAACCTTTTGCAACTCATCAGTTGGTTTATATGACTTGCAATGTTTATTGATATGTTTAATGTAAGTACTAGTTCCACCCCCACTAGTATCACATGCAAAAAGGCCGCTACAATGGTTACACTTAGCCTTCAATACTTGTACCTCCACCTTCTCTTTCTTTCCATCCTTTTCTACTTCTTGTATTTCCGAGATGGTACACTTAGTGACATGATCCCAAACTCAAGATCTCTCAGAAGAAGATCTCTCTAGTGAAGCTATTATAGTTGGTTGTTTTGTCTTTGGAATAGGTGGTGCTTTTCTTTTTCTGGAGGATGAGGGGTTTGGGGGAGGCATTGATGGTTTTGACTGTGTGGGTTGTGCTTGTGTTGGTTGTGGAGGACATGGTGATGTAGCCGTAGATGATGCTACATTAGTACTGCTAGGGGTACTTTGACTTTGAGATTGAGACATTATGTAAAAATCTGTAAAAATTAAATAATGGAACTATATTCATTAATCAAATAAAGATATTTCCAATAATTTAAACCCAAATTATGAACACACAACACACATATTGTTGACCGACAAAAGACCAAAAAGGCTGAGAAGTATCATCATGTTATTATACTAATCAGTTAAAAACCTGCTGAACCGAGTGAACAAAGTAAATTAACAACAAACATGCTGGAAATCTGACTATGAAGAAAGGAACAAACAAACAAACATTTGCATGAAGAATAGGTTAATAACTATAAACAAAAAAACATTTGTTTATAGTTAAGTAATAACTATAAACAAACAAACATTTGCATGAAGAATCAAATCTGCACAAAGGAAAACTATCAAAGTTGTTACTGTGCATGATGAGACTAGGCATATTCGGAAAACCTTTTGAAGATCTGGAATTTTGCATATCAAGGCAATTGAATAATGTATATCAGGTTTGCCACTTTGAGAGACTATGACCCTACATATTCGAACTCAAAAGGGCAATGAAGAAGATGCATTTATAACAGAACAAGGAAATTCTGTAGGCAGGGACATGCACTTATATATGTGTAAGCACAAGGCTGATAGGTAACACAATGATTGGGCAAGGAATTGTAGTACTATATATAAGAAAATAACAAATAACGGAGTAATTGCCGAACATAATCCAAAAAATGCATCTATTGTAACTAATGCAAAGTAAATTCTCTAATACAGCAGCATAAAGGGTCAGTTTTACCACAATGGTACATAGCTTCCACTAATAATGCAACAATAAACAGCAGACATCAGCATCAAAGAAGGGCTTAGGTTCACACCCTCCTCATGAAACATCAAAATAGCATCCTTAAATATCTCACGAAATCATTAGTTAAGCAAAGTTGGCCACTAAACCGTTGTTCAGTTACCACTAATCTCTTTCACACAAACAAGGTTAGGGGAACCACACACAGCTGCAATGGCTGAATTCCAACAATACAAAGTAATATTCCAAGGCTTTGCATTCCTATTATTTCAAACTACAATAATTTCTCCGGTTGACATACACAGAGAAAGTCCTATTGTTCTAGTAAATGAAGCATGTGGAATAATTCAAGAAAAATGTGATGGCATGTGGTCTAGGTTTTAAAAAATTATAAGAAAAAAAGAAGACAGAGGTAGTAGCACAATAATGAAGCTAACAGCAAGACATCCCAATTTATTCGAGGGAAACAAAATGAATGGGAAGAAGAAGATAAACGAACAAGTAGTTCACAGAAAAATTTCACAGAAACATTTATAACAAGTAGCTATAACAGAAACATTCATCAGAAAAAAAAAACATTTCACAAAAAAAAAAACCCCTAAAAATCCATCAGTCTGAACAAGTAGTTCATAACTTCATATTCTAGATCCTGAAACATTTCTACAAATTTTAACTTAAAACCCCTAAAAATCCCTACACCAGAAATTCACATTAATAATAAAACCTAATTCAAACTTACCTAAATTTTAGAGGGATGATGATTGGTACTGGTAGTAGCAGTGTCCTCGACGGTGGTGATGGGGTGATGATGGTGGTCGCAACGGCGGAGGTGGTGCCGTTGTGTAGTGTTGGTCGCGAAAGCGCTGTGAGAGTTTGAGAGTTGGAGCTCGACGGTGGTGATGGTGGTCGCGAAGGCGGAGTTGGTGGTGCTGTTGTGTTGGTCCCGACGCCGGTGAGTACTGTGACTGAGAGTATGAAAGTTGGAGTCGAGGGAAGAGATAGGGAGAGGGAGTCGAGGGAAAGTAGAATCCGAGAGACTGACTGAGGGTGCTTCTCGGGAGAGGTGGAATTGGCTAGGTCGAAACTGACGGTTGAGATTGGATGGAGATGATATCTTAAATCTCGTCCATCCATTGTAACACAAACGGGCCGGTCCGGGTACCCGCGGGTCCTATATTTTTGGAATCGGCCCGATTCGAAACCTTCAATTACCAGGCCCGACCCGACCCGCCCCGTCTGTTTTTACAAAAAAAAAAAGAACCGGCCCGTACCCGCCCCTAACCTGGATTACCCGGCCCGACCCACGGGTCCAGGATCCGTTTGCCCAGCCCTAGCTGGTGTGAGTAAAAGAACTTCGGCGCTATGTGCTTGGTGTTGTCTCCCTTGATGTATCATTTCTTCAACTGCTCGATACATGCTGCATTGTCTTCAAAGATCGTCGTAGAAAGGTCAACGATTGATGTAAGACCACTAGTGCTTTGAATATGTTCCATAACTTCTCTCAGCCAAAAGCACTCACGCGATGCTTCATGCAGGGCGAGAATCTCAGCATGGTTAGACGAAGTCGCAACTAGCGTTTGCTTGGTAGACCTCCAAGATATAACGATGTCTCCAATGGTAAAGACATAACTCGTTTGAGAACGTGCTCTATGTGGGTCAGACAGATATCCAGCATCTGCATAACCAACAAGGCGAGAATCAACCCGAGGACCATAGGGGGCGGCAACACTCGAAGATTCACGGGTATAGAACAAGCCTAAATCCGTAGTACCCTTGAGGTAGCGGAAAATGTCTTTAACACCATTCCAGTGCCTGCGTGTGGGCACATTGCTGTATCTAGCCAATAGATTCACAGCGAATGAGATATCAGGTTTAGTGCATTGAGCCAAGTACAATAAAGCCCCAATTGTACTTAGGTAAGGAACTTCGAGTTCCAAAATCTCTTCCTCATCCTCCTTTGGATGGAAGGGATCTCATTTAGCATCTAGAGTTCAAACGACCATGAGTGTGTTCAAAGGCTTCGCTTTATCGTCATTAAAATGTCACAACACCTTTTGGGTGTAGTTCGATTGATGTACTAGGATTCCATTTGAACAATGCTCGATCTCCAAGCTGAGGCAGTATCGAGTTTTCCCAAGATGCTTCATCTCAAATTCCGATTTCAAGTGTGCAACAATTTTCTCAAGCTTTGCGGGAGTCCCGATGAGGTTCATGTCATCGACATAAACTGCAACGATTGCAAATCCGGAATGTGACTTCTTTATGAACACGCATGGGCATAATTCGTTGTTCACATAACCCTGACTCGTCAAATATTCACTCAGACAGTTATACGACATCCGCCCGAATTGTTTCAATCCGTAGAGTGACCACCTCAACCTAATTGAGAGAGTGTTCCATGGTCTAGAACTATTTGAACCAGTCAATGGAAGTCTTTCTGGAACTTTCATGTATATTTCCGTATCTAGATCCCCATAGAGATACGCGGTTACCACGCCCATAAACTACCAAACTGATTAGGTAACGGAACGTTATAAGGTCCATTACGGGGGAATACATCTCCTCATAATCAATTCCAGTGCGTTGAGATAAGCCTTGAGCTACGTGGCGTGCTTTGTATCGCACTATTTCATTCTTCTCATTACACTTCCTCATGAAAACCCACTTGTAGCCAACAGGCTTCACGCGTGGTGGTGTAGGAACGATAGGTCGAAACACTTTACGTTTTGCGAGTGAATCGAGTTCGACCTGGATTGCTTGTTTCCAATTTGACCAATCGGTTCTACGTCGGCATTCATTGACGGAACGTGGTTGAATTTCATCGCTAAGCATGATGTCAATGGCTACTGAGTATGCGAATGCATCGTCGACGATCATCTCATTCATATTCCAAACCTCATCCAATATTGTGTAGTGGACCGAAATCTCACGATTCTCAGGCGGTCGTCATGTTTCCTCTGAAGCATCACCATAATCTAGAATAACCTTATGCATTGGAACGGATGAGTGAGCGATGGTCAGATTTAAACTAAGGTCACTAGTTGGTGCCGTTTTCCTCTTCCGGGGTTGTGAGTCCTTTGAACCAAGGGGCCTGCCACGCTTCAGGGTCGGAGCAGATGATTGGCTAGTCGCCAATGTACCTTGCTGTGTGGAAGGTGCAGCCTCCCCACCTTTGGGGAAGATCTGGCCTTCCCAGACGGGTTGATGACGTATGCGGGGTACATCTATCCTTGCAAGTGTGTTTGCAGCGGATATATGTGATCTTGTCACCTTTGCTAGATTATTAAAGGCATCCGGCATGCTTTAAGCAATGCTCTGAAGATCTATAATTCATCGCACCTCAGTTTCAGACTGGGTAGTGCGGGGATCTAAATAAGACATAGTGGGAGCATACCACGACAATTCGCGGCATTCTACGAGAACGTTAGCATGCTTATCTCCCCCTAACGACGGGAATACTGTCTCATCAAAGTGACAATCCGCAAAACTTGCGGTAAAGAGATATCCTGTCAAGGGTTCTAAGTAGCGAACAATTGATGGCAAATCATAACTGACATAGATTCCCATTTTTCTCTGAGGGCCCATTTTGGTACTTAGTGGCGGCGCTATTGGCACATAAATGGCGCACCCAACACTAGTAAATGCTAGTCGTCAGGCTCGTATCCATTGACCAACTGTAACGGTGAATGTGGTTGGGTAGCGGTGGGCCTCAGGCAGACCAACATAGCTACGTGTAATATTGCATAGCCCTAGGCAGATACCGGCAGTTTGGTTCTCATAACCAAAGTCCGAGCTATCATTTGAAGGCGCTTTATGAAAGCTTCTGCCAGGCCGTTTTGGGTGTGAACATGGGGCACATGATGTTCCATATCAATCTCTACTGACATGCACTAATCGTCAAAAGTCTGTGACGTAAACTCTCCAGCGTTATCCAGTCGAATCGACTTAATCGGATAATCAGGGTGGTGAGCCATGAGCTTAATGATTTGAGCTAGGAATTTAGCAAACGCGGCGTTGCGTGTGGACAACAAACAAACATGTGACCATCTTGTCGATGCATCAACCAACACCATAAAATATTTAAATGGTCCGCAGGTTGGTTGGATAGGTCCACAAATGTCCCCTTGAATCCTCTGAAGAAATTTAGGGGGGGTCGTGAATAATCTTTGTATGGGAGGGTTGGGTATTCAACTTCCCTATAGAACACGCTTTCCATGGCGGGAGTCCAACATATGGATGTAACTTGTGTCCGTGAGAAGATTTGAGGATACGGCGCAGCATGTCACGTCTAGGATGTCCCAAACGATCATGCCAAAGGAACAAAGTGTCCTGGAACTCAGGCATAGGGCTGGCCACACTATAGGTTTCTATGCCGTGAATGGTTGCGATGTACAACCCACTCGGCAGACGTTCCAACTTCTCATGAATATGCTTCTGGCCATATTCGTACGAAGTGATACAAAGAAATTCAGAAACATGGTCTTCAGTGGTTTCAAGATGATATTTATTATCTCGAATATGTCTAAAACTCAGCAACGTTCTTCCGGAACGTGGAGAATATAGTGCCTCCTTAATGGTCAAGATTGTACCATTAGACAACATAATACGTGCATTGCCGTATCCTTCAATCAGGTTGGATGGTCCTGAGAGAGTTGTCAAATGAGCTTTCTTAGGTATCAAGTTAGTAAAATAGTGTCGTTCACGCAAGATGGTGTGCGTGGTTGCACTATCTGCCAGACAACTAACTTCCTCACTGGACATACCAAGAAATAAATTGATTAAATTGGTCACATGTATAAATATAAGTCAATTCATTCAATTAAGCAATTCGAGAAAAAAATAACCATTCAAATAACAATCCATAATTCAAAACAAACCAAAACCAAACAAATTATTCCAAATACTTAGAAAAATTGTTCAAAATTAAACCATAAACCTAGAAAATAGGGGGGTTGGGCCGGCCACTCTTAGTGGGTTCGGCCACTAGGGGTAAACACCCTAAAAACATGTCTAATTTATTCATCCATAGGCGCTGATGCCTCTAGAAAATCCGATATCTCCATTGATGTAGTTGCATCTTCCGGATGATCCACATGTGCAAAGTTAGACTCATGACGGGAATGATACTTGGCAATAGCCTCATGGGAAGCTCGGCATACGCGTGACCAATGATTCTTTGATCCACAGCGATAACACATGTCCAATTCAGTAGAAGTAGCCTGAATGGGAGCTGTGCCCTTATTCTTGAAGTTTGGGACCTTTAGGTGCGACACTCTGTTGACCTTGGGCTCGTGGTTGGGCTTGTCGTCTATTGCCATGGCCACGATGATTCTATCGTCGTTTATGGCTGGGAGAATTAATCGCATGCGCTTCAGGTGCGGCGTTCAAGCCAGAGGGTCGAGCTTGATGATTCTTCATCAACAGTTGGTTCTGCTTTTTAGCGAGAAGTAAAACAGAGATCAAATCCGAAAACTTGGTGAATTTATGTGCCCTATATTGTTGCTGTAGGACAATATTGGTGGCATGGAAGGTCGAATAGGTATTCTCCAGAAGATCTGATTCGGTTAGTTCCACTTTGCAGAATTTCAATAAAGAACAGATTCTACAAACTTCAGAGTTGTATTCATTCATGGACTTAAAGTCTTGGAAGCAAAGATGCTGCCAGTCGTGTCTTTCTTCAGGCAAATATATGTCTTTTTGGTGATCGAAACGAACAGCCAAAGCAATCCAGAGGGTGCGTGGGTCCTCCTCAGCGAGATACTCAGTCTGCAGTGCATCATGGATGTGTCTTCGAATGAAGATCATTGCAGTAGCCTTCTGAGCTTTGTCAACGGGTTTGTTGCGATATGAGTCTCGATGGTGGCTCTAATGCCCTTTCCAGTTAGATGGAGCTTCAATTCTTGAACCCACTTCCGATAGTTTCTTCCAAAGACTTCTAGAGTGGCAAAATCGAGCTTGTTCAAGTTCGACATATCCCTAAAACGGAGGGAAAAAACGTGAGTAGTCATATGGTAAGCCATAGACATATATTGTAGAACATACAGGTTCTATAGACATGTATTGGTTTAATTTATGCATGAAAACTACAGGTTTCATGTGGTATGCTTTGAATGAAAACTTCAGGTTTCAAAGGCACTAAATTTGAAACTACAGGTTCAATTTAGGTTTTTATGAACAATTAGTTCATAATGAGAGGTTCCTGCAAGAAACACAGAATGCAATATACTAATTTGAATATAGTGGATTTGAGGTTCTTCGGGAACTCAAGTGTGAGAGCTTCGTTACTACAAAAGTATATGACAGTTCAAAGTATAAAAATAAATTATTTAATCGTTAATGTCCAAAAGTGATCTTCAGGTCAATAATTTTGGATTCATTATCAGATTAATGGACTGTAGGTCACTTTTAATTAATTAATAAATCGGGCCATACGGGGTCGATTGTAGAAGCTAAATAATATTAAAATAATATTATTGGATCGAAAAATATAGCCCCAAAATAATTTGGGCTTGGTGCCGTGGGTTAAGGGGGGCACGGGTTGGGTGCCTTAAGTAGAAAGGCAGGGCCCAAGAGAGGGCTCATGGGTGGACTGCAGGCCACGGTAAGGGAAAGAAACCCCAGCCTCAGCTGGGTTTCAAGTTAGACCAAGGGAGGGCACGGGATAAGGCCCAGAATGGGCTGGCCTTTTGGTTTAGCGCGAGGAAGCCCAACCAACTAGGCTGGATTAAATATATGCAGGCCGATCTGGGCTGGCAGCGTTTTGGGCTTGGGGCTTCAGGCCCTGCCGAGTTGAAATCCAGGCCGTGGCCTGGTGCTGTGTCCATAGTGGTCGTGCGGTGGTATGCCGCACCATATCCCATATCCCATTCCCCTTTCTTTCTTTCTTTTTTTTCAAAAATCCCTTAGGGTTTAGGAAACCCTAAATATGCTTCTAATTTAATTTTGTACTTTGACTCACAAATTTCACATAACAATTTAATTGTGCGATGCATGAAACAAATATATATATTGACAAATATATGAACATATACAATATATATATATATATCGAAAGGAAAATATTTTAAGCTTACCTGATTAGCAGAAAACGAATAAGCCTTTGAATTTGGTGGATGATAGCCTCTTCTTACGATGCGTCAGTTCATCATATTCTGGAAAGAGCGTGCAGATAACGTGTTGTAGGCCTATTTGATTGAACGATCTAGGGTTTAGGGAGAGAGAGGGGGCCAGCCACAATTAGAGAGAAGAGATATTGATTTAATTGTGAGGTGTGTTTGATTCACCCCATTGTGCCTTTATTTATAGTAGTAGGATAGGTAAAAACCTTCCCCTTTAGGATTACAACATTTAATAGGTAATCTACTCCTAATAGAAATATAAGATACATTTTCATATTCTCTAGGATTTACACAATCACATTCCTATTCTAAATATGACTGCAACACATTTTTAGTTTTAAATGTAAAAATAGTTTTTAAAGTTAATCCGCATGTCGTTATATGATTGTGTTTGTGAGACCCAAGTGGCGCCACATTAAAGTACTAACAGAGCAATTTGTAAATTTTTGACAGAAAGAATAAAATGATCACGATGGAAAAATTTAGATAAAGACTAAAATGATTCACGATAGACAAATTCAAGGACAATACTATTAATTTTCATTGTTAAGGACCAGACTAAGGAGTTATGTTAATGTCATGAACCATTTTGGCTAAAAAGTCTACAATTTATTTGATTGTTAAATTTGAGGGTATTTGTATCCATCTAAGTGGAATTTTGAGTATATTTGAAAGTTCTATAAAAAAAAGTGATATTTTTGAAACTAAGGATAATTTTTTTACTATATTTGATAAATAGACAATAAATAAATTTAAGAGAAAATATTAGTAATGGTCCTCACTTTTAACCTAATTGTGATCAAAGTTCCAAAAAAAGCTAAGCACTAGTCTGGTGGTGAACTGGGGTCTAGGCGCGCCTAGGTGGAGCCTTGGCGGACTCCTAGGCGAACTAGACGATTTTAAGTAATTTATTGTATATCTTTATATATAAATGAGTAGGACTTAAAAAAATAATAATAAAACATTGTTAAAAGAACTAAAAATATATAAATATAACTTGTTAGGTCTTAGATATTTTTTTTTTCCTAGTAATCGTTAGGTCTTAGTTTATCATTTTAAAAAGGGTAAATTACATAGTAGCCCCTCAAGTTTGAGGTCTATTACAACCCCATACAATATATTTAAAACATTTCACTTTCATACATTTTCTTATAATTTTATTTCAATTTCATACAACCGTTAAAAAATCTGTTAAATTAACCGTTAAGTGATGACGTGGCTGCCACATGTGTGCAACGTGGCTAAACAATTAATAAAAAAATTTAAATATTACAATAATTAACTTAAAAAAAAAAAAACCCATAAGTCGTCTTCCCCACCTCTCCCTTCCCCTTTCCCGCAACACTCCCCCCAACCCCCACCCCCACCCCTCTCCTCCACTCTATTCACTTCCCCCCAGCCAATCTCTTCTCCTTCCTCGCAACACCCCCACCCCACCCCACCCAGATTTGTTCTTTAAAAAAAAAAAAAAAAAAAAAAACCCACATCCATCCTTAACCCAGAACCCAAAAACCTGCAAGAAGAAGAAAGAAGAAGAAGGTGGGTTGCGAGGCGGCGCAGGAGGGAGGGGGTGCACTCTATTCACTTCCCCCAGCCGATCTCTTCTCCTTCCCCGCAACCCCCCCACCCCACCCCACCCAGATTTGTTCTTTAAAAAAAAAAAAAACGACCCACATCCATCCTTAACCCAGAACCCAAAAACCTGCAAGAAGAAGAAGGAAGAAGAAAAAGAAGGTGGGTTGTGAGGCGGCGCGGGAGGGAGGGGGTGTGGGTAGCTGGAAGGTCCAGGGGGAAAGGAGGTGGGTCGCAAAGCGGCGCGAGGGGGGGGGGGGGGAAGGGTTATGGTTTTTTTTTTCCCCTCTTCTTCTTCCAGATTGCAGGTTTTGTGGGGTTTTTTTTTTCCCACAGGTTTTGGGTTTGGGGTTTCTTCTTCTAGATTGCAGGTTTTTGGGTTATGGGTTAGGATTTCATTTTTTTTTTTTGGAGAAAATTCAGGTTTTTAAAAAAAATTAAAAAATTATTTTATTTGCCACGTGGCAGACGTTGGCAGCCACGTGGCGTATATGTGGCAGCCACGTCATCACTTAACTGTTAATTTAACAGATTTTTTAACAGTTGTATGAAATTGAAATAAAATGATAAGTAAATGTGAGGGGCTACAGATTTTTTAACGGTTGTATAAAAGTGAAATGTTTTAAAGATGTTGTATAGGGTTGTAATATACCTCAAACTTGAGAGGCTACTATGTAATTTACCCTTTAAAAAAAATTGTACCCTCTCTAGTTTAGAAAATGCAACTTGACCCTCATAAGATAGATGGACGATTTGTCTGGATTTTAATATTAAAAATATATAAATTGTCAAATTAGTTTTGGTTTCATCAGTCCTTTTAATATTTTATTTATTTTCCACTCTTTCTTCTTACCTTGGTCTTGGTTTTATCACTCCTTTTATATTTTATTCATTTTTCTACTCTTTCTCTGTGCGTCCTTTTCCTCATTAAACCAACTTTATCAGTCTCTTACTCTCCCGCCTCTTCCGTTTCAATTTCGTTTCTCAGAGGACCAAGTCTTCTTCCACACAGCTCCGAAAGCAAATCGATGTTTGCTTTTCAAATTCATGTTCTCATCGCTCCGCCACATCACCGCTCTCTCTCTTTTCCACCCTCCCTCGTCTCATTAGATCGGCAGCGAGCGAAGACGAGAGTTGTGATGGCGACAAAAGATAACAGAGTTTGTAAAAAAAAAAAGAAAAAAAGAAAAAGAGACCACCGTCTGGATCGTCGTGCTGGGTCACTGCCTAGAACGCTCCTAACTCCAACCCGATTTTGCTCGACAATTTGGTCTAAATCACCGCGGTACTCCATCGCCTAGTGGCGGCCGCTAAACCCATTGTTAAAACGTAATGGTCCCTCAACTTTAACCAAATTGGAATAATTGTGCATCTATAGTTCCTTTCATCATCTTTCCTCCTATTTTCATCTTTTTCCCTCCCTTATTCTCACACTCTCCATTTTGTCTTTCTTTCTTTATAAAAAAAAAAAAAAAATATAAGATGTTGATGTGGTTTAACCGTGACCATTCAAATAAGAAGAGAATGAAGGGGAGGAAAAAAAAGGGAGATAATCCTACTCCAAAATTGAGGGACTATTACCTCAATTGGTTCAAAGTTGCTACAACTTTTTGTCATTTAGTTTTCCATATTAACCCTTTCATTTAGCCTCATGTGCAGAACATGTGACTCATTTTGACATAAGTTCTAAACGGAATTTACGAAAATGACCATCGATGCATATTCTGATGAGCTAAGTGACCAATAATAAGATTTTTAGTTGAGGGATTGCCAGTTGATTTTATAGAACACCTAATTTGTTAATAAAATGTCTCAGACTTTGGAACAGACATTTCTCTAATCTTTTTTCCGGGTTTGGGTTATGGATTTTTGTGGTCCATTGTTGTATTTTTTTATATTAATATTTATTATAGCTATTACAAAGAGACTGGAGAGAATCAGTCGTGGGGGATGAAGCCGTGAGGTATGGTGGTGGTCGGAGTGGAGAGAGTTCGTCGGAGTCAGATTGTGAGAGGGTAGGTGGCTGCTGAGCTTTGAATTCGAGAAGGAGAGACATAGATAGTCTAAGACTGAGTGAACTTAAGGCTTGAAGGTTTGAGTCATTCAAACGAAGCCAAACTCTTGGTGAGGATCGACGATGCTATCACTTGAGCTGCTGTCATTCCTACAATGTGTTTTTTCAGTGAGGGATGAGAAGTCAAGAGAGAGAGATCAGGGAGGTCAGTCGAGAGAGAGAGGTGAGTCACTTGTGTGATGTGGCTGGATTCAAAGACGGCAAATAAGGAGGAGGAGAGAGATCGAGAGAAATCGGCGAGGATGAGAGAGTAGGGTGAGGTGAGGTCGAGATTAATTGGATTCAACAGTTGAGATTAAATCTCAACCAAATCCAACGGCTATTACAATTCCAAATATATATTTAAAATTATATAATATATATATATTTTTTATTTCAGTTCGGTTCAAGATTACCGAATGAATGAAAATGTGAGACTGGTTCTCATACCAAAATTTTGGTTTCGGTTCGAGATTGGGTACCGAAATTTTTGGGAATTTTGGTTTGGGATTTTTTCCATTCAGGTTGAAATTTTCGGTATTTTTTCCACCCCTATGGCTAGTATGGTTTCCTGAGGAATCACAAGCAAGTATTTGGGAAGAAAGAAAAGGCTTTTATGAAATTGGATCGTAGGGTTTCCTCCGTTATTGGGTAGTATGGTTTCCAAAATACACTGCGTACAATAAAAAACCAAAATACTTTACGTACATTACTAAACCAAGTAGGTATTTGGGGAATCGCAAGCAGGGTTGTCCTCATAACCCATAAATATCCACAAGTACATTAGAAAGGCGTAAATAACATAGGGTTATAGCTTTAAATAACTCAGGTATTTTAGAAAGAAAAATTAGGCATAAATGATTAATGATGTTGAAATCATTAAAAGAAAGAAAAATATGAAGTCTTAACCTAATGTGAAACTTTCAAAACATCGATTTCGTGTTCCTTTCTTCTAAAATAACTTTTTCTCAATCAACGTGTTTATAGTTTAACTAGTTAGCGTTTATTCAACAATGAAGGGCGAGAAGAGTTTTGAAAGTTGAAGATAAAATATATTAAAAGTGATTTAGGATTTATTTAGAAATTTCTTAATCCTTTTTAAAACCTAGTAAGGTCGAAGTTGTCATTGCATAATAAGGAACATATGTCATTTAATATTAATTTTTAATGTGGAATGCATTCAATATTACGTGGGGTGCTAATAAAAAAACCAAAAAACAAATATAGCTGTGCTTCAACAAAATTGTAATCCCTTATTCCACATCCATGTAAATTTACAGATATTTGGGTCCAGAGAACAAACATTGTGTTTTTCTCAAGAAAAAAAAAAAAATTATATTCAGCAAATCTCCAGAGTTGCTCCAAACCTGAGGTAATACGTCCCTTCTGCAATCTGCATCTAACTGTGCAGCAAGCACTTCCTTCAGCTTGCTCCTAGGAAATGTGCTTGTGTGGAAAACTTGAACAAAACTAGGTCAAACTTGAATGTCATTTTCCTTCGAAATCTAGAACGGTTCACGGGTAGATGGCCTCAAAGTAAGCTCCAGGAATTTCTGAGGGCGAAGACAGTTTGGCCACGCTTTTATTCTGTCGAAAAACAGTGGACTCATCATGATCAGATAAACATTTCTGGAAAGCAGAAAGCACAAGTCCTATAAATTTCGAGCTTATACGGTTCCAGAAATGCAAAGACACTACACCGTTATAGTAAAGTAAATTCCAGCTACCCACTGAAACTAAAGCTGTTTTGAAAAGTTAAAGCCATAAATCACCAAATTCGCAAGATACCAAAACTATGAGAACGTAAAACTACATTACCTCTGGCCTCATGTATTTTTCTCTTGTTGCTCGTAAAGAGCTTGGTTTTCTGTCCAACTGCAAGTCATGAATGGCAAGGACACACATTTTCAAGTCGGATGGTCTATAATCGGAATAGGACTGCAATGCCAAGCTCTGCAGAATATACAAGTAAATTCGTGGTCTAAAACCATTTCAATGTATCTAAAAATCAGCCATTAATCTTCCTTGAGTGACAAGATTCTAATTTCCAACTTTACAGTGATAACTTGTTCCCCAAGTGCTATGCCTGTGTTCTGCATGTAATTCTCTTCCCTCACTCACTGTACTTATGAATTTTGTACAATTTACACCTAATTTTTATAACTTTCAAAGTTATCACTACCTTCTTAAACTGCATCAAATACTCTCTTAACTGACAAAACTAGCTCTACTGACTACTGGCTTTGGAATGCCAAATCTCAGGTTAATTACTATACGCTATCCGCTGCATTATTTCTTACCCAAGGATGCACATCAGGTTGGATCGTGAACCTCGAAAGGAAAATAGCTGATGCAGCAACAACTGATGGTAGGAACTGGACACAGTTGTAGTCTAACAAACTTAGCTCCAAAAGATAGCAACTCAAGTATTCGAACACACCAGTAGACTGTAAAAGGCAGAAAAATAACAGAATCAGTGACAAAGAAAGAAGAGAGTATAAATCAGCATCAGAACAGTAGAAAATGGAAGCCCTACGTTGTAATTGTCCTGGGAAGCTTTGGTGAAGAGTCTGAAAATCCATTGCATTAGTAACAGTTGTCAGACATCAATCGCATCAGTCCAACAAAAAGAGAAGCAGAAACAACGTATAACAACCAAGACAAACAAGATGACCAAAATACTATTTCAAAAGATTATCTTGCCTGAGGAAATTCTTTGTTGTAGGAGGTCCGGTGTCAGAGTTCAAAAATTTGACCACATCCCTCTCCATTTCCAACACCTAAATGGTAATTCCAAATTCAACATTCAGTTTAAAAAACTGAGAAATAGAAATGCACTAACACAGACACTCAAATTGGTCACCTCTTCCACAATGTAGGTATTATCGGTTATATAGCAGAAGTCCTCAACATGTGGAGGACAAATCTCTTCATATTTTCTGCATCACAAAACCACATTCAAGTTACCATTTCAAGAATGCCCAGACAACTTTTAAAGTTGGAACAAAGCTAGTATAAGGTATGCAAGTTCGTACGAGGCAACAATCATGCAAGAAACACCAAGAAGCTGTAGTTTTCTCCTGCTGACAGCATATGAAGAAAGGTATCTGTCAAGATATGATACAGTGAGATAAAGGGTGTCTGTAACAAGCTTGTATTCCTCTGCAACCTCCACCAACCAATCCACCAGAATTCCTCTCATTTTTGGTGAAATATCATTTTGCACCCTACCCATGTAACTAGGCGACGGCCTCTTGTTTGCCTCCATCTGAACCACACACTACCAGTGTCAGCCATTAACTTAGATACCCTTTCCTATCTATCTACAGAATACAAGTGTGCTTGCTTCTGCAAAAATAAAGGTAGAGAGAAAATAAAAGTGGAATTATGGGGGTTTCATTGTTAAATTGGAGAAGTAAAAATTCACACTACCTTAACTGTGTCTTATTTGGTATGTGGTTCAATATCCTAGTGTATAGAGTGTTGCATTTCTACCCATGCAACCCGGATTCAAAACTCCCGTTTCACTAAATTATTGTAATAATTTCGAACTCTCCTCCTCAACCTAGTAATTGTAAAATTTGAAAAAGAACTGTCTTATTTGAGCTAAGCTTCTGTTAATAGCACATAACCCATTAATATTCGATAAAATCCCGATAATATCATGATAAGATAACTAAGATAGCTATCATTAATCCTCTTGATTTTCCTTCCATACAACGGCCTGATGGTGCAAAAACGGGTACTACAGCTTCTCAATAAATTAAATGGACCATAGGAAAAACCACAAACTGTTATTAATCATAAACATAAACCAAACAAAACTACCACTTGGTTTTACGAATCTGAATCAAAGTCCAAAAGGTGACTTCTCAATCAAATGTCAACAACAAATCAAAATTCTTAACATTATGACGGAAACCAAACAATGTGAAGAACTTACTAAAAGGAAAATTTACAGATCAGAAGTCGAATTTACGAAACAAAAAGAAAAGCTTAAACCCAGATAAAAAGAAATTTAAACCTGACCATATCTTCAAGAACTAAACCAATCTAATCATGGGGATTAGATCCCATAACTCACTCAAGATTCAAATAACAACAACAACAAAAACCCGACTCTCTGAACATTATGCAAATCAAAACCCACAAACCCAATCATCAAATGCAAATCTTTACAGGAAGATCAATACCAACAAGCATAAATCAGAAACCCAAAAGTTTCAAATGATATACCTCCAAGGAGTGAAGATGCTGATATATAGAAGACGAGCACTCAGACTTGCTTTGGTCGACAGAGCTTGAAACAATCTCCGTCTCATGGACCTCCTCCTCTTCTTTCTTCATCATGTTACTCTTCCTCTTAATCCAGTTCCTCTTGGGTTTCTTCCGATCCGAGTTCTGAATCGGCAAGTTAGTGAGTTCGCCCAGGACGACTCGCCTCTTGGGAGCAGGAATCTGCAGGGACGGAGACGTGGAGGAGGATCGCTTATTAGACGAGCGGTTGGTGTTGGTGGTGGCGCTGTCGTCCATGATTGAAATTTGAGAATTACAGAGACGGTCTGGTTTTTCTTCCCTTTTTTTGCCAGCCAGCAGGATTATCAAGCTTTTGGGGAAGACAAAGGAATAGAATGGCGGTACTTTTCCATTTCGAAATCGTTGTTTCCCGCTCTTGAGTTTTGACGGTTTGGATTTCTTTTCTCTTGTTTGACTCCTAAAGTACATGTATAACGAGAATTATATGTATTGGTTATAGTTTGATACTTAGGAGGTGTAATCAAATTAAATTTTTTAAAGGATTTTAAAAAACTTTGGAATCATCGTGTAATTAATTAGCGATTTGAAGACAATTTTAAACGACTTTAAAATCATGGTATAATCAAAGTCAGATTTAACATGATTTATAAGAATACATCCAAATCCTGTAGTAATCAATTAAGATTTAAAATTCAATGTACAAACTTGTAGATATTCAAAATACTATAAATTTTGAAGAATTTCATTAAATAATGGATTTTGTAGGATTTAAAAGCCAATTTATGCATAACAAAGGCTAAGAAGAATCTCATCTCCACATTTCTTTCCAGCTTCTCTTAAAACTAACTCGTCTCTTATCACGCTCTCGATGCCGTACTCCTGCAACAACTCGTTCTTCTCTGTGGCATCCACCTTGGCAAAATTACATCTTCACCCTTGAGCCTGGTAGCTGCCGTCGCGGGGTTGATTTTAACAGGGGTTGTTTATAGAGAGTGAACGAGTAAGGAAGGAAGACTGGAGGAGCATTGAAACTAGGTCACGGGGGAATCAAAGTGCAAAACAAGGGTAACCGACAACAAAGGTTGTTATGCCAATGGCTCACAACTCTTCCACCACCACCACCACCACAATTCAACAGTTTTGGGTTTCCAATCCGATCGTAAGCTAACCCGCATTGCCACCTGGTCCGTTGGTTTAGATCCAACGACCAATATCTAAACGCGCCACACAGAGAACCTTGCCGCATATTACACGGTTGTGTCCAAACACTCAAATGTCTTTCAGTAGTCATACTCTGTGACAAGAGTTAATTTCTAGCACAGGACTAGACAGCATCAGAAAAATGGAAGATCGGTAAGAACAGGAGCTGTTTGATAGCAAGAACAACATTCAGTAATTAATACTACAGAGCATCTGTGAGGGGTGCAATTTCTTCCGACTCACCTGAAACAGGAAACAACCCAAGCTCATCACCAAGATACTCGAAACATTGGCGCACTTCTTGGATTAATCCTTCAGGATTTTGCCAGATTTTCTCGCCCCACAAGAGATCTCTCTTGCAAGGGCTAAATGGTTAAAATTATTCTCCTTGAGCAGCAAAATTTGAATCAAGCAATTGATTTCCTTTGTCTAGTCATAACTCCGGTACCTTTTCTATTAGTTTCTGGTGTCTTGTTTTCTGGATCAGGATCATCTGATTTACGCTTTCTCTTTCTATTGTTTGGAGTTATAGCCTTTCGTTTACTGCTTTTCGGAGTCACCAATTCACTATCTTTCACATCCCCGCTGCAGGAACCTGTCATAGGATCATCTGTCCTGGGTAATTCCTTGTTTTGAGCTCCACTCCCATCAGAATCTCCAATAGGTGTATCACCTTGTTCAAGTTGCTTTCCATTTGTTTGAGGCAAGGGAGTGCCATTTCCTGCAGCACTCTTATCCACACTCACCTTCCAACAGTGGCGAGCATTTTCAAACCATTTGCTTACCTGCAATAATAGACCAGGATAAAGAAATTATGATATCTGTTAAGACATTTATAAAAATAAGGGAAACTGTAATACTGATGCTGAGATAAGAGGTGGTCTGACCTGCTTAGCCATTATTCCTAGTTCTTGGGCCAGACTTTCCTTCATAGATCGGTCTGGATAGTGGTTTTCCTTGAACGATTTGGATAGTCGCTGAAATAACAGTTAACAATCATTTCAAATAACCTTTATGATTTTGGCAAAAAAAAAAGAAAAAAAGAAAACCATTATGATATTCTTTTTTTCACTAAGAGAGAGAGCTTCTCACCTAGAATTTAGGTTTAAAGTTTACAGTTCTGCTACATTTTAGTTTTTAACTCTCGACTTCTGAGTAGTAACGCAAATCCTGAGAGTTAGAACCTAAAATCTAAGCTCATAGGGATACTCTACAACTTAAGGCTTAAAGTAAGCGACACTGTCAAGAATGGGATCTTAAACTGGATTCTATGCTCAAATTTTTTGTTGTCAGTTGACAGGTGTAAGCCAAATGAAGTCCAGAGATTTGACATTTGGATACGAGTATATAATATATATTGTATATACATGTGCATGTACACACAAGAACAATGTACACAAATACAAAACTTTCAAATAGGGGCTAACTTCATGCTGAAAAAAAAGATTGACCGATATACCAATGTCGGAAATCAGTTGACCAATGTCGCAAACCCATGGGCATGTCATAAATTTGAGTACCATAAGTACCCATCTTTTATAGGCTGCGTTTCATCAAAATTTTCCTTTACTCGTTCCCTCAATGGTCAATTTCTTTAAGGTGGAGAATTGCCATCTACAGCTTGGATTTTTAGCTTTATCATCAGGTTGATAACATTATAGTTTATTGTGTTGATCCATCAACATGGAAGCATATCAACCGATGAGGTTAACGACACTTTTAGTTAACTATACAACAGGACTGCAAACACATAAGAGTTGCACAAATAATCGTGACAGCTTACTTACTCAGCTGAGTGTAAGTTGTAACAGGAAAAAAAAAACTAGGTTGACAGAACAAGGGATAAGATGGTATAATATATGAAAGGGGAATAAGAGAACAAGTTTCGACTTCATATGCTAGAAAGAGTAGAAAAAACTCGGACCATAATACCTGAGTTGCAGCTTCCCCAAGTTTTCTATATGTTGATCTTGACGATCCACCTTTCTCACTAGTAGAAGCGGACTGAGTAGAGCCTTTATGTGATTTGTTCGACAAATTACTTGTATCTTCAACCTTTGACTTTCGATGAGCTCTCTTAGGAGTATTTTTATTTCTGCGAGGAGTTCTTTTAGGAGTATTCTCATTCTCATCTAGATCATGTTTTATATTGTTGGTGATCATTCCATTCTTAACGTTTGACGAGTCTCCATTTGGTGACATCATAGGAGCTTGTGTAGTAACTTTCTTCCTTTTCCTCAGTCCAGCAGTATCATGCCACTCTTCATCATCACTTGAATCAGTATGAACATTTCCATATGTCTCCTATAGAAATCAGGGTAAACAGAGCAAACATAAGCAAACTAGTGACTGGGATAAAACAAGAATAACAGAGAAACATAGTAGAACTACAATACACAGTATCGAACTACTGATAACCTAGCTATAGAACAATACAGTTGATCTTCAAGCACAGTACAAACTTTACGAGATAAGAAAGCGTAACTAACAAGGGAATGAAACACATAGACAGGAGTTATAAATTATAACTTATTCATACTGCATAATACATTTCAGTTGCTTATTATTTAATTTTTCAATGTAAAAGGCCATTGACTTCGAAGCACTGAACACTACCAGTCATTATTACAAGTCAAAATTTTCAGACGCACGTGTAGTTTTGCTACACCTACTACACCACAACCAAATCTTGAAGTTAGAAAGGAAGAAAAGAAACCACGTGAGGCTGGTCAAGAATTTAGTTATCATGGATTTGCATTCCTGGTGCAGAAAGAAATTAATATTTAGTTCAAATAACTATAAGTTACAAGTTGAAGCATAACTGTTTTCTTAAAAAAGAAAGAAAGATACTACGTTTGTGGAGATAAACAAGGACCAGAGGAGACGAATTGCAGTGCTTCCAAAAAGTACAACATGAGGAATTCCCAATATTCAGAGACGAGCTACAAACAAGTGTTTTTCAGGTCTCTCCAAGAAAGAATAGCCCAGTCCCGATGATCGCCAGATTCATTCAAGTCAAAGATTGTTTTTATCCTAAATCAATTTACAACTAATAAGGCAGGTGTACAGGTAATGATGCATTTATCTACGATACTGCTACAACAGCAGGACACTCACAAACGATAGAATGGACAAGTTTTAACGATCAAAGTTGTGAGGCCTAGAGTACCAATTATTACTACGTCTAAGGGAACTACTAAGATAGGTGACTACGTGATGCATTTATCTATAGTACCACCACGACAGCAGGACACTCAAGAATGATAGGACACAGTTTTAACAATCAAAGTTGTGAGGCCTAAAGTATCAATTATTACCACGTCTAAGGGAGACAAGAATCATATTCTCTAATTCAAAACAACCAAGCATACTGGGAAACTTGGGGAGTAGAAATAAATACCATACTACGATATTATAGAAGGCAACAAGTGCAGGTGGTATGATCATGGAACCATGATACACTTAGAAAAGACACTCACATCATGCAGCTTTTTGTAGTTCAACCTTTCTATGTGCCTCTTCCCAGAAACAGGAGCTGCACCACCTTGGCCAGGACCTGATTCTAATAAAGATAATAACTCATCTGTTAAAGGTTGTTTCTTTTGCCCACGTCTAGAACTTTGTTTGCCGGAGCCTCTAAGAGGCCCACGTTCGTCCAATGACATTGACTTGGGACTTTCAACATCTTCGGCAGACATATTATTGTCGTCAAGAGAAGCTCCAAGATCCTCAGAGTCAGATGTAAAATCAGAACTTGAACTTTCCTTCTTAAGTTCCTCAGTGACTTCCGGAGCATCAGGATTATAGTCATCATCCTCTGAATCGTCAGAAGGAAGTCCTAAGTACTGCTCGTCATTATTTTTTGGAGTCTCTAGTCCATCAGATGCAGATGCATATTTAGATTCATCATCAGAACTTGATTCTTCTACCTGAACTTCGTCATCTGTTTCTGGACCATCAGGGTCATAATCATTATCATCAGAATCATCTGATGGAAGTCCATAGGTATGCTCCTGATTATGTCCTGATGCTGCAGCAGCCGCTTCAGGAAATACCTTCTGCAGATGAAATAGGAGTGCGATAAGAGATCAGAGTGTTTAAGCCAAAAAAAAAAAAAAAAAAAACACACAACAGCTTTTGACATTGACCTCCCAGCTGTCGGCAACAGAAAGATCTGTTCCTTGAGAGTCGTTAAGCAAATCAAAGCAATCAACTTTGCAGTCACATCCAGGGCATAGCCAACCCTTGTCGTCGGGTGGAACTGCAAGCCAAATGAATAATTGAGCAACTAAGCAATAATAATTGAAAAAAAAAAAAAAAAACAAAAACAAGGGAGTGCTTTGGACATTACTGTCTTCACTCAATAGTGGTGGTTCTAAACAGAACTGGTGGAACCCACGGTCACAAGCACCATCACAGAGTATAATATCATTCTGAAGAGAAACGTCCTTGGATCCACATTTTGCACAGAATATCTGCCCAATGATATAAGTTTTAATATACCGTTACATTTTACGCACGAAACAGAAAAGAATCAGAAATCAGAACCCATACGTAAAAAGCACAAATCGAAAAACATAACAGTATTGTCATGTGACTCATGCCAGAGGAAAATTAAATCAGACGACAAATCACGCCAAAGGAGAGAAATATAATTTTCTTAACAAGTGGAACAACTTAAAATTGAAGAATTCTCCTACATCCTCACTGTCAATCTGTCCTTCTGAATCAAATAAAGATTCTGGAAACATTCCTTCAGAACATAGCGAATCGAGACGTTGAAATAGATCTCTTATCTTCAACTTGCGTCGAAGTATTTCAGAAGTCGCTCTTTGAAGCTCCTTCTCTGGCTTCAGTTTTTCTAGGCTGCAAAATTACAAAAGCAATCAGAACTCAGAAGCCAAAGCCCAAGATACTACTCAACATAAAAAGTAGAAAATTAAACATGACCAAATTGCTGACAAAAAAATCATATACCAGAAGACCTCAAGTATTAAAAAATTAAGATCTTTCTGAAACAAAAATATCTAAATCCTCTAGCATCTGATAAATAAAGACAACTTATGCACCTGGATCCTTTCCAACCATCGCCGGAGTAAGCATCAATCAGAGATTTCTCATAGCTTATCCGGTTCAGCAAATATCTCAGATGTTTCCTGACTCTTGAAAATTCATCATCTATGACTTTATTCCGTTGTCTCTTCTTTCTCTTCTTCCTTCTTTTGCCTTCAACATTACTTGGATTTGCAACACTATTACTTGATTCAAGAGTTGAAACATCATTACTTAATTTAGGATTTTTAGTCTTATCCCCTGTCTTTGAGCGCAGAACTCTGTCACTGCCAATGGAAGATTTTGACACATATTTCTTCTTTCTTGATTTTGGATTTTGCTTATCCTTCGGTGCATTCTTAGATGGCTTTTCCGTCTTTTCAAGAGTAGAATTTTGGGTCACATGTTCTGGAAGTGGTTCCATTTCTTTATCAATAAGAGGACTCTTGCTTGCATCTTCAAGGGGTAGTTCCAAATGTCCAGTAGGAGAATCCTGGGTCATAGCTTCAATACAAGGCCTTGATTGTTCAAAAACAATAGAGCTGGGTGCTGCTTCGGTAGTTGTAACTTCATTATTATGAGCAGGTACAGAGTCAAGCTGATCTTTTTGTGTTTCTGGTTCACCGTGTACACTTCCACACCCAAATTCATTGATCTCCTGTAATGTAGTCTGGTTAGAGCATGAAACTTTGTCAGTCTGACAAGTCTTTGACAGATCTTCAGGAGGCAGCCCTGCTTGTTCGTTAAGAGAAGTCCTGTTCACATCTTCACTAGATGACTGCAAGCGTTCATTACTACCACAGATGGGTACTTGAATAATTGCTTGTAACTGTTCATTTTGTACATGATCTGAGGCAGACGGATGCTTTTCATCAGCTAGTTCACTAGACGAAGTTTCAAAACCACAATCATTTTTCTGTTCCAATGGCATTTGTCCAGAGCATGAAGTTTTATGGGTTGGACTATTCACACCCAGATCTCCACAAGGCATTTCCATTTGATCAATAAGAGAATTCTCGCTCACGTTTCCAGAAAATGATTGCAGTTGGTCCTTCATAGTACAGGGAAACACTACAGCTGTGGTTTGTAACGATTCATCTTGTTTATATCCAGAAATGGATTGATATCCCTGTTTTGCAAAAACATTTTCAGCTCCACTTTGACTACTCTTGCTCACGTCTTCAGAAGGCAGTCCCAATTGTTCAAGATGAGAATTCTCAGTCACATTTTCAGATAATGAATTTGATTGTTCACCAGCATTGCAGATTTCCCGTAGCTCATTCTGGACAATGGCGTACCCAATGTTTTGTTTGGCTGGTTCACTACATTGACTTTCAGAACCAATTTCATGCATCTGTCCTGACGTACCTTCTTCTTGGCATTTTGTTGCATGACTGCTATCACATTCTGGAGGAATATCCAGTTGTGCAGTATCAGCCATATTACGTTGATAATAATATGCACAGATAAATATCAGTAACTCTGTCTGTTTGATACTCTGTGAAGAAATTGGTTTTATTTTTCCGAGGACTCAATCCCAAGAGAAAGGGTAGTAATGCTATTCAAATAACTAATTAGGATAATAACTGACCAACAACTCTTTCCACTCTGCTATCTGATCATATTTAACAAATATAAAATCTTTAACATACAATACACCTCACCCCAAAATGACAGTGCAAATACGATTTCCAACCATACAAACACTCTCAATGCTGTTGCATTGAATGACACCAGACACCAGACACCTGCAAGCAGGAGTAAAAAGATTATAAGATTGACAGGGAAATAAGTAGTTATGAGAGAGTTGGGCAGAACATAAAACTAGCCACGCAATGCAACACCGTCCACACAGATCATGAGAATGAGAATTCCACTGAAACTCTGAAAATCTTGTATTTGTAGTAAAGATTACGCAATCTATTCTATAGTAGCCTTTGATCCATTGTCCTAAGTTTTCTAGTGTGAACTTACTGGGCACCACAAATCTCGCCGAGAGTGTACATATGAAATGCATCTTGCCTATATCTAAATTTAATAGTTAAGATACAGGTTCGTATTGCCACTAAGTACTATGGTCTAGTGGTATTCCTCTTCATTTGTAACTGAGAGGTCTTAGGTTCGAATCTCGTGAATGGACCAAATTAGGTTGCCCATTGTGTAGCTTAGCTAAAATATCCCTCCCCTCCCCTCCCCTCCCCTTAGGGTAAAATATATCATTGTACTAAAAAATAGATACAGGTCGTATTTAAAAGACAACATTGTTAGAGACAACTACTTATTAGAGAATAAAAATAAATAAATAAATGTTAACGTTAAAAAAATTTATGGAAAAAATGGTCTTAATGCAGAAATTAATAACACAAAACTCAGCAGTAATGCCTAAACGCTTGCAATTAATTACATCAATTCGTAAATACTTATGTCCAGCCACTATACTTTTTAAGTTTTAACTAGCATCCTCAAACAAACCCATTTTTTAACAAACAAAAACTAAAAGAGACAAGCATAACAAGAAGCATTCTTTCTAGCTCTTAACTCTTAACCTCTGCTTGGTTGCCGAGAAACGCCGAGAAAGTACAAAGAAAAAAAAAACTACTTCAACTTATCCGCAGCTGAGCTCACTTATTCGCCACCGAAAATCAGTGAGTTCAGGCAACTTCACCAACAATAATCAAAATTGGAGAAGAAGAAGAAGAACAACAACAAGGCCTAAAGCATAATGCTCTTTTCTCAGAAACCTAATTTTTTAGAAAGAAAAAAAAAATTCAAGTAAAAATGTAAGTTAAGCTAAAAGGTTACCCGGTGAAATTAGTAGTTGACACCGCTGGAGAGAGAGAGAGAGAGAGAGAGGGGGAGGGAGGAGGTTGGGATGGGAAGGGAAGGGAAACGGATCTGTGTTGTGTGGTTGTGTGCGGTCCCGGGAGTTGTTGACACCGCCGACTGAAAAGAAACGGTTCCCACTAAACACAGTCCTCTATAAATCTGGGCCACCGTTGCGCGCTCGCTCTCTCTCTCTCTGCTATTTTGTGCTTGCAGTGCGCGTTTTCGTGTACTTTGTGGGCTGGGCCTTGAGGAATAAAGAGAAGGTTTTGTTTTTCGTTTGGAGGTGGCGACTGACATGAATGTGATTGCTTTATTAGGCCCAGGCCCAGGCCCAAGTATTTGTATGGGTTTCTACCGCATCCTACTCTACAAGCCCCTTTTTGTGCTAGGAGCGAGATAAAGATGATGAAACACAATGGAAGCGGTCAATTTCTAAGGTGCGGACGCAGCTTTGCGGATCTTGCGTGTGGACGGGATGTGGACTATTGGATGAAAATTGAACGGATGAAAATGAATCCATCATAATGAGTTTAGGATGAAACAGGATCATAAGTGAACCGTCAATTAATTAAAATGGTATCCGGCATGAATTCAAAATTTCTTGAGATTGAAATTGTTCCCCTCCTGACATCAACACTTACCATCTTTAGTAAGTCTTTTCTTTGTCCAAAAACACATCTCCCGTGTTTGCTCATACATCCTTGCCGTCGAAAACATCCTTCCCATTCAAAAACTTGCTTTCCGTTCCAAACCTAGTTATAGTTGGTCTACGCTTGTGTTGTCCAGTCTCACAGAAATTCTAGACAGCAATGAAAAAAAATCAGGGAACTTTGGTTGAAGGTTGTGCAGTTGGTTACACAGAAAGGAAGTGTTTATCGCTTCATTCGAGCTGGGTTCAAAGTGTTTTTGCGATAACTGAAGTCATATTTGATTCCACCACTGAATTTCAAATGGAACCCTAGAATTTAATTTTGTTATTTCTGTTAAGTAGTATAAATTAAGTTAGGTGTAAGGTTAACTATGCATGTTCGTTGATGTAATTTGCTAAAATTTGTGGATATATGTGATTTTTTTTTTGAAATTTGGGTGGGTTGTGAAGTTATGAAGCTATGTTGACCGGTTGTGTAGAGGCTGAGTCGTTATCTATTGTTTTGGTAAAGTTGTAGTTTTGAGTAGAGATTGATTTTTGTATCTGAATTATTGTTAATTTTATGGTGGTAGAGATTGATTTTTGTATATTATTGTTAATTTTATGACAGGACTTGAAATTGCTTAAGTAATTATGCTCTGTTTACAGTAGATGTTGTAGCTACGAAGCTTTGGTGACAGGTTGTTGTTAGGTTATGTGTTGTTTATTGTTGATGCGTGTGTATTGTTATGTGTACAAGATATTGCAAACTAGGGTGTTGAACTAGCAACTAGAGAAGAAGAAGCGTATAGGGGAAGGGTTAACAACCTATCTCAAGCCCCTCATGTGTCAGGATTGATTAGGGAGAAGTTTAAGAGGATGAATTGGTCCTTGAGTTGTCACTTTGTAGAGTGTCAAATCAAGGGGTTAAAGATGTAGAGAGGCTGATGTATTTAATAGGTTGTGAATTGGGCTGGTTCACAAAGCAGAACTTCTGCTTCATTACTGGGCTACGATGTGATGAAGCCCATGAGAAAGAGGCTAAGCCATAAAGGATTAGGCTGCAAAGGGAGTATTTTCCTGAAAGATTAGGGTTGTTAGGTGAAAGTAGGAAGGGGAGGAAAGAACAGAGGAAAGGTAAAGCCAAGGCCGTCCCCAAGAAAGTCACCAAAAAAATATCCATGACTTGTGGGGAGCTTGAAAGGGCATTTAAAGAGTGTAAAAGCATGGACGATGCCTTTAAGCTAGGTTTGGTATACTTTGCCTAGGCTGTGTTAGTAGTGGCAAAGAACAATGTTGTTGTGAATCTAGACTACTTCAACCTCGTGGAAGATATGGATAGGTTCAACAGCTTTGCATGAGGTTCCATCTCCTTATAACAACTTCATGACAGCTTCTGGTTTGTTGCCTTAAGGAGAGATAGAGGTGGAGCTGAGGGGGATGGTAAAGGAAATGAAGAGGAAGAAAAAGAAAAGGTTAACGGAACAAAGAGGGCGCAACAGTCTGGATGGGGTTGCAAAGGATTTTCGCACGCTTTTTAGGTAATATGTGTTGATTTTATTGGTAATATTGTCTTTATTAATGTGATTGAGTATTCATTTATTGAGGAATATGTGCAGGTGTGGGCATACGAAATAATTCCTCAACTTGAGAAGCCCCTATGTTACTACAAGATGGTAGATCCGGTAGCTACACCAAGAATTTTGTGGTAGAAAACAACGAAGAAGCAGCTAATCCAAGAGCAACTGCAATTGTATATAACCTAAGAGCCGAGAGGTATAACTGTATTGCAAAACTTTTGAAGTTTACGAATGAAAGTGAATGTTTGTGAATATTGTATGTATGAGGAATGTATTTATGATGCGTGGCTTTAAATGGTAGGATGTGGGGATTAGAGAAATTGTTCCGACTGAAGCAGAGAGGAACAAAGAATATTAGATGTGGGGGGGGGGGGGGTGATGCGGATGTTATGATTCTTGAGAACCTGACTCTGGACACAAAATTGTTGTTGGTGAGTTAAAAATGTAGTTGAAGGTGTCATTTGCACGGTTGGTCCATAAGAAGGAGATATCAGACATAATTTGTTGAAGCACAGTGGAAGAGTTGTCGAAGGTGGTGAAGGAATTAAGGAGGTAGTGAGGAAAAACATGTGGAGGAGAATACCGAGGAAGAAGAAGAAGAGGGAAAAGATAAAGAGACAAAAGAAGAGGAATGAGATAAATAGGAGGAAAAAGAAGAAGATGAGGGTAGTCAAATTCGTGGTAATGTACAAACTATTGTGGAAGAAAAAGAAGATAAAGATAAAAAAAAGGGTTTGGCATGAGAGGAAGAAAAACCAGTGGGTGAAGAGGGGAATCAAGAGGAGGAACTAAGAGATAAAGGCAAAAGAAGGAAGGGGAAAACGAGGGATCAAGGTAATATGAGCTATAGAGGAAGAGGGTAATGAGTTTGTATGGACTGTTGATTAGGCCAGTTCCTTAAATGTATGCGCGAAGATGGTTTGGTTGGAGAACAAGCACAATAGGAGTATGAAGATGTCAAGAGTTCAGATGATGACAATGAGGTGGTGATATACATACCCGAGGGCCAGCATGTGGGAACCAATAAGAAAGTCATGTGTACAAGGGCAACGTCAAAGTATGTGCAAAACAAAATAGGGCAGAAAAAGAAGATGAAAGTGATTCGCCATACCATTTGATCTTTGAAGTCATAAAGTGCCAAAAAATTCATGTCGGTCAACCCAAGAATGATGTTGTGCAGAGAAATGTTAATTAAAGCCATGGATGCAAAATGTGTGGTTGAGGTGATGCAATATTTCTATCACTTGAATAAGTTAAAGGAGGAAGACAAGAAGTAAGTTACTCGTTAACGTTATGATTTTATGTATGCTTGAAAAAAATTGATGAAATGAATACAATGATGAGGATAATTTTTTGTTTACATTGTTAGTCTGATTGCCCAGTTGGAATTCGTGAAGGTTGGATACATGATTTTTGAAGGCGATTTCTAAATCAGCAAGACTGGCTGTTAACAGAAGTAAGTGACTAAACCCTATGTGTTACGTAGTGATATAAATGTGTTGTGATTGTGTTGGTGTGATAGGTGAATTAAATTTTCTATATTACAACACATTCACTTGCAGTTCTATCTCCTGTGGAAGCAGGAGCACGAGGCTCAGAGGATTCAAAAAGTGTTGACCACCAACACAATGGATTGTTTAAGTGTGTTTTCAGATTAAAAAGTTTGGCAATTATGATGTTGAGTGTGTTTTCTGTTCGATGAACTGTTGTACATGTTTTATTTATTTATTTTACACTTTGTGGATAGTCCTTTTGACAATGAAGCTACGATGAAATAAATGATGAATTGAAAGGTATAGGGTGGAAAAAGGGTTGCATCCAAACAGTTTGAGCCAGTTCTGTACAGAACAGTGATAGGGAAGGGGATGAAGTTAGGTGCATCATAGGTAGAGGATGTGATAGGGTGTACATGTCTCTCAACCTTGATCACCATTGGGTGGCAATAGAGTTGAATCTTAAAGATGGAAGAATATCTATGTATGTGTTGACCCTAAAAACTACCAAACCTACGTGGTGCGCAAGCCGAGTAACTAATGAGCTAACTACGTCATTCGGTTATGTGCGAGGCGTGCCAACTCGACGACCGAGCTTGGCCGGGGAGTAAAATGTGTCGATGTTGCGTTGAGCGCACTGCTGACTTCTTTGATCTTGTGACTGTGGCCGAGGAAGGAATAGGCCTTGACCTTTGGGGTGATTATATTCGTAAGAGTATAAGCACGCCGAACTGGCACCAAACTATACGGGCACAAGTACTCGAAAGAAATGTACGTCTTGATGGTAAATGTAGTTCGGTCGTCAAAATGCCGAACTCGAAAGCTTACTTGCAAGTATCCAATCATAAAATAACTCGGCATTCAATGTGCCAAGCCCAGTAATCTGTAATACCTCACTTCGCCGAGAAGGCTAATGAGATGACCCCTACCAATAAGGATTTGAAAATCCTTCTCGACCGAGACTTGGATGTTTATCCAAACCGAAGGTGCTCCGCGGTCGGCTGATTCTACGGCAACAGTGTTGTTTATCCAAACTGAAGATGTCAGGTTGCCTTCATAGTGCTGTTTATCCAAATTGAAGATGTGTTGGCAAAAAAGAAAATAAAAATCTCAAGGTTGTTGAGAGGTTTCGCGTAGAGCGAGAGTTTGCGTAGAGCAGTTTGTGTGTTGAGTTGGAGAGAGCCTTGAATGATGCACTTCCTCCCTTATTTATAGCAGTGAACCTACTTCTGGCCAAACCAAAGATGTACGCGAACCAATACTCCTCAATCCGATCCAATTAGGTCTCAGCCAATCCTAATTCCAACAAGTCTCTGAACTAAGCCCTATAATGAACTAGATTCATCCTTACCTCCAACTTTGAGACCCCTCGTTGTATCAGGATTCAACCCATTCACCTTTATTCAAATCAATCCTCCTTATACTAGGACTCGGCCGAAACCGATCGAATAACCCTTGGCGACCTAGATGGCTCATGATACCCTTGAAAAATCACTGGGCCTGGAGGCTCGGCCTATATTGTCATTTTGGGCCTAAACATTGCCCTCTCGCTTCTGAGGTATTCGACCTACAATCTTTTGGCCGAGTTTCGACCTTGAAGAAGTGACATCAAACCCTTAACATATCTTTGGAAGACAACGAAAAGCCCCGAATATTTTATCCACTCAAATGCATTTATGAAGCACGAGCACACGATCTTAATTTTGTCAGTTGCTTTGCCACGTGGCGACTCCTCGTCTGCAATTAATAATCACCCTTGAAACGTGCGACCATTAAAATGTCTCTTCGCCATTAAATCCGTCGTCACACGCAAGCGTGCATCCTCAAACCACGAAAACCTCGGTCTCTTCACCTGGATCTTTTGAATATCCATCATAATTATCAAATTATTCGGTCGATTCTACCCTCTATTTAGAAAATTAAACGGTTGATCTTCCTTCCAGAATGCCTATAAATACCTATCTCTTCTTTATTCATATTTTACGCTATCAGAACTCTTGAATCTCTCATCGTCTGCCCTTTCAACAATGGCTTCCAACGCTTTTATCACCAAGCTTTATGAAGAATGTGCCAAGTGTAAAGATTTCATCGACCGAAACACTATCAAAACCTTATGGTTTGAAGGTGATTCAATCGTTTCCCACCAGATCTTAGGACCTCTATTCTAGGACGTCATCCCACAAACCATTACTAAAATGCTCAAAGCTCACTACTTGGAACCCTTGTTCTAAGGGTATGATTGGCCAAAGTGGGATTTGGCCAGGCCTCAAGGAGCCTGGCCCTCGACCCCTGCACCCTGGGCAGCTTGGGTCGAACAAATGGAGAAGTTGTTCAACATAAAGTGGAAAACTCATGGCATTTATGATGCTATCAAACTCTCGACTATTGAGATTGTCATGGATTGGGAGCTTCTTGCGGCGGCCTTGAGTTTTTGGTGCTTGGCCACCAACACAATGGTACTCCCCCTCGGCCCCATTGGCCCCACCGTACTCAACATATCGGCCATCCTCGACACTTCTCCATCTGGTCTTCCAGTTGATACCGTCTTTCCTGGGTATCAATTCGACTTAGACCTTAAATCATTATTCAATAAGCGTGTCGTCGAAGCCTTAAAGAAGAAAGAACAAGAAGCCACAAAAGAAGAAGTCCATAAGCTGCAAAAGAATTTCTTCAACTGTAACACTTTCATCCACCACTTTGCTGGCTGAGGGAAGGAAGACCTTCGGAAAAGGGAACATGAAGCCTTCATTTTCTACTGGTACAACAAATTCATTGTTTGTACCAAGTCAAATAAATGTTTAATCGAAAACATGCCAGTGGCCGAAGCCCTAGCTAGTGGTCACACCCTAGCTCTTAGCTCGGCCATACTTGCCAACCTCACACGTTGCTTAACCGAAGCGACCGTCACCAAGATTGATCCGTACCAGAACGGCTTACTCTGGGTTTTCAGGCTCTGGTTGCAAGTTTACTTCGCCACCCTGAGGTCAGAAATCCCTAGCTTCAAGACCACCGAAGTACTTGGTCTCCAATTGGCCTCTAGACTAGCTCATTCTCACTCGACCGAAGAAGTCTTCAAGTACTTCTTCGGCCTACATGATCTTTCTGACGACGAGTTCCTAATCTGCCGTCGTCAATAGTACCCCTCTTCCATCAAACTTCCATCCTCGGCATGGGATAAGACCGACGATGCCGATCTTCGACAAAACTGGGGAGTGTTCGTGCTAACTCGCGACCTTCCTCTCGGCTGTGATGCTCGGCGTGCGAGTTGGGAAGTCTACCACCCCCACTTTATTGCCCAGCAACTTGGCTACCTCCAAGGGTGCCCTGTGACTCTACTTACCTCCCAATCTCTTCTAAGTCAAGAACGTCTCTCTAGTTTGTCAGAAAGAGAGTGCAGACAGTCTGAGAGAGAATTTCAAGAGAGGTGCACGAAACTATGCATTTGGTCGCACGTCTTTGAAACTCACAGCACTAGCACTTTCACTGATTGGTGGGACGTATACATCCAAGAATTCTTTGGCACACCGATCGAAGATTCCGTCAAAAAGATTTTCAGCAATCGTCCAAAGAAAGCTCCCGCCCCAAAATCTAAAGAAGCGGCCCAAGGTATGCAGCTTCCCTTCTTACTTTTCTTGCTTGTTTATTTCGAACTCATTTTTGATTCAACGACTTGTTTTCAGGTGGCCGAACTATAAAACGGGCTGAAGTAATTACGAGGCCGTGACCAAGAAAAAACTTACCCCTCCCGTGAGGAAGACGACATCCACTACGCTGACCCCACTGAGAAACGACCCCGTCTTGAGGCCGAGATGGCAGGAGTCTCTCCTCAGCCTAACAAACGTGTCAAGAAATTGGCCCAAAAAGGGGAATGACAGATTCATGTTATCTCCAACCATACTACGGGGGAAACCACTCCCAACGTTTCTCCCATTCTTCTTGTCGTCGAGGCTTTCGACAAGAGAACTGCAAAATCCTCCAATAGATCATACGTCAAAAGTTCACCCACCCACTCTAGCTGTGGTCGAAACAGTGGTCGTGCTATTGGTCAAGGGTCCTGTAGCTCCAAGGCCATCTGTTACTCATTCGGTTGGCGCAGCAGCTGCTGCTGTGGGGAAGACGGCTATCCTAGCCGAGAAAAGTCCTCCCTTAAATCCAAAAAAAAAAAACAATAATTGTCGCGGAAGAAGAGGTATGACCATTTTGTTAGCAAATTTTCCTCTTAAAACATATCTCCCACTAACGAACAAACATTTTATGTCCATGAAGACGAGAGCGAAGAACCTCCACTGATAAGGCGTCCCCAATCGACCGAGCTGCCTCCCACCAACCCTCAGCCGGTGGTCGAGGCGGTTAGCCAAGTCAATGCTCATGCGGCCGAGGCGAACGTGGGGCAAGATGCGGCACCTTCTGTTGAACCAGAAGCGATGGCAGAGACGCCGATTCATCCCCAAGATCAAAATCTCAACATTGCTCCACAAGAGGTCACATCGGCTTTTGTAAGGACCTTGATTGTTTCTTATTAACTTCTTGCTTTAGAATTCTAAACCAAGATAGGAAATGTCAGGTGCCCAATTACTCGTTTCATCAAAAAATTTATCGTCGAAGGGTGTTATCTATATTTTTGGCCACCTTAGTGGCCGTCGAACATAGATAACCTTCATTGGCCGGGTGAATTGAGAAGCAGTCTTAAACACTGGGCTCGGCCATTAAGCTCTCTAGGTTCGAGTAATGAACCAGGGGACATGACCGAAGTCTTATCTTGGTAGGTCTAAAATAAACTCTTTCAACTATTTTATTTACGATTTTCCTTTTTCCTAAAATCTTTTCTTGTGCAGCCTTCCTGGGAAGTCGAGCTCGACACTCTCCTCTCGAATACTTCTGGAGTAGCTGGGTCATCTGTTGGGTTGGCCGAGCCTTCCGCGACCGCGGCCGAATCTAATGCTCTCGCCAAGTTGCAGGAACTCCTATCCCTTTCAGCCTCACAAATCCTTCGATGTAACGACCTCGATTCTGTAGAAGAGTGCCTGAACAATCTTGCGGGTGATGGCTTGTTAAGTACCAAAAGTGTTGTCCACTTATCCAATATCCTAGAGCGGACCCTCCAGTACTTTACCACTTTTGAAAGGGCTTTCCGGGCAGAGGAAGACCTAAAGGTTGCAAAGATTGGTCATGAAGCCAATCGGCCAGAGGTTGAAGCCATAAAAGCAAAGAAAATGTGGCTGGTCGACCTTGATCATCAAATTGCCGAGCTTCAGCGTCAAATTGCCGAACTTCAACAGCAAAGGTCGACCATTGCTTCGGAACTCGAAAATGATTTTGAAGCGAATAAGGCTCGGCTAACAGCCTTTGCGGCCGGCGTCAAGCAGATACAACAACTTCAGCTATATAAAAGAACGAGGCAAGCCGAAGTCACAATAGGTGAAGTAAGGTGGTTAGAATTGAAAGCCACCCTTGAAGCCTTCCTTCCTTCGACCCTTTAACTTTTGTCCTTATAAATTGGTCGATCAATCCTGTTTGTACACCCTTTTGTGCAAAAATTAATGAAATGAACTTTTTATTCTCGTATCTCCCAAGTGTCTGGATAGTATTTCTTTAAAAATTTCCCATTGATTGGTAATTTATGAATTAGACCGGTTCGATCTTTAAGGTGGTATGCCCCATTGCTGATAACTTTATGAACGACGAACGGTCCTTCCTAATTTGGCGACCATTTCCCGAATCTAGGATCTTTGATTCCTACGGGTAACATGGTTTGCCAAACAAAATCTCATTCGTCGAACGTTTTTTGTTTGACCCGTTGATTATAGGCTTGCTCGACAATCTTTTTCTTTGCCACCAATAAGTTATAAGCATCGAGTCGGGCTTCCCCCAAGTCCTCTAACTCTTGTGTCATGGACTGATTGCATTTAGCATTGAACAAACTACTTTGTTCAATTACTCGTAATGAATTTATACTTAACTCGATTGGTAGCATCGCGTCGTGCCCATAAGTTAACGCATACGGGGTCGTCCCTGTTGATGATCGGAGTGAAGTCCGATATGCCCACAAAGCCTCGTTCAACTTCAAATGCCACATGCTAGGTTTTTCTTTTATCATGTTCTCGAGAATGCTGATCAAAACTTTATTACTTTCTTTGGCCTGTCCATTTGCCTGCAGATAATACGGCGTGGATTGTTCTATTCGAATTTTCAAGCTCGCCATGTATTCTTTGATCCTTTCGGCTGTAAATATTATGCCGTTGTCAGTTATGATTATTTCTGGTACGCCGAATCTGGTCACGATGTTTTCTTCTACAAAATTGCAAACTTCCTTTGATGTTAATTCGACGTATGATTTTGCTTCGACCGACTTAGTGAAGTAGTCAGTTGCCACAAGTATCCATGCATGTTTTGCTGCTCCAGAAGACGGTGTAATTTTATCGATTACATCCATAGCCCATCCTCTGAACGGCCATGGCTTGGTGACCCGAGTGGAGTAATTTGACATTGTACACATCCCTGTGCGTATTTGATACAATCTTTTAATATACTCGGCTAGAAATAGCAGTGTCGGCAAAGCAACCAACGCATCTTGCGCCCAGATTGATGAGCTCCGTAGATTCCCTCATGCACTTCTGTCATAGCTTGGGCAGCCTTCTGCGGGCCGCGGCACAATAACAATAACCCATCCTCACCTTTCTGATACAACTCATTCTGGTAGTACACGTAATTTGTGGCATGAACCCTGCTGTTTCGGCCTTCAGACGGGGTTGTTTTCTCGGTGGGGTCGGCATAGTGGCTGTCGTCTTCCTCACGGGAGGGGCAAGTTTTTCTTGACCGCGGCCGTCACAATTACTTTGACTCATTTTATAGTTCGGCCACCTGAAAACACGGCGTTGAATAAAAAAGGAGTTCGAAATAAACAAGCAAGAAAAGTAAGAAGGGAAGCTGCATACCTTGGGCCGCTTCTTTGGATTGTGGGGCAGGAGCTTTCTTTGGACGATCGCCGAAAATCTTTTTGACGGCATCTTCGACCTGTGTGCCAAAGAATTCTTGGATGTATATGTCCCACTAATCAGCGAAAGTGCTAGTGCTGTGAGTTTCAGGGATGTGCGACCAAAGGCGTAGTTTCGTGCACCTCTCTTGAAATTCTCGCTCGGCCTCTCTGCACTCTTTTTCTGACGAACCAGAGAGATGTTCTCGACTTAAAAGAGATTGGGAAGTGAGTAGAGGCACATGGGACCCTTGGAGGTAGCCAAGTTACAGGGCGGTAAATTGGGGGTGGTAGACTTCCCAACTCGCGCGCCGAGCATCGCAGCGGAGAGGAATGTCGTGAGTTAGCATGTACGCTCCCCAGTTTTGTCAAAGGTCTGCGTCTTCGGTCTCATCCTATGCGGATGATGGAAGTTTGATGGAAGAGGGGTACCCTTGACGACGACAGATCAGGAACTCGTCGTCAGAAAGATCTTCTAGGCCGAAGAAGTACTTGAAGACTTCTTCGGCCGAGTGAGGAGGAGTTGGTCTAAAGGCCATTTGGAGACCAAGCGCTTTGGTGGTCTTGAAGCTAGGGAATTATGGCCTCAAGGTGGCGAAGTAAACTTACAACCAAAGCTGGAAAACCCAGAGTGGGTCATTCTGGTGCTGGTTAATCTTGGTGACAGTTGCTTCGGCCAAGCAACATGTGTGGTTGGCAAGGATGGCCGAGCTAAGAGCTAGGGTGTGACCACTGGCTAGGGTTTCATCCATTGACATGTTTTCGATCAAACATTTATTTAACTTGGTACAAACAATGAATTTGTTGTACCAGTTGAAAAGGAATGCTTCATGTTCCCCTTTTAGAAGGTCATTTGTGGTATTGCTGCCCCGATGTGGATTTTCTTTCGGCTTAGTTAAAACGACGTCCGCTTTGCACCGACTACATAGGATTGTCGGCTCGTTAGTTTCCTCAACGCTGGAGCTTGACATCGATTCGACAACAACTGACCCGATTAAATCTTGGGGTGGCTTGTTTTAGAATAAATCGATTTTCAATCGTGGCCAAGAGTTCTGTTTTGTGACGGATTGCATTGGAACGAACTCAGCCTTTCTTTTTCCTTTATCCTTAGGTAGATGAGCATCCACCATGCTTACTGTCGCCGTGGGAAATGGATCAGTATCGACAGGTAATACGGTTTGCCATACTAACTCCCCCTCGCCGAACATTTTCTGTTTAACCCGTTGATTATAAGCTTGCTCGGCAATCTTCTTCTGTGCTACTAATAGGTTGCAAGCGTCGAGCCGAGCTTCTTCTAAATCTTCTAACTCTTGTCTCATGGCCTGGCTGTACTCGGCACTGAACAGACTGCTCTGTTCCATTATTCGTAGCGAGTTTATACTTAGTTCGACTGGCAACATGGCGTCGTGCCCATAGGTCAGGGCATATGGTGTCGTTCCAGTAGCAGAGCGTGGTAAGGTTTGATAAGCCCATAATGCTTCATTTAGCTTTAGATGCCACATGCCAGGCCTTTCCTTTACCATTTTCTCGAGAATACCAATCAGAACCTTGTTACTTGCCTCGACTTGTCCATTTGCCTGTGGGTAATACGGCGTAGACTGTTCCAGTCGAATATTCAATCTACTCGTATATTCCTTCAACCTGTCAGATGTGAAAATCGTGCCATTATCTGTTATGATCGTCTCTGGCACACCGAATCTCGTCACGATGTTCTCTTCCATGAAATTACAGACTTCTCTAGACGTTAACTCGGCATAAGATTTTGCCTTGACCTATTTAGTGAAGTAGTCTGTCGCCACCAGTATCCATGCATGTTTTGTTGCTCTGGAGGATGGTGTAATTTTGCTGATTACATCCATGGCCCACCATCTAAACGGCCAAGGTTTAGTAACTGAATGTAGTGCTTCGGCTGAGACCCTTTGTATGGGGCCATGGATTTGGCACTGCACACACCCTCGGGCGAACTCGATAAAATCCTTCAAAACACTCGGCCAAAAATACCCGTGGCGACGAAGCAGCCATCGCATTTTTCGACCAAATTGATGGGCTTCGTAGATCCCTTCGTGTACTTCCGCGAATGCCTGAGCGGCCTCTTGTGGTCCGAGGCACAACAGCAATAAACCATCTTCACCCTTTCGGTATAATACATTTTGGTACATGACGTTGTTCGTGGCATGCACCCTTACCTTGCGATCATGTTTGCCACTTGGGTTATCAAGATATTGCACAATTGGTTTCCTCCAATCGTCTGGTAATGCCTCGACCACACAAACATCCAATGACTCTTCTCGTTATAATAACGAAGGTAAGGACATCACGCGCGTCCGGATCACATGGTCGCGGTGAAGAACTTGTTGATTAACCAGGGCCAGATATGATTGGCGTAATGTGGGTATCATTCGGCCTAACTCGCCCCCCAAGAGTTGTGCTCCGGAGGCCAGTTGAGCGAGTTCATCGGCGACGGTGTTTCGATTGCAAGAAATATGACTGAATGTAATACCATCGAAGGACTCGGCCAAGTAGCTGGCAACCATGTGATAGGGTGCCAGAGCGCAACTCATGCAACGAAAAGTGCCATTGAGCTGGTTAATCACGAGTTCAGAATTGTCGAGTACGAGTACGCGAGATGCTCGTAACTCATGAAGGACGTCGAGGCCGATGACGAGAGCTTCGTATTTGGCCTGATTGTTGGTACATTCAAAGTCAAGTTTGAGAGAGAAGTACCATCGATGTTGTTGTGGAGATTGAATGACGATTCCCACACCGGTCGACGTTGAGGTACTAGAGCCATCAAAATAAAGCGTCCAGTAATTGTCGCGTTCTTCCACCATTCCGATCTCGACGTCAGTTTCCCCAAAATCGTATGGGGATGGGTGCTGAGCGAGAAAATCGGCAAGAGTTTGTCCTTTGACCGCTTTCTAGGGCACATATTGTAAGCTGAATTCGGATAACACCATCGTCCATTTCCCAATTCGGCCTTTGACTATTGGCCGAGTGAGCATATATTGGATAACGTCGGTCTGAGCAATGACTTGAGTGACTGACGGTAGCATGTAGTGCCGGAGTTTGGATGCGGCGAAAAATAAGGTCAAGCAAAGTTTCTCGACAGGCGAATAGTTGATCTCTGGTGCGTTGAGACTCCGGCTGAGATAGAAAACGGCATGTTCTCGTCCTGCGTCATTGTCTTGTGCGGGGAGGCATCCAATGTTTTCCTCGGCCGTCGAAATGTAAAGTTTTACAGGTTTATCGCGCCGAGAGGGAACGAGAACGGGTGGTTTTGTAAGGGAGACTTTGATTTACGTGAAAGTTGCTTGGTGTTCTTCACGCCATTCGAACTTGTTCGAATCCTTTAGTTTCAGAAATGTAGAGAACGCCTTCATTTTGCCTGCCGAATTTGCTATGAAACATCGGAGAAAATTTATTTGGCCGAGCAAAGACTGGAGTTGCCTTTTGGTTGTTGGAGGTGGAGCGCTCATGATTGCTCGAGCCTTGTTCTCGTCTATCTCAATACCCCGATGATGGACAAGAAAACCCAAGAAGTTGCCGGCCGACACACCGAAGGCACATTTTGCAGGGTTCATCTTGAGATGATGTCGGCGCATACGAAGGAAAGCCTGCCAAAGATCATCAAGATGCGTTCAGCGGCTCTTTGATTTTACCACCACATCATCGATGTATACTTCGACGATCGTGCCAATCAAGTTATGAAAAATGGCGTTCATGGCGCGTTGATATGTGGCATCAGCGTTTTTAAGGCCGAAGGGCATGATTACCCATTCATAAGTGCCGAGTGCCCCCGGGCAACGAAAGGCAGTTTTATAGACATCGACTTCGGCAATGAAGATCTGGTTGTAACCAGCGTGGCCGTCCATGAAAGATAACATGGCATGATTGGCTCGGCGTCAATTAGTAGGTTTGAGATTGGCATTGGATACTCATCATTTGGTGTTGCTAAATTCAGATTGCGAAAATCGATGCATATGCGGAGGGCGCCGTTTTTTTTTTAGCACTAGCACGATATTCGCTAACCATTCGACGTATCGAGCAGTCCGAATGAACCCGGCGTTTAAAAGATGAACGAGTTCATCTTTTATGCCGAGTTGGACCTCGATCGAGAATTGTCGGGGTGGTTGACGAAAGGGCTTGCAACTAGGTTTGATACGTAATTCGTGCTCGACGAGTGTTCGATCAAGACCGGGCATCTCATGATAGCTCCAAGCAAAACAATCTTTAAATTCGTGAAGTAGCTTGCAAAGCTCTGATTTCATAGATTGGGGAAGCAGAGCACTAATAAATAATGGCCGAGGATCCTCGGCCGTTCCAACATTCACCTCTTCCAATGGGTCTTTAACCTGAGGCCGAGTGTCTTCGAGGTGGGCCGGAGCGGCTTAAATATTATCAAAAGAGAGCATAGGACCGCTATCAACTTCGGCAAGGAACTCCACGAGATTGATACCCGAATGAGATTGTTTGGATATGATATGCCAATAAGCCAGCAACCGTTCCATAATCGATGAAACCGCGGCTCGGTGTCTGGTTTGACTGGTGTCAAACATCAGGGTCGGTGATAAAGTTAGCCAGTCTGAGTCTCACCGAATCCTGATGAACAGTTTTGGCGCCAACCTCGACGGCTTTCTGAACTGAAATGCGAGTCGGTCGTCCCTCATCATTAATCCCTTGTAGAGTAATGTAGCCAACGTGATCGTCGTAGTACCGGGCTTGAATCATGTTGGCTTCAAAGGGGTGATGGTCGGCTGGGTGTACGACGATTGATTTACCATCCCAAAAGACGAGGACTTGATATAACGAGGAAGGGATATAGCTTGTTTGATGAATCCAATCTCGACCGAGCAATGCATTGTACTCGGTCTTCGAGTCGACTATGAAGAAGGCAGTCATATGGTTGCGACCGGCGATGCTTACCTCTAACCTGCTCATGGTGATTCCTGATGGGATAAGTTCGTCATTAGAGCGGTGCAAGGCCTTCATGATGGTTACAGGCATGACATTGACGGTAGCCTCACAGTCAATGAAATTTTTTTAGACCGGATACCCTTCGATGTGGGCCGTGACATATAACGGCTTGAGGTGACGAAGGTTGGTTGTTGAAGAACGAGGAAATAATTCGGCCAAAGCTGCCTTGAGGTCAGCGTCTTTAGCTGTTGGCTCGACCTCGGTGGGAGAGACAAAGTTGACTTGAGTAGCTTCCTCGGCCACTACGTCGCCGTCTAGGAAGCTTGGTTGGGACGTGGTTGACTGAAAATCGGCAGGCAAGACATGGACCATACTGATCTCCATGTTGTCGAGAATTGAAGGGCCCATCGAGTTGGGATCTTCCTCTTTCGTCAGTTCTTCTTCTTCTAGATACTCGTCATCCGGATTTTCTTCCTCTGGACTTGTATGGAATATGGCCGCATCGACGGTCTCAACTGCTGCTGGAGTAAGGTCTGGTGTGTTTGCGGTGATTCTTTTCTCTTGTGTACAACCCTTTGGTTTCTCTGGAACCAGGATTGGGTCTGGGGCCTGTGCTGTGATACGAGCTTGTTCTTGGTAAGTTATACGGGCATCTCTGATGTCCAGATAAGCGTCTAAATGCTCGACACGCATTGTTTCGTCGGTCGTAAGGCCGAAGAAGGAAACGGCCAAAAATACCTCAAAATGGTATCGCAAATATTGGAGATCTTCAAGAGAGAAAGGGAGTTCACCTGGGTTGATGTTAGTGTATGGATCGACATTGAAGTCGAGGACTCGGGCTTCACGTATGTGTTGGAACCTAGCTTTCAACCCGAGGTTCGAATTCTTTTGGATGATTCGTTCAGCGTCCATGCAGGTCAGAACAAGGTCGATCGTTTCTTGACATGCTTTTGGCAAACCGTATAAATCATTAGCTGAATGCTTTTTATGAAACTCTCGCATGTACTATAGAGCCTCTCCGAGGAATGGTGGATGCAGATTACGTCGCATCCTGACCAATGGTTCCTGTATGGGTAATAAGGGAAGTTTGTCTTCGGCCTCATTTCTAAAATGCTCAAGTCGTGCCTTCATTTCCCCAGGCCGAATAAGAAGTTTGATCCGTTTTTTGGCCTTTTCGAATGTGGTTACTAGAGTGTGATCGATCGGCTGCTTTCCTTGGGTTAACTCGGTCATAATTGTCGGTGTTTGTCGGTTGTCTTCATTGCCAACTTTCTCCTTCGGCTGCCATTTGGAGGCTGAGGTAGCCGAAGTCTCCTGTGCTGCTCGTCGGTGGGCTAAATAGTCGATTCTTTGGAGCTGACGTTTCTGTGATTTGGACAGCGCAGTGTATACGCCTTTGGGTGAGTGATAGGTATACCACCGTTGATCTAGTGGTTCAGGGGGCTTGAAGGTTCTCTGATTTGCGGAAGAGCTCGAGCTGCTGGAATTACGGGCATAATTTTATTCATTGTAAAATGGGGCATCAAAATCGAGCCGTCGCCTAGCCGAAGATGATTTGACATCCTGCAGGCCGAGCTTGTTGAAGACGGTATTGCGAGGACTCGAGCTGGGCATTTTTTGGGGCGTTATCATGACTGAGCACTCGTGTGGCGTTTCTGCTTGTCGTGGCCGTGCTCTCAGTTTGATCGGAACGTCTGCTTTGCACTGTGTACACAGGGTTGTAGATTCATTGGTTTCTTCGACGCTCGAACTTGACATTGATTCGACGATGGCTGGTCCGACTAAATCTTCTGGTGGCGCATTAGAGAACAAATCAACTTTGAGCCGTGGTTGGGAACCCTTTTTCGAGACGTGCCGCGCTGAGACGAATTCGCCCTTTCCTTTTCCTTTGTCTCTAGTCAAATGAACATCTACCATACCCACAATTGTCGTAGGGAAAGGGTCAGTGTCAACACCCATTCTTTTTTCTGGAAATTTAAGTTTCCCATTGTCAATCCAACTTTGAATGGTGTCTCGAAACACGACACAATTGTTCGTCGTGTGTTTGCTCGAATTATGATATTTGCAATATGTCTTCCCCTTCAGCTCTTCGGCCTTGGGAATGTTATGCCCCGGCCGAAGTTTTATAATTTTGGCAAGTAACAATTGGTCAAAAATGGCGTCGGCCTTAGTAATATCGAATGTAAACACTTTCGATATCTTCATGGTAGTTTCCTCAGACGTTGGTTGAACCTTGGTATCCTTAGAGTTGACGTGGGTCAACACCTTGCATATGTATGGCTTGTCGATCACTATCTCGGCCGCATCTATACTGGCGTATTCTTCAGGTTCCGCCGAGGCATAGTTAACTGTGGGATTTTTGTAGATAGTTTCTCCGGACGGGGGTATTGAGTCTTTCTCTTCGCGAAGCAAATAGTCGTATTGCTCGACGTGCTGAGCCAACTCGTACATATCTCGAAAGTTCGCCCCCTAGGAATTTCTTCTTATATTCCACGTCTAAACCGTTCAGTGCGAGTCGAACAAACTCAACTTCAGGCAGGGGTACTCGGCACCAATTCCTGGCCGATTTGAATCTCGTAAGATAATCCATCAGCGATTCGTCGGATCCTTGTGCCATTCTGGCTAACGAAGATACTGACATTTCCATCCTCGGCCGATAGAACTATTCGTGGAACTTCTCGACTAGTTCTTCCCAACTTTGAATGGAATTAGGTGGGAGGTTGATGTACCATGCGAATGCCGAGCCTGTGAGTGAGAAGTTAAACAACCGTAACTTATAGAAGTCACTACTAACATCTCCACACTGTGCAGTGAAGCGGGCGACATGTTCTAATGAGGATAGAGATGATTCCCCAGCAAAAAGGCTGAAATCTGGGATTTTAAAGCCTTTAGGATATTCGAACTTTTCCACGTAAGCTGGGTATGGGTGGATAAACTTTGGGAATTTCAGCCCTTTCTTCAGAGACGAATCAATCATTCTCTGAACTTCAACCACGTCCACCGACGTCGTTTCCACACTTGGATCAAAGTCATCTATCCGACTGCTTGATCCACCCCTTTTGTCTAGATCGACCATTTTGAGCCGAGCGGGTCCTGCCTCGGCCGGTGACACCAATATAGAACTATTCTTTGGAACAGGTTGTCTGAAGCGATCAATATAGCCAATATTCTGTGTATTGCTAACCAAAACCTTGAGCAATCTCGTTTGCACGACATTTTGACCACACACTTCTTCGAGTATCTCTTTTATCTCTCGACTGAAAGTCTGTTCAACCTGTCGAGACTGTTCTTCGAGTCGTCGCCGAAGAAACGACCTAGTCGGTGGATCAAAAACATCTTCACCGTCCTCATCACAGTCTTCTACTATGCCTTCGATCACGGCTTTCTCTGTTACTTTTGCGAGGATCCTTGTATCTTGAGGTGGCTCACTAAAATTCGCCTCTCTTTCTTGTCGAGTCACTTTTGATGTCTCCGGCGTTACGGCAGCAGTAGTCTGTGCTCGTAACGATCATTCGGACCCCGGGTTCTGGCTTGTATGGGCAATGGTCAATTTTCCCATGTTTGATTTCTTTGTTACTGACCGTGTCTCGATGGTTATGAACTTCGTAGCTTTAGCAAAAGGTCCCACTGGGCGTGCCAAAATGTTGATCTTAAAAACTACCAAGCCTACGTGGTGCGCAGGCCGAGTAACTAATGAGCTAACTATGTCCTTTGGTAATGTGCGGGGCGTGCCAACTCGACGACCGAGCGCGATCGGTGAGTAAAATTTGTTGGTGCTGCGTTGTGCGCGCGGCTGACTTCTCGATCTTGCGACTGCGGCCGAGGAAGAAACACGCCTCGGCCTTTGGATTCTAGAGCCTGAAGACAAGGCTGCTAATCTTGCGAAGTTCACAAATCGTCGGTGTTGGATTCGGTCACAGTGATTATATTGGTAAAAGTATAAGCACGCCGAATTGACACTAAAGTGTAGGGGCACAGATACTCAAAACAGATATACGTTCTGATAGTGAAGATGGTTAGGCCGTCAGAATGCCGAACTCTGAAACTAACCCGTGAGTATCCAATCATAAAACAAGTCGGCGTTCAATGTGCCGAGCCCAGTAATTCGTAACACCTCACTTCGCCGAGAGGCTAATGAGATGACCTCTGCCGATAAGAACTCGAAAGTCCTCGACCAAGACTTGGATAGGTAACCAGTCGGCCTCGACGCAGTGCTGTTTATCCAAACTGAAGGTACTCCGTGATCGGCTGGTTCTACGGCGATAGTGTTGGAAATGTGCCCTAAAACCATTCATATGATGATACTTTACGGACATTTCACATGTTAAACAAATCTAGTTTAATATAAAGGGCAAAGATTATTGTTTGAAGCTGTCTCATATAAATGTTATGTGCTTAGACGATAAGTCCAAGGAATATGCTATTGGGAGAATGTGATCTAAAGAAGTTAGATTCATGAGACCATTCTCTTTCATATACATATTCTAAAAGTTCCTGATCATAGGATTGCCAATTGGTCATTGACAGTCCGTTAAGATAAGTACGTGCTATGTCTTCTCTTAGGGAGAGTGACTGGTCTCGAGTTATTGGTGTGACTGACACCAAGACAAGCATGTAGGTGCTCGATAGAGAATGAGTCCACTGAACGCGATCAACGAGGAGTTCTCATATTCATGTCATATAAGAACTCATGGTTGGGATAATGCAAAGTAGTCATTTGACCTGAGGCATCACAGTTGTCTTGTGGTTAGGTCCTTGATCTTTGACCATGTCAAAGTCACTCCGTCAGAGGGTGTCCACGGCATAGTTGGGGTTAAGCCACTTAGCCATAGAGGCAAGTGAATGCGCAACAAGGGATCTCTAACCTTCAAACCGTTTGAGGGAGAATACTCTATGATATGATTAAGAATCTCTGGCCAGAGTATGAATGAGATTGAGAAAGTCGTTCCAAATCACATTCAAGGTAATCATATAAGTAAATGAATCACATTGGATAGTAGACATGAATAAACTATCAAACCAAACAATGTGGTCAAGAGTATTGTATTAGAGAAAGACCGTATTGCATTGTAAATCCTAAATTGAATAGGTTCTTCACCTCTTCTGATTAGCTTGGGTAGCCATGACATACTGCTAGGTGTCACTCATGGTTTGTCGGAGCCCTAAAGATGTATAATCATTTGAGGGAGAATTGAAAGTATGTTTCAATTCACAATCGATCGTTAAGAGTAACAATCGCCCACTGCCTCGCTAAAAGGAACCTAATGGATCGCACACCGTGTAAGGAAATGATTGAAGGATATAATGAAGATGAGTAAGGACAATTAAATAGTTTAATTGTATGTGGCAAGGATTAATTAAAAAGTTAATTAATCTAGAACGAAAGGTTCGTTTTAGGCCTTAAGTTAGTTTTGGGTTTCGGGACACAAAAGGGTTTTGGTCCACAAGGCACATAAGGTTTAAGTTGTGTGACAACTAAAACAAAATGGGCAATTAATCCACTAACAATAGGGAGGCCGGCCATGATTAGAGAGGGAGTGGGTTTTGGACTTATTACAAGTTTGCCACTCCAAAGAAGGGAGGTATAAATATGACTTTATAGCTTTTTCTTCATTAGGGTTTTCTTTGAGTAAAGATGAGAGTTTTGGCTCTCTCTTTCTCTCTAGGAAGGCCGGCCACCATGGGGGAGTTTACTAGCATCTAACTCTTCCATGGCCACTCATCTTCTTCCTCAACCATCCTTGGTGTCGAAACTTAGAGGTCTCCAACTTTGGTGACTTTTGGAGAAACCTATTCTTCCATCCACATCCAAGAAGGTATGGATCCAAGAAGCAAAGTTCTTCCACCTTCATCCATGGAGCCAAGGAGCAAGGTGACAAAGGAAGAAGGCCCTCACATGAGTGATTAACCTTTGCTAAGCAAAGAGGTACTTCAAAGGTATAAAGTTTCTCAACTCTTTCTCTTAAATCTTGAGTTGAGTCTTGGTTCACCATTTCTACTAGGCTTTGAATTTCATGGGTAATGTTTTGTTTTGAGTGCATACAAGCATGATTCCGCCTTTAATTGTTAATTGCATGCCATAGATGTTGCTCAAATGAACATGTTTTTCACAAATTTTCCTTCAGATAGTGCTGTTTATCCAAACTGAAGATATCACCGTTTGCCTTCACAGTGCTGTTTATCCAAACTGAAGATGTGTTGGCGAAAAGGAAAATAAAAATCTCAAAATTGAGAGGATTCGCGTAGAGCGAGGGTTTGCGCAGGGCAGTTTGTGTGTTGAGTTGGAGAGGCTGAATGTTATGCTCCTCCCTCTATTTATAGTGGCGCAAATACTCCTGATTGAATCCAAATTGTTCTTGGATAGGAAACCTCATCCTAGTCCAACTATGCTCCGGCCGATGCTAATCCAACTCTATCTCGGCCGATCCTAATCCAACTAGGACTTTGATTCTTCCCCTAACCGTGGGCTCGATTCACTCCTGTATGGCTTTCCTGAGACTCCTTTTCCTAATAGGACTTGGCCTCTACCTCGCCCTCAGACTTATCCGCATCATTCCTACTCCAACTGATATTTGGTCCCCCTGCTCCCTTCGGCCCATGGTACCAACCCTCAGCACTTCTGAGAAGACACTGGGCCGAAGGTGATCCCGGTTCGACTAAATACTATTTTGGGCCCAAACACATGGCATCTACAAATAGGTGTTTATGGTATCAGTTGCAAGAAGCTAAACCCAAGTTAAGTATGGCATCTACTCTAACTTGCATCAAATCAACCTAATTTAAACCTAGATGGTGATCAGACATCTAAATAAAAATCAAGTGCATTACGAATAGCAAAAGATACTCAATAAAGAAGAAAAATATGATAATAACAATGCCACAAGGCAATTAAGTATTCATGATTAGGCTACATCGTAGCACTAGTAAAAAAAAACTCCAAAGTAGCTCTTCCTTGCCGCAGCCCCCTATGTAGAATAGATGATTTTTGGTTTTGTTTTTGTGGCTTTCTTTTCACAAGGAGAAATATAAAACCCATGGCAAGGGTATTAAAGGCTAATTGAAATGACCATTAATCCTCGCTTAATGGACTTTCAAGTCCTTGTTAAAGAAAAGAAAAATAAACGTAATAATAAAACTAATAATTAAGTTCTCTCCTAAAGTCCATTGAATAACATTCTCATGTCCATTTGATCTCCAAAACCGTTGCAGTTTCATGCATTTGCCTTGGTGCAGTTAATTAGACTCTTGCTCCACTGAAATTACTCGACACCCGAAAAACTTGTTTTCCACTCTATTTTTGCATAACTCCAGTATTGAATGCCTATAAATTAAAACAATATAAATTAGTGCATTTAACCCATTCATATATACAAAATCCAAAGGAAATATATGATAATAATATATGAAAATATGCATCCATCAGTTTTGTCGAGTTTGATTATCGGAAATTTTGCTAGGTTGTGTTTGCTTCCCAAAAGATGAAGGAATATGAATAACAATTAGTTATGTTATCATTATCATACTTCTTAGTCCGACACTACACCAAACACCACTTAGTCTAGCTTAGTCCTAAAGCTAGTTCAATCCGAGATAATAACACAACCTACAACTAAAAATCTCATGATTACAAGATTATTATAATCAAGACGTTTCTGCAGGTGTTCTGTGTTGTTAAGTATTGTCATTATTACTACTTAGTACTACGGTCTAATGGTCCCGTCATTGTATTTTAATTGCTAAAAGTTATCGTAAATATTTGCATGCATGTCATGCGGAATCTTCGGACAATGTACAATGGACAGGACGAGGAATTTAGAGAGTTTGACTGGAGAGAGTCAGAAACACGAGAAACTACTTGGAAAGTGGTTGGAAACCACAACCGTGTCCGCTCATGTTAGATCGCCACCGCAGTTTGCCACGTGAATCGGCAACGAGGAAACATCCTTGACGCTGAGGATGCGTACTCCTCTCCCCTAGCTTAAAAACTATCACGTGCAGAGTTTTTTTTTTTTTTTTTTTTGCCACGGACGGCTTTTGAGTTTGGACTCAAAACCTGTGGCAAACCAGCAAGACACAAATTTGCTGCTGCTGGCTTTCTCCTTCCACCACACCTTCCTTATTATCTCCACATTTCCTCCACTTTTGCGAATAATAAAAAATCAACTCTCTCAAAGTCTTACAACTTTCTCCATCCAAAATTCCAAAAGTGTTTAATTGTTATTCCTTTTGGGGGTCCATCCCTTCCCACACTTTTATGACTAAAAAATGACAACTTTTTTTGTGTTGAATGTTGATCATATTTTGATCACAATTATGTGTGGTCTGAGATGAGGGTTCAGCCGACACCCGTGAAGAGAAAGTCTCGTATGCAATCTTACCCCAAGACTTTTATTAGGGAAAGCGATTGTTATGTTAGCATAGTGCTACATCATCTAGTTAGGTAGGTAGGTACAGAATATGCACGTTGGTAGTAAGCTGGTTTTGTAAGGGCAAGTTGTTAAACCTAGCATGTTCATGCGAGTAGAAACACCATGAGAAACTAACCTTGTGAAGCCATTGTATTTAGCACAGCAGTTCAGGAATTGCAGCAAGCACATCAGTCCAGGAATTGCAGCAAGCACAGCAGTCCACGAATTGCAGCAAGCACACAAGCAACGCCAAGAACTCAAGCAAGGCCTTTTGCACACTCACCACCACTGTATAACTTGAACCTGAGGGAATTCTTCTGAGTTTTGTTTCGGTGGTATGTGCGGGGTCTTATGCTTAGTATTTATACTAAGGGTAAATTACATTTTACCCTCTCAGGTTTGAGGTTAATTTCAATTCCTTACAACATCTTTAAAACATTTCAATTTCATACATTTACTTATCATTTTATTTCAATTTCATACATCCGTTAGAATATCTGTTAAGTAAACCGCTAAGTGATGACGTGGCAAATATGGGGTCCCCATTTGGGCTGACGTGGCTGCCACATGTGTGCCACGTGGCTAAAACATAATAAAAGTTTTAAAATATTAAAATAATTATTTAAAGAAAAATTAATAATAAAATAAAAAACCCATATCCCCTTCTTCCCCTTCTTCCCCACCCTCCCACCCCCATCACCCACCGCATCCTCCATCACCCGCAACCACTTCCCTCCCCACTGCGCCTCCATATATCTCTCTAAAATCTGCATCTCACTTTTTTTGAGCATATTCCTCAGCTCTAATCTATAAATCCATCCCCGATTTATTTCACTTCTTTGAAGCATCAAGCTTTTCCCGAGCTCTTCCTGCTATTGATGAGGACGTGGAGTGTTGCGGCAACCAAGCGGTGCTGTAGTCGTAGGCGCAGCCTTGCCACCACCGGCAGAAGCTGGAGATCTACAACGAGGTCCGATGAATCCAAGAGTCCAATTTTGAGGAGGCGAACTTCCGGGATTTGATGATCAACTATGGCTTCATTTCAATCGGTTGCCTGCTCGGTACCTCTTTTCTTCGATTTGTATGTTCGGTAATTAGCTTTTTGGCTTTTGGCATTGCTTGTTTGGTTGTCGGGAAAATTTGGGAACTTGAAGAAAAGAAAAGGTTGGAATCTTTACTGATAACTTTTATCGCTATTCAGATGATTACCTGTTTCATATTTATAAACTCGTCAGAGATGGAGGCGCAGTGGGGAGGGAAGTGGTTGCGGGTGATGGCGGGTGGGAGGGTGGGGATTATGGGGAAGACGAATGGGATATGTTTATTTTATTTTTTATTTTTTTAACTTTTCTTTAAATAATTATTTTAATATTTTAAATATTTTATTAAGTATTTAGCCACGTGGCACAAATATGATAGCCACGTTAGCACAAATGGGGATCTCATATTTGCCACGTCATCACTTAACGGTTTACGTAACAAATTTTCTAACGGATGTATGAAATTGAAATAAAATGATAAGTAAATGTATGAAATTGAAATGTTTTAAAGATGTTGCAAGGAATTGAAATCGACCTCAAACCTGATGAGGTAAAATGTAATTTACCCTTATACTAACTTAAGCCTAATGAATCATCCCGTAATGATGTCCTTAGGATTCCTTGTTGTACAAGGATTAACCCACCAAACTCAGTCCAAATAACTCAGTCCAAATATAGGATAGAATCAAGAGCCCTTATTCTCCAAGATTAACCGGAATTCTTACTTTACTTGGAATCCAAGCTCTAGCATATTAACTAAACCCTAATCCTACTTACATTCCATAACAGTCCTTATTAACTGTAATGACCTATTAGCCGTTGGATTAGGGTCTAATATCCAACATTCTCCCACTAGGTCAAATAGTTAAGTCAGGAAAGAACTTCAATGAATCTGTAAGCAAGACCACTTTATTTGCCAATGGATTCAGTTAAGCTAATAGGTTACCTGCATGCATTTGTCAAAAAAAAGTTTACTTACTCAGAACTATCAGAGGCTATGAACAAAGTAATTATTCATAAGCTCTTATAATCACTGAATGAGCTCTCTATTTACATGAAACAATTGATCACAAACTTGGTACATAAGTGAAAACAAAACCACAGGCCAAGAGCATTGACTGTATCACTTCCAGGTCAACTTTATCAGCCTCACACCAGACTGCTCTTGAACCATAAGAACAGCTTAAGCAACCTTATATAAAAATATCAGTTTTCATGTCAAAGAACCTGATGACAAACCATTTCCAGCTATAAACCTTAGTTGCTACATGTTGTTGTGAATGCACACCAATTTTTTTTATAACATTTCAGCAATTTTTACAACATACAGGGAATATAACCATATTAAAACAATGTAATTGAAGACTGAATAGCATCCCTTTGTTAAAACCTTCAATTCAAGCAAAAGCAAGTAACTAACAAACTTAAAAACAAACTTTGGCAACAACTAACATTCGAAATTAAAAGTACTTAACATCACTCCCACTAATTCAACATATCTAGGGTTGCAGTCACTACCATATTGGTTGCATGCTTGTGAAAAACTGCATTACGCAACACCTTAATGAGTGAATCAGCAAACATTGAGTGTGTATCAATATAATCAACATTGATCTCAGTGGACTTCCCCTTCTTTCTGGTCAAAATATACTTGGCAAGTGTCTGGTTCCAGGAGACTTTTTAGGGCCTGTTTGGTATCCTACCATAACACTTTGATTGTTCCTAAAAATAATTTTATTGTTCCTAAAAATAATTTTCAAATAACATCACTTAAAAACAATTTTCTTTTAAATCTCAAAATTTCAAAAATCTGTTTGATAGAATTTTTAAAAATAATTTTTTTAGTTTGAATTCAAACTACCTTGAGCATAAATTGGAGGAGAGAGAATTGGGAAAGAGAAAAGAGGGAGGAAACAATTGGTGAGGAGAGAGAAAGACAGGTAGAGGGCGAGGAGTTGAGGGAGAGAGCAAAAAATTAGGGTGAGAGGGTGAGAAGGTGAGGAGTGAGAGGAAAGAGAGGGTGATGAGAGGGAGAGAGAGAGAGAGAGAGAGAGAGAGAGAGAGAGAGAGAGAGAGAGAGAGAAGGCTGAGGAGAGAGAGATAAAGGCTGAGGAGAGAGAGAAGACAGGGTGTGACGAGGGGAGAGAAGAAAGAGAGGGTTGGGAGAGAAAAGGGTTAAGAGAGAGCAAAAAAAAAAAGGAAAACTAATGAAAAGGGCTTGAAAAGTTTTAGTTTTAATAAAAAACAATGTTATAAAATTTGTTTAATGATTAGTACAAAGCCCATATTAAAAGCAGTCCAACTAAAAGTGGCCCAACTGTAACAAATTATGTTTTGTCGCTTTTACCCCTAACTTTTTAGGTTGAGTTTAAAATTTGTTCAGTTTGATTTTCTTGTTAAGTTGTTTTTTGCCGGGGCTAGTTGAAGGCTTTGAGAACCAGAATTTCGAATTCTTATCTATTTGAACGTGATAGTCGTTTCAACATTTGAAGTTCTAATCAAATTGAATGTGACTGCTGCTTTTCATATCGTCCGTCATTATTCGTACTGTATTTGAGGTAATTTTTTCCAGATTTTCGTCTTTAATGAAGTTCATCGTTGTTTTGCAGACCTTCTTCTTTTTATTTGAAACAGAAATATAGATCCTGATGCTATTTAGTTTATTGTTTGTATTATTTTGTTGAAATGTGAGTCATTATTCATAGCGTATTCGAGTTACTGTTTTTCAATTTTTCTTCGTCAGTGAAGTTCATCGTTTGTTTATCTAGAAAATCAATTTGTGTTTCTTAATTAAATTTGAGAACTGCATGTTATTTCAATTTCGTATTTATTTAGTTGATAATTGTATACGAGTTCCAGAAGGTTTTTTCTCGTTTCGAAGATACAACGTTAGCTTTTGGTTCATTTTTTCCAGATACATGTTTTTTTTAGTTCTTTTTTTCCATAAACAATTTTAGTTTTTGTTCACTTTTTCCAGAAACATTGTTATCTTTTGGTTCGGGTTCCCAGAAATAGTTTTATGTTTTCGTTTTTTTTTCCATAAACAGTGTTATCTTTTGGTTCCGGTTTTCCAGAAACAGTTTTATGTTTTGGTTCTTTTTCCATAAACAGTTTTAGTTTTTGTTCAGTTGTTTCAGACACAGTGTTATCTTTTGGTTCCGATTTTCCAGAAACAGTTTTATGTTTTGGTTCTTTTTTCCATAAACAGTTTTAGTTTTTGTTCATTTTTTCAGAAACATTGTTATCTTTTTTGTTCGGGTTTCCCGAAACAGTTTTATGTTTTCGTTCTTTTTTCCATAAACAGTTTTAGTTTTTGTTCACTTTTTCCAGAAACATTGTTATCTTTTGGTTCTGGTTTCCAAAAACAGTTTTATGTTTTCGGTTTTTTTTCCATTAACAGCTTTAGGTTTGTTCAGTTGTTCCAGAAACATTGTTATCTTTTGGTTTCAGTTTTCCTGAAACAGTTTTATGTTTTGGTTCTTTTTCTATAAACAGTTTTAGTTTTTGTTCAGTTGTTCCAGACACAGTATTATCTTTTGGTTCCGATTTTCCATAAAAAGTTTTCTATTTTGGTTCTTTTTTCCATAAACATTTTAGTTTTTGTTCAGTTGTTCTGGAATCAATGTTATTTTGTTGTTCATTTTTCAGATACAGTGTTAATGTTCTATATGTTTATTTAATATTTGTGTATTGATTTTTTTTTGTTTTGTTTTATTTTGTGTTGTATAGTTATGGAGAATGGTAAACTAGCTCATTTAACTTATGGTGGTTTATTAGTGATTAGTTCTATTTCATCAACGTGTACATTTGATCAGATTTGTGTTGATCTTTGCTCTAGGTTTAAAGGTTTAAGACTGGGTTGTTTTGAGTTGAGATATTCTTTGAGCGAAGGTTCTACTTGTATATTGGATTGTGATGCCGATGTTAAGAACATGTTGTTAGTTCTTGGAGTTGTTGGAAAAACTCTGGTAGAAATATTGGTTTTTGATAAATGCGCAGGTGATCTAGTTGAGTTACCTATAGATAGTGTATCTTCTTCGTGCTATACATCAGATTCTACAGTGCTTGTTAGTGAAAATTATCATCTAGGGAAGTATGGTTCTCATGGTATTCATAGCTACATGACTTCTGAATGGGAAAACTATATTGAATTCGTGGGTCAAGTTTTTAAAGGAGGTTGTGCTGATTTTCGTGATAAGTTGAAGAAGGATAAAAGTCGGATTAGCGCTGAGTGTTCCAGGAAAGAATCCAACGGTTGTCTTTGGCGTGTATGTGCATCAAAGTGTTCGATTAATGATTTTTTTGTTATTCAGAAATTGCACTATGTGCATTTATGTAAGGGAGTGATCCGAAAGAAGAAAAACAAAGTTGTTGGTCGGAAGTTTGTTGCTTCTATCATTAAGGACAAGGTTAAGTCAAATCCACTTATCAAACCGAAGGAAATCATTTCAAACGTAAAACAGTTTTACGGACTAGACATTGATTATTCTACTGCATACTTCGGTAAAGAGAAGACAGTTTCTGAGCTAAACGGCAACGTTGTTGATTCTTACAAGTTGTTGCCTTGGTATATAGAATCTAACCTTGCAAGCAATCCCGAATCTGTGTTTGACCTTAAAGTTGTACCAGAGTCCAACAGGTTTCTTCGATTGTTCATCGCTTATGATGCATGGATCAAAGGATTCATGTTTTGTCGCCCAATGTTATTCATCGATGGCACATTCATCAAGAGCAAATACAAGGGCACACTTTTATCTTGTTGTGCAAAAAATGGTAATGATGGTGAGTTAATAGTTTGATTTTATATTTGATGTTATTTATTCAGTTTTTGTGTATGAGTTGCAGAAGATTTATTATCGTTATGAAGATACAGTGTTAGCTTTTGGTTTAGTTTTTCTAGATACAGTGATTTTTTTTTTTCATAAACAGTTTTAGTTTTTGTTCACTTTTCCAGAAACAGTGTTATCTTCTGGTTCGGGTTTTCCAGAAACAGTTTTATTACACCTGATGGTATTTGATTCCTTTTATGTTTTTGCAGAGATTTTCGAGGTTGCTTATGCTATTGTTGATTCAGAAACAATAGAAAATTGGAGATAGTTTTTGTCAATATTATCTCGTATATTGAGGCGTCAAGAGAGGCTGATCACATTTATGTCGGATAGACATGATGGAATTTTGAGGTGCATTCCTGAATTTTTCCCTGAATCTCCACATTCATACTGTCTTGTTCATTTAAAACAGAATGTTAGTAGTTTATTTCCAAAGGGTGCTGGTGAGGGACTAAAGAAGAAGATGATGAATCTTTTAGCAAATTGTGCTTATGCATGCACTACATCAGATTTTGATGATTGCATTGCTGAATTTATGGATAACGGGAGAGGGCATGTGAAGAATTTTTTAGCTAATTTGCCTAAAGAGAACTATGCTATTGCTCAGTTTCCGGGTAAGAGATGAGGATCAATGAGTAATGCACTTTCAGAGTCTTTTAATGCCATGGTGTTGAATAGCCGTTGTATGCTACTTATGGATCTTCTTGAAGACATTAGTCGTTCTGACATGGATGTTTTTGAAGCTAGGACGGAGTGGAATCGTTTTGTTGTTTGTTTGGATGATAGGACATGCTCTTGTGTTCAATGGAGGCACAATTGTTTCCCATGTTCTCCTGCATTGCTGGTGTTGCAGCATGATAATCGTGATGTATTTGAGTATGTTGAAGATTACTGGAAGGCATTTTTTATCGAGAAACATATCAGTTTGTTATGAATCTAGTTTCAGATTTGGATAAGCCTAATGTTAATAATTTTACGAATGGTGTGAGGCCTCCTATTACTAAGGTTCCGTCTGGAAGGCCAAAGAAGATTACGATTAAATTTGCTGGTGAAATTAGTCGGACGAAGAAGACTGTGACTTGTAGCAGATGTGGAGGTTTGGGACATAACAACGTTTCATGCAAAGTTGTTATACGAGACAGTTGATTTTTTTTTTTTAATAGATGGGAGCTATCTGTGATATGTAACCAATTTTATTCTTTGGAGATTGCTTATTTGTTTTCAATTGATGTTTCAGATTATATAAGTTTTGGTTTATACGAATATACTTCTTTCAGTGTTAGTTTGTTGTTCAGTTTTTCAGACACAATGTTTGATTTTGGTTTAATTTTTTAGATACAGTGTTCCGTTTTAGTTTCTTTTCTAGAAACAGTATTGGTTTTATACAAATCAAACTGTTTGTGGAATCAAATTGTAATATGTGCCACTATTTTCTGCAAAGTTACCAAACAATCACAGTTTGTTGGATCTAGTGTTGCTTTTTGTGTCTGTTTTCAGACACACTATTATGTTTTGATTCTTTTTTACAGATACAGTTTAATGTCTTGGTTCTATTTTTCTAGCAACACGGTTGGTCTTTACACAACGTTGCATACTGTTTCTTGGTTCTTTTGTTTTTTGATGTTTTCTTTTTCTCTTTTGAGGTAGCAGAAAGAGTCAACAATCTGAGTTGATATAGGTCCATTTGATATCAAACCGTGTAGGTCTTCTTCCAACACCATTATTCTTGAATAGTTGAAATCTATAGTTTCAGCAGTCCAGTATTGATGGCTGTAGGAAATTGCAGAAGGTTTAGTTATGTTATATTTATTTAATGCTTATAAAGTTATGGGAGCTTGTAATCAAACATTAGTTAAGAGTTTTTTTTGTAGTACTTACATGTCATCTGTTGAGTATAATTGAATTATTTTCTTTTTTTCATCTGGTTCCAGCATCTTGTACACTTAAAGTTGTGTCCAGTTCACACCACTATATGTTAGATTTGTTGCTGGAAAATCATCAGGCTGTGATGAATTCTTGTCTTTTAAATTCAGACTGAATGACGGAGTGCTTGGGAGGACTATATTTTTGCATTTGGTTGTTTTGTTTCTGGATGTTTGTTTTTTTTATTGCACATCATTCTTCTTAAGAACATCGTTCTGTTTCGGAGCTTGAATTTCCTCTTCTTTCTATTTTTCTTTTGCCACTGATGAAAGAATTTTGTATGGCAGTCCTGTAGTTTTGTCATCATTCACTATGTTTTCTTGAATTTCTCCCTCGTTTGATTGTGAACAGATTTGGCTCTTTCTTTTTTCTTCTTTTTTATCGCTGTTGTTGGTAGCAGTGTTTCAGAGCTTTTCTTTTGCCTCTTTGTTCTGCATTTGCTGTTTTCTTTAGGTTCTGTCTTTCTCTTGTGCTGCCTTTGCCTTTTTTTTCTGTGTATTTTGCATTGAGTCTCCAATGATATCTTCTTCGGTACTTCTTTCAATCTGCAGATGTATAGTTTCCTTCTTGGGGTATGATATTCTTTCTACTTCTCCAATCATTCTCCTCTTTTGTGTACTTTTCATTGTTTTCGATATCACATTGACACTAGTTCTTGTTGAGTACGGCACTTGTATAGTTATCTTAAGTGAAGCTATCTGCTAATATAGTTTTATTAGAATGCAACTTGTACATAAGCAAATATAAATTAATATGACTACACATTGTTTCTGAAAGTAACACAAAAATGGAGCATTGTATCTGTAATTGTAAAAAATTATATCACTGAATAAATTTTTATTTTTTTTCCTATAATTGAAATAGAGTACACATTATGCATGAAATACTATTAAGATCACTATAATTTTATACTAAACAACACAATGGAGTAGAATAACACAATGTTTTTGCAACTGAAAAATGCAAAAGTTGTAGTTTATAATCACAATGAAACATGCTCTAACTAGATTTCGTACATTTATTTTCTCAATTCAACACTTTTTCAACCAAATGGAAAATATATTTTCTAGATCCTTAACATTTAATGTTGGTTAAGAAAATGTTGGGGGATCAATTTTTCATTAGCATTGTAAAAGTGATTTTTCTAGTGCAGATGAAAAACGGTGATTAATTTCATGCGTGTTATTTTGTATACGCTTGATTCAAGTAGATCTAACTTAGGTATACAGTGAAATGATATTCTTAAATTATTTGAGAAAATTTGTAAGAAATTTTTACCTCTGTTTGTATATGCTTGATTCAAGTGAAGTCGATCACCGAAAGTTGCTCGCTGAAGTTGAAAATCTTATGATTTTCTGAAATCGAAGAATGAATATGGATGACTTTGGCTGAAGGAAGTTGAAAAGTGTGTGAGTTTTTAGGTTTTGGGTGTGAGAAAATTGTTCTTATGTTAAAATGATTTAAGTCGCGGCCTAATATCAGTATTATATTTTTCTTTTTTTTTCGGTTTGTTAATGATAATTTGAACATTTTTCCAGAAATAGAAAACACTTGTTCCAGAAACAGTTTTAGTTTTTGTTCAGTTTTTGGTTCCGGTCTAATATCAGTATTATACGATGTTGATTTTGTTCATTTTTCCATAAACAGTTTTATTTTTTGTTCACTTTTTCCAGAAACAGTGTTATGTTTTGGTTTGGGTTTTTGAGAAACAGTTTTATGTTTTGGTTCTTTTTTTTTTTTCCATAAACAATTTTATTATGTTGTTCATTTTTTCCAGAAACAGTGTTATCTTTTGGTTCGGATTTTCCAGAAACAGTTTGATGTTTTGGTTCTTTTTTTTTGCATAAATAGTTTTGTTTTGTAAGAATTTGTTACCTCTGTTTGTATATGCTTTGATTCAAGTAAAGTCGATAATGGAAGTTGCTCGAGGAGTAGAAAATCTTATGATTTTCTGAAATCGAAGAATGAGTATGGATGACTTTTGCTCAAGGAAGTTCAAAAGTGTGTGGGTTTTCAGTTTTTGCGAGCGTGAAAATGTTACATTTTCATTCTTATGCTAGAATGATGTAAGTCGCAGCCTAATATTAGTCTTATATTTTCCAGAAACGACAAACCCTTTTCCAGAAACAGTATATGTTTCTAGAAATAGTATATGTTCCAGAAACAGAGTCGTACAACCTTTTGACAAAAAAGATAAAAAAATGAACTAGACTATATAATTTGTATTGTAATGACTGAGTAATTACAATGAAATATGGTCATCATCATCTCCAAAAAGTTCATCAATGTAATCATATTTCCTAGCAACCCTTTTTTCTTCGAGCAACCTTTTGAGTCCGTTTGGATACATGTGCGGTTGATTCACCAAGATAGTTATAATTGAAGCCCTCTTCATAAATACTTCTTCCTTGTGAAAAGTGGATTATATTGGTTTGCCCTCATGAATTTGGTTTGCAAAGTGAATGACAAATATGCCGCAATCCAATGTGCATTTTTTGCAAAACAAAGAAGTATGATAGATAAGGAAAAGAGATAAATTTATAACAGTAAAGTGTTGTCTAGTTTTTACACACATCACACTGTCTCTGGATCCAAAGCAAAATAGGCTCAGTGTTTATGAAAAAGAACCCAAATAATGACATGAAACTATATTTTTGTACTTACGAGTCTTCTCTTTGTTGTGCACAAGTCAAGCATCTTTCAATCTCTATTTTGAGGGTTTGATCAGCCTTGAAATCCTTGTACAGTGCTTCTATTTTGTCCCTCTGTAAAACACCAAATAATAATAATGAGACTTGACTTGTCTTTCTTACCATAGTAGAATAGTTTGTAATTGATTTGAGTTTTTTTTTCTTACCACTTGCACAACATGCTTGAAGTATATGTATGTGGTGCCTTTTATCCTTGGTAGTTTGGAATTGTAGTGTGTCATTTTTTCATTTTTAATATCCCAAACTACCAGGGTGAAGTGGTAGTAATGCTTTATTAATATGAAGACCTTTCCCACTTTGTCAACATTCTCTTCCCAGAATATCTTCAATGTTCGATCAATATGCTGCTGGTCACTCTACGAATTTATTTTCTCCATGTCATTCTGAAACAATAACATAACCTTTTTTACTGTTTATGAAATTGACAAACAGAAATTTATTGTAAATAAATTTGTTTACACTTACGAAGAGGAAGGAAGGAAGATATAGATTTTGCTCTTGTCCCATCTTTGTTTCATTTTCTGACATGATGAAAAATGACGCATCAATTATATTTGAGTCAATTGCACCATCGATAAACAATGTTTTCAAATCTGACTTCAGAACAACAAGCTCATGCGCCATGTTCTGTTTCTTTGGTTGCATCAAAAAATAATCCATGTGTAAGAAAATTTAATGTTAAATATATATATATATATATATATATATATATATAACTTCACTGTTTACGGAATATATACATTCTTTATGAATTTTAAGAAAATAAGCATACTGTTTATGAAATATAAGTTCACTATTTCTGGATTATAAGTAATTGTTTCTGGATTATAAGTCATTGTTTCTGGATTTTGTTCACTGTTTCTGGATTTTATAGTGCTTGAAAGCATGTAGATATCAAACTTTCTGGATATAACTAACTGTTTCTGGATTGCAAGCCAAATTTTATAGTGGTAGAAAATAGAAGATATCAAAATTTTTGGATTTTAAGAAAATAATCATACTGCTTGTGAAATATAAGTTGATAGTTAATGTTACTGAAAACTTACATTTCATCTTGTCTGTAATATTCCTTGATTTTCTCTCTCGTCTCCTTGTCAAGCAACTTGTAAGCATGTGTTGTCGAAGGGAGGTAACTGTCTTTATCAGTCTTTGAGCTCTTTGGATTTGTCTTCTTTGCAGGCTTCCCTTTTGTTTTTTTTTGCAATTGGTTTTGCTTTTACCACTTTTGGGTTCTGCTTTGTTTTGTCAACAATTGGCTTCACCTTTTCTTTGTTAAGCACTTTCTTGTTCTTGTCAGTTTGGACCACTGGCTTCTTCTTTTCAATTTCTTATTCTTCAAGTATCCGCTTCTCCTTCTCTCTTTCAATAATTGGTTCCAAATTCTGCTCTGGCTGTGATATAACAATTGAAGGGCTTTTACTGTCACTAACAGCATATATGTACTTGGCCTTCTTTTTTGGGATTTTCTGGACAGGGACATAGTCAAACTCAGGAAGAACGTTTTCTTTACAATCATTCCTGGTTCGAATATTTATGACCAAAGTTCTTGTCCGTTTTTTTTCTTCGGCATTTTCTTCTTGTCCATCTTTAGTGTCCTTGCCTTCTGGAGTAGCCATGGTATCTTCTAGTTTGGCAACTTCAACATATCGACTGTCCATTTGAACATCAATTGGAACTTGAACTTGGTTTTTTCCAGTGATCGCTTTTGGTTGTTTGCTAATTTCTACATCCTCTGTTTCAGCCTCTATTTAAACATCTTCCATTTGATCTTTAAAGACTCTCCATTTGATCATCAATTGGAACTTTTTGATTTTCTTGTAGCCTATTCTTCAGGATTCCAATTTCATTAAGAAGTAGATTCACTTTTCCTAAAGCTTCAGCGTTTTTCATCTGTAACTGCTGGATTTCAGCATCCATATCATTGATTTTCTTCTTGTTCAACTCTTTTTCTTCTTTAAGCTTTTCAATGTCTCTTTTGAGCTTTCCAGTTGTTTGTCCAGAAACTACAGAAGTTGTTTGCAGATTATCAATTGCATGCATCATCATGTGCTTGAGCACCATATACCTCATTTGTTCCATGGCTGTACATTTTTGAAATTGGTTGAACATCTCATCTGTTATTGTTGTGTCAATACCATGGATATGAGTTTGATAATCTGGATTGAGCTTTAGAAATTCTTCATCGTACAACTTGTTAAACTGTTGTTGGGCTTCATCAATAGTGTTGCACAGAGGCGCTTCATTTGTTTTACTTCTCTTATCAGGTTCCATCACATCTTTTGCAGCAGCAGTCCTATTTCTTTTCCTTGTCACAGTCTTTTCTTTGGCTTTTCTTGAAGAATCATCTACTTTCTTAGTAGTAGGATCAACAATCTGTACACAGTTACACAAGTATTATCTATTAATTCAAATTGTTAGTGTGCTACTGTTTATGGATTTTCAAAATGAAGTCTAATTACACAGCTTATGGACTGTAAAACAACTGTTTCTACATTGTATGGTGCTAGAAAGTAAGGAAGAAACACTGTTTCTGGATTACAAGTAACTGTTTATGGATTATAAGTTACTGTTTCTGGATTATAAGTTATAGTTTCTGGATTACAAGTCACTGTTTTTGGAATTTATAGTGCATGAAAGTATGCAGATATCAAAGTTTCTGGATTATAAGTTACTGTTTCTGGAATATAAGTCACTGTTTCTGGAATTTATAGTGCAAGAAAGTATGCAGATATCAAAGTTTCTGGATTATAAGTTACTGTTTCCGTTTATTGGTCATTACCTCAATATCTTCACCTTGGTCATGTTTTTGAGCACTTGTCTTCTTTCTTTTCTTTGACGTTGTCTTTGTTTCACCATTTTTGGAACGGTCCACTCCTTTTTCAGTAGGAAGAATCGCACCGGCAATCTGCACACAGTCACACATTGGGTTGTTTATAGTTTTTTGAAAGTTGAATTGTTTCTAGAAATGTAAAATCTAAACATTATGTGAAAATGATTTTGATTATTGGCTATTACCTCAATATCTTCAACTTCGACATCTCTGATTGCTTGGTGTATCATTGTTGTGTCCCATCTTCCTATTGCCGGAACCATGTTTTCTCGGCCTTCAATCATCGGAACAAGGTTTCATTTAAGACATATCCAATACTGGACAAATTAAGAAAAGTGAGAATAGTTACGGTTTGAGAATCATAACAAAAATTTCATACTTTTAAAACTAGAATTCTTATATTCTTACCAAAATAAGAACGGTGCAACCGCTGGTTGTTGATTCATCCCTTCTTTTCCTCTTCTTGGTTTGTGATTTGTCTATCATTTTGAAGAGGTAGTCTCTTACACCCTTGGCCCAATTATATTTGCTGATTTCATCCAACCTCGCACAAATTTGCAGGAAGCTCCATGTGATGTATGAGCCAGAGTTTGCAAACAACAGTGACTGGATGAGATGTGCACATATAATGGAAGCCGTATCTCTTGCACCTTGAGGAGTTCCGTAAACGAGTGATTTTTTATATGCTTGAAGAATGTGTTTTTGTTTCACTCGTTCAACATTATGAAAGTACTTCTCGATGAATCTGTCCTCCTTACCAGATTTGGAGGATTTGTCGGTGTTTGGCAGTTCCAATCCTTCATTGTTCAGTCCAAAGATTAGGGCAACATCATCAGGTGTTATCCCTCTTGCATCGCGATCTCCGAATCTGAACTTTTGCTTTTTGGGGTCGTAGCATTTTATAACCTTAATTAAGTCTGTATCAGACTTCTTCTTCCTTTTGGTGACAACAAGAAAGTGATCCATGTATTGTTTAATAAGACTCCAGAACGGTGTCTTTTCCAACTGTTCGTAAACATCTTTGCGTTCTTCAAGCATTGGCTTGTATGTTTCCATTAAGTCTGAAAATCCGGTCATATTGCACCGATATTGGAGATATGTAGTCCGATAACTTCTCTTCTTCTCAGTTGAATCTGGAGTTTTCTTCTTATCCATTGGAGTTTTCTTCTTCTTCACTGTTATTTTGTGTGCAAAAGCCTTCATTCTGATTTTCATGCTTACCTGTATTTGTAAAAATGAACAAAGTTTTAGGAATTATAATCAACTGTTTAAGAAGAACAAGCAGAATATGGATTGAAGAAAACAGATAGTCAAAGGTCAAGTATTTACAAAAATCAAGGACATTGTGTGTGGAATTGGTTTTTTTTTTTTTTTCCCGAGACAATGTTAGTTTTTCCAGAGACAGTTGGTTTTTTCAGATACAGTGTTAGTTTTTCCAGCGACAGTTACGAATTCAAGTATTTACATAAATCAAGGACATTGTTTTCCAGAGACAGTGTTAGTTTTTCCAGCGACAGTGTTAGTTTTTCCAGAGACAGTTACAAATTCAAGTATTTACACAAATCAAAGACATTGTTTTCCAGGGACATTGTTAGTTTTTCCAAAGACAGTTACGGATTCAAAACATAACATGTGGCATTGTTTTCTAAAAAAGTGGCAAAAAATCATACTATTTCCTAGAAATCTTTAACATTAACATTTTTACCTCTTTTTCGCCGCTTTGTTCTGACGATTGTTCTGGTGCGTTTTGCACTTCTTTTTCTGTGGTTTTTTCCGACGGAGGTTGTGGTAAATTTTGGACTTCTGTTCCGACGGAGGTTGTGGTAAACTTTGGACTTCTTTTTCAACGTTTTGTTCACACGGAAGATACGGTAAGTTTTGCACCACTTTTCCGCCGGTTTGTGAGGCCATTGTATTTAGCACAGCAGTTCACGAATTGCAGCAAGCACATCAGTCCAGGAATTGCATCAAGCACAGCAGTCCACGAATTGCAGCAAGCACACAAGCAACGCCAAGAACTCAAGCAAGGCCTTTTGCACACTCACCACCACTGTATAACTTGAACTTGTGGGGAATTCTTCTGAGTTTTGTTTCGGTGGTATGTGCGGGGTCCTATGCTTAGTATTTATAATAAGGGTAAATTACATTTTACCCTCTCAGGTTTGAGGTCAATTCAATTCCTTACAATCTTTAAAACATTTCAATTTCATACATTTACTTATCATTTTATTTCAATTTCATACATCTGTTAGAATATTTGTTAAGTAAACTGTTAAGTGATGACTGGCAAATATGGGGTCCCCATTTGGGCTGACGTGGCTGCCACATGTGTGCCACGTGGCTAAAAACATAATAAAAGTTTTAAAATATTAAAATAATTATTTAAAGAAAAGTTAATCAAAAAAAATTAAAAAAAATTAAAAACCCATATACTCTTCTTCCCCTGAATCCCCACCCTTCCACCCCTATCACCCACACCATCCTCCATCACCCGCAACCACTTCCCTCCCCACTGCGCCTCTATATATCTCTCTAAAATCTGCATCTCACTTTTTTTTGAGCATATTCTTCCGCTCTAATCTATATATCCACCCCCAATTTATTTCACTTCTTTGAAGCATCAAGCTTTTCCCGAGCTCTTCTGGCTATTGACGAGGACGTGGAGAGCTGCGGCAGCCGAGCGGTGCTGTCGTCGCAGGCGCAGCCTCACCACCAACGGCAGAAGCTGGAGATCTACAACAAGGTGCTCCGACGAATCCAAGAGTCCAATTTTGAGGAGGCGAATCTTCCTGGATTTGATGATCAACTATGGCTTCATTTCAATATGTTGCCTGCTCGATACCTCTTCTCTTCGATTTGTATGTTCGGTAATTAGCTTTTTGGCTTTTGGCATTGCTTGTTTGGTTGCCGGGAAAATTTGGGAACTTGAAGAAAAGAAAATTACTGATAACTTTTATCGTTATTCAGATGATTACCTGTTTCATATTTATAAACTCGTCGAAGATGGAGGCGCAGTGAGGAGGGAAGTGGTTACGGGTGATGGGGGGTGGGAGGGTGGGGATTCTGGGGAAGACGAAGGGGATATGTTTTTTTTTTTTTTAAACTTTTCTTTAAATAATTATTTTAATATTTTAAATATTTATTAAGCATTTAGCCACGTGACACAAATATGATAGCCACGTTAGCACAAATGGGGATCCCATATTTGCCACGTCATCACTTAACAGTTTACTTAACAAATTTTCTAACGGAAGTATGAAATTGAAATAAAATGATAAGTAAATGTATGAAATTGAAATGTTTTAAAGATGTTGCAAGGAATTGAAATCGACCTCAAACCTGATGGGGTAAAATGTAATTTACCCTTATACTAACTTAACCCTAATGAATCATCCCGTAATGATGTCCTTAGGATTCCTTGTTGTACAAGGATTAACCTACCAAACTCAGTCCAAATATAGGATAGAATCAAGAGCCCTTATTCTCCAAGATTAACCGGAATTCTTACTTTACTTGGAATCCAAGCTATAGCATATTAACTAAACCCTAATCCTACTTACATTCCATAACAGTCCTTATTAACTGTAATGACCTATTAGCTGTTGGATTAGGGTCTAATATCCAACGTTCTCCCACTAGGTCAAATAGTTAAGTCAGGAAAGAACTTCAATGAATCTGTAAGCAAGACCACTTTATTTGCCAATGGATTCAGTTAAGCTAATAGGTTACCTGCATGCATTTGTCAAAAAAAAGTTTACTTACTCAGAACTATCAGAGGCTATGAACAAAGTAATTATTCATAAGCTCTTATAATCACTGAATAAGCTCTCTATTTACATGAAACAATTGATCACAAACTTGGTACATAAGTGAAAACAAAACCACAGGCCAAGAGCATTGACTGTATCACTTCCAGGTCAACTTTATCAGCCTCACACCAGACTGCTCTTGAACCATAAGAACAGCTTAAGCAACCTTATATAAAAATATCAGTTTTCATGTCAAAGAACCTGGTGACAAACCATTTCCAGCTATAAACCTTAGTTGCTACATGTTGTTGTGAATGCACACCAATTTTTTTATAACATTTCAGCAATTTTTACAACATACAGGGAATATAACCATATTAAAACAATGTAATTGAAGACTGAATAGCATCCCTTTGTTAAAACCTTCAATTCAAGCAAAAGCAAGTAACTAACAAACTTAAAAACAAACTTTGGCAACAACTAACATTCGAAATTAAAAGTACTTAACATCACTCCCACTAATTCAACATATCTAGGGTTGCAGTCACTACCATATTGGTTGCATGCTTGTGAAAAACTGCATTACGCAACACCTTAATGAGTGAATCAGCAAACATTGAGTGTGTATCAATATAATCAACATTGATCTCAGTGGACTTCACCTTCTTTCTGGTCAAAATATACTTGGCAAGTGTCTGGTTCCAGGAGACTTTTTAGGGCCTGTTTGGTATCCTACCATAACACTTTGATTGTTCCTAAAAATAATTTTCAAATAACATCGCTTAAAAATAATTTTCTTTTAAATCTCAAAATTTCAAAAATCTGTTTGATAGAATTTTTAAAAATAATTTTTTTTAGCTTGAATGCAAACTACCTTGAGCATAAATTGGAGGAGAGAGAGGAAACAGTTGGTGAGAAGAGAGAAAGACAGGAAGAGGGCGAGGTGGTGAGGGAGAGAGCAGAAAATTAGGGTGAGAAGGTGAGGAGTGAGAGGAAAGAGAGGGTGATGAGAGGGAGAGAGAGAGAGAGAGAGAGAGAGAGAAGATAAAGGCTGAGGAGAGAGAGAAGACAGGGTGTGACGAGGGGAGAGAAGAAAGGGAGGGTTGGGAGAGAAAAATGGGAGGGTTAAGAGAGAGCAAAAAAAAAATGTTGGAAGAGAGCAGAAAAACTCTAAAAACTCACTTTTAGTGGTTTTAAGAAATAACCTATGTTTTTAAGTTAGTTTTGAATCCAATTTTTAAAAAGAGTCCTACCAAACAAAGAATTCAAAAACTAAAACTCAAAAAGTGTTTTTGAGTTAAAAAAGTTGAACTCAAGTAGGATACCAAACAAGCCCCTTATTTTTCTTGGAATAAAAGACAACGGCCTTATTGTTACACTAAATTTACACTCATCTTGATTTAGAATCCATGATCTCAAGACTGCTTATAAAATTCCTTAGCCACATTGTGAAGTGGCTTCATAACAGTTTACAAATTTAGCTTGCATAGTGGAAGCGGCAACAATATCTTGTTTCACACTCTTCCATGACACCGCCCCTTTCAAATTGCTTTGGTATTTTTAATGTGCTTTGGTATTTTTAAATTGCTTTGATATTTTTAATGTGCTTTAGAATTTTTTAAATACCATGGCTATTGTAGCAAGTTTTTTTACTAGCTTAAAATTATCAAACTAACTTTTTTTCTTAACGGGTTACCCGCGGATAAACCTGTGTTCTTAACGTATGACCCGACAACGATCCGATTAGTTAACGTGTTGACCTGAAACCCGTAATCTTCGTGTCGTTTCAGATCAAGTTAACAAATCATGTAAGAAATTGTTAGGTCTATTATTATTGTGGTCAACAAGTAGTCGTACTACTAAAATTTTGGTGAAACATGTAGCCAATTTATAATTATAGATGAGACGAATTAGGATCAAGTTGAAACTGGGGTAATACTACCATACAGAATCAGATTTGTAATGGCCAGCTAACAAGATGTTCCGTAGTTCAATCAATAACTAGTTTGTACGGTCAAAAGGTCGGTTGGATATAATTTATATTCATTCGGGTTATATGCACTAGAAGAAAAAAGCTCATCAACCACGGTGAATGCCCGTGGTAGATTGCAATCCACCACGGACATGGTGCCCGTTAGTAATCTGGATGTGATAAAAAATCATCATTTCTACCACGGGCTAACACCACAGGCTATGGCAGTTGTGGATTATACATTAACCACAGCAAAAGCCCGTTATAAAAAAAATTCCAAAAATAAAAAAAAATAAAAATCATTTAAGATATACACACACACACAATTGCACATGTACTACAATATAATAATTTTACATAAAATCACATACTGAAATATTACAAGCTGTACACTAAAGCTAACCATAGAACCAATGAGTTATACTGAGAAATAAGAAACTATCCATGAGGGTACCAAATGGAACATTGTCACTTGAAGACTTTACATAACAGCTTCAATAGCATGCTTTATGTAGACAAAAGTCCTCTGAGATTGGCCGCCATCTACAAGCTTGAGAGGCTCACAGCGAAGAAGATTCTGTAACAGATGAAAGCAGAGCACGATCACAAAACAAATACTGAAATACCAAATAAATAGGGAATGCTACAATTATTATCTGACATACATTACTGAAGCATGCAAGAACTCTTGGAACACCCTCACTTGAGCCATCAATGCCAGGAATAAAATCCATCCTAGGTCCAATCCAGTTTTAGAGTCTCACAATGGTAAATTCAAGACCATTTTCCGCACCCTCAACTGTAAACAAGAAGAATCACACCAGAATCAGAAACCTATACTACAATACCAATTTATGAACAACCACATAAAAGTAGAACAAAGAGATGACTAACCATAGATCAGCCTCTCGATCAATTGCTTTGCACATGCATAGGACCATCTCTGCTTCTCAATAGATCCAAAAATGCAAGGGGATTCATCTTCTTTAAGCACGTATAAGCAGGATCCTATGAAAACATAGCACGCAAGAAGTAAAGTTTCCAGTTAACAAAATACACATACTTCAATGCAACTTATTGCATCGATCAGTGACTCAATCTGAAGAAGTCACATTACATAATGAAAAAACATAGAAAGGCATCATATCCGAAGAAAACCCACATCAAATCTCACATCAACTTCAATCAATTCCCACCCCACCAACCCAAAATCCCAAATTTCGCAATCAAATTTCACCATCCCAAAAACTTAAAACAAGAAATGAAATGCAGCAGCTGAAAACCCACCACCAGCAAAGCATCGATGAAGTTGCTGTAGATGGTGTCAAGCGGGCGGGTGTTGTAGACCGCCGGAGTACAGATCGCAGCCAGATTAATCGTGTGCAAAAAAACCCACATATCCAAACCATTCAAAAAACAAGAAAATTATGCAAAATCAAGATAAATACCCAAAATTAAGCAAAAAATCGCCATAAAAAAAAAACAAAAATTAAAGAAATGGGTTGTACCAGATCTGCCATTTTGATGAGTCATTCGAGGCGCGACTCTTGCTTGATGTTGAGTCGGTGGAATTGGATGAAATCGGATCAGGGGTGCGAGTTCTCGGGCTCGACATCCAGAGCTAGGACCTTGTGCGGCGTCTCCGACATCAGCTTTTCGCAGAGGTGGGACCCAATGAACGCTCCGGCTCGGATCATGCATATTGTAATCGGCTTTCTCCGGTTGCCGTCTAGATCTACTCTCGCCGACGACGCCATTCTCTACGACGACGTTCTGGGTCTGTGGGCTTTGTCGGTGCGGTGAGAAAATTGGGTGGTGGGCGGAGGAGAGAGGGAGTGTCTCTCTATCTGCCCAAAGAAATGAAAAATTAGGGTTCACAAAGTGTAAGCAAACAAGGCAAAGAAAAATGTACAGAGAGTGAGATTTTGGAGATAGAAATGAGTAGTTTGGGGTATGGAGAAATCGTCGACATATGCGGATGAGGGGAGACCCTGGCGGTTGACGACGTCTGATCTGAAAACCGTAGATATGGTTCGATACTTTGTTAAAGATCTAAATTATTATATTGATTGATTAAAAAATAAAAAATTGAAATTATAATGATAACAGTTATAGCCCGCTGTAGATTTAAAAAGGCGTTGTTGTTAAATGTTTTACAATCACATGCTTGCCTCGTGATATATTTAAGTAAACTACAACAGACTTTAAACGCACGTTGTTATTTTAACCACTTCAACAACGGACTTATATAGACTCGTTGTTAAACCGATTTATTTACCACGGACTTCAAATATCCGTGGTTAAATTGGACTTTTTATAACGAACATTTTTGCCCGTGGTCAATCAGCCGTGGTTGATGTGGTGTTGTGGTCTAGTGATGATTGAAATTTGATCACTCGGGTCTAATCAATTTTTCTGGTCTTGCTCTACTAAACTAATAACCGACCAAAATGATTAATTTGCAAGTATATAAATACAAATTTAATACATGCTTGAAACATTCGTCTGTTTTTCATTATTAATATAAGAAACACGTTTATTTTTATTTTATTTTTTTGAAATCGATTGAAATTGTGAATTTCAAATTTTGATTAATCTTAGAATGGAACGCATTCGACAAACAACAAATAATAATCAAAATAAAATACTCACAATATATTGGTTGATATTGATCGAATACTACAAAGCGATTATTTCAGCAATTACGATTTTTTTTTACAAAAAAAATCATATTATCTTCACTAAAGGGGTGTGAAAGTGGGTTAAGCTCCACACTAAGCTAGCCATAATAATATAGTTCAAATTCGCGTTTGTTCTTGTTAATTTTGTACTGAATATTTGTTAATCCTCTTCTTGCCAGCCAGTTTCTATATTTTATCATGCCAAACATTACTTTTCTGTCTGAACATGTTCTTGGTTTTCTGTTCTTGGTGCAGGAAAACTGGAATTGATGTCCACTAAATTGGAGTTTGTGACTTTGTCTACAAGATTAATTAGTTGTTAACCAAATAAGGGTTACAAGCATATGCAAGCTTCCTAGTCAGAAGCACCTCAAAAGTTTGATTAATCAAGTTAACTGTAATAAATAGTTCTTAAATAATCTTTGTTAGAGTACTTAAATTAGGTGCTGTCGTCCAAGTTGTGGTCTGAAAAAATAATTTTTATGCAGAATGGCACAAACCAAGTATTTTCCTGCAACATTTTTTTTTATCTTCTGCAGTCAACACTACTTCGCTACCTTCATTCATGCAAATACATATTTAATATCCGCCCAATCCGCTAATGGTCTCCCAAAGGCAGGAGTTTTGTTGTTGAAAAATTTAACTTGTACATAAATAAAGGGTAACAATTTCTTATTCTGTAAATAGTCTAAAATGTAATATGTTGTGCGTAGGTTAAACACATGTTTGCGATCAGGTTCTTTGAGCATCTCCACCCATTAGTGGAAGGTAAGGGTAAGTGTTGATCCTAAAAACTATTTAGCTTACATGGCGCGCAGTCTGAATAGTTAATAAACTAACTACGTCCTTAGGTTGAATGTGGAACGTGCCAACTCGTCGGCCAAACTTGACCGGGGAATGGATGAACGTTGTTGTGGTGTTGGGCATGCTGATGAGATCTAAATCTTGCAGCTGTGGTCGAGGAAGGAACACATCTTGACCTTCTGGTTCTAGAGCCTGAAGATAAGATTGCTAGTTACTATGAAGCTCGATATTAGATTTGGCTTTCAGTGTGCCGAATACGTAGCGATTTGGTAACACCCTAACTTGCCGAAAGGTTAATGGATGACCTCGTCTAACAAGGACTCAAAGAACCCTTGTTGACAGAGACTTGGATAGGTAGTCAACCAAACCAAAAGCAATGATGTTTATCCAAATGGAAGGTGCTTCTTGGTCGCCTGACTCTATGGCTCTAGTGTTGTTTGTCCAAATTGAAAATGTTGCCGGTTGCCTTCACAGTGATGTTTATCCAAACTGAAGATGTGTTGGCGGGAAAAACAATAAAGTAAAATTTCTCAAGAGGTTTGAGAGGATTCGCGTAGAGTGAATGTTTGTGCAAGGTACACAAATAAAATTTCTCAGGAGGTTTGAGAGGATTCGCATAGAGCGAATGTTTACGCAGGGTAGATTTGTGTGTTGATTTGGAGGGGCTTTGAATGTTGCTTTGCATTCTCTATTTGTGGTGATTATTCACCATGGGACCGAAGTAGAATCCCACTCGGATCGTAATTCTTTTGACTTCTCCTATATCCTTTTTAGATAGGCTTCGACCATTCTTATCAGATTTAGGACTTTAAACCCACCCTTTTTCCATTCTAGATTCAAACTTTGGCTTCAATAGAAACTCCTTCACTCTCAAAGCATCATTGACATCTGATTCAATCCTGAAGGCTCCCCCTTGTATTAGGATTTGGATGACTCTATCCAGGCTTACAAGGAATTTGATTCTTGGTAGGACTTAGCCGCTCTTTCTTGGGCCTGGCTTTACTTGGGATGTTCCCTGGGGCTTTTCCCTTGGGTCGAGCCAATGATCGCTCTCAGCCCAAAACTGTTAATTTGGGTCCAAACAATAAGGTAAGGGTAAGGACAAATAAGATTGCCCTTACTATTCACTCTAAACTGTAATTACCTTTGTGAAAGTCAAATCGTTTGGAAGGAGGAAGGGCAAGGCAAAGATGATTACTATCCACAAATATATTGCTTATTTTTCTAATGTTTTCTTGGTCTTATCTTCCACATGTCATTATCACCGTAGATTTTGGTTAAGATTCTCGACCATTCATTTAATGCCACGTGTTATTATCCAATCTTATGATTTCCTCATTTTTCTCCACATAAACCTTTAAACCACCAGATTTACTAACACCATGCCTACTCCATCATCCCTCCACATCTCAATTCATATATTTTTACAAAACAAAATTCTTTCAACAATGGATTTAGGTGATTTAGGATGCGACCACAGTTAGTCAACATAATTATGATTGCTATTTGCAACCATAATAATTACTTTGTTCAAAAGAAGGATGATGCGCATACTTAGGTCTTCTTGTTGAGCAAGAAATCACGAGTCTCTTGTGGATGCTTGCTCATGGGCCATCATAGACCGATTGATGAGATAACGAGAATGAGGGGAATCCACTATTTTTGAGGTCCTTGATAGGTTCTACTACTCAATCGAATATTTATACACCACAAGTACCTTCGTGACCCACATCGGCAAACCTTAGAAGGCTTGTTCAAACAACTGAGGGTCAAGGTTTCCTGGCATGATTGGAAGTATTGAATGCATGTATTGGCAATGGAAAATTGCCCAAATTCATGTCAAGGAGATTACAAAAATGAAAAGGTACAAAGGTATCATTTTAGAGGCAGTGACATCATTTGATACATGGATTTGGCATGCCTTCTTCGGTATCCCAAAAGCTCAAAAGAACCTAAATGTTCTTGGTCAATCATCTGTTTTCAACGTGGTGTTGAGACAATAGTCACCTCAAATTATGTATTAAATCAACAGTACACTATACTCAAAAGCGTACTATCCAGGTGATGAATTTTATCTCTTATGGTCCACTTTTGTCAAGACAGCGCAAAATCCACACACAGTGAAGGAAAAACACTTTGCAACAAAGCAAAAAGGGTGCATGAAGGATGTGGAGAGGTGTTTTGTTACTGTTGACACAAAAAACTACAAAGCTTACGTGGCGCGCAGGCCGAGCAACTAATAAACTAACTACGTCATTCGGTTGTGTGCAGGGTGTGCCAACCCGTCAGCCGAGTTCGGCTGAGGAGTAAAATATGTTCATGTGGTGTCGAGCACGCTGCTGACTTCTTGATCTTGTGATTGCGGTCGAGGAAGGACCGCGTCTTAGCTTTTGGATTCTAGAGCCTGAAGACAAGGCTGCTAATCTCTTCGAAGTTCACAAATTGTCAGTGCCAGGTTCGATCTCGGTAATTATATTCGTGAGAGTATAAGTACGCCGAATTGGCACTAAACTGTACGGACAAAAATACTCGAAAGAGATAAATGTCTTGATTGTAAAAGTGGTTCAGTAGTCGGAGTGCCGAATTCTAAAATGCATTTACGAATATCCAATCATAAAAAAAAAACTCGGCTTTCAATGTGCCCAGCCTAGTAACCTGGTAACACTTCACTTCACCGATAACGCTGATGAGATGACATCTACCAACAAGGACTCGGAAATCCTGGTTGACCAAGACTTGGATAAATAATCAGTCGATCTCTAAGTAGTGATGTCTATCCAAACTGAAGATGTTCCTCGCTCAGTTGATACTACGGCTCCAGTGCTGTCTATCCAAACTGAAGATGTGTTGGCGGGAAGAAACGTGAAAAGGAAAAAATCTCAAGGTTGTTGAGAAGCTTTGCGCAGGGCAATTTGTGTGTTGATTTGGAGAGGCTCTGAATGATGCACTCCCTTCTCTATTTATAACAGCGAACCCCCTCATGGCTGAACTAGAAATATAATCGGATTATAACTCCTAACCCAATCTGATTAGGTTTCGCCCAATCCTAACCCCTATAGGACCTTGAACCAAACTCCTTAACAAACCAGATTCATCCCCTAATTCTCAGCATTTTCAGCTTTAAGACTCCTTGTTGCATTAGGGTTCGACTACCTCACCCTTATCTAAACCAATCCTCATAGCAACGGGATTCAGCCGACCTTGATTGGACAACCCATAACAAGATTCTAGATGAATGTTACTGGGCCGAGAACAACTCTAAGCTCATCCCAAAATATTATTTTCGGCCCAAACATTGCCCCCTCACTTCTGAGGTCTTCTGTCTACAATTCCTGGTCGAGCCTCGACCTTGAAGAAGTGATTCATTGCCAGAGAATAAACCCTTAGTATATTCCTTCTACAAAAACCAGAGAACATTGCAAGCCTCGAATACTCCAACCACCCAAACACATTTATTAAGCATGACCTCTCACCTCTGTTAGTTTTCTTGACACTTAGCAGCTCCTCATCCTGACTGTCCATCTTCAATAATGTGTACCCTCATGTTCGAGGCGTGTAGACACCGAAACATTTCTTTGTCATAAACTTTGTCATGCAACCTCAATTCGCGTGCTTTTCGGCCTTTCCACCTGGATTTTCAAGAGATTCGTTATGAATACGAAATTCTTCGGTCGAATTTGCCCTTTATTTCTTAAACCTAAACCGTTGATCTTCTCTCCCAATTTCCTATAAAAACTCTGCCCAGCTTTATTTGAACTTTCACGCTTTCAACCTTCAAAAATTCTTGCCATTTTCTCCCAACCCAGAAAAAAACCCAAACCTCAAAACCCAGAAGAACTCCAAACCTTCATCAATGGCCTCCAATACTTTCATCACTAAGTTCACCGAGGAATGCAACAAATGCCAAGACTTCATCGATCAGAGTGCCATCAAAACCCTTATATTTGAGGGTGATTCAAACACCACTCACCAGATTATGGGACCACTCTTTAAGGACAACATCCCAAAAATCATCACCAAAATGCTGAGGCCCACTGCCTAAAACCCTTATTCTAAGGGTATGATCGGTCGAAGTGGGAATCGACCAAACCTCAAGGAGCCTGTCCCTCGACCCTCGTGACCTGGGCTGCTTGGGTCACCCAAATGGAGCCACACTTTGGTGATGAGTGGAAGACTCTCGGCATCTTTGACGCAACCTTTGAAATCAACATGGACTGAGAGCTCCTAATGGCCACCTTGAGTTTCTGGTGTTCGCCACCAACATTGTAGTTTTTCCTTTTGACCACATTGGTCCAACCGTGCATGACATCACAGCCATACTCGACACTTCTCCCTCCGGTCTCCCAATTAATACCAATCTTTCTCGGTATCAGTTCGATCTAAATCTGAAAGCATTTTTTGATGATCATGCCGTCGAGGTTTTGACAAAAAAGGATCAGAAGCTGTCAAAAGAAAATGTTCACAAACTTCATAAAAATTTCTTCAACTACAGCACCTTAATCAACCACTTTGTTGGTTCCGAGAAGAAATATCTCAAGAAAGAATAGCACGAGGCCTTCTTGTTTTACTGGTACAATAAATTCATCTTTTGTACCAAATCGAAGAAGTGCTTGGCCAAAATTATATATGTGAACGAAGCTCTGGCTAGCGACCATGTCCTGGCCCTCAGCCTGGCCATCCTTGCTAACCTCAACCAGTGGTTGGCTAAGGCCTCTGTTAGGAAGATCGATCCACACCAGAACGGCCCACTCTGGGTATTCCAACTTTGGCAACAGGTCAACTTTTCCATGTTGAGGCCAGAAATCCCAAGCTTCAACTTTTTAGAAGTGATGAGTCTTCAATTGGCCTAGTGCCGTATTCTTACTCACTCGGCTGAAGACATTTTCAAGTATTTCTTCAGCCTTAAAAATCTATCAGACGACGAATTTCTAATCTGCCGCCGTCAGAGATATTTTTCTTCCATCAAACTCCCTACATTGGCATAGGAGGAGACACAAGAAGCCGACCTTCGACAGTCTTGGGGGTCATTTACCCTAACTCGCGACCTTCCCTTTGGTTGCGATGCTCAACGAGCCAATTGGGAAGTCTACCGTCCTAACTTTGTGGCCCGTCAATTTGGCTTCTTTTAGGGCTGTCATGTGCCACTCCTCACCTCTCACTCGCTCTTGAGCCGAGAACGCCTCTCTGGCTCTTCGAAGAGGGAATGCGAGGAAGTCGAGCAAGAATTTCAAGAGCGATGTACCAAATTCCACCTTCAGCCGAATATTCCAGAAACCCATAGTACCAGCACTTTCGTCGATTGGTGGCATGCTTATATCAAGGATTTCTTCGGCACTTCGGCCGAGGGAATTTCAAAGAAACTTTTTGGCGATCGACCAAAGAATAATCTTGCTCCAAAATCCAAAGAAATAGCTCAAGGTATATATCTTTTATTTTACTGTTCATCTATTCAAACATCATTCTGACTCAAGCTTAGCTTTTCCAAGTGGTTGTGCAATAAAATGGGCCGATGTGGTTAGCGATGGTCACAACCAAAAAGAAACTCGCTCTTCCTCCAAAGAAGGTTGCAATTATCGCAACTCATTTAGCCGAAAAGACCAGCACCCCAACTCAAGTAGTGGCCACTGCTGCGCCGATCACATCGAGGAAATGACCTCGCTCGGAGGACGAGACGACTGGTAACGTTGCCCAACCCCAAAAACGTATCAAGAAGAAGATAAAGAATGGAGAGCGGGAGATTCATGTTATTTCAAGTTAGACCACAGGAGCAACCATTCCTACCTCCCTTCTTCTGTTATCCAAGTCTAGACGAAGGGATCGCAAAACCCTTCGATCCCAACCATGTGCCAGGCGACCAAGGTTCAACCCACCATGCAAGTCGCTGTTGAAGTTGAACCAGTCATCGCCCCCAATGGTCGAGGAACTTGCGATCCCGAAGCCGGCTGTTGCCCTTGCTGATGTCAGCCTCACAACTGCTATTCTGGAGAAGGCGGCAACCACGACCAAGAGAAACCTTTCCCCCAATCCAAAGAAGATTCTAGTGATTAACCTCGAAGAAGAGGTATGACAATTTCCTTTAATAATGTTCTCCTTTCATTTTGATTGGATCTCCCGACTAACGAATAATCATCTTTTATGATCAAGAGAACGAGAACAAAGTACTTTCGCTGGTGAGGCGCCACTGACGGGTTGAACCACCTGATACAAGTTTCTTGCCTCTGGGACACGAAGCGTCACCTTCTATTGAACCAGAAGCAACGACAAAGACGTCAATTCATCCCCAAGACCAAAAATTTGGCATCCCTCCTCAGGAGGTAACTTCGACCTTTGTAAGACTCATCATCATTTTCTTTTATTAATTTCGTGCCTTAGAACTCTAAACCAAGAAAAACATTAAATGCCAGATGCCCAATTGCTCATTTCACCAAAAATTCTATGCACCAAAGGACGTTATTTATATTTCCTGGCCACCCCAGTGGCCATCAAACATAGATAACCTTCATCGCCCACATGAATTGAAAAGCTACCTTAAACACTGGGCTCGGCCATTACGCTCTCTGGGTTCGACCAACGAACCAGTAGACATGGCCGAAGTCTCTTCTTGGCAGGTCTAACACAACTTCTTTCTCTGCCACTCTTTTGAATTCTCTTTTCTTTAACAAATTTTTTCTGTGCAGCCTTCATGGGAAGTTGAGCTTGACGCCTTTCTCTCCAGCACTTCGGGGACGGCTGGGCCTTCTACAACCACGGCCGAGTCTAGCAACCTCGCCAAATTATAGGAACTTCTATCTCTCTTAGCCTCATAAATCCTTTAACGCAAAGGTCTCGACCTTGTGAGAGAGTGCTTGAACGACCTTGCAGCCGACCTGCTGAGCAACGAGAGTGTTGTTCATCTGTTAACTATCCTGGAAAAAAACTCGACAATATTTCACTACTTTCGAGAAGGCTCTTCGAACAGAGGACGACATCAAGGCTGCAATGGCTACTCACGAAGCTATTCGACCAGAGCTTGAGGCAATAAAGGCAAAGAATGAGAGACTAGACGACCTTGACTGTCAAATTGTCGAACTTCATCATCAGAGGTTGGTCGTTGCTTCTGAGCTTGAAAAGGATTTTGAGTTGAACAAACCTCGACTGGTAGAGTATGCGGCTGGCGCGAAACAGATACAGTAACTAAAGGCTGAAAAGAACACGACAGGCCGAGGTCACGATGGGCGAAGTGAAGTTGCTAGAACTGAAAGCCGCTCTTTAAGCTTTTCTTCCTTCAATTCCTTAGGATTTTTGTGTGCCAGCTTGTAGGTGCCGGTCGATTTCTTTTTGTAATTTTGGGTGTACGCCCTTCAAAAATTAATGAAATCAATCCTTTATTCTTGCATCTCCCAAGTGACCAGATAATATTTCTTTAAGAATTTCCCATTAATCGGTAATTTATGAATTAAACCAGTTTGACCCTTGAGGTGGTATGCCCCCTTGTCGGCGACCATTTTCCGATCTAGAATCCTTAATCCCTACTGGTAACCCGGTTTGCCACACTAACTCACCTTAAACGAACGTATGTGTAGAAAATATTTGTCAAAACTAGTTCATTTGACCAACATCTATGCATGCAATTAACAATTAAAAGGCGGAATCATGCTTGTATGCACTCAAAAACAAAACTTTACCCATGAAATTCAGGGCCTAGTAATTGTGGTGAACCAAGACTCAACTCAAATCTTAAAGAAAAGAGTTGAGAAACTTGTATACCTTTGAAGCACATCTTTGCTTAGTAAAGTATATTCACCCATGTGAGGGGCTTATTTCCTTAGTCTCCTTGCTCCTTAACTTCATGGATGTGGATAGAGGAACTTTGCTTGTTGGCTCCATGACTTCTTGTATGGATGAAGGAATGGATTCTCCAAGTTCCCAAAATAGGGAACCTCTAAGTCTTCACACCAAGGAGAGCATTGAGGAAGAGATGAGTGTCCTAGAGGAAGAAAGATTGCTAGCTATTTTCCTCTAGGGTGGCCGGCCTCCTGAGAGAAGAGAGAGCTTTGTGTCCTTTATATAGCCACTTCACTTAAGTGACAAAAAGGACCAAAATCATTCATTTACAACATGGTCGGCCTTCTAAAGGCTTTGGGATGTTTAGGCACTTTTGAGTCTTTAGTCATTAAGTTGTCATACAACTTAAGTCAATGGGCTTGACGGTTCTTAGCCAAATGGACCTTGAGGTTGAACAATTACTCAAAAGCTAAAACGAACTTATTCGTTTGATTAATTAATATATTAATTAATCTTAGCCATAAATAATTAAACCATTTAATTATCCTTACTCATCTCTGTTGTTTCTTCAATCTCTACCTTACACAGTGTACGATCCATTAGGTTCCTTTTAGTGAGGCAGTGGACGATTTAGAACTCTTCAAGTCAATTGTGAATTGAAACTTACTTTCAATTCTCCCTTTGGTGATTGAGTTAGGGCTTCCACAAACCATGAGTGACACCTAGCAGTATGTCATGGCTACCCAAGCTAACCAGAAGAGGTGGATAACCTATTCAGTTTATGATTACAATGCAATACGGTCTTTCTCTAATACAATACTCTTGACCACATTGTTTGGTTTGATAGTTTATTCATGTCTACTATCCAATGTGATTCTTTTACTTATATGATTACCTTGATTGTGATTTGGAACGACTTCCTAAATCTCATTCATACTCTGGCCAGAGATTCTTAATCATATCATCGAGTATTCTCCCTCAAACGGTTTGAAGGTTAGAGATCCCTTATTGTGCATTCACTTGCCTCTATGGCTAAGTGGCTTAATCCTAACTATACCACGGACACCCTTTGACGGAGTGACTTTGACATAGTCAAAGATCAAGGACCTAACCACAAGACAACTATGATGCCTCAAGTCAAAGGACAACTTTGCATTATCCCAACCATGAGTTCCCATATGACATGAGTATGAGAACTCCTTGTTAATCGCGTTCAGTGGACTCATTCTCTATTAAGCATCTACATGCTTGTCGTGGTGTCAGTCACACCAATGACTTAAGACCAGTCACTCTCCCTAAGAGAAGACATAGCACGTACTAATCTTAACGGACTGTCAATGCCCAATTGGCAATTTTATGATCAGGAACGTTTAGGATATGTATACGAAAGAGAATGGTCTCATGAATCCAACTTCTTTAGATCACATTCTCCCAATTACATATTCCTTGGACTTATCGTTTAAGCATATAACATTTATATGAGACAACTTTAAACAATAATCTTTGCCCTTTATATTAAACTATATTAGTTTAACATGTGAAATGTCCGTAAAGTATCATCATATGATTGGCTTTAAGGCACATTTCCAACAGTCTTTTGCCTAACTAGTCGATTATAAGCTCGTTCCGCAATCTTTTTCTGCACCACTAGTAAGTTATAGGCATCAAGCCTAGCTTCCTCCAAATCTTGCCTCATGGCCTGACTATACTTGGCACTGAACAAACTGCTTTGTTCAATAACTCGTAACGAGTTTATGCTTAGCTAGACTGGTAGCATCGGGTCGTGTTCATAAGTTAACGAATATAGAGTCGTCCTTGTTGCTGATTGGAGTGAAGTTTGATGTGCCCATAATGCCTCATTTATTTTCAAATGCCACATACCAGGCTTTTCTTTTATCATTTTCTCAAAGATACTGATTAGAACTTTATTACTTGTTTCAACCTATCCGTTTGCCTGTAGGTAATATGGCGTGGACTGTTTGACCCAAATTTTGAAACTTGCTTCGTATTCTTTAAATCTACCGGCCGTAAAAATCGTGCCGTTGTCCGTTATAATTATTTTTGGTACGCCGAATCTCGTCACGATGTTTTCTTCTACTAAATTGCAAACTTCTTTAGATGTTAAATTGACGTATGATTTTGCTTCGACCCATTTGGTGAAGTAGTCGATCGCTACAAGTATCCATGCATGCTTTGCCGATCCGGAAGACGGCGTAATCTTGCCGATTACATCCATGACCCATCCTCTGAACGGCCATGGCTTGGTGAACGAGTGAAGTAATTCGGCCGGGACCCTTTGTATAGGCACATGGATTTGACATTGTACAATAGCTTGGGCAGCCACATCCAGGCCGTGGCACATTAACAACAAACCATCTTCACCTTTTCGGTATAGTTCGTCCTGGTACATTATGTAATTTATGGCGTGTACCCTTGTCTTGCGGTCGTGCATGATTAATCTTCTCGAATCGTTTGGTAATGTCTCAAAACGGCAGACGAAATTGATTTTGCAGAGTAAAGATTGTAATTACTTCTTGGTTATTGGGGGTGGAGCATCAATGATCGCTTGAGCTTTATTCTCATCTACCTTGATGCCACGATGATGTACAAGGACACCCAAGAAGTTGGATGCCGATACACCTAGGGCGCATTTGGCAGGGTTCATTTTAAGGTTATGTTGGCACATACGAAGGAAAGCTTGCCGAAGATCTTCTAAATGTGTTTGGTAGTGCTTGGATTTGATCACAACATGATATATGTATACCTCAACGACTGTGCCAATCAGGTTATGAAAAATGGTATTCATGGAGCGTTGATATGTGGCACTAGCGTTCTTAAGTTTGAAATGCTTGACAACTCATTCGTAGGTCCAGAGTGCCTCGAGGCAACGAAAAGTGGTTTTGTGGATATCAGCCTCAACAATGAAAATCTAGTTGTAACCAACATGGCCGTCCATGAAAGATAAATTCAAATTACGAAAATTGAACAAGTTCATCTTTTATGCCGAGATGAACTTCGATCGAGAATCGTGGGGGGGGGGGGGGGGGGTTGGCGGAAAGGTTTACAACTAACCTTGATGCGTAATTCGTGCTCGACAAATGTTCGATCCAGACCAGGCATCTCATGGTAACTGCAAGTGAAAGTCTTTAAATTCTTCGAGCAATTTACAAAGCTTTTGCATAGATTGAGGCAACAAAGAAGTAATAAATAAAGGCCAAAGGTCATTGTCCATTCCAACGTTTATTTCATCTGGTGGATCTTTGACTTGGGGCCGACTGTCTTCTAGCTCGGCTGGCAGCTTGGACTTTATTAAGTGACTGGGCTAGACCGTTGTCTCATTCGGCAAGGAACTCTACTAAGTTCACACCAGAATTCAGTTGCTTGGAAATAGTATACCAATGGGCTAGTAGACGTTCCATGATAGATGAAACCACGGCCCAGCGTCTATCCTGTTTGGTATCAGGCATCAAGATCGTCAATTAGGTTAGCCAACCTGAGTCTCGCCAATCCTACTGAAAAATCTCAGGGCCGACCTCGATGGCTTTCTGAACTGAGATCCTAGTCAACTGTCCTTCTTTGTTGAAACCCTGCAGGGTGATGTAACCGACGTGATCATCATAATAGCGAGCTTGAATCATATTAGCTTCGAACGACTGATTTTTAACAGGACGAACTATAGCCGATTTACCGTCTTAGAAGATAAGGACTTGATATAATGAAGAGGGGATACAACTAGTTTGGTGGATCCAGTCATGACCAACCAATGCATTATACTCGGTCTTTGAATCGACTATAAAAAGCGCGGTCATGTGATTTCGACCTGCGATAGCCACCTCTAAAGGAAGTACTCCATTAGTCTGAGATTTGTCGTCGAAAAAGCAGCTCATAGTTACCCTTAATTGAATGAGTTCATCTTTGGAGTGATGTAATGCTTTCACGATTGAATCGGGCATGATGTTGACCGTTGCTCCACAGTCGACAAAAATTTTGGAAATCGGGAATCCTTTTATATGGGCTATGACATACAATGACTTCAAGTGATGAAGGTTAACGGATGAAGAACGGAGAAACAATTCGGCAAGAGCTGCTTTAAGTTTATCCTCTTTGCTTGTGTGGCCTCCTCGGCTATCACGTCACCGTCCAGGTTATTTGGTTGGCATGTGGTTGGCTAGAATTCTACTGGTAAGACATGGACCATGCTGATTTCTATATTGTCGAGGACCGAATGGCCCATCAGTTCATGATCTTCATCCTCTGGATTTTCGGGCGAGGTGTCTTGCTTGGGCATTACTCGCTTGGCCATCTTCAGTTGCAGCGAAAACACGTCAAAGCGGTATGTCTGTTAAAGCTGTTTCATTTTGAATTTCGACCACTGGCTCGCTCGGCTTTGGGACTTGGTCTTATGCTTGTAAAGCCTTGCGAGTCCGCTCCTGATATGTAATGCTGGCTTCTTTTATGTAGAGGTAAGCATATAAATGCGCCACGTGCTCTTTTTCGTCGATCGTAAGGCCGAGGAGAGAAACAGCTGAGAAAACTTCAAAATGGTACCGCAGATATTGGAGGTCCTCAATATCTGTATATGGTTCTACCTCAAAGATGAGAACTCAGGCCTTGCGTATATGTTGCAACCTAGCCTTCATTCCCGGATCCGACCACTTTTGGATGATATGTTCGGCATCGGGGCAGGTTAATGCCAAATCAAGAAACTCTTGGCATGCTTTTAGCAGGTTGTACAAGTCATTAGCCGAATGCTTCTTGTAAAACTCCCGCATGTATTCAAAAGCTTCACCAAGAAACGGCGGGTGGCAATTTTGTTTGACTTTAATTAATGGCTCTTGTGAAGGTAGCAGAGGAAGTTTACTTTCGACTTCCTTCCGATACTGCTCAAGGCGAGGTTTCATCTCCCCATGTCGAAGAATGAGTTTGATTCACTTCTCGGACTCTCCAATTTGGGTTTCAAAATTATGATTGATTACCTTATTTCCTTGAAGCAGTTCAGTTATTATTGCTAGAGGTTGTCGGTCATCATGGTTACCTACCATTTCTTCCGACTGCCATTTGGTAGCTAGGGTAGCCTGGGCTGCTTGTCGGCGAGCCATACAGTCTATTCTTTAGCGGCAGCGTTCCTACAATTTGGACAACGTGATATATGCATCAGTAGGGGAGTTGTAGCTATACAAATGCTGGTCGCGTAACTCAGGTGGCTTGAAGGTTCACCGATTCGCGAGTGAACTTGAGCTACCATAATAATCTTCATTGTAAAATGGCGTGTCGAAATCAAGTCGTCTCTGGCCAAAGACAGCTTGGTATTTTATTTTTTAGGGCCGAGCCTATCGAAAACTTTCTGGCATTGGACTCCACCGAGCACCTTTTGAGATGTTGTCGTAGTTGTTGGAGCTAGTTGCGATGCTTCAGCCATAAGTGGTTGTTCCTTCGACTCAGTTATGATGACGTTTGATTTGCACCGACTACATAAAAATATTGGCCCGTTAGTTTCTTATGTGCTGGAGTCCGACATTGACTTGGCATAAGCTGGGTTTGAAAAGTATTTGGGTGGCTTGTCCGAGGATGGATCAACTTTCAATCGTAACTGAGAATTCTGCTTAGAGACGTACTGCGTCGGGATGAATTCGGCTTTTCCCTTTCTCTTGTCCTTGGGTAGATGAGCATCTACTATGCTTACCATCGTCGAAGGGAAAAGATCAGCGTCAACTACCATTGGAGGTTTCTCAGGAAACTTGAGTTTGCCATTATCGATCCAACTTTGGATGGCGTTGCAAAATATGACACAATTATTTGTCGTATGCTTGTTTGAGTTATGGTATTTGCAATACGTCTTTCCCTTCAAATCTTTGGCCTTGGGAATATTATGCTCTGGCCGAAGCTTGACGATTTTTGCAAGTAACAATTGGTCGAAGAGGGCATCGGCCCAGGTGATGTCGAAAGTGTAGACCTTTGACGTTTTAACGTTGGCTTCCACAAGTGCCGAGCGGGTTTTGACATCTTTGGAATTAATGTGGGTCAACGCCTTGCATATGTATGATTTGTCAATTACTATCTCGGTCGCATCTATTCTGGCATATTGGGACTCTTCGCCTTCCGCCGATGCTTAACTTATTGTTGGGTTTTTGTAGATCGTCCCTCGGGTTGGAGATTTCGAGATTTTCTCTTCTCGGACCAAATAATCATATTTCTCGATATGTTAAGCTAGTTCGTACGTATCTCGGAAGTTTGCCCCCAAGAATTTCTTTTTGTTTTCCACGTCCAGGCCATTCAGGGCAAGCCTAACAAGCTCAACTTCAGGGAGGGGTACTCAGCACCAGTTTCTGGCCGATTTGAACCTCGTAAGATATTCCATTGGTGACTCGTCAGATGATTGAGCCATCCTGGCCAGAGAAGAAACTGACATTTCTATCCCTGACCGTGAAAATTGCTCATGAAATTTCTCGAACCAATTCCTCCCAACTTTGGATGAAGTTGGGTGGAAGGTTGATGTACCATGCCAACACTGAGCCGGTTAACGAGAAATTGACGGTCGTAGTTTATGAAAATCACTGTTAACATCTCCACATTAAGCAATGAATCAAGCCACATGTTCTAACAAGGACAATGATGATTCTCCCGTGAAAAAGCTAAAGTCTGGAATCTTGAATCCCTTTGGATAGTCGAACCTTTCTACAAAGGCTGGATATGGGTGAATGAATTTTGGAAACTTCGGCCCCCTTTTTAAGGCTGAATCAATCATTCTTTAAACTTCGACCATGTCAAGAGGCGGTGCTTCCGCTCTTTGGTCAGTTCTAACCAATCTGCTGGTTGATTTACCATTTTTCTCTAAGTCAATCATTTTGAGCCGAGCAGATCCTGTCTAGGCCTGTATCGCTGGTAGGGGATTATTCTTTAGAAGAGAGCTGCCTGGGTCGATCGGCGGGTCCAATGTCGTGGACTTTATTAACCAGAACTTCGAGCAATCCATTGTGCACAACGTTATAATCTCTTCAAGTATTCCTTTTACATCTCGGCTGAACATTTGCTCAAACTGCTAGGATTCTTCTTCAAATTGTCGTCGGAGGAAAGATCTAGATGGTGGATCGGAGGCCTCATCACCGTCATCATCACAATCCTCCACTAGTCTTTCAACAAAAACACCTTTTGTCATTTTGGTAGGGATTTCTGCATCACAAGTCTGACTGTCAAGATTAACTTCGTTTTCTCGGCGTGTTGTACTTGTGGCTTTAGGTGTTACGGCAGGAAGAAGATTATGTGCCTGTGATAAGCCATCTTGTCTTGGACTTTAGACTGTCTGTGGAAGATTAATCGTTGACTTACCCATGACTGTTTTCTTTTGTACCAATTATGTTTCAATGGTCATGAACTTAATAGCTTTAACACTGTGTCCTACTGGGTGTGCCAAAATGTTGACCCTAGAAACTACCAAGCCTACGTGGCGTACAGGCCGACTAACTAATAAGTTAACTATGTCATTTGGTTGTGTGCGAGGATTGCCAACTAGTAGACCGAGTTCGGCCGGGGAGTAAAATATGTTGATGTGGCGTCGGGGGCGCTGCTGACTTCTTGATCTTGTGACTACGACTGAGGAAGGAACACATCTCGGCCTTTGGGTTCTAGAGCCTGAAGACAAGGCTGCTAATCTCTTCAAAGTTCACAAATCATCGGCGCCGAGTTCGGTCTTGGTAATTATATTCGTGACAGTATAAGTACAATGAACTAGCACCAAATTGTACAGACACAAATACTCAAAAGAGATAAATGTCTTGATTGTAAAAGTGGTTCAGTCATCGAAGTGCCGAACTCTAAAATGTACTTGCTAATATCCAACCATAAAACAAAATTCAGATTTCAATGTGCCGAGCCTAGTAACCTAGTAACACCTCACTTCGCCGAGAAGGCTGATGAGATGACATCTACCAATAAGGACTCAGAAATCCTTGTTGACTGAGACTTGGATAAATAATCAGTCGGTCTCGAAGTAGTGTTGTCTATCCAAATTGAAGATGCTCATTGGTCGACTGATTCTATGGCTCCAGTGTTGTCTATCCAAACTGAAAATGTCACCGGTTGCCTTCACAGTGTTGTCTATCCAAACTGAAGATGTGTTGCCTTCACAGTGTTGTCTATCCAAACTGGAGTGGCTCTGAACGATGCACTCTCTTCTCTATTTATAGCAGCCCCTTATGGCCGAACTAGAAATGTACTCAGATTAGAACTCCTCAACCGAATCTAATCAGGTTTCGACCAAACCTAAACCCTATAAGACTTTGAACCAAGCTCCTTAATGAACCAGATTTGTCCCCTAATACTAAGCATCTTCAGCTTTAAGACTCCATGTTGCACTAGGGTTCGACTACCTCACCCTTATCTAAACCAATCCTCCTAGTAACAGGATTCGGCTGACCTTGACTGGACAGCCCATGACAAGATTCTAGATGAGTGTTATTGGGCCGAGAACAACTCTAATCTTGGCCCAAAATATTATTTTAGGCCCAAACAGTTACACTCCAAGCTCATTGGTCGATCATTAGAGGATTTGCTTAACTGTGGAATGATGGAGCACTTCGAAGCATCATGATGATGTGCATCATCCTCCACAACATGATTGTGGAAGATGAGTATGATTACGATGAAGAATATTTGGACAAAGGCACAATGAACAATTTAAAAACTAGAATTTATCAAGCCCATGACAACATTGAAGAATCAGCCAAACACAATCCATTAGAACGGGATTGATGTTACCACATCATGGTCATTCATCGTTACCACACTGTACATTCGACTTATATCGACAAAAAGAGTCACTGTGACTTTTTTTTTTTGTTGGGTTCAACATAAGATTCATTGATTGAAGTGAATGTTACAAGAGAGAAACTTAAATAAAAAAGCTGCTAGTAGGCATAAAATAAATAAATAAATAAATAAAGTCCTATGCAAAGCACATGATGGCCCAATTACCACCATGTACCTCACCAATTTGCCATTCGGGTCAGCCGATACGCGGTTAGCACTAACAAAACACAAGGGCCAAAATACAAAACCACATATGCAAACAAATCCCAAATGACTTGATTGAGCACATGTGGGCGATGAAACTTGCTCAAAACGAATGAAGCTCAGTATCATGCTTAAATGTTAAACTTGCAGTATTTTTATTTTATAACTTTTGATGTGTAATTTTAAGGGTTTTTACCAATGGTCCCTGAGATTGACCAAACTCATCATTTTGGTCCCTCACTTTCAAAATCAATCAATGTCGTCCCTGACATTCACCACCGCACATGAATTTGGTCCTTCCGTTTAAATTCCGTCAAATATTTATGTTAGTTTGCATGTGGGACCCACAAAGCCAATAAAATGGTGACACGTGTATTACACAAAAGAAGGTTTTTATCACAAATGGTCCCTGACATTGATCAAACTCCTCATTCAGGTCCCTGAGTTTCAAAAATCAATAAATTTGGTCCCTGACTTTCACTATCGCACCTCAGTAGAATTCTTCCATTGAAATTTCGTCAATATTTTTTGTTAGTGTGATGATGTGGTCCCACTAGTCCAATCATATGACGCCAAGTGGATTAACTATAAGAAACTAATTTTTTTTAGGGTGAACCAACTGGCGAATATTCCACGCTGACATTTATCTCGCATCCCACAATCCCGATTGGAAAATAAGATTCAATTTAAATTTGATAAAATCGAATCCAAATTTGATAGGATTATAACCAACTAGAGAGAATGAGAAGTGAGTTCATGGAGGATAAGATGATGATGTCTTTTTTTTGCCTTTTAGTTTTTATTTTTAATTTCTTATAGTACTTTTTGTTTTAAATCTTAAAAAATATTATTTTTTTATAGTTAATCCATGTGATGTCATATGATTGGATCAGTGTGACCATATTATCACACTAACAAAAAAATAATGACCGAAATTTTAACGGAATGACTAAATTGATGTGCAGTACTTAAATTCAGGGACCAAATTTATTGATTTTTTAAACTCAGGGACCAGAATGAAGAGTTTGATCAATGTCAAGGACCATTTGTGATAAAAACTTTTTTTTGTGTAATACACGTGTCACCATTTTACTGGTTTTGTAGGTCCCACGTGCAAACTAACAGAAATATTTGACGGAATCTAAACTGAATGACCAAATTGATGTGCGGTGGTGAATGTCAGGGACAACATTGATTGATTTTGAAAGTGAGAGACCAAAATGATGAGTTTGGTCAATCTCAGGGACCATTAATGATAAAAACCCTAATTTTAATTTGCAAATTTACTGAACTTTGTAAGATTTTTCTTTAAGTGTGAACTTTTTGAGTTTTTTTGATTTTTTTAATAAATTTTTTAGAATTCTTTTTTGTAATTTTTGGATTTTTAATTTTTTTAGAGTTGGATTAATAATGGCCATTGAATTTTCAATTTTCTTTTAAAACCAGATAGCATACAAAGCGCCGCGTTGCGCAGTAGGGCTCCTGCCTTTTCACCCAACTGCCCCTCCTTTTTTCCTCCAATGGATCCATTTTCTTTGGACAACTGGGATAAATTGGAGATGCTCAAATAGAGAGGGATATGTGTCATAAACTTTAGTATACGAATTCACTTTTATCTATTCGAGACATATTAGACGATCATACACAAATATTTCCTTCAAAATCTCTTATTCATAACTAAAATTAATATACACTTTAGCCACTCAGTACTACGGTATGGTGGTTTGTAAATCAGAGGTTTTATATTCGAATCTCGTGGATGGTGAATTCGATACCAAATTAGACGGGCCATTATGTGACTTAGTTGAACTGCCTCTCCCTTTAGTGTAAAATATATCATTGCACTTTAAAAAAAAACATACACTTTATAGCAGCCTTATTAATTAAAAGTAATTGATTTGGAATTCATATATTTTGAAAAGATATTGAACTCCTATGTCCAAACCCATGAGATAGGCATGCATTGTGTTTAAAATTGGGATAACTTGATATAGATCCAATTTTGTGAGTCATTAGTAGGATTAGTCCACTTCATTGAAATAGGTCCAATAATTGAGATTCCACGTATGCTTATTTGTGATTTATACCATATTTACCCCTTATGCTTACGAATTATAGTAAATACACAATTTCTTAATTATGGGATTATTTGTGCTTTAACTAATCCCTTAATTGTAGGATTAGTTATAGCCATATAATCACCTCAACCCCCAGTCCGTTTCATCCCTCCTTTTTTTCCTTTTTCCAAACAATTCCATATGTTAGATCATGGAATCAATCCTCCTCTTTTTTGTCTCTTCTTTTCATGAGGGATATTTTTGTGTTCTTCTCTCCAAATTCGTTCCTTAGTGGAGGTATATTATATCATATTTATATTTCTATGTTCTACCATGTAGGTTCCCAGCATTTTTCTTCCAATACAATAGGTAGTTTATTTTTGTTTTGCAGGTAGATTATATCTGCTTTGTAGGTATAAAGCATCTTTCTTCCTATACAATAGGTAGTTACTAGATTATATCGGTTTTGTTTTCTTCATAGGTAGTTACTAGATAATATTTTAGTTTGAATATTTAAATATTCAAAATTTAAAAACTGAATAAATGATAAAAAAAAATTTAAAGAAATTAAATATTTTTATCTGAAGGGGCAAAATTGATATCAAAATATGTAATTGGATAACTGGACTCAGTCCCAAAAACTATTTATGTTTTTGGACCTAGATCCAAAAGCCCCTTTAAAATTTAGCTTGTTATGCCCAAGCATATTTATATAAGAAAACTAATAAAAAGAGTTTGAAAACTTTGAGTTTTAATGATAAGAACAAAATAAAGGGTAAAATGAATAGTACTAGGATTGACTTTTTAGTGTAAAATTTTGATTTTTCGTTAAAATGAACAGTATCAAGAATTTCTCGTTAAAGTTCCTATTGATATTAGATTAACCCCTACCATCTCAATTTTGTGAGACACCGGCCAGTCTAATGTTTTATCAATTCAGACCACACACTAATCAGATGTAGGAATATTATTATAATCAAATAATGATGTAAGCTTAACTTAGCCTAATGATATACTGATATGTCTTGTGTGGTCCAAATATTTGTCAAATATGACTAAACAAAAGAAGTGAAAAGAAAAGCTCCTTCACATGTCCCTTTCTTTTGCAGCTTTGCCAGGGATAGTTGTTGACAAGTCAAGATTTTCAAAACTATATTTTTCCATGAAAACCTAATTTTTTTTTTCTTATTCCAATCCAAATTCTTGTCCCTCAAAATTTGACTGTTGAAAAAACCATGGGGTCGGTAGGGCATGCCGGCCTCCAAATTTTACTAAACAATTTATATAATATGGATACAAATGTTGCGTAAAATAAACTTACACATATTGTTATATAATTAAAACGATATATTACAATGATTATATATCCAGATTATGTAAGTCTTTCTCCAATTGTTACTATACAAAGAAACTCTTCAAAACCGGCAAGAAATATTGTGGCGTGGCTTTTGGTACACTCCACCAAAATAGAATTTATTGTACAATATTGTGTGTTCCATGCAAAGTGATATAAAAGTCCATAAAAATTAGTTATAATTTGGAGTTCTCCCAACAAACTTTGATTAATTTTTCTTTATAGCAGTTTCGTGAGCATTCTGCATATGGTGTCTGCTACGATTGGTTATCCCGACTGACCCCAAATTGAAAAATGCATGCATGAATAATGTATTCGATTAATTATTGAGTTTCAAGGGGGAAAAAGTACTATTTTTCAAAGATAATGCATTGAAATTGTGAAGGTGACTTGAGAAAGAGGTATAAAATTTCATGTGGAAGACTAAAAAGGGTGGTGAAATGTCGGTTGAGACGCATTAGAAAATATCAGAGATTATTGTTACATTATTTTATTTATTATTATTATTGTTAGGGTTCGGATTAGGGTTAGGTTTTTATATGATTGCGACGGTTGCTAGATGCAGTCTTAATTTAGCTTTAGTAGCTCATGTTCCCATTGATCAATTAACAACAAAGTTTTTTTTTTTTTTTTTGTTTCTTCTGTTAATTATATGTGATGGTATAAAATAGGGTTAACTCAAAGAGGCAAACCCCAACATTTATGCAAGGGAATAAAATTAAGAAATCAGGGCCAAAAGAAGTGAAACGAAGATCTACGCTCCGGTTAGAAGACGTAAAAACGAGACAGAGACTCATGGCCAAAGAGGTAGAGGAAGACCTAGGAAGATTTGGAAAGAGACTCTAAAAAGAACTTGGACCACTTAGATCTAACGAAAGATATGGTACAAAACCGAGAATAATGACGTTTTAGGATTCATATAATTGACCATACTTATGAAATAGATTGGGTTATGAATTTAATTGCTTGTGATGCTCTTGTAACTAGGGATGGCAACGGGGCAGATTGGGTTCGGATGTGCTATCCCCAAACCCGAACCCATTTATTTTCTCCAAACCCGAACCCGTAGAATCCCCGAACTGGGTTTCCCCATAACCGAACCCGTCGGGTGATGGATTTTTGATCGGGGAACGGTTTTTCCCATTATGATATTTATATATTTATTTATATTATTAACTAAATGAAGAATATTAAATAAATTGCAATTAGTAATACAATTGATACAATGCATCTAATAAGTAATATTAAAAATTTATATTACTAAGAAAACATTTACACTCTTAAAAATTATAAGTATATAATTCCTATTATTAATGATATAAAAGTAAATAATTAATTTCATATTTAATAATGCATGATTATTAACAACCCATTTTCATATAATAAATATTTGGGTAAATTACACAAAACTACCTCAACTATTGGGGTCACGACAGTTTCATACCTCATTTTTAAAAATTGACAATGTCATACCGCATCTTACGAATTTGTGACAATGTCATACCTCCGTCAAATTTTCTGTTAGTTTTTCTGTTAAGTGCTGATGTGGCTACATGCGGGGCCCAATCAAAAAATCTTTATTTAAAATCTCTCTCTCTCCTCTCTCCCCCTCTCTCTCCAACCCTCTCTCTCTTGCCTCTCTCTTCTCTGCATCCCTGGGGTTCCTTTTTTTTTTTTTTTTTTGCTTCCTCCTACTTCTTCTTCTCTTTCTCCTCCTCCTTCTTTTTCTTCTTTCTTTATGGGTTGCACGGGGGTTTCTTTTTTTTTTTTTTTTTTTTCCTCCTTCTCTTCCTTCTTCTTTCTAGATTGCAGGGGGCAGGGGGAATTGACGTGTGCGGGGGAGTGGCGAGAGAGGTCGGAGCGGTGGGGAAGAGAGAGGGTGGTGGAGGAAGTATGCGGGGAGAAGAGGAAGAAGAAGAAGAAGAAAGGAAAAAAAAAAAAAAAAAAAAAGCCAAACCAAACCCATTTCATCCCCTCCTCCCAACCCAACCCCTTGCAACCCTAAATATTTATATTTTTTTTATTTATAGATGAAATGGTTCGGTTTCGGGTATGGATTTGGGGCGGATACCCCAATAACCATAACCGAACCCGAAACCGAAAAATTTACCTGACGGTTACCCATACCTGTAAAATACCCAAAATTTTGTACCCAAAACCGAACCATTCAGATCGGTTACTTGCGGGGATCGGATTTGACGGGTTAAATTGCCATCCCTACTTGTAACCAATGCTTCTAAATTTCCAATGAATAATTAAGCTTCGTTATTCTTGAAACAAAATTAACAAGAGCATCAAAAAAGCAAGACCTGTTCCACATCACAATAATATAATACATATTGGAATTTGCATGCATATGATGTGAATTTAGTGTTGTTACTGCTCTCTGCAGCCTTGAGGAGGAGAGGGGAGGACTGGAGGAGGCATTTCTACGTGAGTCAGATGCCAGCAGAGTCTGAGAGAGGAGGCACCCAACCCCACATGCCTGCCTCATTTCAGGCCATGTCTACGTGTTGTGGGGCCCCTCTTGTCCCTTTTCTCTTAGACCACCTTTCTTTTTTACTTTCCACGGCTCTCCGTTTTCCCTTTGTCAGCTTCCCCATCCCTCCCTCCCAGCACGGCCTCCACCCCCTATATAAAGCCCTCCAAACCCACTCCTCAATCTCACTGCACCAATCACATCTCTCTCTTTCCTCTTCCCCTCTCTGTTTACAACCAACACGCAACAAAAGACCCTTCGTTTCGAATTAACTTTACAGCCCTCGCCACTCCAAAATCTAATCTTCAAATGGCTGTCGACTCCTCACTCTCTCCCCTCGGCCCACCCGCCTGCGACAAGGACGCCAAAGCATTACAGTTCATTGAAGAAACTACCCAGAACGCCGACGCCGTCCAAGAGCGGGTCCTGTCCGAGATACTAGCTCGAAACGCCCAGACCGAGTACCTTAAACGCTTCAAACTCGGCGGCGCCACCGACCGCAAAACCTTCAAGTCCAAACTCCCCGTGATTACCTACGAGGATATCCAGCCCGAAATCCAACGCATCGCCAATGGTGATCGCTCCCCCATCTTGTCAGCTCATCCCATCTCAGAATTCCTCACCAGGTAATTAACTAACTGCATCACAAACTAATCACCCGTATAATTTTATTCACAAAAATATTTGAATTAATTTATTCATTTTGTTGACTTTTTTTTAATTTTTTTTATTTTTATGGAAAATTACAGTTCTGGGACTTCAGCTGGAGAGAGGAAGCTCATGCCAACAATTCAGGAGGAATTGGATCGCCGCCAATTATTATACAGCCTTCTCATGCCCGTCATGAACCTGTAAGTATTTTAGAAATAGTTATTTAATTAAAACACGCGTTTAAATTTGTTTAATTATTTAATTAAAATATCACTTTCTAATAAACTTTTAATTTTTTTAATGGAACAGTTGTGTGCCCGGGCTGGACAAAGGAAAGGGCCTATACTTTCTGTTCGTAAAGTCCGAAACAAAGACGCCGGGCGGGCTTTTGGCCCGACCCGTTCTCACCAGCTACTACAAAAGCGAGCACTTCAAGACGCGCCCGTACGACCCGTACAACGTGTACACGAGTCCCAATGAGGCCATTCTTTGCCCGGACTCCTTCCAGAGCATGTACGCCCAAATGCTGTGCGGCCTCCTCGAGCGCGAAAAGGTCCTCCGCCTCGGCGCCGTTTTTGCGTCCGGTCTCCTCCGCGCAATACGGTTCCTCCAGCTCAACTGGCAACAACTAGCAGAAGACATCCGGACCGGAACTCTCAGCTCGAAAATAACTGACCCGCATTTGAAATCTTGCATAGGCGGGATCTTAAAACCCGACCCGGAGCTGGCGGATTTCATGTCCAAACAGTGCGGAAACGAAAATTGGGACGGGATTTTAACTCGGATATGGCCAAACACGAAATATCTGGATGTGATAGTGACTGGCGCGATGGCGCAGTACATTCCGACGTTGGATTACTACAGTGGCGGATTGCCGATGGCATGTACGATGTACGCCTCGTCGGAGTGTTATTTCGGACTCAATCTCAACCCGATGTGCAAGCCTTCTGAAGTTTCCTACACGATAATGCCAAACATGGCCTATTTCGAGTTCCTCCCTTACGAGCCAAACTCGGTGAGTGGCGGCGGCGAGTCGGGAACCAGACTCGTTGACCTCGTGGACGTCGAGGTCGGAAGAGAGTACGAGCTCGTAATCACCACCTACGCCGGGCTTCACCGATACAGAGTCGGGGACATCCTCCGAGTCACCGGGTTCCACAACTCGGCCCCGCAGTTCCACTTCGTGAGGAGGAAGAACGTTTTGCTCAGCATCGACTCGGACAAGACCGACGAAGCAGAGTTGCAACTCGCTGTCGACAACGCCTCCAAGCTCCTCAAGAAATTCGGCGCTAGCGTGGTGGAGTACACGAGTTACGCCGACACGACGACAATCCCGGGGCACTACGTGATCTATTGGGAGCTTCTCGTGAAGGACTCAGCGAACTCAGAGAGTGAGTCGTTGGACTCGGTGATGGACCAGTGCTGCCTAACGATGGAGGAATCACTTAACTCGGTGTATCGGCAGGGTCGAGTGGCGGACAACTCGATCGGGCCGCTAGAGATACGCGTGGTGAAGAACGGCACGTTTGAGGAGTTGATGGACTATGCGATCTCGAGAGGCGCGTCGATTAATCAATACAAGGTACCGCGGTGTGTGAATTTTACCCCAATCATGGAGTTACTGGACTCCAGGGTAATTTCCCAGCATTTCAGCCCATCTTTACCGCACTGGACTCCCGAAAGGAAGATGCGGTAAAAATAAAAGTCAACAAGGTGGTGACTGTTATATAAATTTCTGTTTTTTTTTCTTTTTTTGTTTTTTTTTCTTTTTTCAGTTAAATGGAGAACAAATTGTAAGTTGGGGGGTTAGGACATATGAGGTTTTGTAGTGGGGCTCAATTCAGAATTGAGTTGTGCAAAGAATGTAACATGTTTTCAAGATGATGAATGGTTGCTTTCATAGTCAGTGGCTTTTTTATCATCGTCCATTCAATGAATGACATGACATAATTCCAGAGCTTAAGACATAATTATCAAAATCGTTTGACTTCCGTTGTGTTTCTATACCCCTGATTTCGTGTTTTGTGTTATAAATGGAAGAAAGAATGTGGAAGATACGATGATATAAGAAAGAATGAATAACTGTGAAATAAATATATATTGAATGATACAATTAACACATTTTATTTTGCCTCACATACAATGTCAAAAACTATTCAACAATTGAAAAAGTATGTGAAAAGTAAAATTACGTGTGTGAAAATCATCATCCTTAAATGTGACACTTTCTAATAAGCTAAATATTTGTCATGATGCGAACGTCGAACTTCGCTTCACTTGTATAGTACAAAAATTGTATTTTTAGCATTTTAATAAAAAGAGTATCAAGAATGATTATATTTTTTTTTTTCAAAAGCACCAATTCATATCTCAATTTTTAAAATCTTAACCGATGTGATAACATTGTATTAGTTTACATATTGTCGAATTATGAATTATTATTTATTTACAAACAATAATCCACTAATATGTTAATGTGTCACGTTAGTTAATATTAAACATTTAAGATAACATGTTTTTAAAAAATTTGAATGCCTACATCCTAAGTAGACCTGGCATTCGTGTCGTGTTTCCCATGTTCGTGTCATTTTCGTGTCATACCCGATATCTTAACTGGTCGTGTCGTGTAACACCCGTTAAAATAAACGGGTAAAATGATCCGCCCCGAAATCGACCCGATAATATTAACGGGTAATATGACCCTGACCCATTACCCGTTAAGGAAAATATATTTTAAACCAATAAATAATTAAATAAAAAACATAATATTATTTGTTTTAGTCAAAACACATTTTTCTTTTAAGTATTGTCAATTCCAAAACATAAAAACACATTTTTCTAAGTGTATATTTACATATCCAAAATAAGAGCATAATAAAAAAATATTATAACATTACAAAATATCAAATGTTCAAAAGATTTGCAAAATTAAGGACATTGGAACATTAGAACATCTTGCACATTTTCTTCCAATCAAACCCTTCAATGTAGAAGTATAAAAAATATAGAAAAAATATATAAACGCTCGTAATAACAAGCTTTACAACTTTCGTGAAGAGCTTAACTTCGAAATCCGTCACTATAATCATATAAATCATAGATCAAAATTTAACCGTTGATTATTGTTTACATTCACGCTTCATTTTTCTCATCAAATTTTGTTTTTTTTTTCAGATTTTCTTTTTTGAAAACATGATCTATTAGAGGATGCAAGAAGATGAACGGTTTGGATCGTTGATATTATGTTCAGAGTTTTACAATTAGTGAAAATATTGCTTGATGTTTATAAAGTTTCTACAAACTATATGACATCAACTCATATTTCAGTTAACCGTAAATATCGAAACGTGATATCAAAGATCTGAACCGTTCATCTTCTTACATCCGCCAGATGATCAAGTTTTCAAAAAAGAAAATTTAAAAAATGAAATTTAGTAACAAGAATAAAGCGTAAATGACAATCGACGGTTAAATATAAATTTAAGGTTTATGGATTATAGTGTTGGATTTCGAAGTTGACCCCTTCATGAAAGCTGTAAAGCTTGTCATTATGAGTGATTGAATATTTTTTTTACATTTTGTACACTTCTATAATAATTATTATTAATTTTATTAATTTTTCCCTCAAATAAAAAACATTATTTATGAGGGTTTGGAGGATTTTAAAAATCTAAACAATAATGTAAGTATAATCATTATCCACTCGTAGAAGAATAATGATGTGAATAATGATGAATCACAAGTGTTTATATATTTTTTCCCATTTTTCGTACTTGTATGTATGTCTTTTTAGTTCTTGCCTATACAAATACTATACTAGTTTATTTTAATTTTGGACAAGAACATGTTAAGTAAAATTTATTATCCTAGTAATGATAATAAAGAACTCTCACAATAAAAATAAATAATGACAAAACTTTTTTTTTTAACTTATATAGAATAATAATACAAAACTATATATTTAATATAGAATATATTGTATATATTAATATGGCTATTGTATTTTATAATAATTTTTTTAGTAATTAAACTTTAAAATTATCAAAATAATTTTTTTCTTAACGGGTCGAAACGGGTCACCCACGTGTATACCTATTAAGAACCCGTTATTAACAGGTTCTTAACGGGTCACCCGATAATGACCCGATAAGTTATCGTGTTGACCCGAAACCCGTTATTTTCGTGTCGTTTTCGTGTCGTGTCAGAAAGTGCCGGGTCTAATCCTAAGACCCTTTTAAATATGTACGACCCACAATTGGGGAGACAATCTATTTGGCAATATACTTGAAGATGGAGCACAGGAGTCCATGTGGCTTTGGTAAGCACTAGCGATCTCCGATTCTATCAATTTGTATCAAATTCAAATGAAATTATCAACATAATTATACTACTAGTTGACCTGTTTTAATTTGCTACCTAAACCCAAAGAGCTTAGCCACAAGAATCTTATCAACACGATCGTATTACACTTGAGATTTGAGATCAAAATCAGAACAATGGAAGAGATAATAAAAAAAGTAATGAAGGATAATTTAGATTAGGGTTTATATCACAAATGGTCCCTAAAATTGACCCCATCAATCATGATGGTCCATGAAATTGAAAATCAATCAATGTAGTCCCTGAATTTTAACCCGCGAATCAATGTCGTCCTTCTATTAGTGTTCCGTTCAAATTAACTTTAGTTAGAAGATGCAGAAGAGAAAAAGATCAATACATTCGTATCTATTCCTCCCTCTTTATTTGTCATCCCCTTGTGCTATATTTACAATGTAATATTTTACACCTGCTTCGTACATCTCACTAGTAAAGGTTATCTCCCTAACTTTTAATTATTTATAACATCATACCTTTAATCTAAAGGGTTTATGTCACAAATGGTCCCTGAAATTGACCCCATCAATCATGATGGTCCCTGAAATTGAAAATCGATCAATGTAGTCCCTGAATTTTAACCCGCGAATCAATGTCGTCATTTTGTTAGTGTTCCGTTCAAATTAACTTTAAAAAAAAGGTTAGAGAACCAATTTTTCATGGTAAAATGATCACAAATAACCTTGTTACTTATAATTTTACTTACTACCTCTCTTTTCCTTTTTCCATCTTCACTTTTCTCTCCATTTTTTCATGGATTTGGTGCTAAAACTAAAATAAAAACAAAAAAAGTGGGAAATTTCAATTTTTTTTAATATCAAGTAAAAAATAATTCTAACTAGGTTAGCTCCCTTCCTTTTTTTAAAAGAAATTGGGTTAGCTCCAAAAGCTACTGCCAAAGTCCACCTTTGATCATTTATCTTGTAAAAGAAATAGGGTACCACCTTTTTTTTCAAGTAAAATTATAAGTAACAGGGTTATTTTTGGTCATTTTACCATGAAAAATTGGTTCTCTAACCTTTTTTTTAAAGTTAATTTGGACGGAACACTAACAGAAGGACGACATTGATTCGCAGGTTAAAATTCAGGGACTACATTGATCGATTTTCAATTTCAGGGACCATCATGATTGATGGGGTCAATTTCAGGGACCATTTGTGACATAAACCCTTTAGATTAAAGGTATGATGTTATAAATAATTAAAAGTTAGGGAGATAACCTTTACTAGTGAGATGTACGAAGCAGGTGTAAAATATTACATTGTAAATATAGCACAAGGGGATGACAAATAAAGAGGGAGGAATAGATACGAATGTATTGATCTTTTTCTCTTCTGCATCTTCTAACTACAGTCGGAGTGCTCTATTTATAGAGCGGCTCCATACAAACAGAGTTCTTACAGTTTGAAATTTACATCGCATGTTTTGACAAACACTCTTCTTGTTTCCAAATTCTATTTCAATTTGTATGGGCATTGAAAATGTGTGTGTGGGCATTCATAACATGCCAATGTTTTCAACACTCCCCCTTGGATGTCCACATATCAACATCAGTTGCCTCGTTAAAACCTTGCTTGGAAAAACCCAGTGGGAAAAAACCATAGCGAAGGAAAAAGAGTACAACTTTATCTGTATTGTTGATATAGTGTTAAGTATGCTTATGTTGCCTCGTTAAAACCTTGATAGGAAAAACCAAGTGGGAAAAATCTTAATCGAAGGAAAAAGAGTACAACATGCATGTATCATGGATGCTCCCCCTGATATATATCTCCTCCCGATTCCGCATTTTCCAAATTTAACTGATTGGTAAGTCGACGCAATCCGATACTTTGCACTAACTTTTGAAACGTGCATTTTGGTAAAGACTTGGTGAACAAGTCTGCCAGATTTTCATTGGAACAGATTTGTCTGACTTCAATAACTTTAGCCTTCTGAAGCTCATGTGCGCTGAAAAACTTTGGAGATATGTTTGTTTAGTCTTATCGCCCTTGATGAATCCTTCCTTCATTTGGGCAACACAAGCTGCATTATCTTCATGGATGACAGTTGGATTATTTGTCTTCGAAGTTAGACCATATGAATTCCAGATATGATGGATCATTGATCTTAACCAAGAACATTCACGGCTTGCTTCATGTAAAGCAAGTATTTCTGAATTATTTGAAGATGTAGCAACCAATGTTTGCTTTGTTGAGCGCCATGAGATTGTTGTATCTCCATTCTTGAACACATATCCAGTTTATGAGCGGGCTTTATGCGGATCAGAGAGAAAACTAGCATCTGCATATCCAACAAGGACCTGGACATTTGTGGAGTTCTTTGAGTAGAAGAGACCCATGTCTGTTGTCCCATGAAGGTATTGCAATACATCTTTGACTCTCTTCCAATGACGAATTGTTAGAGCAGAGCTATACCTTGCTAACAAATTGACTGAAAAAGCTATATCTGGTCTAGTACATTGTGCTAAATACAATAAAGCACCTACTGCACTCAAATATGGTACTTTTGGACAGTTCATCATCTTCTTTTGGACGGAATGGATCTTTCTTAATGTCCAAAGAACGAACGACCATTGGCGTGCTGAGTGGATAAGCCTTGTCCATGCCAAATCGCTTCAGGATTTTTTCAATGTAACCTGATTGGTGGACCAAAATTCCACTAGCACAATGCTCGATCTGCAGGCTGAGACAAAATTTTGTTTTTCCAAGGTCTTTCATTTCAAATTCGCTTTTCAGATATTCATCAGTTTTATTGAGCTCTTCAAGGGTTCCAACTAGGTTCATATCATCGACATATATTGCCACTATAGCAAATCCAGAATTGGATTTCTTAATGAACACACAAGGGCAAATGACATTGTTGGTATACCCTTCTTTGATCAAATACTCACTAAGACGATTATACCACATTCGTCCAGATTGTTTCAGCCCATACAAGGATCGCCTTAATTTGATTGAGAGCATACCTCGTGGTTTGTTAGTTGTTTCAGGCAACTTAAGTCCTTCTGGGACTTTCATGTATATGTCAGTATCTAATTTTCCATATAGATATGCAGTGATGACATCCATAAGTCGCATGTCAAGTTTTTCTGAAACCACTAAACTTATCAAGTAGCTGAACGTAATTGTGTCCATTACAAGAGAGTATGTCTCCTCGTAATCAATTCCAAGTCTTTGCGAAAAACCTTGTGCAACGAGTCGTGTTTTATATCTTACAATCTTGTTTTTCTCATTGCGTTTCCTTGTGAATACCCATTTGTAACCCACGGGGTTTACACCAGGCGGGGTTTGGACTACTGGTCCAAAAACATTTTGCCTTTCCCAGGAATTTAATTCTGCCTAGATTGCATATTTCCACTTAGGCTAATCCTGTCTCTGTTTGTATTCATCAACAGAGCGGGGCTCAGTATCATCACTTAATATGATTTCAGTGACTACTGCGAATGCGAACATGTTGTCGATGATTATTTCATTCCGATCCCACAATTCATTAGTACAAGCATAATTTATGGAGATTTCTTTGCTTTCATGTACTTTTGTCTCTTCAGGGACATGTGTCTCATCAAGGACATTTTCTTTTTCTGGAAGTACAGAATCATGAATTGTGGATTTGTCATTCATTTTCTCTTCTTGAATGATGATGTGAATAATGATGAATCACAAGTGTTTATATATTTTTTCCCATTTTTCATACTTGTATGTATGTCTTCTTAGTTCTTGCCTATACAAATACTATACTAGTTTATTTTGATTTTGGACAAGAACATGTTAAGTAAAATTTATTATCCTAGTAATGATAATAAAGAACTCTCACAATAAAAATAAATAATGACTAAAACTTTTTTTTTTTTAACTTATATAGAATAATAATACAAAACTATATATTTAATATAGAATAGATTGTATATATTAATATGGCTATTGTATTTTATAATAATTTCTTTAGTAATTAAACTTTAAAATTATCAAAATAATTTTTTTCTTAACGGGTCGAAACGGGTCACCCACGTGTATACCTGTTCAGTTGTGTCCTCGTCTTTCTCTTTCGAGGGGCTGAATCTTTTGAACCTGGGGGTCTACCACGCTTCAGGTGTGCACCAGATGAATCATTCGCTGCCACTTTATTTTGTCCAACCGGGACATCAATTCTTGCAGGTGCATTTGCAACTATATATGTGATTTTGTCACTTTCATAGCATCATTAAATGCATCTGCATTTGATTGGCAATACTTTGAAGATGAACGATCCTTTTCACTTCATTTTCACATTGAGTGCTACGTGGATCAAAATGAGACAAGGTGGGAACAACCCATGTCAGCTCTTTCCGTTCTTCTAGAACGGTCTTTTCTCCCCCTAACGATGGGAAGACTGTCTCATCAAAGTGACAATCAGCAAAACGAGTTGTAAACATATCACCAGTTAAGGGTTCCAAATACCTAATGATAGATGGTGAATCAAAACCCACCTAAATTCCCAGTCTGCGCTGAGGACCTATTTTAGTTCGCTGTGGTGGTGCAATAGGTACATAAACAGCACAACCAAAAACTCGTAAATGTGAAATCTTTGGCTGATGTCCAAACACGAGTTGTACTGAGGAGTATTGGTGGTTGGCTATAGGTCTCAATCGAACCAATGATACGACATGTAAAATTGCATGTCCCCATACAGAAACTGGCAATTTTGTTTTCATGAGCAGAGTGCGAGCTATTAACTGAAGCCGCTTGATCAATGATCCTGCTAAACCATTTTGAGTATGGACATGAGGAACAGGGTGTTCAACATCAATGCCCAATGTCATGCAGTAATCGTCAAAGGTTTGAGACGTAAATTCACCAACGTTATCAAGTCGGACTGACTTAATGGGGTAATCTGGGAACTGTGCTCGTAACTTAATTATCTGAGCAAGAAGTCTCGCAAAAGCTACATTTCGAGTAGACAAAAGACAAACATGTGACCATCTGGTAGATGCATCAACCAAAACCATAAAATATCGAAATGGTCCACATGATGGTTGAATAGGCCCACAAATATCCCCTTGAATTTTTTGCAGAAATGATGGGGATTCAGCATCAACCTTTAGTTGTGATGGTCTAATTACCAACTTCCCTTGAGAACAAGTCTTGCAAGGGTTATCATTTGAGATAGCAATATGTCTGCTCAATAATGGATGTCCATTAGAGTTGGTAATGATTCTACGCATCATGGTAGATCCTGGGTGACCTAGACGGTCATACCAAAGCATGTAGACCTTTGAATCAATGAACTTCTGGTTCATGACAGTATGTGATTCAACTGTCTTTATGTATAATACAATCCACTCAACAAACCACACAACTTCTCCAATATACGCTTCTAGGTATCATTGGAGGTAATGCATAGATACTCCACAATTTCTTCACTTTTCGTTGTAATGTGGTATCCATTTAAACGTATGTCTTTGAAACTCAACAAATTTCGAGTAGATCGAGTAGCGTACAACGCATTATGTATGGACAATATTGTTCCATTTGGTAACATAATCTGGGCTTTCCCTGAGCCTTCAATCACATCTGAAGGGCCTGATATTGTTGTTACCCTTACTTTTGTAAGCATCAAGCTTGAGAAATACTTTCGATCACGAAGTATTGTATGCGTGGTTGCGCTGTCTGCAAGACAAATATCTCTGCCATTGCTCTTGTTTTGAGAATGACCATAATTCTTATCCATGCTTTCTGAGTAAGGGAATCACAGTTAAAAGCATGTTATACAGGAAATTCAACTGCCACTTTTATTGAATTTGAAATGCAAGTTTTTAAACTACAACTTCAGTACATCAAACATAAACTATTCAATCGGATCGGTAAACTTCATTCCCTATTTCCATAATGAAGTCTGAGACATCTAGGTGGGTGGTGTTCAACTGCCCTGATAAGTCACACACTGGATCAGTTATATCCATTGGTTTAGCCTAGTCTAGAAAATTGGTCTCGACGCCCTTCTCCATAAGGGAGGCTTGATACAGATCCACCAGATGTTTTGAGGTACGACAAGTACGTGCCCAGTGCCCATTGCCACCACATCTATGGTATGCTCCTTCAGAGTTTCTGGGAGCATTTTCATGTGAGCTTTGCCTTTGTGGCGATTCACATTTTTGAAGCTCGGGCTTGAATTATGCCTTGGAACCTGGTTGTGAAACTGACCACCATGGTTCTTGCCTTTCCTGTTCCACCGACCTCGCTTGTGGCCACGTCCTCGTTTATGATTATCGCCACCAGACGATGTGGCGTTCACTTCGAGGGAAGCAGCATTCACTTCTGGGAATATTGCAGATCCAGTAGATCGGGACTGATGATTTTTCATCAGGAGCTCATTATTTTGTTCAGCTACCAAGAGCACAGATATCAGCTGGTTGTATTCAGTGAAGCCTCGCGCTCTATACTGCTGCTGTATGAGCACGTTTGAGGCATGAAATGTGCTGAAAGTCTTTTCCAGCATATCTTCCTCAGTAATATTATCCCCACAGAGCTTCATTTGAGAGGTAATTCTGAACAACGCAGAATTGTACTCAGCCACTGATTTGAAATCCTTGATCTTCAGGTGAGTCCACTCATAGCGAGCTCTTGGAAGAATCACCGTTGTCTGGTGATTGTATCTGTTTCTCAAAGCCTTCCAGAGAGCTAACGGATCTTCAACCGTTAAGTACTCGCTCTTTAGTCCCTCATCAAGATGGCAACGAATAAAGATCATGGCCTTTGCCCGATCTTGAGAGGATGAGCTGTTCTCTTCCCTAATGGTATCTCCCAGATTCCCTGCCTCCAGATGGATCTTGGTATCCAGTACCCAGGTAAGGTAATTCTTCCCGGTAAGGTCTAGGGCAGCAAAATCAAGTTTCGCCAAGTTTGCCATTTTCTTTTCTGAAAGAAAATGAGATGTGCAAGAACTTGCAATAATATGTATTCCTGGAGGGATATAGTGTTAGAACTTCTAGTTCTTACAAATTTTTCATTTTGATCTTCAGGCCAAAATGATAAGCACTCGAAACTTCACGCTCGAGATTTTCATGATGAATGAGGAGGGCGATTGTACCACACCATTCTCATTGAAATAATATAACATAGAATGGGCGATTATTCCGCACCACTCAAGTAGCAGGAAATTTAAATATGCAGAGCATGATGGGCGATTATACAGCTCCACCTAAAATTGCAATAAAATTAAACAGCAAGCAAATTTAAATATGCAGGGTAGGGTGGGCGATTATACCGCTCCACCTAAAATTTGCAGTAAAATTAGATCTGCAGTCCAAGATAGGTGATGATACCGCACCATCTTGGATCGCAGTAAGATTAAATTTGTAGTTCAAGATGGGCGATTGTACCGCACCATCTTGGAGTGCAGTAAAATTAACATAAATAAATACTGGGTTAGTAATCAATATCTACACCAAACAAGAAATCAAAGATGTATGTAACTGTTAGGTTGAGAACTAAGAGCAGGCATGGAGCAAACAGTTCATCGCGAGGGTATATCGACCAGTTGAGGCAGAGGAAGAAGATGAACAGTAAAAACCTTAGAGGAAACATTTTTTTTTCTTTCTTTCGTTCGGCGAAGAGAAATGAGAGAATGATTAGATTTTAGAGACTCATGCTGATAACGTGTTATAAATAATTAAAAGTTAGGGAGATAACCTTTACTAGTGAGATGTGCGAAGCAAGTGTAAAATATTACACTGTAAATATAGCACAAGGGGATGACAAATAAAGAGGGAGGAATAGATACGAATGTATTGATCTTTTTCTCTTTTGCATCTTCTAACTGCAGTCGGAGCGCTCTATTTATAGAGAGGCTCCATACAAACAGAGTTCTTACAGTTTGAAATTTACATCGCATGTTTTGACAAACACTCTTCTTGTTTCCAAAGTCTATTTCAATTTGTATGGGCATTGAAAATGTGTGTGTAGGCATTCATAACATGCCAATATTTTCAACATATGATATATTGTCAACAACCCCTTTATGTTGTTTGATGGTAAGTGGCAAATTAATCACTAACTTTACCAACGCTTGACAAAGTAGGCCTCCTCAACGGAGTGTAAATCTCAAATCGAAAAGTGAAATCCTAGCATAAGCAATCGGGTTAGATCGATGTTCTATTATAATAGGGTTAAAGCAGACTATCCATGCATTCGACTTTGTTCTTTTCGTGTCGTCGTTCTGTTTAAGATTCACAGGAGTACCGGTCATGCAACCAGAGGATGTCGAATGTTGAGAGCTCATATCGAAGGACTGCTAGATCAGGGTCATTGTTGGTAGTTTGTCAGGGACAAAGCAAGAAAAGAAAATTTGGCCGAACCTGGGGACAGAGATCGATCCGACAAGCACACCGACGATGAGGACTGACGTCGGGCAAAGAAACCAACCACCAACATAAACTACATCAGTGAAAAAAGTGAGCAGCCAAGGGAGACGGTCGTCATAAACTCGGTCCTAATTACCCTATCCCCTACCAACATCTCCATATTAAGTACAGGTAAAGGTAACACGAACTACACGTGGTTTGATTTTCTTCTCGAGATATGTGCAAAGAATGATTGAGATTCCCTTTTTGGTCAAAAAAAACCCACCTCTGGGTTAAAAAACCTGGGACTCTCCACTAAGTCCAATTCACTAGTGAAATCAAGATTCTTACAAAGTAAGCACACAAGCTTAATTCCTAGATCCCTATCTACGGAGTAGCTTGTACCTTCGTGCAACCTTGTTCTTCATGAGATAGATTATTTCGGTTTTCACGAAGTGGCAGCTCCTCTTGAGCTCTTCACCTTGTGGCACCGAGAACCAATTAACTTATGGAAATAATTTTACAATGAAGTTGATGCAAATCTAGATTCGTCATCTAGTCAGTTTCACCAATCAAACACTTGAAAGATGAAACTGACACGAATCCAAAAAGAGGTTAGCTCAATGATTTGAAACTTATAAAAACTTGACCTGAAACAAAGATCAAAATCACAAAAGCAATGCTACCCTAATATGCAATGATGTGGGTGTTTAGTGCATGGATGTGATTTTGTGGCTAGGGTTTTCAAGTGAGAACCAACATGTCATGTGCCAAAGCAATCTAGAAATATCTAGGGCTCAAAGACCATTTTCGGGAAAAAGCTATTAGATGGCCCATATGTGTTGTCTTAAAGTGTGTGCCCAGCTCGCGTGATAGCAGCGAGTAGTTTTGACGAGACAAAACCATTAGACAGAATGAACTGGAAATAATGACATGAAATGCATATGAATGAATACACCTTTCATGTAAGAAGTTTAGCTCTTGAAGAGATATTTCCAGCAGTATGATCCCAAAAGTTGCATTTTAACCTAAATCTAACTGGAGCATGTGCGGTACAATTTACAACATTTGACAAAGGAAGCCAAACACTAAAAACTAGACTTCACACTCTCTCTTTTTGGCTTTCCTTGAAAAAATAACCCAAACCCTTTAAAAAAAAATCACCCAACCTCACTCAAGAGAAAACAAAAGGACGAATCCTGCAAAAAAAGTACTCCTGACAAAGAACAAGTGAAAAGTTATCATGGTTAAAGCAATTGCAAGGAAGTAAATTGTTTAGCATTGTACATGATTGCAACACAATACAAATTTTTCAAATTTTAATTCTCCCCCATTTTTTCATGGCAAAGACAAAGGATGAAAAATGAATGAGATGCCATTTTCATTAAATAAAAGAAATTGATATATCAATTAAGCTCATTAAATAAATATCTAACCACAAATGAAGTACATAAGAACCAGCAACAAAGACATCAAAGAAGTTTAAGCACAAGGTACAATTCTCGGTACCAAAATATTAAAAACATAGGAGCATGTCAATGAAATCTGTTCAACTTACCCATTTGTCTAGGATAGCCAACAAAAACTAAGCCGGGAGTAGCATAACAAGATACAACACAAAAAGAGATTCAATTACAAAGAAAGTACCACTGTTTGAATAACCAACAAAATAAATTTAACTCCCTTAAGATTAGTGCTCTCCTAAGAAACTACACTACAACTATACTCCCATATAAGTTTACTCCCCAATAAGCTAGAACTCCTCAGATTGAGACGATGCATTCAAGTGAAGTGGTGAACCAGTGACCTCAGATTCTTCAGCAAGGTCTTTATCAGGGTCTTCTTCAGGATCATCTTCAGCTTCATCATTCTTATTATCCGAGTACGTGAACCAGATAAGCTTGGCCAAGAAAATAGGGAGAGAAGACAAGTTCGATGTTTCATAAGAAGCAATCCTTTTTCCTTTGGCAACATAGGCTGCACCCATCTTTGCAGCAACATCTTGAGAATAGGCAGATAAAATGGTAATGAAATAGGACGGTGACGATGGCACAACTTGAGGCTGAGGGACAACTATGGGAGATGAAGGAATCATTGAGCGATTGGGAGTCAATTTAGGAGGACGTATGGCAAGCTCAGGCACAAAAGAAGATGGATTTTGGGAAGACCGACTCAACGACAGCACATGAGTGGTGTGACTGACATGAGGTGATGAGGTAGTTTGACTTACAGAAGATCTAAACTCAACAAACTGTTTTTGGAGTGACTTCATCTCAAATTCTAAGAAGGCAATTTTTCTTCCTTGTGAGATATTTGGTGGTGGAGGATGACAAGGTTCACCATGAGCTACGACACACATCACGTCACTCAGGTTCATGAGACCTTTGCTTAAGTCTTTGGTAGATTGCAGACACACATCACTAGGACGAGTTGAGACATCCACACGCTGACATAAGAGTGTAATAAGATATGGATGAATAGTGGAACCCCTTTGTTGTTTCCAAGGACTCTTGGTTTTGGAAAGGATTGATTTAAAGATTAGGTAACCAAAGGGAACATTAGACAAGGCCAACATGGCAAACAAAATTCTTGTAGATTTTATAGTAGGATTCCCATTGTTTGAAGAACCTAGGATATTTCTACAAAAGAAATCAGACCAACTCTTATAAAAAGGCTTAAGCTGGGACTTTGATGCTTGACCTTTAGACAAAGAGATTGAGGGATCAATGTAAGCTTCTCGATGATAGGCATTCATGTCATAGTGGCATGTGAGCAAATTAAAACTAGATATGCCAAAAGCCGAAGAAGGTTCAAGACCAAGAACTGAACAAATCGCAGAAGCATCAAAATGAATTAAAACTCCACGGACATACATTTCCCCTCCAAAATCTGGGAACTTAGAGGACACATTTGCATAGAATTCTTTAACAACAGTGAGATTGAACATGGGAGGAAGAGAGTTTACCTTATGGAGTTTGTATCTCTCCATAAGATCATCAGAGAGGATTGCATCTGCAATTGGAAGATCGTCCTAAACAATTCTTCGTTCAGAGACCACTTGTTGTGCTACCACGATTTCAAAGAACTTCTTGGCACGAGTGGTGGGAAAAGTAGGAGGAGATTCATTTGAGGTTTTGTCTGCAGCATCTCTCGCAATTTGAGAGCGAGTTTTTCGACGAGATTGAAAACTGGTGGGACAGAGTGACAGCCAACTCGAGGACATGATGGGTAAAAGATTCTTAGCGGAATTGGTTGAAAATTGAGAGAAGATATGCTACAGGGATGAAAACTAACGGCACAAATGATGGTAAATGTAAAAAACCTAGTCAGGTTAGTAAGTGCTGGGACACTATGAGATTAATCAGGACCGTAGAGATGATATCAACGATTTAGATTAGAGGGTTAAAACATAAAGTGCAAAGACAGAAATACCCTTAATGAAAAACTTTTTTCTGAATAGCTTCCTTATTTGCTTGAAATCTCTTGGGTAAAGTTCTCAAGATCTTTTGAACAACAGTTGTCTCATCAATATGTTTTCCCAACCCTAAGGCCTCATTTCTCAACATTTCTACTTTTCCATAAAAGGTCAAGAAAGTCTCTGACTCAAGCATTCTTAGATCCTCAAACTTGGACAAGGTTATCTGAAGTTCAAGTTCTCTTACTTGTTTGTCTCATTCATGCAAAATTCTGAGTTTGTCTCGTGCTTGTTTTGCAGTGGTGCAATAACGAATATGAACAAACTAAGTTGGTGAGATGGCTGAAACAATGGCATTCCATGTTTTTCCTATTTGCCATGGCTGAAGAAATCTCCCCTTGAGTCCACTTACCTTTGGCCTTTGCAACAAATTCTCCATCGACTGTCTTTGAAGGAACCTTCTATTCAAACATAAGATAATCCACAACAATTAGATCCTGTGTTTCAAGAAAGATTTGAAACTTCTCACTCCATGTAGCTTAGTTCTTTCCATCAAAGAACGGAAGACAGTTGCAAGATCTCGCAACACAATTCCACCCAATACTAGTAGTTCTCATAGATCACTCTATGTACATCTAGGGCAAAGCTCTGATACCAATTGAAATTGGTACCAGGTGAAATAATCTGCAATTTAAAAACTATGTACGTGCTTGTCTGACTAGTACTCCCAGCGGAAGAAGTCAAATTAAGGTTTAGTTTACTAAAAGGTTCCTAGTTAACTAAGGTCCAGTTTAGTGTACATTTTAATGCTGACAAGCCTAGTTGTAAGGACATATCTATTTATGGATAATGAAGAGCATATATCATAACCAAAATGAAGATAAGTAAACAAGTAAAGCAATAAATTGCACAGGATGTTTTTGGCCTGAAAAATCCGCCTTTGAGTCAAAAAACCGGGGACTCTCCACTGAGTCCAATCCACTAGTGAAATCAAGATTCTTACAAAGTAACCACAAGCTCAATTCCTAGATCCCTATCGACGGAGCAACTTATACCTTTGTGCAACCTTGCCTTTCACTAGATGGACTCACTCAATCTTAAAAAAATGGCTGCTTCTCCTGAGCTTTTCACCTTGTGGCAATAAGAACTAATCAACTTATCCAAATGATATTATGATGAAGTTGATGCAAATCTGGATTCGTCATCTAGTCAATCTCACCAGTCAAACACTTGAAAGATGAAGCTGACACGAATCCAAAAAGAGATCAGTTCAAAGATTTGGAACTTATAAAAACTTGACCTGAAATAAAGAGCAAAATCACAAAAGCAATGCTACCCTAATATGCAATGATGTGAAAGGGCAGCTCGAAGCTGAAATAAACCTTTTTAAGAAAATTAAACTCTCCTAGCCAAATTGAAATGAAACCCTTGATGAATCTTTTTATATATGGCTTGATTCAAACAAGAAAGGGGACAAGAAAAGCCACGTGTCATGTGCCAAAGCAATTTGGAAAAATCTAGGGCTGAAAAACCATTTTCGGGAAAAAGTTGTCAGATGGCCAATATAAGTTGTCTTAAAGTGTATGCCCAGCTCACGGAATAGCAGTGAGTAGTTTTGACGAGACAGAACCACTAGACAGAATGTATTGTAAATAATGACATGAAATGCATATGAATGAACAAACCTTTAATGTAAGAAGTTCAGTTCTTGAAGAGATATTTCCAGCAGCATGATCCCAAAAGTGGCATTTTAACCTAAATCTTACTAGAGCATGTGTAGTACAATTTACAATATTTGACAAGGGAAGCCAAACACTAAAAACTAGACTTCACAACTCTGCTCCGATACCAACAACTTTTTTGCCCCGTCTAAGCGTGTCCAACAGTCCCTCAAGCCTAGCACTATTCTCCTGCAAGTCCTACTCAGATCTGATCATGCCACCCAATTCACTCTTGTAAGCAGCCTTCAGCTTGGAATTTTCATCCACTTGGGCACGGATTAGGGCTTCGGTCGAGACGTTTACCTAAGAAAAACTACATAAGCAGCTAGCAATATGGAAATTGGGAAAGTTAACTGGGCATCTACTCTGGTAGCACTTCTCACGAAAGTCTTCCACAAGCATAATCCTTCTGAAATCAGCAGGGGAAATAAGAGAGTAAATTAGAGGCTGAGCATGGCTTGCATCACGGAGGCCATTTGCGTATAGAGGAAGTGGCTCTGACCCAACGACAGGCTTGATCACCAAGCTAGACACATCAACAAATACTCTTTCACTAGTGCCAAGAAAAATGGATGATCATTCAGGCACCTGGTTGGTCAAATCCTCTACTAGAACTCAATTACCAAAATGAATAACCATAAAATAAGAAGCTGAAGGTGCAAATGGTTGCAACTGTTTCCTTAAAATCCCATGCTCCAATGCTTGACGCATCCGCAAGGATGAACTTGCCTTTTTCTCTGCTAGAGGCAGCAAGGCTTGCTGCAAATTCTCTTCGGTTGAAGAAGCGAGAACAAAAATCTTTAGCATTTTATCTTGACTAACTCCGAGATTGGTTGTTAACTTGGTCTTTTTCTTAATCACCTTCAAAACTACCTCATCAGGTTCATTTTACCTCTTATTCTTCTCTGCTCTAGATGCACCCTTAAAATGTCTTTGAGGCCTCAAAGCATCCTGGGTCGCAACCTAAAGGGATATCTCATAGTAAATAGCTTATACAGCTGTATTTTCTATTTTAATAGTCTTGTAACTAATCTCTGTGTTAAGAGATTAAATTAAGTCTAGTTAGTGACTAAGCCTAATTAGACAATTGTATATATATACTGAATTGTACTTGTTTCTCATTAAGAAAGAAATAATACAAAGATTCTCTTTCTTACATGGTATCACCGCCATCTGCTTCATCGCAACTCGATCCTCCAATCTCTGAGCCACCGCCACCGCCACCGCCTCTTGCTCTTCTTTGATCTTTGATCTCCGGCCATGGCGTCTTCGACTTCATCTCTTGTCGAGCCTAAAATTGTTCCCCCTCATCCTGCAAATTTTTCCCCCAATTTTGCAGCGATGAACCCTAATTCTCTTAATTTTTCTTCGATCTCATCAATTTCTTCTCTAACTGTTCAGAGTATTAGCTGCATGGTCCCTACAAAGCTCAAGCGTGATAACTATCTTGTATGGAAGGCCCTATTCGTTCCGATTTTCCGATGATTCAAACTGACCGGCATTGTTGACGGCTCTGAAGTTTGCTCGTCGCCTTATGTTCTTGATGAATCTGGTCACAATATTCTGAATCCTGCCTTCGAGATCTGGTATGAAAAAAATCAAAACATCTTGATCTGGTTGAATTCAACACTTTCTGAGGATATTATTCCGTTCACAGTTGGAGTCACATCGGCCGCTCACATTCATCAACTTCGTTCTCGTCTTCACTATGTAGAAAAATGAGATCTCTCTATCTCTGATTATTTGCAGAAAATTAAAGGCCTTGCTGATTCGTTAATGGCTGCTGGAGCTTCTGTATCTGATCATGATCTAATTGCTGTTACTCTTAATGGATTGCCTGATGAGTACGAGTCTTTCATTGACTCTACCATGCTTCGCATCTCGACCACAACATTAGAGAAAAAAGGTGTGAATTCTCCTGATGAGCTTCATGGATTGCTGATCAACAAGGAGGTTTTTATGCATCGCAAGAAAAAAAAGGTGTGAATTCTTCTGCTTCTGAGCCTTTTCAGGCTTTTGCTGCTCAATCTCAACCTCCACTTCTTCCTACACCATCACAGTTCTCTAATTTTCCTCAAGCTTATGCGGCTCATCAGTCATTCTCCAATCCTCCACCAAAGTTTTCCAACAACAATCGTGGACGTGGTTCATTTCAACGCCGTGGTAATTCTCAAAAGCATTTCAACAATTTTCGTGGTCAATTTTTCGACTCTGGGGGAACTCATGGCAATTACAGGTCCAATTCTGGCAATCGCAATCATTCTACTGGTAATCGCAATAATTTTGGTGGTAGATCGCCTTGTCAAATTTGCAACTCTTTTGATCATGAAGCTCTGGATTGTTATGAGAGAATGAACCCTGCTTTTGCTGGAAAATTCCTCCTGCAAAGTTAGCTGCTATGTGTGCTCACACTAATTCTAAACAATCTCCAACTACCTGGCTGATGGACTCGGGTGCCACGTCTCATTACCAATGACATCTCTGCTATTCAATCTCCATACCCGTACTCTGGTGAAGACAAGGTGTATATTGGTGATGGACAAGGTATGGCTATCCATCACACTGGTAATTCTACAGTTTCAACACCACATGCTAATTTCCGATTGAGTAACATTCTGAAGGAAAAATTTTGTCCTAGCTAAGAACATGTGAGAACATTTGAACACATATGCAAACTAATAACACTTTAAAGTAGGCATGCATTCAAAAACAATTCTAAAACCCATGACTTTCAAAGCCTAGTGAATGGTGAACCAAGAGACTCTCTAACAACATTAAAGAGAAGGAAGGTTTTTGAGATTCATTACCCTTGAAGCTCATCCTTGTTTACACAAGGGATTCACCCAAGTGGAGGGCCTTCAAGTCACCTCCTAGCTCCTTGAATCTTCCTTGTGATTTTCTTCCTTTTGAATGCTCCTCTTGCTCCTTGAAGATGTAAGGAAAGGATCTCCAAGAACACTAAAGATTTAGTGTCTCTAAGTCTCCACACCAAGGATGTAGTGTGAAGAGAAGATGGATGACTTAGAGAGATTTTGATGCTAGTGAAACCCTCTCTAAGTGGTCGGCCTCTATTGTGAAAAAGGAGAGAAAATGTTTCTCTTCTTTCTCTCTAGAAAACCCTAATGAGGTTATGGCTATAAAGTTGCCTTTATACCACCTCACATGTGAGTGGCACACTTGCAATTAACCCAAGTTGGGTACCACTCACCCTAGGCCGGTTTTGACTTTGTTTTTGGGTTAATTTCCATTTAGTTTTAGTTGTCACACAACCTAAACTCAATGGGCCTTGTGGACCAAAAACCCTTTTGGGCCCCGAAACCCAAAACCAACTTAAAAGCCCAATACGAACCTTTCGTAAGATTAATTAACTAATTAATTAACCTTGACCATTCTCAATTAAACTATTTAATTGCTTATCCATCTCATTTATATTTCTTCACTTTCATCCTTACTCGGTGTACGATCCATTAGGTTCCAATTAGCGAGGCAGTGGGCGATTGTTACTCTTAACGATCGATTGCGAATTGAAACTACATTTCAATTCTCCCTTTGATGAAGATTAGTGTTAGCTAATCCTCAGGGCTTCCACAAACCATGAGTGACACCTAGCAGTATGTCATGGCTACCCAAGCTAAGTACAAGTGGTTGGAGAACCTATCCAGTTACAATTACGATGCAATACGGTCCTTCTCTAATACAATACTCTTGATCACATTGTTTAAGTGATAGTTTATTTCATGTCTACTATCCAATGTGATACTTCTCTATATGATTCATTTGAATATGACTTGAAACATATTTCCTAAGTCATATTCGTATGCTTTGGCCAAAGACTCCTGAATCATATCTCAGAGTATTCTCCTTCCACCTTGGAAGGTTAGAGATCCCTTGTTGTGCATTCATATGCCTACATGACTAGATAGCTTGACCCCAACAATGCCGTGGACACTCTCGATGGAATGCCTTTGACATGATCAAAGATCAAGGACCTAACCATTAGACATCTATGATGCCTCAGGTCAAAGGACTATTTTGCATATTGCAACTTACGAGTTCTTACATGACATGTATGTTCGAACTCTCTTTTGATCGTTGTTCAGTGTACTCGATTACCTTTCGAGCACCTATGTGTTTGTCTCAGTGTCCAACACTAAATGACATGAGACTAGTCATACTCACGCTTGAGTTAACATAACACATACTAACCTTAGCGGATTGTCAATGCCCAATTGGCAATCCTATGGCTAGGAACGTTTTAGGAATGAACATAAGAGAAAGGTCTCGTTAATCTAACTTACTTAGATCACTTCTCTCTTAGACTAAATACATTCCTTGGATTCCCTTATTGCTTAAACATATAATCCAATAAATAATGATTAACAATAAGCTTTGCCCTTCATTAAACAATATAATAGTTTAACACAATAAGTATTCCAAAAGCTATTACATCAAATGAGTGGCTTTGTGGGCATACTTCCTATGGCGGAAGCATAAGGAATCCTACTCATTTGCCGTATTTCTTCAGGATTTTTCGGTCCCATGGATTTAGAAAGGTGAATTCCATGTCTCACAGGAAGAAGACCTTTCTTTGATTGTTCCATTTGGAACCTACTTAGCACCTTATCTATGTACATAGATTGGGATAATCCAATTAATTTTCTGGATCTATCACGATAGAGCTTTATCCCAAGCACATAAGATGCATCTCCCAAATCTTTCATGTGGAAGGTTTTGGACAACCACACTTTTACAGAAGAAAGTACTGTAGTGTCATTCCCGAATAGTAATATTTCATCTACATATAACACTAGGAATACAACTGCATCCCCAACGACCTTTTGATAAACACAATTGTCGTCTTCGTTTTGAGTGAAACCAAACGATTTGATTTTAGTGTCAAAACGAATGTTCCAGCTCCTGGAGGCTTGCTTAAGTCCATAAATGGACCTCTGAAGCTTGCATACCTTAGTCTTTTCAGACTTGGACACGAAACCTTCGGGTTGAGTCATATAGAGCTCTTCCTCTAGGTAGCCGTTCAAAAAAGGCCGTCTTCACGTCCATTTGCCATATCTCATAGTCATGGTACGCAACTATAGCAAGCAAAATCCGAATGGACTTAATCATGGCTACAGGAGAGAAGGTTTCTTCATAGTCAATCCCTTCTCGTTGCCTGTAACCCTTGGCTACTAGTCTAGCCTTATAAGTCTCCACGTTCCCATCAGCGCCTATCTTTCTCTTAAAGACCCATTTGTTTCCAACAGGTACTATACCTTCTGGAGGGTCTACAAGAGTCCAGACCTGATTGTGATACATGGAATCCATCTCGGATTTCATGGCCTCTTGCCATCTCTTTGAATCAATGTCGGACATTGCTTCAGTGTAGTCTCTAGGGTCTTCCTTTGTGTCATTGTCACCTAGAAGGTGCAACTCTCCAAAGTTGTTATCCAAGCCATACCTCTTAGGTGGCTTGCTGACCCGTTCGGATCTACGTGGAGCTAAGGTTTCAAGAACAGGGTTGTCAACTTGTCGAGTGCTTGTTTGTGGTTCATCATTAATCTCATTAATTTCCATCATTTTACTTGTGGTTCCTTTGAGAACAAATTCATCCTCTAGAAACTTAGCAGTTCTGGCGACAAAGACTTTCTGGTCGTCAGGATGGTAGAACTCATATCCCATAGTTTCTCTAGGATATCCCACAAAATAGCACCTAACTGATCTTGCTTCAAGCTTAGTAGCTTCAAGCTTCTTGACATATGCTTCACAACCCCAAATCTTAATATGATTAAGACTTGGCTTTCTTCCATGCCATATCTCATAGGGCATCTGTGAAACTGACTTAGAAGGTACTCTATTAAGCAAGTAAGCTGCTGTATATAGAGCGTATCCCCAGAATGTTACTGGCTGCGGAACTCATCATAGAACGAACCATGTTCATCAAGGTTCGATTTCTCCTTTCAGAAACTCCATTAAGTTGTGGAGTTCCCGGTGGAGTCCACTGTGATATTATTCCACACTCTTTGAGATAATCTAGGAACTCGTTACTTAGATACTCTCCCCCTCGATCTGATCTTAGGATCTTTATCTGCTTCCCAGTTTGCTTCTCAACTTCATTCTTGAATTCTTTGAACTTTTCAAAGGATTCTGACTTGTACTTCATAAGATACACATAGCCAAACCGAGAGTGATCGTCGGTGAATGTGATATAGTAGGAGAAGCCTCCTCTCGATGTAGTGGACATAGGTCCACATACGTCAGTGTGGATTAACCCTAGAATTTCAGTGGCACGCTCTCCCTTCCCAGTGAATGGAGATTTGGTCATCTTCCCTTTCAAGCAACATTCACAAGTACCCATTTGGTCATTGCCTAATGGGCGGAAATATCCATCTTTCGACATCTTGCGAATCTTATCAAGGTTCACATGTCCAAGTTTAAGATGCCACATCTTTTCTTGGTTAACTTCTTCTCTAGCCCTTTTGGGTTTTGAGGTATTCCCGCTTTCAATACAGTGCATTCCACTACTTGTCTCTAGGTGAAAAAGTCCCTCTATCATATTACCATGAGAGATAATACGACCGTTCAAGTATAAAGTGCAACTCATTTTGTCAAACAATACTGAGTGCCCATCTCGTAAAAGCATAGAGATAGAAATCAAATTCTTTATACATGAAGGAAAATAGAAACAATTTTTAAGTTCCAACACTTCCCCAGAGGGTAGTTTAAGCATGTAGGTGCCAACTGCTTTTGCAGAGATCTTAGTGCCATTCCCAACTCGCACAATCATCTCCCCATTGCGCAGTGTCTTGCTCCCTGTTAGTCCCTGCAACGAATTGCAGATATGTTGACTAGCGCCTGAATCAAATATCCAGGAATTGGAGCTCACTGTAAAAGCACTCTCTATGACAGAAATAGTCCCTTCAAAAGTTCGTGTCATAAGGCTCGCAATGCGCACCCTGTATTTCTTCTTCCAACGTTCATCCTTTCCACAATGAAAGCATGTTCCTTTGGATTTTCTTGCCTTCTTCTTATGCAACCTTTTCCTTTTGATTGCATTCTCACTCCCACTATCCTTTTTGAAACTTTGTTCAAACTCACAGCACATGTCAATCATCTCGGTAAAAGTATGATCGAATCTATTCACTTTATAGTTTACTATAAACTTAGTGAAATCATCTGAGAGAGATGCAAGGAAAAAGTCTTGGGCCATTTTCCCATCGATGGAAGTTCCTAAACTCTTGAGATCTTGAAAGATCCTTTCCATCTTTTGTCCATGTTTTTGGACCGATGTCCCATTTACCATTTTGGCATTCAATAGACTACAAACATTTGAGAATCGTATATTACTAGTCTCAATGTCATGCATCTTATGCAAACTATCAACCATGGCACATGAAGTGTCCATGTGCTTATGTAGCTTCTTAAGCTCCTCACTAAGTGAAGTGAGGATTAAGCATTTGGCTTGTAAGTCATCCTCATAGTGTCTTGCATAATTTTGACACTCCTCCTTTGAAGCTAGTTTCGTAGGAGGTACATGAGGAGGGGATTGCTTGAGTACATACAATATGTTATTCATCTTTGAGACATTCTCGATGTGATGATACCAAGCAAGGAAATGTTGACCCCTAAGGCCCTTTTTGTCAAGTACAATGGTAGGTATAATTTTAGGCATGTCGTTAACTACATAACATAACAGAAATCGTATTAGATTGTTGATTTTAAAACTACTTGATTGGGTCTTAAATCAAATAGTACCACCCACTATTTTTGGCAAATTCCACATCCCTCAATGGAATCCGAGAGTTATGTTGAACTCTTAGCGGGGTATGGGAGACTCACCATTACCAAGCCCACCTCACGATGATACGATGTCGGTTAGCAAAAATAGTGATGAGAGAATAACGCTTTAGTCATTTACAACTCGTGTAATTACCCATCTTGTTTGGCCTCTAGAGAATGATGCCTCACAATGATATGATGTTGGCACCATTGCACTTAGTTAAGTCATTCCCACCATGCTAGTTCGTGTAGGGTTTCAAGGATAGCCTCACAATGATATGATGTTGGTCATCCTCGTTGCCTACCTTACCACATCATGTATGTTCATATGGACTCCTCCTGAAGGTAAGCACATACTTTGAACTTCCCCATGATAGGGTGAAGCCGATGTATGAGTCACAAACGATTGGAACCCACCATAGTGGAAGGCCTACGAAGAGATGTTCAAAGCATCTCTCGCTTTTCAACTTAATATTCATTTAGTTGAGGGAGTAGTGTTGGGCTACATCAATTTCATTTTAATCTTATTAGGTTTTAGGATGATTATGAACCGTTTGATTTGATCCAACACGAGCCTTGTGTTGGACCTTGGGTCTAAGGTAGGTTGTTGTTGATTTTAGTTACGCGTTTAATCTAATTAAACCGTTATTTCCTATTGGGCGTTGGACCCAACTATTCCAATTTGCATACAAATAAACAAAAGGAATACATGAATTAAAGAGGAGGGCTTATGCCCTCTTACAACACATTTGAAGGACTTATGCCCTTTTACAACACATTTGAACTAATCAAATAACATTCAAATCTAAACTACTTAACCCAAACATTCATAATGCAAAGCGGCCAATCACATAGCTCAATTATCGAGGCCTTTGGTTCATAATCACCCTTTTTCTTAATCAATCACATTAACTAAGAAAGCAACTTAAACAATTGGTTTTCAGATTCATAGAATTGATTTAAATGGAACTAATATGAAATGAAAATCCAATTCTCATTAAAGAGACAAAACCATTTTGTTCTCATTATAATTTGGGCCGAAAAAGCAATGACCACAACTTATTGGGCCACAATGCTAAAACATAAACTTTTGGGGTCACTTTGTAAAAACACAAGAGTCCACAACTTCATGTAATTACAACTAGAACCCAAAAATTTCAACAATAACAAAAACTTCATTAAAGGAGCAAAACAATTTGTCCTTTAGTGATTTTGGACCTTTACGTAAAAACGTAAACTTTTGGGTCAAAGTGCAAATACACATAAGTATCAAGACTTTATGTAATTGTTCAAAAAATCCCAAAAATACCCCCACTAAGGGGTGGCCGGTTTTGGTAGTGTAAAAAGGGGGGAAAGGTTTTGGTGAAAATTCAAAATTTTAAAGTGTTTTGAAAAAGTCAAAAGGTATGGGTTGAAAAGTTGATTGGTATGGGTTGTAAAAGTTGATTGGTATGGGTTGTAAGAAAAAGTTAGACAAACAATAAATACACAAATCATCCATCACCTATCATCCATCATCAATCAATAATAAACCAAAACTTTATGAAAAACATCAAGCACTTTGAATCAAAACACCAAACCTTTTTGTTCTTGGTAAGAACATCAAGAACATTGAAGAACACACATGAAAACTCATAAGAGCTCCATGAATCATATCTCAGAGTATTCTCCTTCCACCTTGGAAGGTTAGAGATCCCTTGTTGTGCATTCATATGCCTACATGACTAGATAGCTTGACCCCAACAATGCCGTGGACACTCTCGATGGAATGCCTTTGACATGATCAAAGATCAAGGACCTAACCATTAGACATCTATGATGCCTCAGGTCAAAGGACTATTTTGCATATTGCAACTTACGAGTTCTTACATGACATGTATGTTCGAACTCTCTTTTGATCGTTGTTCAGTGTACTCGATTACCTTTCGAGCACCTATGTGTTTGTCTCAGTGTCCAACACTAAATGACATGAGACTAGTCATACTCACGCTTGAGTTAACATAACACATACTAACCTTAGCGGATTGTCAATGCCCAATTGGCAATCCTATGGCTAGGAACGTTTTAGGAATGAACATAAGAGAAAGGTCTCGTTAATCTAACTTACTTAGATCACTTCTCTCTTAGACTAAATACATTCCTTGGATTCCCTTATTGCTTAAACATATAATCCAATAAATAATGATTAACAATAAGCTTTGCCCTTCATTAAACAATATAATAGTTTAACACAATAAGTATTCCAAAAGCTATTACATCAAATGAGTGGCTTTGTGGGCATACTTCCAACACATTCTTCATGTTCCACTGATGAAATTCAATTTGCTCTCTGCTTATCAATTCTTAAAAGATAACTATTGTTCCTTGACCCTTGATTCTGATGGTTCTGAAATCAAGGATCGTTCTTCAGGGAGGACGCTTTTCCGAGGACCAGTTCAAGAAGGATTTTATCCCTTTCAAGGTCTCTCCACTGTTTCAGCCACACATTCTGCTCCACATTATGCATTCATCAGTACTAAAGCATCGTTGCAAACATGGCATAAAAGGCTTGGTCATCCATCTTCAACTATGTTTAGAAGAATATTAAATAAGCATCGCCTTGATCACAGTGGTGCCAAACTTGTATTTTTCTTTTGCACAGATTGTGCTATAGGCAAGAATCACAAGTTGTCCTTTTCTTCTAGTACAAGTTATGTATCTACTAGTCTAGAATTGCTTCATTATGATGTTTGGGGTCCATCTCCAATCACTTCTGTTAGTGGCTCCAAGTTCTACCTGTTAATTGTGCATGAGTTTACAAAATATACTTGGTTGGTTCCCATGAAAGCTAAATCTGCTGTGTTCCCTATTTTTGTCTCCTTCAAAGCTTATGTAGAAAATATGACTGGCAATAAAATCAAAGTCTTGAGATCAGATTCAGGGGGTGAATTTGTTAGTTCGCAGTTCAATTATTTTCTCTCAAGCAATGGCATTTCTCATCAATACAGCTGCCCTCACACTCCCGAACAGAACGGATGAGTCAAAAGAAAGCATAGGCATCTCACAGAAGCTGCAGGAACTCTTTTGGCTTCTTCTCGGGTTCCACACAAGTTCTGGGTTGAAGCATTTTCAACTACACTTTATCTCATCAACAGATTACCAATCTCTCAACTGGACAAATCTCCCTGGGAACTTCTATTTCATAAATCTCCAGATTATTCAAGATTAAAGGTGTTTGGCTGCAGCTGCTATCCGTGGCTTAAACCATATACTTCATCCAAACTGGAAGGTAAAAGCACTCATTGTGTTTTTCTTGGTTATAGCCTCCAGCATAAAGGATATCGATGTCTCGATATTCAAACTCAGAGCCTTTATATTTCAAGACATGTTCTGTTCAATGAAGGGCACTTCCCTTTTAATGATGCACAGCCTCTTCAACTTTCAATGTCACAGAATCAAGAGTTTTCTTCTTCTCCAGCCTTTACTCTTCCATTTCCCATCTCCTCACCTGCTCCAGCACATCTTGCAGTGCCTTACACACCACCAGTAACATCTTCATCACCGATTCCATCTTCGCAGCCTTCATCTCAACCTTCTCATCTCCATTACTCTTCACCTTTGTCCACAAGCCCTTCATCTACAAACCCGTCAAATATTCCTCTCAACTCTTATCCTATGATTACACGTTCCAAAGCAGGTATTTTTAAACCCAAGGCACTCTCAGCCACCAAACATCCTATTGATATAGCTAATTTTATGCCTACCACTTATCTGCAAGCATCCAACATGTTCACTGGAATCAAGCAATGTTAGACGAATTTCAAGCTCTTCAAAACACAAGCACCTGGACTCTTGTACCCTCTTCTCCTCATCAAAACATTTTTGGTTGCAAGTGGGTCTTTCGTATTAAACGAAAGCCTGATGGCACAGTTGACAGATACAAGGCCCGTCTTGTGGCAAAAGGATTTCACCAACAAGAGGGTATTGACTTCACAGAAACCTTTAGTCCTGTTGCTAAACCGGTAACAATTCGCATCTTATTATCTCTTGCTGTTCAGAATGATTGGTTTCTAAATCAACTGGATATTAGCAATGCGTTTCTGAATGGTTCACTGAAAGATGGGGTGTTTATGCAACAACCTCCTGGTTTTGTTGATACTTCTCAACCTTCCTCTGTCTGCAAGCTAAATAGGTCCATTTATGGCTTAAAACAAGCCCCTCGGACCTGGTATGAAAAACTTGGTAATGCGCTACTCTCACTTGGTTTTGCAAATTCCAAGTCAGATAGTTCATTATTTGTGCATACCTCTCCTCATCTTGTGATTGTATTAGTGTATGTGGATGATATCATTGTCACCGGGCCTAATGCTTCTTATTGTCAAGCATTCATTCACAAGCTCAGTTCATTGTTTCCTGTCAAAGATCTCGGCCCTCTCCACTATTTTCTTGGACTTGAAGTTCATCGCTCTTCTGAAAGACTTTTCTTTTCACAAGGAAAATATATCATGGATCTTCTTATTAAGACAAAAATGGAAGGGTGTAAACCGTGTGCCACTCCACTTGGCACTGCCAAATTAGATCATCTCGGCACTCTGTTGTCTGATCCAAAAGAGTACAGGTCCATAGTTGGTGCTCTCCAATATCTCACTTGGACACGACCAGATCTCTCTTTTGCTGTAAACCAAGTGTGTCAATTTCTTCATTGTCCCCGAGATACCCATTTCCAAGCAGTCAAACGTATTCTACGATTTCTCAAAGGTTCTGTAGATCAAGGCATCTGGTTTAAAAATGGTTCTCTGCAACTTACAGCTTTCTCGGATGCTGATTGGGCAGGCTGTGTTTTTGATAGAAGATCCACATCTGGTTATTGTGTTTACTTGGGTCCAAATCTTATTAGTTGGAGTGCTAAAAAGCAGCCAACTGTTGCCTGATCCTCAACTGAGGCTGAATATCGATCTCTTGCCCTTACTGCTGCCGAAATCACATGGATTTGTAAGATTTTTAAAGATCTCACTTTTCCACTTTCTCACACTCCTATATTATGGTGTGATAATGTCTCTGCCATCTCTTTGGCTTCCAATCCTGTGTTTCATGCTCGCACAAAACACATTGAGATTGATTATCACTATATCAGGGAGCTTGTTCTTGCCAATTTAATCACAGTTTTGTATGTAAATACTGAGCATCAGATTGGAGATATTCATACAAAGTCTTTGTCCAAGGCAAGGTTCCAGTATATACAGTCCAAGCTTTCTCTAGGTCTTCCACCGATTAGCTTGAGGGGGTGTAAAGGGATATCTCATAGTAAATAGCTTGTATAGCTGTATTTTCTGTTTTAACAGTCTTGTAACTAATCTCTGTGTTAAGAGATTAAATTAAGTCTAGTTAGTGACTAAGCCTAATTAGACAATTGTATATATATACTGAATTGTACTCCTTTCTCATTAAGAAAGAAATAATACAAAGATTCTCTTTCTTACACAACCCACACGGGCTTGGTGAAAGGATGATTAGAGTAGAGGTCGATAATTTCATCTCTCTCATGCACTCTCTCTCTCCAACGCACTGAGCCATTTCCAACTCTGGTGTAGAGTAAAAATGATTTTAAAGGCCCTATCATTAAATTTAGGATGACACCGGGCGGATTCTGATCATCTATTTTGTAGTGGATGTCACTTCCTGGCTTACAGGGAATTTTTGGTTCATATATATCACCCTCCCAGTTCCCTTCTACTAAAAAAAATGTCCATATACCAATCCATGTCTTGACCAGGAAGGTCGATGATGTAAGCAGGCCACCAGAGCGTAGATTGAAATTGAAATAAGTAACGAGTATTGGCGTTTTTTTGAAATGTGTAGAGAATATGAAATTCAGATAAACCCAGTCTAGCATGTTTACTCATTTTGGCGTTCGAATCAGGAGATAATGCGGACGGAAGTATGAGTAAGGTTGCAAAGACCAATTAGGAAATGCGTAAGGATCTCTTTCCAAAACTGCGACAATGGAAATCTCAACCCGAAATTAAGGTAACACGGATGGATCTTGGTACAATGATGAAGAGATCACAAGGTGTGAGAAGATCGTCAGCCACATCATTAATGTCTTTCCACCAGACTCAGCATCTATTGAGAAGATGACTGCGACTCGCGAGAAAGGCTTCTTCCTCACCCTTATTACGAACCTTGACCATATGAGGTTTAGGGTTATCAAGAATACCAAGTTGAGCAGGTTGGCCATAGGAACTGGCGGCCATGATTTTTTTTAATACAAGTAGAGTGACAAAGGCAAACGTAAAACTGAAGTGTTATTTGGGTGAGAATGAAGATTTGGGAATTTTGGAAGAGAGTGAAAGCAGTGGCACAATAGATATTTAAATAAGATATTTCAAATCATTCTACCGTTGAATATAGACCGGTTCATCTCGGGATTAATGGACCGGACTGTTATGTCTTTAAGGGTACGATATTGAAGGTGATTTCTCATTTTTCGTGCGCATTCAACAGACGCGATGGATCATCATTACGGGCTCTGAAGTTCGAAGTTCAAGGCAGTTTATTCAAATATGAAAGCAACGTCAATTCAGAGCCAAAAGTTGCATCATTTACAAAAATTTAAAGACCAAATAGTACATATTCTAGCTTACTCAGAAATGCATGGTCTTTGGATAACAATTTATCCTCAAGAGGAAGGGGTTGCCTCTTAGACGGTTCATTAGGGGCAATTATGGAACCATGATTTTCTAAGGCCGAGTAAAGCTGATTCGAATACAGTTATCTCATAAGTTCGACCATGGACTCACCAGTTTTGAGCAAAGCTATAAGAAACGGAGTAGCAATGCCATCACACTCTGCTCTAGGGCACTATGCAGAGTCCTAGGGACTCTGCTGGATGACTATGCTTGTTCCACAAGATACGCAATCTGATCTGGATATAGACACAATCAGATCCCGTAAGTCTTAGAATTCCTACAACCTAGGGATTGACGTGTGCTGCAAGTAATCACAACTCCTAAAAGGGTGCAATATCTACTTCTAGATATCTTCTAGGATTCTTCCGGTCTAGAGCATGAATTTTATCCTAAAAAGGTTTCTCTCCTCATGAAATAAATACACCCACCTAGGGTTCATCTATGGTAACACAATCTAAACACTTGAATTCTCTTGCCTATTGCTTAAGTCTAGTCATTCATTAACTTGACTGTCGAAGAGCCTTTGGCTGGCACACCCCTCGGTTTTAGGCTTGCTCACGGTTATTTATTGTTTTGCAGGTAGCTCAGGTATACTCGGATTTGCACTCGACCACCACTCACATAACTGCGCAAATTTGGTTCCAGCAACATTTTAAGCTAAACTTGTTTAATATAAGGGCAAAGTTTATCGTTTAAAGCATTATATGCTTGAACAATAAGTCTAAGGAATATGTAATTAGGAGAATATCATCTAGATAAGTTACATTCATGAGACCATTCTTTTTTTGTATACATATCCTAAACGTTCTTGATCATAAGGTTGCCAATTAAGCATAGACGGATCGTTAAGATCAGTATGTGTTATGTCTTCTTTCAAGGAGAGTGACTGGTCTTTAGTCATCGAATTTGATGATTAGGTCTATTCAATGTGTGTTTTAACCCTTAATTAGCATCTTTGAAAAAAAAATCACTCAAATCAATGGTGATATAGCCGTTAAATCGTGATGATAAGTTTGTAACTATCCAACCTTTCGCCCTGTTCCCTAATCCCTAAAAGTTTTATTTTTTGTGATTTTTGGCATATGTGATCTCTTACTATATTCAAACAAGTTTGATAGTTAGATCGTGGAGATTAACTTTGTAGAGTGCCTATCCCGACAAAAAAATGGATTCAACCAACACATAGAGCTTTTTCTATAGTTATATTAAGTGTAATGTATCATTTTGTGGTAACCACTATTGTAAATATTTTAAATTGATTTGATCAGGTCCATTCATTGTATTCTTCTAGGGTTGAGGAGTGTAGTTGTCAAAAATCATCAAAACAAAGGCTAACATAATCGTTAAATCTTTTGATTTTTCATTTCTAACCGTTAAAGGATTTCATCCAATTACCTAATCTCTAAACATTTTTTTTTGTGACTTTGGCATATACAATCTCTTAGTATATACCACCAACAATGACAGTTGGATCATGAAAATTAATCTCGCCGACTGTGAAAATCCTCGAAGGAATTGAATATGTTACAATGCCCAAAACACTTACCCGAAAAATTTATGTTGCTTTGGCTGACGAATTTGTACCCTAAACCCTAAAAAAATTACCCAATGAATTTCAAGAAAATCCGTCTGGAAAGATAGCTTAACTCGACAAATCTATTGAATTCTGTCGGGCAAAGGTTCAATTTTTTTTTTTTAAACAAGAAGATAATTGGGCAATTAAACTTTAAGTAAAATTGATAAAATAATTTATTTAAGTGCAAAATAATATAATATCAGTGAACCTTCAATCATTGACGGTATACTCTTCTGTTTCCCTCATCTTAAATATCGCTTTCAATTCTGCTAAATTGGTGATAGGCTCACGAGGTTTATAGATAATGCGTCTATTTCAATTGGGGGGGACATCTAACATCTCGAATGGTGGTTCAACGATGTGTTGCTCCGTACTTCGAGAAGGTTTCAAGTGGTTGCGGATAAATTTTCTTGATGAACATTTTGGTCATCGTCGGTATCCTACCTGTTGTGAGTTTGACAAGCCCAAATATTTCTATGTTACATGAATTGTACTGCTTTCCAAACTCCTCTCACCTTTGCCAAAGTACTTGTTTCGTGTATTAGTGAGAATGTAGGGATCATCCTTGAACCACCGATGTTTGTGTTGCCAAATAACAAGTACATATCTTGAAAGAGACTGCCTGTTTTGGTTGGGTTCTGATCTTACCAATGACACTTGAACATCATGACTTCCTTGCAGTTTATGTATAACAATTGGACCACACTTAAAAGTTTGCCAAAGAAATAAGTATTCTCATTTACCTCTGGGACAAAAGCTACATTGTTTTGAGTGCATAATTTAGTTTTTGCATAAAAAAAATCAACAATTCAAAAATAGAAACACTTACATGCTAGCCAAACCAATGCAAAAATTATTGTATGTGCATTTCAACCCAATTTGAAGGATATCAAGCCTTCATCAATACCTTATGTTGTTCGAGGAATGACGAGACTTCATCGCATTTGTTTAATATGAACCAATAAGTCACCTCCAAGTTTGCTTCTTTGAACAGTTCAAACGAAGGTCCTTCGCTGAATGGGCCTGCAAGTTGACTAAAGGAAAATAACTTTTCAACCCGCTTACCCCCATCAAATTGCTCAGACTCTTGTTGAAGGAAGTTTCAACATTCTGGAAGTACCTCAGATAAAAGGTAAGCGATTCTTGTATGCTAATTCTCTTCGCTATAGATCATCCAAATTGTGCTCTTTTAAGGACGAATCACTTATAATCCCCCAACAATCTGAAAAAGTATTAACATTATGAAGATTTTTAATTTCAATCGCTTGATAAAGAATATTAACAAACGTATTGGCAAGATTACCTCTTAATTTGATACATCCAACGATTATGCACCGGCCCATCAAGCTTTGCCTTATATGACAGATGTATCATCATGAACCATACTTGTGAAAGATGTTGGTGGATATATTTACTCTAGCCAACATAGGATATACACTATCATCGATCATTTGATCTACACTCGATTTTCGTAACGTTTTAACATATAGTTATGGAAGAACCGAGACAAATATAAACCATCTCGACACCCTCGTGGTCTAAGTAAAGCCAAAAACTAATCAAAATGAGCTTCTACAGTATGGCATGACAATCATGACTCTTCAAAATTGACAATATCCTAATGTCCATTTTAACGTGTCTTGATATGTTGCTAGCATACCCATGTGGAAATTTCACACCCACTTCAAGAATCCATTCTTGCCATTCGTCTTGAAAGTATAATCGAAGTCCCTTTTCTTCTATGTACCATTGACTAATGTAGGCTACAAGTTTGACCTTATCTCGATTGCTTTCGTGCCAATACGAGTCTTCACGGTGTTCTTCGATTTTCTCACAATAAGTGGAGTCATTCCCACCTATTGACAAAAATATTCTTCTTAATATGCATGAGATCAATAATGTGTCTAATTTTCAATTTCGACCAGCATTCCAAGTCAAAGATATACCCTATTTCGTCCAATTCAGTTGTATAACTAGTCTTGATCCTTCCCCAAATTGGAAAGTATTCAACTTAGACAATAGCTTATGTACAAACAATTATCTTGGTCTAGGTCGAAACTTTATTGTCCCATCAAATGCTTTAAGGTTGCTACACCACTCGTGATCCCAAGTGAGCCATCTCCGATGACCCAAGTAACATACGTTTCCAGCGTGCCAAAAGGACGAGGTGTCATCCCCGCATGTTGACATGCTATATAACCTTTACAGCTCTGTCCTGACAACATAACATAAGCTAGGAAATCATTAATTGTCTACATAATTACGGTCCGTAGAGCGAACATTTTCCTAGTGAACTTGTCATATGTTTGTACACCATTTTTCTGTAAATCTATCAACTTATTAATCAAAATGGCTGCAAATTAACATCAATGGAATCACCAAGTGATTTGGGCCCGGTATTAAAAGACTCATGATCATAAATTCTCTTTTTAGGCACCTCTAAAGGCAAGTTATAAAGAAAAACGACCATCGACCAAGTTCTGTACTCATACAAAAAATCCCAAACAGATTAAAGTTGTTAGAAACAAGTCATAATCTGTCATTTCTTGACTTTGCAGCAAAATCAGGACAGACTTTATCAAATTCTTTTCATTCTTTATTGTTTTCTAGATGTTGCTGAACATGTTCCTCCTTATGCCACCTCATATCACATAGAGTTTGGGTCAACATGTACAATCTCTGATCCTGGCTTAAGTGGAAAATAACACAACACCTTGTTCAGAATCATGTTCTTTCGATATCTTGACTCTTTGGATTTGGGACTTTTGTCTAGCTTTTCAACTATACAGTAAAACAATACACAATTGTTTTTGCATGCATGGATCTTGTCATATCACAACTCGTGATCTTTCAACATCTTCTTCAAGCGAGAATGATTTACAAGCAATGCAATTTGTTTCAGAAGCATGCATTTAACAATCCACATCATCATATCGTAGTTTCAATCATATTACACTCTACTTTCATGTATATCAACTTTGCAACGGCTATTTAGGCTGAATCTTGACAACTAGGGTACGATTCTCGCTGAGCTTCTTTCAACAATTTATCGTACTGCTCGGGGTATGTGACCGACTTTTTGTCCATATTTAGCGAAGCATTTGGAAAAGCATCATTCAATATGTCCTTCAGTAGGTCACCATCAACATGGCCAAATGAAAAAGGTTTATGCCCTAAGTGTCCCATTGCCAAAAGATGTTGATGTTGTAATGGGCGATTTCCCATGATAAGTTCAATTGGAGTAAGTGTGTAACGTCTCATTCATACACAAAAGATATTGGACTTCGTCTAGTGTCATCCAAACACAGTTGTTACATTTCACACAAGGACACCTTATACGGTTCTAAGCACTTGTTGGAAATGTGCTCTACAACCAATCATATGATGATACTTTACGGACATTTCACATGCTAACTAATCTAGTTTAATATAAAGGGCAAAGATTATTGTTTCAAGCTGTCTCATATAAATGTTATGTGCTTAAACGATAAATGTTATGTGCTTAAACGATAAGTCCAAGGAATATGCTATTGGGAGAATGTGATCTAAAGAAGTTAGATTCATGAGACCATTCTCTTTCGTATACATATCCTAAACGTTCCTGATCATAGGATTGCCAATTGGGCATTGACAGTCCGTTAAGATCAGTACGTGCTATGTCTTCTCTTAGGGAGAATGACTGGTCTCGAGTCATTGGTGTGAATGACACCAAGACAAGCATGTAGGTGCTCGATAGAGAATGAGTCCACTGAACGAGATCAACGAGGAGTTCTCATATTCATGTCATATGAGAACTCATGGTTGGGATAATGCAAAGTAGTCATTTGACCTGAGGCATCACAGTTGTCTTGTGGATAGGTCCTTGATCTTTGACTATGTCAAAGTCACTCCATCAGAGGGCGTCCACGACATAGTTGGGGTTAAGCCACTTAGCCATGGAGGCAAGTGAATGCGCAACAAGGGATCTCTAACCTTCAAATCTTTTGAGGGAGAATACTCTATGATATGATTGAGAATCTCTGGCCAGAGTATGAATGAGATTTAGTAAGTCGTTCGAGATTTAGGAAGTCGTTCCAAATCACATTCAAGGTAATCATATAAGTAAATGAATCACATTGGATAGTAGACATGAATGAACTATCAAACCAAAGAATGTGGTCAAGAGTATTGTATTAGAGAAAGACCGTATTGCATTGTAATCCTAAACTGAATAGGTTCTCCACCTCTTCTGATTAGCTTGGGTAGCCATGATACACTGCTAGGTGTCACTCATGGTTTGTGGAAGCCCTAAAGATGTATAATCATTTAAGGGAGAATTGAAAGTATGTTTCAATTCACAATCGATCGTTAAGAGTAACAATCGCCCACTGCCTCGCTAAAAGGAACCTAATGGATCGCACACCGTGTAAGGTAATGATTGAAGGATATAATGAAGATGAGTAAGGACAATTAAATAGTTTAATTGTATGTGGCAAGGATTAATTAAAAGTTAATTAATCTAGAACGAAAGGTTCGTTTTAGGCCTTAAGTTAGTTTTGGGTTTTGGGACACAAAAGGGTTTTGGTCCACAAGGCACATAAGGTTTAAGTTGTGTGACAACTAAAACAAAATGGGCAATTAACCCACTAACAATAGAGAGGCCGGCCATGATTAGAGAGGGAGTGGGTTTTGGACTTATTACAAGTTTGCCACTCCAATGAAGGGAGGTATAAATATGACTTTATAGCTTTTTCTTCATTAGGGTTTTCTTTGAGGAAAGATGAGAGTTTTTGGCTCTCTCTTTCTCTCTAGGGAGGCCGGCCACCATGGGGGAGTTTACTAGCATCTAACTCCTCCATGGCCACTCATCTTCTTCCTCAACCATCCTTGGTGTCGAAACTTAGAGGTCTCCAACTTTGGTGACTTTTGGAGAAACCTATTCTTCCATCCACATCCAAGAAGGCATGGATCCAAGAAGCAAAGTTCTTCCACCTTCATCCATGGAGCCAAGGAGCAAGGTGACAAAGGAAGAAGGCCCTAACATGGGTGATTAACCTTTGCTAAGCAAAGAGGTACTTCAAAGGTATAAAGTTTCTCAACTCTTTTTCTTAGATCTTGAGTTGAGTCTTGGTTCACCATTTCTACTAGGCTTTGAATTTCATGGGTAATGTTTTGTTTTGAGTGCATACAAGCATGATTCCGCCTTTAATTGTTAATTGCATGCCATAGATGTTGCTCAAATGAACATGTTTTTCACAAATTTTCCTTCAAGTGGTATCAAGATCCTAGGTCTAGTAGTTGGTGAATCCTTTTGGGTTTTGTAGTTCATAGTCTTTGATTTAAATGTTGTAATTGTTACAAGCTTTATTCTTGCTTCTTTGAATGTAAATTTTGCTAGAAAATTTGCCATCTCAAATGTTGTAGATGTAGTTCATATGAGCATGAATTTTGGAGCTAAAATTTGGTGCCATGTTTTTTGGGAAATTCAGCCAAATCCAAGGGGTGGATTTTTGGGTTCATGTTTGTCTTGTTAAAAATGTTTTAAAGTGACATTAGGAACCCCTAAGTACCCCTAGTATGGTAATATGTTATTTCCCTTAAGTTTGAGAGTTTTTGGGATGTCTTTGGGTGAAAAATGTTCATGGAGCTTTTATGGGTTTTCATGAATGTTCTTCATTGTTCTTGTTATGTTCTTGGCAAGAACAAAAAGGTTGGGTATTTTGATTAAAAAGTTTTTGGTTGTTTACATAAAGTTTTGTTTATGAAAAGATGGTATGATTTTAATCATCACAAGGTATGGACTTTTCTTACACATCCATACCAATCAACTTTTCAAACCATACCTATTTTCTTACAACACTTTACTTTCCCATGATTCATGGAACCATGTTTCATGGAAATTGACTTTTTCAAACCAACCCATCACCTTTCACTTTGTTGAAAAATTCAAAAATTTTGACACCATCTCTCACACATCACATGGCCAGCCACTCCCTCAATGGGAGTACTTTTGGGGCTTTTATGAAATTACATAAAGTTTTGATACTTTTGTGTATTTGCACTTTGACCCGAAAGTTTACGTTTTTACGTAAAGGCCCAAAAACACTAAAGGACAAATTGTTTTGCTCCTTTAATGAAGTTTTTGTATTTGTTGAAATTTTTGGGTTCTAGTTGTAATTACATGAAGTAGTGGACTTTTGTGTTTTTACAAAGTGACCTCAAAAGTTTGTGTTTTGCAATATAGCCCAATGGTTGAGGTTATTGCTTTTTGGCCCAAATTAGGTTGAGAACAAAATGGTTTTGTCTCTTTAAATGAGAATTGGATTTTCATTTCATTTAGCTCCTATTAAATCAATTCTATGGATACAAAAACCAAATGACAATGTTGCATTCAAGTTTAATTAGTTAAAGCGTTAATTAATTAAAGAAAGGGTGATTATGAACCTAAGCCTACGATAATTGAGCTATGTGAAAGGCCGTCTCAAATTTGTTTGAACCATGGGAATGTGTAGATTAGATTTTGGTTGTAATTTGATATGATCAAATGTTGTAAAAGAGCATAAGCTCTTCTTTGCTTTAAAGTAATTTGTTTTGATCAAATGTTGTAAAAGAGCATAAGCTCTTCTTTACTTTAAAGTACTCCTTTTATTGTTTTATTTGATATGCATGAAATTGGAGTAGAGGGTCCAACGCCCAATAAGAAAACACGCCTTAATGTGATTAAACGCGTAACTAAAATCAATCACCATCCCTAGACCGAGATCTAACACTAGGCTCGTGTTGGATCAAATCAAAGGTTCATAGTCATCCTAAGGCCCTAAGGCAACTATATAGTCCATTAATGAATGCAAAGCTTATGTTAGTAGTACCATATATTCTTGCTTTAAAAACCGTTTTACAAACATAGTGGGAGTATCATATACTACTAAATCAATCACATGGACCAATAGTTGTAATAGGACCGAATTGTTTTAATGTGATTAAAATGCATGCTTATATGTGATGAGACCTAAAACCCTCAACAAACCATTATTAAGTTGACAAGCGTGAGAGTGCTTTGAACACTCTTTCGTGGTCTTCCACCGTGGTAGGCTCCAATCGTTTGTGACTCGTACACCGACTTCACCCTATCATGGGGGAGTACAAAGTGCGTGCTTACACTCAAGAGGAGTTCTATATGCATACATGATGTTGTGAAGGTAGGCAACGAGAATGATCAACATCATATCATTGTGAGGTTGTTCTTGAACCCCTACCCGAACTTGCATGGTGGGAATGACTTAACTAAGTGCAATGGAGCCAACATCATATCATTGTGAGGCTTTATTCTCTAGAGGCCAAATAAGATGGGTACTTGCAAGAGATGCAAATGAGTAAGCTTACTCTCTCATTATTATTGATGCTAGCCAACATCATATCATTGTGAGGTGGGCTTGGTAATAGTGAGCCTCCCATACCCTACTAAGAGTTTCCTCCAAAACTCTCGAATTCCGATGAGGGATATGGAATTTGCCAAAATAGTGGGTGGTGCTATTTGATTTAAAGACCAGGATCAAATAGCTTAAAATCAATCAATTTATATTCGTTATGTATTATTTACCGATATATTTGCAAACGCTATCCAAAACTTGACAAAGAAAAGCTGAAGGCTTTAGTTTCCGGACTTGGTACCGCAATCCCATAGAATGTCTTGAATGGATTGTATTTGTACCTAAGTAGTCTCATCCTCGCAATCTTCCTATTGATAATGTATCATTGGAAGAATATGTTAGAAAAGTCTATCATAAAGAGGACAACACTTTTAGTGTCATAATTCTTCAATTGCAAATTGTTGTATGAAGAAATAAGAGTTGCTTTGAACAACCCTTAGTTAACGCAAACACTAGTGCTTGTTTCCTTGTTAGATGAACAAGGAACTTGAGAAGTAAGCACAAGGGCATGGACACTTTATGTGCCATGATTCTTCACTTACAAATTGTTGTATGAAGAAATGAGAGTTGCCTTGAACAACTCTTAATAGTTTGTATTTATGTTTAGAACATAATGGTTGGTTGACAAAAATAGTCCATCAACATGGACTTATGATGATTTTTGAATCATTGAATGTTGAAGTGTTAAACCACTTCTAGAGACGGAAACTAGGCAAGGACTTCACCTTTGAGTCCCTATCCAAATGGTTCACTAAGTTTATTGTAAACTATATAGTGAACAATAACCACACGCTCTCCAAATTGTTTGATGTGTATAACACGATTGAAATAAGTTTCAAGAGAGATAGTGGGAGTTTAGGGACCATGACTATTGTAGTCAATGGAGAAGTCAAATGAAGAAAGCTAAAAACTCCAAGGGAACAAACTTTCTTTATGAAAGGATGGACATTGGAAGGGGTATTTGCAAGAAATGTCTTGCAAAAGTCAAGAACACACCTTTCGAAGGTGTTGTAAAATGTTCTTGAATAGTTCAAAACAGTTGGTTCTTCTACTTGAATGTATGATTTCTTATTAGTAACTATGTTTTACAATCGTTGTAAAAGTGTGGCTAACAAGAAATAGAAGATTAATGAGAGAAGAGAAAGTACTTCACATTCGGAACGTGAATCAAATATTGATCTCTGCGAAAGCAGATAGTACTTACTTCCTCATATAAACTACCAAAGAAATTGGAAAAACAAAGATTGTCTTTACATTCCAATTTGAAAAGGAACTTAATTCTGTCACTATAATGTTAGGTGATAGATGAATGTTTTGTTTGACAAAACAATTGTTCTTTATGAATGATTGGATTATTGTAATCTGATTGTTGTCTCTATAGTAGAGATAATGTGGTAGTGTTAACTGTTTAGAATATAACGATGCTTAAAACCCAAAAGGTTGCAAGGTAGTGACTAATCCCACTGAGTTGTGACACCTCTAAAGCATAAATTACGAGTTGGTCATATATGGATGCTTTGGATTGTTAGATCCGGATCCGATGCCTTCTTGTTAAAATTGTATAGAGGCGAAATGTTCGAATCTTTATTCTTTTGGAAAGAAGAAAGAATCACAAAGTTATTGAGATTAATTAACTTACATGTTAGTGGCACATGTCCACAACATAATACTACTCTTGTTACATGACATTCACCGAAGATCGCTCTCGGTTGGACTATTGTTTATTTTGAATAAATACAAGTTCGAATACTTTGCAAAAGGTTTCAAAGAATTCAAGAATGTAAGTTGATGAGTAAGACGTCTAAAGTATTTACTCCTTAGATTTGATCCAAAGAAAACTAACACTTTAGATGAGTTTCCTTGAAAGATATCAAGGAATGTAGCATCATAAGATAATGTATTTCTCCATTGGGAGAAGAACGAACTCGAATAAGATGTAGTTCGTTGGATGTTATCAATTACCCATATATAGGATATATATTTCTAAGTCAATATGATTGTAAATTAGAAAATCTTCCAAAACGCTTCATAACTCCATATGATGTAGTTGGAAAGAAAGACAAGTCTTAATCGTGTTAAGACTTGAGGTTATCTGCTAATTAGCAATATTTGTTATAGAACAATCTTGTGGGATATCCTTAAATTAACTTTTGGATATCACTTCTATGAACCAACTAACAAATGTTGTTTGTTGGGTAGTTCATTGTAATCCTACAATAGGATTTGCCTAAGATAGAGCAAATGAACGAAAGATAGAATTCAAAGAAAGGGTTCTTTGAAAAACAAGATGATAATCAACAAATATGACAACCTAGTTCCTACACCACTAGCTACAAGGAAGTCGAGAAGGATTTATAAACCGTCTTAGTTGAATGGTTTGAACTTTATGACTATGTCATGGAGTTACACCTCTTAATTCGAAAGAAATAAGAATGAAAATCCTTATGACTACATTGAGTGTATATATGACATATACTCAAGGAAATGGTATAATACCATTTGACCCGAAATAATGAAACCTTCATAGCTAATTGGTAGCTTAAGGTGACTACAATCAACAAGATTGGTTGACTTGGAAGAAATCATCCTTGATGTAGTCTTGGTTTCTATTAATTCGAAGATTGCTAGGTACAACTAAATTGTGATTCAATGTTTAGACGTAATATGGGTTTCCGAAACCATTATCAAGATAGTCTTGATAATATATGTCTAAAACGAGGAATCACAATACTTGTAAGTTGTAGAGATCCATCCATCATGAATCTTAGCAAGCTAGTGGGAGCTATAAGAATCTTATGAGAGAAAGATCAAATCGTTTGATTTCTCATAAAGATGTAAATGAATCTTTTGTTTACTAGGTTTACAAAAGATTAGTGGGAGTTAATCATATTCCTAAATTTGAACATATATTTGATATATTAATTTTGGAAATGAAAGGAATTCTTCTTAGTTAAAGTTATGACTTTAAACGTTCTATAATGATAGAATGTATATGGGAGACATAGTCTATATACATAGGATGGAAATCTATAATGCTCGATTTCAAGATATAATTGGATTATATCGAGACCTAATGATAGACAAAAGAGGCTAGGAAGTTTCTCATATGATGATAAACTTCAATCAGAAGGACAACTCTAGTGAGACTAGGAAGTTGCTCTTCTCAAAGGGGATGTACCCTTTGACTCCCAAAGAAACATAATGCGTAACTAGAATCCTTTATGCATACGCATAAAGGCGATTTACGTATTTCATATTGTATGAAAAACACTGATATGAGCTGTACCTAGAACGCTACAAGTTGATATTAGTGCAAGCCCAGGATCAGAACCATGGCAACTGTCAAGTGAGTCCTTAAGCATTTAAGAAATACTAAAGGATAGATTCCTCAAGAATGAGGAAGAATTAAAGTGACGCAATGGAAACGTAAATGTATTAGATTATGAATCTAATATCGTATCCATCATTGGATGTCTCTTCATTGTGAATGAAGAGTTAATAGGATATCTCTTTATTATGACTAAAGAGATAATTGGGTGGAAACACTACAAGTAATGACTTTAGTGTGTTCCATCATGAATGCAAAATATATCGCCATATAGAAGTTTACAACAATGTTGTTTGGATGGGAAAGTTCATTTATGAACTCTCTATTCGGTTCCAACCAGAAAGTGTCTCTAGTGTACAGACACTACGACACTAATGGGGCGATAGCTCAAGCCAGGGAATCAAGGTCTCATCAAGATCCGAACTCAAGTGAAAGACTGAACCACATGATTGAGAATCATGTATAATGGTGACGTCATTATTCTCAAGGTTGCTTCTATGGATAACATATAGATATCCATTGTCTAGGCCTACTACTCAGCCATTTTTGAAATGAATTCAGAAGAGGTATCATCACTGATAACCAAGCTGATTGGCTCTAGTGCAAGTGGGAGATTGTTGGAAATGTGCTCTACAATCAATCATATGATGATACTTTACGGACATTTCACATGTTAAACTAATCTAGTTTAATATAAAGGGCAAAGATTATTGTTTCAAGCTATCTCATATAAATGTTATGTGCTTAAACGATAAATGTTATGTGCTTAAACGATAAGTCCAAGGAATATGCTATTGGGAGAATGTGATCTAAAGAAGTTAGATTCATGAGACCATTCTCTTTCGTATACATATCCTAAACGTTCCTGATCATAGGATTGCCAATTGGGCATTGACAGTCCGTTAAGATCAGTTCTGCGAGATTCTCGGTCCTTTCACCTGGATTTTCTGAAACAAATCATGGCGCGCAGTCTTTCTGATTGGGCGATTTCAAATTTCAAAATCAGACCGATTGATCTTCTAACCAAACGCCTATAAATACCCCCTTCTATTTATTTCAACACATGCGAGGAAATCATAGACCACTGCGCTCTCAAGGCCATGCGTTTTACTGATTCCAGTGCGTCTCACCAGATTCTTGGGCCTTTATTCAGAAAACTAATGCCCACTTCCATTACTGACCTCCTGAAGGGTCACTGCCTCGCCCCTTTGCGTCAGGGGTTCGAGTGGTCGAAGTGGGAAACATCAAAGCCACAAGGAGCCTGGCCTTCGACTACTGCGACCTGGACAGCTTGGGTTGACCGAATTGAGAAGTTCTTCGGCCAAGAATGGAAGGCTCTCGGGATCTACGACGCCATTAGGCTCTCGACGGTGGAGATAGCTATGGATCGCGAGCTTCTCCTGGCAGCCCTGAGCTTTTGGTGTTCGACCACAAACACCATGGTTATCCCCCTTGGGCCGATTGGCCCTACTATCCTTGACATCACCGCCATCCTTGGGACGTCTCCTTCTGGCATCCCAGTTAACGCCTCTCTCTTCGAATGTTCATCGAACGTCGATCTCAAGGCGTTGTTCGAGTCCCGGGCTGTCGAAACTCTGAGCCGGGATGGCCAAGAGCCCTCGAAAGAAGAAGTTCAAAAATTGCACAAGAACTTCTTCAACTACAGCACCTTGATCGTCCACTTTGCCGGTCGAGGGGAAGCAGGTCTCCGCAAGGGGGAGCATGCAGCTTTCCTATTCTATTGGTACAACAAGTTCATCTGTTGTACCAAATCGAACAAATGTTTGGTCGAGAACATGCCGGTGGCCGAAGCACTGGCTAGCGGCCTTACTTTGGCGCTCAGCCCGGCCATCCTCGCTAACCTGCTACGATGTCTGGCCGAAACAACTCTTCACAAGGTTGATCCTCACCAGAATGGGCCCCTTTGGGTCTTTCAACTTTGGTTGCAGACGTACTTCACGACCCTTCGGCCAAAGATTTCTGCCTTCTCCTCTGCCGAATCTCTCGGCCTTCAACTAGCTCCTCGTCCTCTTCCCCCTCATCGAGCCGAAGAAATTTTTAGATACTTCTTCGGCCTTGAAGAATTCTCTGATGACGAATTCCTGGTATGTCGTCATCGAGAATATCCCTCGTCCATCCAGCTGCCAAGCTCTACCTGGGACGATGGCGAGGACGCTACCCTTTGTCAGGCTTGGGGCTCGTTCGTACTGACCCGCGACCTTCCCCTCGGCTGTGACGCTCGCCGGGCAAGTTGGGAAGTTTATCACCCACACTTCCTGTCTAGGCAGCTTGGGTTCCTTCAAGGTTGCCCATTGCCCTTGCTCGCCTCTCTCTCTCTTCTCAGTCGAGGACGACTTATCGGCTCCTCAGAGAAGGAATGCCAAACCGTCGAAAAAGGGTTTCAAGAACAGTGCAAGAAACTACGACTTCGGCCTACCGTTCCTGAAACCCTCAGTACTGATACCTTCGGTGACTGGTGGGAGGCATACACCAAGACTTCTTTGGGACCCCGGTGGCCGATGTCGTTGCCGCAATCTTTGGCGACCGCCTTAAGAAAGCTGCCGTTCCTCCCCCCAAGGAAAAGACTCAAGGTATCCGATCATTTTTTTTAGTTTTATGGTTCAAACGGCCATGTGACTCCAACCTAACTTCTTAATTGCTTGGTCTTAACATATTTTCCTTCCACAGGTGGTCGAGCACTTAAGCAGGCGGTCGTAATTGCCGCGGTCGCGGCTAAGAAAAAGACGGCACTCCCCAAGAAGGTCGATGCTGTTGTGCCCAGTCCGCTGAGCAAAAGGCCACGTCAAGAGGCCGAGCCGGTCGATGAAGCCCTCCGATCTCAAAAGCGTGTCAAGACGCTAGCAAAGAAGTGGGAACGGGAGGTTCACATGGTCGCTAGTCACACGACCGACACGGCTACATCTGGCGACGTCCACCCAGCTGAAGTTGCTCGGGGGCGACGTCCCCCCGAAGCTTCCCCTGTTCTGGGACCGGTCGAGCCAGTTACTACTCCGGCCATCCCTGAGGTAGTCGAGTCACCCGTGGCTGCACCGGTCGGGAATCTGCTGTCCCAGTTCGACCTGCCGTGGCTGTCCCAGAGTTAGTAGCTGAGAGGCAATCTCCGCATCGCCTGAAACGAGTGGCAGTCGTTTTGGAAGAGGTATGAAAATTCCAAAATAAATGCAAGTATTTCATCCCGCTAATGCTAACACTATCATTCTGTAATTGCAGGATGATGCCAGCGAGGAGATTCCACTAGCTCGTCGCCCCCGCCAATCTCGGCCATCAAAAGCTGCGGTTGTTCTTTCCCAACCGTCGAGGAAGGTCACCCCACCGTCCGGCCCTGCCGAGACCGAGGTAGTCGTGCCCCCTCCGGCCGTGGCCGATGTACCTCGAGTTGCTGCCCCAGCCGAGGCAGGAACTGCTGCCCCGGCTCCGGCCGGGATGGGAATTGTTACTCCGGCAGAGGCTTCTCCTGTCGAGCCCGAGGCGACACCGGAGACTCCGATACATCCGCAGGATGTCGACCTCGGCATCCCTCCTCAGGAGGTCTCGTCCACTTATGTAAGGGTCCCAACTTTCTTTAATTCTTAGCTATGTCCTTTTGTAGAGTTCTGAATTGAGGATGTACTAACCGATAGGTGCCCCCTACTTCATTTCATCGGAAGTTCTACGCGCCGAGGGGCGTTGTTTATATTTCTTGGCCTCCCCAGTGGCCATCAAATGTAGATAGCCTCCATCGGCCGCGTGAACTGAAGGAACAGCCTCAAATATTGGGCTCGGCCTCTCAGTTCCTTGGGTTCGAGCAACGGCCCAGGAGATATGGCCGAGGTTTCATCGCGTCAGGTTTATCATCTTCCCTTACTTTTATCTTTTTGGTTTAACCCGTGCTAACACTTGTTCCTTCATGTAGCCTTCCTGGGAAGCTGAGTTTGACGCTCTCGTCTCTGGCACGACAAAGAGGACTGCCGGGCCCTCGACTTCGACAGCGCATGACCTGGACGCGTTCGCCAGATTGCACGAATTTTTACCGCTTTCGGCTTCTCAGATCTTGGAGCGCAAGGGCCTTGACTCCGTTGGGGCGTGTCTAAACGATCTTGCTGCTGATGGTCGTTTAGACAACGCTGCCGTTACGCGGGCGTCTTCCCTTCTGGACCGAGCTCGGGAGCACTTTGGAATCTTCGCAAGGGCTATCCGAGCTGAGGATGAATGGAAGGCTGTCTCGGCCGCAGAAGAGAATCTTCGCCCACAAGTCGAGGAGCTGATAGCCCAAAAGGAGCAATTGGCCGAGCTTGACCGGCAAATTGCCGAACTTCAAAATCGGCGATCGGCATTCGTTGCTAAACTTTCGCAAGCATTTGAGTCGAACAAGTCTTGCCTGACTGAATATGCTACTAAAGCGAAGCGTGCCGAGCAACTGAAGATGAACGAAGGGATTCGGCAGGCAGAGGTCATTATGGGTGAAGTACGGTGGCTGGAGCTGAAAGCTTTCCTCAAGACTATTCTTCCATCTTCCCTTTAGGGCTTCTATTTTATAATTACTTGTACTCCCTTCGGCAAACCATAATGAGAATTTATGAACGATTGCTGTTTTGATCTGACTTTGCCAATTTCTTATTCAAGAAACTGTTTACTATTCTCGCATTTCCCAAGTAACCGGATAATATTTCTTTAAGAATTTCCCATTAATTGGCAATTTATGAATCAAGCCCGTTCGGTCCTTAAGACGATATGCCCCCTTGCCGAGCATTTTGTGAACAACGAACGGCCCCTCCCAATTCAGCGACCATTTACCGAACCTAGGATCCTTAGTTCCAACTGGTAATATAGTTTGCCAAACCAGATCACCCTCGCCGAATGTCTTTTGTTTAACCCTTTGATTGTAAGCTCGTTCGGCGATCTTCTTTTGTGCTATTAGTAAGTTACAGGCATCGAGTCGAGCGTCTTCTAAATCTTCTAACTCTTGCCTCATGGCTTGGCCGTATTCGGGGCTGAACAAACTACTCTGTTCGATTATTCGCAGCGAATTCACGCTTAACTCGACTGGCAGCATCTCATCGTGCCCATATGTCAAGGCGTACGGCGTTGTTCCGGTCGCCGATCGCGGTGAGGTCCGATAAGCCCACAAAGCTTCATTTAGCTTTAGATGCCACATACCAGGTCTTTCCTTTACTATTTTTTCGAGAATACCGATTAAAACCTTATTACTCGCCTCGGCTTGTCCGTTCGCCTGTGGGTAGTACGGCGTAGACTGCTCAAGTCGGATATTCAATCCACTCGTGTATTCCTTAAACCTGTCGGATGTGAAAATTGTGCCGTTGTCTGTTATGATCGTCTCCGGCACGCCGAATCTTGTCACGATGTTTTCTTCCACGAAGTTACACACTTCTCTGGATGTCAAATCGGCATACGACTTTGCCTCGACCCATTTAGTGAAGTAGTCCGTTGCTACTAATATCCAGGCATGTTTTGCTGCCCCCGAGGACGGTGTGATCTTTCCGATCACGTCCATGGCCCAACCTCTAAACGGCCACGGTTTAGTCACTGAATGTAGTGTCTCGGCTGGTACTCTTTGTATAGGGCCATGGATATGGCATTGCAGGCATCCTCGGCCGAATTCGATGCAATCTTTTAGCATGCTCGGCCAAAAATAACCGTGGCGGCGTAACAGCCATCGCATCTTTCGGCCTGACTGATGGGCTCCGCATATCCCTTCGTGCACTTCTGCGATTGCTTGGATGGCTTCCTGTGGTCCAAGGCATAACAGTAAAAGACCGTCTTCACCTTTTCGGTATAGCCTATCCTGATAAACGACATAGTTCGTGGCATGCACCTTTCTCTTTCGATCATGCTTGCCGTTCGGATTGTCGAGGTATTGCATAAGTGGTCTTCTTCAATCGTCTGGTACTGCCTCGACCGCACCAACAACCGCTGATTCTTCCCATTCCAATAACGAAGGTCAAGACATTACTCGTGTTCGAATCACTTGGTCGCGGTGTAGGACTTGTTGATTGACCAAGGCCGGATATAGCTGGTGTAATGTGGGTATCATCCGGCCTACTTCGCCCCCCAAGAGTTGTGCTTCGGAGGCTAGTTGGGCGAGTTCATCAGCGACGGTGTTTCGATCTCGAGACACGTGGCTAAATGTAATACCGTCGAATGACTCGGCCAGGTAGCTGGCAAACATGTGATATGGCGCCAGAGTACAACTCGTGCAACGAAAAATGCCATTGAGCTGGTTAATGACAAGTTCAGAATCGCCGAGAACAAAGACGCGGGGTGCTCGTAATTCGTGAAGAATGCCGAGGCCGACGACAAGAGCCTCATATTCGGCCTGATTATTGGTGCATTCAAAGTCGAGTTTGAGCGAGAAACACCAACGATGCCGGTGTGGCGATTGAATGACGATGCCAACGCCGGCTGATGTGGAGGTGCTGGAACCATCGAAATACATCGTCCAGAAGTTGTCGCGTGCGTCTAGCATGCCGATCTCGACACTATCTTCCCCGAAATCGTATGGGGAAGGATGTTGAGCAAGAAAATCGGCGAAAGCTTGCCCCTTGACTGCTTTCTGAGGGACATACTGCAGGCTGAATTCAGATAACGCCATCGTCCACTTCCCAATGCGGCCTTTAACTATGGGCCGAGTGAGCATGTATCGGATAACATCTGTTTGGGCGATAACATGAGTGACCGTTGGTAACATGTAGTGCCGGAGTTTGGATGCGGCGAAAAATAGGGCCAAGCAAAGCTTCTCGACCGGGGAATAAATGACTTCTGGTGAATTGAGCCTCCGGCTGAGATAGAAAACGGCCTGCTCACGACCGGCGTCATTGTCTTGAGCGAGGAGACAGCCGATGGATTCCTCGGCCGCGGATATGTAAAGTTTTAGAGGCTTATTGCGCCGAGGAGGAACAAGGACGGGTGGTTTCGTGAGGGAAACTTTGATCTGCGTGAAAGCCGCCTGGTGTTCTTCACGCCACTCGAATTTGTCGGAATCCTTGAGTTTCAGGAGCGTGGAGAATGCCTTCATTTTTCCTGCCGAATTTGCTATGAATCGGCGAAGGAAATTTATTTGGCCGAGCAACGACTGGAGTTGCTTTTTGGTGGTCGGCGGTGGGGCGTTCAAGATTGCTCGAGCCTTATTCTCGTCGACCTCAATGCCGCGATGATGGACAAGGAAACCCAAAAAATTTCCGGCGGACACACTGAAGGCGCATTTCGCCGGGTTCATCTTGAGATGATGTCGGCGCATACGAAGGAAAGTTTGCCGAAGATCATCCAGATGGGTCTGGCGGCTCATGGATTTGACGACTACATCATCGATATAAACTTCAACAGTTGTGCCAATCAGATCGTGAAAAATGGTGTTCATGGCACGTTGATATGTGGCACCGGCGTTTTTAAGGCCGAACGGCATGACTACCTATTCATAAGTGCCGAGTGCCCCCGGGCAACGAAAAGCTGTTTTGTGGACATCGGCTTCGGCAATGAAGATTTGGTTATAACCGGCATGTACATCCATGAACGATAAGACGGCATGATTGGCTGCGGCGTCAATGAGTAAGTCCAAGAGTGGCATCGTATACTCGTCCTTAGGTGTGGCTAAATTCAGATTGCGGAAATCGATGCATATGCGGAGGGCACCGTTCTTCTTGAGCACGGGGACGATATTGGCAAGCCATTCGACTTATCGAGCTGTCCGAATGAACCCGGCGTTCAAAAGACGAACGAGTTCATCTTTAATGCCGAGTTGGACTTCGGTCGAGAATCGACGGGGTGGTTGCCGAAAAGGTTTGCAACCAGTTTTGATACGCAGTTCATGCTCGGTGAGTGTGCGATCGAGACCCGGCATCTCATGATAGCTCCATGCGAAACAATCTTTAAATTCATGCAGCAATTTGCAAAGCTCTTCCTTCATAGATGGGGGAAGCAGAGCACTGATGAATAACGGCCAAGGATCGTCGGCCGTTCCAACATTCACCTCTTCCAATGGGTCTTTAACTTGGGGTCGAGTGTCTTCAAGGTCGGCCGGAGCTGCTGGAATATTGTCATACGAGATTACGGGACCGCTATCGTCCTCGACCAAGAATTCCACAAGATTAATGTCTGAATGAGATTGCTTGGATATAATATACCAATGAGCCAGCAGTCGTTCCATAATTGATGAAACCGCAGCTCGGCGTCGGGTCGAAGTGGTGTCAGACATCAGGATCGATGATAAGGTTAGCCAGTCCGAGTCTCGCCAAATCCTGATAGACAGTTTCGGCGCCAACTTCGACGGCTTTCTGAACAGAAATGCGGGTGGGTCGTCCTTCTTCGTTGAGTCCCTGTAACGTAATGTAGCCAACATGATCGTCATAGTATCGTGCTTGGACCATGTTGGCCTCGAAGGGCCGATGGTCGGCCGAATGTACGACGACCGATTTACCATCCCAAAAGACAAGGACTTGGTATAACGAAGACAGGATACAATTGGTTTGATGAATCCAGTCTCGACCGAGCAAGGCATTGTACTCGGTCTTCGAATCAACTATGAAGAAGGCGGTCATGTGGTTGCGACCAGCGATGCTTACTTCTAATGGTAGTACCCCTTTAGTCCGAGATTTATCCCCAACGAAGCTGTTCATGGTGATGCCTGATGGTATGAGTTCGTCGTGGGAACGGTGCAAAGCCTGCATGACAGATACTGGCATGATATTGACCGTGGCCCCATAATCGACGAAGATTTTCGAGACAGGGTATCCTTCGATGTGAGCCGTCACGTACAGAGGTTTTAGGTGACGAAGGTCAGCGGCCGAAGAGCGAGGGAACAATTCGGCCAAAGCTATCTTGAGATGATCATCCTTCGTTGCTGGCTCGGGGTTGGTGAGGGAAACAAAATCCACTTGTGTGGCTTCTTCGGCCACGACATCGCCGTCTAAGAAACTTGGTTGAGTTGGTGTTGACTGAAAATCGGCAGATAATACATGGACCATGCTAATTTCCATGTTATCGAGGATTGAGGGGCCCATCGAATTAGGATCTTCCGCTTGCAGCGGTTCTTCTTCATCGAGAGTTTTGTCCTCCGAAATTTCTTCCTCGTCTTTTAGGGTCTCGTCTTCGCCCTCAAAGTTCGCATCTTCATCCGTAAAGACCACATCCTCGAGGTTCCCGTCCTCATTCCCAAGGTTTTCCTCTGCGTCGCCGAGAGTCTCGTCGTTATCCCCAAGGTCCTTTTCCTGGGTCACCTCCTTGTCGTCGAGAACCGTTGGTACTGGTGCCGGTTCCGAGACTCGCGCCGTGGCCTAGATTTGCTCTTGGTATGCTATCCGGGCATTTCTCATATCCAGGTAGGCGTCCAAGCGTTCGACGCGACGCATCTCATCGGTCGTAAGGCCGAAAAGAGAGAAGGCCGAAAATACCTCGAAGTGGTATCGTAAGTATTGAAGATCTTCCAAGGAAAAACGAAGTTCACTTGAGTCGATGTCCTTGTACGGATCGACACTGAAACCAAGAACTCGGGCCTCCCGTATGTGTTGGAACCTCGCTTTCAACCCAGGATCGGAATTTGTTTGGATGATTCGCTCGGCATCTGGACAGGTTAGAACTAGGTCGATTGTGTCCTGACACGCTTTCGGCAAACCATATAAATCATTGGCCTAGTGAGTTTTGTGAAACTCCCGTATGTACTGCAAGGCTTCGCCGACGAATGGTGGATGCAAATTTCGCCGAACTTTGATCAATGGTTCTTTTGTAGGCAATGTAGGAAGTTTATCTTCGGCCTCTTTCTTAAAATGCTCCAGTCGAGCTTTCATTTCACCAGGCCGAATAAGAAGTTTGATTCGTTTTTCGGCCTCCTCAAATGTGGTCATCAGGGCCTGGTCAACCTGCTACTTACCTTGTGCTAATTCTCTCATAATGGTAGGGGTTTGCTGGGTATCATCATCAGCATCCTTTTGCTTCGGCGGCCATTTACGGCTTGATGCAGCCGAAGCTTCTTGTGCTGCCTGCTGGCGGGCCATGCAATCGATTCTTTGGCGCCGGCGTTTCTGTGACTTGGACAGCGCGGTGTACACACCCTTAGACGAATGATAGGTATACCATCGTTGGTCCTTAGGTTCAGGAGGTTTAAAGGTTCCTCGGCTTGCGGAGGAGCTCGAGCTGCCAGAATTGCGGGAGTAATACTCTTCATTGTAGAATGGAGTATCAAAGTTGAGTCGTCTCCTGACCGAGGATGATTTGACCTCTTGTGGGCCTAGCCTGTTAAAGACGGTATTGCGCGGATTCGAACTCGACGTTTTTTGAGGCGTTGCTGGTTCTGAGCGCAAACGCGACCTTTCTCCCTGTCGTGGCTATGCCTGGGGTCTAACTGGACCATCGGCTTTGCGCTGTGTACGCAGAGTTGCCGATTCATCGGTCTTGGCAGCACCAGAGCCTGGCCTTGATTTGGCAATGGCCGGCTTGACTAAATCTCGAGGGGGTGAATTCGAGAACAGATCGATTTTGAGTCGAGGCTGGCCACCCTTTGTTAGGTAACGTCGAGCAGGGATGATCTCGACCTTTGAACTTGACATAGGTTCAACAATGGCTGGCCCGGTTGAGTCTCGAGGTGGGGAATTCGAGAACAAATCGATTTTAAGTCGAGGTTGGCCATCTGTTGTTAAGTAGGGTCGAGCAGGGACGATCTCGACCTTTGAACTCGACATAGGTTCAACGATTGCTGGCCCGGTCGAATCTCCAGGTGGTGGGTTCGAGGACAAATCGACCTGAAGCCGTGGCTTGGTCCCTTTTCTGGGAATATATCGTGCCGAGACGGTTTCGGCTTTTCCTTTTCCCTTGTCTTGAGGCAAATGAGCATCGACCATACCCACCGTTGTTGTAGGGAAAGGATCGGTATCAACCGTCATTTTCTTCTCTGGGAACTTAAGCTTCCCATCGTCGATCCACTTCTGAATAGTATCGCGAAATACGACGCAGTTGTTCGTCGTGTGTTTGCTCGAGTCATGATACTTGCAATATATCCGCCCTTTCAGCTCTTCGGCCTTGGGGATGTTATGTCCCGGCCGAAGTTTTATAATCTTTGCGAGTAGCAATTGATCGAAAATTGCATCGGCTTTAGTAATGTCGAATGTGTATACCTTTGTAGTTTTCACGGCGCTTTCTTCTGCTATCGGCCGAACTTTGACATCCTTAGAATTGACATGGGTCAACGCCTTGCAAATATAAGGTTTGTCAATCACTATCTCGGCCGCATCTATGCTAGCGTATTCTTCAGAGTCGGCCGATGCATAACTGACCGAGGGGTTTTTATATATGGTTCCTCGAGATGGGGATCTCAAGGCTTTCTCTTCGCGGAGCAGATAGTCGTATTGTTCGACGTGCTGAGCTAACTCGTACATATCGCGAAAATTCGCCCCCAGGAATTTCTTCTTATATTCAACATTTAGACCGTTCAACGCAAGTCGAACAAACTCGACCTCTGGTAAGGGCACTCGGCACCAGTTCCTGGCCGATTTAAACCTCGTAAGGTAATCCATCGGCGATTCGTCGACGTCTTGCGCCATCCTGGCCAACGAAGAGACTGACATTTCCATCCCCGGCCGATAGAACTGCTCATGAAACCTCTCGACCAGATCTTCCCAACTTTGAATGGAATTGGGTGGAAGGTTGATGTACCACGCGAACGCCGAACCCGTGAGTGAGAAGTTAAATAGCCGCAACTTATAAAGGTCATTATTAACATCTCCGCATTGTGCGGTGAAGCGGGCAACGTGCTCCAAGGAGGACAAAGATGTTTCTCCAGCAAAAAGGCTAAAATCCGGGATTTTAAAGCCTTTAGGATATTCAAACTTTTCCACGTAAGCTGGATATGGATGGATAAATTTAGGGAACTTCGGCCCTTTCTTCAAAGCCGAATCAATCATTCTCTGAACCTCGACCATATCGACAGATGTTTCCACCCTTGAATCGAAATTCTCCGTTCGACTGGTTGATGCACCTCTGTTGTCTAGCTCTGCCATTTTGAGCCGAGCAGGTCCTGCCTCGGCCGGTATTATTGGTACAAAATTGCTCTTGGGAATAGATTGTCTAGAACGATCTGAATAACCAATATGCTGGGTAATGTTAACCACGGCTTCGAGCAATCTTGTGTGCGTGGCGCTTTGACTGTGTATTTCCTCGAGTATCCCTCTTAGTCCTTGACTAAACGTGTTTTCGAATAGCCGAGACTGTTCCTCGAGCCTGCGTCGAAAAAATGATCTAGTTGGTGGATCGGACCCCTCACCACCGTCTTCATCACAATCCTCCATTAAGCCTTCAATCACGGCTTCCTTTGTTAGATTTGCAAGGTGCTCTTGGGGCATTTCGCCAACGTTCGTTTCTGGTCGTGTCCCCTCCGACGCTTCAGGCGTTCTAGCAACAGAAGGCTGTGCGCGTAATGAACCTTCGACCCCAGGGTTCTGACTCGAGTGGGTAGCGACTGATTTTCCCATTTTCTTCGTTACTGACCGTGTTTCAATGGGCATGAACTTCGAAGGTTTAGCACTTTGTCCCACTGGGCGTGCCAAAATGTTGACCCTAAAAACTACAAAGCCTACGTGGCGCGCAGGCCGAGTAATCTATGAGCTAACTACGTCCTTCGGTTGAATGCGGGGCGTGCCAACTCGACGGCCGAGCTCGGCCGGTGAGTAAAATATGTGGATGTGGTGTTGTGTTGCGCGGCTGACTTCTTGATCTTGCGACTGCGGCCGAGGAAGGAACACGCTTCGGCCTTTGGGTCCTAGAGCCTGAAGACAAGGCTTCTAGTTCTACGAAGTTCAATATCAAATTTCGGCTTTCAATGTGCCGAATGTAATAACTGTAACACCTCACTTCGCCGAGAAGGCTGGTGAGATGACCTCTGTCGAAAAGAATTCGAAAATCCTTCTCGGCCGAGACTTGGATAGATAACCAGTCGGCCCCGACGCAGTGCTGTTTATCCAAACTGAAGGTGCTCCGCGGTCGGCTGATTCTACGGCAACAGTGCTGTTTATCCAAACTGAAGATGTTTACCGGTTGCCTTCACAGTGCGGTTTATCCAAACTGAAGATGTGTTGGCGGACAAGAAAGTAAAATTCTCAAAAGGTTGAGAGGGTTGCGCAGGGCAGATTTGTGTGTTGAATTGGAGAGGCTTCATGTTATGCTCCCTCTCCCTATTTATAGTAGCGCAGGGCCTCCGAATCCTCTTTGGACAGAAATCCCAATTCTAATCCAACTCCTCTTCGGCCGATACCAATCTAACCTTATCTCGGCCAATCCTACTCAAACTAGGATTCTGAATCTTCCCTTATCGCGAGCTCGATTCACTGTGCCCAGGGACTCCGTTTCCTAATAGGTCTCGGTCTCTATCGCGCGCTAAGGCCATCTTCAACCCGCAGTCCATAGGTATCGACCCACTTCCTTCGCCCAGCTCCTGGGCCGAGAATAATCTGAACTCGGCCCAATGTCATTTTTTGGGCCTAAACAACATGTCATTGTGGACCTTTGCCTAACAGCGTAAAAACTACGCCCGACAAAATTTGTCGTCAGGTAAAGGACCTCAAGTTGACGAACCACTCTTTCGTCATGTAAATCTTCACAAATTACGTGCTTTTCCTTTTGGCACCAAATGTTTGCCCGATAATTTTGTCCTTGCCCTTCAAAAATTTTCCCTCGTGCAAAGACTTTGTTAAAACCCTAAATTTTGACCAACTTTGCCCAACCAATTGGAAAATTAGTCAAGTAAAATAGCTTGACCCGACGAAAAGTGATTTGTCGGGCCAAATTTCGTAGGGCACATTGTATTTTCTAGTAGTAGCATTGCTGCCATAGAAGTGATCGCATGTCTCCATAAAGAACATGTGAAACAATTGACGAATTGACGAACATGTGGACTCAAACTTCGTCTCAACGATCCAACTGGGAATAAAAGCGAACATAACTTCAATTAAAACTTGCATTCTATCTTATTTTCTACTATTGAGTTTGATCATGTGCAATTGTATTCATGTCCGTCCTCATGTTTACTTAGTATGATATTTAGGATTCAACCAAAATGACGTATTTCTTTTGATTAACTAAAAGAAACATATATATATAGAAAAAAATTATGAGTAAATTACAATTAGATGCCAAACTTCCTAACGCTCTTCCACTTATGACATGCGTGATGAACTTCACTAACGACATCATGTATATAAAATTTTGGAACAATGATGTTTGAATCAATTATACTGTGCGAGAGGAAAAAAAATTATACTGTGCGATAATCTAAATCATGTAAAAGTAATATATTTTTCAATTTTGAAAGGGAGAGAAGACGAAAGTGGTCTAACAACTACAACTAAAAAACCTCAAGATTACAAGATTATTATAATCAAGGTGTTTATGCATGTGTTTTGTGTTGTTAAGTATCTGAATGTTACTATTGTAATTACATTTTAATTACTAGAAAAAAGTTATGTAAATATTTTTCATGCGCTGTTACCTTTGGACAACGGACAGGACGAGGAAATTACAGAGTTTGACTGCGGATGGAGAGAGAGAGAGAGTCGGATATCACAGAGAGACTACATGGAAAGTGGTTGGAAACCAGAACCGTGTCCGCGCATGTTAGATCGCCACCGCAGTTTGCCACGTGAATCGGCAACGAGGAAACATCCTTGACGCCGAGGATATGCGCAGTCCCCTAGCTTAAAAGCAACTTTCACGTGCAGAGTTTTTTTTTTTTTTAATTATATTTGCCACGGGGGGCTTTTGTGTTTGGAGTCAAAACGTGTGGCAAACCAACAACTGCTGCTGGTTTTCTCCTTGGGAAAGGATCCTCGCCGGATCTTTATTTTGGGAATCTTAAAGATCTCATGATTACGATCGTTCATTGTACATCGTACGGTCAATTTTCGTTAAGTGCTATTTATATTTAATTTTAAATTTTAAAATAATTTTTTATCGTACAATGTACGATGAACGATTCCGATAACAAGATTCTTAGGATCCTTTTTCTTCTCCTTCCACCACAGCTTCCTTATCATCTGCACATTTCCTCCACTTTTGCGACTAACAAAAAATCAACTCTCTCAAAGTCAATATCCAAAAAGAGTTTAATTGTTATCCTTTTGGGGGTCCATCCCTTCCCATACTTTTATGACTAAAAATTTACAACTTTACTTGTGTTGAATTATTGATCATATTTTGATCACAATTATGTGTGGTCTGAGATGAGGGTTCACCCTACACCCGTGATGAGAAAGTTTCGCATGTAATCTTACCCCCAAGACTTTTATTAGGGCAAGTGATTGTTATGTTAACATAGTGCCCACATCTAGCTAGCCAGGTAGGTACGGAATATGCACGTTGGTCGTAAGCTGGTTTTTGTATGGACGAGTTGTACCCAAGTGTACCACATTCGTGTTGAGTGACTTGTTGTCCTGAATACGAACACCAGCCGGTTTTGCATGGATGAGATGTACTAATCGGTTTAATAGTGAATCGCCAAATATCTCGTGGCGATGCTCTATTTGTACAAACAATATGAGAAGTATCCTCTTTATCCAACGTTAATTATCGTCCATGTATGATGAAACTAGCTAAATTAATTATGAGCATATTAAGGATTCTTAGCAATATTTTCTCAAACTATAGAATTTTAATCGTTTAAGAGGAGTTTGCGCATTTGCTTGTGTAGTCTCGAAAAGGATTCAAATATTGCTCGAGAGGTCTTGAAGGGACCCCGAATGGTGCTCGATGAGGCATCAAACGACTGTGTTTCGAATAAAGAAAGAGGCTAAAAGTCATCAGTGTGTTTTATAACAAAATAAAGATAATTAATGTGGTCACAGGTAGTTGTACTACTAAACTTTTTGTTGAAACAAGTAGCCAATTTTGTAATTATAGATAAGACTTGTTAGGATCAAGTAGAAACTGGGGTAATTCGTATCATACAGAAACAGATTTGTAATTGCCAGCTAACAAGATATGGAGGCTGTTCCGTAGTTCAATCAATAATTAGTTTGTAGGGTCAAAACGTCGGTTGGGTATAGTTGTGGTGATTAGGATTATATGCTTGAAATTTGATCACTCAGTCTAATAAATTTTTCTGGTCTTGCTCGACTAATTAAACTAATAACCGACCAAAAAAATTAATTTACAAGTATATATAAATACAAGTTGGAACATTTGTCTGTTTTTCATTACTAATATAACATGTTTATTTTTATTTTTCTGAAATCGAGTGAATTTGTGGATTTCAAATTTGATTAATCGTCAGATGAATTGCTTTTGATAAATAAAAAAACGTAATTAAAATAAAATATTGACAATATATCGGTCACTATTAATAAATACTACGTACAAAGTGATATTTTCAGCAATTACGAGATTTAAATTTCAACCTTTTCTATGTCCTTTTGAAGTGCTTCACAAATACTAGTAGTTATTTGATCGCGTTAGTTTTATACAGTATACTAGTGAATCCTCTTCTTGCTAGCCACTTTCTACATTTTACCATGCCAAAATCATTATTTTTCTATCTGAACATGTTCTTGGTTTCTATTCTTGGTCCAGAAAACAGGAATTGATGTCCTCTAAATTGGAGTTTGTGACTTTGTCTACAAGATTAATTAGTTGTTAATCAAATAAGTGTCACAAGCATATGCAAGCTTCCTGGTCAGAAGCACCTCAAAAGTTTGATTAATCAAGTTAACTGTAATATATGGTGTTGAGTATCATCTAGTTGTACCATCATTTGTACCATTTCTCTAATAGAGATGAGATCCGCTAACTCATATGGGTCATATCTCTATTAGAGAGGTGGTATAAATGATGGTACAACTGAATAGTAAGAGTAACATTTTTCTATAGCCTTCTAAAGTTGGACTAAGCCTTGCATAATGTGTGATGGCCGAACCCTAAAAGGACTGTTAGAGAATCAGGATGAGATGATTCAGTCCTAGTATAAGTAAAATTGTTAAAAGACTACAAGAAATCAGTTCATTTACCACATGAATTTTATCACGGACACTATGTGCCCGTTATAAAAAATGAACATTTATCACGGGCTTAGTCAACATGTTGTGGATAACAATATTTTACAACGGCCAAGTAGTAGCCCGTTATAATAAAACAACTTACTACCACAATCTTAGTCAACACATTGTGAAAGTATTAAACCACCACGTACATTGGCTGTGATCAATATTGTTAGTAGCTATACCGTATTTTTTTATCTACCACGGACATTAAACGTGATGCAGTTATACACTATTTTAAAAAGTTTTAGAAGGCGGGACTAGAAATTTTTCCAAATTTTTAAATTTTTAATTTTCACAATATTCCCACACTTCCCAAATTTAAGTGAAATCATTCCTCAATCTTTTTTACTTCCTTTTTATTCTCTCCCACCAACGCCAACTTCAAAACTTCCCAACCGTTCTTAGTTAGCCATTTACCGATTTTCATTCACCCTCTCCCTCTCATTGACCCCCCATCTTCTTCCCTTTCATGGTTATTTTGAAAAGCCGAACATGTATTTATAAAAGGCTCTCTCTCTCCCCCTCCCCCTCGCCTCTCTCTCTCTCTCTCTCTCTCTCTCTCTCTCTCTCTCTCTCTCTCTCTCTCTCTCTCTCTCTCTCTCTCTCTCTCTCTCTCTCAACTAACCAAATATTTTAATTTTGATATCTGAATTTCTTTTGTTCAAGCTCCCTAATTTATTAGAAATTCACTCTAGGTTTTGGTATTTATTCTTCAAATTTTAGGGTTTATACATTTTTCTTTTAAAGTGCTTTGTACAATATTTGGTTGATAAAGTCTTTTCCCCTGCAGGCATCTAAGAGCATAAGAGCAGAAGAGCAGAAACCAAACTGGAGCGGTGCTACTCTTGGAGGGATTTGGTAGCAATGTTGTTTGCTTTGAATTTTTTTTCCTTCAGTTTTTTATTTTTCGTCCTCTGGATGATCAATTACAGTAAGTTATCAAAGAATTTTTGTTTTTTGTTTTGTAGAGATGATAGGATTAACTTTTTAATTAAATATATAAATATATTATTGGGATATTCGATACTTGGAATTTTTTTATTACTTGGATTACGAACGATTGCATTTTGAGCAATTGACTTGGTGATTTTGAATTTTTCTGTTTATAGTGTCCTTGAGACATGAGTTTGATTCTAAACTTTATATCTTTCCTTTGTCTCATAGGTGGTTGGTGGTTCTACTTTATGGAGGGTTATAACTCAAATATCAATTACTACATTTACATTACAAGCACCTGCAAATTTGAAGTGTGTATTGGCTTGCTGGAGATGTGTGTCTTCTTGAAGAGACGAATGCATTGAAGACGATTATAATTGGAGCACCAAGTTTGGAACTAGCACTTAAGTTTTGTTTTAAAGTATGAAACAAAGTATGTACATGTTTGGTTAAAATTGTGGTATAACTCATTGGTTTGGTATTGCTTACTATTACTACTAATTGGTTATGTTGCTAGCTTTAGTGTAATATTTGAATATGTGAATTTTACTAAGTAAATGTGCAATTTTTATATAAAAAATATTTAATATTTATTAAGTAATTTATTATTTTTGAAAATTTTCTTATAACTGGCATGGTCTATGGTCAATATATAACTCATAACGGCCATAGCATGTGGTGTTAGATTCAAATCTATCACGCGCACAATCCGTGATTACATTTCATTTGACAACGGGCATTACCTGTGGTAAAAAAATTGAGAGTTTTTATCCTGTCCAAACTAATAACGGGCACTATGTCCGTGGTGGAATGTAATCTACCACGGTCATTGACCATGATAGATGAGCTTTTGTCTACTAGTGAGATTAGGATGAGTTTTGATAAGATTCGTAATATTCTAAGGATCAAGGCTCGTGGCTCATCAGTTTAGTAGTAAATCGAATAAAGAAAGATGAATGGGTTCAGAGTCTTAGCATCACTGAAGGATAAACACGGATTAGGAGGTTATCTGATAAGCGGTTGGAACAGGAAATGTTGAGGATATACATTCTATGTAGGACTCTACTTTGGTGCAAATAGTCAACGTGGAAATCATCCCTATAAATAGAAGGGTTTCTGCAACATTCAAAGGACCATTAACTCAACACACAAAATTACCCTACACAAATTCTCATTGTACGCGAGACTCTCTCAAACCCTTGAGAAAACACTAACCTCCTTAACTACATCACCACATCTTCAGTTTGGAATAACAGCATTGTGTTGACAATCGGTGACATTTTCCATTTAGATTAACAGTACTGAAATCGTAGAGCCAGGCGACCACTAGTTCAAGTTCGGCTGACTATCTATCCAAGTCCCTGTCGACAAGGAGTCATTGATTCCTTGTTGAAAGATGTCATTTCATTAGCCTTCTCGACGAAGTGGGATGTTACCAGGGTACTTAGTGTTCGACACATTGAAAGTCGAGCATGTCTATGATATGACATTCTCAAGTACATTTCAGAGTTCAACATTATGAAGCCAAACAACATTTACAACCAAAACACTTATCACTTTTGAATATTTGTGTTCATGCAGCTTGATATCAATTCGGTGCACTTATATTTTCACAAATATAGTCGAAGCCGCCAAACTTGGTGCAGATGATTCAGAACTTCGCAATGATTAGCAGCCTTATCTTCAAGCTCTAGATCCCAGAGGCCAAGATATGTTCCTTTCTCAGGTTTGATTGCTCGGATAATAGAAGTCAAAAGCGCGTTCGACATCAGCACCACTATTCACTGATTGAGCCCAGTCGACCGGTTGGCAAGCCCCCATTCACCAAAAGGATATAGTTAACTCATCAATTATTCGACATGCGCACCACGTAGGCTTAGATTTTAGGTTCAACAATAGTTCTTAACTAATATTTTTAGAGCTCGACAAAAAAATATAAAATAAAATAAAATTAGAGCACTTAAATTAGGTGTTGTCTAAAAAAAAAATTTATGTTCAACAATAGTTCTTAACTAATATTTTTTAGAGCACTTAAATTAGGTGTTGTCGTCCAAGTTGTGGTCTTAAAAAAAAAAAAAAATATATATATATATATATATTATGCAGAATGGCAAAAACCAAGAATTTATTGTTCAACATTTTTTATCTTTTACAATCAACACTGCTTCACTATTTTCATTCATGCAAATACATATATTAATATCCACCCAATCCACTAAGGGTGGGTATGGTTCGGTTCGGCCTGGTTCTACTCTCAAATCGAAACCAGAATCAGAAAATATCAACGATTTGATTCGGTGTTGTTCCGCCTATATTCATTTTTAAAACTGTAAGGTTCAGTTCACGACAATTTCGGTTCAGTTCACGCTGGCTCATGGTTTGAAATAATAAATCATTTGAATCTTGCAAACATATTTAGAGCATATAAAAAAGACAAAGGATTTTTATAGTAAAAGCTAATAATTGAATCACACAATGAAGAACATGCACGACCAATCATAAGAATGATGAACTACAGTAGGAGAAGATTTAAAAATTTAATGGCACCCAAACTTTAGTTAATGAATATTATTCATATCAACAATTCACGTAACTAACGAATTTAGCTTACCAAACTCATTCTGGTTGCTAATTTAACAATTTAGAAACGAAAGGTTGAAGCACTCTTATTAAGAAACACGATCAAACGGTTCAAATTCACAAAATTTTCATAACTCAATTAATTATTTATATTCACAGTTCGGTTCGGTTCGGTTTTAAGTGGTTTCGCCAACATGAAAACTAGAACCGGTATGAACGGTTTGGTCTGGTTCTTGAATCTACGTTGACTTTTTTTTTCAACACAATTTTTAACGCTTTATTTTATCGTGGTTCGATTCGGTTTGGCAGTCCACCGCTTTTATGTTCACCCCTACAATCCGCTATTGGTCTCCCAAAGGCAGGAGTTTTTTTTTTTTTTTTTTTTGGTTCACCAAAGGCAAGAGTTTTGTTGTTGAAAAAATTAACTTGTATTTAATTAAAGGGTAACATTTTCTTATTCTGTAAATAGTCTAACATGTAATATGTTGTGCGTTAAACACGTTTGCATCAGGTCCTTGGTTATTGCATAGGAATAGAAATAGAGAGGGGATATGTGTCATAAATTTAAATAGGAATTGGATCCTCTTCGAGGTAAAGCCTTGAGATCCTCCTGACCTACTAACACGGGCCATTGGATTTTGATCAAATGGCTACAAATATTATAACTTTTAAAGGGGCCCCTTGTTTGTAGCCTTTGGATCAAAATCCAATAGTCCGTGTTATTGGATCAGGAAGATCCCGAGGATTTGCCTCGGAGAGGATCCAATTCCATTTAAATATACGAATTCATTTTTAACTAGTCGAGACGTAACAGACTATCAAGCACAAAATATTTCCTTCAAAATCTCTTAATTCATTACTACAAATTTTTAATACAATTTATGGGTTATATTAAAAGTTTAATGACACGGGGGGTTAGCGTTATCTTTGTGGGTGTCATTAAAGATATTTTATTATGACGTTGTCGTGTATTACTTCTAAGGACGCCTAACAAGCGTTATTGAATTAAGAACTTGTGTCCTCTATTACCATTTAAGGTGAGGGATAAGTGTCACAAACAGAGGAATGAGCATCATGGTATATTTACTAAGCATGACATATGCACAGTGTCATGTATAGCTTCTACAGATACCTAACAAGCGTCATTGAATTAAAAAAACGTGTCATCTATTTCAATTTGAGACACGGGTTACGTGTCATAAACAGATGACTGAGTGTCATGGTATTCTAAACCTAACCATTGTATAGCGTCATGTACTATAGCACTGTAACCATTTGTAGCATCATTGAATATTAGCAACAACATGCAAAGCATGTCGTAATGTCACATCCCAGTCTCGACTCCGCCGTAGCACGATATTGTCCGCTTTGGGCCACTCCCTCACGGTTTTGTTTCTGGGCACTCACACGAGAACTTCCCAGTGGGTCACCCATCCTAGGAATGCTCTCGCCCGAACTCGCTTAACTTCGGAGTTTCGATGGAATCCGAAGCCAGTGAGCTCCCAAAAGACCTCATGCTATATGGAGGTGGACATGTACATATAAGGCACATCTCCCTCTCTTCGTTGGTCAATGTGGGATGTTACACGTAAACTATTCAATACATGTCTTGAAATATTTTTTATGACATGTATAATTTAATTTTAATTTGAAAACAAGATCTACATAATTCATCCATAAAGCAAGATATTTACCTCAAAACTAAAATCAATATACACTTTATAGGGTTAATTACACAAACACCCCTTGAGGTTTTTTGTGTTTTCACAAAACCCCCTCAAGTTCTCAACATATCACAAACACCCCTTGACGTTTCAAAATCATTTCATCAACCTCCCTCCATGACAAAAAAAACCTAGCAGTCATGACATAAGTTATGAAAATACAAAAATACCCTTACGAAGTTAAACTAGTGTTTGGCTACAAGTTTTAGTTAGACCTATCATTATTTAGAAAAGAAAAAAAAAACCCTAATAGTTCTACCGTATAAAAACCTTTTTTCACAGCAGCATGAACACAAATATCTTTTGTTGGTTGGTTTCTCCAACCCTTGTTGCTCTGATTGCTTGGCCTAAACCTAATTAAGCTTCATTAATCAAGGTTGCTGAAATAAAGCAAAGAGCTACCTTTGCCATACAATTGAAGGTTGGTTTCATTAGGACATGCTTTTATTCATTATTTTTCCATAGTCTTGTTATAGTGTGGTTTCATTATTTTATTCTTCCCGCACCCAATGGTTTCATTATAGTATTGATGTTTATGGACAAGATTTGGACAATGATGATGGCCTTTCTGATTATAATTCGAACTCCGATCACATTGTGCGACATTTCCCAAAAGCACATTGTGCGATTGCCTACAAGCCACTGCAGTTGTATGGAATGGCAAATTAGTGGGATTCCATGTAAGCATGTGTGTGCATGCATTATATGGAAGCGAGCCAACCCAGAAGACTACTGTCATGAACTCTTCACCAAAGAGAAGTATGTGGCATCATACTCATATCATATTCACCCTGTTCCAGAGGAGAGATATTGGACGGACGACCTTATGATGCCATTCATCCCCCACCATTAAGGAAACCCCGTGGGAGGCTCACAAAAAATAGAAGAAAATAGGCGGATGAACGTAAGAACGGGGGAAAGAGAAAGAGATCTTATGCATTATCATGCAAAATTTGTGGTACATTGGGTCATAATAGAAGAAGGTGCCCAAATGGAAATCTTGAAACGATTCAAATAAGAGGTGTGAATGTTGCAAGGGGAACGGGAAGAGCGAGTAGAGGAGTCGATGCACCAAGGAGAATTGGTAACACTAGGAGAGGAGGTCAGAATCTATTTTTTCATATTTACTAGCTACTACAATGTGATATTTTGTTTTTGTTTGCAGTTTCTACATATGAATTCGTTCTTCACAATTTCATTTAATTTTGGTATTTATGTTGATAATGCCAAACAAGGGAATTCAAATTGGAAGCACTCATGCAGCATGCCAAGAAATTGGAAGTCAAGCTCCTGAACCAAGTCAAAATATTAATTAGAAGCCAAGCCAATGCAACAAACCAAGTTGTTGTCAATCAACCATTTTGAAGAAGTTGCTACAATTGGATTATGAATTTTATTTTATATTTTGGGTATAATATGATAATATTATGTTTGGTTGTCCATTGTTTTTAAATTTATCGTGTTAAGTTTTATTTTGAATTGTAGCAACCTGTTGAAAATATTAGATTGTTGAATGTTGAATTGTTCTTAAATCTATTGTCTTAAGTCTTATTTTGATTGTATATTGCTTTAATGCTTGAAGCGTGCAGTCATAAGGTTGGCTGCACTCAGTGAATTGGTTGTTAGTAGAGGGGAATAATATTTTGAACAAGAAAAAGATGATCAAGAAACATAGAGGAGAATTTTTTGTATCGTGAAACACAAAGCCAATAGGCTAGTCTAATTGGAATAATATGATTAATGAAGCTTAATTAGGTTTAGGCCAAGCAATCAGAGCAACAAGGGTTGGAGAAACCAACCAACGAAAGATATTTGTGTTCACGCTGCTGTGAAAAAAGGTTTTTATACAGTAGAACTATTAAGGTTTTTTCTTCTTCTTTTTTTCTAAATAATGATAGGTCAAACTAAAACTTGTAGCCAAACACTAGTTTAACTTCGTAAAGGTATTTTTGTATTTTCATAACTTATGTCATGACTACTAGGGTTTTTTTTGTCATGGAGGGAGGTTGATGAAATGATTTTAAAACGTCAAGGGACGTTTGTGATATGATGAGAACCTAAGGGGTTTTGTGAAAACACAAAAAACCTCAAGGGGTGCTTGTGTAATTAACCCACACTTTATAGCAGCATTATTAATTAAATCATTAATATGGAATTCACATTTTTGAAAACGATATTGAACACTGCTATGTCCAAACCCATGAGATAGGCATGCATTGTGTTTAAAATTTAGCTTGGTATAGTCAAGCATATTTATATTAGGTTCCTACCATCTCAATTTTGTAAGACACTGCCCAGTCTAATGTTTAATCAATTCGGAACAAACACTAATCAGACGTAGGAAATAAGGAGATATTATTATAATCAAATAATAATACAAGCTTAACTAAGCCTAATGGTGTATTAGTGTGGTCCAAATATTTGTCAAATATGACTAAACAAAAGAAGTGAAAAGAAAAGCTCTTTTATATGTCCCTTTCTTTTGCAGGCTTGCCAAGGATTGTTGTTGACAAGTCAAGATCTTCAAAGCCAACTTTTTTCCATGAAAACCTAATTTTTTTTTTCTTATTCGAATCCAAACTCTTGCCCCTCAATTTTGACTGTTGAGAAAACTTTGAAGTCGATGGTGCGTGCCTCCAAATTTTTAGAGCGGTTTATATAGTATGGATACATTAACATTGTCGAGTTTGTGTAAAAAATACAAACGTCACATAAATATAAACTTTTACATATTATTATATAATTAACATGATACGTTGCAATGATTATATACTCATAGAACGTAAGTTTTTCTCCAAATGTTGATACTATACAAACAAGCTATTCAAAACCGGCAAGAAATTGTGGCGTGGCTTTTGGTACACTCCACCAAAATAAAATTATTATGAGACAATATTGTGTGTTTCATGCAAAGTGATATAAAAGTCCATAAAAATTAGTTACAATTTGGAGTTCTCCCAACAAACTTTGATTAATTTTTCTTTATAGCAAAATTTCGTAAGCATTCTGCATATGGTGTCTGCTACGACTGATAATCCCGACTGACCCCAAATTGAAAAATGCATGCATAAATAAAGTATTCGATTAATTGTTGAGTATCAAATATAATTCTTGAGATTGTGGAGGTGACTTGAGAAAGAGGTATAAAAATTTCATGTGGAAGACTAAAAAGGATGATGAAATAATGTCGGTTGAGACGCATTAGAAAATATCAGAGATTCTTGTTACATTATTCTTAATTTTTATTTTTATTATTATTATATTGTTCGGGTTCGGATTAGGGTTAGGTTTTTATATGATTGTGACGGTTGCTAGATGCAGTCTTATTTAGTTTTAGTAGCTCATGTGCCCATTGATCAATTAACAACAAAGTATTAATTTTATTTAAATACTAAGTATGTGACAAAGTCTGAGGGAGGTTAAAATAGGTTTCTTATGTTAATGATATAAGATGGAATAATATCGTGTTAATTTAAAGAGGCAAACCCCAACATTTATGCCATGGAATAAAATTAAGATATTAATTAGCCAGAAAAATCAAAGGATACAGATGGACCAGATTGCAATACTACATTAAACAAATTTCAAGACGAATATAAGTTTGTCGCGTAATGCAAAATTTTGTCGCATGTTAAATGGCACGACGAAACCTTTGCCGCCCCTACACTCATCGTGCAAAGTTCGAGAAGAAAGTATTTGCTTGACAAAGAAAAAGTATTTCATCAAGCAAGAACATTCGCGTGACGAAAGAAGACTTCGTCGCCAAAATGTAAAGGGGCGACGACTGTCATCGCTTAAAATTAAAACCACGAAAGCTTGTCATCGTGTTGACGTAGGCGACAACCAGATTCCATTAGGTAGGACTTAAATTTTTCCTATCATATTTGATTTCCGAGCTAGGAGCTCGAACTAACGCTACAACCCTGAGAGACTTGAGCCTAAACTTTATGTGGAGAGTTATTAATCAGTGATTTTTTGTTTTCTAAAGTCGTTGCATGATCTCATTATTCTTTGCTTGGTTGCTACTTAGAAGGCGTTTCATCATTATAGATCCAAATACTAGAACTCATACCCGTTTCATTCAAAGCATAAAGTTGATTAGCATAACATATAACAAGATGAAGTTGTTAGTTAAAACTAGAGCCAAAAAGCTTTACCCTTTGCATTATGTTTTGTAGGTTTAACCCCGTTGAGCCTTGTTTAGCCTATTTTTGTTGTTTGCCTACATTTTCCCTACCTAGCCTAGAATAGGACTATCCACACCCTTGTTCTTAAAGAATAGTAAGTATGACTTAGAGGGAATTCCTTTTGAACAACATTATGCAGAAAAACAAGTGTGGGGGAAAGTTTTTCGTTGGAAATCTATGAATTAGTATGATTTGTGTGCCAAAGAAGAGAGCTCGAAAAAGAAAAAAAAATTCATGGAAAAAGAAAAAGAAAAGAAAAGTGTGAAGAAAAGAAAGAAAAAGTGTTGAAAAGAAGTGAAAATGAGCTCTAAGTGTTGTTTGTTGAAGAAAGGGTCCAAATATGTGAAATCTGGCCCTAAATGTTGCATACATCTTCCCCTTGTGTTTAAAGTTAGTTTCTGCCATTAAGAGTGAATTCTAAGTGCCAATTTCATTACTTGCTTACTATCGCTTTAAGAACTTTTGTTTATCTTTACCATTCTTTGTTAGCCAATACCCCTAGCCCCGTTACAACCCTATACTTCTATCTTGAGTGTTATGTGTTTCAATAATGTGGAGGTTGGAATTGGTATAAGCATATGGTATCCCTGGTTCTCGCGTCTAAGTGGTGGCATTCCGTTCATGAGATCATATACATGCATTAATAAATCCAGAAAGTGCCTTCTTTGATTATAAACATATGTGAGTGCTAGTCTACATGTTTACATCAATCTTCTCATATATACCTAGTATAGGGAGTGTAGTCAGAAAATCTGTGTGAAAATAGAGAGTATCCAGTGAGAAATTGAGTGAATTCTCTAAGGCATGTTACTACACTCAAAACAATGTTTTAATTGATTAAATGCGAGTTAGTGAGTGGTGATTGTGATCAAGTATGTGCTCGAGGGTAAGGATGACTAAAATCTATGGGAGTGTTGATCTTTAATATGATATGTACCATTGGAAATCCCTGAGGTGAACGTTGGAAGGTTTAGGTGATGTTTTGCTGCTTTGTTTTGCTCGAAGACTAGCAAAAGCTAAGTGTGGGGGAATTTGATAGGAGCATATTTATGCGACTTAGTTAGCTTGTTTTCTTGCATTTACTTAGCTAAATTATGTTTATTAGAGTGTTTTAAGCTATTTTCGTGTGTTTTCAGGTTTAAATGGCAAAAGTGGCAAGAAAGTGCATTTTGAAGTGTTTTAGAGCAGTTTTGGGCCAAGAATGGATAGCTTACTTATGAAGCAAGGTGGATGGACGAATTTGAAGTCAAAAGAGGCAAAGAACATGCTACAAATCTGGAGAAAATAAAGCCAAGATAAAGAAGATAAGGAGAGAGCAAGAAATATGGAACATTATCTCAAACATTATCCATAACCTTATCTTATCTTATCCAAACTACCTTATCTTATCCTAACCTTATCCTAATCCTATTCTACCTTAAAACCAGTTACAAAGAAGACTCCTACTTACATTTAAACACCTAGAAATCAGATTTCTAGATGCCTCATCCTATTCCTACAAAGGTGCCACACATATCATCTTCTAGAAGCCCAAATACCTGCTGTAAGACCCATTCCTTATCCCTCCTGGAATCTGCTCGAATTTAACCTTGTTCTTTGTGGATTTGGAGTCCTAAATCCCACTCCAAAGCTACCTTGGAACCGTGCCTCTTCTCAGCCCTATAAATACATCATATTGCAGCACAAATCATTCACCATCCTCCATCCTTCACCACAATTCGCCCATCTTCCATCCACCACCCACCATCCTTCACCACAATTCAGAAAACACAAGTGCCGCAGCAAAGGAGAGGAAGGAGTGCAATCTGCCATTGCTGGAGCATTCTTGGGTTGTTTCTATCCTTATTTTAGTTTTACAATCATGTTGCTTTCATTGTTAATTTTTACAATCATGAGGAGCTAAGTTTATTTTAGCTAGGGGGCGATTTCAAAGCCATGAACATATATGTGACATGAATTGCTTACCTTCAGTTATTATTTCGTAAGCCATGAATGCAATTTGCTTAACTGTTTGATTGGTAACTTATTCTTGTATGTTGATTAAGGTGGCCAACTTAGTTTTCATGCATGAATTTGATGCTAGAATATAAGGGAATTTCACCTAATCGTTATGAACTTATATTCACAAGTAGTGAAGGTTGCTAGTCACGATCGTGTTAAGTAAATTCTTGGCAGGAGTATCATGCTTTTCATAGTTACGAATGCCTCGTCAACACTTATGATTTTCAAGGAACTTAATGACCTTTGATATGTTTTTCTATCATGCTTTTCATAGTTAGGAAACTTGATAAGGATAATTTGGTTGTAATGCGTATTCCATTCAATTCAATGAACAAAGGAAAATCTGATGGTTAATTTGTGCTTTCATGGTTAACTTGGGGTGTTGTCATTTGTAGTCTAAGGGAATAATAACTGGAAATTGATTTGTATTGCATATGTGTCATGTGTGGAGAAGGACCCTCTAGCTAAGCCCTTTAACCATTTAAATCACCAATTTCGTTTAAGTCTTGTTTAGTGTTTTAATCTGTCTAGTTTAGTTAATTTCGTCCAAAACCAATCCCCTTTACTTTGTCATATTAGTTTAGTTAGAATCTGTGCTAATTTAGTTCTTTTGAGTTTTGTTAGTCTTAAATTCGTCCAAATAACTCTATAGAGTCAGTTTAGTGTCTATTTGCTAGTATTGTGCTGTTTTGAGTCTGTTTAGTGTGTTTTGAGTTATAAGTGTCTAGTTAGTGTTTGTTTTGTGTTTTTGAGTCATATTTGCGTAGATTAGCATCCCTAGTTAATCCATGGTCTTGAACGATCCCTACTTTCTTATACTACAGCTATCTTAATAAGGTTTAATTTGTGTGCTAAGCTTTTATCACATCATCGCACGATATATTAGCGCCAAATCTTCTTGTTACCACTTTTTTTGCCAGATATTTGCGCAACGAATTCTTCCCTTCGTCATGCGAAGTCTTCTTAATCGAAGAAGTATTCGTCGCGCAAAGTTTTAAATATTTTTTCATGGCCACAACGATTTCGCCTGACAAAAATGATACTTTGTCGCTCAAAGGCCACTTATGTAACAGAAAAATGCTTCGTCACCTAAAATTTTGTTGCGCAAATAATTTTTTCTACTAGTGTTTGGCTTATGAATTTAAGTGCTTGTGATGCTCTTGTAACCAATGCTTCTAATGGATAAGCTTCGTTCTTCTTGCAACATAATTAATCAACTTATGCCAAGTTATAAGTAAATAATCATGGTATGATTGAGAATCTCGATGATGAGTATGACCAGGGATGATGGAGATAATCGAAAGTAATTAACACCTCTATTGATTACTACTATAATATATAGTTATAAGAAAGCACAAAAAGGAACTTGTAGCTGTTAAGAGTACTTATTCATACACCCAATGTTCTAGTTAACTTTAAATCCCGCCTCCTCTAATGTCGCTCAATCCAGAAGATTAAAAAACGCATAGATTGGACAATTGGAACATATATATATATATATATATATATATATATATATATATATATGAAAGAAAATAATAGGGTTTTGGTTCTCTTGAATCTCTTCCCTTAATTTAAGAGACATGCAACAAGAAGAGCATCAAACAAGCTAAAACTGTTCCACATCACAATAATATGATACATACATATATATATATATATATATATATATATATTAGAATTTGCATGCATGTGATGTGAATTTAGATGGATGCATGCACTAAGGAATTTGTCATATACACATATATACGTACACTGTGCACATGCATATACATATATATCGTATATGCCAAATTTTAATTAGATTGGCCCCTACTACGTATATGGATATCCGATTGAAAGATTAACAAAATAACAAACTAGTATGTTTGTTTTTCCGTTTGAAGTATTATATTCTTTAAACAATAGAAACAAAAAGAAACTCGTCACCAAATTTGAATTTAGTGCTCTCTGCAGCCTTGAGGAGGAGGGAGGAGGAGGGAGGAGGAATGGAGGAGGCATCTGATGCACGTGGAAGGGCTGCTATACTGCTACAGTAGAATCTGCCTTCTCCGCTGGCAGCCCATCGCTGTCGACGCCCAACATCTTCACCCCAAAACAGTTTTCTTGGTTGGCTGACGCTTATTACCCTCCAAAATACGTACACCCACTCTCCTTTCTACGTGTTGTGGGGCCCCTCTTGTCCCTTTTCTCCTAGACCACCCCACGACTCTCCGTTTTCTCTTCGTCACCTTCCCCCTTCCTCCGTGTGTCCCACCCTCCCTCCTAACACGGGCCCGCCACTCAAAACTCCCGCCTCCCACCCCTATATAAAGCCCTCCAAACCCACTCCTCAATCTCACTGCACCGGACCAAACACACTCCTCTCTCTCTCCCTCCCCCCTCTTCCCCTCACTGCCTTCTCCTCTCTGTTTATATCCAACACGCAACAAAAGACCCTCCATTTCAAATTAACTTACAGCCTCGCCACTCCCAAATCCAATCTTCAAATGGCTGTCGACTCCTCACTTTCTCCCCTCGGCCCACCCGCCTGCGACAAGGACGCCAAAGCGTTACAGTTCATTGAAGAAACTACACGGAACGCCGATGCCGTCCAAGAGCGGGTGCTGTCCGAGATACTCGCTCGAAACGCCCAGACAGAGTACCTTAAACGCTTCAAACTCGGCGGCGCCACCGACCGCAAAACTTTCAAGTCCAAACTCCCCGTGATTACCTACGAGGATCTCCAGCCCGAAATCCAACGCATCGCCAATGGTGATCGCTCCCCCATCTTGTCAGCTCATCCCATCTCAGAATTCCTCACCAGGTAATTGATTAACTAAACCCATATTAATTTTGTTCACAAAATTATTTGAATTAATTTATTTTTTTTATGGAAAATTGCAGTTCTGGGACTTCAGCTGGAGAGAGGAAGCTGATGCCAACAATTCAGGAGGAATTGGATCGTCGCCAATTATTATACAGCCTTCTCATGCCCGTCATGAATATGTAAGTATTTTAAAAATTGAAAACTAAAGAAATGTTCAAAAAAAAATTCTTTTTAACGAAAAACTTTTTTTTAAAAGTATAGTGAATAATATCAAGTAAAAGTAAAAATGTGATTTTTCGTTAAAATTTTTTTTTAAAAATAGTTATTTAATTAAAATATGCGTTTAAATTTATTTAATTATTTAATTAAAATATCATTTTCTAATAAACTTTTAATTTTTTTAATGGAACAGTTGTGTGCCCGGGCTGGACAAAGGAAAGGGCCTATACTTTCTGTTCGTAAAGTCCGAAACAAAGACGCCGGGCGGGCTTTTGGCCCGACCCGTTCTCACCAGCTACTACAAAAGCGAGCACTTCAAGACGCGCCCGTACGACCCGTACAACGTGTACACGAGTCCCAATGAGGCCATCCTTTGCCCGGACTCCTTCCAGAGCATGTACGCCCAAATGCTCTGCGGCCTCCTCGAGCGCGAAAAGGTCCTCCGCCTCGGCGCCGTTTTTGCGTCCGGTCTCCTCCGCGCAATACGGTTCCTCCAGCTTAACTGGCAACAGCTGGCGGAAGACATTCGGACCGGGACTCTCAGCTCTAAAATAACTGACTCGGATTTGAAATCCTGCCTAGGCAGGATCTTAAAACCCGACCCGGAGCTGGCGGATTTCATGTCCAAACAGTGCGGAAACGAAAATTGGGATGGGATTTTGACCCGGATATGGCCAAACACAAAATATCTGGATGTGATAGTGACGGGCGCGATGGCGCAGTACATTCCGACGTTGGATTACTACAGCGGCGGATTGCCGATGGCATGTACGATGTACGCATCGTCGGAGTGTTATTTCGGACTCAACCTCAACCCGATGTGCAAGCCTTGTGAAGTTTCCTACACGATAATGCCAAACATGGCCTATTTTGAGTTCCTTCCCTACGAGCCGAACTTAGTGAGTGGCGGTGGCGAGTCGGGAACCAGACTCGTTGACCTCGTCAACGTCGAGGTCGGAAGAGAGTACGAGCTGGTGATCACAACCTATGCCGGGCTTCACCGGTACAGAGTTGGCGACATCCTCCGAGTCACCGGGTTCCACAACTCGGCCCCGCAGTTCCACTTCGTGAGGAGGAAGAACGTTTTGCTCAGTATCGACTCGGACAAGACCGACGAGGCAGAGTTGCAACTCGCCGTCGACAACGCCTCCAAGCGCCTCCAGAAATTCAGCGCTAGCGTGGTGGAGTACACAAGCTACGCCGACACGACGACAATCCCGGGGCACTATGTGATCTACTGGGAACTTCTCGTGAAGGACTCAGCGAACTCGGAGGGCGAGTCGTTCGACTGGACGATGGACCAATGCTGCCTGGCAATGGAGGAATCGCTTAACTCGGTGTACCGGCAAGGTCGAGTGGCGGACAACTCGATCGGGCCGCTAGAGATACGCGTGGTGAAGAGTGGCACATTCGAGGAGTTAATGGACTACGCGATCTCGAGAGGTGCGTCGATTAACCAGTACAAGGTGCCGCGGTGTGTGAATTTTACCCCAATCATGGAGTTACTAGACTCCAGGGTAATTTCCAAGCATTTCAGCCCATCTTTACCACGCTGGACTCCTGAGAGGAAGAAGACGCGATAAAAAAATAAAAGTCAACGAGGTGGTGACTGTTAGTCTTATATATAAATTTCTTTTCTTTTTTTAGTTTTGGATAATTGATGGGTTAGGACCTTTTTTTTTTTTTTTTTAGATAAATGGAGAAAAAATTGTAAGTTGGGGTTAGGACATATGAGGTTTTGTGATGGGGTTCAATTCACAATTGAGTTGTGCAAGGAATGTAACATGTTTTCGAGATTATGAATGGTTGCTTTCATAGTCAGTGGCCTTTTTATCATCCTCCATTCGACATTCAATGAATGACATGACATAATTGCAAAGCTGCCGAACTTATCCTCCTTTTCTTGCCAACATAGAAGTTGATAGCAAAAAAGGGAAAAGGGTATTTGATGGGTTTGGTACTTTAGTTCAACAAAACACAAGGATTAAGACAATTATCAGAATCCATTAATCACCGTTTCCTTTTTACATTTCAGTTTTTTATTTTTTGTAATAAATGGAAGAAAGATTGTGAAAGAGACAATTATAAATTAAAGAATGAATTACTGTGAAAGAAAGGATGTGAAATATATATTAAATGATGCACAACATTAACACGCTCTATTCATCTCACCCACAGCGTCAAAAACGATTCAACAATTGAAAGAGTATGTGAGAGATACAATTAGGTGTGTGAAAATCATCATCCTTAAGTGTAACATTTTCTATTAAGCCAAATACTTATCATGATGCGATCGTGCAAACTTCGCTTCACTTGTACAATACAAAATTTGTATTTTTTGGAGTTTGTATAAAGACGAGTATCAAGTACGATTAAATTTTTTTCAGAAGCACTAATTCATATCTCAATTTTTAAAATCTTAATCAATGCGATCACATTGTATTAGTTTAGTTTACAATTTGTCGAATTATGAATTATTATTTATTTACAAACAATAACCAACTAATATTTAATGTTTCACATTAGTTAATATTAAAATGTTCTCATTTCCCTTGCTGCATAATTACTGAGCACCAAGGTTTCAATTATTTATCTACAGCTTTATCGCTTTTTACATTCTCTGCACCGACAAGATAAAAAGTTACCGATAGTGACCCAAAAGCAACTACGTACTTTTACCAACGTCGATCCTTGGTCGAATTCGGTTGGTAAATTATGAACAAACATGCAATGCAACTTCATCTTTACGCAATTTTCTCCTATTAGTTGAAAATTACATCACATTTTGACTAAAAAGTTTATATAACGGAGATTTTTTAAAGAATAATCACAATAATTAATGGTAAACAACCACAAGAATCATTTCTATTGATTTCAAATATCAAAAATTAAAATGAAGAGTTATACTAATCTCGAGAACCATTTTACCTAAAAAGCATATGTAAAACATTCAACTTCATCATTATACAATTTTCTCCTATAAGTTGAAAGTTCTCTCAAAAAGTAATTTGCATCACATGTTTTTTTTTACGGAACACCAGTAATGCTACCCTATGACTATGTACAAAGAATGGATAAAAATAATTAAGACCCCCAATTGGGGAGACAATGGCTGTTTGGCAATATACTTGAAGATGGAGCACACGAGTCCATGTGGCTTTGGTAAGCACTAGTGATCTCCGATTCTATCAATTTGTATCAAATTCAACTGCAATTATCAACATAATTATACTACTAGTTGACCTGTTTTAATTTGCTACCTTAAACCCTAAGAGCTTAGCCACAAGAACCTTATCAACACAATCGTAATACACATGAGATTTGACATCAAAATTAGAACAAAGGAAGCAAACGAGATAATATAAAAAGTAATGAAAGTATAATTTAGATAAAAAGGTATGATAAATTGTCAACGACCGATTTATGTTGTTTGCTGGTGAGTGGCAAATTAATCACTAACTTTACCAACGTTTGACAAAGTAGGCCTCCTCAAGGGAGTGTAAATCTCAAATCGGAGAGTTAAAGCCTAGCATAAACAATCGGGTTAGATCCATGTTCTAATATAATAGGATTAGAGTATAATATCCATGCGTTGGACCCAACAACCATACTGCATGCTCCAAAATGTAACTAAAATATAGAGTAAAGGAGAAATTAGGTTTATAGGGGACTATGATTTTCCAGGGTCTGAGTAAGGTGAATCGAAATACTATTATCTCAAAAGTTTGGTCATGGACTCAACAGCTTTCACAGCGAAGCTGCACAGACCAATCAACAATGCCACCATCATCCTGTGCTGGAGCAGTGGACGCAATCCGATGACTTCGCTAAGATTGACCATGCTTGTTCCGCAATATACGGAAACCCGATCTACTATGGAATCAGTAAGGTTTCCAATATTCTTGGACTTTCTACAATATAAGGATTGGCGTGCACCATAAGTAATCTAACTCCTAAGAGGGTGTAATATCTACTCCTAGATATCCTCTGGGATTCTCCCTCTTTAATATGGATTTCATATCCTAAAATTTCTCTATCATGACTAGTATAAAAACACGTTTCTAGGGTTCATCTTTGGGTACGCAATTATCACATACTTATTCTCTAGCTTACTGCTTGGGTCTCATAATATTACTTACTAACTTGACTATTGAAGAGACTTTGGTCGGCACCTTCTGGCCCTTGGACGCTTAAGATTGTTTGATATTGTACAAGTTAATGAGTTTGTGCATCTCCACGCTTTACGGTTGTGTGTGAATTTGGTTCCAACAATTGGTGTTTTCATTGTGAGTGAACTCATAATCCACAGACCAAAATCAATCTACCATATGCATGTCTAAAGAAGAAAGTTTAGTTAACACTAATGTTAACATGGCGATGGGAAACAATACACTTCCCCATGACTCCATCACCCCTGCCGAGAAAAATTTACTTCCCAACGTCTTCACTACTCCCGATATGAGCAATCGGGCCCTTGATGTTGCAACCATTCCAGAGAACGATGATGCTCCTAACTGGAACCCCTCCCACCTTGGATCAGATTTAGGAGAGTTTGTTGAAGGTCAACACCTCTATTAATAAATTGCAAAGAACCTACACGACTTCTGGGTCAGAGAATCATGCAAACTTCGTGGACATAGAGAAATGGATGAAAGCCTTGGAAAACTCCAGCGGGATTACTTTATAAACCCAAATTCCTATCTTCAATTATGGGAATTTAAGTACCATAACCTCAGAAGGGCAACCAATCATGCCAACCTTCATTCTGACCCCATCAGAAGCTGTTGATCCGAACACAAGCGCCCCGCACGATAGCTAGATTGTTAATCACTAATCTGCAAGCAGGATCTGAGTTCGACGTCAGTTCGATCCCTTGGACACTGCACGAGCGCCTTACATAGAGCCTCGTCATCTGAACTTTGATGACGCAAAGTCATTAAAAGACTGACCACTGAATCAGGAAAATCCTAGGGATGGGTGGAGGGAAATTCTTTAAGCAACGGATCAAACTCAGATCTTTAAGCAACGATTATTGTTCGGAGGTTAGTTTTTGTTTTCTTTTGGCTTGTGTGCATGGAAAAATGACAACGAGGAGGAAGCTCGACATTTGTTGGAGGTGACTCATAGTAGTGCTTCTTTGCTGACAATTGCAGGGTCATCAGAGGTGATGCAATCTTTTCCTCATGATGTTGTTACGTTGGTTTTACAACTCGCAAGGTTGTTATCTTTCTTGTTGGTTAGATATTGGTTCACAAGGTTGTTATCTTTCTTGTTGTTAGATATAGGTCTCCGTGGTGGTTAGGAAATTGTATTGTATTCATTATGAGCTTGTAATTGTGAGTTTTGTGTGTGTGTTTTTTTTGGGTGTATGTGACCTTTTGGTTACGTTCAACATGTTTGTCCTATATATGTCCTTGATGATTTCTCAACAAATTCTTATTACTTCAAAAAATAAAGAATAAAATAAAAAACAACCCTGTTAGCCACAACCACCCATCGTCAGAAACCCCCCTCCTTCTTACTAGGTTTGATTTTGCTTGCATACTTTCGAATCAAAAGTAAAATAAACATTCATAAACATAGAGAGAAGAGTGAGGAAATGAAAAACCCTAAAACTACCATTGATGGTTCAACCATCAACTTTAATCCCCTTCAAAAGGAGAAATTATAGAGTGGTACAGTACTACCACGTCAGTTATAGTACTTCCACTCAAAACTTGCCATTTTGAATAATTTTTTAACAGCTGGATTTAAATTCATTAAATATTTTGTAGATAAACAATAAAATAAAATTTTAAGAAACAAAATTAAAAAAATTTCCTTAGCCGTCCCTGCATCTTCCACAGACGCCCTAAACTGCTACCCCCTCTCGCCCAGACTCCTAAACTGCAAGTCTGCAACCCACTATCTCCCCTTGTTTTCCAATACCACCACTCTTTTTATGTCAAATTCATCCGAAAAATCAAATTAAGACAATGGTACTTGGAATTTTATCTTTCAGAATTTGGAGAATTGGATTAGTTGGGTTACTTGATTTTTCTGAGTTTGAATTTTTGGGGCTGTTACTTCTATGGCAGGGAAGCAAATCTCGGGAGGATCTCGTTAAACATGATGAGCGCGTAGGTCGGAGACGGCGTTTGCAAAGCAAGTAAGAAAAAATTGAAAGGGATGAGAGAGAAGGCAGTGACCAGAAGGCCAACTGTCAACGATCAGGATCAATTGATCCCTGAGTATTCGGAGAGGATCTTGGTCCATCCAAGATGGCAGCCATGGCAGGTATGAGAGTAATGGATGGAGATTGGGGATCTGTCGTAAGGATAGTTGCTGGGTTTTATTATTAATTTAAGTTTTAAGTTTCTAAATTTTTTTTAACGACAAAAAAAAAGATAGGAAAAATATATTAAATCCAGATGTAAACAAAATTTCATGTGGAAAAATTTGAGTGGAAGTATCACCGGCTAACGTGGTGATACCGTACTACTCCATAATTTCTCCTTCAAAATCTAGTTCAACAAAACCCTAGACCCGCTCCATCAACATCGACTCCGAAGAATACATGGTGCAAAAGAAAGAAAGGGGTGGGGGAGAGAATAGGAGTAGGGGTCGCCGACGTTAGGAGGACGAGGTTGATAATAACGAGAAAATTTTCATTATGACAAGAACACGGGTTATACACCACGTGTTTTTACAGAAGTGGTGGGAAATTTTATTTTTTAAGTTATTAACTTTTTAACACACATATCTCACCATTTGTATAGTGACAAGTAGTGGACCACCCCGTGTATCGGTCACACTGAAAAATCTCTCGCTAACAACGGATTTGGGTAGCTGCTAGGCTAGGTTAAGGTGCGTGGGGAGTTTGGACACAGTGGGCAAAGGCTTTGGAAACTGAGAAGACGATACGAGACGTGTTGCAAATATTTGGGCTTAATTATCAGATTAATTGAAAAATTAATTAAAACTAAGAAAAGTCTAACATCCTAATTAAATAACGTGGCAATCTAAGTTAGCTTGTCACATCACATCGTACACAAATGTGGTCTATTTAAGTGGTCTCCCTAGCATTTTTCTTCTTGAAAATCATTTGTTATGACTCAGAAAGCACAACTAAATTCTTTTATGGAAATTCACTTTAAAGAGTGTCTTTTTTTTTTTTTTTTTTGTGAAAGAAGGTATATGCTTATCCATGAAACACTAAAAAAGAAGGGTAATGCTATGAAGATCAAATTTCTAAACCAAATTTTGTAAACCAAATGATGTAAATGTTGATGATTAGATTATTATTCAAGTGTTGATTAAAATGCTTATTTCTTATTGGTGACACATCATTTGGTTTAAAAATTTAGTTTCTTTAACATTATCTAAAAAAGAATAATCTTATTATAAGAAATCACTCATTTTTATTAGAAGCGATATTTTACACTAATTAGTACTAAGGAGAAAGAGAAGAGTTCAAGTCTGATTATTACCAGAATTAAACTCCATTCGAGTAAAAGCAACCCATATATATGCATTTGATTTTCAAGTTCAAAGTCTTGAGTGTGGCATGAAAAGTTGGAGTAGGATTTTCTCCCCTCTTATTACTTTCAATGTTTTAAAGAACTCGCCTCGAGGCTCGCCTAGGGCGCCCTTGAGGCTGGGCGGTGAGGTAAGCGCCTCTGTTTTGCTGGAGTAGGCGAAATGCTTCGCCGGAGACGCCGAGGCGGCGGAGGCGAGCCTCAAGGCGTCCAGGCACCTTGTCTGCCCCTGTTTGCTTCCCGACGAACCCACAACCCTGATTTCCCTTTCTTGCTTCACGAAAGAACACCTGATCTTCGCTTGAAGGACTTAGGATCCGTGAACGATCTCCGCTACTCTGCTGCTTCAGCTCCCGCGCTAGGCGTTTCCTTTGAGGTGAAACAAAATAAATACAAAGGGAGAAGAGAGGGGACAATGGTACAGAGGTGAAATGGGAAAACAAAAGAAGGGGATGGAGACACTGGTACAGAGAAAATGAAGGAGAAAAGAGGCAGATGGGAGGGATGCAGTGGGCAGAGAGAAAAATGGAGGTATAGAGAAAGAAGATGAGGTGGAGGGTAGGGATGAAGTGGGCGGAGAAAACAAAGGAGGTATACACGAGATGAATCTTGAAATGATAAGTAATAATAAAATATTAATTCATATAGATTAAAAAATTAATAAAATATTAATCGATAAGATTAAGTTATAATAGAATACTAATATATATATATATATATATATATTATATATTTAAGTATATAATATTATAATCCTCTTCTTAGTCTGACATTACACCAAACGCTTCACTAAATCAGTCCAGCTTAGTCTATTCTAAGCCAGTCCAGCTTAATCATTGAAGCTAGTCCAGTCCTAGATAGTCCGGTGCAACAAACGCACCCAAAGTGTAGATAAGGGGATTATAGTGGAAGGTGCTAGTAGGTCAAAAAGTCAAAGTGTAGAGGGGTTAATACTTAATAGGCAGAAAAGTATATCCAGCTCCTTAGTTTAAACTAAAGCCACAATAAACTTATAGGTTGGGGTTTGTCTTTTACACATTGACCACAAATATAAATTGCAGTCAAGCCTCTGCGTGCTGTCTCTGCGTACTACTTATAGGTTGGGGTTTGTCATGATAATGTTAATTAATTGAATACTTTGGATTTGAATGAAAAATTGAGAATGAATGTTTAAATTACATAGTATTATTTTTTTATACAATTATATGTATAATATATAAGGCTTCGCCTCACGCCTCACGCCTAGGCGGGGCTTCGCCTCGGACGCCTCGCCCACACCTCACGCTTTTAATACATTGATTACTATCATCTTCCGTCCCCTCCTCACACTCTTCTTTTTATCTTATTTTCTATATAAAAATTCAAAACAAGGTATATACGTGAAGTAATCGTAACCGTTTAAATAAAAGGAAATATAAGAAGAGATAGATTAGGAGGAAAAAAAATCATACTTCAGAAAATTTCACAACTTGACATGACGAACGAACTGTTAAGCAAAGTAAATTGATGTAACCACGTCGTAATGGGAGACAACTTGACATGCATGCATAAATATTGCTCCAATTGTACGGCAACTGGCAAACTCATCCACAAATTGTCTCCTTTTTTTTTTTTTTTTGTTGAAAAGACTCGATAGCTTTCATTCATGAAAAAACCAAGTACATTGCTTTCAATTACAAACCAGATTCCTCAATAAGCAAATCCAAAATGAGATCGGGTGGTTCCTCGAACCAACAACGGGATGATTCAGAACGAAAGCAGCACGGGCTAGGCGGTGAGCTATGCTATTTGCTTGAAGGCGGACATGGGTACAAGAAACTCTAGTGATTGAAGCCATCAACTCTGTGGAATCCTCAACAACAATCTCAACCTTAGAAAGTAAAGGAGAGGAATCACAGAGAGCTGCTACAATCTGGAGCGAACCATACTCATGAATAAAGTTTTGAAAACCCCTTTGCCACGCCAATAACAAACCAGCCCTGGCCGCCATGGCTTCAATGAGAAGGGGAGATGGAATAGACGTCATTCTCACGGAAGTCGCAGCGACAAAGTCACCAGAATCCTTTCTAACAATCACACCGACACTTCCCAGATTAGAGGATTCGTTCCAGGCACCATCAACATTCACATTCAAAAAGTTTGGGGGAGGGCGACACCACGAAGCATGAGGTTGAGACCATGGCCCCGACTGCTCAGATGGAAATCCAACTCGAATAAACTCATGCCACCAGGAGATGCTGCCTGGTATGATTTGATTTGATTTGATTTGATGCATGGAAAGTAAGAGCACCATATACATATAAAGATGTGGACTTATCTTAAAGGAGGGTAGGCGATCGAACACTTGTCTAAAAGGTTGTTGCATTACTATTTACTCAACTTATGCAACATATTTGTGATTGTATTGTGATGAACACGTATGTATCCTCTTCACTTTCCTTTTGGGGTCGACGTCGATGGCAATTAGCAACAAGATATAACAGTAAGTTGCATGCGCTGAGTCAATTAGTGCAACCTTAATTTTCTGGCTGTACAATGGTATGAATATTCAGATCGATTTTTGACAGGTCTTGGAAGTTTTGTCAGTCTGAATTGTTTCAAATTAATTTCCCAACTTCTAATCTTATAAATTGTTTCACATGTTAGCAAATTTTTCGTTTGACAAGTTCCTTTGTAGAAGTTCAAAATCTTTAATCTTGAGGTTGCTGTCTATTGCTTATATTTTCAAGTTCATTATGCACTTGCAGAAGTGTGTGTCTAAGTTACGGTCTAATGGTAATATTTTCACATGCAAGTAAGAGGTCTTAGTTTTGAATATCATAAATGATGTATTCGATCTCAATTTATTCTTCCATCTTTTAGTGTAAATATACCTCTTCCCACGTAGCCATTAAAATGGCTCACTAAATGTCACATAGGAGGAAATTAGTAAATTACCCCGCCACGTCAGCACATTCCATCTCATTTTGACGAAGTAGACAGAATCCAGCCAAAAAGGAGCGAAAATCGAGTTTCCTGGCAAAATTCTTATATTTTTGTTACAGGAAAATAATTGAGATTAAATTCGAGTTCCAAGAGGCCCACTAAATCATTGATCTCCTATGCGGTAGGCTTTTTGCAATATTCATACCAAAAATAGCTCTTTTACAACGAAGCAGTTGCAAACGGTAAAACATTTACAAAATCTAAAGCAATATCTAACTTGAGCACATTACACTTGTGGGCCAAACCTTTCTTTTTAAGGCCCAGTTCACAATCATAATCCATATGAAGAAGACCTATTGGTTGTACGGGCTTCACTGTTGGAGGGAAACTGACCTGTGAAAGCAGGGAGCAGAAAAAGGCGGGTAGGCTAAGGCAGCTGTTACGGGTTGACCCGAACTGTTCTGAACGTTGATTCGTTGGTTTATGGTTTTCGTGGTTGGTGTTAGCTCTTAGGAAGGAGCGAGAGAGAGAGAAAAGGGCAGCGGTGCCGTGGTGGTTGTAATTTCCATGGCGACCCTTCCCTCCTCAATCTCCTCCTCTTCTCGTCCTCTACTTCCTCTCCGCCGCCCTCCTCCTATCTTCCGCTCCGTCACCACAACCACTAACTCCAGAACTAGAAGATTTTCAGCTCTAGTTTTCGCTTCTTCCGCTTCTCCTTTTGATGATCTTAGGCGTCCAATCCGGCCCCCCAAGTCCAAGGTCAGCTATTTTAACTCTCTCTCTCTCTCTCTCTCTCTCTCTCTCTCTCTCTCTCTCTCTCTCTCTCTCTTTTGAATTAGGGTTGAATTTTTTCCCCTCAAACTTTGTGACGATGAAGAACATGTAGAATTTTAGCTCCAATTAACTTGGTTTCATATTGTTGACCTAGAATTATGATCTAAGAAATGGGAAATTGTGAAAATGTGGACTGAATTGGGAGTGAGTTCAAGGGATTGAATATGAATACCGAAGTATTCTTAGTACTTGTTTGGTTTCTGTGATTAGATTGGATTAGATAACTCCCTCGATTCAATCTATATGGAATGAAAAGGTGGATCCCACAAATTTCGTTGCAGTTGAAGGTAGAAGACTATTAGTCACGAAGGAAAATTAGCCCTTCCAATCCCCATAAAATTGGTAGGATTGGGAGGGATGAAGGACTGTTAGACACTCATCTTTGATGCATCTTGGTGGTTATACCTAGGAAAAACTAGTTTTGTGTATTTTATGACTTTGCAAATTATGTTTTATTCTTGGGATCAATAATGGCTTCTCTTTTTCACCCTGACACACACATACACACATACATTGAAGTCGATACTTAAACGACATTGGTAGCATCACAGATGTTCTATGCATATGTTAGATATCGATGAATAAGTTGATTTCTTGACAATAACTCCGTTATTTGTGTTATTCACCCCATTCTTTTAGAAGTCAGTTCTCTCAGATTTGATACAAGAGATAGAACCCTTGAACGTGAGCCTCATTCAGAAAGATGTTCCGCCTACTACCGTGGATGCCATGAAAAGGACAATTTCAGGCATGTTGGGCTTACTTCCATCCGATCAATTTCAAGTTCTTATTGAGGCCTTATGGGAACCCCTCTCTAAGTTGTTGGTTTCTTCAATGATGACTGGGTATGTTAATACTCTATATCTAATACTACACTTTATTTCATGCTTCCCCACTTTCTTTTCGGCTGTTGAGAGAAAGAGAGAGATATACAACTCCACATTCTTACTATTTGGTGGTTGTTAATACCGTTGTTTGCTTTCCTCTATTTATGCCTTTTTTTGGTTTCTGCCACATCAATAGTCCAATTATAAGTTTGGTTTCATATTATTTTATTCAACTGATAGTCAGGTCATGAGCTAGTTAAAATTCACATACTATGTGACTTTTGTATTTAAAGTGTACTTTTTCTGTTTGCCAACCGATGTCGATCAAAATTTGGGGTGTGCTCATTTTACACACTATTGTTGTTCTCCTTCTATTTCAGGTATACTCTAAGGAATGCCGAATGTAGGCTTTGTCTAGAGCGGAATTTTGATCTATGTGAAGATACGCTTGAAAAACAAACACCAGAAAATGGTAAAGTTGATTTGCAAGGGATGTTGCTTGAAAGTGCAAATATAATGAAATTTCCTGCAAAAGATGAGTTTTCTTCCAATGCTGGAGAAGTTACTGAAGACTCATTGGAGAATATTGATATTCAAGGCCTTGGTGAAGTGTCTCCTGAGGCTCAACAATATATTCTTCAGTTGCAGGCTCATTTATCTTATGCCAAAAAGGTATTCAATAGCGTTATATGGAATCTTCCATGGTAGGGAAAGGAGTTCAAGTTAATCATATGTGTTTGTTGGACTTTGTGATTTATTGAATGGATAGCTCAGCTCATCAGAATTTTATGCCAAAGCATCTAAAGTAACCTTTTGTGCTGTCCCTTTGAGATATGATAAACGTGACAATTGTTAAAGGCACCGTAGGCGTAGGACAAGGCTGGAAAGGAGTGTTATCTATTATTCATCAAGGCTATCTTCGTTGAGGCCTCTGCAAAGTTGGATTTAAAGATTATATGTTTACCAATTCAAATGGTTGGGTTTGGAAGTTTTTTAGGTTGTAATTGTATGTAGAATCGTTTGTTAGTGAAAAACTGATGACTTAGTCTTTGGTTGCAGGTAAATAGCCAAGTGTTGTGAAGTTCATTTCTGGTCTAAATTGTTCTCAGCACATTGTAATGTCTGGTAGACATGACCTTACCAAGGTCATGCTATGTCATTAATAGTACAGAATGGTGAATTGAAGGGTTTGATTAACATGAAAAGTCATTATACTGTATTCATGTCAGAACCAGAAAGTTCTATTTGTTATTTTGTACTCATTGAATTTTCTTCTGATCGAAAATCTTTAGTCTTTTGGTTGGAGTTTTTTCATTGCTGTTGCCGGAAACAAAAATGTTTGAATCTCTTTTCTTATTTTCAAGTTGAGTTTACATTGCATTGATTGAATTTTTCTCCATTTGTCTCATCAACTGATGATTTGTTTGTGTTTAAACTCTAAAAGTATTATCATGCTACTTTTTCACTTTCCTGAAGGAACTCCATGAAGTCAAGAGGAAAAGTGCTGCTCTTCAAATGCAACAGTTTGTTGGGGAAGAAAAGAATGATTTGCTGGACTATTTGAGATCATTACAGCCAGAAGAGGTTACTATTACTTCAACATTGACAACTTTCTTGATTTGGTATTCGGATAGTAGGTGAATTTACATTTTTGATAGTGGACCTTCATGTATAATGCTACTGGCTGGTGCAGCTACTGCAGATTTTACATTATATTTGTTGATTGACTGATGTTAGCTTTTTAATCCTAGTTTTTGTACACCGGCACCGTGCTGCAATGTTAGTTTTACATAACAAACTTTTCTCTATGGATTTTCCCTACAACAGCTTAGATCAACAAAGTTTTCTCCTAATCCCCCTTCTTGATAAGACAACTTAGGGGAAAAAAATAAGAGAGTAAATTTTTAATGGTTGGTCTAACTTCTTTTTTTTTTTTCCTCTCCTATGTACATCCAAACTAGGTGCCAACACACGATTTTCATTCAAGATAATGAGAAATTTAAGGATCATATGACAGCAGTTTCTGATACTTTTGGTTCAACTTGGAAAATGCCAGGTTTACTGCTGATGTTATTTCACTGTACCCAGTTGCATTGCTAACATCATAACACTAATAGTGGAAAACATTGTCTCATTTACCACTAGTTGACATAAACTATTAAATCTTCATCATTCTTTGAACTCCTTCATTTGACCTGAAATCAGTCCGTGAGTGCAATCCTTCACTAACCCCATTTTTAAACTAATAATGTATGTTGACATGGCAGTCTAATTCATGTCCATGGATGTATAGAGATGATGTGGCTTTTGGTTAACTTTCGGACTCGTTGGAAGTTATCAGGTTACAGTAGCATAATTTTACATTGATATTTCTAAGTTTTCTTAAAAGTATATAGGTTGTCATATGGTTAATTATTATTTGATTTCTTTCTCCATGTAATCTTTGTATTATGGTTGTGCTGTACTCTCAGGTAATAAAGTTTTAGTGTTAGCTTCTTATAGTACCCCGGGCAGGCTGGTCCGAATTGCTACTTTGTTTGTGACTGACACAATTAACTCTATGAACAGGTAGCTGAGCTATCAGAACCAACGTCCCCTGAACTGAGAGAAATAATCCACTCTGTTATCCATGGTCTACTTGCAACCCTTTCTCCAAAGATGCATTCTAAGGCACCTCCTTCATCCAAGAGTGCCTCAGGCTGGAGTAATAAATGGTGAGAGTGAAGATTGTGCTGAACTTTTTGAGAACACTTCACTTCATTTTCAGCCCCTTATTTCATTAACGAGGGACTACCTGGCACGTCTCCTCTTCTGGTTAGGCCGGCTCCTTACTCTTCTTATTATTATTATGCTAAAAAGTGTCTTCCCCCGTTATATTCCTTTTCTGTTGGGTGCCTGATTGATTGGAAATTGAGAATTTGTCCCTGCAAGTAGTATTTTCGCCTAGCAATTTCCTGGTGGTTTTTTTATGTCAATTTTTTCCCAAGCCAGTGTACTAATTTTTATCTGCGACCTCAATTGCCACTCCAAAAAAATCATAAGAGGGCTGCACGAGGACTTTACTGGAGTGTGCTAGAAACAGCTCCCTTGTATTAATATTCTTTTGCCCCAATTATTATGTATCTACTGGTTTTCCAATAGATTGTGTAATAAATTTTGTACTAATACAGTTGAATGGTTTCCTTAAGGTGCATGCTGTTAGGACACTACCTCAAGGGTCTAGAGTATCGGATGGAGCTGACGGAGCTTCTGTCCCTGACAAGCAATGCTGAAAGCGAAACCCCTGATGATGATCAAACTGCCTAAATGTTTGTCTCGCTTCTGTTTAAATGTGCATTCATGTGTACAAAATTTGCATTTTTCAATATGAAGACACTGAAGCCTGAAAGTAGGAACAAGTGTGGAAATGTCAAAGGAATAAATTGCCCACAAAGAAAGAGGGGGAATTTTATTATTTGTATACTGGAGAAACAGGATTTTCAGTAGAGTCTGGGTTTTATCTTTCACGATTACTCAGTAAAATACTCGTATCTACTTTCTGCCAATTTCTTAAAAAAATAGTGAGATTTTTTCTTTCGGTCACCCCATTCTAGGCCAGGCCGTTGCCACAAGCCTCTAACTTACAAAAGGGATACAGCACGCATTTCATTTGTTTAAGCTTAAGAACGTCTGGTACTTGCAACATGCTAGCAAACCATAAAATGCAAACAAGTTTACCATTTGGAAATATACGCACCAATTAATTATTCAACGTAGATTAAACTTGAAATAACATGTTTGAGGAAACTAAAAATTAGGAATTATGGATGAGATGGTTCATGGAAGCCTCCCAATGTGTTATCAAATCGGATAAAATAAATTAAAAAGAAGGTCGAGAAGATCTGCCAAATAGTGTGCCTCAAGCAACTCGTGATGCGCTAGAAGCTCCGTTGCCGCCCCGTCCTTTCCTATGACAATTCAAACGCCCTCCCTCCACCCTGCGAGGTTGTGTTTTCATGGATATATTGCGGTTTCTGTACAGGAACGAGAAGTTTGAGTGGCTGGGATTGGACGAGTTCTTTGCAATTAATGGATTTGAAATCTTACAAGTTATATTTAGTATGGATTTGAAATTTCTTGGCAATTAATGTAACTTTCAACATTAATGTTCCTGTTTGGATCCGATTTTACATCATCGGTCAGTGCAATCAAGACCGTTAAGTGGACATAGCTCCCAACCGTCGGATGAAAAAGTGAAGATAATTTTGTTATTAAAGGATAATATTATGATTTTTATCATAATAATTACTTTTTTTTTAATATGAATTGTCTTGGCATATTCTTAAACAAGATAGATAAGATGCAAATTATATCCCTAAGTAAGCGGTACAGTTCAAGTTGAGTTGGGATGTGTGTGTGGACGTGTGGAAAGGGGATCATGATGCATGCATGGATGAGTTTAAAGGTGATAAGATAGGAAGCCTAGGTAGCCTAGGCTTGGTGTCAGGTTGATTAATGGGATGTGATAAGGCTTTTAAGAGTTAGCATTGCAATTAAATTGCAGGTGCTTACGACATACATGATTTGCATACACGTGGAGGATTTGGCCACCAAGCAGAATGGAGGGTTTGAAATTAATGAGAGTTCTATTGCACGTGGTTTGCATCAGGCATTTTGAATATGCTACTTGGTTACTCGGTCTGCGCGCCACGCATTCAATTAAAGGACGTAGTTAGCTCATTAGTTACTCGGTCTGCGCGCCACGTAGGCTTGGTAGTTTTTAGGGTCAACATTTTGGCACGCCCAGTGGGACCCAGTGCTAAAACTACGAAGTTCACATGATAGATCAAGATCTCAGTCAGGTTCCATTGGACGAGATTTGGCGCCAAGTAAAGAATCGCTACAAGAAGAAAGCAAAACTCCTCGAGAAGTTGTCTAGAAGATGGAAGCAATTTTCCGCTCCAGCCACAATCAAAATTTGGCCTAAGAAAATTGTCAAGACGGCCGAAGAAAAACCTAGGTCACCTATTTTTTTGGTCGAGACTGAAAGTGTGGTAGGCCTAGAAGAAAAAGTTCAAATTTCTGAGCCAAAAATTGACTCAGAAAACAATTCGTCAAAGGAATGCTCCAATGACGAACAAGGCCGAGACATAGGCCTAGCCGAAAAAATCACTTCAATCGATATGATTATTGGTGATAAAGCCGATATGGAACAATCCCGTTCGGCTAAGTTGTTCGAGTTAAAAGCCAAAATTGATGAAATTATGCCTGGGGGGCATAATAATAGTTCAACACATTCGGCGGCAGAAAATGAAAAATATTTCGCTAAGTTAGAAATATTTAGAGAAAATTCTTTATTAGGCCTAGAGCGAAATTAATTTGAAAATTTTGTTATTACAATATCTCAACTTGGAATAAAGCATCGTTGGCCTCCTCCTAACTATGGTTCGGCCACTTTTCTTTTCGTTTGCTAAAAATGTATGTGTGTGTGTATATATATATATAATAAATAAGTTATTTTCTTAAATATATGCAAGCCGATGTAAAGAAAATGGGGGGCAGACATTGTAGGCTTGCTCTCAATAAATTCTTCTCGGTGAAATTTAAGCGGTGAAGGCCTTATGCTTGGTGCAGTACTAAGGCCTGATGCTTGGTTCAGTGTGCAATTTGTTTGAAATTTCAAGCCTAGCCTTGGTTTTAAAGTTAGCTTACATCAGGATGATATATATATATATATATATATATATATATATATATATATATATATATATATATATATATATTTGGATGCCACTACCGAGAATAAAGGATGCCGTATGTGTGTGTATATATATATATATATATATATATATATGGCAACTGCATGGCCGGCAGATCACATTAGACAATCAGGCTACTTTTATATATAGATATGTATATATAGGCAGGCCGAGCTCCAGGAACGGTTTTTATCGACCTCGACCACAGTTCTTCTCAGTCTCGACCCCACTTTCCCCTCGACCACAGTTTTTCGACCGTGTGATATAATGGGCGTTTAAAATTTGTTTTTAACCTCGCCGAGTTGTCTTAGCTTGTGGATTAGATGGCTCAAGTTCGGTGAAGGCTGTACATGCGGCGTGGGTGTATCAAAAGCCAAAAAGAAAAGGGTTGAGATTATTGGTTGCAATTCTTGACTTGGTGTTTAGGCCCAAAAAATGACATTGGGCCGAGCTCGGATTATTCTCGGCCCAGGAGCCGGGCGAAGGAAGTGGGCCAATACCTATGGACCGCGGATTGAAGGAAGACTTAGCGTGCGAAGGAGACCGAGACCTATTAGGAAACAAAGTCCCTGGGCATAGTGAATCAAGCTCGCGATAAGGGAAGATTCAGAATCCTAGTTTGAGTAGGATTGGCCGAGATAAGGTTAGATTGGTATCGGCTGAAGAAGAGTTGGATTAGAATTAGGATTTCTGTCCAAAGAGGATTCGGAGGCCCTGCGCTACTATAAATAGGGAGAGGGAGCATAACATTGACCTCTCCAATTCAACACACAAATCTGCCCTGCGCAAACCCTCTCAACCTTGAGATTTTTTATTTTCTTTTTCGCCAACACATCTTCAGTTTGGATAAACAGCACTGTGAAGGCAACCGGTAAACATCTTCAGTTTGGATAAACAGCACTGTTGCCGTAGAATCAGCCGACCGCGGAGCACCTTCAGTTTGGATAAACAGCACTGCGTCGGGGCCGACTGGTTATCTATCCAAGTCTCGGCCGAGAAGGATTTTCGAATTCTTTTCGACAGAGGTCATCTTACCAGCCTTCTCGGCGAAGTGAGGTGTTACCAGTTACTACATTCGGCACATTGAAAGCCGAAATTTGATATTGAACTTCGCAGAACTAGCAGCCTTGTCTTCAGGCTCTAGGACCCAAAGGCCGAGGCGTGTTCCTTACTCGGCCGCAGTCGCAAGATCAAGAAGTCAGCCGCGCAACACAACACCACATCCATATTTTACTCACCGGCCGAGCTCGGCCGTCGAGTTGGCACGCCCCGCATTCAACCGAAGGACGTAGTTAGCTCATAGATTACTCGGCCTGCGCGCCACGTAGGCTTTGTAGTTTTTAGGGTCAACATTTTGGCACGCCCAGTGGGACCAAGTGCTAAAACTACGAAGTTCACATGACAGATCAAGATCTCAATCGAGTTCCATTGGATGAGATTTGGCGCCTATTCAAAGAAAGTTCCGCGAGGTATGCCAAATTTCTTGAGGAGCGAATTAAAGTTATTGATGAAAGACTAGAGGCCGGGGGGCAATTTTCCGCCCCGGTCACAACCAACATTCGGCCTAAGAAGATTGTCGAGATGGCCGAAGAAATACCTAGGCCACCTGCTGTCTCGGTCGAGACTGAAAGTGTGGTAGGCCTAGAAGATGAAGTTCAAGTCTATGAGCCAGAAAATAGTTCGTCAGAGGAACGGTCCAATGACGAACAAGACCAATTCACAGTTTCAGCTGAACAAACCACGCCAATCGATATGATTATTAGTGATAAAATCGATATGGAGAAATCCCATTCGGCTAAGTTGCTCGAGTTAAAAGCCGAAACTATGACGGTCGATATGGTTATTGGCGATAAGGCTGATATGGAGAAATCCCATTCGGCTAAGTTATTTGAGTTAGAAGCCGAAATTATTATGTCTGGGGGGCACAATAATTGTTCAACACATTCGGCGGTCGAAAATGAAAAATATTTCTCCAAGTCAGGAATATTTGGGAAAAATTCTTTATTCGACCTAGAGCGAAATCAAGTTGAGAATTTTACTATTAAAATATCTCGACTTGGAATAAAGCATCGTTGGCCTCCCCCTGTTTATGATTCGGCCACTTTTCTTTTCATTCGTCAAGTCATTTTCTCAATCATTCGGTCTCCTGACCGATACTTAAGAAAATAGGGGGGCAATGAACCCTCGTATAAAAAAAAAAAAAAAAAAAAAAAAAAAAAAAAAAAAAGAATGGTCGATTACCTGGGTTCTTCTCCTTAGCGGGAGGGGCAGCAATTTTTTGGGGACGGCTGCCGAATAGCTGGGTAACAACCTCCTCGACTTCCCCCCCCGAAGAAGTCCCTGGTATACGCTTCCCACCAGTCCCCGAAATTACCGGTACTAGAGGCCTCAGGAATGGAGGGTCGGAGACGAAATTGTTCTCACCGTTCCTGAAACTCTGTCTCGGCGTCCCGACATTCTTTCTCAGATGAACCGGTAAGCCGTCCTCGGCTCAGGAGGGAGCGGGAGCGAGATAGAGGCACCGGGCAGCCTTGGATATAGCCAAATTGCCTGGCAATGAACTGGGGATGATAAACCTCCCAGCCTGCCCGGCGAGCATCGCAGCCGAGAGGAAGGTCGCGTGATAACACGAACGACCCCCAATTCTGTCGAAGATCCCTGTCTTCAGTCGCGCCTCAAGATGAAGACGGAAGATTAAGGGAGGCAGGGTAGCTGCGACGACGGCAGATAAGGAATTCGTCGTCGGAAAAGTCTTCCAAGCCAAAGAAGTACTTAAAGACTTCCTCGGCTTGATGAGGGGGCACTGGTCGAGAGGCCAGTTGAAGACCGAGGGCTTCGGTAGAGAGAAACTCGGAAGTTTCTGGCCGAAGCGTGGTGAAGTAGGTCTGCAGCCACAGCTGAAACACCCAGAGAGGTCCACTCTGGTAAGGGTCAATCTTGTGAATTGTTGCCTCGGCCAAGCAACGTAATAGGATGGCGAGAATGGCCGGGCTCAACGCCAGGACATGACCACTAGCCAGAGCCTCGGCCACATGCATATTCTCGACCAAGCACTTGATCGATTTGGTACAACAGATGAACTTGTTGTACCAATAAAATAGAAAGGCCTCATGTTCTCCACGGTGAGGCCTTTCCTCTCCTCGACCAGCGAAATGGACGATAAGGGTGCTGTAGTTGAAGAAGTTCTTGTGTAATTTTTGAACTTCCTCCTTCGAGGGCTCTTGACCGCTCCGTCTCAGCGTCTCAACAGCCCGAACATCGAATAGGGCTTTGAGGTCCAGATTCGACGAGCATCCAAAAAGGGCAGCATTGACGGGAAGACCGGATGGTGAGGTCCCAAGAATGGCCGAGATGTCGAGGACGGTGGGGCCGATAGGTCCAAGAGGGAGGACCATGGTATTTGTGGCCGAGCACCAGAAGCACAACGCCGCCATCAGAAGATCCTTGTCCATAACGATCTCCACTGTGGAAAGCCGGATAGCGTCATAGATCCCAAGCGCCCTCCATTCTTGGCTGAAGAACTTCTCCATGCGGTCGACCCAGGCAGCCCAGGTCGTAGTAGTCGAAGGCCAAGCGCCTTGAGGTTTCGACGCCTCCCATTTCGACCACTCGAAGCCTCGGCGTAGAGGTGCTAGGCATTGATCCTTCAGAAGATCGGTGATTGTAGAAGGCACCGATTTCTTGAACAGGGGTCCAAGAATTTGATGGGACGTGCTGGAATCGTCCTCAAACCGGATGGCTTTGATTGAGCAATGATCGATGACGTCCTTATGAGCAGTGCACTCTCCAGAGAGCTTGGTGATGAAGGAGGCCATGGTTGATGAAGAAAGGTTGGAGATGAGTTTCTGGGAATTCAAGAATGGCGAGTCTTGAGTTTCTGGAAAGTCGAGAGCGAAAGAGTGAGAAATCTGGAAAGCGTGAAAATTGAAATAAATAGAAGGGGGTATTTATAGGCGTTTGGTTAGAAGATCAATCGGTCTGACTTTGAAATTTGAAATCACCCAATCAGAAAGACTGTGCACCATGAGTTGTTTCAGAAAATCCAGGTGAAAGGACCAAGAATCTCGCAGAACTGACAGCGTATCGCATGGTTTGAGGGCGCACGATTGCGTGCAACGGCGAAAGTTAAGGCAACGAGACGTTTCGGCGACTGCGTGCGCCCAGAGTCATGATCAGACTGTTAGGCTAACTGAGGACTGACGTGTGGCGAGTTAGGGAAGCATTCGAGGGAGTCATTATTGCTCGCAATAAATGGGTATAGCGCAGTGTCTAGGAAGACTCATCGATCATCTCGAAAGGAGTAACGGCATGTCGCTTCTTCAAGGCCGAGACTCGACTATAGACTTTAGGTCGACGACCTCAGAAGCGAGGGGGCACTGTTTAGGCCCAAAAAATGACATTGGGCCGAGCTCGGATTATTCTCGGCCCAGGAGCCGGGCGAAGGAAGTGGGCCAATACCTATGGACCGCGGATTGAAGGAAGACTTAGCGTGCGAAGGAGACCGAGACCTATTAGGAAACAAAGTCCCTGGGCATAGTGAATCGAGCTCGCGATAAGGGAAGATTCAGAATCCTAGTTTGAGTAGGATTGGCCGAGATAAGGTTAGATTGGTATCGGCTGAAGAAGAGTTGGATTAGAATTAGGATTTCTGTCCAAAGAGGATTCGGAGGCCCTGCGCTACTATAAATAGGGAGAGGGAGCATAACATTGACCTCTCCAATTCAACACACAAATCTGCCCTGCGCAAACCCTCTCAACCTTGAGATTTTTTATTTTCTTTTTCGCCAACACATCTTCAGTTTGGATAAACAGCACTGTGAAGGCAACCGGTAAACATCTTCAGTTTGGATAAACAGCACTGTTGCCGTAGAATCAGCCGACCGCGGAGCACCTTCAGTTTGGATAAACAGCACTGCGTCGGGGCCGACTGGTTATCTATCCAAGTCTCGGCCGAGAAGGATTTTCGAATTCTTTTCGACAGAGGTCATCTTACCAGCCTTCTCGGCGAAGTGAGGTGTTACCAGTTACTACATTCGGCACATTGAAAGCCGAAATTTGATATTGAACTTCGCAGAACTAGCAGCCTTGTCTTCAGGCTCTAGGACCCAAAGGCCGAGGCGTGTTCCTTACTCGGCCGCAGTCGCAAGATCAAGAAGTCAGCCGCGCAACACAACACCACATCCATATTTTACTCACCGGCCGAGCTCGGCCGTCGAGTTGGCACGCCCCGCATTCAACCGAAGGACGTAGTTAGCTCATAGATTACTCGGCCTGCGCGCCACGTAGGCTTTGTAGTTTTTAGGGTCAACACTTGGTAAGGTGGATATGCACGACTGGGTTGTTACGTAAATTGTCAAGTCCAACGACGACTTAGTAAGTCTTTCATGATGTTTGTATTTTGCCAACTTGTGGACCGTAAAACTTGTGGAACGTAAAATTTTTGACCAGGTTTACTCGGCCATAAGTTGTTCTTTGGTCAAAGCAAGCTATGACCATCGGTGAAGTTGTTACAAAGCGTTGCAGAGTATTACTCTCGGTGGAATCTTTAACTTTATAGTATTCGCACAAATTCTGCCGAGAAGCCAAAACTCACAGATTCAATTAGTTGGCTTTGCCTGTCACTCGGCAAGATTGGTTTCTGGAGTCAGCCGAGTGGGACAAAGAAGAAGTCATGAGTTCTGTTCCGTGCATAACAACAGTACATGCTTAACCAAGGTGGTTTTGTGGTTCCTGTCATCAACAAATGAGTATCCGCCGTGAAGAAGATTATATGGCATCTCACAATATTTATTGGTGGCTACATATTTATTTGCACCTCGCCGAGAGAGAATATTTGCAGTATATATGTCTGCTGTAGAAAAGTAAGGAAACATAGGCAAAAAAGCAGTATTTATCGAAGCAATGGCCGAGAATTGATGGTAGGCCGAGCTACAGAGAATCAATTTTTCTTTCTTCTCGGCCTCGTTTTCTTTTTTGATTCACCATGGTCACGGTGCTAATGGTGTTTTAAGTCGGCTAAACGTCTGAGATGATTCCAATTAGAACAAACTGGTGGAAAATTTGATGGTGCTGACTCCTTGTCTCATGCGAGCAAGAATTGAAATTGGTCTTTACATGAGACAGAAAAAGAGATGGCATGCAAATGAAAAAACGGCAGGTTCATGAGATTAATGAAAAAGCCATTCTCATTCGGTGAGGTTGTATATTTTCAAGTCAAGGAATGAAATGAGATTGAAGTACCGTTTGCAACAAGACAAATTTCACCGAATTGGGATCTCGGCCAAATTGGATTATCAAGGATGCATGGTTGCAAGACTTGCATATTCAGAGGTCTACCTGCCATTTAATGTATGTATGCATGGTTGGTGTTCCAAGTTTTGGTTTTGTGGTTATGGGCTTTTGAGCTAAGCGAGGATCTCACGTTTGACTGAACACCATCTCAAGTTGGTGGGATAGAGATGGCTGAAGCACCATTTGATATTCGGTGGAAGTATGAGCGTTTCATGTATTCTATTCGGTAAGGCTATGGAGTGGATTCCTCGACCATATATTTCTTCGACTGCGCTAATTTCCTTAACTATTCGGCTTACGGGCCGAAGCTCAAGGAAATTGGGGGGCAATGTTTAGACCCGATTTTACACCATCGGCCCGTGCAATCAAGACCGTTAAGTGGGCATAGCTCCCAACCGTCAGATGAAAAAGTGAAGATAATTTTGTTATTAAAGGATAATATTATGATTTTTATCATAATAATTATTTTTTTAATATGAATTGTCTTGGCATATTCTTAAACGGGATAGATAAGATGCAAATTATATCTTTAAGTAAGCGGTACAGTTCAAGTTGAGTTGGGATGTGTGTGTGGATGTGTGGAAAGGGGATCATGATGCATGCAAGTATGAGTTTAAAGGTGATAAGATAGGAAGCCTAGGTAGCCTAGGCTTGGTATCAGGTTGATTAATGGGATATGATAAGGCTTTTAAGAGTTAGCATTGCAATTAAATTGTAGGTGCTTACGACATACATGATTTGCATACACGTGGAGGATTTGGCCGCCAAGCAGAATGGAGGGTTTGAAATTAATGAGAGTTCTATTGCACGTGGTTTGCATCAGGCATTTCGAATATGCTACTTGACTAGCACTAATTCAGGTTGTGATAATTATTAGCAAAAGGATTGGCTTATCAAGAGTCAAAATGTGGTAGTGATGTTGTATGTTAGAGCGTGGAGGGAGTTTAATTTTCAGTTGGACTCTACGAAATAATCCAGGCCACGCCAAACAAAAAATATGACTACCATAAATACAGATGCAATGGTAACGAGAAGCTCTCTAACTCAACACACAAATTGCCCTGCGCAAGCCCTCGCTCTTCGCGAAGCCTCTCAACAACCTTGAGATTTTATTTTCTTTTTCCGCCAACACATCTTCAGTTTGGATAAACAGCATTGTGAAGGCAACCAGTGACATCTTCAGTTTGGATAAACAGCACTGTTGCCGTAGAATCAGCCGATCGCGGAGTATCTTCAGTTTGAATAAACAGCACTGCGTCGAGGCCGACTGGTTACCTATCCAAGTCTTGGTCGAGAAGGATTTCTGAATCCTTATCGGCGGAGGTCATCTCATTAGCCTTCCCAGCAAAGTGAGGTGTTATGAATTACTGGGCTCGGCACAGCGAACGCCGATTTGTTTTATGATTGGATACTCACGAGTTAGTTTCAGAGTTCGGCATTCTGACGGCCGAACCACTTTCACCATCAAGACGTATATCTGTTTTGAGTATCTGTGCCCTTACACTCTGGTGTCGATTCGACGTGCTTATATCCTTAAAAATATAATCACTGTGACCGAATCTGGCACCGACGATTCGTGAACTTCGCAAATTAGCAGCCTTGTCTTCAGGCTCTAGAATCCGAAGGCCGAGACGTGTTCCTTACTCGGCCGTAGTCGCAAGATCGAGAAGTCAGTCACGCGCACAACGCAGCATCAACAAATTTTACTCACCGGCCGAGCTCGGCCGTCGAGTTGGCTCACCCCGCATTCAACTAAAGGACGTAGTTAGCTCATTAGTTACTCAGCCTGCGCGCCACGTAGGCTTGGTAGTTTTTAGGGTCAACAGTTCCCTAGCAAGAATCAAAAGAAAAATTGGATAAATAATTAAAAATATATTTTTTATCCGATGTTCCCCGAAGGGACAAATAATAAAATATATTGAACATATCATCTTTTGCGAGAAGGGATTCTCTTCGGATCTCTTTCACCAACACCACCGGATCAAATGATCCGAACCTTTGAAATTTTATCTACCGATAAAAAATTATTATACTTTTTAGGGTTTTTATCACAAATGGTCCCTGACATTGATCAAACGCATCATGTTGGTCCCTGAAATTGAAAATCAATAGAAATGGTCCCTGAGATTGATCAAACACATCACAAATGGTCATTCTGTTAAAAACTCTTTGGGCAATTTTCAAAGCTTCGTAACTCAATCGTTTCTTAACCAAATTCGACCCATAATATATCAAAATGAAGATAGGAAAGTGTAGAACAAGAATATACCTATTTGGAAGCCCCATGGTTGCCGGATATGGCCGGAAAATAGCTCAAATGTGACTGGTCCGCAGAAAAACTGGAAAACTCGCCGGAAACTGGGTAAACTTTAAACGTTCATAACTTCTTCAATACTCAACAAAAATGAGTGATTCAAAAATGAAAATCATACTTCTCGACGAGACAAAGAGAATGGTACCTTTTTTGACTACTAATTCACCGTGGTTTGGCCGGAAAACGGCTCGAAATTGGATAACTATTTTCGAGTTAGCCAATTTCGAGTCTCTTTCGGCCAAACTACGGCGAGTTAGCCATCAAGAAAGATACCATTCTCTTCATCTCGTCGAGAAGTATGATTTTTGTTTTTGAATCACTCAATTTCGTTGATTATTGAAGAAGTTATGAATGTTTAAAGTTTACCCAGTTTCTGGCTAGTTTTCCAGTTTTTCTGCGGACCAGTCACATTTGAGGCTATTTTCCGGCCATCTCCGGCAACCATTGGGCTTCCAAATAGATATAATCTTGTTCTACACTTTCCTATCTTCATTTTGATATATTATGAGTCGAATTTGGTTAAGAAACGATTGAGTTACGAAGCTTTGAAAATTGCTCAAAGAGTTTTTAACGGAATGACCATTTGTGATGTGTTTGATCAATCTCAGGGACCATGTCTATTGATTTTCAGCGTCAGGACCAAAATGATGTGTTTGATCAATGTCAGGGACCATTTGTGATAAAAATCCTACTTTTTAAGGAGTCAAAACTGATGGACCGTTGCTGTTACCGTAAAATCTCTGCAGCTAAAACCCTAGTCCCCAAGTCCGTGACACACAGCCCACCGCCCCAAACGGCCAGACAGAGCAAAAGACAAACCCCCTTTCCATCAATAATCAATGACTGCAACAAAACTTTACATTAAAAAACCCTAAAATAATATTCCCCAAATTCTCAGTTTGAAAAACCCTCAAAACCCTCTCTGCGTCTCGTCTTATTTCCCCTCTTTCCCTCTGACAAAGAAAGAAAATAGACTCTGAAATGCTTAAGTAGTGATGCAGAAACTGCTGCGCATAAGCTCATCAGGCCCCATTCACTGCACATCGCCTAAGGCCGCCCCTCTTTCTTATCCTCTCCCCTTTGCCTCAAGCTTTCTATCCAAAGCTCTCACCGACTCACCTTCAAGAATGCACACTGCTGCAACCGCAGCTTTTACCGCCGCCGGCGGCGGCTCCGGCTCAGCCCTCGCCGCTACTATTCACAACAAACCCGCTTCCAGTACTCCCCTCTCTCGCTTCAACTGCGGCCTCTGCCAATGCCCTGTCTCTGTGGGCGGCAGATCCCCGTCCCGGGCTTGGCTTGTCCTTAAGGACTCGGGCTTGGGGTCCCGCCCGGCGTGGCTGCATACGAGCTCTGATGGGTCATTTTCTGTTTCCGCTGCCGAGGGTTGCGGGGGGCTAGAAGAGGGTTTGGGCAGTGGCGCTGGTGAAAACCCTGAAAAGGGTTCGGGGGAGCAGAAGCCGAATAGGTTGAGTCGGAGACAAAGGGGCTCCGTGGACGGTGGTTTGTTGGCCGGAAACCCGGACTTGTTGGCTATTCCTGGCGTGGGGCCAAGGAACTTGAGGAAGCTGGTGGAAAAGGGTATTGGGGGAGTTGCCGAGCTCAAGCAATTGTATAGAGATAAGGTATTGTGTATTGTACTGATTCTCAAGCTTTTCTGTTGTGAATGTTATGCTTTGTTGCACTGCAGGTTTGGAATTGATGATAATTTTGCTCTTGAATTTTTAGCGGTTTAGACTGCGAACATTAAAATTCAGACTTCTGAAATGAATTTGACTAGATAATTCAACCCTTTCTGAGTATTTCGGGAGTTGTTATGGTGATTTAGAATGCTTATGTTTGTGTAACATGGATTTTGGAAGCCAAAAAGAAACCAGTTTTTTTTTTTTTTTTTTTCTCAAATAGATGGAATAGTTACATTATGGTTGACATATGGACACCTTTGAATCTATAATGACAAGAGTTTTTGGGCTGCTGCTTGCAGTTCTTTGGAAAATCTAGTGAGAAGATGGTTGAGTTCTTACAAAGTTCTGTAGGAATCATCCACAAAAACCATGCTGAGAGTATTACTACTTATATTAAAGAGAGTGTTGATGAAGAGTCAAAGGAGGACAGCTCTAACTCGGAACCAAAGCTAATGCAGAAGAAAAGACTTACTTTTTGCGTTGAAGGAAATATCAGCGTTGGAAAGTCAACATTTCTTCAGAGAATAGCAAATGAAACACTCGAGTTAAGAGATCTAGTTGAGGTGGTTCCAGAACCTATTAATAAGTGGCAGGATGTTGGACCCGACCATTTTAATATATTGGATGCTTTCTATGCTCATCCAGAGAGATATGCCTACACCTTCCAGAATTATGTTTTTGTTACAAGGTTGATGCAGGAGAGAGAATCCTCTGGTGGTATCAAGCCCCTCCGGTTGATGGAAAGGAGTGTTTTTAGTGACAGGATGGTAAGTGTATTGTTCTTTTTCAGCAACTTTTAACTCAGTGTGATAACTGCATCTTTGTTTCTATGAATATGCCCGTGGAGTTGGGAAAAACTGTTAACACTGTAAATGCTCCTCCATTAAGAGTAGGAAAAAAACTGTTTTATTTGGAAATGGATTTTGAATTTTTGTTACCTCGTCTAAATTCAGCTGTGACCAAAATTGATGGAATTGAAACTTTGCATTTCTTTTATTTCATTGTTACATAATACAGGTTTTTGTTCGAGCGGTTCATGAAGCGAAATGGATGAATGAGATGGAGATCAGTATCTATGACTCATGGTTTGACCCAGTTGTATCATCCTTGCCCGGGCTTGTCCCTGATGCTTTCATATATCTTAGAGCAAGTCCTGACACTTGTCACCAGAGAATGAAGCTACGCAAAAGAGCAGAGGAAGATCAAGTCAGCCTAGAGTATCTCCGCGGTTTACATGAAAAGCATGAAAGCTGGCTCTTCCCATTTGAGAGTGGCAATCATGGTGTACTGTCCATTAGTAAGCCTGCCTTGCAGATAGACAGCAGATTACCTCCTGATATCAGGGATCGTGTGTTCTATTTGCAGGGTGATCATATGCATTCAAGCATTCAGAAGGTATCGTATTCAATTAATCCGGTTGACCTTCTGTTATCTCATCTCCCTGATAATATGATTCCTTTTTCTTCAATGGTCTGCAGGTTCCTGCTTTGGTTCTTGACTGTGAGCCAAACATTGATTTTAACAAAGACATTGACGCAAAGAGGCAGTAAGATAGCTATCCTTAAAAAATGCTTGCACAAGAATTTTACTTGTTTCGGACTTTTTTTTTTTTTTTTTTGGGAAATAACTTTGATATATTGTTGTTTGGAATGACTGCTTTATGTCTCAAAGTTGCATATTCTTCGTGTGTATTATTAATAGTTAAACACTTCATGTCCCCAAGTAATCTGGTTGCTAAGTTTGTTTTACTCATCATTCAAAAACATCATTGAGTATTGATTTGGTTTAACTGTTATGTGATAAGTGTAGGCTCATATACAGATTGCATCACCTGTAGTCAAAATATGTCTAATTTATATTTCTCACGTATATCAAAGTATCCATATGCTCTTGAATTGATTTAATTGCTTGAAATCTTGAAACAGAAACAGTTCAAATGTGTTGTGTTTGGCCTTTGTTGGGCTAATCACATTCTAATATTTGGCTGTCGGTAGGACCTTTCTCTGATAGAGATAGTGAGAAATGTCAGTGCAGAAATGACAGCATGAAGTAGACGTTCTGAACCCCGTCACATTCTTGTGGAGGACATTACGGGATTGTGCTAATGCTTAAGAAAATTACCTCCTTACCAGTTTTATTGACATGGTCAGGTGGCTAAAATAATAATCACCTGTTACATATTAGGGCTGGTCTGTGTTATGTATTAGCGCTGTGCTGATACATCTTTATCATGTTTGTTCTAACTGCCATAATAATTTGTTTTGCAATTCGGATTTTGAAGGTATGCTCGACAAGTAGCGGAGTTTTTTGAGTTTGTGAAGAAAACACAAGAAGTTCCGTCAGGAAATAGTTGTGCAGAAGCCAAGAAGAGTAGCCAACAACAAATACTGCTGCCACGAAATGGAGAATTATGGGTTCCAGATAAGCATTTTCCTGGGTCAGCTCTCAAATCTTTGGATTTTAGGCGAGCCATGTCTTTCTTGTCTGGCTAGCGGATTTGATTCCTCTACTCTCTTGTTTGTTCAAGCATTACTCAGATTCGCGTCACGAGTCATCAGTTTCTGTATCATTTATGTCTGGGTTACGATGTGTTTAGATCTTTGTGCTTGTAAAAATAGGTTTTTCTAACCCCTAGAGATGTCGAGAAACTTGTGCTGTTGTTTAGTTAATCGGAATATGGTTGAAACTTTTATTATTTTGAATCGAAACACTTTTATCTATGTCTACTAAAAAACGAGAAATTGTGTCCGTACAGCCTTTCGGCAACCATGTAAGGTTTAAAAATTCAGTTGCCGTAGCTTGGCATTCGACTCTGCCGATGACTGAGCAACACAAGCTTGCTTCTGTGATTACCAATAGATCAATGAGTTTTCCAAGAAATTTACAGCATCCACCAGTTGATTACCAAGAGATCAATGAAATACACGAGCCTATCAACCAATCTTCTATGTCGAGTGGGATCATGGTATTCCGACTATAGCACATGGTATCCTGATGCTCTCATACATTTCGAGAAGGGAATGCAGGTGCTGACAAATTAGTCAATTTAGGACTTCTTTCGTCTTCACTTGTTTGACATGCTGCTGCTCCTATAGAGGTTTTTCCACTTTTGCATTCAAATTTATTGGGCATGCCGGCCTACAAGTTTGTCTCTCCTTCTTGATGTGTGATTCTTTTTTATTTAATCATTTGAATTTTCCGTTTTTGTTTGTATTAGAGGGGTTTGGTACTCTGCCCACCTCTCTTTTTCAAGAGGGGTAAGATGTATGTCCTCTCTCTTTTCTTGTAATTTTGCTTTTCATGCTTTATGAGGAGTATGGTTTATGTTCTTGACTAGTGTAACTTGTATTTCCATATCAATAAATTCTTTCGTACAGTTGAGGAGAAGGAAAAAAAACAAAAAAACGTAAGAATGTCCATAGCATATTACCAGGAAGAAATAATAATTTTCTTGTCGAGTGAGTCGCCTCAATGCCAAGCTCACACAAATCTTTGATTCGTATGCAGTTACGAAGAAAAGCTTTGATTTCTGCTATCTCCTTCAAAAGCTGAGAACTTACAAGTGTGGAAGCAAAACACTCTCAAGTCTCAGGGGACTCGGATTATGCTTCTTCCACACCTGAAACAATTTCCATTTCCTCGAAAGCTCAGAACTTGCTTCTGCTCATCATCTCACTCTGCTCTTCATCTTCTCCACACACTCTCACCCAATCCCTCCGCCGACTTAGCTGCTTCCCTACAGGGCCGTATTTCACACCCTCGTCTCCTTCAAATCCACGCTCATGTCTTTCAGCTCGGCGCTCACCAGGACAACCTGATCGCCACTCGCCTCATCGGCCATTACCCGTCTCACTTCGCTCTCCGAGTCTTTCGTCTGCTCCGAAAACCCAACATTTTCTCCTTCAATGCAATCATCAGGGTCTTGGCTGAAGAGGGTCTCTTCTCCCATGCATTTTCACTCTTCAAATGCTTAAAACAGATCTCTCTTTTGCCTAATGACTTCACCTTCTCGTTCCTTCTCAAGGCCTGTTTTCGCACCCAAAACCCTCGTTATGTCAAACAGATTCAAACCCATGCTACGAAAATGGGGTTTCTTTGCAATGCATTTGTTTGCAATAGCCTGCTTGCTGTGTATGCTCGCGGACTTAAAGATTTGGCTTCTGCACGTCTGGTGTTTGATGAAATGCCTGAGACGGGTGATGTTTACTGTTGGACATCGTTGATTGCGGGTTATGCACAGTCAGGTCAGAGTGAGGAAGCGTTGCGGCTTTTCTTAATGATGGTTAATGAAAATTTGCGGCCGGAAGATGATACAATGGTTAGCGTCTTGTCAGCGTGTTCGAATCTTGAGATGGTTCCAGTTGAGAAATGGGTTGAGATCCTGTCCGATGTTATCGATAATGTTGTCACTAAGAATTTTGGTTGCGACTCTGTCAACACTGTCCTTGTATATCTGTATGGGAAATGGGGAAAGGTTCAGAAAAGTAGGGAAAGATTTGATGAAATTGGTGATAATGGGAAGCGAAGCGTGCTTGCTTGGAATGCCATGATAGGTGCATATGTTCAGAATGGTTGTCCTCTGGAGTCTCTGAGTCTTTTCCGCTTAATGGTAGAAAATCCCAGTTATAGGCCTAACCATGTTACAATGGTCAACGTGCTTTCAGCTTGCGCCCAAATTGGCGATTTAGACCTTGGTTCATGGGTTCACCAATACCTGAACTCTAAAGGAAGCAAGGGTGTAATTCGGTCAAACAGAATTCTAGCCACAGCATTGATCGACATGTATTCAAAATGCGGGAGTTTGGAGAGGGCAAAAGAAGTTTTTGATCAGATGCTTACAAAAGATATTGTTTCATTCAATGCCATGATCATGGGTCTTGCAGTTAACAGTGAAGGAGAGGAGGCTTTGAGGCTATTCTCTAAAATCCAAGAGTTTGGTTTGCAACGCAATGCGGGTACATTCCTCGGTGCCTTATGTGCGTGCAGCCACTCTGGTTTATCGGAGAAAGGACGTCAAATATTTAACGATATGACCTCAAGATTTTCTGTTTATCCGAAATTAGAACATTATGCTTGCTACATTGATATCCTTGCAAGAGTAGGCCTAGTTGAAGAAGCTTTGGATGTTGTGAATTCCATGCCCTTTGAGCCTAATAGTTTTGTGTGGGGTGCTCTGCTCGGCGGCTGCCTACTCCACTCTAGAGTAGATTTGGCTCAATATGTTTCCAATAGACTGGCTCAAGTGGATCCTGAGAATTCTGGAGGTTTTGTGATGCTAGCTAATACGTTGGCATCTGATCATCGATGGGGTGATGTCTCTGGGTTGCGGCGGTTTATGAGGGAGAAGGGGGTGGCCAAGCAGCCCGGCTGTAGTTGGATCAGCATCAATGGTGTTGTGCAAGAATTTGTTGTCGGGTGCCCTTCACATCCTCAAGTTGAGATCATATATAATACTCTAGATGGATTGGTGAAGCAACTGAAGATAGCAAGTTTTTAGGGAGTTCACAAGCACCCAAGGAAAATAAGATTTCTGCGTTCGAATAAACTCATGCAATGGACTTGTGACTTAAGTGATTAAAAGCATTTATGCTTACTACCGCGGTTATGTACTTGATCCTTCCTCCCTCAACATCATTTATTAAAAAAGGGAAAAATAATGATCAATGTGCCTCCTCTTCTGTATCATCTTGGTGTGTGCATTCTACCTTGGTACACCACTGCATTGCAATCCAACAAGCAGTCTCACAGACTTGAAAGAGATCCTCCCCTTCTGAAGGAGGAACTGTGCTTCCCAGGAGCAATTTTTTTTTTCATTTTTTTTCCGCTATTGAGAATTTCGTGTTTTATGATGGAAAGTGATTGTATAATGAAAGGCTTAACTACATTGAAAGGCTTAACTACATCTAAACCTATTGAAACTCAATTTAAGTCTCACTCAATTCCTTGAAACTCAAATTTTGTAACTTAAACCCCTAAAACTCAAGTCTCAGTTTTCTAGTGTCAAAATTCATTAACAAATCCTTCTAAACTGCTTACAGAGTTACAGGGCATAAATGAAAACATATTTAATGGAAGTATTTTGGCTCACCGACCTAAATTTTGGTGTATGCTCATCATATACCTAATCATTTGTCATATGTCATTTCACTTAAATCTTAGTTATATTTTTTTTCAAAATTGAAATAGTAACATTTAATGTGAAAGTTAACTAGAGCTGTGTGAAATGACACATGACAAATGATTAGGTGTATGATGAGCATATACCATAGTTATGGTGGTGAGTAAAAATGCACATTTTATGGGGATCTTTAATGAAAATGGTTTGGGTTAAGTTTACTTAACTAAAAAGGAAATTTTATTTGAACCCTTGTAACTTCCTTTTACACCCAACTTATTATTTACACCCATGTTATTTTTAATTAAAGGATTAATATCTTTTTAAACCCAATTTTATTACCTAGACTACCCTCCAAAACCCAATTCAAAATGTAAATTTATCTTTGCACCCATTTAAAAAACGAAATCCCAAATTGAAAATTTTATTGAAGTTTGTATTTGTGCACTAGGCGAGACAGATCCCCAATGTGTTCTTGAAAAGTTTGAATCTGTTGAGAGTATGTTAGAATATTTGAACCGCTTTTGTTTAAAGAATACCGGCACAACTTTACAGCACCTAAGAGAAATTAAAAGATGGTGTTTCTAAAGATGCTCATATAATTTGTTCGTGTAAGAAGCATTCAAAGGAGGAGAGAGAGATGTCCCATGTCCAATTTGTTTCCTCCTACTTTAGTGATACATATCTGGGTACAGATTTTAGAAATAATGAAAATAAAATAGGCTAACCATGCATTTAGGGTTGGCCAATGGCCAGTATAGCTTATAGTACCTATGCTTTTTTCGTGGCTCTATGATTCTGTGAACCGACTAAAGTGTAACTTTTGGTGGTTAGGGTGGTATGATGTAATAGTCCTTCAAGATGGTGAATGCAAGTAGACATTTAAAGAGGGGATGTGGCAACTCTCTCAACTCCGGGAATTCTTCTCTATATATCCATGTCGACAAGGGGTCAATAAATTCAAGAGGCATATAATTACCATTCATCGATAAATCCATGTCCGCAAGGAATTAAAACTTCAAAATCATCATCCATCAATAAAAAAAAAAAACTTGTCTTTCTCTACAAGAGTAGCCGGAACGAACATAAGATAAAAAAGAGTGATGGTAGGGGTTTAATTATAGTGTGTGGGTTTATTGAGAAATTTTTAGTTTTATGATTAATTTCATCTTATACTTGACGGTAATTGTACAAGAGGGTAAAAAAGACAATTAACAAATAAAATTTAAGTTGGATGTAAAAAGAGGTTACATGGTTTTAAATAAAATTTTCCTAACAAAAAACCGTCCTATAACGTTATCTAATAAAAAGAGTTTAAACCTTAATGGAAAAGACTTACGTTTAAATAAAAAAAAGAAGGAATTTTTTTTAAAAATGTCATATAAATTTGTACATATTTTTCAATTTGTCACATAAACTAAAATTTTAAGCAATTTGTCATACCAACTTTCTGAAATCATCAATTTGTCATCTCACCCTGACAAATTGTTTAAAATTTTAGTTTATATAACAAATTAAAGAAAATGGGTACTGTGGATGCAAATTTTCTCCTCTTCGGTCTTGGACGATTTTGCACCTACAAAACAATTAACACCTTAGGTTAAGGCCAAAAACCTCATGCGCCCACGATGAATGGGGGGGGCTTTGGCCGAAGAACCTCCGATGCCAAAGTTAGAATTTTAGAGAGAAAAAGTGTTTAAAGTGTTTTCGCCAAAGGATTGGAATTAGGTTTTTGGTGAGAATGGGAGAGTATTTATAGGAGATGGCCGGTCCCCTTTGGAAAAAAGGTGGCCGGCCCCCCTTGGAGGGATTTTTGGGTGTGATCTAGGTTTAATTAGCCCATTTATTGGCTAATTAAACCAAAAGGGAATGTATTTGTATTTATGAAAAAGGGTTATAATGAGTAATTGGATGATTGGCTTAAAAAAGGAGGAAAAGAGGAAGGAAAATATGGGAAATAAAGAGGGAGTGGCCGGCCCCTCTTTGGAGAGAGAGGGCCGGCCCTTTGGGGTATTTTCTTGGTCTTCAAGGCTAATTTAATTGACAAATCAAGGAAGAATAATCCCATTAATTTGCCAATTATCTCCATTTATGTGGGATAATTGGTAGATTTATGAGATAATTGCCTTAAATGTGGATGGATGAAATAATTCGGATTTGTTTACCTTTTATGGGCTCTTTTGACTTGACCGACGATAATTACCGGCTGCTCGCGCGTAGGAATTCTGATGCACCTCAAGGGCATTTTTGTCTCCTTAATCCGAAAGTCCACGTGTCGCCTTGTGATTATTTTTGGCTCCACAAATGCCCCCACACCTGTTGGGCTGCTCGCAGAAAAGGGCAACAGGTGTAGAGACTCTCATACTTTAGGAAACTTCAAACTGCTTCCTGTTTTGTTGATTTTCCTCTTGTAATAGGAAGATAAATCCCTTCAGGAAAAGGGAAGTAAATTTCCCTTAAAGCTTATTTAAGTCCACCTTAAGTGGATTATTAAATCAACCTTCAGAGAAGAATTTACTTCACCTTACAAGAGAGAAAGAAAGCTTAGAGGATATTTGTTCCCCCTCCTCTAGCAGTCTTCCACATCTTGCCCGTGTAAAGGATCGTTCCTCGCTGCTTCTAGGTAAGAAAAAATTAATTTTCTTGTCTTCCTTGAATCTTGGCTGGATAAGGACCCGAGACTTGTGGTTGGTGATTCATGAGACCATGAAAAATATATGTATGCATACATATATTCATATTTTCTTCTTGCCCTTTCCTTGGCTGAGCGCGGGGCGCTGTTGTGGAGAAAGAAACCAGGCCGTGTGGCCTGGCTGGTTGCTGGGTCCTACGGCAGAAAAAATAATTTTTTTTTTTTTTTTTTTGGCCGAGAGGCCTGTTGCCTTTTTTTTTTTTTGCAACCTTCTAATGAATCTTTCTCGTACCTTTCTTTGTAGAGTTTTCTCCACCATGTCTTCTTCGAGCCTCAGGAATGATGACGGTGTGCCGCCATTGTATCGTCAAGGCGGGTCTTTGAGCAAGGTTGGCTACTTCAAGGCTGCTCACTTCAAGATCAATTCTGATGACTCCTTTAGAGACTTCCTTGAGACGTATTGGCATGCCATTCCATCTGGAGTGCGTGTGAGGCGCGTCAAGGACGGTAGCAGTCATGAGTCATGCGATGAGGTTCGGAAGGCCATCAAATTCCACCCTTACTACTTCGTGCTGGGGTTCACCTTTCCCATGCCGTGTTTTTTCCAAGAAGTGCTCTGCTCCATGAGATGTGCGCCTGCTCAATGCTCTCCAAATGCCGTTCGAGTGATGGTGGGGTTCCACAACTTGAGCCAATTCTTTGACTTGGGACTAACCACCAACGAGTTCTGGTACTTCTTCGACATAGGTCGTGTTGATGGAGTTGGGCAGCTGCAGACTCGTCATAGACTCTTTGACAATTCAAGCAAGGGTGATCATGACTGGGCCAAAGAGACCTTGGAGATAAGCGGCGAGTGGGAGTCCGATCACTCCCCCGAGCTGCGGGTGTCAACAGTCTTCATATCCGGTAAGCCGGCTGCTTTAATTTCCTTCTCGGCTGCTTGATTTTGACGTTGAACTGCTCTTCAATTTTCTGATTGCTCTTTTCCATCTTTGTAGATTCGGAGTTCGGTTCAACTCCCAAGGTTTCTCCGGACATGAAGAAAGTGCATGTCGCTCTGGGCATTCCTTCCGAGTATCGTGAATGGCGCTGGCTGCTAAGTCCTCTTCGTAGGGAGAAAGATGGATTACCCCCAAAGGAAGAAGTAAGACGGATCAAGGCAGCTGCATTAGCTCGTCCTATCACCGTGGTGGGGCCTGCTGCCAACGATGGTGGAAGAAAGAGGCATTCCCCGTCCGCGCAAGAACCGCCTGCTCAAAAGAAGCCACGGGTCACTCGCGAGGGTTCATCCGCTGCTCAGGAGGGGTTTGATGTGAAGAGGCCAAAGACTTCCTCCGCTGCTCCCGGGGGTCCACAGCTGCTCCCAAGCTTGTGATTGACTTGACTTCAAAAGAGACTGCCGGACCTGTGCCAGTGACGCCTGCCGTTCCGAAGGCTGCTAGCTTGATCGCCGATAGGATTGCTCAGCGCCGGGGTTCGTCAGTGCTGAAGTTTATGCTAAAACGTCTGCCTGGGGTTAAGTCTGATTCTCCTTCAGAAAAGCTTGCGTCCGTGAAGAGTGGCACGACCTCCTCGTCTGCTAAGGTGGTGCCAAATCCGGTTCCTCCCGTTGCTGAGACCAAGCTGCCTTCTGAGAGGGGTGAGACTGCTTGCGCCAACGGTCCTGGTAAGTCCGCCAAGTCCAATTCCAAGGAAGCTGCTGGGATTTGTGCGCTTTTGAGGCCAGACCTTCTTGAGGATATGGACGCGTGTGCTAAATTTGTTGACGGCGTCAAAGGGATTATTGGTCCAGGCTCCTTTGTGAAGCATACGCCTGAGTACAGGAGGGCTGCTCTGTTGACCATGATGCAAAAGACGGCAATCTTGGCTGCCGAGTCCATGGTTCTTGATCAAGAGGATATCAAGGCTGCCCAGGAGGTGGTGAAGTCTATGGCTGCTGAAGCTTACTCCTCGACTGAGAAAGTTAAAAATTTGGAGTCTGAGCTTGCTGCTTTGAAGGGGTCTAACGTCTCTGCCCCCACTTCTCTGCAACTTGAGACCGCTCGCCACGAGATCGTTAACTTGAAGGCTAGGCTTGATGTGACTCAAGTAAAATATGAAAGTGCAGAGAAGGAGATTGAAAGTTACATATCTCAGATTCAGGGTCTCGAACGCTCCATCTCTGAATCCCGCTCCGCTGCTTATGCTAAAGATGAAGAACTGGTCGTTGCTTACAACCAGGTGATACATCTCAAGAAAATCGTTGACAGGCTTGAGCCTCAAGTGCTGGAGCTTCAAGGTGCTTTGTGAAGGAAAATTTGTGAAAAACATGTTCATTTGAGCAACATCTATGGCATGCAATTAACAATTAAAGGCGGAATCATGCTTGTATGCACTCAAAACAAAACATTACCCAGGAAATTCAAAGCCTAGTAGAAATGGTGAACCAAGACTCAACTCAAGATCTAAGAAAAAGAGTTGAGAAACTTTATACCTTTGAAGTACCTCTTTGCTTAGCAAAGGTTAATCACCCATGTGAGGGCCTTCTTCCTTTGTCACCTTGCTCCTTGGCTCCATGGATGAAGGTGAAAGAACTTTGCTTCTTGGATCCATGCCTTCTTGGATGTGGATGGAAGAATAGGTTTCTCCAAAAGTCACCAAAGTTGGAGACCTCTAAGTTTCGACACCAAGGATGGTTAAGGAAGAAGATGAGTGGCCATGGAGGAGTTAGATGCTAGTAAACTCCCCCATGGTGGCCGGCCTCCCTAGAGAGAAAGAGAGAGCCAAAAATCTCATCTTTCCTCAAAGAAAACCCTAATGAAGAAAAAGCTATAAAGTCATATTTATACCTCCCTTCATTGGAGTGGCAAACTTGTAATAAGTCCAAAACCCACTCCCTCTCTAATCATGGCCGGCCTCTCTATTGTTAGTGGGTTAATTGCACATTTTGTTTTAGTTGTCATACAACTTAAACATTATGTGCCTTGTGGACCAAAACCCTTTTGTGTCCCGAAACCCAAAACTAACTTAAGGCCTAAAACGAACCTTTTGTTCTAGATTAATTAACTTTTAATTAATCCTTGCCACATACAATTAAACTATTTAATTGTCCTTACTCATCTTCATTATATCCTTCAATCATTACCTTACACGGTGTGCGATCCATTAGGTTCATCTGAGCGAGGCAGTGGGCGATTGTTACTCTTAACGATCGATTATGAATTGAAACATACTTTCAATTCTCCCTTAAATGATTATACATCTTTAGGGCTTCCACAAACCATGAGTGACACCTAGCAGTGTATCATGGCTACCCAAGCTAATCAAAAGAGGTAGAGAACCTATTCAGTTTAGGATTACAATGCAATACGGTCTTTCTCTAATACAATACTCTTGACCACATTGTTTGGTTTGATAGTTTATTCATGTCTACTATCCAACGTGATTCATTTACTTATATGATTACCTTGAATGTGATTTGGAACGACTTCCTCAATCTCATTCATACTCTGGCCAGAGATTCTTAATCATATTATAGAGTATTCTCCCTCAAACAGTTTGAAGGTTAGAGATCCCTTGTTGCGCATTCACTTGCCTCCATGGCTAAGTGGCTTAACCCCAACTATGCCGTGGACACCCTCTGACGGAGAGACTTTGACATAGTCAAAGATCAAGGACCTAACCACAAGACAACTGTGATGCCTCAAGTCAAATGACTACTTTGCTTTATCCCAACCATGAGTTCTCATATGACATGAATATGAGAACTCCTCGTTGATTGCGTTCAGTGGACTCATTCTCTATCGAGCACCTACATGCTTGTCTTGGTGTCATTCACACCAATGACTCGAGACCTGTCACTCTCCCTAAGAGAAGACATAGCACGTACTGATCTTAACGGACTGTCAATGCCCAATTGGCAATCCTATGATCAGGAACATTTAGGATATGTATACAAAAGAGAATGGTCTCATGAATCTAACTTCTTTAGATTACATTCTCCTAATAGCATATTCCTTGGACTTATCGTTTAAGCACATAACATTTATATGAGACAGCTTGAAACAATAATCTTTGCCCTTTATATTAAACTAGATTAGTTTAACATGTGAAATGTCCGTAAAGTATCATCATATGATTGGTTTTAGGGCACATTTCCAACACTTTGAAGATCAACGAAAGTTTGAAAAATGAGGTGGAGGAAATGCAGCGGGTCCGTGCTTGTCTGCTTGAGGAAATGGAGCAGCTGAAGATCGAGAAGACCGGGTTCGAGGCCTCGCTGACTCAGAATCAGTCCGACTTCTACAAACTCGGTTATGTTGATCATCTCTTTGGGTGGCCGTCTGACTTTGAGTTTTCTGAAAAAAAACTTTGAGACTTTCTCCATTTCTCCAGAAGATCTGCTCGCCTTTACTTTCGAGTCCTCCATTGGTGAAATAGTTGGAGATGGGAGTATCCCTGACGGGGCAGTCGAGAGCGAAGCGCCAGATGGTACCACTGCTGGAGCTGCCGTGGCTGCCGAAGGTGTGACAATAGAGCAGTCGTCGGATGGCCAAGCTGCTGAAGAGTAGTCTTCTATGTAGCCTTTAGGATTTGTTTTTCCTTGTTGCTTTTGCTTGAACTCCTCCAGTCTTTGTCAGTTGTTTATCAATTTTGCTAGAAAATTTAATAAACTTGTCTCCTTCGTTTTTCTCCATCTTCGCTTCTTTTGTTCATGCCTTAACCTTTAGACTTTATAGGCCAGTAGCAGGCGCGCCACTTTTTTATAAGCAGACAGGCCGCGTAGCCTACATAGTCGTAGGTGTTGGTGTAGAACTTTTCCTTGCAAAGTTGCTAGCCGTAGGGTTGGCAGCCGGACGCCTTACTTACAGAAGCAGACAAATCCGCGTAACCACTAGGCTATTAACCTTTGCCTTCTCCAATTCCGTGGGTTGCGCAGCAAGTGCCACAACACTTTAGGACTTGGTGCAAGTTGCCGCAAAGCCGTTGGCCGCAGGATCGGCAACCGGATGCCTTACTCACTGTAGTAGCCACATCCGCGCGATCCCTAGGCTGTTAACCTTGGTTTTTCCCAATTCCGTAGGTTGCGCAGCAAGTGTCACAACACTTTAGGACTTGGTACAAGTCGTCGCAAAGTCGTTAACCGTAGGATCGGCAGCCGGACGCCTTACTCACTGTAGCAGCCACATCCGCATGATCACTAGGCTATTAACCTTGGTTTTCCCCAATTTCGTAGGTTGCGCAGCTAGTGCCACAACACTTTAGGACTTGGTACAAGTGAAGCTTATCGACCACGTAGCATGTCGGTAGTGGATAAAACCTCGTATATGCCTGCTAGCTTGTTTAACCTTTCTCAAGAATGTGCGGTTGTATAAGTCTAGTGTGGCTTCACTGCTTGAAGGGCAAGCCGTAGGCTACCTTAATGTACTCGGTAGCAGCTTTAGGGTTCCAGGGATAATGTGCCCCCTCCGTCTCTAGGGCCCGGTTTCCCGCGGATTAGGCCAAGAGACCCAAAATCCTTCAATTAGCTAAGCCTTGAAAAAGACCATTGTGGCTACTTCTAGGAATTCCGGCGCAAGCCATCGTGCATCTAGTTACACTAGGGCAACCAGGCTCATCCACGTCTGGATGTTCGGAGTGAAGAGTTTATCCTCCCGCGTTGGAGAGCAGATTGGTCCCTCGGGGGGCGCTATTCCTGCAGTGAGTCCCTAAGAAGGGCGCGAGCTTCTTTTGAAGCGCAGGAGTTGTCAGTTGCCGCAATGGAATCAAGTTGTAAAAGCGTTCCTTATTGAAAAACAAGTGAACAAATAACTTAATTGTAAAGATTGCGGAACAACTAGTAGTCCTCGGCTTGCGAGGGTTGTGCCCGTCTGAGCTGCTTGAGCCTTCGGGCGTCGATGAAGATCACGCGTGGTACTTCCTCAAGTTGTAGACGTTCCACTGCTTTTCGATCTCCTTACCATTCATGGTGGCGAGGGTGTAGCTTCCCTTGCCGCCTACTCTGCTGATCTTGTAAGGTCCTTCCCAAATGGGGTCCATCTTCTTCGATCCCTCCCTTCGAGCAGTGATGAAGGCCTTCCTCAGAACTAGGTCTCCGGGTTGAAATTGCCGTATTTTGGACCTCTTGTTGTAACTAGAGAGGAGCTGCTGCTGGTAGGATGCGATGCGGGCTATGGTCTGCTCGCCCATTTCTTCCGCCAGGTCTAGGTTTGTGGCCATCTCTTCACTGTTCTGCTCGACATCTGGCAGCAGGGTGGTGATGCTCGGCATGATGATATTGGGAGGAATGATTGCTTCCGAATCGAACGCCAAAGAGAAAGGGGTTTATCCGGTTGCTCGCCTTTTGGTGGTACGGTACGCCCACAGACATCTGGGGAGCGCGTCTGGCCACTTTCCTTTCTTGTCGGCAAGGGATTTTTTGAGGCAGTCGAGGATTGTCTTGTTGGAAGCTTCGGCCTGCCCATTTCCTTGCGGATACCTTGGTGTAGACATATGTTGCTTTATACCGTATTTCTGGAAGAATCCCACCAAGTCTTTGCCTACGAACTGCGGGCCGTTGTCGGTGACGATAGATTGAGGGATACCAAAGCGGCAAATGATGTTCCTCCATATGAAGCGTTCAATGTCCGTTTGAGTTGTCCTCGTCATGGGCTCCGCTTCTATCCACTTGGTGAAATAATCGGTTGCCACGATCATCATTCCTCTGCCCCCAGCAGCGAGGTCGATCGCCCACTGCATGAACGGCCAGGGATTTGCTTGTGGATGTAGCTCGCTGGCAGGCAGGGCCGGTACAGGCTTGTAACGTTGGCAGCGGTCGCACTTTTGCACTAACTCCAGGGCATCTTGATGCATGGTTGGCCAGTAGTAGCCTGCGTTGAGAGCTTTTTGCGCCAAAGATCGTCCTCCAGAATGGTTCCCACAAACGCCTTCATGGATTGAACTTAGGACCTTCAAATCATCGAGAGGTGCCAAACATCGGAGGTGCGGTCCGGTATAGGATCTTCGAACTAAAATGTCTTTCCACATGTAGTAGCGCGCTGCTCGGGTTTGAAGTTTCCTTGACTCCAATCTTTCTGTAGGGAGCGTGCCGTTGACTAAGTAATCTATGATAGGACTTTGCCAATTTGGAGTTACACTAACCTACGTCACCTCGGCTACTGGCTCGGACTCTATGCTCGGCTTATCTAGGTACTCCACCGGAATTGAACGCTTGAGCTGGAGATCGAGGACAGAGCCCAGGCCGGCTAGCGCATCTGCATGGGCATTTTTCGTCCGTGGAACTTGAGTGAACGTGTAAGTCTGAAACGCCTTCAGCTGCTCGCGTACCTTCTCTAGATATTGCGCCATCCTTGGATGCTTCGCCATATATTCCCCCGCGGTTTGGCTAGTAATCAGCTGAGAATCAGAATAGATCGCCAGCTTCTTCACCGCTAAGTCTTTCGCCATTCGGAGGCTTGCCAGTAGGGCCTCATACTCTGCTTCGTTGTTGGATGCTTTGAAGCCTAAAGTGATCGCCTGCTCGAGCAGTGAGCCATCTGGGGTAACGAGAACCACGCCCGCTCCCGAGCCTTTATGATTGGATGTGCCATCGACGTGCAGATGCCATATATCGCCATTGAGGGAAGCGGGCAGAGCTGGGGTCTCGGCTGCTTTTGGGACATCGTCGGGCTCGTCTGCTGCGTTGCTTGGGCTAGGCGCGAACTCTGCTATGAAATCTGCCAAGGCTTGGGCCTTTATTGCCGTACGGGGTCGGAAGACTAAACCATACTGGCCTAGTTCAAGTGCCCACTTCATTACTCGTTGAAAAGCATCCGGACTATGCAGGATGGATCGTAGAGGGTATTGAGTCATGACGATGACTGTATGAGCTTGAAAGTACGGCCTGAGTTTCCGAGCTGCCACAACTAGAGCCAAAATTAATTTTTCGATCTTCGGATATCTTGTTTCCGCATCGAGTAGAGCTTTTGAAGTGTAGAACACCGGTAGTTGGGCCCCCAGCTCTTCTCGTATGAGGGCAGAGCTTACCGCTACCTCGGAGACTGCCAAGTAGATGTACAAGTCATCCGCAGCTTCCGGCTTGGACAGTAATGGAGGCGATGTGAGATACTTCTTCAGGTCTTGGAAGGCTTTTTCGCATTCTTCATCCCATTTGTCACGCTGCGCCCTCTTGATGGCTTTGAAGAAAGTCTTGCATCTATCGATGGATCGCGATAGGAAACGGTTGAGGGCGGCTGCTCGTCCGGTCAAGCTTTGGATCTCCTTCAAGGTTGTGGGAGACTTCATTTCCAGAATTGCTCGGATTTGTTTGGGATGCGCCTCGATCCCTCGTTGGGTGACTAAGTACCCTAGGAATCGGCCTGAAGATACTCCAAATGTGCATTTAGCAGGATTGAGCTTCATCTTGTATGCCCTAAGGATGTCAAATGTTTCCGCCAAATTGCGAATGTGGTCTGACCGCTGCTTGCCCTTCACCATGATGTCGTCGACGTAGACTTCCATGGTAACCCCGATCTGTTTTTTGAACATCATATTCACTAACCTTTGGTAGGTTGCTCCTGCGTTCTTGAGGCCGAAAGGCATGACTTTGTAGCAGTATGTGCCTCGCTCGATTACAAACGCGGTTTTCTCCTTGTCAGGTTCGTGCATGGCTATTTGGTTGTAGCTAGAGTATGCGTCCAGGAAGCTGAGCAGCTGGTTTCCAGAAGTCAAGTCCACCAAAAGGTCGATTCAGGGGACCGGATAAGGATCCTTCGGGCATGCTTTGTTGAGGTCGGTGCAATCTACGCAAACCCTCCATTTGCCTTTCTCCTTCTTCATGACTAGCACGACGTTGGCGAGCCATGCGGAGTGTGCCACCTCTTCTACGAATCCGGCCTCCAGCAGCTTGTCTATCTCGGCCTCGATGATTGCTACTCGCTCGGGCGCAAAGTGCCTTCTCTTCTGGATCACTGGTTTAACAGCGGGGTCAACATGTAACTTGTGGCAAGCCACATTTGGGTCGATGTCGGGCATGTCTGAGGGTGACCATGCAAAGATGTCTCGGTTTTTCCTGAGGAAGGTAGTGAGTTCTTCTTTCTCGGTTGGGTTTAGGCGAGAGCCAATCCTAGCGGTCTTTTCTGGCTGCTGCGGATCGAGAATGATTTCTTCAACGTCTTCTTCGGGTTTCCAGCCTATCCCGTCTGCTTGAGCGCCGTCTTCTCGATCCTCTTGTGGTAATTGCTATTTGGCAGCTTCGTCATCTTTTTGGACCTCGGTGACCTCCACGGGAGTGAAGGTCTTCTTCCTTGATTCTTTCAGCATTTGCACGGTGCACCGTCGGGATGCGGCCTGGTCGGACTTAATTTCTCCAACTCCTCCACCCGGGATGCGGAAGCGGATTTTTTGGTACTTGACTGAAGTGACAGCGTCTAGCTTGAACAACCAGGGCCTCCCAAGGATCCCGTTGTAAGGAGAAGGGTCGCTCACAATCGTGAATGTTTGCTTCGAGACCACCGGCGATGTCTTCACGTCAAGTGTGATTTGGCCGATTGCTGTTGAGGTGTGCCCATTGAATCCAGTGAATACCTCTGCTCGCCGTGTTATCGTGCTCTCCAGGCCCATCTTCTGGATGATCGAGAATTGAAGTAGATTGACCGCACTTCCGTTGTCCACCATCATTCGGTCGATTATGGCATGGGCTATTTGGACTAATACCACTAGCGCGTCGTCATGCGGTAAGTCAACACCTTCTGCGTCCTGCTCAGTGAAGCCGATGATGGGCCTTGGTAGTGCGCCGGCCGTCTGGACTTGTGAGATCAATAAGGCTTGTTGGATTTTCCTCTTTTTCGAGTTGTTGGTGGCCCCCAGGTGTTTGGATTCGGCAAAGATACCATTAATCCGAATTGTCTTGGCTGGTGGCTCCTCCTCTCTCTCAACACTCCGTCTGGGCTGCGCTGCTGGCTTGTCCAAATATTTGTTGACTTTGCCTTCCTTCACAAGCTTTTCTAGCTAATTCTTCCAGGTGTAGCAGTTTTCTGTGGTGTGACCTGGCCCTCGATGGAACGCACAGTACTTGGTGTGGTCCAGCTTGGAAGTATCTCCCATCGGCTGCTTCGGCGGTTTGAACACGGCTCGTCTTTTACGTCGCGAAGGATTTGATGGATTGGGATTGAAAACTTCGAGTAATTCCTGGCCGTCGAGCCGTCTCTGGTCAAGGGCTTGTCCCTCCGCTTGGCCTCCTGCCTGCTCTTGTTGGGCTGCTTTCCATCTTCATTTCTTTGAGTCATCACCAATTCTTTTTTAGGCTGCTCGGGCACATTTTCTGCTCGTCGGGCCTCGTCCTAGAAGGCATGCTTTTCTGCTAGGGCGAAGGAATCTGCTAAGGTCAAGTCTTCCTTCATGATCATCTCTCCAAATAAGGGGTGATCTGCGGGGAGGCCCTTCTGAAAGGCTGCACTGGTTATCGAGTCGTCGCATCCCACGATCTTCGCCTTCTCTGCCTTGAACCTCTTCACGTAGTCGCTGAGTGATTCCTTCGGGTTCTTCTTTACGTTGAACAAGTGATCAGATTTCTTCTTGATCGAGCGGTAAGACGAGTATTCTTTGGTGAAGACCAAGGAAAGATCGTCAAAGCTCTGGACGGATCGTGGCGGCAAGGTGTGGAACCAATCTTGCGCTTCGCCTTACAAGGTGGTGGCGAATATTTTGCACATGAGGGCGTCATTACTCCGGTAGAGGACCATTGCACTTCGGTAATGCTTCAAGTGCCTCTCTGGATCTCCATCTCCTTTGAATGAGGTAAAGTGCGGCATGCTAAACTTGCGTGGAGGTTCCGTCTGCTCAATCTCATCCGTGAAGGGGGTTCGGCTTATCTTGGCCATCTCCTGCCGTAATGCTTCATCGGCCGTGTTGCCACGTCGAAATTCGCGTAGCCGCTCGTTGAAGAGCTTCTCCACTTCTTCTTGGATTTGTCTCCGGTAGGGCAGCGGAGCCCTGAGCGGTCCCAAGTCTTGGTCTATCGGTCTAGGCTGCTCCTCCGGACGCTCCACTTGTCGGTGCCTCGACTGCCTAGCTGGTGAGGGGTCTCCCCGTGGGCTGCCTGTGGAACTTGAAGCGGATCGAGCGGCTGCTCGCCTTCGGGCGTCATGCGGCATCCTCTGAGGCTATGTGGAGATTGCTCCTCGCGGGCCTAAGCGTGAATGGATGCTCTGCCTGGAAGGCTGCTCATGTGATTCTTCAACATGTGGCCCCAACCTTGACCGTATGCTCACTCGCGGGCCTAGCTGAGAGTGCACGCTCCTCCTCGCGCTAAGACGGGAGTCCACGCTGTCTCGGGGGCCCAGCCGAGATTGCACACCGCCCGACTGCTCAGTCTGATTGACCGACTGCTTGCCAAGACGTTGCTGGAAAGGTTCCTCGTCTGCCCCCGTCCTACCTTGGGATACCTCGTCCGGAGCACGTTGGATCTCGGTGCGCTGCAAGAGTCGATTCACCAAGGTTGTCTGTTGTGCTAGGGCGCTCGTCAACTCCATGACTTGTCGAGACAAGTTTTGCTCGCCACTCAGATTGGATGAACTAGATAGGAAGACTCCTTCTTGAGCGGTGGACGGGTGGTTGATTCCGGGCACGAGATTTGGGTTGATCAACGTCAAATCTGTGAAGAAAGGCTGTGGAACTGCTCTCGGCTCAACACTTGGTCTGGATGGTCGAGATGGTTTCGGGCCGACTCGGGCTGCTTGGGACACCACTGGGGCAGGCCGGCCTGCGGGGGCAGGCTGGGCTGCATGAGCAGGCTGCTCAACACGAGGTGCGCGCGAGTGCGAGGCTTGGACTGCAGCAGTGGTACCATGGACCTCGCCGCGGGTGGTCACCGCGGTGGTTCCCATGGTGGAGCCTCGTGGTAGTGGCGCCATCTCCCCTAGAGCCACATTCAATCTCGTAGATCGCCGCGGTCCCACGTCTTGAATGTTTGAATTGTTACTCATACCATTATGTATTTTTCTTTTTTTTTTATACGCTTTACCAAAGAACTTTTTACAAGTAAAAAATTCTAATAATAAAAACGTACGAAAGAATACAAATGGATTAGAAATTGAAGAAAAAACCTTTGTGCGCGAGAGTCTTTTTTGAGCGTAAACTTCTCCTCTCAATGAAAGCACCAATTTGTGGATGCAAATTTTCTCCTCTTCGGTCTTGGACGATTTTGCACCTACAAAACAATTAACACCTTAGGTTAAGGCCAAAAACCTCACGCGCCCACGATGAATGGGGGGGGGGGGGGGGGCTTTGGCCGAAGAACCTCTTATGCCAAAGTTAGAATTTTAGAGAGAAAAAGTGTTTAGAGTGTTTTCGCCAAAGGATTGGAATTAGGTTTTTGGTGAGAATGGGAGAGTATTTATAGGAGATGGCCGGTCCCCTTTGGAGAAAAGGTGGCCGGTCCCTTGGAGGGATTTTTGGGTGTGATCTAGGTTTAATTAGCCCATTTATTGGCTAATTAAACCAAAAGGGAATGTATTTGTATTTATGAAAAAGGGTTATAATGAGTAATTGGATGATTGGCTTAAAAAAGGAGGAAAAGAGGAAGGAAAATATGGGAAATAAAGAGGGAGTGGCCGGCCCCTCTTTGGAGAGAGAGGGCCGGCCCTTTGGGGTATTTTCTTGGTCTTCAAGGCTAATTTAATTGACAAATCAAGGAAGAATAATCCCATTAATTTGCCAATTATCTCCATTTATGTGGGATAATTGGTAGATTTATGAGATAATTGCCTTAAATGTGGATGGATGAAATAATTCGGATTGGTTTACCTTTTATGGGCGTTTTTGACTTGACCGACGATAATTACCGGCTGCTCGCGAGTAGGAATTCTGATGCACCTCAAGGGCATTTTTGTCTCCTTAATAAGAAAGTCCACGTGTCGCCTTGTGATTATTTTTGGCTCCACAGGTACAAGTTCATATGACATTTCAAAAAATTTCCCTAAAAGACAAAAGTGTTGCAGTCCTATTAGATTAGGAATGTGATTGTGTAAATCCTAGTGTATCTAGGATATATTGGAATATTTCATTTTGTAGATATTATCTTATTAGAGCTGTAATCCTATTAGGGTAAGGATTTAACATATCCTACTACTATAAACAAAGGCACATTGGGTGATACAACACACACCTCAGAATTACATCTCTCTCATCTCTCTCTGGTCGTCGACCCTCTCCCTCTCTAGTCTTAAATACAGTTCAGTCAATTAGGCCTGCAACACGTTATCAGCACGATATTGCCAGAAGCTAAGGAATTGAAAGATCGTAGGAGGAGGCTTTATTCTATATAATCAAAGACTTAATCGTTTTCTGCCAATCATGTTCTTTTAAAATAAATTAAAATATTTGAAACAACCTTGAAGCATGAAAACATTCTCATGATGCATGAACCCCTATATTTATATTTTTCTTTCAATTATATATATTGCATATGTGTTCATATATTTTGTCAATATATATTGTTCATGCAATACACACAACACCCAGGTCCTCGGCCTGGTAGGGTTCTTTTAGAGCAACTCCACCCATGGAGCCCTCCCCCTGGCAATCCACTATTCAATCCACCCTATTGAACAGTAACTGCCTTTAATGAATAGTAACTACCATTAATGAACAGTAATTGCCATTTGCATCTCCACTCATGGAGCCCTACCCCTGGCAATTGGTAATAAAATATTAATATTTTTTTCTCACCCAATCCATAAAATATTAATATTTTTCTTTAATTAATTGGTCCCCCTCTCTCTCTCTCTCTCTGACACAAAAAAAATAAAAAATTGCAAAGCCCTCGGGCCACAGGCCCGTCGACTCCCCACCCCCCATTCGCTCGGGCTCCCACCTTAGCTCGGCCTCCACACGGCTGGAGCTCAGTCCACCGGGCCTCAGGCCCTTTCCTCTCCCCTGTTCCCCCGAGCACTCCACACGGCTGGAGTTGCTCTTACGGGGCATGCAGCATTCGCCCACTTCTAAGAGGCTTGCAGCTCTCAATGGACCTGTCCACTACGTCCCTAACCCACAGACCAGCAGCCCTATACTACTGGGCCTCGTCCCGTTCCCTAGGCTCACCTGCAGCAATCCCGCGTTGCTTGCTAGGCTTCGCCAACCCTCGACCCAACCTGCCTGCAATTTTAGAGCTGATAGGCTTATACTGCCCCAGCCCAAAAACAAATCCCCAACCACTCGGCCTGCCCCCGCGCCATTTTGAGGCCCAAAACCAGCAGCCTAGCTGGTGGGTTCCTTCCCAGAACCGGCCTGTGGCATATTAAACCCCTTTAGGACCTTGGCCCGTATACGGCAACTAGCCCACTGATATTGGACTATGCTTTTTTGAATCCAAAGCTATTATTTAGCATTCCCACAAATATTAACCCAAATGTTATTATTTTGCTTCTACGATCAAACCTGAATGGTTACGATCTATTGAATTAATTAAAGTAACCCGCAGTCAATTAATTTGACAATTAATCCAAAATTATTGGCCTTAAGCTCACTTTTTGGTAACTAACGATTCAACAAATTATTTCTTTCTTTGAACCATTGACTATCTTTCGTAGTCCCGACGCACTCACACTTGGGTTCCCAAAGCAATCCACAAATCCACTACACTTAATTGTATATTGTATTATGTGTTCTTCCAGGTACCCCTATATATGAACTAGACGTTCATAATTAAAATCGAACATGTAGTTTCGAATTTAATGCCTTTTAAACCCAAAGTTTTCATTCAAAACATACTACTTGAAACCCATAACTTTCATGCTTAAATTAAATCAATACATATCTATAGAACCCGAATGTTCTACAATGTATGTATATGGTTTTCCATATAACTAACCACGTTTTTTTTGGCACCCTCTGTTTTAGGGACATGTCAAACTTGAACAAGCTCGATTTCACCGCTTTGGAAGTATCTGGAAGAAACTACCTAAAGTGGGTTCAAGATGTGAAGCTCCATCTTACTACAAAGAGTCCTCGAGCCACCATTAAAGAACCTACCGACGACCCAGTGGACGAAGCTCAGAAAGCTACTGCTATGATATTCATCTGAAGACACATCCAAGATGTACTGCAGACCGAGTACCTCGCTGAGGAGGACCTACGCACCCTCTGGGTTGCTTTGGTCGATCACTTCGATCACCAGAAAAATATTTACTTGCCTGAACCAAGACATGACTGGTAGCATTTACGCTTCCAAGACTTTAAGTCTGTGAATGTATACAACTCTGAAGTTTGTCGAATCCGATCACTGCTTAAGTTATGTGAAGATGACTTAATCGAAGAGGATCTCCTGGAGAAGACCTATACGACCTTCAATGCACCAATATTATCCTGCAGTAATAATATAAGGCACATAAGTTCATCAAATTTTCAGATTTGATCTCTGTTTTACTTCTCGTTGAAAAGCAGAACCAACTTTTGATGAAGAATCATCAAGTTCGACCTGATGGTTCGAACCCTATGCCTGAAGCGCATGCAACTAATTCTAGCAACCACAACCGATGGAAACCCTATCGTGGCCGTGGAAATGGCGGTAAGCCCCACAACAAGCCCAAGGTTAACAGAGCAGAGGCCCACCCAAGGGAGGAAATTTGAGCCAGAAACGCCTACCCCTTTCCCCTAAGACCCCAAACTTCAAGAACAAGGGAAAAGCTACCGTTCAACCGGCTTCCACTAAACTGGACATGTGCTACCGCTGTGGTTCAAAGGATCATTGGTCACGTGTATGCCGAGCTACCCCCGAGGCTATTGCCAAGTATCATTCCCGTCATGAGACTAACTTTGTGCATGTGGAACATCCCGAAGATTCTACTACACCTATGGAGGTTTCAGATTTTCAGGAGGCATCCGCTCCCATGGAAGAATAAAGTTTTATTTTTTAAGGACATGGTAGGATGTTTTACACCCCTAGTGACCGAACCCACTAGGTGTGGCCGAACCCCCCTATATTTTTAAGTTTATGGATTAAATTTTTGGACAATTTTTCTAAGTCTTTGGAATTATTTGTTTGGCTTTTAGGTTTGTTTTGAATTATGGATAATTATTTTTATGGGTATTATTTCTCGATTGATTAATTGAATGAATGGAATTATATTTATGCATGTGACTGATTTAATTAATTTATTTCTGGGTATGACTAGTGGGGAAGTTAGTTGTTTAGCTGATAGTGCTACCACACACACCATCTTGCGTGATCAACACTATTTTACTAACTTCGTACCTAAACACACACCTCTGACAACCCTCTCAGGCCTATCCAACCTGATTGAAGGATACGGAAAGGCCTGTATAATGTTGTCTAATGGTACTAAATTAACCATTAAAGAGGCTCTCTATTCTCCACGTTCCGGAAGAACATTGCTGAGTTTTAGAGATATTCAAGATAATCAATATCATGTTGAAACTACTGGAGAGAATGGTTTTGAATTTCTTTGTATCACTTCTTACGAATATGGCCAGAAGCATATTCACAAGAAGCTGGAACGTCTCGCGAGTGGGTTGTACATAACGACCATTCGATCTGTGGAGACCCACCACGTGGCCGGCCCTATGCTTGGGTTCCACAGCATTCTCCTGCTTTGGCATGATCGAATGGGACATCCCGAACGAGATATCATATGGCATACCATTAAAGTATCACACGGGCATCACCTAAAATCTTATCTCGGCCACCTACCATACAAAGCTTGCTCCCTGGGGAAGTTGAATATTTAACTCTCAACTACAAAGAGTATTCATGACCCCCCTAAGTTTCTTCAAAGGATTCAAGGGGATATTTGTGGACCTATCTAACCAATATGCGGACTATTTAGATACTCCATGGTGTTGGTTGATGCATCGACGCGTTGGTTACATGTCTGCTTATTGTCTAAACGCAACGTTGCATTTGCGAAACTCCTAGCTCAAATCATTAAGCTTACGGCTCAACACCCTGATTATCCGATTAAGTCAATTCGACTGGATAATGTTGGAGAGTTTACATTATAGACTTTTGATGATTATTGCATGTTTGTTGGGATTGAAGTTGAACATCATGTACCCTCCCTATGTTCACACCCAAAGTGGCATGGCAGAAGCTTTCATAAAGCGCCTTTAAACGATAGCTCGAACTTTTGTTATGCGAACCGAGTTGCCGGTATCTGCCTAGGGCCATGCAATATTCCACGTAGCTATGTTGGTCCGCCATAGGCCCACCGCTACCCAATCTCATTCACCGTTACAATTGGTTACTGGATATGAGCCTGACATCTTGCATTTACGTGTGTTTGGATGCGTAGTCTATATGTCAATAGCGTCGCCACTACGTACCAAATGGGTCCTCATAGAAGAATGGGAATCAACGTCGGTTATGATTCGCCATCAATTATTCACTACTTAGAGCCCTTGACAAGAGATATCTTTACCACACGCTTTACGGATTGTCACTTTGATGAGACAATCTTCCCATCATTAAGGGGAGATAAGAATATTAACGTTCATGTAGAACACCAGGAATTGTCGTGGATTACTCCCACTTTGTCTCATTTAGATCCCCGCACTGCCCAGTCTGAAACTCAAGTACATCGTATTCTAGATCCTCAGAGCATTGCTTAAAGCATGTCAGATGTTTTTACTGATCTAGCAAAGGTGACGAGATCACATATACCCGATGAAAATGCACCTGTAAGGATAGACGTATTTAACGTACGCCGTAACACCACCTTGGAAGGCCGGATTGTCCCCGAATGTGGGGCGGCTGCACCTCCTACGTAGCCCTAGTCTGAGTCCGACCACCGCTTACTCATCTGTTACAATGCATAAGGTTATTTTAAATTATGATGATGTCTTAGACGAGACAATCTGGCCTCTCAAGAATCGCAAGATTTCAGTCCATTATGAAGTATTGGATAAGGTTTGGAATTGGAATGAGATGATTGTCGATGATGCATTCATGTATACAGTTGCTACCGCTTAGCAATGATATTGAACCACGCTTCGTTGATGAATGTCGATGTGGAACCGATTGGTCAAATTGGAAATAAGCAATCCAGTTTAAACTCGATTTCACTTGTGAAACGCAAGGTGTTTGACTCCACCACATGTGAAGCCCATAGGCTACAAGTGGGTTTTCGTGAGGAAATGTAATGAGAAGAATGAAATAGTGCAATACAAAGCACGCCTCGTAACGCAAGGCTTCTCTCAATGCCCTGTGATTGATTATGTGGAGACGTATTCCCCTGTAATGGACATCATAATGTTTCCCTACCTTATTAGTTTGGTAGTTTTTGAAAAACTACATATGGACGTGGTAACCGCGTATCTCTATGGGGACCTAGATATGGAAATCTACATGAAAGTTCCAGAATGACTGTTTGACTGGTTTAAATAGTTCTAGACCACGGAGCACCCTCTCGATTAAATTTAGGATATCACTCTACAAATTGAAACAATCCAGGCAGATGTGGTATAACCGTAAAGTGAATATTTGACAAGTCAGAGTTATGTGAATAACAAACTATGCCCATGCGTGTTCATCAAAAAGTCACATTCCGGATTTGCGAATCGTTGCAGTTTATGTCAACGACATGAACCTCATCGAAACTCCCGTTCACTTGAAATCAAAATTTGAGATGAAGGATCTTGGAAAAACTCGATATTGTCTTGACCCGGATGGAATCCTAGTACATCAATCAAACTACAACCAAAAGGTGTTGCGACGCTTTAATGAGGATAAAGTGAAGCCTTCGAGTACTTCTATGGTCGTTCAGACTCTAAATGCTAAACGAGCTCCCTTCCGTCCCAAGGAGGATGAGGAAAAGGTTTTGGAGCCTGAAGTTTCATACCTAAGTGCAATTGGTGCTTTATTATACTTTGCTCAATGCACTAGACCCGAAATCTCCTTTGTTGTTAATCTTTTGGCTAGATACAGCAACGCACCTACACGCAGACACTAAAATGGTGTTAAAGATATTTTTCGCTACCTCAAAGGTACTACGGATTTGGGCTTGTTCTACACCCATGAATCATTGAGAGGAGCCGCCGCTCTCCTCGGTTCTCGGATTGATTCCTGCCTCGTTGGTTACACAGATGCTGGTTATCTATTTGACCCATATAGACACCGCTATATCTTGGAGGTCTACCAAGCAAACATTAGTTGCTACTTCTTAAAACCATGCTGAGATTCTCGCCTTGCATGAAGCCTCACGTGAGTGCTTTTGGTTAAGAGTAGTTATGGAACATATTCAAAGCACTAGTGGCCTTACTTCCGTCGTTGACCTTTTTATGACGATCTTTGAAGACAATACAGCATGTATCAAGTTAAAGAAGGGATACATCAAGGGAGACAACACCAAGCATATAGCGTCGAGGTTCTTTTACTCTTACCAGCAATAACAACGTTAGAACATTGAAGTCAAGCAAATCTGTTCTCAGGACAACCTGGCCGATCTCTTCACCAAGTCATTGCCCAAGTTTACTTTTCAGAAGCTCATCCAAGGAATCGATATGCGCAAATTATCTGAGTTGAATTGCTGGTAGTTCTCTTATTTGGAAGTTATGTCTAACTCAGGGAGAGTATCTAGAAGTATACTCACTTGATCTTAATGTACTCTTTTTTCCTATGATTAGGAGCATTTTTCCCACTGAATTTTTGCTACCTAACGAGGTTTTGATGAGGCACCTATTTTGGGATGATCATGTTGACTTTTGTATTTTAGGTAGGATCCCTAATTGATATGTAATCCCATGTATTCTCATGTAATCACTTGTAATTAGTTCTCTTTCCTTTTATGTTAGGGTTGTACACCTATAAGTACCTCTTATTGAGAAGAATATATTACAATTCAAAGCATTCTCTTCTTGGCACCAGAGCCAGGTTAAGAAACATTAAAGAAAATTTTTTTAACGCAATTTGTCCGGAGAACCTAGCACCAGAAATCGTCGTGCAGCCAGTTGTGCCGCATTGTGAAACCAGCGAGCGACGTCGTAGTTGTTGATCCGAGTCCACCGAAGACCACCGCGCATCTAGTTGTGTAGCGTGCCCGTCCGACCAGCTAGCGACGCTGTCGTTGTTGACCGAAGTTCACTAAACCGATCTCTGCATCCACTCGCCTTAATCTACTGCTGCATCACGTACTCAGGTTTTTTTATCATCGCCGATCCTTGTCGCCAGAATCTCGTAGACTCCGTTTGCCAAAAGACCCAATTTCGTTGAACTGGTTGAAGCCCATCTCCGAGGATTCTTTGCTTGTTCCTCGTCGTTACTATTGCGGTTGCATAATTGCTAGCTTTTCTGCAGCACAACCCTGCACCTTGTTTTTATTATTTAAAAAAAAAGGAAAAAAAAGAAAACAAGAAAAGAAAAAAGGAAAAAGAAGAAAAGAAAAAAATAAATAAAAATGTCGTTTTTTATTTTTTGGCTACTATTCTTTAGCCCACGTTACATATTTTGTTGGCCTGGGAATTTGGGCCATATCTCTTCCCTCTCAAATTACTTGAAGCCGTGGCATTTTGGGCTCATACCACTATGCATCGATCTGATCAAACCGAACAGGAGAGTAGGATCACCGGTTCAGGTCGCGTGCATTGGTTGCCGAAGCTAAGGTAGATTCTGACCATACAGGTAATGATGGTAAGGCTTTAAAAGTTTCTGCATCTATTATGAATAGTACATGGATAATTGATTTTGGTGCTACTGAACATATGACTTGTGATTCTAGACAGGTACAAACCCTAAAACCATCCACCAATACTATAGTTAGTGTTGCCAATGGTAATGTTGTTCCCATTATTGGGGAAGGCGATGTCTCCCTCTCTGATACCCTGAATCTTGACTCCGTACTTGTTGTTCCTTCCCTTGACTATAATTTATTATATGTTGCTCAAATAATTGCCGCCCTACATTGCCTTGTTATTTTTTGGCCTTCTTTTTGTGTTTTTAAGGACATTCAGACTCGTAAGACGATTGGTTATGGTATTCGGAGGGGAAAGCTCTACTACTTAGAGCTGACATCGAACAGTTCTCGAAATTTAACTCAAGCTCTTGCCGTGGAAGGATCTCATGGGGAGAAGGATAAAGGTTCGGAGGTTTGGTTGTGACATCGTCGACTTGGACATGCTTCTTTCGGCTATTTACGAAGGTTGTTTCCTAGCCTATTTGTTAAGCATGACGTTTCGAGCTTTAAATGTGGTGTTTGTGAAATGGCCAAAAGTCATCGTACTTCATTTCCGTCCAGTATAAATAAGAGTTCAGTTCCATTTATGATCGTTCATTCTGATGTTTGGGGGCCATCTAAAACTGCTACGTTTAGTGGTGCTCATTGGTTCGTTACTTTTATTGATGATTGCACATGTATAACTTGGGTATGTTTGATGAAGTCTAAAAGTGAAGTTCCTTCTTTGTTTCAGCAGTTTTATAAAATGGTACAAGTACAATATAAGTCACACATGCAGGTTCTCATGAGTGATAATGGCAGTGAATATGTTAACTCTGACCTTCGTGCCTTTCTTGATCATCATGGCATTGTTCATCAAACCACGTGCCCATATACTCCACAACAAAATGGGGTTGCAGAATGCAAGAACCGTCAGCTTCTGGAGGCTGTTCGTGCTTCTTTGCTGGAGGCTAATCTCCCGTTATCCTATTGGGGAGAAGCCCTCACCTCAGCTCCATACCCCATTAATCGTGTTCCATCCTGATCGGTTGATTTTCAAACACCACTTTAGGCTCTCTCATCATACGTTGATGCTCCTACGGTTCCCAATCTTCCACCTTATGTGTTTGGTTGTGTGGCCTTCATACATCTCCATAAACAGCAGAGGAGTAAGCTTGAACCTCGGGCTTTACGGTGTGTGTTTGTGGGGTATGCCTCAAATCAGAAAGGATATAGTTGTTATCACCCTCCGACGAAAAAGTTGTTTGTTACTATGGATGGTGCCTTTCATGAGAATAATATGTACTTTGCTAATCCTGAGTCTTCACTTCAGGGGGAGAATCAAACAGAAGTTCAAACTCTTGACTATACTGTTCCGGAGACAGTTAATATGAATGATTTGGATTTAAGTGGTGATGTCTTGGAAATAAGTGGTGATCATTCATAAGAAAACAATAATGTGAATGAATTGGAGGTAAGTGGTAATGTCTTGGAGACAAGTGGTGATCATTCACATGGAAACAATGTTGAAAGCTTTGAAAGTAACGAGTTGACTACATTAGATAACTCACAGCCTTCATCTCCTCCTGACAGCTCACTACCAGTTTCCTCACCAGCGAACAACCCTGTGTTCCCAACTACCTCACAATCTATCTCACCGCCCTTGAGCCCTAATAACCATAATCAATCGCCTTCAATCCCGGATGCACCACCACCACGTCGCCTCCCTAACCGTGTAAACCGAGGTATTCCTAAACCTACTTATGAAGCTAACCCTAAATGCAAAACTAGGTATCCAATGAATAAGCCCAACCCTGAATCTAATGTGTTATACCCATTAACTAATTATGTGTTTACCAGTCACCTGTCAGAATCAAATAAGTCATTTTTGTATCAATTATCTACTGTATCTATTCCTAACAGTGTGCAGGAGGCTTTAGCTGATCCACGTTGGCAAGCAGCAATGAATGAAGAGTTAAAGTCTTTGAAGAAGAATGCTACCTGGGAGATCACAAACTTGCCAGCTGATAAGAAACCTGTGGGATGTAAATGGGTTTATACTGTGAAGTATAAAGCTGATGGGACGGTGGATCGCTTCAAGGCAAGACTGGTAACAAAAGGATACACTCAAAAATATGGAATTGACTATACAGATACATTTGCTCCAGTGGCCAAGATCAACACAGTTCGTGTTTTGTTTTCCTTGGCTGCAAATCTTGATTGGCCTTTACAGCAGTTCGATGTGAAGAATGCCTTCTTACATGGAGATTTGACAGAAGAGATTTATATGGATCTTCCACTTGGATGTAATGCTCTAGATAAATACAAAAGAAAGGTGTGCAGGTTGAAGAAATCCTTGTATAGCTTGAAGCAGTCCTCTCAAGCATGGTTTGGAAGATTCACAAAATTTATGAGAGCATTTGGTTACAGACAAAGTAACTCTGATCATACTTTATTCCTGAGAAGACAGAATGGGAAGCTTACTGCACTTATTGTGTATGTAGACGATATGGTGGTAACGGGTAATGATCCAGAAGAATGTGCAGCCTTGTAAAGATATATGTCTACAGAATTTGAAATGAAGGACCTTGGATCCCTGAAATATATTTTAGGGATTGAGGTGTCGACAATCAGTTCTGGAATTTTCTTGTCTCAGAGGAAGTATATTATTGATTTGTTACACGAAACTGGCATGTCAACTTGTTAGCCAGTAGCTACACCATTAGAAGAAAGATTGAAGCTTAGTGTTGATCCTAATCAAGTACCAGTTGACAAAGGAAGATACCAAAGGTTAGTAGGCCGTTTAATGTATTTGGCACACACAAGATCGGACCTTGCTTATGCCTTGAGTGTAGTGAGTCAATACATGCATGATCCTGGAGAACAACATGTGAATGTCGTGATGAGAATGTTGCGATATTTGAAGGGAAGTCCAGGCAAAGGAATTTTGTTTAAAAGGAATAATCACTTTAGTGTTGAAGGTTGTACTGATGCAGACTGGGCAGGTTCAATTGACGATAGGCGCTCAACATCAGGTTACTTTACGTTTGTTGGGGGTAACTTGGTTACATGGAGAAGTAAGAAACAGAATGTGGTTGCCCGTTCCAGTGCAGAAGCTGAATACAGAGGTATGGCTTTGGGGATTTGTGAAATTTTGTGGCTTAAGCTTCTGTTAAGCGATTTGGGTATACAACATGATCAGCCCATGAAATTATTTTGCGATAATAAAGCTGCCCGTGACATTACACATAATCTGGTACAACATGATAGAACAAAGCATGTTGAAGTTGACCGGTTCTTCATCAAAGAAAAATTGGAAGGAAAAATAATTGAAGTACCGGCGATAAGAACAAAAGATCATTTGGCAGATATCCTCACAAAAGTTGTTTCAAGTCACAAGTTTTCAAGTTTCTTACACAAGTTAGGCATGAGTGACATATATGCACCAACTTGAGGGGGAGTGTTGACTTTTGTATTTTAGGTAGGATCCCTAATTGATATGTAATCCCATGTATTCTCATGTAATCACTTGTAATTAGTTATCTTTCCTTTGATGTTAGGGTTGTACACCTATAAGTACCTCTTATTGAGTTGAATATATTACAATTCAAAGCATTCTCTTCTGATCATACTTAGTTAAGCTCACTACTTTCATCCCGTTTGACGTTTGTTTAGTCTATGGTTTTTTACCTACCTTAGGTTTTACCATAACGAGGTTTTGTGAGTTTTACTACAAATGCATACTTTCTTTAAATTTGAGACTCGCATTCACCCGTTGTGTTGATGACTTCATCAACCGTTCTACCTCAACTGTTGAAAACCTGATGCGAAGTTTTGTTTGATTATTGACACATTCGAGGGGGAGTGTTGCAGTCCTATTAGATTAGGAATGTGATTGTGTAAATCCTAGTGAATCTAGGATATCTTGGAATATTCCCTTTAGTATATATTATCCTATTAGAGTTGTAATCATATTAGGGTAAGAATTTATGGAGCTTTAATGAAAAAGGCTTGGGCCAAAAAATATTTAACCAAAAATCATCCCAAAATGTTATTTAACCAAAAAGGCTCAAAGTTTAATAAAAAAATCATCCTTTTCACACCCTTTTTCTGGCTTAAGCGATGCAAGCTCCGCGCAGCACTTGGGTTTTCAACTTCTCCAACAACGGCTCCTAACAACATATTCGGTGTCGAGTTTGATGTCTTCGAAAACCAAGAGTTCCAGGATCCTGATGACAAGCATGTTGGTTGGACATCAACTCCCTTACGTCTAATGCTTTGAGCACCACAGGGTTTGTTTGTTGACTTTTTTCTGACGGTTTTGTTGATGGGTTTGACGGTGTAGGAGTCGATCGTTCGCCTTGGAGCTTTGGGTTTGGCCATGGCGGAGATTCTATGGGCTCATCACCCAAACCAGACACGTAGAATTTGGAATTTGAAATTTGGAATTTGGAAGAAGAAATGTGGGATACTTCGTTGAGGGGTTGAATTGTAGAATCATAGCATGGACGCGTCTACAGAGGACAATAACTCATTTATTATAGAGGACTTTTTCTTCTACCTATTGACTGGGGTTTGTTTGTTGACTTTTTTAGCATGAAATTGTTTCGACTCTCGGAACTGTGAGATTGGACTTGAAATTTCTATTTTCTTAGTTTCCCACTTGGTGCAGTTTGTTGAGTCACTCATCCCTTAACACCATTGAACTAGGCAGAAAAAAGAACCAAAACATAAAACTGTTTTTGGAGAACCCAAAATATAAAACTGTTTGTTTTGTCTGTGCACAAACAAACACTGTATCTGGAAAGAAAAGAACCAAAATCCAGAAACAATATATGTTTTAACCTTTAACTGTTTCTTTTCTTTCATGCATCAGTTGATTATATTTAAGAAACAGGGTGCTTAATTTGCTTTGAATCCAAATACAGTGAATTTCACTATTTCTTTTCTAGCTTACATTTAAGAAACAATGTGTCTATTTCATTTGAATCAAAAAACTGTGACTTAGATTCCAAAAACAGTGTTACTTAAAATCCAGAGACAGTTTATTTTTACAGTCCAGAAACAGTGACCCGTCGTTATTATTGAATAGCATGCAGATCTCAAATTTATTTTCTGGAGAAACAAACGATGAACTCCATAGACGAAGAAAAATTGAAAAACAGTACCCCGAATACACTATGAATAATAACGACGATCACATTTCAACGAAATAATACAAAATATAAATTAAATAGCATGAGGATCTACATTTTTTTTTCAAAGAAAAAGAAGAAAGTCTGCAAAACAACGATGAACTCTATTAACAACGAAAATCTGGAACTCAACCTAAAAAAGTTAAGGGTAAAATCAACAAATCAAAATTTATTATAGTTGAGTCATTTTTAGTTGGACTACTTTAATATGGGCCTTGTACTAATCATTAAACAAAACTTATAACATGATTTTTTTTTATTAAAACTAAAATTTTTCAAGCCCTTTTTATTAGTTTTCCTAAGAGTTTAACCTATCTTATTACTATAAATAAAGACACAATATATGATACAACACACCCTTCAAAAGTACATCTCTCTCTTGCCGCCGACCATCTCTCTCTAGTTTTAAATACAATGCAGTCAATTAAGCCTTATAAAAAAAGTTTAATATAATAATAAAAGCAAAATTCTAGGAGGACTCCCTTAAAAAACGAGTATATGCGGACTCTCTAGGCACGTGCAGCTCTCTCAAATGAATAAATACAGCTGGGTCATATTATTAAAATCAATAAAAAACTAAAAATTAAAACTTAAATCCTCTCTCTCTCCATCGTTCCATCTGCAGTTGGATCCCACCAAATTCCATCCTCACTCTTCCATCTTCTTCATAGTTTATCTCCCAAATCATCTCCGGCAAGTTCACCAGCAAACCCATCTCAAAACCCTATTTGACGGGGAAGATATATGGATGATTTGCCTATGAAGATTCAATATAGCCTTCCCTTGATGGAAAATTAGAAAATGCAGAGGTAGAATCGAAATTGAAGGAGACTGATATTTCGAGTTCAAATTGCTCAAATTCTTCTCCCTAATCTTTTTTTTTTTCATCAATTTCCCATATGCACTTGAAGTACACAAGTTTCAGATCTTGTGTTATTTTTTCCGTTTATAGATTCCAATCGTGGATTTGCCCGAGTATTTTTCATGGATATTTTGAACTTTGCAACCATACCAAGAGAGAGAGCAACAGGAAATTCTGGACAGAAAAGTGCAGTGGCTTCTGGGTTTCATCGGTGAGGGGGAGAGTGGGGAGGAGAAAGGGTGGGATGAGGAAGACAGAGAACGGAAAGAGTAGAAAGTGAGGGAGAGAGTTTTAATTCCAAATATACTTTTTAGTTACACTATTTATGAAACTAAGCACTATATTTGAAACTCAAAGATACCGCATTATTTTCGAAACTGAACAATATTATACTATTTTTGAAATTAAACACTATTTTTGAAAATTGACTAATTATTTCTAAAACTAAACACGAGTACTACTACTATTTTTTTTTTTTTTTCTAAACAAACTATTTATATAATTGAACATTGACTATTTCTGAAAATGATCATATGTATTACATTATTGGGTAAATTACAAAAAACTACCCAACTATTGGGGTCACGACAGTTTCATACCTCATTTTTTAAAATTGACAATGTCATACCGCATCTTACGAATTTGTGACAATGTCATACCTCCGTCAATTTTTCTGTTAGTTTTTCTGTTAAGTGCTGAAGTGGCTTGATTCGGACCCCATTTTCTATTAAAAAATTAATAAAATATTATTAAAAACTAAAAAAAATATTTAATATTTTTAAATATTAAAATAATAAATAAAAGTTCAAAAAAAAAAAAACTTTGTCGTCCCTTCCCCTACCCCCCCCCCCCCCAACTCTCTCTTCCCCATCTTCATCTTCTTCCTGCTAATCTTTAACAGAAAAAAAAAAAAAAAAAAAATTTGAAAACCCAATCCCCCAACCCCACCGCCCCCCCCCCCCCCCCCCCCCCCCCCCCCGGCGGGAGAAGGAGGAAGAACCGAAGAAGGAAAAAAAAAAAAAAAAAAGGAAACTGCAACCCAGAAGAAGGAAGAAGAAGAAGAAGAAGAAACCCAGAAGAAGGAGAAAAGAAAAAAAAAATTCAAACCCAGTTTCGGCAAGAAGAAGAAGAGAGAAGAAAAAAAAAATCAAACCTAGTTTCGGCCCAAGAAGAAGAAGAAGAAGAAGAAGGAAGAAGAAGAAAAAAATTAAACTTCCCTCCTGTGGAAGAAGAAGAAGGAGAAAAGAAAAAAAAAAAAATTATTCAACCCCAGTTTTGGCCCAACAAGAAGAAGAAGAAGAAAGAAGAAAGAAGAAAGAAGAAAGAAGAAGAAGAAAAAAAAAATTATTCAAACCCAGTTTCGGCAAGAAGAAGAAGAGAGAGAAAAAAAAAAAAATCAAACCCAGTTTCGGCCCAAGAAGAAGAAGAAGAAGAAGAAGAAGAAGGAAGAAGAAGAAAAAAATTAAACTTCCCTCCTGCGGAAGAAGAAGGAGAAAAGAAAAAAAAAATGATTCAAACCCAGTTTCGGCCCAAGAAGAAGAAGAAGAAGAAGAAGAAAAAAATTTATTCAAACTCAGTTTCGGCAAGAAGAAGAAGAGAGAAAAAGAAGAAAAAAAAAATTTTGTTATTTTATTCTTAATTTTTTAATATTTAATTATTTTTTAATCCAGCTGGATTAGTGAGTGGTCCCCATCTCTAGCCATGTCAGCACTTAACAGAAAAATCGATGGAGGTATGACATTGTCACAAATTCGTAAGATGCGGTATGACATTGTCAATTTTAAAAGATCAGGTATGAAACTGTCGTGACCCCAATAGTTGAGGTAGTTTTGTGTAATTTACCCTACATTATTTCTAAAACAAAACATGGATGATTCCAATCCCATATGTTCTTAGCACTGACATTTCCTATGTTTGGATAGAAGAATTTGGGTGAGAAATGAAAGTGTGTATGCGGGTTCGAATGTCCATTCAAGCATTTCACATTTTATTTTCCACTAAACAACTTAATAAATCATTAATTAACACAAAATTATCAGAATATATTTAGAATTTTTTAATCCAAAAGAAAATTAGGGTGTTGTAAACAAAACGGACCCCAGAAAACAAACTATTCAAAATACTAATATAGCAGAAAGTGAAACTATGCTAGCACACAGAAAACTTGAGCTGCGATCTAAAAGTTTGCAGCAAATTAACCATGGCACAATGGACAAAGCTCGACTGCAAAGTGCACACTGACATTTACTGTTTTGGGGCCAAGAAATTAGTGGCCAATGGTTTGAAAAATAAACTCGGAAAATTGCTACTTTTTTTTTTCCTTCTTTTGTACATCCCCTCTCTCTAGGTTTAAGAAAATTGAAGAAATAATGAAGATTCAGAAGGGTGCACGTGAAGCCAATGTGTGCCTCTTATCTCTTTTTTTTTTTTTTGAAAAATATCTTAAAATTGGACAATTTTTAAATTTTAAAACATAAATAGGACATTTCGAATATGCACACAGCATGCACAACAATTGGACAGAAATAGGATTTTTCCTGTACCTTGAAATGATCAAATTATTCTTCCATATAAATGGGCTATCTAGAAATTTCAGCCTTCATTTCTCATTTTGTAGCGAGAAACAGAGAGGAGAGAGAAAAAATCTCTTTCGTCCAATTCCAATTCGAAGAATCCTAACCCACCCATCTTCTTCATCCAAGCTCTTTCTTTCTTTCTTTCTTTCTCTCTCCTCTCTCTACATTTCGAATATGCACAAGAGCTCTCTCTTTAACCCACCCATCTTCTTCGATTTTTACCTTTTCATTTGTAGGTTTTGTGAATTGGGTTTGCTTAATTTTGATTTTTGATTGATGGATTTTTGGAGTTGAAGTAATCGGTTTGGTGTTTCTTGGAGGAAACCCAAATCCTTCAATTTTGATTATTGATTTTTTTTTTTTATCATTTCTCTAATTTAGGGTTTTCATTTCTTCTGTCTTTTCTCTCCCTCTGCTCCCTCTCTCAATCCAAATTTACAAGTACTAAAATAGGGTTTGGTTTTTGCTACAATTAAATGAAAAAAAACGTATTAAAGGTCAGTTGCCTTTTGGAGAAGAGATAAATTTGAGGGAAAAGAGAGAAATCAGAGTGGAAAGAAGGAAGAGAGAAGGATATGGACGAAATTGTTTCGCGTACTCATTCGCTCTCTTCGTATTAAGCTTGCTCATACACTGTATGTACACGACATGCACATCTTATGCTCACAAATCTGAGTTCAACCCAAAAACCCATAGCTCACAGGTCTCTCTTCGAAATCAAAAAAATGACCCTAAACATTATATGAAGAATCGAAGATTCAATCATTTGAATTTGGTATCAAATTTGATTGGGTTCAACTATTTCAAAGATTTGGAAATTGCAGTTTGAATGGGCACGAAGGAACCCAACTGAATCATAGAAAATTGTTTTGTGAACTTGTTCGCTTTTTTCGTATTTGCAAGGCATGCCTCTGAACCAAAGGAAAATGTAGTAAACTACGTTAATAAGATGAGTATCAAAGATATAAATACACACCATAAACACTATATGCACACCACATGCACATAATATGTACAGTACATGCACATGATATGCACAGAGCGGGAGAAACTTTAACGGCAACATATTGGTATAGTGGATACAATTAAAACATAATTGTTACGTATATGAGGCTACAGTGAGAGTTTGAAAAGTCTTGTTACATATATCAACCACCACTTAACCGTGCATATGGAAAACATGATACTCGTTGACGTTAATTCATGGACATGCATGACCCTTAACGTCCACTAAGCTTTTTTTTTTAATTTTTTTTTTTCGCCGAGGCCATCTAGGTTGTGCTTATACCGCTAAATTCTAGGGCACAACATACGTGCATCATAACTAGTGAACATTCTCGCTTCTCATATTAAGATGTAGCTATGCACACCACATGCACATTACAAAAACATTTTCACAAATTTTTGCAATTTGACACTTGAACCAGAAATTGTTTGATCCTAGTTTTCTAGCATGTCAAAACTTGAAATTAGTTCCACAACCCATACGCCCCAACATGAAACACAAACCCTAATTTAACTTCTAAGTATTAATTCATCTCACAAACAACCCATTTATTCCATGAATAATTGATGAAGGAACTTGGAACTAAACACCCTACCTTACTATGCCTGCTGAAGCTTTAGTCGCCAGAAAAAAAAGAACTTTCTAGCCAAAACAGAAAATATGGTACAAAACCCAGCTCACTCTTCTTACCTCTCTCTCGTATCCCTTTGTTCGAAATTAGAGGTATGAGGTCAACCCAAAGCCTAGCTCACTCTTCTTGCCTCTCTTTGGACTTCCCTCTCTTCGAAATCTGAGCTCAACCAAGAATTCCAGAGCTCACAGAGTTCTCTTGATAGCCCTCTCTTCCAAATGAGAACAGTGATGCAATGAGCTGATGATTTTTAGTATTTATATTAGCAATTTCGATTTTGTCCATGATGTGTGTGGAGCCAAAAATAATGACAAGGTGACACGTGGATTTTTGGATAAAAAAAAAGGGCAAAAATACCCTTGAGGCATATCAGGATTCCTACACGCGAGCAGCGGGCAATCATCCCTTAACCAAGTCAAAAGTGCCCAAAATAGGTAACAATTCAAAACCTATTTCATCCATCCTCATCAAATCCTCTCCACAAGGTAACTCCCAAATCATTCCTCTTTTATTATGTTAATTAGCTAATCAATTATGAAATTATTCTACTAATTAGCTAATTAATTGATTTATTATTCAATTATCCCTAATTAGCTACAAATCATGAACCTCACCCAAAATACCAATCAAGTGGCCGGTCCTCCTCATCCTAAAAGGGTTGGCCACCCCTTATAAATACTACCTCATTCTCTCCAAAACTCAATTCCAACTCTCTTGCAAAATTCTCTAAATTCTCCAAACACTTTTCTCTCAAAATTCTAACTTTGGCATCAAAGGTTCTTCTGCCAAAGCCCCCCCATTCATCATGGGCGCGTGAGGCTCTTGGCCTTAACCTAAGGTGTTAATTGTTTTGTAGGTGCAATTTTGTCCAAGAAGGAGAAGGCAGAAAATTGCATCCACAAATTGGTGCTTCATTAAGAGTTGAGTCCTACACTCGTAGAAGACTCTCGCATAAAAATGTTTTTTCTCTATTTTCTAGTCCACTTGTATTTTTTTTTTCATACATTCTTATTATTAGAATTTTTTATTTGCAAAGATTATTTGATAAAAAGTAAAAGGTACAATGGCTAGAAATTTAGAAAATCAGCAAGTGAAAATTCTAATATTCAAGATATGGGACCGCGGCGATCCACGAGGCTAAATGTGACAATAAGTGGAGCGGCACCACCACGACGAGTTTTCACCACGGGAACCACCGCAGTGGCTACCACGGTAGCCACCCATGGCGAGGTCCATGGCGCCCATCACCAAGGCCCGAACCGTGCCATCCAAGGCCACGGTCCAAGCCATGTTACTCCAAGCCCAACGTTAGCCCAATGCGTTGCCGAGCCGAGCCCAAGCCTCGCACCCACGTGTGCCACACACCAAGTAGCCCATTCTCGTGGCCCAGCCTGCTCCCGCCGAGCAGCCCACACTCGTGGTCCAGCCTGCTCCCGCTGAGCAGCCTACTCCCGTGGCCCAGCCTGCTTTCATGGCCCATCCTGCTCCCGTGGCCTTTCAAGTAGCCCAAGTCGGCCCAATACTATCTCAACCATCAAGCCGGGGCATTTTCACTACGTTTCTTCGCGGATTTGACATTTTCCAATTCAAATCTCGCGCCCAGAGCATACCACACTTCCATTGCTCAAGGAGGCATATTTCTTCCAAGCTCTTCCAATCCAAATTGCAAACAACACTTGTCTTGACAAGTCATAGAGTTGACCATCGCCCTAGCACAACAGACAGCCTTGGTGAACCAGCTCTTGCAGCGCACTAAGATGCAACGTGCCCCAAGCGAGGTGTCCCGAAGCAAGACAAGGGCAAACGAAGAACCTCTCTAGCAATGTCCCAGCAAACAGCCACTTGACCAGCCACGAACCAAGCGTTTGGGCAGAGTACACTCCCGATTGGGCTCTTGAGATAGCGTATACTCTCGTCTTAGCGCGCGGAGGAGCGTGCACTCTCGACTAGGCCCACGAACGAGCATCCATTCACGGTTGGGGTACCACTCCAACAGTCAACATGAGCAACTTTCCAGGCGAAGTGTCCATTCGAGGTTAAGCCCGCAAGGAGCATCCTCCACCTTATATTAAAGTAAGCAGCACGACGGACGGAGAGCAGCAGTCACTCAATCCAGCTCAAGTTCAACCGGTAGCTTACGAGGGATTCCCTCGCCTACTAAGAACGAACCACATGCACTGCAGCCGCGACATAGATGAGTCAAACATATGGAAGAGTAGCCTAGACCTGTAGGACACGATCGAGGGCAGCTGAGAGCTCCGCCACCCCCAACAAAGGGAAATTCAGGAAGAAGTAGAAAGACTCCTGATCGAGCGATTGCGCGATTTCCCGCGCAACGAAGCTACTGACAAGGTGCTCAAATAAGACATAACCAACATAAGCGAGTCATCTTTCAATGACAAGATCGAGCAGACGGGACTAGCCCACATAGATTGCCAGATATAAAGACTACTTATGTTCCGACAAACGCAGCAGCTCAGCCTAATAGCACGCCGATGGCAGACGAGTACCAGAAGGACACACCAGCCCAACTACCAAGAACCAGGGGCAGACCTTGTTCTCAACACTCCAGACAATTCCTTCTGCTGCGCACAACCTGGCCCAAGCCAGTCCCAGCTTTGCATTCACAACTGTGCCTACCTACTACACAGCTCCCAGCAGCCATTGATCTATCACCATGGCTCATAACTGTGCCAATCTTGCACCATGGCTCCCAACCATGCCGATCTTGCCCTGTGCCTCGCGTCAACCAAACCTCAAAAGGGCACACTACGAAACACCTAATGATGGCATAATAATTCTGGGAGCAACTCATTATGCTTACACCCTTACACGGGTTCCACAAGCAGTTCGAAGTCTCAAGCAGATCGCCAAACATTACCTCGCATGTTAAGGATTATTTCGGTTGTCCAGCAGACCAGCTTTCCTCAGCTGAACTCATGACAACAACTTCCATGCTCTCCAGTGCGAGAGGGTAAACCAATCCCCCGACACCCATCTGGGTAAACTGTCTAGTGCGAGAGGATAAACTAATTGCTCTCCAGTGCGAGAGGGTAAACCAATTCCCCGACACCCATATGGGTCTGCTCTCCAGTGCGAGAGGATAAACTAATTGCTCTCCAGTGCGAGAGGGTAAACCAATTCCTCGACACCCAAAAGGGTCTGCTCTCCAGTGCGAGATGATAAACTAATTGCTCTCCAGTGCAAGAGGGTAAAACAATTCCCCGACACCCATATGAGTCTGCTCTCTAGTGCAAGAGGATAAACTAATTGCTCTCCAGTGCGAGAGGGTAAATCAATTCCCCGACACCTATATGGATCTGCTCTCCAATGCGAGAGGATAAACTAATTGCTCTCCAGTACGAGAGGGTAAACCAATTCCCCGACACCCAGATGGGTTTGCTCTCTAGTGCAAGAAGGTAAACTAATTGCTCTCCAGTGCGAGAGGGTAAACTAATTTCCCCGACACCCATCTGGGTAAGCTCTCTAGTGTGAAAATGCCACATAGCTCAAAAGATCGAATGCTTGAAGATCAACTAGGCAGCAAATGGTCAGGGGGCAGCAACCACTTTTGTACTTAACAGTTCGCTCATTCGACATTTTATCTTCAGCAGCTTCGATCTAGCAACTCTATCCTTGACTGCTACATCTACGGCAGCTGAGAAATCAAACTCAAGCAGTTTCCTCATTTTTGGCAAGCAGCCCAGACGTGGTAGCCCAAACTACGCCACTTCCTCAGCCCATGCTGAGCTAATCCTTAGCTTCAATCAAGCCGAGCAGCACAAGCAATGGCCCCTGCCACACCACCTCCTTGGCTCATGCCAAGCCGACTCCTGGCCCCTGTCAACCGACGCGCTGCACCACCCTGAAGGTTGCCCTGTGGCAGCATCTCCCAAGAAAAAGATAAGGATAATTAATTTTTTCTTACATCGGTATGGCGCGAAGAAGACAAAGAAATCAACGGAAGACGGTTCTTTGCACAGGCAAGCAAAGAAGAGTGCTAGGGGAGGGGGAACAAAAATCCTCTAGCTTTCTCTCTTTCTTGTAGGGATAAATAATTGCCCTCCGAAGTTAATTTAATCCCCTACTTAAGGTAGGCTTGAATAGGTTTTGGAGGAGATTTATTTCCCTTTCCTAGAAGAATCTAATTCCAAGTCCAAGAGAGAATCAACATCAAAGTTGGATATCTCTACACCTGCTACCCTTTCCTGCGAGCAGCCCAGCAGGTGTGGGGGCATTTGTGGAGCCAAAAATAATGACAAGGTGACACATGGATTTTTGGATAAAAAGGGCAAAAATACCCTTGAGGCATATCAGGATTCCTACACACGAGCAGCGGGCAATCATCCATCAACCAAGTCAAAAGTGCCCAAAATAGGTAACAATTCAAAACCTATTTCATCCATCCTCATCAAATCCTCTCCACAAGGTAACTCCCAAATCATTCCTCTTTTATTATATTAATTAGCTAATCAATTATGATATTATTCTATTAATTGGCTAATTAATTGACTTATTATTCAATTATCCCTAATTAGCTACAAATCATGAACCTCACCCAAAATACCAACCAAGTGGCCGGTCCTCCTCATCCTAAAGGGGCCGGCCACCCCCTATAAATACTACCTCATTCTCTCCAAAACTCAATTCCAACTCTCTTGCAAAAGTTCTCTAAATTCTCCAAACACTTTTCTCTCAAAATTCTAACTTTGGCATCGGAGGTTCTTCAGCCAAAGCCCCCCATTCATCATGGGTGCGTGAGGCTCTTGGCCTTGACCTAAGGTGTTAATTGTTTTGTAGGTGCAATTTTGTCCAAGAAGGAGAAGGCGGAAATTTACATCCACAATGTGCATGATCAGTTTGTCCTATTTCTGTCCCAAGATTAGAAATTGTCCCATTTTGGGGTATTTCCTTTTCTACTTTTTTTTGTCATCTAATCTCTTCATTTAGTTTACTTTTATTTTTCTTCTTCCACATGAAACATTTAAAAAGCAATTATGTGTAAAAATATTTCATCTATCAATTCCATTTCTTCGTTTATTGTCAAGGTTTTAAAAATCGCTAGATGCTAGTCGGGCGGCGGGCAGGGGCCTAGGCGAGCGCCTAGACGGATTTATATAAATGTATTATATATCTTATAAATAAGTGCCTATTTACACTTAAAAAAAAACCTATACTTGTATGGATAATAAAATAATGATAAAATGCAAAAGGTACACCATTTCCATAAGTATTGGATGAACTTGTAGTAAATCCATTATTTGCAAATTAGGTATACCATTTCCATAAGTATACCACCATGAAACCAAAAAAAAAAAACACACACACACACAATTAATAAAAAAAAACCGCCTAGGGCCGCCTAGCTTCCAACCGATTTTTCCAAACGCCTAGCCCAAAATCGAGGCGGGGCACCACCGCCTAGTGCCTAGGCGCCGCCTAGGCCGATTTTTAGAACAGTGTTTATTGTACTACTCTTGTTTTCTCTCCAGTCCTCATTCCTCAGTGTAAAGGCTTGATTTAACAAAATAAAATAGACTTCAATTAGTTGGCGTGCACTTGCACGTGCTTTGAGGTGAGTTTTTTTGTCCTTATCATTAAATAAAGTTATTAGATGACTTTTGGTTAATACTTAGGTGCGTTTGTTACACCGGACTATCTCGGACTATACTAGCTTCAGGGACTAAGTTGGACGGGACTAGACTAAGGGCTGGTTTGGTATTGCTGTGCTTTGAAAAAAAAACTACTTCTGTTGTGCTGTGAGAATAAGCTGTTTTTAAGTGTTTACCAAACACCTTTTTGAGCTCAGCTTTTTTTTATACCCATTTTTTATAAAAGCACCTCAGTACCAAACTAGTACTAAGCTGGACTAACTTAATGAAGTGTTTGGTGCAGTGTCAAACTAAGAAACTGGATAATAATAGATTCTAATATAATATTATTTAATCTAATAGATATTAATATTTTATTATTTAATCTATTTTTCTTGTTTCCCGAAAATTCATTCCACACATGTAGATCATTCAAACAATTGCAGAGCAAATCAAATGCCAATTCCAGATCACATTAAACCCAGTTCGAAATCAAAACCCAATTTAAATAAAAACCAAATGAAAACAAGAATCCCAAGTCGCTGCTCTTGGCGGAGAACACGCTGCTGTCGTTCCAATCCAACCAATGTCTTTATCGCCATCGTAGGCTCCAGCGTTTTTGGCCTCCCATATTCCTTCAAGCGCACTGGGTGGCTCACCCATTGCTGGGTTCACAATATTTCATCAATCGTGCGAAGCTGACAAGTTCGAGGTCGAGTTCAAAGCACAGCGAAGCAGACGGCTCGAGCTGGACAAACGACGGTAAGAGCGGGATCTTCCTCAGTTCGAAATTCTAGGTTCAGGTGTGATCACGCTAGAGTTGGCGAGTTGTGGTGTGATGGTGGCTTCGGTGCTCAAGAGAACAGAGAGCTGAGAAATGATGAGACGGAGCATACGAAGATGGAGCAGAAGAGGTCTTAGCAATCTCATGGGTATTGGGGGGGGTCTCGCTAATAACTCCTAGCGAAGCACTTTATCCATGCAAGTCCCTTTTAATCTCATTAAACATAATCCCATAACAGAACAAATACGGGACTGGACTAATAGTTAGCCTAGTCTAGTGACACTTAGTGAGTGCAAACAAACACCCCCTTAAAGTTTTGAAACATTTTTCATTAGTTTTCATTTTTTATATGTGTGCCACATAGTTCCATGTGGCTAAATAGTCATCAAGAAAAAAAATTTCAATTCAAAATTCTCTTTCCAAAATAAATAAAATAAAACTCCAATACAGTTTTTTGGGACCCATCTTAGCAACAATGGGCCTTATTTGTTGAACATAAATTTTTTTAATGGATTTGTTAACAAATTTTGACAGTATGGGGGCAAAGTGAGGTATGAGTTGAGTTTAAGGGAGTTAAATGATAAAAATCGCGTTCCAAAGGATTAAGTTAGAATTGAGTAAATAAGACATTGCAAAAAGCAAGAGACTTGCCTAAGACCATGTGTACGGAAGGCAATCTGTTTAGACAACAAAGCATATAAAAGATAGGAAAATGTTAAGGAGACTATATTGGATAACCACATGTGAACCACTTCTCTAAGAGAGCTGAAGCCTACTTGTTTTTATGGGCCCTACATTTATTAAAGAGCTAGTTCATATGAGGATTACAAAATGTGATTTTTTCTTGCATTATTTTAAAAGAAATCCTCTTAAAAATTTAATATTAATTGTAATACACGGATGTGTGCTCTTAACCTGATCGGATGAAAGATGAAATTTTATGAAGGGCTTTAGGAAACATAAAAGGTTAATCTTTGAAATATATATACTAGATATAAAAGTTGATTCATGTCAAGATTGGTAGAGGAGCCAGATGCTTGTATGAGAAACAAACTATGTACTTGGTCAAATGACATAAAAGATATCAATATACAAATTCATGTGAAATAAAGTAAGTACAACTCATCTACATCAATAAAATTTGTATGTATCGTATTACTCGATTCTTTTCACGATAAACAACTAACACGATAATATTACTACATGTCTCGAGAAAAAATCAAAATATACACAAGTGTTTATACACTCAGCTGCTAAAATATCATATCATAACACCAATTTTACAATAGCAACATAAAACTTGATTAATGTAACGATCAATAGATGAAACATCATGATTTTAGTCAATCAAGGACTGGAACCCCCCTTAATTTTGTTTTCATGTAAAATAATGCGATTCTTGTCCAACATCAGTTTTCTTAAGAAAAAAAAATACATGTAAGTATCTACATCCACAAATACTGAGTTAAAGAAGATTAATTACAAAAAATTAATAAGGGTGTGTGTAAATAATATTATCCTTAGAAACAAATTACCATGAAAAAATATATGTACTTGGCCAAATGACAGATAAGATATCAATAACCAATCCAATGCTCTGGTCTGGTGAGTCTATTTGACTGTGGCCATGAGTAGGGTAAAATTTCTCATCACCTCTTCGGATCCGGAAATCGTGAATAAGTGTGAATTGCCACCAATTGTCCCTCATTTTTATGAAAAGTAAAAATATGAAAAATTAAGTGGAACAAAGACATTTTCCATGTCTACAAAATACACATCAGTTTCCTAAAGAAAAAGGTATTCGTCAACATATATATGCGCATATAGCACAAAAGCATGTCACAATTTACGGTAGAAGAGCGCATACATGTACTAGAAACAAACTACAATTATAAACCGGATGTATTTGACCAAATGACACAAAACTTATCATTACAAAAATTCATATAACAAGGTAAGTAGAGCCATAACATTTTTACATCAACTTAACTCGAAAAACTTTGTAAACAACATCAAGATTGAGTTGCAACAACAATGTCATTACATGTTTAGACTCTAGAAAAAAAAAATACACATCAGTTCTTCAATACAAAAAACATAAAATATGAGAAATGCTAAGGAGATTCTCTTAAAGTAAGATTCTCCAGAGACTCTCAAAGCGGGATTCTCCATAGACTCTCCGTCATCTCATAGTTTAACGTTAATTCTCGTGTCAACACTATAAAATATTGTGTAAAAAACATAAGGTGACAGAGAGTTCATGAAGAGTCCCACTTTTAACGGAATCTCCTTAGCATTTCTCAAAAAAGTATTTATATAAAGCACAAAAAACATACCACTTAGTACTACGGTCTAGTGGTATACCTTGTAAGTGAGAGGTCTTAGGTATGATTCTTGCCAGAGACGAATTTGAATCACATTATTGTTGGCCCATTATGAGGTTAAGTTCATCACTCCCTCTTAGTATAGATAATATATCGTTTGCTAGAAAGAAAAAAAAGGCACAAAAACATGACATGGCACCAATTTTACTAGGAACATAATCATGATAACAATGATGACAAATAAAAGTTCAAAATTACCAATACTATGTCTTATATCTCAAAATTATGGGAAATTATTATTTCCAATGTAGATTCCCTTAAAGTATGCATATCTTAATATATGATCCTAGAAAGGGGAAAATTTGAAGATTCAGTACAGCAAATCCTTGATTTTCATGCTTCTTATTTCGTTATATGTACTCTTCAAGGGAACAAAAGATTCTCCTTTTGATTTTTCGTGGGTACGAGCAAATTTTTCTCTGGTTTTATTGTTTACCGTATAAAAATTTATTTATATTCTAAATTTTCTATATAGAAATTGATGCACAAACAGAAAGTATCTTGATTTTTTTTATTCAACAAGTGAGCTTTTTGTAACACCTCAACTAACTAGGAGAATAATAAAGAAAGACAAAAACACAAAGTATTTTACGTAAAAATCGCAACTTTCCAGTTCTTATATAGAAGACAATATATAGATCCCACACTAATTTTCAAAATAATAAATGAACCTTAGCTGACACATTGATCACTGTGGATGACGCGAACAGGTCTCATGAGCCAGCAGTTGGACAAAACATAAAAAGTACACATGCTCTTGGTCTCACGCGCCAGCTATTGAACAAAACATACACTAGTAGAAAAACTACCTGCGCGACCAAATTTTAAGCGATGAAGCAGTTTTCGTCACTCAAGGGTCCTTTGCGGGACAAAATAAAGGTATCGTGGCACAAACATGAAGAACATAAAAAATGTAGGGTTAATCTCTGTTTACTACCCTCATGTTTCGTGGTTTTCAACATTTAGTACATCAATTTTTTTTCGTCCCAGAGTCACAGTGGCGGAGCCACGTGAGGGCGAGGAGTGGCGGCCGCCACTCCCCTCGCCGGAAAACACGACTGGATTTCTAGTTCAGCCCCTCCACGCCACTCCTCTTGCCGGAAAACACGACTGGATTTCAAGTTCAGCCCCTCCACTCACTGGAAATCAAGCCCAGAAACGATGGTCCGCCCCTCTAGTGTCGTCGGAAAACCTGCAAGGTGAAGCCATGGCTGCTACAGGCTGCATATCTGTGCAGTGGCTGTGTTTTGTTATAAGCAATCCCACGAAGAAGAATCGTCCTTTACCTTGGAAAAACAAAATAATAGACGTCTAACGGCGTTGTTTTGGGCATTGAAAATATCAAAAAAACACACAGAAGGGGACCACTTATCCCCATTAACTCTCACACATTCACTTCCCTACATCCCACCCCACTGCCGTGCCTTCTCCCTTATTTTAATTTAAATTATTAATTCATAATTTAACATAACCATTTGCTTAATTGACATTCTTTATAAGAATTACAACGTAATATAAATATTAATTATTGATACGAATCATTGATTATTAATGAATAAGTGGATATGTTTGTTGCTGCTTGGAATTTAAAGAATTGCATCTTGATGCATATTTTTACATGATTTTTATTGCAATTTGATCTTTGATTGAGACTAGCTATTCATCAAATCCTTCGTTTTTGCTGCTAATTTCACTGTGGGAGTCAGATTGGTCCTCAAAATCGTAGATTTTTAGGCAAAATTTAGCTGCCATTATTCGAAAGAGTTCAAATTTTGTTAAATTTTGATGCTTGAAGGAGGTTGATGCATCAGCTATTGGTTAAAGTTGCACTTTTTAATCTTGAAAGAAAAAGTTAATAAGGTTCACTGTTTTCACATTTGGCATATATATCACACTAGAGTTGCTTGTATCAAATATAGGCTTCGTTTAGATCAAATGTGGCCATATAGTATTCTGATCAAAGAGATGGGCATCACTGCAATGCCCCCTTCATTTAAAGCTATCAATGAGTAGCAAATTTACGGCATAAGGTCTTGTTGGCAACAATTGTAACTTGTTTGTCTTGATAAATATATAAACAAATTTTATGTTGTTTACTATATAAAAGAATTTGGTTGTCTACATTTAGTTTGGAACCTTTCTCTTTTAAATTTCGCCCCTCCTCCCGATAATTTCTGGCTTCGCCACTGCAGAGTCATACCTAAAGTGTAAATTTTGGAACAGTCTTATACATCCGTTAGTCAAACTGTTAAGTCTTCCGTTAACTGATGAAGTGGTGCCCACGTGAACAATAACTGGGCGCCACGTGTCATTAAAAATATTAAAATATTAATTTGAAAAAAAAACTTCTCCTTCCTTCTTCTTCTTCCTGCGAGTTGCAAGGAAGAAGGTTTTTTTTTTTTTTTTTTCTTCCTCTTCTTCCTTCTTCTTCTTCTTCTTCTTCTTCTTCTTCTTCCCAGATTTTTGTTTTCTTCTTCTTCTTCCCAGATTCGTTTTTTTTTCCTTCTTCTTCTTCTTCCTGCAGGTTGCAGGGAAAAAGGTTTTTTTTTTTTTTCTTCCTCTTCTTCTTCTTCTTCCTTCTCCTTCCTATTCTTCTTCTTCTTCTTCTTCTTCTTCCTTCTTCTTCCCAGATTTTTGTTTTCTTCTTCTTCTTCCCAGATTCGTTTTTTTTTTTTTCCTTCTTCTTCTTCTTCTTCTTCTTCTTCCTCTTCTTTCTTCTTCCTCCTTCTTCTTCCTTCTTCTTCTGCGTTTGCAGATTCGGCTTTTTTTTATTTTCCTTCTTCTTCTTCTTCTTCTTCTTCTTCTTCTTCTTCTTCCTTCTTCTTTGCAGATTCGGCTTTTTTTTTTCTTTTTTTTTCTTCTTCTTCCTTCTTCCTTCTTCCTTCTTCTTCTTCTTCTTCTTCTTCTTCTTCTTCTTCTTCTTCTGGGTTGTAGATTCCCAGATTCGTTTTTGTTTTTTTTTTCTTCTTCTTCTTCCTTCTTCTTCTTCTTCTGCGTTTGCATATTCGGCTTTTTTTTTTCTCCTTCTTCCTCCTTCTTCTTCTTCCTTCTTCTTCCTCTTCCTTCTTCTTCTGCGTTTGCAGATTTGCTTTTTTTTTTTTTAATTAATTATTTTAATATTTTAAATGACACGTGGCGCCCAGTCATTGTCCACCTGGGCGCCACGTCATAACTTAACGGGAGAATTAACAGTTTGACTAACAGATGTATGAGACTGTCCCAAAATTAACACTTTAGGTATGACTCTGGGACGAAAAAAAATTGATGTACTAAATGTTGAAAACCACGAAACATGAGGGTAGTAAACAGAGATTTGAAAAGATTAGGCGACGAAAGCTTCTCCGTGCAAGAAGGCTTAGCATGACAAATTGAATAATTCGTCCTGCACTTTCTTGAAAGAAAAAAAAAGGCAGTAAAATGAAGATTTGGCACAATATATATTGCACGACAAACGATTTTTTGCGCGATGGAGTAGGTTGTCGTGTAAAACTTGTGCAACAAACACTTCGTCGCGTAAAGCACTTTGAAATGGTCGGTGTGGTCGGTGAGACATTTAAGGCGGAGTAGTTATGCAGACTTTGCACGTTGGGGGCTTCGTTGTGGAAAAGGTTCACGAGTTCTATAAAATCTCATATCCACTCTCATTTTTTCCTCGTTCTCTTCCCATCCTTTTCCCCAAACCCCTCATCCCCTCGTTTCTTCTCCCCCAAACCCCTCATATCCCAATTCTTGTTTTCCTTTTCCGTGACTCTTTCTGTCGGCAATCTTTGATTTCCAAGGTAAGTCTTTATATATCTAAATGAAGAACATTTTTGTTTCGATAATTAATTTTAATTTATAGATTATGTCTCATAAGTTGTGGGTTTTCGAATATAGTCAAATTATAATGTTGTAGATGTTCGATTTCGTTGTTGCTCCAACTAAACAAGGATATGAGGAGAATGATCTCAGACAGGTAATACTAAAATTTTGTATGAATTGTATGGTTTTTTATTGTTGAATTTTTTTAGTGGTTTATTATAATAAAAGTTGACAAATTACTTACTTTGATAATAAAATTTTGTTTTTTATGTAGAGAAACAAAAACAAAAATGTCTGGGTGGGCCAGAAGCGAGAATAATGACGGGCCAAGGCGAATCAACTATGACATGCAGCTTAAAAGATCTTAGAGGGAGACACTCACCATGCTTGGGCACAACATAGGTGCGGAACGAGTGTCCTAGGGAGTTGGCGCCTTGGAAAAAATGCCAGAGGACCTGAAGAAGTCTTTGTTGGATAAAGTATCAGTAAGTGCCAATTATTAATTTAATAATTATTTTTGCTATATAATATATTGTAATGTTTAATATTTTAGTATTTTGTGCATAATAGGTTGATTTTAGTATTGACGAAACGGACCTTAACTTGATGAATTTCATCGATTGCATATTCAAGAGGCGTTACCGGGAATGGAAGTATGATGTCGATCGAAATGCAGAAGCACCACCAGCGCAGTAAATGTTTTATTTAGATGTTATGGACGAATAAAATAATTTTTTTAGCATGTAATCAGATTATATTAACATTTGGGAACGGTAACCTTAAATATTTTCTTAATTTGTATTTGGATTAAATATTTACTTTAAGTATTTGTTTGCTTTATTTGATTTATTATATGGACGATTTAAATATCTCATTTAAATATTTTATTTTCTTTAATTTAGTAAAAAAATTTAGTCCATATTAATTAAATTAATAAATTAATAAATAACTTTCGTGACAAAGCTCTTGTCGCGTAAAGGTGCTATGTGCGACGAAAGTCAATTTGGTCGCGCAAAGGTACTTCATGGGATGAATTCAACATTGTTCGCACGAAGGTACTTTGAGTGATGAATCTTTCGTCGCATAAATTAAATTAGGGTTAATCAGTGACATATGTGTTGCGCGATGAAGTCTTCATCGCACAAAGATCTCGTGTTTATAATCAGAGTACCCAACCGCGAGAGAGGCAGAAATTGCACAAGAATTGCAGCAGCTGCCTCTCCCTCCCTCATATCTCTTTGAAATCTCCTCCACTCCCTCCTCTTCCAGATTCATCCTCCATCACCCTCAATCTCCATCTCCATCTCAATCTCCATCTCCACCTCCACCTCCTATCCCTTCCTCGATCTATCCTTCTCCGGTAAGCAATTTGATTTTGTATTTAAAATTTTCAATTGTGAATTCAAACTAACAAAATTAAATTTTCTTTCTATAGGGTTATTGTATACGGTTATCTGTGAAGAACAAATTTGAAGGTATTTTCTTCACTAATTTATCTTTTATAAATTTAGGTTATTTAATTTATTGTTTGTAATTTTTTGATTTAATTTATTTATATGCAAATATTTTTGTACATCATGTAGAAAAATATTTATGTTGTATGGAGTTAACAGTACTTAACTTCATATACTTTTGTTCAAGAAAAACTTAATTTTCCATTTGAGATTTAGTTGGATTTCGCGCATGGATGCGAAGCTTGACTATGGTCCAATTGATTCTTGAATTGTCCAATTGTTTAGACAATTTGGGAATGTACAGTTATGTGTCGTAGTTTCTGGTTCATGAATTAGGTTTCGATCATGAAAATTTTGGTAACATCTCTTTACAAGTGCATGCTAGCTACGTTGCGCACTTGAAGAACTGTAGGAATGCCAAAAAAATTTCACGTCGAAATCTAATCATGGAATCGTAAATTACGTTACATAACTGTGCTGTTACACGGAGGGATAAGGTGACAAGACATAGTTGAAGTTGTTGTAATCATAGTACTTTAATTGTGTTAGCAAACAAAATGGACATATAGTGGATATAGAATCCGAACAGAGGTGTTGTTAAATACTTGGATATAGTAGATCAGTTTATTAAATTCACAAGTAGACACAACCAGTGTTCAACTCAAATCTGGTATCCGTGTAGGAAGTGTAACAACTCAAATTTGGAGACATTCGAAAATGTGCGATTTCATTTAGTAATAATGGGGTAATAGAGACCTATAGTAGAGGAAATTATCATGGGGAACGATTAGACCATGTTTCGCCTTCATACGTGACATGATTGGAGACTGTTTAATCTAATGTGGATCCTGATGAACAAGTTATGGATGTTCTAAATGACCTTTATCCATATGCCTCGACGAACACCAATTAGGAAGGGGAAGATGACGCCCCTCCAACCATGGACAATGAAGCATTCGAAAAACTATTAAGAAAAGTCATTGTTGAGTCCCTGGATCAACCCTCGGTCGTAGGCCTGGTAAGGTTGTCCCAGGGATGGGAAATCCATGACATCGTGACATTGCTGCCTCCTCTTCCTGACAAAGCACGAGACAGGTCACCACGTTGACGCAGGAAGTTGTGAACCTGAAGTAGAAGCTTGTGGATCGGGATGCCCAGCTTGCGACCTAAACTACTCAGCTTTTGGCACAGTACGCCCAGCTTGCTGCCCATAGCGGTAAGACGAGCTAGATCTTACACGCTATCTAGTTGTCTGATTTCCAATTCCTGATGCCATCAGCTGCTCCTCAACCAGCAGATGTTCCTCACCACCTTTGAGCTCCCAACCACTCCACCCAGCAGGTCGATAGAGTAAACCTCGACGACTTTCTTCTGTAGTTTTTTTTTTTAATATTCAAATATTATAAAAAAAATTTCCAACTTTTACGCACATTTTCATACATACATATATATATGTGTGTGTTATATACTATTTTTCTGTTTATTAATTATTGTTTCTAATTTAATTAAATAATACAAATTATTTAATTAAATATGTAATTTAACAAAAATATAAATGAAAAAAAAATTAAGAAAAACCTTTGCGTGGCGTAATACCTTCATCGTATACGATTAAAAGCAAGGAAGACCTTTGTCGTGCAATATCTTGAACGACGAAAATTTCATAATTCAAAATATTAAAATTACTCGAAGACCAAATATTATGTGACAAATTTTGTTGCATTCTTGTTTACTTGACGAAGCAATTCGTCTCACAAAGCCTTACCTAACGACTAGTTGTCATGGCCGTAAACTCAACGCGACGACAAGCTATCGTACCCTTTGTTTTGGCTCGATGATACCACTACCTTTGTGCAATGATGTTTTCGTCGTGCCAATGTTTAAGCGACCGAAGTTGAAGTTCGTCACGGAAACTGTTTATTGTAGTAGTGATTAAAAGTAACACATGCTCTGAAGAAGAAGTCGAACCTGGTATAAGGAGTCCACAACAACCAATTAGACACAAAATCACTCCATATCTTTGTGTAAAGGTTGATTCTATTATTATTTAACCAATTGTTCCTTTTTTTAATGGGTAATGTTAGCGACACAAAATTTACAAACTAAATGATGTGTCACCAATAGGAATAAGAACATTTATGAACACTTAAGTAATAATTCAATCATCAACTTCCATGTCATTTCATTTACAAAATTTCATCTATAAATTGAGTCTCGCTCGCATCACCCTTTTTTAATAGTCATATATAAATGAGTTTTGTCTCTCCATGTAATAAAAATAAAACCAAGTCTTTCTCTGAAATTAAAACAATTTTTCCAACGAACTTTGACACTAAGATAAAGAGGTATTTCACTAAAATTCAACTTAATTAGCAAGAACTACAATAGCTGGGCAAAAGTAAAATAAGTAAATTGAAAATAGAATCATAATAATATTCCACATTTTACCTAGAAACCGCGCTGAATGGGAGAGTGAAGCGGAATGAAGAGTGATTCTATTGGTCGATGAGTGTCAACTTCATGCAGTAAGAGATTGACAAGGATATAAACGCTTTTTTTTCAAAGCCCTAAATCTGTTAACCCAAAACATTCCTCATATTACTCAAACTCTTCCCTTTTCTCATCCCTAAAATCTTTTCCTTTTCCTTTTCCCAACTACAAATCTTTTTTTTAATGTCTGTAAATATTATCTTATATTTTTAATTATGATATTCTCTCTTTGGGTGCAAAATAATTATAGGCCCAATGGATTAAACCCTAGCTAGCAATATACGTATGTTCCCCATTGTGAAAACCTCGTACCTTCTCTCTCCATCTCTATATAGCTTACACATCTATAAACCCAACCTAGGTCTTTAAAACCCTTCAGCCTCAGCCTCAGTCATAGTCATTCCTCCTCTCTTATCTCTCTTTCAATTTTCCCATATTTGATCGGTTACAAAGCATAATATTAATGGAGATGAAGAGAGGAGAGGTTGCGCTTCAATGGTTTAATACTACAGCCCCGAACAACGACCATCTAGTCCTCTCCCCCTACATCTTCCCTGAAAACCACCTTCATCGCGATTCTCCTTCTGCTTCCTTGCCGGACATCTGTTGGGACCCTAGTCTGGGGAACGTTTCTTATCAAAACGCCATGCTCCCAAATCATCTATACCAAAACCCTAACCCCTCACAAAACACCAATCTCAACAATAATACTGATTTTGCTGATCATAGCCAAAATCAGCATCATCTCCCTGCTGCTTTGAATCGACTGAGCATATCGAATAACAATTCTCATCAGCCGCAGCCTGGTGGTTCTGCGTTGAATCTAAGAGCAAACAGCTTCTCAGGAGGTAATGGTTTTACTACTCAATACCCATCCCCTCATCATGTGCAAGAGGAGGAGGAATATTTGGAGAGGTTGAAGAATCAGTATGTTTTGTTGATGGCACAGATGGATCAGTACGTGAGGCTTCATGGATCCTTTTCCAATCATGGTACCACTAATAACCATAATTTCAATGGTGCTCTTCCCCATTCTTTGTCAGCGGCACGCGGTAATTTTCCTTTGATAGAGATGGAACCTATTTATACAGTAGGAGCGAGTCGGGGTGGGAGTAGTAGTACTTCTAGGCCAAATAATATTGCTCAATTTTCCTCTGCTGAGCAATTTGGTGCTTATGGATATCATCCAATGAGGCCTAATACTTCGCTGCGAAACGGATTAACTAGCAACCGCGGATCATCATCAAGGTATGCTAATGGGTCAGGACGACAGCGTCTAAGTACTAATTTCTCATCATCATCGTCATTGGAACAAAGGGGCCAAGTGATGACTAGTAATAATTTAATTACCAAAGATCATGATCATGGCATCAGGGGATCAAGGTTTGCTAATGGGTCTGCACGGCAGCAGCATCCAAGTACTTTCTCTCTGACTTTAGAAGAAATAAGGGGCCAAATTGCTTTGGTGGCCAAAGATCATGCCGGGTCTAAATTTTTGCAGAAGAAGATGGAGGAGGGCAAGCCGGAGGAAATTGCGATCATTTTCTCCGAGGTCATGGAGGCAGATTTCTGTGACTTGATGGTTGATCAATTCGGCAACGAACTTGTTCAGAAACTTGTTGAAGCAACCAACAAAGAAGGATGGTCCAAAATGCTTGACTTGGTGATGAGTGATGAGAAAAAACTCAAGGACATATGCACTGATCAGCACGGGTACAAATGAAATGTCATTGATTTTTATTTTTTTTCTAATTTTTTATTTCAGTGAGTGAGGGTGATGACAAATTCAAAATCTTAATTCATGTCGTGATGTAAAGTACTCTCTACCACCGAAGCTATAAGTCCTCAAAATTATTTTTAAGTGAACCGAAAACCAATTTTTGATTGTGTGGAAGTGTTTGATGTTGCAGAAGTCGAGCAATGCAGAAACTGCTGGAGCGCGTTGAAACCCGAGAGCAACAGTCGGCATTCATGCGGCTTCTGAAGCATATAACGATTCCCTTGAGCAAGACCCAGCCTGGTTATTATGTGATTCAAGTTTGCTTGAAACATTTCTCTCCTGAATCCGCCAAGGTAAGGAATGTGCTCTTCATATATATATATATATATATATATATATATATATATATATATATATATAAAATGAGATAGTTAATCTTATGATAATGCAAATTGAGGCAGCAGCAATTACTTAAGGACTTTTAGTATATGATTTAATTCTTGAGGTATGTGTAAAAATTAAATTGATCAACTGCTCACTATTTTAATCGTGTATCTTATTAAGTATGATTGATTTAATTACTGCACTATCTATCATCTTGTGGAGGAAGAAAGGTTTGCAGCTAAAGGATCAATAATCTATCATTTGTATATGTACCAGGATAAATTACTTGTTCAATGCACCAGGATAAACGTATAAGCTTTAAGTTTTGTTTAGCATTTGAATATGTATGACAAATTGGTATGACCTACTAATTTTCATGTTGGATATGTGAAAACAGACAGCTGGTTTGTAACGGGCACACATTTCATTTCTTTCATCCTTAAATTTATATGCATAAAATGCATAAGAAAAAGTCTATCATTTGAAAAAATTTATTATGTACACATTAATTAGTTACATATGTACAATCAAGTCCAAAATAAGATGTTGAAGGAAACTAAATATAATTTTTAGAACTACTAATTTTCCTGTTGGACTTGTCTTGCAATTTGTTCTTCATAGAGAAAGTATATAAACAATCTTGTAGTTAAAAGCATCACCATTTTATTATCTTAATGACTTGTTTGTTCTTCATAGAGGTTTAAGACTTGTTTGTTCTTCATAGAGGGGCGATATAAAAAGAGACAAGCTTGTAATTAAAAGGATCAACCATTTTATTATCTTTAAGACTTGTTTGTTCTTCATCGAGGGGCGATATATAATGAAACAAGCTTATAGTTAAAAGTATCAACCATTTTATTATCTTTAAGAGTTGATTGTTCTTCACAGAGAGGCGATACATAATGAAACAAGCTTATAGTTAAAAGTATCAACCATTTTATTATCTTTAAGACCTGTTTGTTCTTCATAAACAGGCAATACATAATAAAACAAACTTGCAGTTAAAAGGATCAACCATTTCATTATCTTTTAAGAATTGGTTCTTCAATCGATAGAATAACAAGAAATTAGCACAGCGAAACATTAGAAGTTGTGCATGGGTACGTGGCTAGCTAGTTCTTCAATACACACAATGGCTTTGGGATACATGTTGTAAGTGTATGCCACAACTTTCTAATACTTTGTATGTTTGGACAAAAATTTGTTAATTTTAGTAATGATTAATTAGTTAGATCTTAATTTTGGTTATGATTAGTTGGATCTTAATTTTGGTTAATTTTGTACCTAAATTGTATAATATGAATTGTTGTCATGGTATATTTTATATATATATATTGTAGCTGAACTTATGTAGTAGAGAGTTAATTTCCAATTATAAGTCACTCAACTGCAAATTGTTATTATTTTGCAGGGTCTTCTGGAATTAGTATACGAAAACTGCCTTGCTCTTGCAAAAGACAAATTTGGGTGTTGTTTAGTGCAAAGTAGTGTTCATTATGCTTATACAGAAGCTAAAGAGCGTCTTGTGGCTGACATAACTGAAAATGCTCGAGTTCTCTCTGAAGATCCATACGGGTTTGTCCTCTAACCTACATGTTTGCCATATATGTAAATTGTTTTACGCTTAACTACATTTCTCAATTCTCAAGTGGAACAGTTCTGTTGATTTGGACTTCACGATATGTGAGTGATGTAGTCATCAACGTAACGAGTAGATGGAGTGTATATACTATTGTTTGAGACATATTTACTTCTTTCTTGTTAACCATTTGTTAGGGTAAATTAGATCACCTCGTCACTGCATCTCATTAGAGAACTGCGGGCAATATGTTGGCAGTCGTGAAATCACAGTTTTCCCTTTAATTTGTTTTTAAACTTCCTTGGCATTTGGAATTATCTGAAGGAACAATCATATTAACTTTATTTATAATTTTAAATAGGTCATATCTTAATTTGTATATCAGGTTGTTGTGGTTCTAGGCAATATAATGATGAGAGTTTTAACGAAACATTTATGGTAATGTTCATTTTTAATTAAAATGATATTTTTACTCTAAAAAGTCACTTCTAGTACTATTCACTTACAACATTTTTTTGTCTTTTTCATTAGAACTTAAAGTTTTCAAGCATTTTTTATTAGTTTCCCTTATAATATAGCTAGCTTGTTAATTTGGGCAATGATTTAGGTGGACTTTGTATTACTAGGTAGTGTTTAGATTAATCGGCCATAATGATCGGATTCGTCATACCTATTCAGAAAATCTCAGTGATTATTCCATATAGTTCCTGAACAGATAGCAAGAATTCTAGGGTTTCTAAGAATTCAACGAAGATAAGGAACTCGGATTGATTTCTATGAAAAATGAACTTGGTTGATTACAAAGGTACGTAATATCTATGTATACTTCAAGCTCATAATTATAAGTTAAATAATCTCCTATTCCCATCCACTTCCCTCCCTTCCTCTCACACATTGCTTTTTGTCTTATTGTCTCTATAAAAAAAAATATAAAATGTTGACGTGGCTTAACCGTGACCGTATAAATAGGAGGGGAGGGGAGGGAAGGGGAGAGAGATTAGGAGAGGAGAGAATCCTCCTCCTTAAATAACAAGGTTTTAATATACGTAGAAACATAACATGTTTCTGGTATCTCACAAGTATTACCTTAATCTAATTATAGTTGACATCATCTATCCTCTATGATACTATATTCTCTTTTTGTTTTTTACCAGGAACTATGTCGTGCAGTACATAATTGGATTAAAGAACCCGCGTGTTACAACTGACATACTAGCACAACTTGGAGGTAGTTTTGCTAATCTATGCATGAATAAGTATGGCAGTAATGTGGTTGAGAAGATCTTGAAAGAGGCTGGAGAAGAGCATGTCAATACCATTGTTTACGAGATGATTAATAGTCCACACTTTTTGGCTCTTCTTCAAGATCCTTATGGGAATTATGTTGCTCAATCTGCTCTGGGAGTATCCAAGGTAAAATCATACACAAAATGTTTTTGCTGCACTAACTTGTTAACTCCTTTGGGTTGATTATGGCAATATCCAAAAATCGATATGAACGTAATCTCATTTAAAATGTATGGTGTTAGATTGATAGTTCAGTATTCGGTGACATAAAATCTTATACATATCTAAAAAGAGAGGACATTACCTTTATACTTGTAAACAATTATTAAATTTAATAATCTTTCTTTCGTTAAGTAATCTTGGATGCCTCCTTTGTTGTTGGATTATTGCAGCTTTCATGAAACCGTATAGTATTTATATGTCTATCTAATGATCTATTTGTCATTACATACTAGGTCACATGACCATGGTCTCATAGCGAGAGATACAAACAATTCATACCGCTGTTGGATGAAATTTTTCTCCCTTATTTTTTTTCTCCGTTATATTAAAGCAAATCACAACTATGATGTATTCTAATATTATCTTATTACACAACCTACTTTGCTTTTTTTTTTAATTCCAATATTTGGACATACATACCTTCGAAGAAATTTGAACTTTCTATTTTCTGTTACCTCATATGTCCATTGATCATATCTTAAAGGAATAAACAGTCATGGTTTAGAGCGCTTAGCTCTCTATCACTTGTGTGCACAATAAAAAACAATTTGATACCAATATACATGTAATGATCTAATCTGTCTCTATAACTTGTGTGCACAATCAAAAACAATTTGATACCAATATACATGTAGTGATCTAATCTGTATTCGTTGTTGGCAAAGCAGGGAGCTGCTCATAATACTCTTGTGCAACTCGTTCGGAGCCATTACCCTTATCTCCACAGTCATCTTTACGGGAAAAGGGTGCTGGACAAAACCAGGGGTCACAGGCATCGTTACTAAATCATGTAAACCACAAAATGTAGCTTGACCAGCAGACGGAAGCGCCATAACCTTGCCGATTCTGGGCTTTTGTTATGTTGCATTATCTCTCTATCCCTAACTCTTTAGAGTAAACTTCTTATTGTTGTTGCTAGGCTAAATGTTTTAGTGGCAACCTTGTTGTGGTTGTTAATTATAGTATAATTGTATTAGGAGGACTAAACTTTGTTGTTGTTATGTTGGCTTTCTTTTAAGGCCCCTGTGGTAGGGAAGTTAACGTGGAGGAAGAGTTCATCTGCACTATAATATGGCATGTGTTCCAAGCGCTTGATGCACTAACCTAGCCATTAGGTGGATGTTTGTAGATTATGGAGGCTTCCCAATGTTGCTAAGTTATAGAGATTTTGATCTCAGAATATTGATATATAATCTATGGTGTTTTTTAAATGTTTGGCTAAGATTTTACTTTTGACAGTTATGCATTCATGAATAACTGTCAACTATATATGTATGAAGTCATCGACAATCACGTAGGTGATTGTCGCTAGCATTTGACTTTGATTTTGTTGTTGCTACTTGCTAAAGAATGGCTTGAACTTATGTATTGAACTCGTAGAAAATTCAATGGAGATTGTCACTATTTTAAAAACAAACTTTATTATAGCTTCTTATCAATTAAATCAAATTATTCAATAATATTTCTGTCAAAAAACAAAGTAATTGCTTGCAGTCATATTTAGAATATGAATGTGATTGTGTAAATCCTAGAAGAATATGGGAATGTATCTTATATTCCTATTAGGAGTAGATTGCCTATTAAATGTTTGTAATCCTAAAGGGAAAGGTATTTACCTATCCTACTACTATAAATAAAGGCACAATGGGGTGAATCAAACACACCTCACAATTAACTCAATCTCTCTTCTCTCTAAATTGTGGCCGGCTTCCCTCTCACTCTCTCTAGATCGTTCAATCAAATAGGCCTACAACACTTTATCAGCACGCTCTTACCAGAAGCTGAGGAATTGACGCATTGTAGGAGGAGGCTATCATCCACCAAATTCAAAGGCTTATTCGCTTTCTGCTAATCAGGTATGCTTAAAATAAAGGAAGATATTTGAAACGACTCTGAAGCATGAAAACATTCCTCATGATGCATGAACCCCCTATGTTTATATTTTTCTTCCGATATATATTGTATATGTTCATATATTTGTCAATATATATATTTGTTTCATGCATCGCACAATTAAATTGTTATGTGGAATTTGTGAGTCAAAGTACAAAAATAAATTAGAAGCATATTTAGGGTTTTCCTAAACCCTAAGGGATTTGAAAAAAAAAAGGGGAATGGGCATGGTGCGGCACACCCACCGCACCATCATTGAGCATGCCAAAACCAGGCTTCGGCCTGGGGTCAAATAATGGGCCTGAAGCCCTAAGCATGTCTGCAAGCTTGACCCGTAGCTCGTTGTTCCATCTCGGACTGCACCAAGCTTCGGCCTGGGGTTCCACGCAGCCAAGGCCCGCAGCCTTCCCACGCACACACACACAGCCAGCCTTTGCTGGGTTCCCCGTGTGAAAACCCGCAAGTTCTTGGGCTTGCTCCCGTGCCCCCTAGCCCAAAATCGAAACCCAGCTGCGGCTGGGGCTTCGTCCCTCCCCCGTGGCCTGCAGCCATAACCCGAGGCCCTTTTTGGGTCGTGATTTTTTTTACTCAAGGCACCCCGTGCCTTCCTTAACCCACGACACAAAGCCCAAAATTATTTTGCGGCTATATTTTCGATCCAATAATATTATGTTAATATTATTTTGCTTCTACAATCGACCCCGTATGGTCCGATTTATTGAATTAATTAAAAGTGACCCGCAGTCCATTAATCTGATAATGAATCCAAAATTCTTGACCTGAAGATCACTTTTGGACATTAACGATTCAATAATTTATCTTTATACTTTGAACCGTCACATACTTTCGTAGTAACGAAGCTCTCACACTTGAGTTCCCGAAGAACCCCAAATCCACTACACTTAGTTAGTATATTGCATTCTGTGTTTCTTGCAGGAACCTCTCATTATGAACTAATTGTTCATAAAATCTAAATTGAACCTGTAGTTTCAAATTTAGTGCCTTTGAAACCTGAAATTTTCATTCAAAACATACCACATGAAACCTGTAGTTTTCATGCATAAATTAAACTAATACATGTCTAAAGAACCTGTACGTTCTACGATATATGTCTATGGCTTACCATATGACTACTCACGTTTTTCTCTCCATTTTAGGGATATGTCGAACTTGAACAAGCTCAATTTCACCGCTCTAGAAGTCGCTGGAAGAAACTATCTGAAGTAGGTACAAGACGTGAAGATCCATCTAACTGCAAAGGGCATTAGAACCACCATCGAGACTCCTATCGTCGACAAACTCGTTGACTAAGCTCAGAAGGCCACTGCAATGATCTTCATTCGAAGACACATCCATGATGCACTGCAGACTGAGTATCTCGCTGAGGAGGACCCACGCACCCTCTGGCTTGCTCTGGCTGACCATTTCGATCACCAGAAAAACATATACTTGCCTGAAGCAAGACACTATTAGCAATATCTTTGCTTCCAAGACTTTAAGTCCGTGAATGAATACAACTTTGAAGTTTGTAGAATCTGTTCTTTGTTGAAATTCTGCAAAGTGGAACTAACCGAATCAGATCTCCTGGAGAAGACCTATTCGACATTCCATGCCACCAATATTGTCCTGCAGCAACAATATAGGGCACAGAAATTCACCAAGTTTTCGGATTTGATCTCTATTTTACTTCTCGCTGAAAAGCAGAACCAGTTTTTTATGAAGAATCATCAAGCTCGACCCACTGGCTCGAACACCACGCCTGAAGCGCATGCGATTAATTCTCGCAGCCATAAACGACGACATAATCGTCATGGCCATGGCAATGGGGAACAAGCCCAACCACGGGCCCAAGGTCAACAGAGTGCCGCACCTAAGGGAAGAATTGCGACCCAGCAGCGTCCACCACTCTCCCCTAAGGTCCCAAACTTCAAGAACAAGGGCAAAGCTCCCATTCAGGCTGCTTCTACTGAATTGGATATGTGTTATCATTGTGGATCAAAGGATCATTGGTCACGTGTATGCTGAGCTTCCCTTGAAGCTATTGCCAAGTATCATTCCCGTCGTGAGTCTAACTTTGCACATGTGGATCATCCGGAAGATGCAACTACATCAATGGAGATATCAAATTTTCAGGAGGCGTCAGTGCTTATGGACGAATAAATTAGACATGTTTTTAGGGTGTTTACCCCTAGTGGCCGAACCCACTAGGAGTGGTCGGCCCCTACCCCCCCCCCCCTATTTTCTAGGTTTATGGTTTAATTTTGAACAATTTTCCTAAGTATTTGGAATAATTTGTTTGGTTTTTGGTTTGTTTTGAATTATGGATTGTTATTTGAATGGATATTATTTTCTCGAATTGCTTACTTGATACCCAAGAAAGCTCCTTTGATTAACTTGATACCCAAGAAAGCTCATTTGACAACTCTCTCGGGCCTATCCAACCTGATTGAAGGATACGGTTTGTCTAATGGTACAATCCTGACCATTAAGGAGGCACTCTATGCTCCACGTTCCTGAAGAACATTGCTGAGTTTGACAGATATTCGAGATAATAAATATCATCTTGAAACCACTGAAGACCATGGTTCTGAATTTCTTTGTATCACTTCGTACGAATATGGCCAGAAGCATATTCATGAGAAGTTGGAACGTCTGCCGAGTGGGTTGTACATCACAACCATTCGCAGCATAGAAGCCCACACTGTGGCCGGCCCTATGCCTGAGTACCAGGACACTTTGTTGCTTTGGCATGATCGTTTGGGACATCCTGGACGTGACATGATGCGTCGTATCCTTAAATCTTCTCACGGGCACAAGTTACATCCCTATGTTGGATTCCTGCCATGCCAAGCGTGTTCCTTAGGGAAGTTGAATACTCAACCCTCCCACACAAAGATTATTCATGACCCCCCTAAATTTCTTCAGAGGATTCAAGGGAACATTTGTGGACCTATCCAACCAACCTGCGGACCATTTAAATATTTTATGGTGTTGGTTGATGCATCGACAAGGTGGTCACATGTTTGCTTGTTGTCCACACGCAACGCCGCGTTTGCTAAACTCCTAGCTCAAATCATTAAGCTAAGGGCTCACCACCCTGATTATCTGATTAAGTCGATTCGACTGGATAACGCTGGAGAGTTTACGTCACAGGATTTTGACGATTATTGCATGTCAGTAGGGATTAATATGGAACATCTTGTGCCCCATGTTCACACCCAAAACGGCCTGGCAGAAGCTTTCATAAAACGCCTTCAAATGATAGCTCAGACTTTGGTTATGAGAACCAAACTGCCGGTATCTGCCTGGGGCTATGCAATATTGCACGCAGCTATGTTGGTCCGCCTGAGGCCCATCGCTACCCAACCACATTCACCGTTACAGTTGGCCACTGGATACGAGCCTGATGCCTCGCATTTACGGGTGTTTGGGTAAGCCATTTATGTGCCAATAGCGCCGCCACTACGTACCAAAATGGGTCCTTAGAGAAAAATGGGAATTTATGTAGGTTATGATTCGCCATCAATTGTTCGCTACTTAGAACCCTTGACAGGAGATCTCTTTACCGCACGTTTTACGGATTGTCACTTTGATGAGACAGTCTTCCCGTCGTTAGGGGGAGATAAGCATGCTAACGTTCCCATAGAACGCCGCAAATTGTTGTGGTATGCTTCCACTATGTCTCATTTAGATCCCCGCACTGACCAGTCTGAAACTGAGGTGCGACGAATTATAGATCTTCAGAGCATTGCTCAAAGCATGCCGGATGCTTTTAATGATCTAACAAAGGTGACAATATCACATATACCTGCTGCAAACACATATGCAAGGATAGATGTACCCCGCGTACGTCAACAATCCGTCTGGGAAGGACAGACCGTCCCCGAAGGTGGGGAGGCCGTACCCTCCACACGGCAAGGTACATTGGCGGCTAGCCAATCATCTGCTCTGACCATGAAGCATGGCAGACCCCTTGGTTCAAAGAATTCACAACCCCGGAAGAGGAAAATGGCACCAACTAGTAACCCTAGTTTGAATCCGACCATCACTCACTCATCCGTTCCAACGCATGAGGTTATTCTAGATCACGGTGATGCTTCAGACGAAACATGTCGGCCTCCCTAGAATCGTGAGATTTCGGTCCACTATACAGTATTGGATGAGGTTTGAAATAGGAATGAGATGATCGTCGACGATGCATTCGCGTACTTAGTAGCTACTTACATCATACTTAGCGATGACATTGAACCACGTTCCGTCGATGAATGCCGACGTAGAACCGATTGGTCAAACTGGAAACAAGCAATCCAGGTCGAACTCGATTCACTCGCGAAACGTAAGGTATTTGGACCTATCGTTCCTACACCACCACGCGTGAAGCCTGTTGGCTACAAGTGGGTTTTCGTGAGGAAGTGTAATGAGAAGAATGAATTAGTGCGATACAAAGCACGCCTCATAGCGCAAGGCTTCTCTTAGCGCCCTGGAATTGATTACAAGGAGACGTATTCCCCAGTAATGGACGTTATAACGTTCTGCTACCTAATCAGTTTGGTAGTTTCTGAAAAACTGAATATGCAGCTTATGGACATGGTAACCGCGTATCTCTATGGGGATCTAGATACAGAAATTTACATGAAAGTTCCAGAAGGACTTCCATTGACTGGTTCAAATAGTTCTAGACCACGGAACACTCTCAATTAGGTTGAGGAGGTCACTCTATGGATTGAAACAATCCGAGCAGATGTGGTATAACCGTCTGAGTGAATATTTGACGAGTCAGGGTTATGTGAACAACGAACTATGCACATGCGTGTTCATAAAGAAGTCACATTCCAGATTTGCAATCGTTGCAGTTTATGTCGATGACATGAACCTCATCAGGACTCCCGCAGAGCTTGAGGAAATTGCTGCACACTAGAAATCGGAATTTGAGATGAAGGATCTTAAGAAAACTCGATACTGCCTCGGCATGAAGATCGAGCATTGTTCGGATAGAATCCTAGTAAATCAATCGAACTACACCCAAAAGGTGTTGCGACGTTTTAATAAAGATAAAGCGAAGCCTTCGAGCACAGCCATGGTCGATCGGACTCTAGATGCTAAACGAGATCTCTTCCGTCTAAAGGAGGATCAGGAAGAGATTTTGGAACCCGAAGTTCCTTACCTAAGTGCAATTGGGGCTTTATTGTACTTGGCTCAGTGCACTAGACCTGACATCTCCTTCGCTGTGAATCTATTGGCTAGATACAGCAATGCGCCCACACGCAGACACTAGAATGGTGTTAAAGACATTTTCCGCTACCTCAAGGGTACTACGAATTTGGGCTTGTTCTATACCCACAAATCTCCGAGTGTTGCCACCCCCTATAGCCCTCAGATTGATTCTCACCTTGTTAGTTACGCGAATGTTGGATATCTGTCTGACCCACATAGAGCACGTTCTCAAAAGGGTTATGTCTTTACCGTTGGAGACACCGCTATATCTTGAAGGCCTACCAAGCAAACGCTAGTCGCGATTTCGTCTAACCATGCTGAGATTCTCGCCCTGCATGAAGCATCGTGTAAGTGCTTTTGGCTGAGAGAAGTTATGGAACATATTTGAAGCACTAATGGTCTTACATCAATCGTTGACCTTCCTACGACGATCTTTGAAGACAATGCAGCATGTATCGAGCAGTTAAAGAAGGGATACATCAAGGGAGACAACACCAATCACATAGCGCCGAAGTTCTTTTACTCACACCAGCAGCAGCAGCATCAGAACATTGAAGTCAAGCAAATCCATTCCTAGGACAACCTGGCCGATCTCTTCACCAAGTCGTTGCCCAAGTCTACTTTTCAGAAGCTCGTCCAAGGAATCGGTATGCAAATTATCTAAATTGAATCGCTTGTAGTTCTCTTATTTAGAAGTTATGTCTTAACTCAGGGGGAGTATCTAGAAGCATACTCACATGATCTTAATGTACTCTTTTTCCTACGATTAGGAGCATTTTTCCCACTGGGTTTTTGCTACCTAACGAGGTTTTAATGAGGCACTCATCCTGGGATGATCATACTCCGTTGAGTTCACTACACTTGTCCAGTTTGACGTTTGTTTTAGACATTATGCATACTTTCTTACTTTTCTCCTTAATCTATGGGTTTTCCCCATGCCTTGAGTTTTACCATAGCGAGGTTTCTGTGAGTTTTTACAAATGCATACTTCAAATTAAATTTGAGACTCGCGATCACCCGTTGTGCCGATGACTTCATCAACTATTCCACCTTATATGCTGAAGATCTGATGCGATGGTTTATTGAGTATTTACACACTCAAGGGGGAGTGTTGCAGTCATATTTAGAATAGGAATGTGATTGTGCAAATCCTAGAAGAATATGAGAATGTATCTTATATTCCTATTAGGAGTAGATTACCTATTAAATGTTGTAATCCTAAAGGGAAAAGTATTTACCTATCCTACTAATATAAATAAAGGCACAATGGGGTGAATCAAACACTCCTCACAATTAACTCAATCTTTCTTCTCTCTAAATTGTGGCCGGCCTCCCTCTCACTCTCTCTCTCTAGGTCGTTCAATCAAATAGGCCTACAACAGTAATCAACATTTGTTACTCATGACGGGCCATACGATGGTGAAAAACTTCCCTTAGGGTGAAGATAATAGAATTATTCTATCATTATTAACTTTCAATTGGAATTGTCTACGTGAAAGTATTGTAACTAAATCTAAAAAATAATACCAAAATTAGGTAATAATTAGTACCCTGAAATTAGATGATAAACTCAAAACTAGATAATAATCCTGCAGTGTCTTTAACCATTTAGACTAACAGTTTTTTTGAATACAATCAGTGGCGAAGCCACGTGAGGGCGAGGAGTGGCGTCCGCCACTCCCCTCGCCGGAAAAACAAGAGAGGAGAGCTCATTTTGCCCCTCCCCTCGTCGGAAACAGGCTGGTTTTGCTGCTCTGTTCTTCTTCTCCGGCTGCTGCGCTGCTGGGTCTGTCTGTTTTTTTTTTTTTTTTAAAAGCCAGGCCAAAACGACGCCGTTTTGGACCTGGTAAAAACATTTAAAAAAAAATAAATGAAACGGTGCGTTTCATAAGGTGGAATAAAAAAAAAAGTTATATGGGGGGGACCCCGTGTCCCCCATTTAGTCTGCCATTCCAATTTCATTCATTCAGATTTTTCAACCCCAAATTCCAACCCATTGTGCTGTCGTTTTCCCCTTTTCTTCTCCAATCAAAGAACAGGTGCTGGTCCCCAGTGGCAGACTTTGGTCCGCTGCTTCCCCAATTCAAAGCAGAACAGTCAGTCAGCAGCACAGCAGCAGCACACCACCCACCGCTGCTTCCCCAATCACTCTCCAGTAAATTTAGGTAAATTTTTTAATTCTTAAATTTATAATTCCTAACCCTAATAAATTATTTAAAAAAAATTTTGTTTAATTGTTATAGATAATAGAATCATATATGATATAGTAATGCACTCAATGCACTAATATGGTTATTGGTTATTGGTTATTGATTATTGATATGAAATTATTTTTTAGGGCAAAATTTAAAATTTGAATTCTTGATTATGTATACAATTATGTATTATGTATTAATTAATAGTCTAGTTTACTCTAGGATTAAGAGTCTAAGAATTTTTCTTTCTTTCTATTTTACAGTAACATAATAGAACGATATTATAAGAAACAATGCTATATAAAAAGATTTAGTTGTTGTCATTTTTCTTTAACCTTGCACTCTTTTAAGTTCGCCCTCCCCCCGAGAAATCCTGGCTTCGCCACTGAATACAATTTATCTTAGATGCGAGGGAGATTTGAACTCAGGTGCATATAACAATTCTTTTGGATACAATTTATCTTAGTTGTGAAGAAGATTTGAACTCGAGTGCATATGGGAGAGCAGGTCCGTTCTAATCATGGTGGCTACACCCAAGTCCCTTAACAGTTAATTTATTTCTATTTATTTATTTGGAACAAGAATAGCGGAGGATCCATATCTTGTAAGCGATAATGCAAAAGATGAGAAGGTGAACTCACAGATCAAACAGAAAAAAACCATTCATTTAGGAGAAATCTCAACTGGTGTAACATGTTGACCAAAAACCAGTAACCCCCCACGTAGCAGAAACCTAACAAAACAATGCAAACAAACCACGATAATTTCAAATTTTCACTACCTCACTGGGGATTAATATTTTGCGAAAAGCTCACAGAGCTTTGTTTTTTCGTTAATACAAGCATCGACACTATTGTCATACCATCTAGATGATGGTCACAACGATCACGTAAGGAGGCAGTAATACATCTGAACTTCATACGAATCATAAACTAGGCCATTCCACAAAAGCTGGTGAATTTGTGACTCCGCAAATGGCGAAGGAAGAACAGCTCTGCTTTCTAATAACAACCAAAACAGATAGCTATGGCTTTACTCTGAATCTGATGAGTCGGCCTTGCTGCTTTGCCGGACACTCCTGGTTTGTGCACTCTTCATAGACGATTCACCTTCATAAAAAATGACTTGGGCTTTAGCCAACCTCTCTTCCAGTTCTTCTGTGCTGAAGTCATCTTTCCCACCAAGCTCATCAAATCCAACCTATTGCAAAATGGACACCAGCCATTAGAAAGCAAATTATCAATTTAGTCTATGGTGTGCAAGTCCTTCCTATACATACCACATAATCATCCACTTTGGCATTCTTAATAAGAGCAATGGTCGGAAGAACAACAATCTTGAGCTTCTCCGCTAAGAAGGGACTTTTCTCAGCATTGATCCTCACAAAACGTGTCTCCATGTGTTGCTTCGCCAATATACTCAAGTGCTTGTCCACTACCTGCAAATGAAATGTACATAAAATTGTTTGTCCTAACTTTTGAGTAAACTTTATCAGTAATACAAGTACACATTAGATAAAACCTAGGATATTTAACCGATACCAACAACAGCTAGAAGTGATATTGTAGAAGCCCCATATACTTCTAGGGGATCAAACATTTTGGGAATAAGCACTGAAATCAGAACAGGTACGTGTTCGAAGTAACCCTGCAACTAACTTTATATCAATTACTCCTAGCTCTCTATAATATGCATCTAAGACAAAAGTAATAATTCTTCATAGACAAAAGTAAAACATTTTAACGTCCAATCAACAAACCTCAAACAGAAAGACTTCCAAAAGCAACTCCAGAAAACGGAAAATGACAAACTTCAAAACTAACTTAGTCTGCAGGTGTATGCTCAATAATTTCATCATATCTATCCAAATTATCAACGGGTTCCGAAAGAACTCATCTACAATTTCCTTTTTTCATTCATATTGTTTCCTCTCTGTAAAGAATTGCATCCTCCCCTCTACCTTTGTACCCTTGAACTTCTGCGTGCCCCGAGAAATGAAGTCCCAACTCAACCAATTATAAAGCACAGCATCTACATCACTCCCTCCAATCACCAAATACAAAATTCAAAATTCATACAATGTCCCTCATGCTACTTTCCACACTTCAAGCTTAGAAAACCCAACAGTTTACACTAAAACTACAACTTTTTCGCCGAAATTCAAACAATTGCACCTAGAAAATACACCCCAAAACTAGAATTTTAACAGAAAGCTTCAATTTTCATACAATGGTACTTAAACAAAAAGTTAAAATTCAACCTTGCAGGGCCAATTTTCGCGGTAAAAGTGGCAGACGACCCGGTCGCTGGCCTTGACGGCAGAGAAGAAGTCCTTCTCGGAAGGAATCTCAGAGTACTCGCCATGTCCGAGGGAGATCCAACGGCTGCGCTTCTCTGCCATTTTCTTCATTTGCTGAAGCCTCCGCTCTCTAAGCGCCTCCAGATCGTCATCGTCAACTCGATCTAGGGCTGCGATCTCCTCGTCGAGCTTGTCCTCCACCGCCTTCGCAACTGTCAGCAATTGCTTCTCCAATATCTACCAGAAATCATCGAAAAGCTCAGTTTTTGAATGTACATATGTAAATGTGTGTAAAAATGAGAAGGAAAGAGGTTACCTCTTGAACCGCTCGGTTCTCCATTGTTGAATCGGATGAATTTGCAGAAGCTTTTTTCGGATGAAAAATGAGATTTCGGAGGGGAGAGAGAGGGAAAGAAAGAGGGCGATCTCTTTTGTGTTCTGGACGAGAATGCAATTGCAGACGACGCGTCTTGTTGTTTGGGGTTTGAAACCGAACTGGGCCTGGTGATGAGCGGGCCTTGTCCACCATGATCAAAAATCTTTTTTTTTCCTTTGTTTTTAATATTGATATTATCTACGTGAATAATGCCTGGTTAACCACATTTGCAAATAATTAGTTGTATGCAATGTCTTAAAAATCGATATTATCGGCGATATTTCGCCGATAATATCGTTTTTTTCTCCGAATGATATTTTTTTAACTTAAATTATAATATCTTAATAATATCGCGATATTAGCGATATTATCAATATTATAGGCTGGATCTGTCGTCGTCGTCGCCGTCGTCGATATTATCGCGCCCAATCCCTTTTCTAACCCGCTCGGATTTGATGGATCCGAGAGCCTTGTACTCCCCTTGCCGATGAACTCATGGATGTCGATGAACTCGAGTTGCCGCTGGTAGGACTTGAGGCGGCTGTAGAGATCGTCCTCGTCGGAGGCCTGGCTGAGGACAGAATGAGGGAGAAGAAGGATCGAGAGAGAGAGAGACTGAGGACTGAGATGAGGGAGAAGAAGGATCGAGAGAGAGAGAGACTGAGGACTGAGGATACAATGAGGGAGAAGAAGGATCGAGAGAGAGAGACTGAGAGGATTGACTGAGGGTGAGGACAGAATGAGGGAGAAGAAGGATCGAGAGAGACTGAGGGTGGTCTGCGTGTGTGTGTGTGTTGCGTGCGTGTGTGTTACGTGTGTGTGTGTGTGTGTGTGTGTGTGTGTGTTACAGACTGTCGATTTTTTAGTCCTTGGTTACAGTGTGTGTGTGGGTGGTTTCTGTCCGTGTGTGTGTGTGTGTGTGTGTGTCGATTTTTTACTCTTCACAATACACTTACTCTACACATAGAGATGATGAAGATAGTGAAAATTTTGAACCTCATAGGAACTCTATGTGGTACTCAGTCACTCATGTATCTTACCATGCAATGTATAAAGTGTAAAATATTGTACTAATTCATTATATATAAATGATTTTGGTGTGTTTAAACTTCTTTCATTAATTACTACATATTTTCTACACTCACAATGTTTGACAGCTCGTTATATAATCAACTTAAATCAGTTAAATCCATCATGCAATGCATTTCCTTCCAATTTTTTGTGATAAACTAATAGATAATTGACTAAATAAACATCCTACAAAGTTTCAATAAAAATTTCCAAGTTTTTCTTACAATTTCCGTGGTTTTTATTCAATTTTTATCGATATCGATAATATCCCGATATTTCCATCGATATTTCCGTGTTTTGGGACTACCGATATTTCCGATATCATCGATATTTAATACCTTGGTTGTATATTGCGTGATTAATAAAAAACTAGCAACAGGCACACACGCTATGCATGTGCAATCAAATTTACTTTTGATTATTTCCTTTTTTTATTGTTTCGGCATAAATGTCTTCATCCAAAAGTAAAGTATAGGATGTGGCAGTTGTGTATATGCTGCTCAATCTAACCATAAAAAAACCAATGAAATTACAATTCTAAATAACTTTCAGAATAATTACTAAAAATACAATAAACATAATACATCAACACTCCAAATTTGAAGAAATTAGAAGTTACCGAGTACACATGAGTTGGGCTACAATGCATTTTGAAATAATTTCCAATGATGATTTGACATGGAACTTTACTAATTTCATAATTTTGGTACCACTTCCAACTTCCAAGCAAAGAATAGAGTGAAAAGAACATTAGAGTCAACAAATCAAAGCTAATGTGAATACACAATCTCAAAATAGTCTCTTATTTCTTAAAAATATTAATAAAAGGAAAGGAATTTAATTGCATATAGAGAGAATGAATAACTGAGCTCTCCCAGATCTAGATTGCATTTTCAAATATTAGCATATCCTAGACAACAGCCCCTATGCATTCAAAATTAAAGAAAATAATTAGGGGCCTCAACTAACAACTATTGTATCAAGCTTTAGAAATAGAAATACTACATGTTACATATATTCATATAGATACTTGAAAGTAAAAATACTACATGTTACATATATACTCTAAAAATCAGAAGACAAAAAACTTGCATATTTGGAATGAAAAAAATTACAACAAAGACAAAAAGCCAAACCATATTTTTCAGTCTTAGTACTTTGTCGGTGAACTTCCTCCTACACTCCTCTGCAATTGTTGCAAATATGTAATTGGTAAGTTAAACAATTGAAAGGATGCTTTCTCTCAATGAAACTAATAATTTTACATCATTTCAAATATTAAGATATTGGCTGCCTACTAATCTAACATAAAACTGAAGCCCACATTAGGCTTACTTTTTTATTGGAACCTAAAAACTGAATAAAGAAGCAGTAATAGTAGTATCAGTTGTAGACATGGGTCTCAAATTCCAAATCTTCAGGGAATTGAATATGTCTTACTTTTTAAATTGGTAGAATAATTTGGAAGGCATGACAAAATCTGCACAAAACATTACCATATGAGCAGGACATCAGAACATATAAGAAAAAAAAACTGAAATTCAAAACTAAAATGCCACATATGTATTGGGAAATTAAGTAAGATGGTCGTCAAACTATTTAAGGTAGAAACATCCAAAGGTAAGATGGTCTTTGTATTTATCTGAGGTTTTGGTACCCCCAGTCCAAATTTTATTTGAGAACCAAATTTTATACTCAAGTCTAAATGGAAAATATCAATTTGTAATAATTGACTCATTTTGGCAAAAAAAGAAAGAAAATAATGTTAAAGGGATAAGTAAGTAAACCTGATGTTTTATTCATTTTGTTGCATATGGCATGATGTTAGAACATCTTTATATACAACATTCCTTGTATGAACTCCAGATTGTCCTACAATGACACCATTTCTTATAAGGACCTTGGTTGTCTGTGTGGAAACTCCTCTTGACAAAGCTACATAAAGCTGGCCATGGCTGAACACATGATTAGGGAGATAGACACCCACATATGGAATTGTTTGGCCTTGAGATTTGTTTATGGTCAGCGCAAAGCTTAATCGTACAGGAAATTGTCGACGTATAAAAGAGAACGGAAGCTTTACATTTTCTGAAGGCTTCAAAGGAATGCGTGGTAGGAAGACTCTTGTGCCCTTAAAATGCCCAGTTAATATTTCAGCATCAATGCAATTTGGAAAGAATCGCCGACATATCAACCTTGTTCCATTGCATAACCTAGTTTTTGGATCAATATTTCTAAGGAGCATGATTGGTGCACCCAACTTCAATGTCAACTTATGAGTAGGTAAGCCACCTGGAGTTATAGAATTCAAAAACTCTTGTTGATGTAAGTTTTGAGGGTCATCGTCAACTCTATCAAAAGAGTAATAAATGTGTTGTTCCCCAGGAAATGAGTTTAACACCACTTCATTTAACTTGTCAACGTCCTCATTCCTTGGGGTGATGATAGCCCTATCAACCATATAATAAATGTTGAAAGCATTCTCCTCTAATCTTGGAAATACAAAACCAATAAGCTCACCAATTGATTCATCACCATGCCAAGGAATAACACATGAATCTGGGATTCTAATCATATCATCTTCTACAAATGACTCATTTCCATCACTAACACGGAGTAGGAATTCTGCAAAATCAGGGTCTTGTTGAGCTCTCATATTATGTTTCAACCGGATAACTTGAATCTCATTCCATAATGAGGACTTTACAATGCATGCATATATCGTTTGCGCTTTGGTTCCATGAGGCACAACGGGAAGAACTTGACAAAAATCTCCTCCAAGAATCATCACTTTGCCACCAAATTGTGTTTCCATGCCCGTTATATCTCGTAAGGTTCTATCTAAAGCCTCAAATGCTTTCCTATGAGTCATAGTGGCTTCATCCCATATAAGAACAACTGCACGCCTTAGAAGTTCCGCCAAATCTGATTGATTGCTTATAGAGCAAGTGTTGGTGGACAATAAGTCAATAGGAATCTTAAATCGTGAATGTGCTGTTCTTCCTCCGGGTAAAATAATAGCTGCAATACCAGATGTGGCTGTTGCAATAGCTATGAGGCCATCACTCCTTAGCGAAGCAAGAATTGCACGATAAAGGTAAGTCTTTCCAGTACCGCCGGGGCCATCTACAAAGAAAGTTGTTGATTGATTACATGTAACAGCTCTCATGATTGTGTCGAATGCAGTGCGTTGATCATTGTTTAAAGTCTGAATTGATTGCAGGTCCTCTGGGGGAACACGAATTGCGAGCTCATCTTGTATATTTGTTAGAGTTGCTGAGCTATTCATGGACATATCAATTTGTGGAAGATCATAATCACGAATTCTTTTACCATGTTGTTGTAACAATGCATTCAGATCCCGCAACAAAAGATTGATGATAACCCTATTATTTGAGATGCTGGATGTTGGGTAGTCTTGCCCCATAAATGAATGAAATTCCTCCCATAAATTACGCACTCCAATAGGTTCACAATACACTAATATTGTGACAAATAACCTATGCAAAGATGATGGCATGTGAGTTGTTGTAGCTTCTATGAGGCACTGGTGAATGCTATTGTCATCCTCAAGCAAACCCTTCCTTTCAGCCGCTTGCTTAAAAGTTGGAAATGCAACTCCATTAACTGTTAGAAGATGATCGAATGACATAGGACCTCTGACATGATTTAATAGAGTACGTAAGTAAAATCGTTCACCTTCAGATGGACATATTGTATAAATTCGTCCGATAACCTTTTGTTATGAAACTCTCATTTGCCATTTTTTTCCAGTGGCAACCCATCTATAATGTTCAGGGAATTCTCTATATTACCATTGTCTTGCAAATGGATCAGTGCAGTTGATACGAAAAAATTCGGTGAGCATCGTCTTTGAGTTGTTCGTGTTAGACAAAACTTCCATAATTGAGATATGACTGTAATATCTGACTTGATGCCTATTTGGAAGATGAACTTGCAGCCGCTCTACTGAAGGATATATACGATTCATAGGAAATGAAAAAAATTTCCATAAACCTTCTGGAGCACAAATCCATCTTGCGTCTAAGTACTTTGATATTTCATCATAAGATGGTCCCAAACGCACCTCAAGGGAAACACGATCAGGTCCCTTGTACACATATTTATACAGATACTTGACACATTTTATGCTGCTGCAGACCTCAACATTTATATGACAATCATACTTCAATAATAGCCATGGGTTATAGGGAACAACCCACCTATTATCTATTTCTACTTCAATGTTTCGATCTAAAGCAACATATCTACCATCATTGCGCCTCATGTACACTGGGTAACAATCATTTCCTTGCACTGTGACTTCAGAAAATTGCTTAGGAAAGGCTTTTTTACAGCTTCCATTTTTCATACATGGAGAGTTTGGATTAAGAGCCCCACACGGTCCATGGATCATATGTTTCAAGACAATATTGTATAACTCAGGTTCTTCTTCTCTGTATGGAATTTCAGCTCTCACAATGCGATCATAGTCATCAGGAGTGTTTAACTTGTCTGACTCTTCAAGAATAATAAGCATGTGACAATGTGGCAGACCCCTTTTTTGAAATTCAATTACATGCACATGAGCGATTGTCTTACCAAGAACTCCAATGTTGTAAATATCTTTCTTCAGATGTTCGTATTTGGATCTGAAAATTCTAGTTAGTAAGTCTGGCCTATCTTGTGGTGTTTGCCGAGGAAACAATTCACTTGTTATCTCCTCCCATGATGGATTACATGTCATAGTTAGAAATATGTCTGGCTTCCCATACTTTTGAACCAATGCCATGGCATCTTGATAACGTTGATGCATATCACGGGGGCTTCCACCAAAAGATGAGGGGAGTGTTGTTGTTCGTCCCACATTTCCTATTTGTTGTTAAAGATGACATTTCAAATACATTTTTATAAAAATTCTTTAGGAATGTTAACTAATAGAAATTAACTTGGAAAACGTGGATTTGGTACATACCAGCATGAAATTCACCCGATGCAAGTGAGTCTTGCAATCCTTGATATAACTCTGCTCTGATAGTTTTTTGATTGCTTTGCAGCCACCTAAGTCTATGTGCCTTAATCTTGACATAATTGTCAACTATATATTGTTGTAATAATCGACCACCATGTAATATTAATGATGAACATGTTTGGCGAATCTGTATTTAGCACATAATGTATGGTCATTTGTTACTATATCATACAAATATTTTAAACTGTATAAACAAATTTAAAAAGAGAAAAGCTATATAAAAAAAAGGATATTGAAGTGGAATTACCTGTAACATGTATGCATAAAAGTCTCTACATGTACATGCAGTTCCATTTTCATTGCGGCTATTTATGTCCCACCCATAGCTCCCATGAGGAAGTAATAAAGGATATTGAAGTGGGTCATAATATCCAGCAACATCTTGAACATTGATAAGTTGTCCGCTAGTAGTTTGAACAACAATATCTCTTCCCTTAATTGCATCACTGTCGGCACCATCTATGAAAACAGCTGCAACTTGTGATATAGTTGGAAGACTATATTGGCGATGAGTTGACGGCTGCTCCCTGATTATAAGCTTGCAAGTATTCAAATCTTGACGATGTGAAATGTGGCGAAACATATGCACAAATGGATTGTACTGATCTAAGACATGCTTTATTTTCTCTACAACTTGTCTGTTCAGGCCATTGTTTTCCAGCATACGGTTGTCAATTTCATGCTCAGTATCGTATATATAAATTTGTAAAAACCTTGGTCTGGTTCCTGCAGTAGGTAAAAGGCTTCCAATTTGGTGGTAGATTGAACCTTGTGCTCTAAATGTGTACACTCCACTTCTAGCATTTGCAAATTGTTCATCAACATTTACGCCCATTGAAGTAAAAAAGAAGACGTGATTGTAGGCTCGAATATATTGTCTGAAATGCCGGCCTTGTGATGTTTCATCTGAGAATAACTGAAAAAGCTCAATAGGTGCTGGTATGGGGGGCAAGTTAGTCTTTCTATTCAAGCAACATAACTTCTTAGATTCAAGATGAAAGAGTTTTGCTGCACAGTGGCGACATGTTGATGGTGGCGGTAACCGAAGCTTCTGAAACCCATGAGATTCACTAAAATTCTGTGCACAATTATATTGTGCATTTGTGGCATTTCTTTGTTGGACATGGCTATTATGAGATCGAGCTGATTGTCCATGTTCATATACAGGTTGTCTCATCTCAAGTGATTCTCCATCTTCATATACATATTGGCTCATTTGAGGTCCTTGGCTTGATTCTCCACGTACATAAACAGGCTGCCTCATTTGAGGTCCTCGGCTTGACTCTCCATGTTCATAAACAGACCACCTTACATTATTAGATGATGTAGCAGTTTGTGTCGACATTGTGGCTGATTCAGTTGTCATATTTCGGAGGTGATAATTAAAACGACGGCGTGCTAGATGTTGTTGTCGTTGCTCTGAACTCATTGCTTGCATTCTGATTCGGTAATTGTTGCGTCGTCTTGCACGTATTTCACCAAGGTCTGTAGATGTTGGACTCATTGCACTGACTTGCAATTATAATGCTATATCATGAAAGTGATTGAAAAATAAGTTATTACAATTGAAAATACAGTAAACAAAAATGAGAAAATACAACTAAGATTGACAAACACAGTAATAAAAGTAACCATGTCATTTTCTTTTCCAATGAGTTTGTCAGTTGCCCTATCTTTAGTTACAAAGAAAACCTCAATTGGTATCTGTATTCAATATGAAACAACACATCACAAAACCAGGAATGAAGAAACATAGTACGTGCATGATGACCTACCTTCTCTAAAGCTAATTGAATGACTACAAAATTCATTTCTTTGTAATTCTCTATATTTCATCATATCCACCAAAATGTAGGATGATTTATAAAGTAAGAAAAATTATTTTTTTTAGGATAACCAATTGCTGCGTGTGCCAATTTCCAATTGCTGCCGAACATAGCCACCAAACCAGCAACTTGATTCATTTTCATATATTCATATAGATAATTGAAGGTAAAAATACTACATGTTACATATACTCTAAAAATCAGAAGACAACAAACTTACATATTTGGAATGAAAAACCTTACGACAAAGACAAAAAGCTAAACCATATTTTTCAGTCTTAGAACTTCGTCGGTGAACTTCCTCCTACACTCCTCTGCAATCGTTGGAAATATGTAATTAGTAAGTTAAACAATTGAAAGGATGTTTTCTCTAAAAGAAACTAATAACACTGAAGATCCAATTCCAAAAGCAATTAAGAGAATTAAAATTAAACCTGGGCTCGGCAATTTGGAAGGAAGCCATTAAGATTGGGTGATGATGATGATTACTCTGAACAACCTTGGTGCTGCCGCAGGAAGGAGAAGCCCCCATAGCCGATGGAAGTGGGTGACTTATGGCAATCAACAACAACAGAAGCAGGGGTGGGAACGGTAATGAATTCTTTTGAATCAAAACGAATTGGGCATCTAAAATTGTAAAAGTATGAACCAAATTTTGGAGTTTCGGCAATGCGTGGGAGTTTGAGGTAAGTGAAATCATGATGTTTGCGGTTGAGGAGAACGTGGGAGGGAGGAGGTGGGCGGTTGAAGAGGGTTTTGGCGAGAGAGTTGCAGAGAGAAGTCCAGGAGAGTAGATGAGAGAGAAACATGAATGAAGAGAGCTTGAGGAGAATGCGGGAGGGTGGTTTCTGCACAATAGAAATTTGTTAGTATTACACAGCTGTGAAGCTCAACTAAAAAACAGTAAAATTTGTAGTCATGTAATTACTAAATTGCCCAGATGTTTAATTTCTGCTCAGTTTTAATGTGAGGGTTAAAGTGGTAATTTCATTTACTTTTGGTTGGCAAAGAGTGTTTTGTTAATTAGTAGAGATAAACAAGTTAATCAACATTGTAATAATACAATCATCAATAATCATGTTATTGTTTGCAAAATTTGGTCTAAAAAGTTGGTCTGTGTAGCATTACCTTATCTACATTAATGGGGTGAGAAAAGTGAACTAAATTTCACAATGAACTAGCTATAATAATTTAGTTTGTATTCACTGTTGGAGATAATCAAATCAAAAATCCCTCACTTACAAAAGAAAAGTACCGAAAAACTGTAATACTATGTGGTCCTTTTTCTGAAAGTACTACTTGTACTGTATTTAATATTTATTGACTTGTATATCGATTTTTTTTTTCTTTTGGTCAAGTTGTATATCGAATTTTTGTTAAAGGTTAATTAAACCAACCTGTATAGGTGGATTGAGTTGTCTTTTCCAAAGATGTAATGGACAATGCAAGTAGACACAAAGAAGTTGAAGGATTGGAATAATTCTAATACTCAGGTGTTAATACATCATACATGAAGGGAAAGTGAGAAATTTTTTTTTTTTTTTTAACAAACAATATTATTTACACTAAAAAAAGTGGGAAAATGGGTTAAGCCTCACAATGAGCCAGTAGGGAAAGTGAGGAATTGAAATGATTATAATTTCTAAAACGCATTTTATGTGACTGAACATGTCATAAAGTTGTGATAAGTTAGATACCATACACATAATTATTTGGTTTAGTGGTACTCACAGACAAGCTGTGACAACCCGTCCCGGAGTTTGTATATTATTTTTTTCCTCAAGGATGTAAATGGACGGAACTACCCTTGAACGTTGTTTGTATTTTACTTTTGGGCTAAGTTTAAAAGCCCAAAGCTTTGTTTTGGACCAATTAGTGTAGTTCCAAGTTGTTGGGAACCAATTAGGTTAGTGTTAGAATATTAGAGTTTAGTTAGTTAGGTTAGTGGGTGGACCAATTAAAACTAGCCCTTAGTTTTGGTTACCCAATCAGTCACGGGTACGCGCATGCACACATACTGAAACAAAACCTTTTCTCTCTTCTCTCTCTCTCTCTCTCTTCCTGCACAGTGTACGGACGTACACTCGTTGACCCTTAAATCTTCACAGATCGAGCCTCCAAAGACCATCGTTGCGATCCTTGCACGTTACTGAACACAACCATACCCTTGGTTGGTTGTGACATCTTCGAAAACCGTGAGAACCATAAGGCTCCGTCGAGTGTACAGTGAACTAGAAGTGATCGTCGAGGTTTCACACCGTTTTGAGGCTCAAAGAGGTATCTACACTTCTTCCCTAGTGTTTTAGGTTGTTTTTGGTTGAGTTTTACGTAGGAAAACCCCAGAACTGGAAATCCCCAAATTGGTCACTATTCATCGACTTTTAATCGGGGTGGTTTCTTTGAATTTTAAAGGTTATATGGAGCTCCAGGACGTCTTCACGAAGCTCGGAGTGCATCGTTGGTGTAATTTGGACGTCGGGAAGCCCAGTTACGAAGCTTGTAGAGGTGGCCGGATTTTCGAAGTATCTCCGGCAAGATCCTGTGCGTTTTAGGTCTTAAAAGTGGTAAGATTGTGTTCTACTCGTCTTAAGCTTCATTTTGAGACAAATTTCATAAGTTTTGGTTGAAAAATGAAAGAGATATGAAGTTTAGAAGTTTTCCAGAAACCGGCGAACAGTCGCCAACGTCCGGTGACTCGCCGGAGAAGAAGACGAATATTCTGTTAAGTTTGACGAAATATTCCTAACGACAGTGAACGACGTCAGTTAGATTAGACGGAATATTCTGTATTTCTGACGGAATATTCCCTAACCCCGTTAGGGTTCCGTTCCCTTGTGCCAGGCACGTGCTGCGCGTGCGTGGTTGTCTGGCCGTGCCTTGGCCGGCGCATGGGTGGTCGGAAATTTTTTCTAAAAATATGGGGTGATTCCTGAGGTTGTGTACTTTGGTATATTCAAACACCCCAATTGAGCAATGTATGAGAAGTTATTACCTAGTTCTTGGTTATGTGCGTTTAATTAATGTTTATATAGTTGTTTTGCATATAGGTGAGACCTACGCCGAGGACGAGCGTAGCCAGGCAAGGCTCGGGGGCTACGACCCTTCTACTTATCAGTGAGTGGGCATTTGTTTTTATTATATGTATACAGGTATAGCGTCTTTCCCAGAAAATGCGTTTTAAATGGTTTTACTCGCTTATTTTGCCATGATGCATATTCATTAACTTGATAAGTGCATTCTATATTATATTGTGTTGCTATTGACACGGTGGAAGTTAAGGTAAGCCTCAGGTAAGCAAGTGTGCACCGGTTGGTAAGTGATGCATTGTTGGTTACATTAAACACATTTAGTACTCATTAACCTGCACCACGGTGTTAGTGCTTCCGCCTGTGACCAGGGCACAATCCTTCATGTGATGTTCACCTCCCGCACCACACGCTCATCTTGGATCCAAGTTAGGTGCACAGTCTTGTCGTACAGGTTCCGACATGTAGGTGAACCGCGAGTTATCGCACAACGTTCACATGATCGTAGCACTTGAGCGTGTATGTATTACACCTAGCCCTGTCGTACATACCACATTAGGTGGTTTCGACTCGTGTGCAGGCATACTAGATGAGTTATAGGTTCAGCTGTACAGGCCACATTAGGTGGATCCGGCTAACACATATTCATTTATTGTTGGTGCATTCTCTTTCATACGAGTTATTCATTTAAATTGTGACATCCCGACCCCGGCTCCACCACAACCCGGGCTCGACTTCATCGTAGCATGAAATTGTCCGCTTTGGGCCCAACCACGCCCTCACGGTTTTATTTCTAGGAACTCACGCGAGCAGAACTTCCTGGTGGGTCACCCATCATGGGATTGCTCTCGAGCGAACTCGCTTAACTTCAGAGTTCCTACGGAACCCGAAGCCAGTGAGCTCCCAAAAGGCCTCGTGCTAGGTAGAGATGAGAATATATATATAAGGTTTACAGGATCCACACCCCAGGGTGATGTGGGATCTTACACAAATCCACTAATGGACATCAACCATGTTTTAAAAAGGGTCATGCTAGGGAGACAAAATTTACAAATTAATTGATGTGTCACTAATAGGACTGAGCACGTTTATCAACACTTAAATAATAAACCAATTAACAACTTCCATGTCCTTTAGTTTCCATAATTTTGTTTACAAATTTAGTCTCCCTAGCATTACCCTATACACTATGTTTGGATGAAGAAATTTAAGATTACTAAGGAATTTTAAAATGACGGAAATTGAAATGACGAGATTTGATTTTTTTAGAAATTGTGAATTTTCTTGTTTGGTTAACTTAAAAGAATAATGAAGGTGAATACGAAATTTATTATTTTTAAACTTTCAATCATAGAAATTGGGAAATGACACCTATTTACATAGAATTTAAACTTGAGAATTTGAGGTCTTAAATTCCAAGTTTTTTTTTTCACGCGGAAATTCTAAATTTATATGTTTATGAATCCAAACAAGGAAATCGGGGCATATCAATTTATAAATTTTGACTTTTACACAAATTTCACGTTTATTTCCCTCATCCAAACATAATGTTAAAAAAAACCTCCACGGAAAAGCTAAGAGCTGACCTTTGAAGGTTTGAGCTGCTTATGCAATCTTCTATTCGATATTTATCAACAATCAATTAAATGCAAATCAATATTTTGGCAGTGAACAAAACGAAATTAATATTAAATAGATAAACTGAAGATCGAGGTTTGTATACCGCAATGTCCTTGAAACAGAATTTCATCTCTGCTCTGTGCTTGTAGTTCGATAGACGTCTGCTTAAAACGCTCTCAGACTTCATTTGAAAAAATGAGTATGTTGAAAAATAAAAAGATTAATTAAATCCAAAATTAATTTAATAAATTAAAAAATTATCCCATATTTTGATAATTAATTATATATTAAAGGATGAGTTTGTTGTCCTCAAATCCTATAACATCCCAAAGCTCAAATCCAATGTTCAAGCCCAATTTGCTCTCAATGGTCAATCTTTCAAATTACTTTGTATGATGGACAAGATATTATAAAGTGTGTGAAATTTTCCAACTTGACCAACGTGGGACAAATAAAATAGAAAAAAAAATTCACTCAAAAGCTCCAACACCTTCCTTCAACCACTCAATGAATTTCCTAATGAATTTCCAATTCTAAACTTCTTTGTGTCTACTTACATTATACGATTTTGTTTCTCCAGCTCCCAACCTCCCTTCCCTCCCCCTTAGGCCTGGCCCAAACAATGGCAAATGTTGAAACACAATACCCAATTCCACCCACATTCTCAAATCACAAACCCAATTCCACCCAAACCAAACTTCGACCACTCCACTACTGCTGGCAAATTTTTTTTTTAAGCATTTTATGTATGTTAAGAAATTTTTGTGAATTTTTACACGTAATTGACTTATCAAAGTTTTTTTTTTTCTAAATTCGCTACTTATAATATTTTATATTTAATTTTTGAAGTATGTTGTAAATCCAAATCTCATGAGTGAAACACGAATGTCAAAGTAAAAACTAAAAACAAACATTGCATGACAACTCTACCAATTCGAAATCGATCGCAATCCTTGACAATGTAAATTATGTAATTCACATTGTGACCTGCGAACTTTTGTTAACTCACCCGCTATATTTATTTCTTTTACTTTGTTGCATACTGTTTGGGCCCAAAATGACATTAGGCCGAGCTCAGATTATCCTCGGCCCAGGGTCTGGATGAAGGTAGTGGGTCGGCACTATGGGCCGCAGATTGAAGGAGTAGATAGGCTTAACGCGTCATAGAGGCCGAGACCTATTAGGAGATGGATTCCCGGGATAAATTGAATCAAGCTCGCAATGGGGGAAGGTTCAGAGTCCTAGTTTGAGTAGGATCGGCCTAGATAAGATTGGATCAGTATTGGCCGAAGTTGAGTTGAACTAGGACTGGGAGTTCTATCCAAGGAGGATTCTGAGGGTTTGCACTACTATAAATAGGGAGAGGGAGCATAACATTAAGCCTCTCCAATTCAACACACAAATCTGCCCTGCGCAAACCCTCTCAACCTTTGAGATTTTTATTTTCTTGTCCGCCAACACATCTTCAGTTTGGATAAACAGCACTGTGAAGGCAACCGGTGATATCTTCAGTTTGGATAAACAGCACTATCGCCGTAGAACCAGTCGATCGCGAAGCACCTTCAGTTTGGATAAACAGCACTGCGTCGAGGCCGGTTGGTTATCTATCCAAGTCTCGGTCGAGAAGGATTTTCGAATCCTTATTGGCAGAGGTCATCTCATCAGCCTTCTCGGCGAAGTGAGGTGTTACGAATTATCAGGCTCGGCACGTCGAACGCCGAGTTGTTTATGATTGGGTACTCACAAGTTGGTTTCAGAGTTCGGCATTCAGACGGTCGAACGACCTTCACTGTCAAGACTTATATCTGTTTTGAGTATCTGTGCCCCTATACTTTGGTGTCGATTCGGCGTGCTTATACCTTCACGAACATAATCACCGTGACCGAATCCGGCGCCGACGAGTCGTGAACTTCGCAAGACTAGTAGCCTTGTCTTCAGGCTCTAGAACCCAAAGGCCGAGGCGTGTTCCTTCCTCGGCCGCAGTCGCAAGATCAAGAAGTCAGCCGCGCAACACAACGCAACATCCACATTTTACTCACCGGTCGAGCTCGGCCGTCGAGTTGGCACGCCCCGCATTCAACCGAATAACGTAGTTAGCTCATAGATTATTCGGCCTGCGCGCCCCGTAGGCTTGGTAGTTTTTAGGGTCAACATTTTGGCACGCCCAGTGGGACCAAGTGCTAAACCTTCGAAGTTCATGACCATTGAAACACGGTCAGTAACAAAGAAATTAACAATGGGAAAATCGGTCGCTACCCACTCGAGTCAGAATCCTGGAGCCGAAGGTTCATTACATGCACAACCTTCTGTTGCCAGAACGCCTGAGGCATCGAAATGGACACGACCAGAGACGAGCTTTGGCGAGCTGCCTTGAGACTCCCTCCCAAAGATAACAAAGGATGCCGTGATTGAAGGCTTAGTGGAGGACTGTGATGAAGACGCTGGTGAGGGATCCGACCCGCCAACCAGATCATTTTTTCGACGAAGGCTCGAAGAACAGTCTCGGCACTTCGAAAACACGTTCAGTCAAGGACTAAGAGGAATACTCGAAGAAATACATAGTCATAACGCCATGCATACGAGGTTGCTCGAGGCCGTGGTTAATAATACCCAGCACATTGGGTATTCTGATCGTTCCAGACAGTCTATTCCGAAAAACAATTTCATATCAGCTTCACCGGCCGAGGCAGGACCTGCTCGGCTCAAAATGGCCGAGCTAGACAAAGGGGGTGCATCAACCAGTCGAGCAGATGATCTTGATTCAAGAATGGAAACATCTGTAGATATGGTCGAGGTCCAGAGAATGATTGATTCGGCTCTGAAGAAAGGGCCAAAATTCCCCAAATTTATCCACCCATATCCAGCTTATGTGGAAAAGTTCGAATATCCTAAAGGCTTTAAAATCCCAGATTTTAGCCTTTTTGCTGAAGAATCGTCTCTGTCCTCTTTAGAGCACGTCGCCCGTTTCACCGCACAGTGTGGAGATGTCAATAATGACCTCTATAAGTTGCGGCTGTTTAATTTCTCACTCACGGGTTCGGCATTTGCGTGGTACATTAATCTCCCACCCAATTCCATTCAAAGTTGGGAAGAATTGGCCGAGAAGTTTCACGAGCAGTTCTATCGGCCGGGGATGGAAATGTCAGTCTCTTCGTTGGCCAGAATGGCACAAGACTCCGACGAATCGCCGATGGATTATCTTACGAGGTTTAAATCGGCCAGAAACTGGTGCCGAGTGCCTTTACCAGAGGTCGAGTTTGTTCGACTTGCGTTGAACGGTCTGGATGTGGAATATAAGAAGAAATTCCTGGGGGCGAACTTCCGCGACATGTATGAGTTAGCTCAGCATGTCGAGCAATACGATTATCTGCTCTGCGAAGAGAAAGCCTTGAAACCCCCATCCCGAGGGACCATCTATAAAAATCCCTCGGTCAGTTATGCATCGGCAGACTCTGAAGAATACGCTAGCATAGATGCAGCCGAGATAGTAATTGATAAACCCTATATATGCAAGGCGTTGACCCACATCAATCCTAAGAATATAAAAGCTCGGCCAATATAGGAAGAAAGTGCCGTGAAAATGACAAAAGTTTATACGTTTGATATTACTAAGGCCGACGCTATCTTCGACCAATTGCTACTTGCTAAGATTATAAGACTTCGGCCGGAACATAACATTCCCAAGGCCGAAGAGCTGAAGGGGCGAATATATTGCAAATATCATGACTCGAGCAAGCACACGACAAACAATTGTGTCGTGTTTCGAGATACCATTCAGAGATGGATCAACGATGGCAAACTTAAGTTCCCAGAGAAGAAAATGGGAGTTGATGCCGATCCTTTTCCTACAACAACGGTGGGTATGGTTGATGCTCATTTACCCCGAGATAAAGGAAAAGGGAAGGCCGAGATCATTTCGGCACGACATATCCCAAGCAAAGGGAGTAAGCCGCGGCTTCAGATCGATTTGTTCTCAAATTCCCCACCTCGAGATTCGATCCGACCAGCCATCGTTGAACCTATGTCAAGTTCAAAGGTCGAGATCATCCCTGCTCGGCACTACGTAACAAAAAGGGGCCAACCTCGACTCAAGATCAATCTGTTCTCGAATTCACCACCTCGAGATTCGGTCAGACTAGCCATCGACGAATCCAGGTCGAGGTCTGGTCCCGAAGAAACCGATGAATCGGCAATTTTGCGCACACTGCGAAAGGCCGATGTTCCGGTTAAGCCCAGAGAATAGCCACGACAGGCAGAAAAGCCGCGTTTACGCTCAGGCCCGACGACGCCTCAAAAAACGCCCAGCTCGAATCCGAGCAATACTGTTTTTAACAGGCTCGGCCCACAGGAGGTCAAATCATCCTCGGCCAGGAGACGACTCGATTTTGATACTCCATTCTACAATGATGAGTATTATTCCTGCAATTCTGGCAGCTCGAGTTCCTCCGCAAGTCGAAGAACCTTTAAGCCTCCTGAACCTCAAGACCAACGGTGGTATACCTATTACTCGTCTAAGGGTGTGTACACCGCGTTATCCAAATCACAAAAGCGCCGACGCCAAAGGATCGATTGCATGGCCCGCCGGCAAGCGGCACAAGAGACTTCTGCCACATCGAGCAACAAATGGCAGCCGAAGGAGAAAATCAGTGATAACGATAACCGGCAAACCCCTGCGATTATGAGAGAATTGGTACAAGGTAAACAATCAGTTGATCATGCCCTGATAACCACATTTGAGGAGGCCGAAAAGCGAATCAAACTTCTTATTCGGCCTGGAGAAATAAAAGCCCAACTAGAGCACTTTGAGAAAGAGGCCGAGGATAAACTTCCTCCATTGCCCGTAGAAGAACCGTTGATCAAAGTTCGGCGAAATCTACATCCACCATTCATCGGCGAAGCCTTCCAGTACATGCGGGAGTTTCACAAAACTCATTCGGCCAATGATTTATATGGTTTACCGAAAGCGTGTCAAGACACGATCGACCTCGTTCTAACCTGTCCAGATGCCGAGCGAATCATCCAAAAGAATTTCGATCTCGGGTTGAAAACGAGGTTCCAGCACATACGCGAGGCCCGAGTTCTCGGCTTCAGTGTCGATCCATATACGGACATCAACGCAAACGAACTTCCATTTTCCCTAGAGGATCTCCAGTACTTGCGATACCATTTTGAGGTATTTTCGGCCGTATCTCTCTTCGGCCTTACGGCCGACGAAATGCGTCGTGTCGAACGTTTGGACGCCTACTTGGACGTCAGAGATGCCCGCATAGCATACCAAGAACAAACTCGGGTCACAGCATAAATCCCAGATCCGATGCCAACATCATCGAACCTAAAGGACAACAAAGCAAACCAGGATAGGAACCTTGGAGATGAAGAGGCGAATCTTGGGGATGTAGAGGAAAACCTTGAAGATGAGGAACAGAATCTCGAGGATGAGAACTTTGGGGACGAGTAGGAAAACTTTGAAGACAAAGATGAGAACCTAGGGGGCGAGGAAGAAATTCCGGAGGACGAGACTCTAGAAGAAGAGGAACCGATGAAGGAAGAAGATCCCAATTCGATGGGCCCTTCAATCCTGGATAACATGGAAATCAGCATGGTCCATGTCTTGTCTGCCAATTTCCAGTCAACCACGTCCCAGCCACGCTTCCTAGAGGGCGATGTAGTGGCAGAAGAAGAAGCTACACAAGTTGACTTTGTTTCCCTCACCGACCCCGAGCCAGTGACTAAGGATGATAATCTCAAGGCAGCTCTGGCCGAATTGTTTCCTCGCTCTTCGGCCACTAACCTTCGTCACCTCAAACCGCTATACATCACGACTCACATCGAAGGATACCCAGTCTTGAAAATCTTCGTCGACTGTGGGGCCACGGTCAATATAATGCCTGTATCTGTCATGAAGGCCTTACACCGCTCCAACGACGAACTCATCCCATCAGGCATAACCATGAGCAGCTTCGTCGGGGATAAGTCTCAAACCAAAGGAGTATTACCATTAGAAGTAAGCATCGCTGGTCGCAACCACATGACCGCTTTCTTCGTGGTTGATTCGAAGACTGAGTACAACGCTCTGCTCGGTCGAGATTGGATTCACCAGACCAGTTGTATTCCTTTTACATTATACCAAGTCCTCGTCTTTTGGGATGGTAAATCAATCATCGTACATCCGGCCGACCATCAACCCTTTGAGGCCAACATGGTCCAAGCACGGTACTACGACGACCATGTCGGTTACATTACTTTACAAGGACTCAATGAAGAAGGACGACCGACTCGCATTTCCGTTCAGAAAGCCGTCGAGGTTGGCGCCGAAACTGTCTATTAGGATTCGGCGAGACTCGGACTGGCTAACCTTATCACTGATCTTGATGTCTGACATCAGCCAAACCCGACGCCAAGCCGCGGTTTCATCGATTATGGAACGACTGCTGGCTCATTGGCATATCATATCCAAACAGTCTCATTCGGGTATTAATCTTGTGGAGTTCCTGGCCGAGGACGATAGCGGTCCCATGCTCTCTTTTGACAATATCCCGGCCGCTCCGGCCGACCTTGAAGACACTCAGCCTCAAGTTAAAGACCCATTGGAGGAAATCAATGTTGGAACGGCCGAGAACCCTCGGCCATTGTTTATTAGTGCTCTGCTTCCTCCATCTATGAAAAAAGAGCTTTGCCAATTACTCCATGAATTCAAAGATTGTTTCGCATTGAGCTATCATGAGATGCCAGGTCTCGATCGCACACTCGTTGAGCACGAATTACGTATCAAGCCAAGTTGCAAGCCCTTTCGGCAACCACCCCGCCGATTCTCGACCGAAGTCCAACTCGGGATTAAAGCTAAAATCGTTCGCCTCTTAAACGTCGGGTTCATTCGGACGGCTCGATACGTCGAATGGCTTGCCAATATCGTCCCCGTTCTTAAGAAAAATGGCGCTCTTTGCATATGCATCGATTTTCGCAATCTGAATCTGGCAACCCCCAAGGATGAATATACAATGCCGATCTCAGATTTACTCATTGACGCCGCGGCCAATCATGCCATATTATCCTTCATGGATGGACATGCTGGTTATAACCAGATCTTCATTGCCGAAGCCGATGTCCATAAGACAGCCTTTCGTTGCCCGGGGGCACTCGGCACTTATGAATGGGTAGTCATGCCGTTCGGCCTTAAAAACGCTGGGGCCACGTATCAACGCGCCATGAACGCCATCTTTCATGATCTGATTGGCACGACCGTTGAAGTGTATATCGATGACGTGGTCATAAAATCCAAGAGCCGCCGAACACATCTTGATGATCTTCGGCAGGCTTTCCTTCGTATGTGCCGACATCATCTCAAAATGAACCCTGCTAAATGCGCCTTCGGTGTTTCAGCCGGCAATTTTTTGGGTTTTCTTGTCCATCATCGAGGCATTGAGATCAATGAGAACAAGGCTCGAGCAATTTTGAACGCTCCACCACCAACCACCAAAAAGCAACTTCAGTCGTTGCTCGGCCAAATTAATTTCCTCCGCCGTTTCATAGCAAATTCAGCAGGCAAAATGAAAGCATTCTCCACACTTCTGCAACTCAAGGATTCGAACAAGTTCGAGTGGCGTGACGAACACCAGGCAGCTTTCACGCAAATCAAGGTTTCTCTTACAAAACCACCCGTCCTTGTTCCCCCTCGGCGCAATAAACCTCTCAAACTTTACATATTCACGGCCGAGGAATCCATTGGCTGTCTCCTCGCTCAAGACAATGACGCAGGTCGTGAGCAGGCCGTATTCTACCTCAGTCGGAGACTCAACTCGCCAGAAATCAATTACTCCCCCGTCGAGAAGTTGTGTTTGGCCCTATTTTTCGCCGCATCCAAGCTCCGGCACTACATGCTACCAACAGTCACTCATGTCATCGCTCAAACAGATGTCATCAGATACATGCTCACTCGGCTAATAGTCAAAGGCCGAATTAGGAAATGGACGATGGCATTATCCGAATTTAGCCTGCAGTACGGACCTCAGAAAGCAGTCAAGGGACAAGCCCTCGCCGATTTTCTTGCTCAACATCCCTCCCCATACGACTTCGAGGAGGACAATGTCGAGATCGGCATGATAGAAGCACGCAAAAATTTCTGGACGCTGTACTTTGATGGCTCGAGCACTTCCACATCGGCCGGCGTCGGCATCGTCATCCAGTCACCAAACCGACTTCGCTGGTACTTTTCCCTCAAACTCGACTTTGCGTGCACGAACAATCAGGCCGAATATGAAGCCCTTGTCATCGGGCTCGGCGTTCTCCATGAATTACGCGCACCTCGCGTATTTGTTCTCGGCGATTCCGAACTTGTCATCAACCAGCTCAATGGCACTTTCCGTTGCATGAGTTGCACTCTGGCACTATATCACATGGTTGCCAGCTACCTGTCCGAGTCATTCGACGGCATTACATTTAGCCACGTGCCCCAAGATCGAAACACCGTCGCTGATGAACTCGCCTAGCTGGCCTCCGGAGCACAACTCTTGGGGGGCGAGGTAGGCCAGATGATACCCACATTACACCGGTTATATCCGGCCTTGGTCAATCAACAAGTCCTCCATCGCGACCAAGTAATTCGAACGCGCGTGATGTCGTTACCATCATTGTTGGAACGAGAAGAATCGGCGGTCGTTTGTACGATCGAGGCATTACCAGACGATTGGAGAAGACCACTTATGCAATACCTCGACAATCCGAACGGCAAACATGATCGAAAGACAAGGGTGCATGCCACGAACTACATTGTATATCAGAATGGGCTATACCGAAAAGGTGAGGACGGCCTTTTGCTGTTATGCCTTGGACCACAGGAAGCCATCCAAACAATTGCAGAAGTTCACGAAGGGATATGCGGAGCCCATCAATCAGGCCGAAAGATGCGATGGCTGTTACGCCGCCACGAGTATTTCTGGCCGAGCATGCTGAAGGATTGCATTGAGTTCGCCCGAGGATGTGTACAGTGTCAAATCCACGGCCCCATACAAAGAGTACCAGCCGAGACACTACATTCAGTAACTAAACCATGGCCGTTTAGAGGCTGGGCCATGGACGTGATTGGCAAGATCACGCCGTCTTCCGGGGTAGCAAAACATACATGGATATTAGTAGCGACAGACTACTTTACCAAATGGGTCGAGGCAAAATCGTATGCCGAATTGACATCAGAGAAGTTTGTAATTTCGTGGAAGAAAACATCGTGACAAGATTCGGCGTGCCAGAGACGATCATAACAGACAATGGCATAATTTTCACATCCGACAGGTTCAAGGAATACACGAGTGGGTTGAATATCCAACTCGAACAGTCGACGCCGTACTACCCGCAGGCGAATGGACAGGCCGAGGCGAGTAACAAGGTTTTGATCGGCATTCTTGAAAAAATGGTGAAGGAAAAGCCTGGTATGTGGAATCTAAAGCTAAATGAAGCTTTGTGGGCGTATCGAACCTCACCACAATCGGCGACTGGAACAACGCCGTACGCCTTGACTTATGGGCACGACGCGATGCTGCTAGTCGAGTTGAGTGTAAATTCACTACGAATAATCGAGCAGAGTAGTCTGTTCAGCGCCGAATATAGCCAAGCCATAAGACAAGAGTTAGAAGATTTGGAGGAAGTTCAACTCGATGCTTGTAACCTATTAGCAGCGGAAAAGAAAATTGCCGAACGAGCTTATAATCAGCGGGTTAAACAGAAAACATTCGGTGAAGGTGATTTGGTTTGGCAGACTATATTACCAGTTGGAATTCAAGATCCTAGGTTCGGCAAATGGTCGCCGAATTGGGAGGGACCATTCATTGTTCATAAAGTTCTCGGCAAAGGGGCATATCGTCTCAATGACCGAACGGGTTTAATTCATAAGCTCCCAATTAATGGGAAGTTTTTAAAGAAATATTATCCGGTTACTTGGGAAATGCAAGAATAATGTACATCTTCGGCAAAGAGGCGGATCGTATCAAAGACAAACAATCTCCAAAGATCCAACAAGATGCAAAATCGGATAAAGTTTTCATTAATAATTGCAAAAGAGTACAAGATTACAATTAAAGCCCTAAGGTGAAGAAGGGAGGACAGTCTCGAGAAAAGCTTTCAACTTCAGCCACCTTACTTTGCCCATGATAACCTCTGCGTATTCGGTCAAACAAGATTTGTTCGACTCAAATTCTTTCGTGAGTTCGGAGGCGAACGCCGACCGCCAATCTTGAAGCTCGGCAATTTGGCGATCAAGTTCGGCCAGCTGCTCCTTCTTGGCCACCAGCACCTCGACTTTCTGACGGAGGGTTTCTTGCACGGCCGAGACGGCCTTCCATTCGCTCTCGGCCCGAATTGCTCTTGCAAAGACTCCGAAGTGCTCCCGGGCTCGTTCTAGAAGGGTAGATGCCCGAGTGACGGTAGCATTATCTAAACGACCATCAGCTGCAAGATCGTTCAGACATGCCCCGACAGCATCAAGGCCCTTACGCTCCAAGATTTGAGAGGCTGACAGCGGCAACAGATCTTGCAACTTGACGAGCGCGTCTGGATCGACCGTGTCGTGCGCCACTGTGGTCGAAGAACCAGCCGTCTTCTTAGTCGTACCAGCGATAAGAACGTCGAACTCGGCCTCCCAGAAAGGCTGCATGAAGGGTCAAGTATTAGCACAAGTTAAGCCGAAAAGATGAAGAAAATAGAAGATGATAGACCTGACATGATGAGACCTCGACCATATCCCCTGGGTCATTGCTCGAACCCAAGGAGCTTAGAGGCCGAGCCCAATGTTTGAGACAGCTTCTCAATTCACGCGGTCGATAGAGGTTATCTACATTCGATGGCCACTGGGGCGGCCAGGAAATATAAACAACACCCCTCGGCGCGTAGAACTTTCGGTGGAAAGAATTGGGGGGCACCTAGCAGTTGGTACATCCTCGATTTAGAGCTCTAAAAGGAAGGCATAGCTAAAAATGAAAAGAAGTAGGAATCCTTACGTAAGCAGATGAAACTTCCTGAGGAGGAATGCCGAGATCGACGTCGTGAGGATGCACCGGTGTCTCCGCGGTCGCCTTCGGCTCGGCAGGAGGGTCCATATCTGGGGTAGCGATCCCTGCCTCGATCGAAGCAGAGGCATGTGCCTCGGTTGGAGCAGCAATCTCCACCTCGAGTGGAGCCGAGGCATTCGTCTCGGCTGGAGCAGTATTGTTCGCCCCGACCGGAGCAACAGCTGGGCCAACACCGACCGCCTTGACCACTGCAGGGCCGGATTGCTGATCAACCTTGCTCGGTGTTGGGGAATAAGGAACCAAGGGCTCAGCAGGCCGAGCACGGCTAGGGCGTCACGCTAGTGGGATATCTTCGCTCGTGTCACCCTGAAAGAATAGAGTATATTAAAATCAATTAAAGTATTGCTAAACATATTCGTGTCCACCCTAGAATTGGACATACCTCATCCAAAGAGATTGCTATTCGTTTCGATGTCTTGGAGGTTTGTTTCTCGATGGCCGAGGGGATTTTTTCCAAAATGGGGGCAATGACTGGTGCCGTGCGTGCAGGATCCTCGACCGGCGGAGTGGTGGCCGAAACGGCCATAGCATCAGAGGAAGGAGCGACAACCGGTATGGTCGTCTCGAGGGCGGAAGGCGCAGCAACGGCTTCGGCTTCGACCGCTTCATGAGCAGGTCGAACGTTGGAGGCGTGGCCGATCAAAATTGTCCCCTCCTCCATACGATCCTGGACAATGGGAGCAGGAGGGATACTGGAGACAGTCGCCTCCGTTGTTCGGCTGGAGATAGGATGAACTTCCCGTTGCCCTTTTTGCGCCAACGTTTTAACACGCTTTGAAGGACGAGATGCTTCATGTGCCGTCTCGACCTCTAGAAATTGCCGCTTGCTCGGCGGAGTATGCACTGCAGCATCGGCTTTCTTTGGGAAGGCCGATTTTTTCTTGATTGCGGCCGCCGCAACCACGGCCACCTTCTTCGATGCCTGAACACCTATGAAGACCAAATACAGTTAATAAGGTCGAATGAGCGAGTGAATAATAAAGAAAGATAGCTGAATACCTTGAATTTTCTCTTTGACTGGGGGGACAAGAACCTTTTTGGGTCGATCCCCAAAGAGTGCGCCAATAACATCTTCAACCGAGACATTGAAGAAGACTTGGGTGTATTCTTCCCACCAGTCACCGAAGGTGTCAGTGCTGAAGGTTTCAGGAACGAATGGTCGAAGACGGAATGTCTTGCATCGCTCTTGAAACTCATTCTCGGTGTCTCGGCATTCCTTCTGGGAAGAACCAGATAGGCGTCCTCGACTAAGAAGAGATCGAGAAGTGAGTGAGGGCACTGGGCAGCCTTGAAGGTACCCAAGTTGTCTGGCCAGGAACTGTGGGTGATAAACTTCCCAACTCGCCTGGCGGGCGTCACAGTCGAGGGGAAGGTCGCGTGCCAACACGAACGACCCCCAATTCTGACAAAGAGTAGCGTCCTCGCTAGTATCCCAGGCCGAGCTCGGGAACTGAATGGATGAAGGATGCTCCCGGCGACGACATATTAGAAACTCGTCATTAGAGAAGTCTTCAAGGCCGAAGAAGTATTTAAAAACTTCGTTGGCCCGGTGGGAAGGTAACGGATGAGGGGCCAGCTGCAGGCCGATCGCGTCAGTAGGAGAAAAGCCGGGAACTTCTAGTCGAAGCGTTGCGAAATAAGTCTGCAACCAAAGTTGGAAAACCCAGAGAGACCCATTCTGATGGGGATCGATTTTGTGGATGGTCGCGTCGGCCAAACATCGCAGCAGGTTGGCGAGGATGGCAGGACTAAGCGCCAAGGGAAGACCACTCGCTAGGGCCTCGGCCACGGGCATATTCTCGACCAGGCATTTGTTTGATTTGGTACAACAGATAAACTTGTTGTACCAATAAAACAAGAAAGCCTCATGTTCCCCTTTGCAAAGACTCGCCTCTTCTCGGCCAGCAAAATGAGCAATCAGGGTGCTATAGTTGAAGAAGTTTTTATGCAACTTCTGTATTTCATCCTTCGAGGGCTCTTGACCGCCTCGGCTTAATGTTTCGACGGCTCGGGCATCGAACAGTGCTTTGAGGTCACATTTCGACGAGCATCCGAAAAGTGAAGCTTCGATTGGGAAACCAGAGGGGGATGTCCCAAAGATAGTAGAAATGTCGAGAATGGTAGGACCGATAGGCCCAAGAGGGAGAACCATAGTGTTGGTGGCTGAACACCAGAAGCTCAAGGCCGCCATGAGAAGCTCTCGATCCATGATTATCTCCACGGTCGAGAGCTTGATGACATCGTAAAGTCCAAGGACCTTCCATTCTTAGCCGCAGAATTTTTCCATTCGCTCGACCCAAGCTGCCCAGGCGGCAGTGGTCGAAGGCCAGGCTCCTTGAGGCTTCGACACCTCCCACTTCGACCACTCGAATCCCTGACGCAAGGGCGTCAGGCAATGATCCCTCAGGAGAGTGGTAATGGGCATGGGCATCGGTTTCTTGAACAGAGGCCCAAGGATTTGATGCGGAGCGCTCGAGTCACACTCAAAACGCAGATTCTTGATGGAGCAATCATCGATGAGGTCGTTATGCTTATCGCATTCCTTAGAGAGTTGGGAGATGAAGGAAGCCATTGCTGGAAGAAGATCGGAAGATGAAGGTGCTGGGTTGAAGACGCTAAAAGGAAGTTCTGGGTTTCTGAAGACTCGAGAGAAAATAAGGGAATTTGAGAAATCTGGAAGCGTAAAAATGAAACGGAAGAAAACGGGGTATTTATAGGCGTTTCTCAAGAAGATCAATCGGTCAGGGATTTTGAAATTTGAAATCGCCCAATCAGAAAGACTGCGCGCTATGATTTGGTTCAGAAAATCCAGGTGAAAGGACCGAGAATCTCGTAGACTGACGGCATATCGCGCGGTTTGAGGGCACACGATTACGTGTGACGGTGAATAATTAATGCAACATGACTCTTCGACGGTTGCGTGCGTCCAGGTTAATAATTACAGACTGTTGGGATGATCGATGACCGAAGCGTGGCAAGTTCGGGAAGCATTCGAGGGAAACATCATTGCTCATAAATGGGCGTGGCGTTATTTTCTTGGACGGCTCATCGATTGTCGCGAGAAGAGTAATGACATTTCGCTTCTTCAAGGTCGAGGCTCGACCATGGATTCTGGGTCGACGACCTCAGAAGCGAGGGGGCATTGTTTGGGCCCAAAATGACATTAGGTCGAGCTTAGATTATCCTCGGCCCAGGGTCTGGATGAAGGTAGTGGGTCGGCACTATGGGCCGCGGATTGAAGGAGTAGATAGGCTTAACGCGTCATAGAGGCCGAGACCTATTAGGAGATGGATTCCCGGGATAAATTGAATCAAGCTCGCAATGGGGGAAGGTTCAGAGTCCTAGTTTGAGTAGGATCGGCCGAGATAAGATTGGATCAGTATTGGCCGAAGTTGAGTTGAACTAGGACTGGGAGTTCTATCCAAGGAGGATTCGGAGGGTTTGCACTACTATAAATAGGGAGAGGGAGCATAACATTAAGCCTCTCCAATTCAACACATAAATCTGCCCTGCGCAAACCCTCTCAACCTTTGAGATTTTTATTTTCTTGTCCGCCAACACATCTTCAGTTTGGATAAACAGCATTGTGAAGGCAACCGGTGATATCTTCAGTTTGGATAAACAGCACTATCGCCGTAGAACCAATCGATCGCGAAGCACCTTTAGTTTGGATAAACAGCACTGCGTCGAGGCCGGTTGGTTATCTATCCAAGTCTCGGTTGAGAAGGATTTTCGAATCCTTATTGGCAGAGGTCATCTCATCAGCCTTCTCGGCGAAGTGAGGTGTTACAAATTATCAGGCTCGGCAAGTCGAACGCCGAGTTGTTTATGATTGGGTACTCACAAGTTGGTTTCAGAGTTCAGCATTCAGACGATCGAACGACCTTCATTGTCAAGACTTATATCTGTTTTGAGTATCTGTGCCCCTATACTTTGGTGTCGATTCTGCGTGCTTATACCTTCACGAACATAATCACCGTGACCGAATCCGGCGCCAACGAGTCGTGAACTTCGCAAGACTAGTAGCCTTGTCTTCAGGCTCTAGAACCCAAAGGCCGAGGCGTGTTCCTTCCTCGGCCGTAGTCGCAAGAAGTCAGCCGCGCAACACAACGCAACATCCACATTTTACTCACCGACCGAGCTCGACCGTCGAGTTGGCACGCTCCGCATTCAACCGAAGGACGTAGTTAGCTCATAGATTATTCGGCCTGCGCGCCACGTAGGCTTGGTAGTTTTTAGGGTCAACACATACAAATATGATTCCTAAATAATCTTCAAGTTCAAGTTCTTCAACATCCTCTTGATCTTTCACTTCTACACTTGTAGACTGTAGTGGCTTCAACAACGGAAATAAGATTTGAAGTACTAGAGGCAACTTTCTCAAACCAAATGGGAGTTTTATGAAGTGTTTGACAATCTCACAACCAAAAACCCCAATACACCTTGTAGCCCTCACACATCTTGTGACGAGAGTGTAGTTGCGTCTTGCATGGAAGAACAACTTATATGACATATGTTCACCGTTACGGTGGTGTCATGATAATAAGTTACAACATAAGACTACGTGACAAAAAATTAATACTTGTTATTGTATTATTAGTACAGAACACCACGTGATAGTGAGTCTGTGTCATATAAGTCTTTCTCCTTGTGTGAATGGTCCAATTAATTAATTTCCAACATCCAAAGGCACATGTGATCTTTAACAACATTGATTTTTCATTCTATTTTATTGAATTTGGTCAATAAACAACGTTTATTTAGTTTTAAGGTTTTTGAATTGCAACTTGCATATACGACGATTCCCAAAGCCAAAAGATTCTCCCTCCCACAGCCCAGTCAGTATAGCATTCATGTCCCCAGTCCAGGCCTCACTAATACTAATTGCTATGCACATGTTCTTGTCTCGTGTTTTCCTTCTCTGTTCGCTCAGTGTTTGTATTAGTGTCAAAAATGTTAAAACAGTACTGAAAGTTAATGAATGAGAGTTTGAAATCGAACCCAGTTGGTTAAAAAAAAGGTTAAATGGATTAATGATTAGAAGATGGCTTTTGTGGTTGAAAAAAAAAGAGGATATAAATCTCTGCGGTGAAATCAATTAGGATTTAAGCTCAAAGTTAAAAATTTCGTCAAACTCTATATTAGTTATTAGCACATAAGCTCACATGTGAGTCTTATTAGCACATAAGCTCACATATGAGTCTTACAGGCTAACAATTGATGAAGAATACCGTTTTAGCCTAATAATTAATGAAGAGTTGACGAAATTTTTGATTTTGAGCAAATACTAACAGAGTTCACCACATGGGCTTAAATCCTAATCTTTTTTACTACATGAGCTATCTCCCACTTATTCTATCACCACGGAGACTAATAATCCAATTTTATCGCTAATGAAAAATACCGTAAAATAAAAACTGAAAAATTGAAATGATTATGAAAAAAATAAAAAAGAAGACAAATAATTTATTTATTTTATGAAAATCCAACTGCCATTGGACATAAACAACCAAGATCAAGATCACAACATAAAACTATATAACTGGACTCGTACCAAACATAAAAAGGATCAACTACTAATTCTTGCTATTATTACTAAAGCAGACCAACTTTAACCCTAATTAACATTCTCCATTCTCCATAAAGATTAAACTAGACACAGAAAATTTGAGTAATTAAATTAGGGGCACTTGGGCTTGCCCTTGTCGTTCTTCTTGTCCCTGTAGCAAGGGCACTCGTGCTTGTTCCCATAAGTCCCAGAAGGCACACACTTGCACGCTTCACAGCATATCCCACAATACTTTATGCATCGATCCTGAACTCCTGCTACTGCACACCTCGTCGAGCACTTGTCGCTGCAATATGCTGCAAGATTAATAAACCCAGTTAACATCTTAACATACGGTGATCAAACTAATTCAACTTTTCAAAGCAGATGACATGCATGGTTAATTATTCGACGAGTAAGTTCTGTTGTCGGACTTATATCATCAAAATGCCGATCTAAACTATACGGTTTAACACGAGTTTAGATAATTAATGGTCGAGATTCACAGTCTAACAACCAGATAATGTGGCAAAAGAGAACATCTCCATTTACTTGGGCGAAATCTAAACACTTACGTGAAGTAGCGAGGGCCATGGCTGGATCCATGAAAGAGGAGGCAAGAAGAAGGAAACAGAGGAGTGGAAAGTAGAGCTTCATCTTGCCTGGTGAACTCAAAGGACGAGTCCTTGTTGAGAAGTGTACTTGAGGCAGTGTGGAGGATTGTGGAAGCTCAAGCTGGTATTTAAGAGCGAGTGAGAGAGAACTTGAGTTGGCAACTTTGGATACCCTCCAAAAAAACCAAGTCAATATTTTTTTTTATTTATTAAACAAGTTATAGAGTAGTGTAAATGATCTTAGATTTTTTAGTTGGCATTAATAAAAAGAGGAGTATATAATGTTTATTTAAAATTCAATTACTTTTAGGTTATATTTTCTGAAATAACTTATCTATAATTTCATTAGTTTGTAAGTTTGATCTACAAAACATTACTTATATTTTAATATTAGTAGTACAAATTACCCTATACTTGTGCACAGAAATTCTAAATTCAACTCTCATCTCACATCGCTTGAAAAAAATGGAATAACTTTGTGCAAATTATCTTTACAATGATTTTTTTTCTTACCCAAAGAAATTTATTTTTACTTGTTCTAATTTTGCTTCAGTTTGGAAAATAGTTTTTTTGGTAAAATTTAAATATATAGGACAAAAATGGTACGTGTGCAGTTGGGATGATGAACTAGGAATAAATGAGGGATTGGGTCTCACTGCACAGCTGGAAGGGTGCAACTTTTGGAAAATATTTATTGAGTCCGTGCGGTAAGAGTGCGATCCAGAGAGGCGGTCCACGCGGTATTCGCACTGTGATCTAGATTCCTCCTTTTTGGCCCTATGTTTAGAGAAAATTTTCAATATGACCGGCATACAAGGTGGTATACTATTTGTTATTATATAAATGATAGGATTTGTGTGTCCAAAAGTTAATAACTTAAAAAAGAAAATTTTTCACCACTTACATAAAAACACGTGTACCACCCATGTTCCCGTCACAATTAAAAATTTCTCCTATGTTCAGATGCAACGAAATGAGTTTCATAATTCTGTACGAGTAACTGTTAGTTGTTGATTGTAAAGAATTTTTATAAAGTTTTTTTTATTAGTATTTTACAAAATGTTGAATGCACTTCATATTAAAATTTAATATTAAATGATTTATGTACCCTATTATGTAATGTCAATTTCGACCTTATTAGGTTTATAAAAAAATGAAATTTCTGAAAAACACCCTAAATCACTTTTAACGTATTATTTACCTTCTTCAACTATCAAAACCCCTCACTCTCCATTGTTGAACAAAACTCTAACCAAGCTATGAGCGTTGTTTAAGCTATCTATGTTATTTTATTCTCTGATTTTGATTTCAAAGGAGATTAGTCCCAAATATATGCTTGTGATTCCTAGAAACTATACTACCCAAGCCCTATTATTGATTGATTTAAGCCTAATATTTATTTACAATTCCAGAAAACCATATTACCTAAATGCTTCTCTCTTAGGAACTTCTCTAATAATATGCATTTTTTTTCTTTGTTCTATCAAGTTTAACCTCTAACAATATTTCTTCAGTCCTTTTAGTAATTGGCACCTCATTGTTTTTCTTAAAAAAGATGAATATTAAAATGGTTAAATGGCAGGACAATTGAAAGGAGCAGACTGAATTGGTTTCGAATTAATTTTTTATTGATAAACTTTACAGTATTATATATACATCAGTAGGTCAACCAATTAACCCTACATCAATGTCCTAGAAAATCGTATCCCCTCTTTTGATGGGATTTGACATAAACTATATTAGGTAAATATATTACAAAATATATTACAAGATATTTCTTATTACTCCCCCTCAAGTTGGAGAGTGAATATTATGAACTCCCAACTTATCGCGTAGTGTCGCAAATTGATCTTTTTCCAAGGCTTTTGTGAATAAATATGCTAACTGGAAACGTGTAGGCACATGTGAGGGAATAATCATTCCAGCTTGCAGTTTTTCTCGAACGATATGACAATCAATCTCAATATGCTTTGTATGCTAGTGAAAAACAGGATTAGCTGCTATATATAGGACAGCTTGATTATCACAAAATTATGATGTGGGAGCCTTTTGCGGAACCTTTAAATCTTGCAATATATAGCGTAGCCAAGTTAACTCTAAACATGTGTTAGCCATAGCTTGATATTCGGCTTCTGCAGATGATCGAGAAACATTGTCATGTTTCTTGGATTTCCATGAGATGAGAGAATTTCCAAGAAAAACACAATATCCTGTAACTAACCTTCTTGTGGCACGACAACCTCCCCAATCGGAATCACAAAAAGCTTTTAACTCAAGATTGTCAGAGACAAGAAATAATAAACCTTGACCAAGAGTACCTTTGATGTACCTGAGAATTCGTAAAGCTGCATCCCGATGAGGCTTGCGAGGCTTATGCATGAATTGACTTAATGTGCGAACTGCAAAAAAAAACTATGTCAGGCCTAGTGACACTAAGATAAATCAATCGTCCGACTAGTCTTCTGTACTTGGTGGGATCATCTAACAATGCTCTGTCAGTAGGAGTAAGTTTCAAATTTTGTTCCATTGGAAACTTGTCTGGGCGTGCTCTCGTAAGTCCAGAATCCTGCAAAATGTCTAGTGCATATTTTCTCTGAGACATGAAAATGCCTTTCTGAGAACGAGAAAATTCAATGCCCAAAAAATATTTTAAATCACCAAGATCTTTGATGCGGAAGAATGTGAGAAGAAATGTTTTGAGGCGTTCCATCTCTTGAAGATCATTCACTGTAAGAAGTATGTCATCCACATAGATAAGGACTGCAGTAAACGAAGAACCTTGAGCCTTGGTAAAAAGAGAATAATCCGCTTTTGACTGTTGGTAACCTGTTCTCTGAATGGTGACTGAAAAAGTCGAAAACCAGTTTCTAGAGGCATGTTTGAGTCCATACAAAGATTTGTTGAGCTGACATACAATGTTCTCCCCTTGTCGGCGAAGACCAGGAGGAGCTTCCATGAAAACAACCTCATGCAAATCACCATGGAGAAAAGCGTTCTAAACATCCAGTTGATGAATGAACCAATGACGTGCACTGGCAACAACAAGGAGACAATTAAGAGTAGTGAGTTTGGCAGTAGGAGAAAAGGTCTCCTGATAATCGATGCCTTCAATTTGAGTGTAGCCTTTTGCAAGAAGACGAGCCTTGTACCGCTCAATTGTGCCATCAGAGTTGTATTTGATTTTATAAACGCATTTGCAGCCAATGGGTTTATGACTTGCAGGTAAGGGAACCATGGTCCATGTATTGTTTTGCTGCAAAGCCATTAATTCTGCATGTATGGCATGCCGCCAATTAGGATCAAGGATAGCCTGGGCATATGAAGTAGGTTTGGTGGGACCTGTAATGTTGGCCAGAAAAGCACAATGGGCAGAAAAAAAGGCGTGAATAAGAAAGAAAATTAGAAAGAGGGTAACGAGTACCTGTGGAAGAACGAGGCGTCGAAGAAGAGTGACTGACCTGGTTAGTCATGTGATAGTCTTTATGCCATAGGGAGGGTGCTTAGGACGAAGAGATTGACGTGGGAGGGGTGAAGAGGGTGACTGAACGGACGTGGCATCTGGTGTAGGTGATAAAGTAGACATGTCAGTGGAGGGTGAGATAGGAGAGATGGGCACGGTAGTGGGTTAGGAGCATGGCAGGAGAAGTAGGATTAGGGGGTGTAGGGTTAGATGGTGGGGTCCTGAGGTGAGATGGTGTAGGGTTAGATGATGGATGAGAGACTTGACAAGTTGGTGAGGGATGAGAGGTTTGACAAGGTGGCGGTGGGAGTGTGGTGTCTGCAAGACCGAGCAAGTGGGGGGGGGGGGGGGGGTATGAGGGGCCCGCTGTCATGTATGGGAATGGTAGGGGTTAGAGGGGATGATGGTAGAGACTGGAAAGGGAAGGTAGTTTCAGTAAATTTAACGTCACGATTGACAAAGAACTTTTTAGTTTCCAAATCATATAGTTTATAACCTTTTTGACTAGTGGGGTATCCAACAAAGACACAACGTCTAGCAAGAAGGTCGAATTTATGAGTAGGGTGAACAACAGTAGCAAAACACAAACAACCAAAAACTTTCAAGTGGTCATAAGATGGTGGATGTTTATATAATAACTCAAAAGGGGATTTGTTAGATAACAAATGAGATGGTAATCGGTTAATGAGATAAACAGCGGTGGATACACACTCACCCCAAAATGAAAGGGGTACCTGAGATTGGAAGCGTAAGCTACGTGCAATGGTGAGAATGTGACGATGCTTACGTTCGACAATGCCATTTTGTTGTGGAGTGTAAACACATGTGCGTTGATATTCAATGCCATTGGTTTGAAAAAAAATCTTTCATGGACAAGAATTCAGACCCATTGTCAACTCTTACTGTTTTTATATTTGCATGAAATTGTGTATGAGCAAAAGTAACAAAATTTTTTTAAAAGGTGTTGAGTTTCAGATTTATGTTGCATAAAAAAAACCCATGTGCACCTAGTAAAATCATCGACAATGGTAAGAAAGAATCGAGCTCCCAAATGTGTGGGAACTTTATGGGAACCCCATATATCACAATGTAACAAATCAAAAGGAGCATGAGTTGATATAGAACTTAAAGGAAATGGAAGTCTGGTTTGTTGAGCCATAGGACAAACAATACAATTATTATCGAAAGAAAAATTATTTGAAGACAAAGAAGGAAATACTAATTTAAGGCAAGTAGGTGAAGGATGTCCAAGTCGCATATGCCACAAATTGGAGAAATGGGAAACTTGACAGGAGAGAGGCGTTCGTTGCAACAGGGACATGTAATAAAGACCATCATGTTGCTTTCCTGATCCAATCATCTTCCCCGTAGCCAAGTCCTGCAAGACACAGAAAGTGGGAAACAAAATGGCACAACAATTTATAGAATCAGTGACTTGACTGGCAGACATGAGATTTAAGTGAAAAGAAGGAACACATAAAACATTGTCTAAGGTAATATCTGAATTGAATGGTACAGTTCCTGTAGAAGTGATTTTGACTGAAAAGCCGGTGGGTAATTTAACAGTGGATATTGGTGAAGATGTGCTTTTGGAAAAAAATGAAGAATCTGAAATGATATGATTGGTAGCCCCGCTATCCAAAATCCAAGGTTTAGTATATACAAAATTAATGGATGCAACAGTAAATGAAGACCGACCTACTGCATTCGCATAAGCACTGTTATTACTAGAGGTATTATTTAAATTCATCATGGACACAACATGAGCCAATTGTTGAAGTTGTTCAGCAGAAAGACCTTGCAAACGGTTTGGTGAAGGCTGCGTCTGTGTCTGAGGAGTGACGTGCGCTGCATTTGCAGCAGTGATGACTTGTGCTGCGTTTGCAGCAGGGATGAGACTCGTCGCTGCATTGGCAATAGGAGAAGAAGCATGGGCAGCACGTGGAATGCTGCTGCCTTGGAGACGCTGCTGTGCTTTGTGACTTCCTGCATTTGTGCCATTTTTAAATCGGCATCTGTCTTCAGTGTGGTCTCTTTTATCATAGAACTTGTAATGATATTTTCGAGTCCTACAATTATCAATTGTATGTCCGTCTTTATCACAGTATTCACAACGGAAATTTTTGGAATTGTTGAAGGAATGGTTTGATCGACTTTGAAAGGCTGTAGCAATGGAAAAATTTTCATTCAATCCCGAAGACATTTGTCTCTGTGTTTCGTCTTGAATAACAAGTGAGTAGGCTTGACGAACTTTAGGCAAAGGTGCCATCATGAGAATATTACTTCGAACTCCACTATAGACATCATTGAGACCCATGAGAAATTGCATCATTCGATCTTCTTCTATTTGTTCATTATGTGTCTTTGTCTGGTCACAAATGAGAAGAGGTCGATAAGTCTCTAACTCATCCCAAAGGCCTTTAAGTTTTGTAAAATAAGCCGAAACTGTCATGGAACCTTGAGAGAGAGATGCGACGAATTTTTGAATTTGATAAATTGTTGGTGCATTCTTTTGTGAGACCTGATCTTTAAAATCTTCCCATACCTGTTGAGCGCTTTTGGCATGAACAACTCATTTGGATAAATCAGGCTCCACGGATTGTGCGAGCCACATTAAAATCATACTATTGCACTTGTTCCAGAGAGTGTAGTCTTTTGGTTGATCCTTTGCTGATGGAGGCTGAATGGAGCCATCAACAAAACCAATTTTGTTTTTGGCTGTGAGAGCATGAATCATGGATTTGCTCCAAGATGGATAGTTGGATCCATTCAATTTTTCCGGAACGAGTATATGACCAGGACTATCTGAATGATGAACATAGTATGGGTTTGATGAATCCATACCGATCTTGCTATGAGTTTGACAGCTTTGTGGTTGTGGTTGAAGTACTGTGCCTGACATGACATTTGGAAAATAACAAGGGTTGGAAAAAAAGAGAGGCAATCAAGTACCAGGACCTAATGCTCTGGATACCATCTTAAAAAAGATGAATATTAAAATGGTTAGATGGCAGGACAATTGAAAGGAGCAGGTTGAATTGGTTTTGAATTAATTTTTTATTGATAAACTTTACAGTACTATATATACATCAGTAGGTCAACCAATTAACCCTACATCAATATCCTAGAAAATCATATTCCCTCTTTTGATGGGATTTGACATAAACTATATTAGGTAAATATATTACAAGATATTTCTTAATAGTTTTCAGTGGTGAATTACTGCAATATAACTTATTCAATTTAAGGGTGAATTATTGCAATTACCCATTCCATTCAATTGGCGTCTTTCAAGTGTCTGTTTTCTTCTCTCCACATCAAGCACGCAAGATGTTAGGATTTTTCCTTCAAAAAAAAAAAAATTGGAAGAATGTGGGGTGTATAGAAAATTTACGGTGTATGTAGAAAATGTATGGCGTATGTTGAAAATGTGGGGTGTGAGGGTATTATGGGAAAATATGTGAGGTGTATTAAGATAATTTTTAATTAAAAAAGCAAATGTGAGGTGTATTAAGTATGTGTAGTTTATTCAACAATATGTGAGATGTTAATATAATAAACCTTTTTATAATTAATTAACGGTTAAACACCATTTATCGCGTGGACAGTTGTTCTTAGCATGAACACGCGGTTCAAGGCCACTTGCATTTGTGTCTATCAAAAGAGGTCCTTGTAAGACTCGAATTCAAGAAAATCATAGCTCTAAACATGCATAAAACAAACTGACAAAAACTAAGTGACTAAATAATTCAATTTCTTGTGTATGTTTTTGTTAGAACATCTGGTATATACTTGGTTAGAAGAGGTACTCAGTTGAAATTTCATCATCAAGGATATTTAACCCCTGTCGGATCTTTCCAGCATGCAAGTTATCCAAATTTCTCAAACAATTCATTGTTGCTGCACTGTTGCTATTGCCATAGGACACAAATATTGGTTTCCTGGTTCTATGGTTTTGCAAGCGGGGGGAGGCTTCAACTTATTAATCCAGTGCAGGATTCAGGGCTCGTGGTCTGTAGTTGGTTTTCAAATTTATGTTTGTCCTTCCAAATTAATTACGTGATGTTTGGATCATAAAATTCTTTTGGTCTAGTAATCATTTACAAAGAAGTGCGTCTCTAAGGTCATAGAATCTCTCTTTTGAGAGTCTCCTTAACACTTATGTCGGAAGGATGTTGCATGTTATGCCTGTAAATAGAATTATTGGGCTTCACAAATAATAGGAATATAGGATCCACTTTTATTAGCAACTGTGGGTGTGTGTGCGGGTTTTTTTTCCTCTATTTTTTTTTTTTTGGTTATCCAAATAGAATTATTGGTAACTGAAATATGTGAATTTAGAGCTAGACTAAACGTTTGTTTGTTTTGGTTTTGAGATTAATTCACTTCCCTATAATATGGTGTCACATAGGGTATACCAGCCACCATATTATAAAAGAAAATTACACAGTGCCATCGGATGAATTGCCACATATGTTGCATTATAAATTTGTGGTGGGAGTCGTATGACTAAAATATAATTCATGCGGACGAAGAGTTAGACTACATAGGATATAAGAACCACTATATTATACTAGAAAATTATTGCACCCGTTAAATTCCCTCTTAATTGTGGCCCTTGATTCTCCTTTTATTTGCCGTCTAACTCAAGCTGTGGAAGCTCAAGTGAGGCATTTTGTGTGAAACTGTAAATTATAACCGAAACTCCGCCGGAGACCGATGCTCTCCGTAAAAGTCTTATTCATACCAGCACCAACAAGTTTATTTTACAACCAGAAGCACCTATGACAGACACTCCGTAAGAGACCGTAAGAGACTACTAACTACCTTCTAACCCATATAGCCAGCCGCACGGCATATCACGTATAGCCAGTCCCACGCGGGAGAGCAAACGAAGATAGGATGGGGCAAAATGTGATTGACTGGTAGACCAAACTGATGGTAGACATGTTCGCGTTTTCGCACCTTTGCAGACGCTTTCCTAGGACATAAGAGTTGTTCACATGCATGCATAGCTTACAAATAAGGTACATACATACATCAGCCTCCCCTATTATTGGTTGGGCAAGGTTGCTGACCATCAAGGTGTTCCTTGGCATAGTCACTGGATGCTAGCATGTTGACCTGCAAGACAGCATGCAGAAAACCTTAGTGTCTCACGTGATGACGTTTTTCAATAACATAAATATACAGAAGCATAAGTCCTATACCTTGACAATTTCGGACCTCGAGCTTGGACGCATATATGTTCCCAAGATGCTCATGTTGAATTCCTGGGTGCAAGATATTTTTGGGAAAAAAATATTTAGGAAGGGACACGCTAAAATTCATGAAATCTCTGTATGTTTACAAGAAAAATAAAGTTGCATGAAAAAAAATAACTACAAGTCTAACTACTCTAGTAATCACTTATGAAGAGTGTCTCCTATTTCTGAACCTTTTCCCCCCTTTTAGGGGTTAAGGGGGAGGGGTTATTTTTAAGAAATTAACCCACTATCTCATCTAACAATACTACAATAGTATGAATGTTTACAATTCTACTCGGTTGACCAAAAAAATGGATACCAGTAGTAAGAATGAAACTCACTCTGAAAGGATCTCCCCTTAAAGATTGCACAAACATAGAACTTCCAGATCCTCCTCGTCCCTGCATAAAAACAGAAATTTGTATCATTGTTTTCTTCAAAGTAACTAGTGTCTAGTGGAATTCACAATTAGTAGATGAAAATACTTCTTCAAATCCTTTTCCCCTACCCTTTTGAATTTTATTCCCTTTTTCCTCCTTTCGATACTCTCAAGTTTAAGGCATTACCTTTCACTGTATTTTTGGTTTCTTTCATCTCCTATTTTCATATTCCTTATTATTGAGAATGAATCGTAAAACTTACTTTTGACAATGATAATGATAACTTGCAACTTCAATCAAATACAAGGTGAAGCACTGCCAACAACAGTAGAGCTTGGCATCACACGTAGAAAGAACTTTATCCTATTTCACTAGATGGCATTTGAACATGCATATCTGACAAAGAAACAATGTTTCCTGGTACTTTAAATTAGAAATTAGTACCTCCAAAGATATATCCCTCAGCCGTCTCCCAGTTTGAGCACAACATATGCGGACTACATGCTCATCACAACTCCCACTGATGATATAATCCCTTCCATTCATGTAATAGGATCTGGTGTAATTCTGAGAGCTTCCTGTAGAGGCTATCTCAAAATTCAAGTGAAGTCTCCCATCAACTGCCAGAAGTTGTCGAACCTGACATCATCAACAAGGTAATCAGTATGCTAATATGTCTGGAAGGACAAGTGAACCATAACAAAATAACAATGAACAAAATATACCAGAAAAGGAAAAATAGCTTAAGCTTTCAACAGTAACGCCTCCTACATATCCCACAATCTACAACTAAGCTGACTGAATGCACCAACTCGATGGTAACATCAATTTCCCAACAAGAGACCTTACTACAAAATTTGAGTGAAATAATAACAAAATAGAAAGAAAGAAAAATACAACTAAAAACTTTATAGGAAAAGAAAAAAAAAACATGCCATTTTAACAATTGAACATTTTACTTTCCACCATTTTTATCCTGGAAGCATCAAATCTTACCAATCGAACCAAGTTTGATTCTTAATCAGGTATCCAACATCACGTCTAGATCAATGCCAATGGTCAAAGAAAACACATTGACAGCCCAAATTTATATAGTAATAAACAAAACAAAAAATTACCTTATTGTCAACAGCTGACACTAGAAGATAATGATCATCTGGAGAAAAGCAAACCATCACATTACCCCTAGGGCTTGAAGAAGTATAGCAAGGATGTATTGGCTTCTGTCTTAGATCCCACATCTTGACATCCTTATCAAATGAAGAAGTCGCAAAAAGAGATGGGGAATGGTTTGCAAACTTCAGTACATTAATATGCTCCCGATGCATATCAGTAAACACCTGTAAGCGTCTTCCACTACTTATGTCATACAAAGAAACATCTCTTGAGTATCCACTAGCAAGAAATAGTTCGTCCGTGGAGTTAATATGAACAGAAGTCAACTGGTCAAACTCATCAAAGGTCACAGAACCAGCACTATGGTAGACGCCCCTTACCATTGATCGTGAATGATGTATATCATATAATTTCAATGAACCGTTATCTGACCCAGCTATTAGCTGACATTCAACGAGGAAAAAAGCAAGGCAGAATTATTATTTGCCAAATCAGGAGGATAGATAGACGTCTAATCTTTACAACATGATACAGTAATTTTAAATTCAAATTAACAATCTTAAAGGACATAACATTGAATGTAGACATAAAAATCAGCTCACTATCAACTTTGGAGCAATCTTGTACCCATATTGTGGTTATATGCATGTCCAATTGTCCATCAAATACCATATCTTATATTTCTACCTATACCTACAACCTGGCCAAGTTCTTAAGTCAAAGAAATTCCTTTAGAACGTAGACCTATTTATTGTATGACAAATCAAATCCCACATACTCGATTCAGTTGTCATGAATGCTGTTACCAGCCATTGTGTTTTCAACACTTTTCTGGCCAACTAAACCGCATACAATGAGAAAAACAAAACAATCAAAGAATGATGCAGCATTCTGGGATTGATAGGTGCAACAATCTCCAAAGAAGGAAAAAGAACTTCAACTGTTAATTATATATTAAGAATAATAAACCATGACTTCGCATACCTTAGAGGGATACTTCTTGAGCCAACAGAGTCCCAGGACACTATTCATTGCTCCTGATGATGGGATATAACTGACAATTTTTTCAGTCTCATGGTTGACTACAACTACTTCACCATCTAATGTTCCAAAGACCATTAGACTAGAGTCAGATGGATGATACTCAAACTGCCTAGGGCGAAAGCTCCAACTTTCACCTCCCAAGTTACTGCCTGAAACCGATAGCGGGTGCAAGAAAGGCCAGGCAGAAGATCCCATTTTAGCAGCACAAAGAGACCTCGTATAGTAGTGTTGAGATTTTCCATAGAGATTTGATGATTTCTGACCAGGACTTTGCACATGAGTTTGGCTTGCTCTTATTTCACGCTTCTGTAACATGTGGACAATATTCTCTTTATGCTTCCTCTGATAAGGTAGATTCTCAAAACACTCTGAAAATTTAATCCTCGCCCTTTCCTGATCAATCTTTCCAATAGGCAAGTTATCTAAACTTCTCAAATGAGGTAATGAGGCTATCATGTACTCTCTATAATGTTTCTCGAAACATATTGGTGAAGCATGAAAAGAAATATATTTCAATTCAATGCCTCCAATATGCTTTGTGAAGGTACTTTGCAAGGACTCCTCTTCATTTTGATTCTGTGAGTCATCAAAAGAAGCATGTCAAACAAAGTAGAAATTTGACTATCATGAATACAGAAGAAAGGGTTGGATGACAAAGATGACTACAAAATTACAACATTATATAGTAGAACAATAAAGCTTAGTAATTATCTTTATATGAAAGACAGCAATTGGACCTCAAAAGCTTAATTTGTTAGGCAACAGGCCAACAACGGATATCAAGCTAACTTGCACCCTCATGTGCAACCCGGTGTTGCAACTTAGCATGAAGAAAAATAAATACATAAAGGTGCAGTTCCCCCATGCACCTTGAAAATTAATAAATAGAAGTGGAATGGGACTTGGAGGTTTCAAACACATGGAGATAGTATGATGCTACGTGAGGCAACCATTGACCCCAAAAGCTGAGGCTGTTAGAGAATGGGAATACAAAGCATATCAAGCTTACTATTACGAAGAATTGCAATAATACTATAATAATGTACTAGGACGACAATTTCAAAAGGATTTGGAAAGGTAGTTGCCTGCTCCATTATACTGTTGTTGTTGCTTGCTCCATGGTAAGATAATCTACTTAAAAATTCCCACTTAGAACACTCAACACATAATCAAATGCAAAGACCAATGTTATTACCTCATTTTGCGGATCGGCCTGCCTATTCCACCTTGAGAAAACATTTGATAATAGCCCTGCAGAACCATGTTCTTGCAGGGGATTCGGTGAGTCTAGTTCACTATCATCTGATGAAACTTCAACCATGCTTTGTTCATCATCATTTACACCCATATTACCCACTACAAACAAATTCCGTAGCACCTCTTCAATGCTTGAATTGAAATCTGTTGGTTCGCCAACACACATGGACGGCTGCCCACCATAATGAACATTATTTGGCAGATTGGAATCAGTTTTGTCATCAGGCTTCCCACTAGATGATGCTGAAAAAGGGCCAACATTATTGCAGCTCGACCAATTCTGAAATCGAAGTTCAACCAAAGAAGGGAGTTTAGAAAGTGCAGCTATGGTTGTCCAGAGATTTGAAATTCTTGTCTCACACAGAGAAAGACACTTTAGGTTGGGCATGCAAGTAAAACAATCCTCCTGAAAACTAGTGAGCTTAGTACTAAAATCAAGGTTAAGGGTGTGTATCCGCATGAACTCCCCCATCATGTTGAGCTTCCGAAAATGCGACGACCTCAAGTTTAAAACTTGGCATGTTAAACCTCTATGAGAAAGATCCCTAAGAATTAAACTTGAATTAGTGATAGCAAACAATTTACGTAGGAAAATCAATTTGATTTACAGATATACATTTCTCTAATACATTTCTCTCAGAAAATAAATAATAAACATGACTCTACACTACTCAATACACATAAAGAAGGCAATGTGCAACTACAATAACATACAATTTCATTATAAAGGAATACTGAACAACTTAATAGAAAAAACATATATTTTGACATTCCAAATTTAAGCAGATTCTTTATCGTAAAACTTTGATACTATAACTCAGTTTTGTCAATAAAATTCAATTCACAACTTTCTGTGAAATTCCTAACCATTCCAATATTAGGATGCATAATGGCTACAAGATGGTATAGATAGCTAACAATCACCTACTAATTTGCCAATACGTTTGGATGTGATCCACTCAGTATTATAGTCATACGGAAACAAAGACACAATACACATGTACAACAAGTATCCCTCCTCATCATTGCCTCTCGCATAATAGTCCTCTTATTAAGCTACTACTATGACAGTGAGTGTTATACCAGATAAGATGTAGGATAATTGAGAATAAAACAATCAACACAAAACCAATTAAAACCAGTTCCACTCTATACCTCGAGAAATTCTTTCCAAATGACAAATCATAGAGATCAACAACTCGAAGCTTTTGATTAATAGCGCGCATCAACAACAGAGCATATTTTGCATCCAGAACATACAATGATTTATTGCATATGTCAACTGCTTCAACCTCTGAATCATCAAGCTCCATGCATAAATCAAGAAGTGGCGGGAGATCGGTATCCTTAAGGTGGTCTAATGAAATCTCCAAGCTACATACTTCCTGGCAATATTTTTTAACCTTAGCCTGAATAGTAAACAGAAAGCAAGGTATCAGATTAAGAATAGTATTATAACTATTTCAGACCACCAATATTAACGATTTTGGTGTAAATAATACGCATTATAAATTTTAAATGCAAGTAATGTTGATCATTGCTATTCAATTGAACAGCCCAATATAACGGATTAAACTACAAAGGAGCAAGCAACGTGGATTTGAACTCAATATCTATTATTTTATACTCTTAAGAAATATCCCACTCCCCAGATTCGTGCTTGTTGTTTCCCTTTCGTGCCCATGGCATGGTTTACGGTCCTATTTTTTGACAATCATAAGGCATGTCATGTTGCTTTTTGGTCATCTTAAACACGAATGCTGATGTCGCTTTGCCCATCTAAACTCTAATAAATACAATGAACACATTCATTTTAATGAATAAGAGAAATTCCTAGTTCTACAAAGCCACAACTACTTTCAACCAGAATTTCATTAACAAATGGATTAAGAGAATTAAACCTTAAAACTAATTAATAAATTCATCATTAAAATAAAAATTGGGAGACCATTCATCACTGACCTTGAAGAGAACGGACAGAATTGCAGGATTTGGTAGGACAGAGTGCCTCCTGCAAGAATTAATATACCTAAAGCAGTCAAAAAAAAAAAAAAATCAAATCAAATCAAATATTATCTAATTAAAATATTAACATTAAAAATAAAAATTACTGCAGAAACAAGTCCAGACATTGTAATTCATACAAGTTGAACTACTAAACCGCAAATAATCATCCAAAATTTCACACTATTTTGACAAAGAAAAAGTAGGAAGAAGAATCAATTCAAAGGAAGATGACCTTTCTTTCAAAATTTTGACGTCGATTGCCATGGCGACTGAGCTTTGCAATTACCGACGAACCATGGAGGGATTTTCAGATCGTTTCCTGCGCAGGTGAGGAGCGTTTCAGACACTGATGACGCGGGTGTTGGGAAGTTGGATAGCATACGGGCTTTGTTTAGCTTTTGATGGATAAGGCCCATCTCCTTTGTAAAATATACCATGGGCCATGGGTCGTAAGTTTTGAAACCATAATTGAATGGTTCAAAAATGTCAAGCTGAACCCAATTAGCCCATTTTGGAATGGGTCGTTTTTCACCTTAATTCAAATTGAGCTTGAACGTATGTCATCTCCAAACAAAAAAGCTAAACATAGCTACGTTCAAAATTCCAGAAATTGTTTTTAAATTAACAGTGTCAGGCCATACTTTTATATCATCTTCAACTTATCAATAAGTGGAAATAAAAGAGTTGGAATTGCAAATCACATCACAAATCGTAACAAGTTGAAGTCAATAACCTATCAATACATTTATCATTTTCAGTCTCCCAATTTTTAGTCTTTCTCTTTTCTTTTGTGTTTTTACGTTTCCGTTCAATTGATCCAAAAAAATAACTTGTTTACCTGTAATTTGTTCAACTACCATTTCAATGTAAAACTGGATTAAATCGAACCTGCATAAAAATAAAAACTAGAATTGTGTTATTCCTTGCAATAGGAAAACAAATAGCAAGGGATGGTGCTATCGACACACTCATTTTTACCGGCTGGTACGACCACTGTACAGCCCATAAACAAGCTCTAAACTTTGAAGCCCAATATACCTGACCTGGAAGCCCATTTAGGCCTAGTTGGATGATTTCAATTTGTTATTTAATCTGCAATTTTCTTCTTTTGGCTCGCACACGGCAGCCTTGTCCGACTAAAACGTCGTCACCATTTATGGTAGTAGTAATTGTTAAACAAGGATGTCATTGCTGAGGTTTAATGAATCCACACTAGTACAACTAAGGCACTAAATAACATTTCAACTCTTACTTTTTGATACCAACTATATATTTGCATTTCATTTAAAAAAAAAAAAAAAGTTACACAAACGGGAGGAAGGAAGAATGTTTAAACTCAAAATGCAGTGTAAAAAGAAAAACCGTAGCTATTTACTATGGCAATTCATCACCAATTTGTATGAGAAACTCCTCCACAAATAATCCCTTGATTTGACTCAAAGGAGCCTCTCATGAATGATAATTAATGTAAAGCTGATTGTGTATGGCGAAATACTTTGCTATATTTCTGCATGCTACCATTTTTGCAGCAAAGTTTATAAAAAAGATTAGTCTTGCCAAGCTTCGTGTTCATTAAACTATGTTTATTAAACAAGGAAGATTCAAACTTAAAGTTGAGTTTATAACTTGTTGGGTTCATGATGGCTTCAGTTATTTTGATCAAATGCAGACACATATTTATATGCCATGTCCTTTGGAAAAGGAATGTGAACGCGAGACACTTTTAATAGTTCATTATTACGAAAACAAGTACGACTAAACTAGAAACTAGTTAATTCTTAGAGTAAAGCAAGTCTTGCAATTAGTGGCATGAGTCCATGTTTTCAGCGTGGGTTGGAAATTGGATATGTTGTTAGTTGGAGTTACATAAATAATCAATCTAGCGAGTACATTTGAATATATGTATATATATATATATATATATATATATATATATATATGTATATATCCATCTTTGCTATTGTTATAAATTATGGATCAAATGCAATTGATTATCTTGTATCAAAGAAGCGACGACCATAATGATTTACGCACACTTTTATTTCTTATACAAAGTATATTTATTCTTATCTTTGATTCTTCTTTGATTTGTTCAATCCAATAAGCATAAATAAATAAAGTATGCATGCGTAAAAATTTGTCCCTTCAATACAAATTGAACGGATTGTGATTGTCCTCTCATGTTTTCCCTTCATCCTACGTCTAATGTCAGATAAATTCATAAGCCGTCGATACTTTGTTACGATTTCAATAAAAAAAATTATAGTGCAAATAATTTCGGTACCTTTCTGACCTAATCAATTCCTACTAGTGGACGATGACAAAGAAAACGGCCTAAGCGCTCATATGTACACACTGCCCACAATTGACTAATTTTCTGAAACAAAAAAAAAAGAAAAAAGAAAAAGCATATTGCTCCAAATCTAATTCTTTGGCTTTCGAATTTTAAACCCTAATTATATGGCTCTCTTTGGTCAATTGTCTTCCCAGATTTGACAGACCCAACTCAACAAAAAATGCCCCCCTCCCCATATCTCTTGCATCTCAATTCCCACTACTCCTTTTCAAGTGCATGTTGGCTGCTCTCCATCTTCTTCAAAGGAAAGAAAAAAAAAGCAAAAAAGTTGAGTTCGCCATCACAAACAATGACCATGCAATCACTATCTAAAACCGTCGCAGTGGCGTCATGTTCCAATCAAATAATGTCATTCGTAAATTTCTAACTGCATGACATTGTATTAATAAATCGAACAGACACATAACAGCGAATTCTTTTATAAGAGTTCATCTCTTCTTTTGTACACAACACACATTTCTTTTTTTGCTTAAATTAGGACTGCACGTGCCTTTGAAACGTAAGGAGGAAGGCTGTTGCCTGTTAGTGACGTAAGAAGAAAAAGGAATCATGGTTTGGGACCCGAAGACGGAAGACGAAGACCAGCATGCCTTTTAATCTTGTTATTTTCAATTTTTAACTATCATATGCTACTGCTAGGCTAGATTAGTAACTAACACATGCATAAGAACGTGGCTTCTGTGCAGGTGCAAACGATGAAACAAGTGAAAACTTCATAAATCTAATCATAAACAATCAAAATAGCCAATATCATGAATGAACTAGAGAAGGTTATGAGTTTTTTTATAGCGGTTGAACGCAACTAATATGTGAGTAGCATTTAGTAGATTGAAACGGCACTAACAACTCGATTAGACACACTTGTTTTGTTGGGATTATATATATTTCATTGGTTAACCTAAAAAATAAACAATTTGAATCATGAGATAATCAATGGCGAAACCATTAATCATACCTCCAGTATACAAGTTAAATAATTTTTTTAGACGAAAGAAATGCTTGCGACATGTACAACTTTTTTGAGTCCAGTCCATTTATGTTGAGTTTTGTCAGTGAGGTATTTCATTGAGCACTTGTTCACTTGTTGACACTGTCAAATCATACTGTCATAGCATGTTGAGCTTCACTTACGAAGAAGGTATCTAATCGAATACTTGGTGGGCACTAATGGGTCTTGTACCAGAATGCAATAATACTTTTGTGAGACCTTCCAATCCATTTTTCCGTTTCCCGTAGGGTCCCAGAACCCAACTAGTCCTTGAATGAATCCGCCCACTGAGATAACGCTATAAAGGGGACCTAAACAAGTGATTATCATGGTATTAATCTACCATATAGTTATATCTTAAGTTGTATATTAATAAGCAAACGTAGATTATGTTAGAATATTTTTTTACATACTATATTTTGAAGCTGCAGCTTTGGACGATAAGATCATATGTCGAATCGAGTATGGTGTGCATTAGAAATATATAAACCGGAAAAATGACTAAGAATAAAGTAGAGAATGATGAGAAAACCCTGTTCATTACATTATTATTATATTCATGTGCAATGAAGATGGCTTTGTTTACAAGGAACAACAATTTTGTCTGCTGCATGCAAATTGCAGCTCCCTTTTTACCACATATAAATAGAATAAGTCCCAACTGAACCCATGATCTTTCAGTTCTCATTCCAATGGCCCGCAGTTTAATTGCATTAATTTATTTTTATTTTTATTTTTTAGGGTTTAAGATATTTTTGTGGGATGGATGGATCATCAATCATGGGACTGGATCAGAGAAAGAGATTATTAGAGCAATTAGAGTCCAAAAGTATAATATCTGAGGTATAAAATCAGTATCACACATGAGATGCCACCATATACCCAAACACAATCCGATAATGCAGATCTGGTGAGTGGTGAGTCTGTCTTGTCATTCTCGTCCATCTTTTCTCCATATCTTCAACAATTTTAATCTCTCTAGCTATATCTATCCAAATCAAGCAAAAACATGATTGCTAAAACAATGTATGGATGGCAAATTCATGCATGTCACGTGGATTAACAAATGCCTTTTAATTTAGTAAATAAGAACATTTTTTAAAGAATACTCTAAAAATGAGTTTAATATATGAGTGGACTGACTCAATTACTATAGAGATATTATAATGTTATTACCAATCCTCGCAATGTTGCGTACCATTTAGCATTGTAGCAATTGATGCTATCAATGTGGTGATTTTTGTTTTTTTTAGTTTCTTACCTGTGCTCATGGCGCGCTACGGGATTTTCACTGTGCCGGGGCACCAAGCAAGGCATAAGAGCCGACTCCGCGTTTGCGGCTTCATGCCGCACTAGAGTGATGTGGTTTCACACATTTCACCACTTCTGTGTTCATTTTCAATACTAATCGTGAAACACCATCAGCAGCAGGATGTTGAGGTCCAGAATTCGAAGTGAAATTTTTTATTCGCCCATTACGGAGGTTCCCGCCGACACCTATGTTCCCCAAGTCATTTTAGGACGACTCTGGTACTCAAATACAAATGATATTGTAAGAGATGTTAGTAAACTTTTGTTGGGGGACTTTTAGGTCGAGGTGGACTTGGGCTTTGAGAACGTCCTCTTGTCTCCCAAGTCATTCCTTCTGCAGACATTGATATTTTTGATGTTTTGAAAAAATGTGCTCTTACCTCTTTGAGCAAGGTTTTTCGCTTCAACGAATGGATCAAACACTTTTGGCAGAATAAACGAGAGCATAACTGTAGATTCGAGGCCATGTTGTGTTTGTGGCTAGGCCGCTTCATTTTTTGTGATAGTAAGGATACTCTCAGTCGCCAAGTGATTCCTTAGGCCATGACAATCACATGTGGCCAAGTGGTTCCGCTAGTTTCGTTGTTCCTCGGGTTCCTCTACCACGAATTGGACCAACTTCACACCCTGGAGGAGCAGGTTGCGGGTAGTGCCCCATTGAAAAGTTTTGTCTGTGCTAGCTTTCTTCAAATTTTCTTGTGGGAGCGTATCAAGGGTTTGAAGATAACTCCTTACCCCTCCGGCTCGACAAAGAGCTATTATGTTATTAACTCCACCTCTTATTTACCTGAGAAACTCCCATTGGCTTGTCGTTGGTTTGGGATGATTTCGGAGAAGAAGTAGGACTTCCTGGAACTTCTAGATGATGTGAACAGTTTTATTTTTTGTCCATACGTGTCAATCCCAGAAGGTTTTGCCTATGTTGTGGATGCAAATTTTCTCCTCCTTGATCTTGGACAATTTTGCACCTACAAAACAAGTAACACCTTAGGTCAAGGCCAAGAGCCTCACGCGCCCACGATGAATTGGGGGGGGGGGGGGGGGCATTGGCCGAAGAACCTCCGATGCCTTTTTGGTGAGAATGGGTGCCTATTTATAGGATTAGGCTTCTCCCTCTTCCCTCAAAATATGGCCGGTTTTTTAAGGGATTTTGTGGTTATGGTTTTGGCTTAATTAGCCAATTTATTGGCTAATTAAGTATGAAAGAAGTAAATGGGAGGTTACAAAATTATTTATTTGTATAAATGGGGTAATAAAATGGAGAAAAGTGTGAAAACCTAGGGAGAGAGGGAAGTGGCCGGCCCTTTAACAATTTATAGGTTAATTTGTATAATTTAATTGGTATTCAATGGATTAATTGGGTAATTAATCCATTAATTTACCAATTAATATTATTTTAGAGGTTACCTTGCAAAAAAGGGATTTGATGAGATGGACTTTGTTGAAAGATGATTGTCTGCTGCTCGCGCGTAGAAATCCCGGTGTACCTCAGGGGTAGTTTGGTCCTTTTTTGCCAAAATATCCACGTGTCACCTTGTGATTATTTTTGGCTCCGCAAATGCCCCACACCTGTTGGGCTGCTCGTAGGAAAAGGCAGCAGGTGTAGAGATTTCCTTGCATTTAGGAAACTTAGGACTGCTTCCTATTTTGATGTAGATTCCCTCTTCAATAGGAAATTAGATCCTTCTAGGAAAGGGAAATAAATTTCTCTCAACGCCTATTTAAGTCCACCTTAAGTGGTTTATTAAATCAACTTTGGAGAGCAATTTATTCTACCCTACAAGAGAGAGAGAGCGTAGAGGATATTCGTTCCCCCTCCTCTAGCAATCTTCTACATCTTGCCCGTGCAAATGACCGTCTTTCGTTGATTTCTTCGTCTTCTCCGTGCCGTACCGATGTTAGAAAATTTTAATTTTTCTTGTCTTCTTTTTGGATAATGTTGTCGCAGGGCAGCCGTCGGGGTGGTGCAACACGTCGGCTGGCAGGGGCCAGGAGTCGGCTCGGCATGGACCGATGAGGTGTTGTGGCAAGGGCCACTGCTTGGGTTGTTTGGCTTGGCTAGAGCCAAGGGCAGCTTGAGCGACTGGGGCAGCGAACTGAGGCGCCGGGGTGCAGTTCTAGGGTAGTCACATGGCTCATATCCTTTAGGCTCTTGGACCTGACGCGGGCCAAACTGGCGATTGAGAGAAATGAGAAGGTCGCGGGCTTCATGGGCTGCTGGAATGCTGGGCATGCAGACCTCTTGCCTGCTAGAATGTTGGGTTTAGCTCCTCTGCTGAGTACCGTGAATGGCGTTAGTTGCTTAGTCCTCTTTGTAGGGAGAAAAGTAGGCTGCTCCCGAGAGAAGAGGTAAAGAGGGTCAAGACGGATGCATTGGGTTGTCTGAATGTTGTTGTGTAGCCTATTATGAATGAAGGTGGAAAGAAGAAATCTTCCCACCTGCTCAAGAGATGCTGGTTGGGAAAAACTGAAGACTTCATCCGCTGCTTGTGAGGGTCCGCCTGTTGCCGAGAGGTCTGTGATTGACATGACTTCTTCCAATGGGAAGAGAAATGAGGCTGCTAGATCTGAGCATGTGGCGCTGGCAATGTCGATAATGGCTTGTACAATTGCTGATAGAATTGCTCAATGTAAAGGTCATTTCAGGCCCCTAGTGCCGAAGTCTGTACCAAGACGTCCGTTGAGAGCCAAGTTTGGTTCATATTTGGAGAAACTTGTTATTATAAAGAGCAATGAGATGGACTCTGTTGCTAAAGTGGCGCCAAGGCCCACTTCCTCTGCTACCGAGACTGATTCGCCTGCTGGGAAGGAAGAGACTGCTTGCGTGGGCATCTGTGAGAAATCCTCTAAGCTTGCTTCTAGGGAAACTGATGAGATCTGTGTGCTCTTGAAACCAGATCTGCTTGAAGACATGGACGCTTGTGCCAAGTTTGTTGATAGCGTTAGAAAGGTTTGCTTGCCCAAGTTCCCTTGCAAAGCATACGACACAATATAGAATGATTGATCTGTCTTGTTATGATGCAGATATAGCAAGGCTGCCAAAGAGGTGGTGAAGACTATGGCAGCTGAAGCTTATTCTTCAACTTAAATTCAAGATTTTGAGGGTGCCGTTTCTGAGCTTCTTTTTACTGCTTATGCAAATGACGAAGAGTTAATTGCTGCTTATAATCAAGTGATCCACTTCAAGAGAATCGTCGATAGGCTTGAACCCCAAGTGTTGGAACTTTGAGGTGTACTATGGTCAACGAAAGTCTGAAGAAGGAAGTGGATGAGCCGCAGCGCGTCCGTGTTGGTCTGCTCGAGGAGAATGAGCAGTTGAAGAGTGAGAAGGATGGGCTCCAGGTTTCGAGACCTTCTTTATTTCTCTGGAAGACTTGTTCACCTTTACTTTTGAGGCCTCCATTAGTGAAGTAGTCGGAGATGTTGGTGGCCAGGCTGGTGCAGCCGCGTTGAAGCGCCAGATGGTGCCGCTGCTGAGAATGTCGCGGCTGCTGAAGAGTAGTCTTCTAGGTAGTCTTTCGGATTTTCTTTGTCGCTTTTGTTTTGTTTGAACTCATTCAGTCTTTGCTAGTTGTTTATCAATTTTGCTAGAAAATTTAATAAACTTGCTTCCTTCGCTTTTCTCCATCTTCGCTTGTTCATGCCCTAACCTTTAGACTTTATAGACCAATGGCAGGCGTGCTACTTTTTTATAAGCAGACATGCTGCGTAGCCTATGCAGCCGTAGGTGTTGGTGTAGAATTTTGCAAAGTTGTTAGCCATAGGGTCGGCAGCCGGACGCCTTACTTACAGAAGCAGACAAGTCTGTGTGACCGCTAAGCTGTTAACCTTGGCTTTCTCCAATTCCGTAGGTTGCGTAGCAAGTATCACAAGACTTTAGAACTTGGTGTAAGTTGTTCCACTCTTGGCAGAGGTGAAGCTTATCGACTACGTAGCATGTCGGCAGTGGATAAATCTTCGTATATGCATGTTGGCTTGTTTAACCTTTCACAAGAATGTGTGGTTGTATAAGTCTAGCGCGGTTTTACTGCTCGAAGGGCAAGCCGTAGGCAGTCTTCTGGAAACCGTAGGCTACCTTAGTGCACTCGGTAGCAGCTCTAGGGTTCCAGGGCAGCCTTCCATCGGATGTACTGTGTAATGTGCCCCCTCCGTCTCTAGGGCCCGGTTCCCCGCGGATTAGGCCAAGAGACCCAAAATCCTTCAATTAGCTAAGCCTTGAAAAAGACCATTGTGGCTACTTCTACGAATCCCGGCGCAAGCCATCGTGCATCTAGTTATAGTAGGGCAGCCAGGCTCATCCATGTCTGGATATTCGGAGTGTAGAATTTATCCTCCTGCTTTGGAGAGTAGACCCATGTGGGTGTTGGGGAATTAGTTTACCCACTCGCACTGAAGAGCATGGTTGGTCCCTCAGGGGGTGCAATTCCTGCGGTGAGTCCCTAAGAAGGGCACGATCTTCTTTTGAAGTGCAGGAGTGATCAGTTGTTGTAAACATGCAGCCAAGCCAAGTTGTGATTGCTTCTGAATTCCTCATTTAAAAAACGAGTGAAACGAACGAGAACTTAGCTGTAAAGTAGGAACTGCATAACAACTGGATAGTCCTCGGCTTGTGAGGTGGTGCCCATCGAGCTGCTTGAGTCTTCGAGCTTTTGATGTAGCGGGAGGTCACACATGGTACTTCCTCATATTGTAGGCGTTCCACCGCCTACTTTGCTGATCTTGTACAGACCTTCCAAGATATGATCCATCTTTTGGAGCCTTCTCTGTGGATAGTGATGAAGGTTTTTCTTAGGACTAGATCTTCAGGCTAGAATTGCCAGACCTTGGCCCTTTTGTTTTAGCTGGAGATGAGCTGTTATTGGTAGGCTGCGATGCGGGTGATGATCTGCTCGCGCTTCTCCTCTGCCAGATCTAAGCTTGTGGCCATCTCCTTATTGTTCTGCTCAAAGCTTGGTAGTAGAGCGATGTCACTTGGATTGATGACATTGGGATAAATGATTACTTCTGAGCCAAATGCCAAAGAGAAATGAGTTTCACCGGTTGCTCATCTTTTGGTGGTGCGATATGCCCATAGACATCCGGGGAGTTCGTCTAGCCATTTTCCCTTCTTGTTAGTGAGGGATTTCTTGAGGCAGTCGAGGATCGTCCTGTTGGATGCTTCAACCTGCCCATTGCTTTGAGGATATCTCGGCGTGGACATGTGCTGCTTGATGCTATATCTTTGAAAGAAGTTCGCCAAATCTTTGCCCACGAATTGCGGGCCATTGTCGGTGATGATGGACTGAGGGATGCCACATCAACAAATGATGTTCCCTCATACGAAGCGCTCTATGTCCGTCTGAGTCGTGGTTGTCATGGGCTCTGCTTCTACCCATTTGGTGAAGTAGTCGGTTGCCATGATCATCATGCCTCTGCCCCCAGTAGTAGGTGATATAGGTCTTACCAGGTCGATTGCTCACTGCATGAATGGTCAATGACTCGTATGTAGATGTAGCTCGCTGGTTAGCAGTGCTGGTACCGGCTTGTAGTGTTGGCAGCGGTTGTAGCGGTCGTACTTTGTATTATTTCCTTAGCATCTTGGTGCATGGTAGGCTAGTAGCAGCTTGCATTTAAGAGCCTTCTGTGCTAAGGATCGACCTCCAGAGTGGTTTCCACAAATGCATTCATGGATTGAGCTTAAAACCTTCAAGTCATCGGGAGGCGTTAGGCAGCAGAGATGTGGTCCGGTGTAGGATCTTCGGATGAGAATGTCATTCCACGTATAGTAGTGTGCTGCCCTTATTTGGAGTTTTCTAGACTCTGTGACACTTCAACTGCTGGCTCCGTTTCTATGCTCGGCATGTCTAGATACTCTACCGGAATAGATCGTTTGAGTTGATGGTCAAAGGTGGAGCCTAAGCCGGCTAGAGCATTTGCGTAGGCGTTGTCTGCCCTCAGAACTTGAGTGAGAGTGTAGGTCTGAAATGCCTCAAGTTGCTTGCGTACATTCTCTAGGTATTGTGTCATCCTTGGATGTTTTGCCGCATACTCCCCAGTAGTTTGGTTGATGATTAGCTGGGAATCAGAATGAATTGCAAGCTTTTTCACCGCCAAGTCTTTTGTTATCCGGAGGCCTGCTAGTAGGGCCTTGTACTTTGCTTTAATGTGGATGCTTTGAAGCCTAAAGTGATCGCCTGCTCGAGCATTGAACCGTCTGGAGTGGCAAGGACCACGCCTGCTCCCAAGCCTTTGTAGTTAGATGAGTCGTCGACATGCAAATGCCAGAAATCTCTATTGAGGGAGTAAGTGCCGCTAAGGTGCGCTCGGCTGCCTCCGGGGCATCGTTGGGCCTCTCTGTTGTGTTGCCTAGGCTAGGCGTGAAGGCGAGGTAGGGAGCCATGGAGCTGGTGCCATGTTATACGTAGCAGGAAATGCTCAACTGCCAGTAATGGACAACTCTAGAGTTAAATTGTGGAGCAAGGGTCGGCTAGGGCCGTGTGTCGCGCAGCAGGAAGTGGTGCTCAACTGCCAGTACATTTTGCTCTTATGTAGAATCTTTTGGGGCGATAAGGACAAAAATTGCTTCCGATTATGTCCTTCTAGTGTTCATGTGCCCTTATCATCGTGCGTTTGGACTGGGCGGAATAGTGCATCATGATGATGACCGCGTGTGACTGAAGGTAAAACTTGAGCTTTCGAGTTGCAACAACTAATTTATTTATTTATTTATTTTTATTTTTTGATAGCATCGAGGAGAGCTTTTGAACTATGGAATACAGGTAGTCGGGCCCTCAGCTCTTCTCGTATGATGGTAGAGCTTATTACTGCTTCAGATACCGTCAAACATGCGAATAGGTCTTCAGTTGCTTCCGGTCCTTGAATCTGGATCAGCAAGCCTCATCCCAAAGTGCGTGCTTTTCTGCTAGAGCGAAAGAGTCCGCCAGAGTCAGATCTTCTTTCATGATCAATTTTCTAAACAATAGGTGGTCTGCTGGAAGCCCTTTTTGAAAGGCTGCTCTAGCTATCGAGTCGTTGCATCCAACTATCCTTGCCTTCTCTGCTTTGAACCTCTTCACATAGTCGCGAAGCGACTCCTTTGGGTTCTTCTTGATGTTGAACAAGTGGTCAGACTTCTTCTTGATCGAGCGGTATGATGAATATTCTTTGATGAAAACCAAAGAAAGTTCGTCGAAACTCCGGATAGATTGTGGCGGCAGGGTATAGAACCAATCTTGCGCCTCGCCTTGTAGAGTAATGGCAAATATCTTGCACATGAGATCGTCATTGTTTCGATAGAGGATCATTGCATTTCGGTAGTGCTTCAAGTGTCTCTCTGGGTCTCCATCCCCTTTGAAGGATGTGAAATGTGGCATGCTAAACTCGTGTGGAGGCTCTGCCTACTCGATATTGTCCGTGAATGGTGACCTGCTTATGTTGGTCATATCTCGTCGTAGTGCCTCGTCGGTGACTTTGTTGCGTTAGAAATCACGCAATCGCTTGGTCAAGATTCTCTCTACTTCTTCCTGAATTTGCCTTTGTTGGCGGTAGTGGAGCTCTCGGCTGCCCCCAGTTTTGACCTATTGGTCTAGGCTGCTCTTCTATATGTTGGGCTCGTTTATGCCGCGGTAGCGGTGCATGCGGTGGATTCCTAGCAGGCGAGGGATTTCGCAGGCTGCTGGTTGAACTTGAGCCGGATCGAGTGATTGCTTCTCTCCGTCCGTCGTGCAGCCTACTCCGACGTGATGTGGAGGATACTCCTTGCGGATCTAGCTGCGAATGAACACTTCGCTTGGAAGTCTGCTCACGTTGATTATCGGAGTGTGGCCCCAACCGTGAGTGCATGCTCATCCGTGGGCCTAGTCGAGAGTGCACGCTCCTTCGCGCGCTAAGACGGGAGTATACGCTATCTCGAGGGCCCAATCGAGAGTGTACTCTGGCCAAACGCTCGGTTCGGGGCTGGTCAAGTGGCTGCTTGCCTGACGTTGCTGGAGAGGTTCTTCGTCTGCCCTTGTCCTTCTTCGGGACACCTCGTTTGGGACACGTTGCATCTTGGTGCGCTGTAAGAGCTGGTTTAACAAGGTCGTCTGTTGTGCTAGGGTGCTCGTCAACTCTATGACTTGTCGAGACAAGTGTTGTTCGCCATTTGGATTGGAAGAGCTTGGAAGGAATGTACCTTCTTGAGCAGTGGAAGAGTGGTAGACTCCAGGCGCGGGATTTGAGTTGGGAACTGCCAAATCCACAGAGAAATATGGTGAGAATGCTCCCGGCTCGATGGTAGGTCCGGATGGCTGAGATAGTCTTGGGCCGCCTTGGGTTGCTTGAAAGACTATGGGGGTAGGACGGGCCACGAGAGCAGGCTGAGCCACGGGAATGGGCTGCTCGGCGGGAGCATGATGGACCACTGGAGTGAGTTACTCGGCGGGAGCAGGCTGGACCACGAATGTAGGCTGCTCGGCGGGAGTAAGCTGGGCCACGAGAGTGGGCTGCTCGGCGGGAGTAGGCTGGGCCACGGGAGTGGGCTGCTTAGCGTATGGCACACGTGGGTACGAGGCTTGGGCTCCGCTAGGTAATGCATTGGGCTCGCGTTGGGCTTGGAATAACATGGCTTGGGTCGTGACCTTGGATGGCACGGCTCGGGCCGTGGTGATGGTGCCATGGATCTCCCCGTGGTGGGCTACCATGGTAGCCATCGCGGTGTTTCCCGTGGTGGAAACTCGTGGTGGTGGTGCCGCTCCACTTATTGTCACATTCAACCTTGTGGATCGCCGTGGTCCCATTTCTTGAATATTTGAATTTTCACTCGTGGAATTTTCTAAATTTCTAGCCATTGTATTTTTTTTCTTTTTCTTTTTTCTTTTTTCTTTTTACGTTTTATCAAAGAATCTTTGCAAAATAAAAAATTCTAATAATAAGAACGTATGAAGAAATACAAGTGGACTAGAAAATAGAGAAAAAACCTTTTTATGCGAGAGTCTTCTACTAGTGTGGATTTCTTGCTCTCAATGAAAGCACCAATTTGTGGATGCAAATTTTCTCTTCCTTGATCTTGGACAATTTTGCACCTACAAAACAAGTAACACCTTAGGTCAAGGCCAAGAGCCTCACGCGCCCACGATGAATGGGGGGGGCTTTGGCCGAAGAACCTCCGATGCCAAAGTTAGAATTTAGAGAGAAATAGTGTTTAGAGAATTTTGGGATTCTTTGCAAGAGAATTGGAATTGGTTTTTTGGTGAGAATGGGTGCCTATTTATAGGATTAGGCTTCTCCCTCTTCCCTCAAATTATGACCGGTTTTTTAAGGGATTTTGTGGTTATGGTTTTGGCTTAATTAGCCAATTTATTGGCTAATTAAGTATGAAAGAAGTAAATGGGAGGTTACAAAATTATTTATTTGTATAAATGGGGTAATAAAATGGAGAAAAGTGTGAAAACCTAGGGAGAGAGGGAAGTGGCCGGCCCTTTAACAATTTATAGGTTAATTTGTATAATTTAATTGGTATTTAATGGATTAATTGGGTAATTAATCCATTAATTTACCAATTAATATTATTTTAGAGGTTACCTTGCAAAAAAAGGATTTGATGAGATGGACTTTGTTGAAAGATGATTGTCTATTGCTCGCGCGTAGAAATCCCGGTGTACCTCAGGGGTAGTTTGGTTCTTTTTTGCCAAAATATCCACGTGTCACCTTGTGATTATTTTTGGCTCCACATATGTGATGTTGTTTACCGATGTTGCCTTTGATGATGATCCAAACGTTACGTCAATTCCTCTTTCTGAGAATTTGGATTTTCCCTCACTTATCGAAAAATTGTTGGCTTTGTTGGCTCCCTCAGTCGCTTTCAAGGGGGAAGATAGTGAGGAAATGAGTGCAGTTTACTCTCATTTTCAAGTGCGATGGCTACTGGGTTTTGATCAAGGTGTGCCAATATCTTTCCCTGCCAAAGCTGAAACTTCTTTTAACAATCTATTTTGGAGTTCTGTGTATGAGCCTCCAACATATTTTCACCCTTTTCCAGTACATTACCAATCGGACTCTAGTAGGTGGCATCTTTAAAGGTTATGCTGCTTACTGGTTGAAGTGTTTCTCTGCCATTGCCAAGTTTCATGATGACAAACAGCTGCGGCTGTCTCCTAGTGTTGTCAGTAATCCTCAATTGGTGCTAGAGCCCGCAGCTGTTGCTTCTGGTTCGAAGTGCCGGTGCCCTACCGCAGCTTAGGAAAACAATGTTTTTGATGATTCTTCCCTGAGCACGAGGAAGAGTAGGGAGTCTGGTGTTAACGAAGGGAAGTTTACAAGTCGAGGGAAGAATGTGGCTTCAGGTATATTTTCTTTAGCTTGACTTCCCTTGTTAACTTTCCTCTTGCATGCTTTTCCTAAGTGCTTTACATGTTGTGCCTCAGATGATGCAGTGAAACACTTCAGGCCTCGCATTGTAAGAGACGGCCCTCCCAGTAGTAAGCTTGATGATTCCCTTACTCCAAAGAAATCGAAGAGCGAAAGTTCCTTGAGGAAGCCAAAGCTTGGTAAAGAGTCATATTCCCTTATTTCTTGCTTCTATTGCTTTGTGGTTGTGTGTTGATTATAATTTTTTTGTTATAGCCAAAACTCCTGCCAAGGAAGTAGCTCATGCTGGCCTTGCACGTAGGACCTGGCGTGCCCGAGTGTTTGCCTCTTCCGGCATTCCCAAGCCTCTTGAGTTCCTTGATATTACTGAGGCAAATGAGGAAAAGCTAAGCACTTGGGAAACTTAAGGCGATGAGGTAACTGGAGAGGGTTTGGCTGCCGAGGAAAGCAGCAATACAAATGCCGAGTCAGACCCTGGAAGTGGGGAACATCCTCAGGCTTCCCTAGGGAATGATGAAAATAGCGGCAGAGAACCAAGTAGTAAGGATGACAGCAAGGCAGTAGAGGATGTTGATCTCGATGAAGCGGAAAATATAGAGGTATGTTTCCCTGTTCTTCGTTTATGCTTGCCCTCGCATGAATTTGCTACTGTCAACATTCTCTTAAGTATTTGAATTTTTCTTAGGCCTCATGTGAGCCATGCTACTTTGTATCTCTGCTTGTTGATACGTTTCCTTACTTGTGCATATTTTCTTTGCTTTCCTTGTAGGTGAATGATGGTGTTGCATAGGTTATAGAAGATGTTTAAGCCCCCGGTTGCATTCTTCCCAAGCCCATAGTTTTTCCTGAAAAGGTTATTTCCCTTGAGGAGCAGGCTTCGATTAAAGAGTGGGCATCGTGGCATGAAGCCCTCGAGAAGCTTAAGCATAGTATTGCTAATGAAGCTAGGGTGCTAAGTTCGATTGAGGAACTGATTCCTTTCGGCGAGGCTTTATCTTCCCAGGTAGACTTTAGGGAATAAAGGTCTGTTCTAGACTAGCTGAAGCATTGGCCAGGTTCTTTGAACGCACTGGTGACGCAGACGTGAGCTTGATAGGTTTATCTCCTTTTATCCGTGGGATGATTTTTGAAGAACTTGGGACCTTGTTTTACAGTATGAAGCATACTTCCTCATTAGAATTCATAGAGCATAAGCTGATATATTGGCAAGATATGATCAGTGATGTAGCTGCTCTGGGCGTGCTGGTGGGTTTTCTAATCGAGAGGCTGTGAGAGCTGCATGACACCATGTTTGGGCTTCGATTTGAAAAAGAGAAGGGTGTCTTGGATTAATTCATCAAAGTCAATAAATTGATGCATACTCTTGAATTGCAGCATAAAGAACTAGAGGTTGAGAAGCTCAAGTTGAAGAAGTTGGCCTGCAGGAGCTCCAAGGAAATAGCGGCGTGCCTTCAACTTGTAGTGGATCAATTACACGCTGGCACCTCTAGCAGTTCCTCTAAGAGATGGTGTTTTGAGCTTAACTCCTTACCTTTCCTCAGCTGCGCGCTTTGCATAGCTGTTTGCATATTTCTAACCATCAGCTTCTTTTTCTTGGCAGAGCATGAACCTTGAGATGTTGAAGTAGCGGACCATGAAGATAGTCATTTTCCTAACTTCATTTTTAGTTTTAGTTGTAATTTCCATTTGAACATCTAGATTATTGCTTTTCGAATAATGGTCGTGGGGCCACTTTGCTTTGTATTTTTCTTATTTGCCTTGGATTTTTTCCTTGGGCTTTGGATGCTGATATTGAATTTAGCATGATGCTTGTGATGTCTTTAATCTTCTCGCCATGATATTGGCTTTTTCTTGCATGAGAATTTGCTGGATAGGCTTTTGTTTAGGCTTCTGATACACAAGTTTGAGCTTTTGCCTACTGTCTTGGGGGAAATAGATGATCCTGCCACTTGGTACTTTGCCAGTGAGCTTCCCTGAGGAAAGATGAAAAAGATGTCATAGCTTCCAAGGAAGCAGAGCAAGCCAGGAAATCTTGACTTGCTTAGCATTGGGTTTTGCAATGTTAGGTTTGGCATTAATTTTGCATTGATAGGCTTAGGCATTGTTGCATAAGTATAGCTTCTAGACAAGCTTTAGTTGCTTGACTTAATGGTTTTGCATGGCATGTTGGATTGGCATATTGCATGAGCATTAAACCATTAAACAACTCGCTTAGCATTGATTTTGTATTGATAGGCTTTGGCATGTTGCATAAGTACAGCTTTAGGAAAAGCTTGAGTTGCTTGATTCAATGGTTTTGCATGGCGTGTTGGCTTGGCATGTTGCATGAGTATTGAACCATTGAGCAGCTTGCATGGCATTCATAAGCATGGCATGTTGCATAAGTATAGCTTTGAAAAAGCTTTAGTTGCTTGACTCAATGGTTTGGCTTGGCGTGTTGGCTTAGCATATTGCATGAGCAGCTTGCATAGCATTAATAGGATTAGCATTAGGGGTGGAATTTTTTCCCGAAAATCCCGAACCGTCCCGAACCTGTCTCGAAATTTAACTGAAAAATACCCGAACCGAATTTCTTGAAAAATTCGGTACCCGAAACCGAACCGATCTTGAAAATTTCGGTTTGGGATTCGGCCACATCTTTGAGATTCGATAATCCCGAACCGAACCGAATATTATATATATATATATATATTATTTATTTTTAATTTATAATTAGAAATTACTTGGACTGTTGGATTGGTTAAGATCTAATCCAACCATCCATGTGAGTTAGGTCTTTTATATTCCTCACTTCCTCATACTCTCTCTCAGACTCTCAGACTCGCAGTCGGTGCCACCATCGTCTGCTTCAATTCCTCTCCGCCAAGGTCATTCTCATTCCCCCACATTCTCAATCAACTTTCTTTGTTGGTCTTTGTTCCAGTACACCTCAGTGGGCTTTCTCAATGAAGAGTTAACCCTAATTCCCCAATTCCAATGGCGGATAACCGGGATGAGCTCAGCGATTACACATCGGAAGACGAAGGTACCGAGGATTACAAGAAGGGAGGCTACCACACCATCTCTATTGAGGACTCCTTCAAGAATGACTGCTATGTGGTGCAGAGAAAGCTCGGGTGGGGCCACTTCTCCACCGTCTGGCTTACGTATGATACAAAGAGCTCGGTATGTATCTGTCTTATTGTGAAGAATGCTGCTTGTTTGGTTACTGAAAAACTGAGGGAAAATTTAAAGAGTAGAGGAAATGAAATGTTGTGTTCTGTATGATTCTTTGGGAAATGAAATGTTATGTTCTGTAGATTGCGAACGAGAAACAGTTTCGGTATTCTGAGATCCTGAAACAGTTTCGGGTATCCTGAATTTCGAGAATGGCATATTTTCGGTTCGGTTTTGGGATATAAAATCCCATCCCGAAATGTTTTGGTTTGGGATTTGGGTTAGGGCTTTCGGTTCGGGATCCCGACCCGAACCAGCCCTACTGAGCATGGTGCATAAGTATAGCTTTGAAAAAGCTTTAGTTGCTTGACTTAATGGTTTTGCATCGCGTGTTGGCTTGGCATGTCGCATGAGCATTGAACCATTAAGCAGCATGCATGGTATTGATAGGCTTGGCATGGGCTTTTATTATAGCCTTGGCATGATTATTGTTATAGCTTGTTTAGAAGAAATCCTTCTAATTACCCTTGCCAATGTAAAAAAGCGAACGCAGCAAAGATTTTGACAAAATGCTCTTTCATTTCATTAAAATTCGGGGTACATCAATCGTTGCATGGCTTTATAAGGCCTTATAGAGTAAGGAAAATGATCATTGCATATAAGGATTTTGTTCTTCTAAAGTAAGCATAAGCGTTTTAGCAGTAATACGGCTTTAGCAACTTTGCATTGACAGGCTCCGTTAGCATACCTTTCTTGACCGAGGTCAAGTAGTAGAAGCCACTCTGATAGGCTTTCTTGATCACAAAAGGTCATTCCCAGTGTGGGGCAAACTTCGAAGGTCCGAAAATCTGCTTCTTTGTGTGCTTGGCTATCCTGAGGACGAGATCTCCTTTCTTGAAGTTACGTGGCTTGATTGTGCGGTTGTAGGCTTTGGTAACTTGTTGGTGGTATATGGTTGTTTTCCTAGTTGTTTCTGCCTTCTTTTTCCTTAAGTAGCTCAAGGTTTTTCTACCTCCAGCTTAGGCATGCTACAACATCTCATTCCACATCGTTGAATGTTGAAACTTTTGTTGTGGGCATCATCATTTCCACATGGGAATAGCTTTAGACCCATACACTAAGGAGTAGGGAGAGAAACCCGTTGCTTGCGTTCCTTAAGGATGTATGATTGGTCCATAGAACTTCTCGAAGATGTGTGCTCCAGGCCCCAACGTAGTTGTGTACCATTTTGCTTAGGATTCTTAGCATTGTCTTGTTTGTGGCTTCGGCTTGACCGTTTCCTTGAGAATAGTACGGCGTGGAAAGGCGATGCTTGATTCCGTAAGCATCAAGTGTGGCACTTAATTGTCTGTTCATAAAAGGTGTGCCGTTATCGCTCACTATTTTGTAAGGTATACCAAATTGGCAAACGATGCATTCCCTAATGAAATTGGATACTGCTTCTCCCATTGCTTTCTTGAGAAAGATTGCCTCTACCCATTTTGTGAAGTACTCAGTGGCTACTAGGTTCCATAAATGACATTCCAAAGCTGGATTGATTGTTCCTATCAAATTAATCCCCAAGTATGGAATGGCCACGGAGTACGCCTGTCTTATAGTAGCGTTAGAGGCTTGTGGATTAAATTTCCATGAACTTGGCATGCATGGCATCTCTTGACCATATTGTGCATGTCTTCCCTCATGGTTGGCCAATAATATCCTAAGCTCAGCTGTTGCTTGTGTAGCTTCTTCATTCCTTGGTGCTCGCCACACTCTCTAGCATGTACCTTATGCATGACTTGTGATGATTCAGATGGCCCAAAACATCACAATGGTTCCCTATTGAATCATTTTCGCTATATAGTTGCCCATCCACAAAATACTTCTTGCAAGTCTCTTTTAACTTCTGTGCATATTTAACATTACTTAGTAGTGTTTCATCGATGAAGAATGTCAGGTATGGGGACCTTCAATCATCAGTGATGGAAACTTCAAATGCCTCTTCTAGGGAAAGTGTTTTGCTGTATTTTGGACATTCGGCTTGAATGCATGCGGCTTGTTGCTTCATCTCAGGAAAGTAATACCCTTTTCTTTGTAGTCGGTGGTAGAGACTCACAACTTGGTCGATTCCGCAGGTGGTCTCAAGGATCTCGTGCAACCGACTTTATGCTTCTTTTGGTCCAAGTCATCGGGTTAACACTCATCCGGGTAGGTGCTTGTAGAGTGTCCCAGTAACATTGATGTACTCCTTAAGACATTTGATGCTGAGCTTTCCGCTTGGCCCGGAAAGTTCTCTTATAATAGTTTCCTTCAAATCATCATCTTCTGGCGCTTCTTCAGGGAAGGCTGCATCAATGGCTAGGGCCTTGCCTTCTGATCATAGTAATGTTAAGTTGTTCTTCAACGAAAGTAAGCTTGGAGCCAAGTATGGCTAGGGCATCAGCATATCTGTTGGTCGTGCTGGGAATGTACTTCAACACCACTTGCTTGAAACTTGCCATGAGTTTCTCGACCATAATGCTGTATGGTGCCAAAGTTATTTCTTTCACTGTGAAGCTTCCTTGGACCTGGCTCATGACCAAATTTGAATCCCTTATGACTTGTATCTTCCTTGCGCTCATTTCCTTGGCTGTGGAACGGCCCATAATGAAAGCTTCGTACTCGGCTACGTTGTTTGTGCATGGAAAGTTTAGCTTGAAGGATAGGGCAGTAGCTTGGCCCTCTAGATTGACAAGTACAATGCCAACTCCTCCTTATGTGGTTGTAAAAGATCATCGAAATGCATGACCCACAACTCATCTTTCATAGCGGCGATAACTATCTCTGGTAGTGCACCAAAGACTTCCTTATAGATGATGGCATCTTCTTCATTTGGAGAATAATGCTAGCATGTCTATTATAGCTTGGCCTTTGATAGCCTTAGGCGTCACACATATAATATCAAATTCGAAAAGTTGGAGCAACTAGTCAGCCAAACGGCCAGATAGTATAGGTTTAGTGAACAAGTACCTTACCGGGTCAGACTTTACCATAAGTTGCAGCTTGTGAGCAAGGCAATAGTGGCGCAGCCGCTGTGATCCGTAGACAAGAGCTAAGTAGAGGCGTTCCATGTTCTCATAGTGGGTTTTGGCGCCTCTTAACTGTCGGCTTACATAGTAAATTTTGTGCTTCTTCCCCTGCTGGATTATCCTAGGCAAGCAGGGTTCATACTGCAGTGCTTGTTGCGGCTAGGTAGAGCTTGAGCGGAATGCCTTGGACTGGTGCTTTCATGGGAAGAAGGTTGGTGACTAGTTGTTGGACCCGTTGATAAGCTTCACCGTATTCCTTGGTCTACACAAATTCCTTTCCTTTCCTGAGAAGTGGGCGAAGGCTCCTGTTGTTGCTGCTAATCCTAGGATGAAGCGCCGAATTTAGGACAGCTTCCCCATCAAGCTTTTCAGCTCATTTGTTTTTACCGATGGCATGAGGCTCCTATGGTGCGCACCTTGTCTGGATTTACATTAATGTCGTGCTGATGCACTAAAAAGCCCAGGAACTTGCCTGAGGAAACACCGAAGGCGCATTTATTAGGGTTCATCTTTAACCCATATGCTCGGCATCTACTCAGCACTTTCCTTAGCACTTCCAGTGCCCTTCCCTGGTTTTGGATTTCACGACGAGGTCGTCCACATAGTCTTCCACTTCCTTTCTCCTCATGTCGTGAAAGACTGTTGTCATTGCTCGTTGATAGCTAGCACCGACATTTTTGAGTCCAAAAGTCATGACCGTGTAGTAAAAGTTTCCAAATGGCATGCAGAAAGCCGTCTTCTCAGCATCTTTGACAGACATCTTGATTTGGTTGTATCCACTAAAGCCATCCATGAACGACATCAGGTCTTGCTCTGAGGTTGAATCAATCATGATGTCCATGTTAGGCAGTGAAAACTCTTCTTATGGGCATGCTGCATTGAGATCTCAGTAATCGATGCAAACCCGAATTTGAACAGTGTTCTTCTTCTTTACTGGGACGATGTTAGCTAGCCAAAGAGAGTGCTTGATAGGCTTGATAAATCCAGTTGCAAGAAGTTTGTCTACATCAACTTTGATTTTAGCTTCTATTTATGGGTGGAAATTCCTCATTTGCTGCATGATGGGCCTGATCCCAGGCTATGTATTTAACTTATGGCACACTAAATTCGGGTCAAGGTTCGACATCTCTTCATAACTCCAGGTGAAGACGTCTTTGAACTCTTTCAACAGGCTGACTAGTTTTTTTTTTTCCTCAACAGTTAAGTAAACACTATAGAAATCATTTTTTGTAAAGAGGGATCATCGCTTAGGTTTGCCTCTTATAGTTTTTCTGCCGTTGTAATGGATCCACCTTGCATGTATTTCGGCGCAGACATGATTTTTAGTTGGGATTCATCTTTGGTAGCAGGTGCCAGCACATTTTTAGCGGTCCTTGGGAACTTCATTTGCTTGGCGCACAACGCCTTCACACTCGGGGCCTTCCCACATAATGTGGTCAAGCCCCCCAACTCGTCATAAGTAGTATACAACCTGACCGTTAGGAAGCACGACCCTGGAACATTGAGGTGGAGTGTAGGCAAGGACATTAGCCTCTGGTTGTATACGTTTTCCCTTTTCCACAGTGGCTAGGAATTCTTGGTCATTAAGATCTCAAACTTCTTCCCAAGGGGGTAAAGGTATCCCTGAGGCATGTGATATCCCACTTTCGATACTTAAGAAATCATTATAAAACTCAATGTCGAAATAGTGAACTTCATCCATGTTGAATGGCATCTGGTTTCTTGGGATGCGAATATGCCTCAGACTAATCCTTCCTTTGATGCACTAGTGGTAGGTGGAGGCCACGAGTCTATGCTTGACTATCCATGACTTTCCGAGCAGAGCGTGGTAAGCCACATTAATGTCCATCATATAAAACTTAGTAAATGACCTAATAGGGCCAATCTTCAAGTCGATCTCGATATATCCCATACTTTCCTCACTGATATTCTCACCAATTGAAACAGATTTGAGACCTTACCACCTTTGTCGATAGGACGCCTGCTGCATTAAGTACTGCCAAGGGAAGAATGTTGATAGATGATCCAATGTCCACCAAAGCTCGTCTGATAAAGACGTCATTGATTTGTCTTTCCAAGTACAGTGGCATTCGACATTCAGGGAAAGCCACTTCCATATCTTCGTCAATGAAGATGATGACATTGTTGTTTTCAAGGAAAGCCCTTTGCGGTTGGGCAACTTAGCATTGAGGGCCATAGTCTTCGAAAACATGCATGAGATCTTTAGCAGCAGCAGTCTTTGCTTCCGAGCAGTATTCAAGCTAGTTGAACATGGATTTAAACTTCAAGTTTTCCTAAATGACTTGTGCTACAGTGAGTATTTGTCCTGGGGAAAGGAGACATCAACCGTGTCGGGTTTCATGTCAGGAAGGCTGTATCATTTCCTGGTTAAACAGCTGCTCTTCTGAGGCTCCTTCATTGTATTCTTTAGGCATATCAATGGTAAAGACCTCATCACCTAGGCTTGGGACAAAATCGATGAGATTTGCATCCTCATCTCCCCATTCCTCGGCTTGAGGCCATGGCATATAATAGCTCTACGGCTTGAAGTATTTGCACTAGTAAGCATTCTATATGTTCCCGGACGGTTCCCAAATGGCTTCTGGTGGCTTAGGATCATGGATCCATGGATGGTAATCATCATCATCTCCGGAACATGTTATGACAGCTGCCATCTCCTTCCCTCAGCGTTTCGTTAGAGGGTCACTGTGTATGGCTTGCATCTTGCATGACAACTCTAGCGTTCCTTCATAAATTTTTGCATGGAGAATTTTTCGCAAAGTTTGGCATACAATATGGGGATGTCCCATATACTGATGGTAGCGGCAGTACTTGGAATCCTTTCTATCTTCCTTGGAAGAGGGTTTGTATGGCCAAGACAGCTTGATGGCCGCATCTGCGAGCATGGTATTAAAGATGGCTTGGAACTCCTCGTCGCTGCATGCTAGTGGAGGATAGGTTTCCCTATCGCTATCCATTTCCTTCATTTTTCGTAGGTTGTAGTCAGAGCTGTCATCCACGGCTAGGGCATGATGAGCTTCATTTTTGTCAGTTTTCCAAGATCTTCCTGTGAAAGGCTTGACCGACAAGCTAGTTTTCCTCATTGCCTTCAAGAGCCTTGAGAACTGATTAATATCGATGTTCTCCAAGTACACTCTGTAGTCAGCTACAATGTTGCTGATGCAGATTTCCATAAGAGCTTCTTCATCATTCTCGTCATAGCAGTCAAGGGTGAGGTCTCGGAAACGTTTGACAAAAGTCACTGGATCTTCCCCGTGTTTTTGGCTTGTATTGTTGAGCTGAGTTATCGTGACCCTTTCCTCATGCTGGAAGTATTTTTTTACAAAACTTACTTGCCAGTTTTTCCCAAGTCCGGATGGAACCTGGTGCGAGGGTGATGTACTAAGTATAGGCACGATCAGTTAGGCTTTTCGAGAACTCCCTGAGACGGAGGTTGTAGTCCCCGGCATGAGGACCTAAAACGTCAATGAAATCGCTTATATATTCCATAGGGCAGCCATTGCTCTCGTAAAAAAGAATAAAGTTGGGAGTCTCGTATCCCTTAGGATATGGCATGTGGAGAACGTTGGTTGGATATGATGGCTCAGGAACATATTTCCAGTCCTCTAAGCTCATGTGCAACTCTTTTTCAAGCATGGCTATGACATATTCCTGAGTGACAAATGATGGTGTTTTCTCAGAACCCTTGCCAGCAGCAGCAGCAGCTGACTCTTCCTGAAAAGCCTATTCCCTGGGCGTGCAGTCCTTGTCATTGGCTTTCTCGCTTGGCTTTGGGATTGAGTTTTTCAACTCTTTCACGGACGTAGCAATTTCCTTTTGGGCTTCATCCAAGGCATGAATGGCTGCGATGATGTCCGATAAGTCATATTCATCCAGGTTTTCCTGGCGTTGGCCTTCATATTGAGACTCATCGAGTAGGGAAGCAGCCTCACTTGAGTCTGAGGCATTGTCGCTCATGGTAGTGTTTCTTCCGGATCTAGGAGCCATTGAATGAAGATTGTGACCTGTCCCTAGCAGAGTCGCCAATTTATGTTAGGAACTGGTGGACTTAGACTTTGAGAACTTCTTTTTGTCTTCCTTGGTACAGATTCGTACCACGTCTAGGGATATCTCGAAAGAGATAACTTGTCTTAGGAAATACCCCAGTAACATCAACGACTCGATGATAGCATGAAAGATCAATACAATGACTTGCTCAAGTGAATCGTGGTGTGGAAGCTAGAAGATTATTAGTTTATATGAAAAAGAAGGTTGGCATGGTTGCATGGCATTCTTAGCTGCATGTTTTGGGCTTTCCTAAGGTGATAGCAAGCCTTCTAATGGTTGAGATGCTTGATAGAAGACTGTGGAAATTGCTAAGTTTGCATGAATGGTGATGCTTGAGGCTTGGAGTAAGTTTCTGGACTAGAATGGAACTCTTTACCTGGGTGGTGCTATCTTACTGCGTTTTCTCTATTTCTCCGTCTGTGTTCCTCCTATCTAATGGCTTCTCTCCCCCTTTATGTAGGTGAAGGGTTCTTCTCTAGGCTTCAAAGGAATATCCCTTTGTGGCTTGGTTTTCCCCTTCTTTCTCCCTAGCTATCCTATTATTCCCATTTTGGTGTAAACTAGCTGCACTATTGAGACCTGCTGATTGCTTCTTCCCGAGGCGCGTATTTCCCAAGGCGGCCTTTCGCAGGCGCTAAATCTGGTATTGCGCTTCACGACTTTTGTGCGTTGGCTGTCTGTGCAGGCTGGGAAGGGAAAATCAGCATTAAATGCCTGACTTGCTAGGCTTTAACATGCATTTAATGTAAGAATCTAGTTTAATCCTATTTAAGGGGGTTGGCTTGCTAGAGAAAGGGATAAACTAGGCACATTCTCTCTCAATGATGCCTGCCTGGAATACAAAGGGTATGGGCTTAGATCTTTGGGCTCCCAAGCAGCCCAAAGTCTTCCATGACCCCGATTCCACGTAGGTCCGATAACATTCCATAACCATCCACACCACAATCTACTTGGCACGCCCTGAATACGTGACTTGGACTTAGCATGATTTATGGCTAAGGAAGCATGGCGTGATGAATAGGCATGAGTATGGTGTGGTATGGCATGTTTGTGAATATATTCTTCTTCGATCCCGTGCCTTGGCACGTGTTTGGCCTTGAATGTAAGCTTTGCATGACAATTGGGCCTTGAGACTTGGTTGGATTGGTGTGTGACATTTTTAGGCCCCATCAACTTTATATCTCAAATGGAGTGCAGAGTAAATGGTCATATGTATTGAAACTTATAAGCAATGTTATGGAACTAAGCTGTAGGAAAAGCATTTATCTCATAGATGATAAAATTTTGGCTCTCGATTGGTATCCTTTATTTAAAAAGAAGAAGAAATAAAGAGTACTTAACGAAAATCGTAACACAAACAGTACCTAACGAAAACTAGCCGTTTGATGTACGATGAACGGACACAATTAATTGATCCTCCAGATCCTCACAAAGAGGACCAGTATCCTTCATTTTTTTTCAAAATAATTTCATACAAAGTTAGTAGCATCGCTTCTAGCTTTTTTATTCATACTAGCACAGTGATCAGAACATATATAGAGGAGAAAATAAATTATAAGTTCACACAATTAATTTTTATCATAAGGCTGGTACGTTCCATAAATATTAGACAATTTACGACCTCAAAACATAGTTGCTAAAATCAACTATAGCTATTTTCTCATTATATTTTCTTTTTAGCGTTGTATATATTTTAAGCTCGAATCTTCACTCTGTATCAATAAAATTGAAACTTACGCAAACTTATGGTTATTCCTTCATGGTAATGGTAAATAGCTGTAGTGGAAAAATCTTTCTCGTGCTCTAAGCCCCTAGCTGTGTGGATATGCACTATACAAAGAAAATCAAAAGGTTGAAAGTTGAAATGCGTTTTTTCTTGGGTCCCCAAACGCGGGAACTTTTATACCCTTTTTAGTTTTCTCGAGTCTAATTGTCCCATTATCCAACATAACCTGTTCTAAGAGATGGAATTACCGACTCAGCACACTTTTTGTTGTGCCTCTGTTCTGACTCAAACAGCGAGCGACTTAACGTCGTTGTTGTCCGAGTTCGTTATCCTGTTTTCTGATCGATTGCAGCGAGCAACTCAACGTCGTTGCTGCCCACGTTCCTTCAGTTTTCCTGTCTCCGTGTTCCAAGTTTCCATCACCACGCTGCAGACTTTAATTTGCATCGATAGCAAGACAGATGGCTGAAGAAAAGACGACTGGTTCTGTCCATATTCCTGCTACTGCTCCAATTATGGTGCAATCGAATAATTCCAATTTTAACATTGGTATGGTATTATATGAGAAGAACTATGATTTATGGGCTCCTTTTATTCAAATCCATATCGCTAGAAGGAAGAAAATGGGTATCTTCTGGAAGGAAGAAAAATAGGGTATCTTCGTGGGTCTATCAAGGCACCTAACAAAGATGATCCTAAATATGATGATTGGTTCTCTGAAGATCAGAGAATTAAGAGTTGGCTATTGTCTTCAATGAAGCCGGAGATTATGAAGTAATACATTCGGTTATCTACTTCGAAGGAGATTTGGGACAATCTTAAGGCAACCTACTTTGATGAGAATGACGAGGCTAGAATTTATTCTTTGAATCAGAAGGCATCATGTCTTCGTCAGAATGGTCGACCTTTAGCTACGTATTTTGGAGAATAACTAAGAGTTTTTAGGAATTTGATCACTTTAATAAAGTGTCCATAGAGTGTGAAAACGACATTAAAACGTTTCACAAATCCACTGAGAGACAACAAGTCTATGTGTTTCTTGGTGGCCTCGATGATGTTTTCGATCAGGTTCATGGAGAAGTGCTACGGAAGGATCCCCCGCTTGGGTAAGTGCCCACACTATGGCATGACAGGACACTCCAAGAGCCCCTGCTTTGAGCTTTGGATATCCAGAGAATTGGGATAAGACTTGTGATCCCCGCTGCAACAAATCCTGAGCCTCCATTGTAGAAACAAAGAATGATTCATATCAGATAGCAGACAAGGCATCCGCCATGATTGCTTGGGCATGTAGTAGTGATGGTAAGACACTAAATATTTGAAGGAAATTTGTGAAAAACATGTTCATTTGAGCAACATCTATGGCATGCAATTAACAATTAAAGGCGGAATCATGCTTGTATGCACTCAAAACAAAACATTACCCATGAAATTCAAAGCCTAGTAGAAATGGTGAACCAAGACTCAACTCAAGATCTATGAAAAAGAGTTGAGAAACTTTATACCTTTGAAGTACCTCTTTGCTTAGCAAAGGTTAATCACCCATGTGAGGGCCTCCTTCCTTTGTAACCTTTCTCCTTGGCTCCATGGATGAAGGTGGAAGAACTTTGCTTCTTGGATCCATGCCTTCTTGGATGTGAATGGAAGAATAGGTTTCTCCAAAAGTCACCAAAGTTGGAGACCTCTAAGTTTCGACACCAAGGATGATTGAGGAAGAAGATGAGTGACCATGGAGGAGTTAGATGCTAGTAAACTCCCCCATGGTGGCCGGCCTCCCTAGAGAGAAAGAGAGAGCCAAAAACTCTCATCTTTCCTCAAAGAAAACCCTAATGAAGAAAAAGCTATAAAGTCATATTTATACCTCCCTTCATTGGAGTGGCAAACTTGTAATAAGTCCAAAACCCACTCCCTCTCTAATCATGGCCGGCCTCCCTATTGTTAGTGGGTTAATTGCCCATTTTGTTTTAGTTGTCACACAACTTAAACCTTATGTGCATTGTGGACCAAAACCCTTTTGTGTCCCGAAACCCAAAACTAACTTAAGGCCTAAAAAGAACCTTTCATTCTAGATTAATTAACTTTTAATTAATCCTTGCCACATACAATTAAACTATTTAATTGTCCTTACTCATCTTCATTATATCCTTCAATCATTACCTTACACGGTGTGCGATCCATTAGGTTCCTTTTAGCGAGGCAGTGGGCAATTGTTACTCTTAACAATCGATTGTGAATTGAAACATACTTTCAATTCTCCCTTAAATGATTATACATCTTTAGGGCTTCCACAAACCATGAGTGACACCTAGCAGTGTATCATGGCTACCCAAGCTAATCAGAAGTGGTGGAGAACCTATTCAGTTTAGGATTACAATGCAATACGGTCTTTCTCTAATACAATACTCTTGACCACATTGTTTGGTTTGACAGTTCATTCGTGTCTACTATCCAATGTGATTCATTTACTTATATGATTACCTTGAATGTGATTTGGAACGACTTCCTCAATCTCATTCATACTCTGGCCAGAGATTCTTAATCATATCATAGAGTATTCTCCCTCAAACAGTTTGAAGGTTAGAGATCCCTTGTTGCGCATTCACTTGCCTCCATGGCTAAGTGGCTTAACCCCAACTATGTCGTGGACACCCTCTGACGGAATGACTTTGACATAGTCAAAGATCAAGGACCTAACCACAAGACAACTGTGATGCCTCAGGTCAAATGACTACTTTGCATTATCCCAACCATGAGTTCTCATATGACATGAATATGAGAACTCCTCGTTGATCGCGTTCAGTGGACTCATTCTCTATCGAGCACCTACATGCTTGTCTTGGTGTCATTCACACCAATGACTCGAGACCTGTCACTCTCCCTAAGAGAAGACATAGCACATACTGATCTTAACGGACTGTCAATGCCCAATTGGCAATCCTATGATCAGGAACATTTAGGATATGTATACAAAAGAAAATGGTCTCATGAATCTAACTTCTTTAGATTACATTCTCCTAATAGCATATTCCTTGGACTTATCGTTTAAGCCCATAACATTTATATGAGACAGCTTGAAACAATAATCTTTGCCCTTTATATTAAACTAGATTAGTTTAACATGTGAAATGTCCGTAAAGTATCATCATATGATTGGTTGTAGGGCACATTTCCAACAATCTCCCACTTGCACTAGAGCCAATCAGCTTGGTTATCAGTGATGATACCTCTTCTGAATTCATTTCAAAAATGGCTGAGTAGTAGGCCTAGACAATGGATATCTATATGTTATCCATAGAAGCAACCTTGAGAATAACGACGTCACCATTATACATGATTCTCAATCATGTGGTTCAGTCTCTCACTTGAGTTCGGATCTTAATGAGACCTTGATTCCCTGGCTTGAGCTATCGTCCCATTAGTGTCGTAGTGTATGTACACTAGAGACACTTTCTGGTTGGAACCGAATAGAGAGTTCATAAATGAACTTTCCCATCCAAACAACATTGTTGTAAACTTCTATATGGCGATATATTTTGCATTCATGATGGAACACACTAAAGTCATTACTTGTAATGTTTCTACCCAATTATCTCTTTAGTCATAATAAAGAGATATCCTATGATCTCTTCATTCACAATGAAGAGACATCCAATGATGGATACGATACTAGATTCATAATCTAATACATTTACGCTTCCATTGCGTCACTTTAATTCTTCCTCATTCTTGAGGAATCTATCCTTTAGTATTTCTTAAATACTTAAGGACTCACTTGACAGTTGCCATGGTTCTGATCCTGGGCTTGCATTGATATCAACTTGTACCGTTCTAGGTACAGCTCATATCAATGTTTTTCATACAATATGAAATACGTAAATTGTCTTTATGCGTATGCATAAAGGATTCAAGTTACGCATTATGTTTCTTTGGGAGTCAAAGGGTACGTCCCCTTTGAGAAGAGCAACTTCCTAGTCTCACTAGAGCTGTCCTTCTGATTGAAGTTTATCATCATATGAGAAACTTCCTAGCATCTTATGTCTATCATTAGGTCTTGATATAATCCAATTATATCTTGAAATCGATCATTATAGATTTCATTCCTATGTATATAGATTATGTCTCCCATATACATTCTATCATTATAGAACGTTTAAAGTCATAACTTTAACGAAGAAGAATTCCTTTCATTTCCAAAATTAATATATCAAAAATATTTTCAAATTTAGGAATATGATTAACTCCCACTAATCTTTTGTAAACCTAGTAAACAAAAGATTCATTTACATCTTTATGAGAAATCAAACGATTTGATCTTTCTCTCATAAGATGCTTATAGCTCCCACTAGCTTGCTAAGATTCATGATGGATGGATCTCTACAACTTACAAGTATTGTGATTCCTAGTTTTAGACATATATTATCAAGACTATCTTGATAATGGTTTCGGAAACCCCTGTTATGTCCATACATTGAATCACGGTTTAGTTGTAGCTAGCAATCTTCGAATTAATAGAAACCATGACTACATCAAAGATGGTTTCTTCCAAGTCAACCAATCTCGTTGATTGTAGTTACCTTAAGCTACCAATTAGCTATGAAGGTTTCATTATTTCGGGTCAAATGGTATTATACCATTTCCTTGAGTATATGTCATATATACACTCAATGTAGTCATAAGGATTTTCATTCTTATTTCTTTCGAATTAAGAGGTGTAACTCCATGACATAGTCATAAAGTTCAAACCATTCAACTAAGACGGTTTATAAATCCTTCTCGACTACCTTGTAGCTAGTGGTGTAGGAACTAGGTTGTCATATTTGTTGATTATCATCTTGTTTTTCAAAGAACCCATTCTTTGAATTCTATCTTTCGTTCATTTGCTCTATCTTAGGCAAATCCTAGTGTAGGATTACAATGAACTACCCAACAAACAACATTTGTTAGTTGGTTCATAGAAGTGATATCCAAAAGTTAATTTAAGGATATCACACAAGATTGTTCTAAAACAAATCTTGCTAATTAGCACATAACCTCAAGTCTTAACACGATTAAGACTTGTCTTTCTTTCCAACTACATCACATGGAGTTATGAAGCGTTTTGGAAGATTTTCTAATTTACAATCATATTGACTTAGAAATATATATCCTATATATGGGTAATTGATAACATCCAACGAACTAAATCTTATTCGAGTTCGTTCTTCTCCCAATGGAGAAATACATTATCTTATGATGCTACATTCCTTGATATCTTTCAAGGAAACTCATCTAAAGTGTTAGTTTTCCTTGGATCAAATCTAAGGAGTAAATACTTTAGACGTCTTACTCATCAACTTACATTCTTGAATTCTTTGAAACCTTTTGCAAAGTATTCGAACTTGTATTTATTCAAAATAAACAATAGTCCAACCGAGAGCGATCTTCAGTGAATGTCATCCAACATGAGTAGTATTATGTTGTGGACATGTGCCACTAACATGTACGTGAATTAACCTCAATGACTTTGTGATTCTTTCTTCTTTCCAAAAGAATAAAGATTTGAACATTTCGCCTCTATACAATTTTAACAAGAAGGCATCGGATCCGGATCTAACAATCCAAAGCATCCATATATGACCAACTCGTAATTTATGTTTTAGAGGTGTCACAACTCAATGGGATTAGTCACTACCTTGCAACCTTTTGGGTTTTAAGCATCGTTATATTCTAAACAGTTAACACTACCACATTATCTCTACTATAGAGACAACAATTAGATTACAATAATCCAATCATTCATAAAGAACAATTGTTTTGTCAAACAAAACATTCATCTATCACCTAACATTATAGTGACGGAATTAAGTTCCTTTTCAAATTGGAATGCAAAGACAATCTTTGTTTTTCCAATTTCTTTGGTAGTTCATATGAGGAAGTAAGTATTATCTGCTTTCGCAGAGATCAATATTTGATTCACGTTCCGAATGTGAAGTACTTTCTCTTCTCTCATTAATCTTCTACTTCTTATTAGCAACACATTTACAACGATTGTAAAACATAGTTACTAATACGGAATCAAACATTCAAGTAGAAGAACCAACTATTTTGAATTTATTCAAGAACATTTTACAACATCTTCGAAAAGTGTGTTCTTGACACTTGCAAGACATTTCTTGCAAATACCCCTTCCAATGTCCATCCTTTCATAAAGAAAGTTTGTTCCCTTGGAGTTTTTAGCTTTCTTCATTTGACTTCTCAATTGACTACAATAGTCACGGTCCCTAAACTCCCACTATCTCTCTTGAAACTTATTTCAATCGTGTTATACACATCAAACGATTTGGAGAGCGTGTGGTTATTGTTCACTATATAGTTTACAATAAACTTAGTGAACCATTTGAATAGGGACACAAAAGTGAAGTCCTTGCCTAATTTCCGTCTATAGAAGTGGTTTAACACTTCAACACTCAATGATTCAAAATCATCATAAGTCCATGTTGATGGACTATTTTTGTCAACCAACCATTATGTTCTAAACATAAATACAAACTATTAAGAGTTGTTCAAGGCAACTCTCATTTCTTCATACAACAATTTGTAAGTGAAGAAGCATGGTACATAAAGTGTCCATGCCTTTGTGCTTACTTCTCAAGTTCTTTGTTCATGTAACAAAGAAACAAGCACTAGTGTTTGCGTTAACTAAGGGTTGTTCAAAGCAACTCTTATTTCTTCATACAACAATTTGTAATTGAAGAATTATGACACTAAAAGTGTTGTCCTCTTTATGATAGACTTTTCTAACATATTTTTCCAATGATACATTATCAATAGGAAGATTGCGAGGATGAGACTACTTAGGTACAAATACAATCCATTCAAGACATTCTATGGGATTGCGGTACCAAGTCCGGAAACTGATAGGAGCATATTTATGCGCCTTAGTTAGCTTGTTCTTGTGCATTTACATTGTTTTTCCTTAGTTAAAGTAATCTTTTAAGCTAGTTTTATGTGTTTTCAGGTTTTAAGGGCAAAGAATACAAAAAGATGCATTTTGGAGCCTTTTGGAGCAAAATGGAGCTTGGAATGGATGTCATATGCTTGGAGCCAAAGGAATGGACGAAATTGAAGACCTAAAGATGCAAGGATTCCTAATCAAATGAGGATTCCTAATCAAACAAGGATTCCTACTCCAACAAGGATTCCTACTTGAAGTAGGAAAGTTAAGCCAAGGTTTCCTATTTTGGTTTGACCTTTCCTAATCCTAAAAGTCCCTTTGTTCCAGCAACTTTGAAGGCCTTTTAAGCGTTTTAGGACACTTCCCCTCTCCTAAGCATCCAGCCGCACCCTTCTTGCCCTTTCCTCTTCCTTGCCGTGCAAGGGAGAGTGATTCTTTCCTATTTTCTGAATTAAAACACATTCCTAATGTGTTTTAAGTCCTTGCCGCAAATCTTAGCCAATTTCCTTTAGTTTTCTGATTTTGTTTCCTATTTCTAGAAGCTTTTGACTTAATTTCTGATTACCTAAGTCAACCTAGGGTTTTAATTCCTGATTTCCTTTAAATAAACCCCCTTGTTGCAGCCACAAAGGATCCATTCACGCCAGAAAACTTCACCCATTCTCTGCAGCCACCATCCTTCACAAAACACCATAGTTTCTGACCAAAAACCATCCTTGCCGCACCCTACATCCATCCTAAATACAATTCTAGCATCCTACACCATCCATAACCCCCAAATTCCATCATTAAACTTTGTGCCGCAACCAAGGAAAGGAAGGAGAGTTCTTGGACGTGCTTGCTGTTCACTTTGAATCGCTGGAGCGTTTAGGTGTTTTCTTTCTTTTGTTTTCAATGTCTAAACTTTATATTCTTTGTGTTGTGAGTATGAGGAACTAAACCCCCTTAGTTAGGGGGTGATTCGAAACCATGTACATACTTGCAATATGAATTGATTACCTTTGGTTGTTATTTCATAAGTTATGAGTTCAATTCGTTTAACTGCTTGATGGATAACTTATTTGTGTATGTTGATTGAGAGTGCACGCTTAGTTTTCATGCATGAATATGATGCTAGAGTATAAGGGAGTTTCACCTAATAGTTACAACCTTATATTTCACAAGTAGTGAAGGTCGCTTATAAACGATCGCGTTAAATGAATTCTTGGCATTAGTTTCATGCTCATCATAGTAACGAAGGCCTCGTCAACACTTATAGTTCTCATGTTGCTTAATGATCTTTGATTGTATCTTTATTGTGCTTTTCACGTAAGGAACTTTTGAAGAATGCTTTGAATTGTTGTATGCGCATTCCCATCCAATTCATTAACTTAAGGAGAACTTGAAGGTTAATTTAAGCGAACCTAATTAACTTGGGGTGTTGAGTTTCATAACTTATCAAAAGAACAACTGAAAATTGGTTTGTATGCAAGTGTGTCATGTGTGGAGAAGAACCCTCTAGCTAGCCTTCCATCCATAAGTTTCATCCAAAATCGTTTTTACAATCTGTTTTAATTACAAAGTTTGTCTTGTTTTTAATTTCGTCAAAACCAAATCCCCCTTTATTTTGAAGTGTTAAATTAGTTAGAATCTGTTTTGATTTGTGTTTTTAAGTGTTATGATTCAAGTTAAAACCCAAATTCGTCCAATTTGGTGCTTGTGTCCAAAGCTGCCCAGAAAGTGTTTTTAAGGCAGTTTTGAGTCTTTTGGTTGCTGTTTTGAGTCTTTTGCTTTGTTTTAGTGTTTTAAAGTTTAATCTTGCATTCTTTGAGTCTAATTTAGTGTTTTAAACTTTGTTTTTATGTTTTTAAGTCAGTTTTCAAGTGTTTAGCAATCCCTCCTAATCCCCGGTCTAGAACGATCCCTACTTACATACTTTACTACAATTGTCAAAAGAGGGTTTAATTTGAGTGCTTAACTTATTTTCGCATCAAATTTTTGGCGCCGTTGCCGGGGATTAGCAACTTTGCTAATCCCTTGGATCTTTTATTTCAGTTTGTTTTAGTTAGTTACTGATTCTAGTTTATTTATTTATTTTTTTCTTTGTTTTTCAGGTACTAGTGTATGACTCGGAGTTCTCAACAGATTCGTGAGCATATCCTTGACTTTGACGACGATTTTGAGAGGACTTTGAGAAGGAGGAGGAATCAGCAAGCATCAAATCCTCCTAGCCCTGAACCTGAGCTTGAAGAGCAAGGAGAAGAGGAGGAGTTAGTACCCACGGCACAGATTTTGGAGGAAGTTCCAGCCATGGCAGCGGACAATCGAACCATTAAAGAGCTTTCTGCCTCGGGAGTGGGCAATGCCATGCCTTTATGCATTGAATACCCCACGGCTGCAGAAGGGAAGACCGAGGAATTCGAGTTAAAATCAAGCTTGTTGCATCACATTCCAAAGTACCATGGGCTGTCCATGGAAGACCCGAACAAGCATTTGAAGGAATTTGAAGTAGTTTGCTCGAGCATGACCCCTGTGAATGTGGATGGCAGCATATTGAAGATGAAGGCTTTTCCATTCTCTTTAATGGACAAAGCCAAAGATTGGTTGTTTGAATTAGCTCCCGGAACTGTTACATCTTGGGAGAGCATGAAAAGGGCATTTTTGGAGAAGTTCTTCCCAACTTCTCGAGTCATTCTTTTACGAAAAAGGATTAGTGGAATTCAGCAAGATGAAGGTGAATCTTTTCCTACTTATTATGAACGTTTTAAATCACTTGTTGCTTCATGTCCACAGCACCAAATGAAGGAGGAGCTTCTTCTTCAATATTTCTACGAGGGGCTTCTACCAATTGAACGCCAAATGCTAGATGCCTCAGCGGGTGGAGCTTTGGTGGACAAGACACCCACGGCTGCCAAGATCTTGATTGCTAACCGAGCGTTGAACGCTCAACAATATGAAGGTGTTGGGCAAAGAGGCACCCCACGGCAGCAAGTGCATGAGGTAAGTTCCACATCCGACATTCACTCACAATTAGCTAATCTTACTTCCATTGTGTCTCAGATGGCCGAAGGAATGAGGGTGCAAGGACCAAGTGTGTGTGGTGTGTGTTCTATCCAAGGACATGCTTCTGAACAATGCCCACAATTGATTGAGAATGGTGGATGGGAGAGCGCCAATGCAATTGGATTTCAAGGCCAAAACCAACCAAGGAACGATCCATACTCTAATAGGTATAATCCAGGTTGGAGAGACCATCCAAACTTCAAGTGGAGGGAGCCCCAACAATCCCAACAACAAGGGGGATTTCGGCAAAACCCCCCTGGGTTCACACGGCCCTATCCTCAAGTCCAACCCCAATCCGCCCCAAATGCTTCAGGTACGTCCCTAGACAATGATGCACTTCTTAAAATACTAACCAAGTTATCTCAGGGGCAAGAAGATCACACCCAAGCCATGCAAACCCAAAACAAAAGGGTGGATCACTTGGAGAAACAAATTGGGCAGATTGCAGATTTCGTAGGTAAGTTTCGAGACCAAGGACAACTTCCTAGTTCTACCATTCCAAATCCGAAGGGGGGCTTCGAAAGTGCAAAGGCCATACTCTTGAGAAGTGGAAAAGAAGTTGGGGCAGGTTCACAACCATCAACATCAGGTCACAAAGAAGATGAAAGACTTCAATTTGAAGAGGAGAAACAAAGCCAACCCACGGCAAGGGTGGAAACACCATTGCCGCAAGTCCCATGTGCTCCTAAACCTTCAAATCTGTCCAATAAAGGTAAGATTGTGTCAAATTCAATTCCTACTAACGTTATTCCTCCCAATGTTCCTTTTCCTAGCAGGTTTATGCAAGCTAGTAACGAAGCGAATGAAAAGGATGTTCTGGAAACGTTTAGGAAAGTTCAAGTCAACATTCCACTCCTTGATGCAATCAAGCAAATTCCAAAGTATGCTAAGTTTTTGAAGAAGCTTTGCACAACAAGGAAACGAATCCAAGCAAAGGAGGTGGTTCATGTAAGTGAAAACGTTTCTGCCATGTTGCAACGAAAACTGCCCCCTAAATGCGAAGATCCGGGTAGTTTTACAATTCCTTGTGTGATTGGCAATAATCGTTTTGAAAATGCCATGTTAGACTTAGGTGCATCTATTAATGTCATGCCTTATTCAATATATGCATCTATGAACTTAGGCAAGTTGAAAAATGATGGTGTAATTATTCAATTGGCCGATCGATCTAACGCCTATCCAAAAGGAGTTTTGGAAGATGTTTTGGTGCAGGTAGAGCACTTGATTTTTCCTGCAGATTTCTACGTTCTTGACATGGAGGACTCAGCCCACTCTCCCTCATCGCCAATCTTACTTGGACGACCTTTCATGAAAACGGCTCAAACCAAGATTGACGTGGCTAAGGGAGCAGTAACTATGGCGTTTGGTGGTGATATGATTAACTTTAATATTTCTGAATCTATTGAGCATACTAATGACGTTCGTTCTTGCTTTGTCATTGATGTAATCAAAACTAAAGGGCAGGAACATTCAACATTACCTCGACCCACCATCAAAGAGGGCATTAGCGTGGAGCACGTGGACCAAGCCCCTACTCCCAAAGCACCCAATCTGGCCGAGAGCAACACCCTTACTGTTACTTTGGCATCTTCATCGCAGAACAATGGTAAGTCCCTTCCTCTAAATCCAATTCCCATTTCAACTAATAGGTTGTTACCTTCTTTGGTGCAGGTACCTAATCTAGTTCAAGATGGTGGAAATCATTACATTGATTTTAGGGAGCTCAATGCCACAATCAGGAAGGACCACTATCCCCTTCCATTCTTAGAGCAAAGACGTGATGTGTTTCGAAGGGCAGGTCGTGGAGGAAGACCCATCCATGCCGTGGGCACCAATGGGGACTGAACGTGTTCTTCATCCGGCTGCAAGACGTTAAAGAAAGCGCTACTTGGGAGGCAACCCATGCATTTCAACAAAGGAAGCCTTAGGAATCACTCCAATTCCAGATTTGCGTTCCTAAAACCCTTCTCTTTGTTGCTTGTTTCTAATCTGCCATGTTTAGTTGTTTCGGTTGCTGTTTGGTTGTTTACTTTTGTTTTGTGTGATTCTATGCTTGAAACATTGAGGACAATGTTTGATTTAAGTGTGGGGGGGTAAACAATCTGTTTTGCATGATTTTCGTGGGTTTTATTCACCTATCACTTCTAATGATGTTTCTTGCTGTTTTTTAAGTGTTTTTAAGCTGTTTTGGTGTGTTTTAGTGTGTTTTGTTTTAAAAATCCGAAAATTTCATAAAAATTTGAAAAAATTGTTTTGAAAAACCCAAAAAGAGTTGTTTTGTGTGTTTGTTTGTGTCTTAGGGTACCTTCCAACACAATGATGAGGATTTGGTTTTTAATTGCATGACTGTTAATGAGAGTTGTAAACATGGATGGAAGTTTGATTTACCTCTGGTTTATGCTTGGTTGTCGTTGTAGCTTATGAATTCACATGTAATCATAAAGAAAAAAATCAGTTTTTGTAACATGCTTGAGGGAAAGAACTCAACTAAACGCTACAACCTTGAGAGACTTGAGCCTAACACGTTCTTTGGAGTGTAATAATCTGTGCATTGTTGTTTTCTAAAGTCGTTGCATGATCTCATTATTCTTTGCTTGGTTACTACTTAGAAGGCGTTTCATCATTTAGTTCCAAATGCTAGAACTCATGGCCGTTCCATTCAAAGCATGCTATTGATTTGCATAACACATATTCAAGATGAAGTTGTTTAGTGCCACCAAAGCCAAATAGCCGAATCCCTTCAATCATATGTTTTGTTTAAGTTTAACCCCGTTGAGCCTTGTTTAGCCTATTTTCTTTCTTAACCCGCATCATCCTCACCTAGCCTAGAATAGGACCATCCAATCCCTTGTTCTTGAAGCATAGTAAAGCATGACTTAGAGGAATTCCTTTTGAGTAGTTTTGTGCAGAAAACAAGTGTGGGGGAATCCAATTGTGTGTGTGTGTGTGCCAAGAAACAAGGGCACGGGTTGGGAGTAAAAAGAAAGAAAATTCGTGAGAAAAAGAAAAGAAAAATAAAAGTGTGAAAAAGAAAGAGAAAGAAGTTCAAAATAAGTGAGAATGTACTCACAAGTGTTGTTTGTTGAAGGAAGGGTCCAAAACGTTCAATTTGGCCCTAATATGTGTTATTTATTCCCCTTTGTGTTTCAATGAGTTTCTGCCATTAAAGTGAATTCTAAGCCTCAATTCAACTACTATGCTTACTATTGTTTCAAGAATGTTTGTTTTTCCATGTCCATTCTTTGTTAGCCAATCACCCTAGCCCCGTTTCAACCCTTTACTTCTATCTTGGGTGTTGTGTGTTTCAATATGTGGAGTTTGGAATTGGTATGAGCATATGGTGTCACTGGTTCTCGCATCTAAGTAGTAGCATTCCATTCATGAGATCATATCTATACATGCCTATTAACTCCAGAAAATGCTTTCTTTGCTATAAACATATGTGAGTATTCGTTTTCATGTTTACATCAATCTTCTCACATATACTTAGTGTAGGGTGTGTAGTTAGAAAATCTGAGTGAAAATAAGAGTGTATCTTGTAAGGAATTGAGTGAATTCTCTAAGGCATGTTACTACATTCAAATCATTGTTTTAATTGGTTAAATATGAACTAGTGAGTGGTGACTATGATTAAGTATGTGCTCGAGGGTAAGGATGATTAAAATCTGTGGTTGTGATGATTTTTAGCATGTCATGTTCATTGGAAATCCCTGAGGCAAACGTTGGAAGGTGTAGATTGTGTTTTGTTTGTTTTGTTTCGTTTTGATTGTTTTGTTTATTTTGTTTTGCTCGAGGACTAGCAAAAGCTAAGTGTGGGGGAATTTGATAGGAGCATATTTATGCGCCTTAGTTAGCTTGTTCTTGTGCATTTACATTGTTTTTCCTTAGTTAAAGTAATCTTTTAAGCTAGTTTTATGTGTTTTCAGGTTTTAAGGGCAAAGAATACAAAAAGATGCATTTTGGAGCCTTTTGGAGCAAAATGGAGCTTGGAATGGATGTCATATGCTTGGAGCCAAAGGAATGGACGAAATTGAAGACCTAAAGATGCAAGGATTCCTAATCAAATGAGGATTCCTAATCAAACAAGGATTCCTACTCCAACAAGGATTCCTACTTGAAGTAGGAAAGTTAAGCCAAGGTTTCCTATTTTGGTTTGACCTTTCCTAATCCTAAAAGTCCCTTTGTTCCAGCAACTTTGAAGGCCTTTTAAGCGTTTTAGGACACTTCCCCTCTCCTAAGCATCCAGCCGCACCCTTCTTGCCCTTTCCTCTTCCTTGCCGTGCAAGGGAGAGTGATTCTTTCCTATTTTCTGAATTAAAACACATTCCTAATGTGTTTTAAGTCCTTGCCGCAAATCTTAGCCAATTTCCTTTAGTTTTCTGATTTTGTTTCCTATTTCTAGAAGCTTTTGACTTAATTTCTGATTACCTAAGTCAACCTAGGGTTTTAATTCCTGATTTCCTTTAAATAAACCCCCTTGTTGCAGCCACAAAGGATCCATTCACGCCAGAAAACTTCACCCATTCTCTGCAGCCACCATCCTTCACAAAACACCATAGTTTCTGACCAAAAACCATCCTTGCCGCACCCTACATCCATCCTAAATACAATTCTAGCATCCTACACCATCCATAACCCCCAAATTCCATCATTAAACTTTGTGCCGCAACCAAGGAAGGGAAGGAGAGTTCTTGGACGTGCTTGCTGTTCACTTTGAATCGCTGGAGCGTTTAGGTGTTTTCTTTCTTTTGTTTTCAATGTCTAAACTTTATATTCTTTGTGTTGTGAGTATGAGGAACTAAACCCCCTTAGTTAGGGGGTGATTCGAAACCATGTACATACTTGCAATATGAATTGATTACCTTTGGTTGTGATTTCATAAGTTATGAGTTCAATTCGTTTAACTGCTTGATGGATAACTTATTTGTGTATGTTGATTGAGAGTGCACGCTTAGTTTTCATGCATGAATATGATGCTAGAGTATAAGGGAGTTTCACCTAATAGTTACAACCTTATATTTCACAAGTAGTGAAGGTCGCTTATAAACGATCGCGTTAAATGAATTCTTGGCATTAGTTTCATGCTCATCATAGTAACGAAGGCCTCGTCAACACTTATAGTTCTCATGTTGCTTAATGATCTTTGATTGTATCTTTATTGTGCTTTTCACGTAAGGAACTTTTGAAGAATGCTTTGAATTGTTGTATGCGCATTCCCATCCAATTCATTAACTTAAGGAGAACTTGAAGGTTAATTTAAGCGAACCTAATTAACTTGGGGTGTTGAGTTTCATAACTTATCAAAAGAACAACTGAAAATTGGTTTGTATGCAAGTGTGTCATGTGTGGAGAAGAACCCTCTAGCTAGCCTTCCATCCATAAGTTTCATCCAAAATCGTTTTTACAATCTGTTTTAATTACAAAGTTTGTCTTGTTTTTAATTTCGTCAAAACCAAATCCCCCTTTATTTTGAAGTGTTAAATTAGTTAGAATCTGTTTTGATTTGTGTTTTTAAGTGTTATGATTCAAGTTAAAACCCAAATTCGTCCAATTTGGTGCTTGTGTCCAAAGCTGCCCAGAAAGTGTTTTTAAGGCAGTTTTGAGTCTTTTGGTTGCTGTTTTGAGTCTTTTGCTTTGTTTTAGTGTTTTAAAGTTTAATCTTGCATTCTTTGAGTCTAATTTAGTGTTTTAAACTTTGTTTTTATGTTTTTAAGTCAGTTTTCAAGTGTTTAGCAATCCCTCCTAATCCCCGGTCTAGAACGATCCCTACTTACATACTTTACTACAATTGTCAAAAGAGGGTTTAATTTGAGTGCTTAACTTATTTTCGCATCAGAAACTAAAGCCTTCGGCTTTCCTTTGTCAAGTATTGGATAGCGTTTGCAAATATATCGGTAAATAAATACATAACGAATATAAATTGATTGATTTTAAGCTATTTGATCCGGGTCTTTAAATCAAATAGCACCACCCACTATTTTCGGCAAATTCCATATCCCTCATCGGAATTCAAGAGTTTTGGAGAAAACTCTTAGTAGGGTATGGGAGGCTCACTATTACCAAGCCCACCTCACAATGATATGATGTTGGCTAGCATCAATAATAATGAGAGAGTACGCTTACTCATTTGCATCTCTTGCAAGTACCCATCTTATTTGGCCTCTAGAGAATGAAGCCTCACAATGATATGATGTTGGCTCCATTGCACTTAGTTAAGTGATTCCCACCATGCAAGTTCGGGTAGGGGTTCAAGAACAACCTCACAATGATATGATGTTGATCATTCTCGTTGCTTACCTTCACAACATCATGTATGCATATAGAACTCCTCTTGAGTGTAAGCACGCACTTTGTACTCCCCCATGATAGGGTGAAGTCGGTGTACGAGTCACAAACGATTGGAGCCTACCACGGTGGAAGGCCACGAAAGAGTGTTCAAAGCACTCTCACGCTTGTCAACTTAATAATGGTTTGTTGAGGGTTTTAGGTCTCATCACATATAAGCATGCATTTTAATCACATTAAAACAATTCGGTCCTATTACAACTATTGGTCCATGTGATTGATTTAGTAGTATATGATACTCCCACTATGTTTGTAAAACGGTTTTTAAAGCAAGAATATATGGTACTACTAACATAAGCTTTGCATTCATTAATGGACTATATAATTGCCTTAGGGCCTTAGGATGACTATGAACCTTTGATTTGATCCAACACGAGCCTAGTGTTGGATCTCGGTCTAGGGATGGTGATTGATTTTAGTTACGCGTTTAATCACATTAAGGCGTGTTTTCTTATTGGGCGTTGGACCCTCTACTCCAATTTCATGCATATCAAATAAAACAATAAAAGGAGTACTTCAAAGTAAAGAAGAGCTTATGCTCTTTTACAACATTTGATCAAAACAAATTACTTTAAAGTAAAGAAGAGCTTATGCTCTTTTACAACATTTGATCATATCAAATTACAACCAAAATCTAATCTACACATTCCCATGGTTCAAACAAATTTGAGACGGCCTTTCACATAGCTCAATTATCGTAGGCTTGGGTTCATAATCACCCTTTCTTTAATTAATTAACGCTTTAACTAATTAAACTTGAATGCAACATTGTCATTTGGTTTTTGTATCCATAGAATTGATTTAATAGGAGCTAAATGAAATGAAAATCCAATTCTCATTTAAAGAGACAAAACCATTTTGTTCTCAACCTAATTTGGGCCAAAAAGCAATAACCTCAACCATTGGGCTATATTGCAAAACACAAACTTTTGAGGTCACTTTGTAAAAACACAAAAGTCCACTACTTCATGTAATTACAACTAGAACCCAAAAATTTCAACAAATACAAAAACTTCATTAAAGGAGCAAAACAATTTGTCCTTTAGTGTTTTTGGGCCTTTACGTAAAAACGTAAACTTTCGGGTCAAAGTGCAAATACACAAAAGTATCAAAACTTTATGTAATTGCATAAAAGCCCCAAAAGTACCCTACTTGTAGGGTTGGCCGGTTTTGGTAGGTGAGAGTGGTGTCAAAATTTTTGAATTTTTCAACAAAGTGAAAGGTGATGGGTTGGTTTGAAAAAGTCAATTCCATGAAACATGGTTCCATGAATCATGGGAAAGTAAAGTTGATTGGTATGGATGTGAAAGAAAAGTCCATACCTTGTGATGATTAAAATCATACCATCCTTTCATAAACAAAACTTTATGTAAACAACCAAAACTTTGAATCAAAATTTCCAACCTTTTTGTTCTTGCCAAGAACATAACAAGAACAATGAAGAACATTCATGAAAACCCATAAAAGCTCCATGAACATTTTTCACCCAAAGACATCCCAAAAACTCTCAAACTTAAGGGAAATAACATATTACCATACTAGGGTACTTAGGGGTTCCTAATGTCACTTTAAAACATTTTTAACAAGACAAACATGAACCCAAAAATCCACCCTTTGGATTTGGCCGAATTTCCCAAAAAAAACATGGTACCAAATTTTAGCTCCAAAATTCATGCTCATATGAACTACATCTAAAACATTTGAGATGGCAAATTTTCTAGCAAAATTTACATTCAAAGAAGCAAGAATAAAGCTTGTAACAATTACAACATTTAAATCAAAGACTATGAACTACAAAACCCAAAAGGATTCACCAACTACTAGACCTAGGCTCTTGATACCACTTGAAGGAAAATTTGTGAAAAACATGTTCATTTGAGCAACATCTATGGCATGCAATTAACAATTAAAGGCGGAATCATGCTTGTATGCACTCAAAACAAAACATTACCCATGAAATTCAAAGCCTAGTAGAAATGGTGAACCAAGACTCAACTCAAGATCTATGAAAAAGAGTTGAGAAACTTTATACCTTTGAAGTACCTCTTTGCTTAGCAAAGGTTAATCACCCATGTGAGGGCCTTCTTCCTTTGTAACCTTTCTCCTTGGCTCCATGGATGAAGGTGGAAGAACTTTGCTTCTTGGATCCATGCCTTCTTGGATGTGGATGGAAGAATAGGTTTCTCCAAAAGTCACCAAAGTTGGAGACCTCTAAGTTTCGACACCAAGGATGGTTGAGGAAGAAGATGAGTGACCATGGAGGAGTTAGATGCTAGTAAACTCCCCCATGGTGGCCGGCCTCCCTAGAGAGAAAGAGAGAGCCAAAAACTCTCATCTTTCCTCAAAGAAAACCCTAATGAAGAAAAAGCTATAAAGTCATATTTATACCTCCCTTCATTGGAGTGGCAAACTTGTAATAAGTCCAAAACCCACTCCCTCTCTAATCATGGCCGGCCTCCCTATTGTTAGTGGGTTAATTGCCCATTTTGTTTTAGTTGTCACACAACTTAAACCTTATGTGCATTGTGGACCAAAACCCTTTTGTGTCCCGAAACCCAAAACTAACTTAAGGCCTAAAACGAACCTTTCGTTCTAGATTAATTAACTTTTAATTAATCCTTGCCACATACAATTAAACTATTTAATTGTCCTTACTCATCTTCATTATATCCTTCAATCATTACCTTACACGGTGTGCGATCCATTAGGTTCCTTTTAGCGAGGCAGTGGGCGATTGTTACTCTTAACGATCGATTGTGAATTGAAACATACTTTCAATTCTCCCTTAAATTATTATACATAGTTAGGGCTTCCACAAACCATGAGTGACACCTAGCAGTGTATCATGGCTACCCAAGCTAATCAGAAGAGGTGGAGAACCTATTCAGTTTAGGATTACAATGCAATACGGTCTTTCTCTAATACAATACTCTTGACCACATTGTTTGGTTTGACAGTTCATTCGTGTCTACTATCCAATGTGATTCATTTACTTATATGATGACCTTGAATGTGATTTGGAACGACTTCCTCAATCTCATTCGTACTCTGGCCAGAGATTCTTAATCATATCATAGAGTATTCTCCCTCAAACAGTTTGAAGGTTAGAGATCCCTTGTTGCGCATTCACTTGCCTCCATGGCTAAGTGGCTTAACCCCAACTATGTCGTGGACACCCTCTGACAGAGTGACTTTGACATAGTCAAAGATCAAGGACCTAACCACAAGACAACTGTGATGCCTCAGGTCAAATGACTACTTTGCATTATCCCAACCATGAGTTCTCATATGACATGAATATGAGAACTCCTCGTTGATCGCGTTCAGTGGACTCATTCTCTATCGAGCACCTACATGCTTGTCTTGGTGTCATTCACACCAATGACTCGAGACCTGTCACTCTCCCTAAGAGAAGACATAGCACATACTGATCTTAACAGACTGTCAATGCCCAATTGGCAATCCTATGATCAGGAACATTTAGGATATGTATACAAAAGAAAATGGTCTCATGAATCTAACTTCTTTAGATTACATTCTCCTAATAGCATATTCCTTGGACTTATCGTTTAAGCCCATAACATTTATATGAGACAGCTTGAAACAATAATCTTTGCCCTTTATATTAAACTAGATTAGTTTAACATGTGAAATGTCCGTAAAGTATCATCATATGATTGGTTGTAGGGCACATTTCCAACAATATTTCCACTTTTGTTACGAATAATACATGGATAATTGATTCCGGAGCTACTGAACATATGACTTATGATTCTAGACAAGTTTCATCCCTAAAAACCTCCTCACAAACCGTGGTCAATGTTGCTAATGGGGATGCTGCCCCGGTTGTCAGGGAAGGCACGATTGTCTTTTCTGATACCATGAAACTTGACACTGTTCTTATGGTTCCCTTCTTAAATTATAATTTGTAATCTGTTGCCCAAATAACTCTTACCTTACACTATTTGGTTATTTTTGGGCCCTATTTTTGTGTTTTTAAGGACATCTGGACGCGAAAGACGATTGTTTATGGTATTAGACGAGGGAAGCTTTATTACTTGGAGTTGACTACCAATAGTTCTGGCCTGCTAACTCAAGCTTTTTTCGTGAACGATTCTCAAGGGGATACTAAGAAAGTGTCAAACATCTGGATGTGGCACCAACGCCTTGGGCATGCTTCTTTTGGTTATCTGCATAAATTATTTCCTAGTTTGTTTGTTAAGAACGATGCTTCTCAGTTTAAGTGTGATGTTTGTGATTTGGCTAATAGCCACCAAACTTCTTTTCCTCCAAGTTTAAATAAAAGTTCGATTCCTTTTATGATTGTGCATTTTGATGTGTGGGGTCCCTCGAAAATAGCCACTCTTGGTGGTGCTCATTGGTTTGTTACTTTTATTGACCATTGTCCAAGAATGACTTGGGTTTGTTTGTTAAAGTCGAAAAACGAAGTTAAGGCGGCCTTTCAGAAGTTCCATAAAATGGTTGTTGTGCAGTATAACATGAATATCCAGGTTCTTCGAAGTGACAATGGCGGAGAGTATGTATGTTAATACGGAACTTCATTCCTTTCTTGATATGCATGGTATTGTTCATTAGACCACATGCTCGTATACTCCTCAACAGAATGGGGTTGCTGAACGCAAAAATAGACACTTGTTAGAGCTGGTGTGACTATGGCGAAGAAAAGAATGCACAGCGCACAGCTTTTCTAGATTGAAGTTTCCGGATGTTTTGGGCATTTTGGAGGTCAAGCTGGCATATTTTGAGGAAGATTCCTTCGGAGGATTTGTTAGGGACGTCTCAAGCTTTAAAAAGAGACATTTTGGGATCAAATCAGGGTTGATTTGGTTGGTTAAAAGTCTAATTTTTGTAGAAGTCCGAATTTCAATTCAAATAGGAAACCTTTTATTTCCTACTTATCTTATTCTATTATGTTTCCTAGTTTTTAGAAAAAAAATTCTAGGTAGGAATTTATTTTGTAGTAGTAGAAATAAGGCTTTTTAGCCATTACAAAAGAAAACGAACACATTACTTGAGAAGAGGGCACTACTTTGGAGAACTCAGTTTAGAGAGCTTTTGATGATTCAAGTTTATTTTCAAGGTGTTTTCTATCCATGTTCTTAATAATATTTTGTTTTATGATTTTTCGTTACTAATTTTGCCTGCTAAGGCGAGGCTACTAGCCTTAGCAAGAATATATAGTTTCTTTTCAATTTACTTATGACATTATGCATGCAGGTTTTGAATTATTAATCACCGTGTTAAACTATCTAATTGTCTTGATGATTGGCCACCATTAGGGAATTTAGAAAAGTAATTTGATGCAATTTTGGCGAAGGGTTGTCCCTGAAATTGGCCTTGGCTTCTTGTGGTTAATATGTGTAACTTCTTAGGATGGACGACACGTCTTAAGGGTTATATGGTTTTTCAAAAGGTTTTCACAAAACCTAATGAGTCTTGCATGTTCACATTCGATCTGGACATCACGGACGGTTTGCATGTTAGATATAAGTTCGATATTGGAGGTTCTAAGTAGGGCATACTTTAGAAAAACCTAACCTAACACGCCCGACCCTGATATTCCCCAAACATCAGGGTAGGTACGTGACACTCGAAGGTGACGAAGCCATATTAGAATGCATGAGAACAAGAAATAAATAAGACTTATAAATTTAAATGTAATTAATATGCAAATGAGGAACATATTCAAAGCATACAACTAATTCGAGAACACTAAAAAGAATAATATAAAATTGAATGAACAAAGGAATGGGTCCTACACCGAGAGGAGTCGAAGATGCTGATGCGGAAGTGCCTTGACGTCAGGATTGTACACCTCGATTCTAAGTCCTGAGGGGGCGCAAAGTAAACATAAGTGGACCAAGTTGATATATATATATAATAAAACAGTTATCAACATACTAACCCCAAAGTTTTTTGAAAACTAATAGTATAATATGTGATAGGTTTTCCGAAAACCTAGCATGCCATAAAACCTTCATAAAACATATCTCGTATATAGTGGGCTAAATAATGGTATCCAATAACAATATCTCTCGGCCCAATGCCCGCTACTATGTCTCTACGCCCGAAGCCAAAAATTATTTCTCTCGGCCCAAAGCCAGAGATTATTTCTCCTGGCCCCTAGTCGACAACCATATCCCTCACTCGTAGGTGGAACAGTGTGCACTAGATACGCACAAAATCATTAAACATAGTCTTTCTAAACATAGATACATATATCTCAAAAACATCTTCATAGTATAAAGTCATCCATCATCTATAGTTTAAAGAAATGTGTAAAGCATGTTCGTAAATAGTATATAGTCATCCATCATATATACTACAAAGAACATCAGTTCGATAAAATATAGTATTCCAAAATATTCGCAGTAAAGCATGGTATATCGTAAGTGTAAATCTAATTTACTTATAAAACGTTTCATAAAACGTAATCATTAAATCATTATTTTCATGTATACATTTCTACTATTAAAACATGCATTTTAGAAGGGGTCCACTCACATACTTCGCTGCCAAGAAGCCACGCAAACTATTTACCGACAAGCTTGGCATCTCAGACTCGGAAAAAGTGACATCTATAGAAATGCATACCCCATAAAAATACAACGGAGAGCACACGGTTCAAGTTTTGTCCGATGATTTTTATGAAGATGAACAAATGCAACACATCCAAAAACCCGAGGTGGGACTACCAAAACCGACGGTAGATGCACTAAAGTAGCAAGGACTTGTAAGGGGGGTAAGAAAATCCAGGACTTTCGATGGCAGACGGTTGATAAGATAAGTGGCGGTCTGAAGAGCAACATCCCAAGAGGAGCGAGGAACAGATGCCTCAATCAAGAGTGAGCGAGCCGTTTCTAAGAGATGACAATTTTTGCGCTCAGCCACCCCGTTCTGTTGAGGAGTCTGAGGACAGGTAGTTTCGTGAAGAATTCCGTGATTAGTTAAATAATGAGAAAAATCATTATTAACATATTCACCACCATTATTAGAACGCAAAATCCGTATTTTAGTAGAAAACTGTGTCTGAACCATGATGTGGAATGTCTTAAAAGCCGAAAAAACATCACTTTTATGCTTAAGAAGATATAACCATGTCATCCGTGTGCAAACATCTATGAACGTTAAAAACCATCGAATACCAGATGAAGTAGTAATCAGAGATGGTCCCCAAACATCCGAATGAACAAGACCAAAAGGAATAACACTTTTATTAGAATTTAGCGGATAAGAAACACGGTGACTCTTGGCAAGTATGCAAGTGTCACATTTAAAGTCTGAAACTGAAGAATCGACAAATAAATCTGGAAACATATGCTGATAATAACTGAAAAATGGATGACCCAAACGGTGATGCCATAACCATATCTGATGCCGCTTGTGATCAACGGCTCTTTGGGCGAGATTGACTCGTCCTATACTGACATCATCCACAAAATAGAGATCCCCCCTCTTAGTACCACGACCAATTATCTCCTTCCTAAGAATATCTTGTATAAGACAAAACTTTGGATACATTAGCACACAACAGTTCAATTGTTCAGTAGCTTGGCCAGGAAACATCAACTTATGCTTTAGTGAAGGTACAAGTAATGTATGAGGCAAAGAGAGAGTGGGTGTGAGGCGCATGGTGCCAGCGCCAGTTACCGGTGAGTTGACTCCATTAACATTAGTAATATTATGTCGAAGTGGAATGGTATCACAAGCTAAATCAGTGGGATCATAAGTCATATGGTATGTGGCACCGAAGTCAATGATCCTTCCGGATGGAGAAGCATCACTATTCATATTAAAAACATAACCACAATTACCTAAGAACTCCGGAGACATATCAGAAGAACTCGAAACAGGAGGAAGATCATCTTGAGATATCAAAGATAATTGGGACATAGAGGTGGCAAGATTGGCTTGCCCAAGCTTGGCTTGCTCGTCTCGTTCCAATTGTTTCTGAAGCTTCAACGGTTCCCACCAGTCAGAATAGCCATGCAATTGGAAGCAATTATCACGGCCATGCTTCTCACTACCGCAATAAGTACAACCACCAGCCAGGATTGGTGGCTTAGGACGAGGAGGATGGGAACTCGTGGTGGGCCGTGAGGCCGTCCTAGCAGCAAAGAGCAAGCTTTGTGCTGGGCTTAGTGCAGTAGCCTGGGGTTGCAGTCCTGGGCTCAGTACAGGTGACTTCTCAAGGGCGCAGGGACGAGGTGGAGCTACGGCTCGTGTGGCAGGCCGAGCCACCATGGCTGCCCCACTTGGCTGCTATCCTCCGGTATTCATCACAACTTGTCGCATTCCCTCCCGGCGAACGGCAAAAGTTTGTTCGACGGAACGAAGGGGGTCAGTTCGTAGAATATCACTACGAATTTTATCAAACATCTCTGCAAGCAAAGTGTACACACGATCCGTTTGAACAATTTTATTAAAAAATTCAATATCAGTACCGCATTTCATCGGATTGGATCAACGATAATCAATCTCATGCCACAAAGATTAAAGATCACTATAGTATGTCTCCACCGGTCGTCCATCTTGCCTCATGCGAGAGGCCTTGCAAGTAAGATCATAGACTTAAGATATATCGAAGCCATCATAATACGTGCGAGCAACCGCGTCCCACACTTCCTTTGTCGTCGGTAGTTGAAGAAAGTACCCAATAAAATTAGGTTCCATAGAGTTGATGAGCCAACCCTTCATAACAGCGTTCTCCGTATGCCATTTGGTGAAGGCCAGATTGTCGATAGGTGGTTGGGGATTACTCCCAAACAAGTATCCCAACTTGTCTTTTCCAGCAACAAACATCTCAATAATCTGAGACCAAACTCCATAATTGGCACCATTGAGTTTGATGCCAATCGAAGCAATAGATGAATCATGATGGATAATCTGTGTAACAACTTGCGGTATAGATAGAGTAGGATTCATGGTAGGGTCGATTAGGATAGTAGTGTTTAGTGTAGGAGTAGAATCGGTTAGGATGGGGTTGTTTCCACTGTGGAGTGGTGGTAGGTTCTCCATGGGAGGGCCAAGTTTGCTTGAGGGAACGAGCAGAGCAGAATTCCTAAGATCTCTGCTCTGATACCATGCTAATTAGGGCTTATTTTGGGGTTTTATTTTCTGATATCATTCTTCTCACCAAGAAGGAAAATATATAATGTACAAGAGTGATTTACAAGGAAAGAAACATCAAATAATCTAATTACAATCTGATTACAAGGACTCAAATAGGTAACTAAACTAATTACAAAAGGTCAACCCTCCAACAATAGCTTTGCAATATTTCTGCATGCTACCACTTTTGCAGCAAAATTTATAAAAATGCTTTGTCTTGCCAAGCTCTGTGTTCATTAAGCTATGTTTATTACACAAGGAAGATTCAAACTTTAAGTTGAGTTCACTTGTTGGGTGCATGATGGCTTCCGTTATTTCGATTAAATACAGAAAAAAAAAGTACCACGAAACCATAAACTAGTTAATTCTTTAAGTTAAGTAAGTCTTGCAATTGGTGGGTGTGGGTTGGGTTAGGGACTTAGGGTAAAATAATATTCACTTGGGATTGGAAACTGGATATGTTGTGAGTTGGACTTACATAAATCTCTAAAATCAAAGGAAAATTAATGAAAAGAGCTTGAAAACTTTGAGTTTTAACAATAAGGACAAAATAAAGGATAAAGTGAATAGTACCATGAATGACTAAAGTGAACAGTACCGGAAGCTTTTTGTTAAAGTTCCCAATAATCAATCTAGTGAATTCATTTGAATATATTTTTACATATATATACAGGCCCTTTATACATATACATACATACATATACATACATATACATACATACATATATATATACATACATATACATACATATACATACATACATATATATATATATATATATATATATATATTCAGCTATGCTATTGTTATAAATTATGGATCAAATGCAATTGATTATTCTGTATCGGAGAAGCGACGACCATAAGAGGTATTAAGGGGTAGCTCTCTCTAAGTCGAAGCGACTTAGGGCTAGTTTGGTATTACTTAAATTTTTTTAAAATGAGCTTTATGAAAAAGTTGAGACATAAATTGTGCTTGGTAAAAAAGTAGAAGCTGATCTACCCCTGCTTCTCAAAAGAGCACTTTTGTTTTGTAGAGGCGCGCAATTAATGGAACTCTGATAAGGGCAATATTACACCCCCCCCCTTCTCATAACCCAATGCGTCTTCTCTCGCAATTAATGAAACTATAATAAGACATGATTTATGCACACTTTTATTTCTTCTACACAATATGTTTATTCTTATTCTTGATTTTCTTTTGATTCGTTCAATCCATTAAGCATAATTAAATAAAGTATGCATGCGTAAAAATTTGTCTCTCGAATACAATACTAAACGGATTTTGATTGCCCTCTCATGTTTTCCCTTCATCCCACGTCTAATGTCACAATACGTTTCCGATTTGATTAAAAAAAATTATAGTGCAAATAGCTTTGGTACCTTTATGACCTAATCAATTCCTCCTAGTGGAAAATGACGTGCAATATATAATCTCATATGCAAAAGTAGGAAAAAAGTGTCAAAGAAAACGGCCTAAGCCCTCATACGTACACACTGCCCACAATAGGCTAATTTCTGAAACAAGAAAAAGAAACAAAGCATATTGCTCCAAATCTAATTCTTTGGAATCGGGGTGGCTCAATAGTTGGGAACAAATTTCAAGTTCGTATTCCACACAGCACGTCTTGGGTTTGATTACAGGTATTAGTGAATCACATGATGGTGGCCAGAGGATGCTGAAATGTCTCTGTGAGTCTTCTCAGCCCCCGGAATCATGGACTGCCGTGACGAAGCTATCAACTGGTTTCCTTTTTTTGAAAAAAATAAAAATAAAAAATCGAGTTCTTTGGCGATCGAATTTTAAACCCTAATTATATGGCTCTCTTTGGTCAATTGTCATCCCAGACTTGATAGACCCATCTCAATAAAAAGATGCCCCCTCCCCATATCTCTTGCATCTTCAATTTCCACTACTTTTCAAGTGCACGTTGGCTGCTCTCCATCTTCTTCAAAGAAAAAAAGGCATAAAAGTTGAGTTCACTGTCACAAATAATGACCATGCAATCCAAAGTTTTTGCCTCGTGCTTTCTCTAAAGCAGTCACGATAGCGTCATGTTCCAATCAAATAATATCATCAAATAATATCATGTGTAAATTTTTAATTACATGATATTATATTAATAAATAAATAAATAAATAAAACACATAACAATGAATCCATTTACAAGAGTTGCTTTCTTCTTTCTTACACAACACACGTTTCTTTTTTTTGCTTAAATTAGGACCGCACGTGCCTTTGAAGCGTAAGGAGGAAGGCTGTTGTCTGTTAGCGACGTAAGAGGAAAAAGGAATCACGGTTTGGGACCCGAAGACGAGAGAAGAAGACCAGCATGCCTTTTTATCTTGTTATTTTTAATTTTTTAACTATCATACGCTAGGCTAGATTAGTAACTAACACATGCATAAGAACGTGGCTTTCTGTGCAAGTCCAAACGATGAAACAAGTGAAAACTTCATAAATCTAATCATAAACAATAAAAATAGCCATTATCATGAATGAACTAGAGAAGGTTAGGACTTTATTATAGCGTTTGAACGCTACAAATATGTGAGTACAATAAAATGCTAACCATTTGGTAGATTGAAACAGCACTAACCACTCGATTAGACTCACTTGTTTTGTTAGGATTATATATGTTTCATCAGTTAACCTAAAAACATAAACAATTTGAATCACAAAGTAATTAGTGGCGGAACCATTAATATCCCAAAGGGTCCTATAGTATACAAGTTAAATAATTTTTTTAGACGAAAGAAATGCTCGCAATGCATACAATTTTTTGTAGTTCAGTCAACTTATGTTAAGTTTTGTCACTGAGGTATTTCACTGAGCACTTGTGCGCTGTTGACATTGTCAAATCATATTGTCCCAGCATTTGAGCTTCACCTATGAAGAAAGTATATAATCGAATACTTGGTGGGCACTACTGGTTTATGTAACAGAATGCCATAAACTTTTGGGAGACCTTCCAATCCATTTTTTTCGTTTCCCGTAGGGTCCCAGAACCCAGCTAGTCCCTAAATGAATCCGCCCACGGAGAGAACACTATAAAGTAGACCTAGCAAAACAAGTGATTATTGTTGTATTAATCTACTATACAATTGCATCTTAAGTTGTGAGATCCCACATCGCCCAGGGGAGTGATCCTTATATGTCTATTCTCATCCCTACCTAGCGCGAGGCCTTTTGGGAGCTCACTGGCTTCGGGTTCCATGGGAACTCCGAAGTTAAGCGAGTAGCGCACGAGAGCACTCCCATGATGGGTGACCCAATGGGAAGTTCTCGTGTGAGTTCCCAGAAACAAAACCGTGAGGGCGTAGTCGGGGCCCAAAGCGGACAATATCGTGCTACGGTGGTGGAGCGGGCCCGGGATGTGGTGGACCCCGAGTCGGGATGTGACAATTTGGTATCAGAGCCTAACCCTGGCCGTGGTGTGCCGACGAGGACGTCGAGCCCCTAAGGGGGGTGGATTGTGAGATCCCACATCGCCCAGGGGAGTGATCCTTATATGTCTATTCCCATCCCTACCTAGCGCGAGGCCTTTTGGGAGCTCACTGGCTTCGGGTTCCATGGGAACTCCGAAGTTAAGCGAGTAGCGCACGAGAGCACTCCCATGATAGGTGTGACCCAATGAGAAGTTCTCGTGTGAGTTCCCAGAAACAAAACCGTGAGGGCGTAGTCGGGGCCCAAAGCAGACAATATCGTGCTACGGTGGTGGAGCGGGTCCGGGATGTGGTGGACCCCGGGTCGGGATGTGACATAAGTTCTATATTAATTAATCAGACGTAGATTATGTTAGAATATTTTATTTACAAATATTTTGAAGCTGCAACTTTGGACGATAAGATCATATGTCGAATCGAGTATGGTGCGCATTAGAAATATATAAACCGAAAAAATGACTAAGAATAAAGTAGAGAATGATGAGAAAACCCTTTCCATTACATTATTATTATATTCATGTGCAATGAAGATGGCTTTGTTTACAAGGAACAACAATTTTGTCAGCTGCATGCAGATTGCAGCTGCCTTTTTACCATAAATATATAAATTAAGCCCCAATTGAACCCATGATCTTTCGGTTCTCATTCCAATGGCCCGACAGATTTTTCAACGTGACACACGAGATAGTACACTACGTGTTATTATACAAATGATGAGATATGTGTGTTAAAAAGTTAATAGCTTAAAAAATACAATTTCTCACCACTTATATAAAAACACGTGATGTACCACATGTGTTCTGGTCACAATGAAAAATTTCTCTAATGTCCCACAGTTTAATTGAATTAATTTTTTTATTATTTTTTTAGTGTTTTAAATATTTTTGTGGGATGGATGGATCATCAATCGTGGGACTGAAACAGAGAAAAAGATTATTAGAGCAATAAGAGTCCAAAAATATATCTGAGGTATAAAATCAGTATCACACATGAGATGCCACCATATACCCAAACACAATCCGATAATGCAGATCTGGTGAATGGTGAGTCTGTGCTGTCATTCTCGTCCATCTTTTCTCCAGCTTCAACAATTTTAATCTCTGTCGCTATGTCTATCCAAATCAAGCATAAACATGATTGCTAAAACAACGTATGGATGGCAAATTCATGCATGTCACGTGGACTAATAAATGCCCTATAACTAGCAAATAATAACTTCTTCTTTTTTTGTCTAAAGAAAACTCCGAAAATTCTCACAATGCTACGTTCCATTCAACATTGTAACAAGCGATGCTATCAATGTGGTGATTGTTGGGTTTTTGGTGTTTTTTTGTTTTGTTTCTTACCGGTGCTCATGACGTGCTACGGAATCTCCACTGTGTCAGGGGACCAAGCAGGGCATAGGAGCCGACTCGCCTTCAGCAGCTGTAAAAAATATATTTGGCTGAATTGTTATTCAAAATAGATGCAAAAGGCCTTTTATACAGACTCATTCTCTTGGAAGAGAATTAACCTAGCCTACATTCTAGCTATACAAAAAGGAAAGATTTTGTACAAATCAATTACAGACTTTCTTTCCTATTCTAAACCAAGATATCAGGCATCTTGATATCATTGACTTCTCAACACTCCCCCTCAAGTTGGAGAGTGTACGTCGAAAACTCCCAACTTGCGTATGATGGATGAGAAAGCCTCCTTTCCTAACGCCTTTGTGAACACATCTGCAAGCTGGTTCGAGGAGGGAATGTATCTTGTGACAACTGAACCATCTTGTATATTGTCTCGAATAAAGTGACAATCAATCTCTATATGTCTAGTTCGTTCATGAAAAACTGGATTAGCAACTATATGGAGCGCCGCTTTGTTGTCACAATGCAGCAAGGCCGGTTTTGGATGAAGCAAACCAAAATCGTTCAGAAGATATCGAAGCCATGACAGTTCACAACAAGTTCCAGTCATGGCTCTATATTCGGCCTCTGCTGATGATAAAGAAACGGTCTTTTGTCTTTTTGACCTCCAAGAGATCAATGAAGAGCCCAAAAAGACGCAATAACCTGTAGTTGACCTTCGTGTCGTAGGACATCCTGCCTAATCTGAATCACAATATGCACTTAAGTTCAAGTTGTTTTGGGAAGAGAAAAACAAGCCTTGTCCAGGCGTACTCTTCAAGTATTTCAGAACTCGGAGGGCTGCTTCCATGTGTGGTTGTCGTGGTGCATGCATGAATCGACTTAACACATGCACGGGATAAGTGATGTTCGGCCTTGTAATAGTTAAGTAGATCAATCGACCAACCAACCTTCTATACTTTGCCGGATCTTTAAGTAACTCACCAGTGTTAGAAAGTTTAACATTTTGCTCCATAGGAAACTCCACTGGGCGAGCTCCCAAAAGACCACTATCTTTCAAAATTTCTAAAGCGTATTTTCGCTAAGAAATAAAGATCCCTTTCTTTGACTGTGAAAACTCTATTCCCAGAAAGTACTTCAAGTTACCAAGATCCTTGATTTTGAAGTGACCATGAAGAAACCTATTAAGAGCGTTGATTCCTTCAGGATCATTGCTGGTGATCAAGATATCGTCAACATAGATCAGGAGGGCTGTAAAGGATTGCCCTTGCTGCCTCGTAAATAAAGAATAATCTGCCTTTGATTGAATATAACCAGCGGATTTAATTGTTTCTTAAAACTTTGCAAACCATTGCCGGGAAGCTTGCTTCAAGCCATAGAGGGATTTATTAAGGCGACATACGATATTCTCCCCCTGTCGCCGAAGACCAGGAGGAGGGGTCATATAGATTTCTTCATGAAGGTCACCATGAAGAAAAGCGTTGTGGACATCAAGTTGATGGAGAGACCAGTCTCAGGCAGCTGCTAGGGCTAATAAACAACGAACAGTGACCATCTTAGCAGTAGGGGAGAAGGTATCGTGATAATCAATACCTTCAAGTTGAGTGTAACCCTTGGCGACTAAGCGAGCTTTGTAACGTTCGACAGACCCATCAGAACGGTGTTTGATCTTATACACCCAACGACAACCAATGAGAGATTTTCCGGCAGGGAGAGGAGTGAGTGTCTAAGTATTAGTGGCCTCCAAAGTATGCAATTCAGAGTTCATGGCAGCTTGCCAATGGGGATGAAGGGCAGCCTGAGCATAAGTGTGAGGTTCTACCTGCTGACTGATAGAAGCAAGGAAAGATTGTTGTTCGGGTGAGAAACGATGATAAGTGAGAAAATTAGCAAGAGGATACCTTGTACCGGTGGCAGGACCTGTCAACGAAGAGGACGAATCCATTGGTTGGGTAGAAGACAAAGTAGGGCAAACATAGTCGCTGAGGTGAGCTGGAGGAGTTAAGCAACGGTCAAAGCGGCGAAGCACGGGCTCAGAGGGCACGGGCGCTGGGAGCGCTGAGATGGTAGTAGCTGGGATAGAGAGAGGCGAAGCATCAGACGCAGGAGATGGACTAGGATAAGACTCCACAGATGACACGGGAGGAAAAGGTGGTGTGGAAGGGGACGAATCATTGGAGTCAAGAAGGGGTTGAGGTAAGACAGGTCCGGGAATGTGGTCATCGGATATGGAGTGATGTTGGTAAGGGAAAATATGTTCGTGAAAAATGACACCACGACTAGTAAAAAACTTGTGAATGGTGAGATCGTAGAGCTTATAGGCCTTTTAACCAACAGGATACCCTAGAAAAAAACACTTATGAGCACGGGGAGCAAACTTATGAGAAAGGTGAGTATTTGTGGCATAGGCAAGACATCAAAAGACTCGCAAGTGTGAATAGGTAGGTGATTTGGAATAGAGACGTTTAAAAGGTGTAGTGTTGGAAAGAATCTTGGTGGGGAGACGATTAATAAGGTGAACTGCAGTGAGCACACATTCACCCCAAAAACGAAGTGGTAGGTTGGCCTGGAAACGCAAACTACGGGCTGTGTCAAGGATGTGATGGTGCTTACGTTCTACATCCCCATTTTGTTGGGGCGTATAAACGCAAGAGTGTTGATAGATGACACCGTGTTCTTGGAAAAAATCACGAAGGGAAAAAAATTCACCTCCATTGTCTACACGGATTTGACAAACAAGTGTATTAAATTGAGTATGAACATAAGAGAAAAAATTCTTAAGGAGGTGCTGGGTTTCATTTTTGTGGTGCATAAGAAATATCCATGTGAAACGAGAATAATCATCTACAATGGTCAAAAATTATTTAGATCCACAAGTAGAGGCAAGTTTATAAGGACCCCAAATATCACAATGAATTAAAGCAAAAGGTTTCTTGGTTGCAATGGTACTAACACCAAAAGGTAAACGATGTTGCTTGGCTAAAGGACAAACATCGCAAGCATTATTAGACTGAAAAGGAAAATGTAACATGTGTTTGGACATGAAATCTAATCTAGATGATGACAAATGACCCAAACGTCGATGCCACAACTCTGTAGGTGATAGGACCATGTTGCAGAAACGTCTCGAAGTGCCATCTTGGAGAGGAGCCAACGCCACCAAATAGTAAAGTCCTCCTCGTTGCTTACCCAAACCAATCGTTATGTTCGTGGTCAGGTCCTGCAAAATACACCAAGAGGGAAAAAAGGTCACGGAACAATTTAATCCTCCAGTAATTCGACTCACTGACATCAAATCTGCATTAAAAGTAGGCACACACAACACATCTCGTAATAAAAAGGTAGAACTCAAAGGTAAATCTCCAGTCGATACAATAGGTGCTTGTTCTCCACTTGGCAATAAAACTGGCAGCATATTAGTATTTTTAACACTATTAGTGAGCAGTCTCGGTGAGGAGGTGATGTGGTCCGTCGCACCACTATCGATAATCCATCGATGGAGATGCGAAGGATTGTTTGACAAACCTTTGGTAATGGTGGCAGCATTGGCTTGAGGAACAGGGGATGCATCTTTGCCAATCATAATACTGAGAATTTGTTGAAATTGAGAATCTGATAAACCTGACATCACGGACTGCATTTCTTGCACAGAAGGTCCTTCAGAGGAAACTAGGTTGGCTGATGAAGAGCCGTTGTCTCGCTTGGGGCGATTCCCACCACGTGGATTGGATTTGTTTGTCTTATGAAGGCGATGCCCAGGTGGGTACCCATGCAACTGGTAGCAAGTATCAATAGTGTGGTAATCTTGATCACAATGCGTACAATGCATGGGTTTACGAGTGGAAGAACTTGAGGACTTGGAATAGTGGCCCTGGCGAACTGCCATGGCTGCTGTTTCAGTGGTGGTGCGAGAAAGGCTTAAAGAGCGCTGTTTCTCCTCCTGTGAGATTGAGGAGTAAGCTTGACGTACAGTAGGTAAGGGATTCATCAAAAGGATTTGTCCTCGAACAGCACTGTATGAATCATTGAGTCCCATAAGGAACTGCATCAACCTGTTCCTTTCGTTTTGGGCACCACAGGTGCATGAAGATAAATCACTGTAGGAAGACAACTCGTCCCACAGACTCTTCAACTTGGTATAATAGGCTGCAATAGAAAGTTGGCCTTGAGAAATGCATGAAATATCCCGCTGCAATTGAAAAATCTGAGGGGCATTGCTTTGGGAGTAGCGCTCTTGCAATTCGTCCCAAATCTCATGAGCGCTAGTCATATAGAGGATGCTGTCTGAAATATCTGAATCGATTGAGTTGATGATCCAGGCAACAATCATGTCGTTGCATCTCTTCCACGCAGCATGATGGTTCGGCTGGGTTTTTGCTGACGGTTGTGGAACGGTGCCATCAACAAAACCAATCTTGTTTTTAGCACTCAAGGAAATCTTCATGGCTCGGGACCAGGTGGAATAGTTGTCCCCATTAAGGGGTTTCGAGACCAACACCATAGCTGGGTGGTCTGAATGATGAATGAACAGTGGATTGGAAGCATCAGGCTTGCTTTCACTCGAAGTCCGATCATCGGCCATGGCTAAGATCAATGATAAAAAAACACGCTGTCTGTGTGATGAACAGCGGCAAAGAGAAACAACAGCGGAAAAAAGAACTAGGGTTTCCGCCTAGCTCTTGATACCATGTAAAAAATATATTTGGCTGAATTGTTATTCAAAATAGATGCAAAAGGCCTTTTATACAGACTCATTCTCTTGGAAGAGAATTAACCTAGCCTACATTCTAGCTATACAAAAAGGAAAGATTAAAGGAAAGATTTTGTACAAATCAATTACAGACTTTGTTTCCTATTCTAAACCAAGATATCAGGCATCTTGATATCATTGACTTCTCAACAGCAGCTTCGTGCGACATTAGAATGATCCAACATGTGGTTCTGCCTGTTCCACCACTTCTCCGTTCATTTCCATTACCAATCGTGAAACACCATGAGCAGCATGATGTTGAGGTCCAGAATTCGAAGTGAAATTTTTCATTTGGCCGTTATGGAGGTTTCCGCCAACACCCGTGTTCCCTGCAGGTTGATGAAATCCCGTCGAAAGTTCCTCAGCTATACCATTGTTTAATGCACGATGCTTTTCGGACAAGAGAACTTCATCTAATGTTAATCCAAGTCAAAAGTCCTCAATAGGCAACGGTTCTCACCTCATCACTAAATATATATTCCACGGTGAGTGAATTAAGTCATTTTAGAACGATTCTGATACTCATATACAAACGATGTTGTAAGAGAAGTTAATAAACTTTATATCTCGAATGGAGTGTAGGAGTAAATGGTCATATGTATTGTAACTTATTGTAACTTACAAGCAATGTCATGGAACTAGGAAAGGGATCCTCTCCGGATCTCTTCCATCAAATTCACCCAATCAATCAATCCGGACATTTGAAATTTGATCTAACGGCTACAAACCGGGGGTCTATTTAAAAGTTATAATAATTTTAGTCATTGAATCAAATTTTAAGAGTCCGGATTAGGTAATTGGGTGAATTTGATGGAAGGGATCCGAAAAAGATCCCTTTCCATGGTACTAAGCTCTATGAAAAGCATTTATCTCATATACATGGTAAAAATTTGGCTCTCGATCGGTATCCTTTATTTAAAAAGAAGAAAAAACAAAGTGCTTCTTCATGTCATGTGAAGAACGAAGAAAGAAACATTCTGATTCACCCACAGTAACGAAATTAGGCATATGTTGACTAAAACAATGCTTTGAATTTCATATTGTTTATTTTTCTGATTCTTTCATCATTGAAGCAGCAACTCCATATTTTGTTGGTAGGACAACAATTGCATCAAATCGTTGTACTTTAAGGTACAAAAGAAAATTAATAATATGATATTAAATTATTGGTTAATTAACGTAAGCAAGGAAACAAATGCATTTCCTGAGTAAATATTAAACAATATCATATAAGGAACTTGCATTTGAAGATCCGCCAATATATAGTGACGCATAGAACTTTGAAGATTAACTACACCAAGGAGGATGGGGTGAGTTTAGCTTCACAATAGGCTAGAAATAATGTGGTTCAAATTCACCTTTGGCGATAATTGAACCTAAGACCTCTCACTTACAAGTGAATATGAATATCACTATACCGCAGTATTAAGTGGCAAAAAGTATATCTTCTTATTGCTTGTAATTAAATCGGTCGCCTAAAAAAATATAAAAATAACTAATTAAGAATAGATTATAAAGGCCAAATTTATAATTATAAAATAAAAATTTAATAAATACGAAATAATTGTTATATTTCAGGTAGACGGGCCATGTGCCCACTCCAACACTGATACTGTCCCCACTTGGCCACTTGCTCAATCCGTCAGGTGTGGGATTTTAATCCAAAAAGTCTCGGTGTTAGTTAAAGTGAGGTAATTATATATAAAAGGCTTGTTCTCAAGCTCTGTGACCGATGTGGGACAGAAGAATTCTAACACTCCCCCGCACGTGATGTGGGACAGAGGAATTCTAACAATAATCACCAAAATAATTTCACTCGTGGAAGATGTAGAATGTCGGGTGACCCTCCCCAACAAACTAAGGGCATGTCTAGACCACACAGAACGGACATTTGCATCATCTCCAACCTGAACTATATATTTTGCATCATTTTTTTTTTCAAAATAATTTCGTAGAAAGTTAGCAGCGTCTCTTCTAGCTTTTCGACTCATATTACGACATTGATCAGAAAAGATATAGAGGAGAAAATAAATTATAATTTCACACAATTAATTTTGGCATAAGGCTGGTACGTACTGAAAATATTAGATAATTTACAGTTATACGACCTCAAAACATAGTTGTTAAAAATCAACTAGCTATTTTTTGGTTGTATTTTCTTTTCAGCATTGGACATATTCCAAGCTCTGTTAACTGTATATGCACTGCACAAAGAAAATCATAAAGTTGAAACGCGTTTTTTCTTGGGCCCCCAAACGCGGGAACTTTTATACCCTGTTCGGTTTTCACATGGCTAATTGTCCCATTATTCCACAATACCTTTGTGATTTAAACGGACACGTATAAATTTGATTATTTGATAAGAAAATGAAATTGGTGGTGAAAGTATTAATCCTACGTCGACGAAGGAAAGTCTTGCATAATAATTTAAATAATCATATCTCTCTTTATTGTTAGTTAATTTTGAAATAGATGCTCACATTCTAATATGTTGGCTAGACTATTAATTAAATTGCGTATTTGTCATTATTTATTTGACTGTATGATCCAAATTGAGAGTTCAGCAGCATAATACTTGACATAAGAGCTGACATTATTGAAGAAAATTTAGGTTCATCATAAAACCAATTGACAATATGAGGAATAGTCAAATTACTTATAAGCATATGCAAAGTCACTCATCTTATCAATATGGAATTCATTCTCGACAAGCCTCCTTGAGTGTGGCGATTTACAAGTCTAATACATGGACAACACAATCGGGTTACATGAAGCACATGTAGTTGTTAGGCACATGTAGTTGTTAGGCTTCACACATAGGACAATTTGCTCTAATACTATGAAATTTTTTTTTTTTTGAGGTTTCACCATAAAACTAACTGAAAACATAAAGAAAGTAGACAAATTACTTATAAGCACATGTAAGATTCCGCCTCGCATCAATATAGAATTCATTTTCAACCAATATTAAGATAACGTGCCACATATTTAGTCTAGTTTTCATAAAAGAAATTTTCTTCTCGTAAGCATGCATACTTATCTTTATATTTTGTCCGGTAATTGTTTGAAAAATCCCAACTTTAAAATTCTTGTAACTTTAAAAGTAAAGAAAATATACCGAAATTAGTATTAGTTGGTCATGCATACTTAACTTTTAGTTATAAGTCTTACGTGAGGATGGGAAAACAAATATATATATTCCAACTCCTAATAAGAACATGTTCAGGAGCATGACTATCTAGGGGCCATCTTCTATGTCACCACAACTATTGACACTTTAGCCAGGACCATCTCTGAGATTTCAGGGGTCCTATGCAAAATTTCTAAAAGGGCCCCCCCTTAAGATAGTTTTAAAAAAAGTATAACAATGTATTGATGTTTGAAAACAATCACTGAAATCAAAACAAACTTGAGCACTCACTGATTGCAAGTTTACAAATGTCATTAATCATAAATAAAAAAGCTGCAAACATAACATTCACTAAATAATCAAAAGCAGTTCAATCTTAAACAACCAAGCATGGATAAAAACTTCAAAACTCTAACTTTATAATATCACTTGAATATCTGACATTATTCCATAATAAAATTGGAAAAACCATCATTTTTTGTGGTGTTATTATTGACAATTAGAATATCTCATTGTACTCCAAATTTTTATATTGAGTAATAATAGAGAGACTAAATTTGTAGACAAAATTTTGTAAATTAGCATATGAATTGATGATTGAATTATTATTTAAGCATTGATATACGTGCTCATTTTCTATTGGTGAAACATCATTTAGTTTAGTCTTCATAGGAGAAATTTTTAATTGTGATAGGAATACAAGTGGTACACCACGTATTTTAGTAGAAGTGGTGGGAAATTTTATTTTTTAAGTTCTTAACTTTTTAGCACACATATCTCACCATTTGTATAATAACACATGGTGTACCATCCCGTATACCGATCACATTGAAAAATCTCTTTTCTTCCTAGCATTACCCTTTTATATTTAAAAAAGAAAAAAATTACTCTTATAAGGAATGCAATGAGATTTTAAAATGCTAACAAGATCCATTTTCTAAATATAAAACATTATTAAATAATATTAGATGGCAAAATTTTGGAGGTTCTTCAAATTTGGGACCCTGTGCGACTGCATCGTTCGCTCCCCACAACGCCCCCTCTGACTTTAGCATCCTCTCACTTGGTCAAAGCATGGATGATTTTGTCAACAACCGTCAAAGTTTGCCTCTTTTATATACTCTAAACTCATTCTATGCCCAGCGGCTGTAGCCATAAACTACCAAAACTTAAACACCCAAATCGTTTTACTTTGTGATGTTAGGGGCCACTTATTCACTGATCGTGTTAATTAGTTTGATATAACACAGTATAATTAAGGGATCTAATTCTAAGATCTGTGTTCGAAATCTTCAATCTTTGTTGTCTTTTAGAATAATGTTGCCCTTGTTCTGTACGTATTCGCATCTCTTCACGCGTCACGTGTTGTTAAGCAAGAGGCAGAGCTTAAAGAAATGGAGGATAAGCTTAAGAGAAAAGATGGAGATCGAAGAAGAAGAAGAAAGCTCAAAGGTTACTGTAACTCTCTATTTATTTTCTTGATGATAAGTCATTACAACAACACAACTATATATACAGAAATCGCAACACTTAGCTTTCTCTAATAACCTTAAATAACTAATTCTATAATTCATTGACAAATAGCACAATTCACAACCATCCAATATACTCTAACATGCCTCCTCAATCTCATGTTGGATGAGCCAAACATGAGGTTGGAACAATGAATTCTAAACAAAGGAGCACTAAGTTTCTTAGTAAGGATGTCAGCAAACTACTCTCGACAAGAAACATATTGAACCCCAAGTTTCTTCTTTGAAATTCTTTCTTTGACAAAGTGAACATTCACCTCAATATGCATGCTTTGTTTTTCTGATGCTACACAGGGTTAAAAAACTAACACACCCCGACCTGGAATGTCCAACTGGACTCCGAATCGCGCTGTGCTAATCGACACCAGGAGGGTGACAAAGCCATAAAGTATAGTGATGGGAATGAACCCATTTCACACGTGATGTCAAAGCATAAGTAAAGTACTGTAAAGTAGGATGAGAATCATGCCATCTAAGGTAACCACCTATACCAAGATTTACCAAGAATCCTTGTTCACACAAAAGCTCAGCACTAAAACCTGGAGGCGCGAAAAATAAGGGTGAGTGGGCCTAAAAATCAAGTTTTATAAAAACCTTTTTGAAAACATTATAAACCCTCGTCATAAAACAAGTACAGTTTCCAAAATATAATACTATGTATAGTATGAAAATACTTACCGTAGCCTGCAATATCTCAAGACTTCAATACGTCACAAATTCGTAAATAAGCATATAACTTCTAGTAATCACAATATCTCGCAGAAATAAATAAATAAATCACATCTCGTGCTCATCAACATACGCTGACACATGAGTTTCATGCAGAGGTATTCTAACATGAACAGGACTGGGTATAATAATGATTTACGCTCTAGTACTATAATCACGTGAAGACTAGTGCTATGTAACATACGAGTCCTAACTGCCTATAGCAATCTAGGACATGACTGGGTATAATAATGATTTACGCTCTAGTACTACAATCACATGAAGACTGGCGTTATGCGCATCACATACAAGTCCTAATTGCCTATAACAATATAGGACAGGACTGGCACCTACAATGGATCCAAAGTGAGCATACGGTGCAATGTCAACATACACGTGAAAGACTGGCCCTGACCCGGGCGAGTGCTAACACTAGTGCAACACACGATGAGCAGATAACGCAAATATAATCATGCAATGGTAAATCGATAATTCGATAATTCGATAACCCTAGTCAATGAAATAATATTCATAATTGTAAATACCATTAAAGCATCCATACTAATACGCATACATGCACATCCCATAGGACGTAGTATAATTGCATGAATTCCGTCAATATCGTAATTTTATACACGTTACCCTAATCTAGGTGTAATGTAGAAAATTCTTTATCAAATATATAAATGGAAACTAACAAATATATATATACACACACATTATATAAAAGAAAAGACTCACTCATAGATATTGGCGAGGACATAGTTGTTCGAATTAGGAAAGTGAAGTCTCCGATAGTAATGCACCGAATCATAATATTGGGACCCGTTAGTAAAACTTGTTTAGAATGTTTGAATTTGGGAAAATAAAGTGCAGATTTGGAATCAGAACGCCGGAATACGCTAAGAGGGGTCCTGGGCAAAATTTGTAAAAAGTCAACGACCAACCCTAACAAGTTAATTGAAACGCCCCGGTGGTCAACTATATTAAAACTTTAGAATTTCACTAAATAGAAGTCAAAAATAGACTCAGGGCATCGAAATTAGCCTATGAGGGTTTTCGAGAAAATTCTGAAAAAGTCAACTAATGGTCAACAGTTAACTTTAACAGAATATTCTCTCCTCAATTTCTGAATGGATCCGGGTCGGTCTCGCAGATCCGAGTCGGATCCAACCCATGGATCCGGGTTTGGATTCCTTCTCTTTCTTTTTCTTTTTCCTTCTTTTTCTCCAGCCGGTTACCGCTGCAACTGCCAAAATCTGGGAATCTTGCCCAGGAAACTTTCCCTGCTCCACCTAGCTTTCAAACTCAACTACTAGCAATCTAATATACCAATTTGAATCTCAAAAAGAGGGGAAGAGAAATATACCAACATGGGGTCCTGACGTTGCCGGAACACGACTCGAAGCTGCCGGCTCTCTCATCGAAAAACTGGGGAAGTATCCTTCCAATGCGTGTTCTGCATCAAATCGTCCCCCAAACTCATTTTTAAGGTTAAAACAACATAAGATCTTCAAAATAAAACGATTTGAAGGTCTCGAGGCTCACCACGATTGAAGAAATAAGTGAACAGTGATAAAAGTCACTGTGCAGTTTCATTTTTCCACTTGGGCATTATGAACAAACTAGTACAAGAGTAGTGGTCTTCCGCAAGGTTAATGGTGGTGATTTGGTCGTGAGGTTAGCCGGAGTACAGTGAGTTGGTGATGGTGCTGCTCGACTCCATTGTTTTTGCAGAGAGAAGAGAAGGATAGTTTGAGGGAAAGAGAGAAAAGAGAGATATGAGAGATGAAAGGGAGAGAAATGAGAGTTGAAAGAGAGAGGTCCGCAAGATTAGGGGACACGGGGACTGGCTCACAAGGCAATGTTACAAAAGACAAAACAGAAAAATATCCCCGCAACGTGAAATTACCAAAATGTCCTTCACATTCGTAGTTCCATAAAATTTTAACCATAACTAAAAATTCGATACCGCTTGCACCTACCCGTTCGTACTGTCGAGTACTTTAACCATACGATAAAATAATAGCTCATACACGTCATTAAAAGACGGTCAGCTAAAGTCAACAATCTAGCCTCTAGGGCATTTTCGTCAATTAATTCTTTTAAAATTAATAAATTCGTAAAATTAGGGACTGGTTGTCACAATCTACCCACCTTAAAAAAATTTCATCCCCGAAATTTGAAATAACTTGCTATAAATAAAATACTTAAAAGATGGGAAGAAAAAATATATATAAAGAAGAAATCAAGCTACAGCGTTTGCATAAAAGAGAATGTCGTTCCATCGCGATCGGATTGCAATGACTCAAACTTTCCTTCTCATTCAGTACAATACTATAATATAATACCTTTAATAAAACATAAAGTCAACATAGATATATAATAATGTAACGTCAAAACACATATATAATAAAGTGAAGTTAAAATAACTGTACTGAAATCAAAATTGAAAATAGAAAAATTTTCACCTACGCAATCATATCGTCACGTACTTTGAAGGTATGTGTGTAGTATCTTTGGGTCGAGCCCAAAAAATAAATACATAAGTAAATAAATAAAAATAATAATGTAGATGGGCCTTTTTATCCACTTGCTTAACGGATCCAACAAATAAGTTATTGATATTACAGTCTGTAGCCCGCAATACCGACAACTCACTGTTGTCACGACAAGCAAGCAAATAATTCTCGAGTGTGCAATATTACCATTCTGCCCCTCATTGGGAAACACACATAAATTGTCTAGTTAATGCCTCAATCGTGCACATGTACTACCCCCTTGGGTGATAACGTCAATAGCACACAAATTTGCTAGATCATAAATTCAATTCTATACCTGTTTGCAGTACTCTTCCGTCAATTATGTATTGTGCATAAAATCTCTATACCACGTCTTAAACAGTGCCATACCCAAAACCAAAATTGTAACCATAGTTACATGCAACCCTAATAAAGATAAATGTCTTCTACAACCATAGTAAGTTTGCAGAACTGACAAAACGCAACATGTACACTAAGGTATGGAATGTTCGTTCAGATTGGTCGTTAGTCTGAGGGTGAAATGTGGTACTAGCCGAAAACTTAGCATACATGGCCTTCAAGAAGACTTCCCAAGACTTGGAACTGAAATGCGCATCACAGTAAGATACGGCAGTGACATGCACCCCATGTAGTAAAACAATGTAATTTAGCAAGTAGATTCATAATGAATTTCTCTCGAATTTAGCAAAAAATTATGTCGAGAAAGCTAAAAGAACACTAAAGAGTTTGGGAGTCAAAACAAGTCTATCAATCTAGAACACAAAGTAACTGAATTAAATGCATCTATCTCGCTACAACTGTAGCTTCCGGAATATTCAATCACCAACGTTAAAAGTTCGCTCAGCAGAGTATTTGTTGGGTGATTGAAGAATTAATGGTCACAACTAAATTTCAATGTCCGAGCAATTCTCCTAGATAGTTTGTCTGTTTCAAGAATAATACGAAACGCAATAGGGTAAACGTGTACCCAAGGTTGACTGGAATGCCTTCTATTACCAAAGGTGAATATGGAACATAGTCAGAGTATATGTCTATCGAAACACCAAAATATTTGAAAAATCCAAAAAAGAGAAATTTTACTAAGTGGTCTAAAATATAGTCCCTCAGGACCAATGAAAAGTGAGCTGACTTGTCAGGGCGGTCGATAATCACCGAAACATCATCATGACCTCTACATGTACAAGATACCTCATAGCAGGAGCTTATGGTGACATTTCCCCATCTCCATTTAGATACAGAACGATTCTTGATGATTTGTAAGTAATGTCATATCAACACTCGTGAATTCCAACTAAAATGGGATAGGGTAGGCTGAAAGTGTTCAAGCGTACATGTGGCATTTACTACGATCATCATTAACTATGTTTGCACAACCAGGGTGATACACGATAGTGCAATCGTAGGCATTGATTTGATTCTTCCATCATAGCTGTTAGAAATTTAATTCCTTTCTAATAAAGATGTATTTGAGAGATCTAAGGTTGCTAAAGATTTTGGACACATTTCTCCACAGAAAATTGTCATTGGATTTTCAAGTAAAGACGGTAAATGTTGACTCTAGGTCGAGAGTAAGGTAATTTATTTCGTACGGTTCTGACCGTCGGGAAACATAAGCAATACTTCGCCACGCTAAATCAGTACGCAGTCAAAGCATTTAATGAAACATCACAGTAGATTTTAAAATAATCGGTGTCATCGAAAAGCGTACGAACAATGGTAGAAACAAGGCAACACCTCAATTGTCATAACTTTATTCACATTAGACGTCTCAATTAACTAATTTTCCTCGGCTAATTTGGACGAAAAACGCCACAGCTGAAAAGTCACTAACAAACGGCCGATAAATCGACAAGGCCGAGGATGACGTATATTTCACAACAATTTGTGGGAAATATCAAATTTTCTACATTTGCAACTTCTTTTTTTTGGAAAGTGACAAGAATGTCGCCTACTGAGATCACGTCTCCCAAGAAAGTATCAATCAAGTCAAAGCTAACCTTTGATGAATTTGGTATAAAGCTGATTGCCAATTTTAGAGAATTTGATTTTGTTGTTGGAATAGGTGAGAAAGTCGTCGATAAGACTACTACAAATTCGTCAGGCTATGGAAGAAAACTCTGGCTCAGAGGTTGGTCGGGAGTAGACCATCAATTCGAGGTATGGTATAACAGTGTTAAACGTCACCCGATAGAGTTACTAAAATCTAGATACGGTATTAAGGTTTGTTCTATTGTCTTCGCGACTAGGTTTGGGTTCCCAAGATAAGGTGTTTGGTTTGATAAATTCCTAGTCGGTAAGCTTTTGTAACTAAGTTCTCTCAATGATGTAGGAGTTGTTCGAAAAAACGCAAGGAAACTGGTGTAGTACGAGAAAGTGGATCGATGGTGTACTTCACTTCACCATTTGGTGATACCCCAGGTAAAATTCTGAGAAATGACGCCAAAGGTATATGTCATCGAAACATACCAAACTACTTCCTTTCTTTACGACACATACTAATAGGTCTTCACAGCTTTCTTGATACTCAATTTGCTCTTACAGCAGGAATTAACTCGTGCTCCAATTCTAATATTTCTCTGTGAAAGTGACCTAAGGGATGACTGGTCAGGAATGTTCAGGTTACCTAAATGGGTAATATGGTTAAAACAACTACGAGTTTACTATCCTCCTACAAGGCTTGCCCTTAAGTTTCCACGATTTTAACTTCTTCGGCTCAGATAGTCAATGTTAATCGATCTATCAGTCGCACCGCTAATTAACGCACATATGATATTTTGATATTGTTTGCTACCCTAAAACTGTGAACCGGCGTTCTAGCATAAAGGTATCACTCCTAGATACTAATATATGTGTCCAGTATCAGAAATTATACCGCCTGAATACTAGTTGACAGTCCTTGGATATCGGACAGTATCGTCAATTAGCAGCGCCACCGTAGGCTGATTACAAGTTAAAACCTGCTCGGGTAGATGGTTTCAAATGATTGGTAAAGAACTAGTCTTGTGAGCTGGTTTCGTTGATTTTAGGAAAAATTGATTACTAATTTTGGGATTTCTGCTACCCGAAGGTATAACTACTCATACTTATAAGCCTATACTAATCGAAGTGACGAGTACAACATCGAAAGGAAATCTGGGAACTAGTGTTGGTTGGAGAGTCCTAAGGCCGAGAAAAGGAAATTGCTAATAATCTACTTTAAAACGGACTTAAACGGAAGTCGATCTTCCTTCTAAAGATCCGAAATGATCACTAGTGCGTTTGAAAAGATTAGTGTTATCGGGGACCAAACATGGTTGTCCCCTAGATGTTCTTCCATCAAGTGCTACCACTTTAGCACCAGGTTGTCACTCAAGACGTTTCTAGAAATCTCGACGAAAGTAAAACTTCATAGGAATTCTAATAGGTGGTATACTAAGAGGTACTACCAATAATCAAACAAATTTTGGTTTCCTATCTCTAAAGGTTTTGTAATAATGACTGAAGAATAGTGATGGGGTTGATTGGTAATTCTCTGGTGATACACAACTATATTAGCCTTACGTCAAGGCCATCAATTCATTCCAAATCGGGATTTTTCTTTAGCAGGGAGGTTCTTTGTTTAAGTCTAGAGGCGGTCGCCAAAATGGTTCTTCTAGAAGGTCGATAAGTCATCTACGATGCCCAAAACTTTGGAAAAGCTGACACATTTTTTCGTGCTCGACGAGGTGGCAAGATTCAACATTAGGTTCAAAAACTGAGAATGCTTACATCATGTGTGTGATGAACGCAATACTGCCCAAACTTATGCTCTAATACCAAATCGACACACCCCGACCTGGAATGTCCACCTGGACTCCGAATCGAGTTGTGCTAGCCGCACCAAGAGGGTGACGAAACCATAAAGTATAATGATGTGGAGAATGTGAATAAATTTAAACCTAAAAGTGCCTAAATATAAGAGTGTGCTTGCGAGCGGGAATGAACCTATTTCATACGAGATGTCAAAGCATAAGTAAAGTGCAGTAAAGTAGGATGAGAATCATACCATCGAAAGTGACCACCTATACCAAGATTTGCTAAGTATCCTCATCACTAAAACCCGGAGGGGCAAAAAATAAGGGTGAGTGGGCCTAAAAATCAAGTTTTATAAAAACCTTTTTGAAAACATTATAACCCATCCCCGTAAAACAAATATAATTTCCAAAATATACATACTACGTATAGTATGAAAATACTTACCGTAGCCTGCAATATCTCAAGACTTCAATACGTCACAAATTCATAAATAAGCACATAACTTCTAGTAATCACAATATCTCGCAGAAATAAATAAATCACATCGAGTGCTCATCGACATATGCTGACACACGAGTTTCATGGAGAGGTATTCTGGCATGAACAGGACATGATGTAATAATGATTTACGCTCTGGTACTACAATCACGTCAAGACTAGCGCTATGCGCATCACCTACGAGTCCTAATTGCCTATAGCAATCTAGGATAGGCCTGACACCTACAATGGATCCAAAGTGAGCGTACAGTGCAATGTGAACATACACGTGAAAGACTAGCCCTGGCCCGGGCAAGTACTAACACCAGTGCAGCACACGATGAGCAGATAACGCAACTATGATAATGCAATGGTAAATCGATAATTCGATAATTCAATAACCCTAGTCAATGAAATATTATTCATAACCGTAAATACCATTAAAGCATCCATACTAATACGCATACCTATGCATCCCGTAGGACGTAGTATAATTGCATGAATTCCGTCAATACCATAATTTTATACATGTTACCCTAATCTAGGTGTAACAAAGAAAATTCTTTATCAAATATATAAATGGAAACTAACAAATATATATACTATATAAAAGAAAATACTAACTCACAAATACTGGCGAGAACATAGCCGTTCGAACTAGGAAAGCGAAGTCTCCGATGGTAATTGCTCTTAAGCATAATATTGGGACCCGTTAGTAAAACTTGATTAAAATGTTTGAATTTGGGAAAACGGAGTGTGGATTTGGAATCAAATGATCAAAATACGCTAAAAAGGGTCATGGGCAGAATTTGTAAAAAGTCAACGGTCAGCCCTAAAAAGTCAACTAAAACGCCTTGGTGGTCAACTACTTTAAAACTGTAGACTATACTAAATGGATGCCAAAAATGGACTCTGGACGTCGAAATTAGCCTATGAGGGTTTTCGAGAAAATTTTAAAAAACTCAACTAACGGTCAGCAGTTAACTTTAACATAATATTCTCTCCTCAGAAGGAATATTCTGTTAAAGTTAACGAAATATTCCAAAGGAATATTCCTTTCAATTTATGAGTGGATCCGGGTCGTTCTCGAAAGGAGAGGAAGAGAAATATACCAACATAGGGTCCTAACGTGGCCAGAAAATGGCTTGAAGCCACCAGATATCTAGCTGGAAAACTGAGGAAAAATCTTCCCAATGCATGTTCTACATCAAATCGTCCCCCAAACTCATTTTTAAGGTTAAAAGAACATAAGAGCTTCAAAATAAGAAGGATTTGAGGGTCTCGAGGCTCACCATGGTCGGAGAAATGAGTGAACAGTGATAAAAGTCATTATGCAGTTCCATTTTTCCACTTGGGCGTTTTGAGCAAACTGGGTACAAGAGTGGTGATCTTCCGCGAGGTTGATGGTGTGATTTGGTCGTGATGTTCGTCGAAGTACGACGAGGTGGTGATGGTGCTGCTCGGCTCCATTGTTTTTACAGAGAAAAGAGAGGGATAGTTTGAGGGAAAGAGAGATGAGAGAGATGAGAGTGAGAGAAATGAGAGTTGAAAGAGAAAGGTCCACAAGATTAGGAGATACGAGGGAATGGGGAGAGAATGGGTTGTGGGCCCCACTAGCTCACAAGGCAATATCACAAAAGACAAAACAAAAAAATATCCCCGCGACATGAAATTACCAAAATACCTTTCACATTCGTAGTTCCGTAAAATTTTAACCGTAACTCCAAATTCGCTTCCGCTTGCACCTACATGTTAGTACCGTCGAGTACTTTAAGAATACGATAAAATAATAGCTCAAACGCGTCACTAAAAGAATGTCAGCTAAAGTCAACAATCTAACAGTCAATTCATTCTTTTAAAATCAATAAATTCATAAAATTAGGGAGGGTTGTCACAAAAATAGTGCAATAGCAAAGAGATTATCACAAAAAGCACTATCTTTGAAGAAACTGAAATCTATATAAAAAGTCAAGTGCTACTAAATCCAATTATGTTTAGCAAAGCTAGTATATATGTCTATGTATCAGCTTCTGTAAAAGATCTTCACACAATGTGCTGCTTCTTAAAAGACCAAGAAATTGGTTTGCTTTCAAGAACACCACCAATCCAGTAGTGGATGTCCTATCATTTAGATCTCCTGCACAATCAACCTCTTAAAAGCCTTTAGAGACAAATCACCTTTAGAATAAGTGAGAAACCATATTTCATAGTACCCTTTAGATACCTCTTTACTGCAAAAAAATTAAGACACCATAAGATTCTGCATAAAATCGTAAACATGATGCACATAGAATGTTATATATGGTCTTGTGAAAGTGAGGTATTGGAAAGCTCCTACAATGATTCTATAAGCAGTAAGATTTGTTTAAGAAATTTCATCATCCTTGATAAGCTTGTTATAGGGCAGACATACAGTATTACAAGGTTTTGACTCAATCATCTCAGTCTTGTGCAGCAAATCTTGGATGTACTTGGATTGAGAAAGAAATAATCTAGTAGCAATCCTAGTTATTTGAATACCAAGAAAATAATACAAAGTACCCAAATCCTTAATATCAAATTCACTCGTCAAAGAAGATTGTTGGAGATATGTCTTGAAAGTCAATCTTGAGAAGAAACCTTTTAGGATAATGTCATAATGTATAATTAAGTCTAATGGAATAAAAAGGCAAAACTACTCTTAGGACTATCTCAATAAACGATATAAGTCCAAATAGTGAATCCGTCGACAATGGATTGCTTCAATATGAAGGATAGAAAGTCTCAAGCCATATATGTAGGGATACTAAGTATGTAGGTGATGGTTAAGGGAATGAGTCCACTAAACATAATCAAAATAAAGCACTTGTATGGAGGTCTACTCACATGTCATGCAAGTAACTCTACTGGTTGGAATAATGTAAATAGTCATTTAACATGAGACATTATAGTTATCTTGAGGATACATTGTTGATCATTTGACAATGAGACGTGACCACATCTCATCTTGGATGTGTTCTATGCATTGTTACGATCAGTGATTTATTGTCAAAAGCACGTGAATGTTCAACCAGGAATATCTATTCCTTGGTATGAAAAGATGAATAATCTAAGATATGATTCGGGAATCTTTGGCCGAAGTATCGAAATTAATGAAGAAAGGCATTCCTACACGACTCATTGAATCATATAAGATAGTATAATCACATTAGAGGTTTGACATAAAGTATCCATATCCTGGTAATGTGATTAAGAGTATTGAATTAAAGAATGATTGAATTACATTGTAATTCCAACTGAATAGGTTCTCTAACCAAATTCTACATTAATTTAGGTAGTCATGATATATTGTTAGATATCACTCATGGCTTGTGGGTTCTTCTATATGGTTAAACAAGTAGTCATCAAAGTGAAAGGAGAATAAAAAGTAAGTTTTAATTCACTAAGTGATTGAAGAAATACTAATCAATTGGATTGATACCAATCACCTCACTACCTCGCTAATTAAAACCTAAAATGATTATAATCGTGTGATGACATAATTAAAGGATGATGAAATTAATTAATTAATTAATTAGATTAATTAAGTGTTATGATTAATTAGAAAGTCTAAATAAATCATACAAGCGATGAAAGTTAGGACCTTTGGAAGTAGGTGTAGAGTTATTAGCCACCATGGCAGAGAGAAACTGAGGATTAACATTGTTTTCAACATTAATTCTTTGAAAATTAACTGAGATCTAAAATCTTTGAGAGATATTACACTTTCATGACCCTTAATCACACACCTAAAGGTATTATACTCAGGGGGTAAACCCTATTTTTTCTTTTTAACAAACGATATTATCTACATTAAGGGAGATGGGGTTTGGCTTAGCCTCACAATGGGCTAGCAATAATATGGTTCAAATTCGCTTTTGGCGAGAATCGAACCTAAGATCTTTCACTTACAAGTGAAGAGGAATAGCACTAGACCGTAGTACTAAGTGGTTACTCAGGAGGTAAACCATTAAGAGCAAGGATCACAATATTTTCATCAATAAAAAAACTCCAGCATCTGAGAGATAATCCCTAGTTTCTTTGAACTGTTCTTAATTGTTTGAAGATTAGACTTCATTTGAAATATACTGGTCCTGAGAATTGTTCATTTAACCTAGTCCAAAGATCTTGAGCACTAGTACTGCCAATTGCATAGGAAATGACAACAAGAGATAAAGTGGTAGTGATCAACTGCATCAAAGCACAATCGTGCATTTTCCAGACAATGTATTCATCGTTCTCAACTTGAGAAAAAGAATTAGCACTATTATTCTCAAGACTCAATTCATCAAAGTGATGAACAAAATAAGCAGGACAAGAATTAGATCCATTGACAAATCCCATAATTTCATGACCTTCTAACAGTAATTGCATTTGAAATTGCCAATTTTAGTAATTGGAATCATCAAGCTTAACATTCACAGAAGTAGAAATAGTAGAATGGGAGCAGTTATCGGAGATTGAAGAATCTGAAGTTGAGATGCAGTTACCATGGTCATAGATATCAAATTGAGAGATGCAGAATCAAGAATCAATAACATAAACATTTGATGTGCAAAAATCTCCAGATGACAAAGAAGAGAAGACGGCGATCGTAGAAACCCTAGGAATTGGATCAATAACCACAACCATCAAGAAACACAGAGATCGAAGACAATCTTGAATTAGTAACCTAGGAAATGAAGAGCGGAAGCAATCGATTAATCGAAGAAGAAAGCTCAAGTGGCAATGGTGATGAAAAGAAGAAGGAAGCTCAAAGGTTTCAGTAATTTTCTTTTTCTTTTCTTAATGAGTAAGTCATTACAACAACAATACTTAGCTTTCTCTAACAACCTTAACAAACTCTTGAATTAGTAACCTAGGAAATGAAGAGCGGAAGCAATCGATTAATCGAAGAAGAAAGCTCAAGTGGCAATGGCGATGAAAAGAAGAAGGAAGCTCAAAGGTTTCAGTAATTTTCTTTTTCTTTTCCTTTTCTTAATGAGTAAGTCATTACAACAACAATACTTAGCTTTCTCTAACAACCTTAACAAACTAACTCTATAATTCGTTGACAAATGACACAATCTACAACCATCCAATATAAATATAACACGTGTAAAATAAAGACATTTACGTTCGATTGACTACTAAAGCTATTTTGTGTATATGCATGATGATTTAACTGTTTATTGATCTACATATTGCCATAGATTGAAAGTTTAAAAGTCCCTAAGTTTAAATTTGAAATTACTCCATATGCTATTTTTTTCAAACTTGGTGATCACCTACCTACCCCCATCATAAAAAAATTGACCGCAACGACTTGACAAAAGAAATGTCTCCAAATTAGATTTCCCCTAATTCTCAGGAGACATGCAAGACCTAGCCAAGCAAGTTTATTTCTTGGGTAGGGCCCCGAAATTGTGCATGGCATTTACCTGTATGCATGAAACTGAAATCTGTATGGCTTTGGGGAGAGATATCTTCACTGCAGCCAAAACCTCAAAAGCTGATGGAAAGCGATTTGCAACATTTTCCTTGTACTACTTTTCACTTTGGGTAAGTCTTCTGAAAAATTTAAAATTCAAAAATAGAAGAAAAGTGAAAGGTTTGTTAGAAAAAGAAAGTTGAATTCTTGGCCTCTAGTGATGGCAATTTCCAAGCTGACCAAGCTTATCTAGATATAATTCTAAAGCTCGTGAAAAGTATCTTGTTAATTTGCTTATTTGCTTAAGGTTAATATTTTGAAATTGTTGAGATGATTCAAACGAAATTGCAATTATGAATTGCTTAAAAGAAGGAAAAAAGAAGTGAAACGAATTGAAAAATCTTTCTCTTATTTTATATAATAAAAATATAGAAAACGGTTACATAGTACGGAAAAATTATAACTTTGTCAAACTTAGTTTTATGGTATTTATTAGGCCTGCCAAACGGGTCGTGTCTGTCGTGTTCGTGTCGTTTTCGTGTAACACCTGTTATCTTAACGGGTCGTGTCGTGTCACACATGTTATCTTAACAAGTCCTTAATAGGTCAGGTCACTTTACCCAACGGGTAAAGTGACCCCATACGTTATGACCCGTTAAGAAATTTTTTTTTTTTTTTCTTAAATTTGCACATACCACACATTGCCACATAAATATTACTTCAAAACATTAAAACACATTTGTCGTTTAAGTACTACATCTACACTAAAAAATAAGAGCCTAATAAAAAAAAACATTCATACACTACTAGTCTATTACAAAATATTAAATATGCAAGGATATGCAAAATGAAAGAGTTTTTGTTTTCAAGGTTGTGAAGCCTTTCATTAAGTATAACATAAGATTTTGTGGTATCCACTAGTGTAAATATTTTATATTGAAGATCAAGTTCATTCATTGTATTCATATAGGGTCAAGGAGTGTAGCTGTAAAACATCATCAAAATCAAAGTTAAAATAACCGTTAAATCGTGATTTTTTGTTGATAACCGTCGAAAAGTTTTGTCATGTTACTTGATCTTTGAATGTTTGTTTTTTTCGATTTTTGGCGTATGCGATCTCGAAGCATATACAAATAAGTTTGACGGTTGGATCATTGAAATTAGTTTCGTAGATTGCGTATCCCATTAAAACAATAGATTCATTAACACTTAGAGTTTATTTAAACTTTCATTAAGTATAACATAAGATTTTGTGTAACCGTCGAAAAGTTTTGTTCCGTGATTTGATCTCTGAATGTTTATTTTTTGCAATTTTTGGCGTATGTGATCTCAAAGCATATACAAATAAGTTTGACGGTTGGATCATTGAAATTAGTTTCGTAGATTGCGTATCCCATCAAAACAATAGATTCACTAACACTTAGAGTTTATTTATACTTTCATTAAGTATAACATAAGATTTTGTGGTATCCACTTGTGTAAATATTTTAAATTGAAGATCGAATTCATTCATTGTATTCATATAGGGTCAAGAAAGGTAGCTGTAAAAAAACCATCAAAATCGGAGTTAAAATAACCGTTAAATCGTGATTTTTTGTTTATAACCGTCGAAAAGTTTTGTCCCGTTACTTGATCTCTGAATGTTTGTTTTTTGCAATTTTTGGCGTATGTGATCTCGAAGCATATACAAACAAGTTTGACGGTTGGATTGTTGAAATTAGTTTCGTAGAACGCGTATCTCATCAAAATGATAGATTCACTAACACTTAGAGTTTATTTATACTTTCATTAAGCATAACATAAGATTTTGTGGTATCCACTTGTGTATATTTTAAATTGAATGTCGAATTCATTCATTGTATTCATATAGGGTCAAGGAGTGTAGCTGTAAAAAATCATCAAAATCGGAGTTAAAATAACCGTTAAATCGTGATTTTTCGTTTATAACCGTCGAAAAGTTTTGTCTCGTTACTTGATCTCTAAATGTTTTTTTTTTTTACGATTTTTTGGCGTATGCGATCTCGAAGCATATACAAACAATTTTGATGGTTGGATCGTTGAAATTAGTTTCGTAGGATGCGTATCTTATCAAAATGATAGATTCACTAACACTTAGAGTTTATTTATACTTTCATTAAGCATAACCTAAGTTTTTGTGGTATCCACTTGTGTAAATATTTTAAATTGAAGATTGAATTCATTAATTGTTTTCATATAGGGTCAAGGAGTGTAGCTGTAAAAAAATCATCAAAATCAGACTTAAAATAACCGTTAAATCGTGATTTTTCGTTTATATCCGTCGAAAAGTTTTGTCCCGGTTACTTGATCTCTAAATATTTGTATTTTGCGATTTTTGGCGTATGCGATCTCGAAGCATATACAAACAATTTTGATGGTTGGATCATTGAAATTAGTTTCGTAGGATGCGTATCCCATCAAAACAATAGATTCACTAACACTTAGAGTTTATTTATACTTTCATTAAGCATAACATAAGTTTTTGTGGTATCCACTTGTGTAAATACTTTAAATTGAAGATCAAATTCAATCATTGTATTCATATAGGGTCAAGGAGTGTAGCTGTAAAAAAATCATCAAAATCGGAGTTAAAATAACCGTTAAATCGTAATTTTTCACTTATAACCGTCGAAAAGTTTTGTCCTGTTACTTGATCTCTGGATGTTTATTTTTTACGATTTTTGGCGTATGCGATCTTGAAGCATATACAAACAAGTTTGACGGTTGGATTGTTGAAATTAGTTTCGTAGAATGCGTATCTCATCAAAACGATAGATTCACTAACACTTAAAGAGTTTAATTATCCTTTCATTAAGTATAACATAAGATTTTGTGGTATCCACTTGTGTAAATATTTTAAATTGAAGATCGAATTCATTCATTGTATTCATATAGGGTCAAGGAGTGTAGCTGTAAAAAATCATCAAAAACGGAGTTAAAATAACTGTTAAATCGTGATTTTTCGTTTATAACCGTAAGAAAAGTTTTGTCCCGTTACTTGATCTTTGAATGTTTGTTTTTTTGAGATTTTTTGGCGTATGCGATCTTGAAGCATATACAAGCAAGTTCGATGGTTGGATCGTTGAAATTAGTTTCGCAGAATTCGTATCTCATCAAGTTCAATGGTGTGTGTGTGTGTGTGTGTGTGTATATATATTTCTTAAGTAGATTTGAATTTATTTATTTTGTACGTATAAGACTTGAAAAAATAAATGGTATGTATATTTAAGCCGATCCAGTTGTCACCAATTTTTAAAATTTAATTTAATTTATATATATATAATTATTATAGTTTTTAGGGGTATAAAATTGTTATATTAATATATATAATTATTATAGTATATTTTTAGGGTTATAAAATTATAAAATTAATATTTTGCTTATCGTGTATCGTGTTACCCACGTGTATACCCGAATCAACCCGTTATCTTAACAGGTGCTTATCGGGTTACCCGATAACGACCCGATTTGTTGTCGTGTCGACCCGAACACCTGTTAATTTCGTGTCGTGTCGGGTCGGGTTATCGGATCGTGTTAGGAATTGCCAGACCTAATATTTATCTTCACTTGTAAATGATAGGTATTATTTTCGATTCTCTCCCAAAGAGAATCAAAACAAATTATTATGTCTTACCCATTATAAAGTTTAGTCGACTTTAATATAGATAGTATTGAATTTATTAAAAAAAAAATTATTAGTTACATAGGAGTATTTATAAAGACCTAATTATGAAATAGATAGGAAAGTAATCTATACCTAATAAAATTTGATAAAAAAAAATCTATACCTACTAAAAAATAGGAAAAGAATCATCATAATCATTATCTTGACACGAAACGGTTCAGCAGCCGATGAGACTCTGGATTTTCTTCTTGGTTTGTGATGGTGCCATTAATATGAGTGCCTTGTATCTTCTTTAGGTTGGCCTCTATCCCTCTTTAACGCACCATAAACCCTAAGAATTTCCCTGAACTGACCGCGAAGGCACATTTAGTGGGGTTCAGCTAGACCTAGTAGTTTCTGACACGACACGATGACACGATACGAAAACGACACGAAAATAACGGGTTTCGGATCAATACGATAACTTATCGGGTCATTATCGGGTGACCCATTAAGAACCCGTTAAGAGGTATACACGTGAGTAACACGTGGGTGACCCGTTTCGACCCGTTAAGAAAAAAATATTTTGATAATTTTAAAGTTTAATTACTAAAAAAATTATTATAAAATACAATAGCCATATTAATATATACAATATATTCTATATTAAATATATAGTTTTGTATTATTATTCTATATAAGTTAAAAAAAAAAAGTTTTAGTCATTATTTATTTTTATTGTGAGAGTTCTTTATTATCATTACTAGGATAATAAATTTTACTTAACATGTTCTTGTCCAAAATTAAAATAAACTAGTATAATATTTGTATAGGCAAGAACTAAGAAGACATACATACAAGTATGAAAAATGTGAAATAATATATAAACACTTGTGATTCATCATTATTCCTCTACGAGTAGATAATGGTTACACTTACATTATTGTTTAGATTTTTAAAATCCTCCAAACCCTCATAAATAATGTTTTTTATTTTAGGGCAAAATTAATAAAATTAATAAAAATTATTATAGAAGTGTAAAAAAAAAGTAAAAAAAATATCCAATCACTCATAATGACAAGCTTTACAACTTTCATGAAGAGGTCAGCTTCGAAATCCAACACTATAATCCATAAACCTTAAATTTATATTTAACCGTCGATTGTCATCCACGCTTTATTCTTGTTACTGAATTTCATTTTTTAAATTTTCTTTTTTGAAAACATGATCATCTGGCGGATGTAAGAAGCTGAACAGTTTAGATCTTTGATATCATGTTTCGATATTTACGGTTAGCTGAAATATGAGTCGATGTCATATAGTTTGTAGAAACTTTATAAACATCAAGCAATATTTTCACTAATCGTAAAACTCTGAACATAATATCAACGATCCAAACCGTTCATCTTCTTGCATCCTCTAATAGATCATGTTTTCAAAAAACAAAATCTGAAAAAACAAAATCTGAAAAAACAAAATCTGAAAAAACAAAATTTGATGAGAAAAATGATGTGTAAATGTAAACAATAATCAACGGTTAAATTTTGATATATGATTTATATGATTATAGTGACGAATTTCGAAGTTAAGCTCTTCACGAAAGTTGTAAAGCTTGTTATTACGAGCGTTTATATATTTTTTCTATATTTTTTATACTTCTACATTGAAGGGTTTGATTGGAAGAAAATGTGCAAGATGTTCTAATGTTCCAATGTCCTTAATTTTACAAATCTTTTGAACATTTGATATTTTGTAATGTTCTAATGTTTTTTTTTATTATGCTCTTATTTTGGATATGTAAATATACACTTAAAAGAAAAATCCGTTTTTATGTTTTGGATGTGACAATACTTAAAAAGAAAAATGAGTTTTCCCTCAAAAAAAGTATTATGTTTTTTATTTAATTATTTATTGGTTTAAAATATATTTTCCTTAACGGGTAACGGGCGGGGTCATATTACCCGTTAATATTTTAGGGTCAGGTCATTTTACCCATTTATTTTAACGGGTGTTACACGACATGACCCGTTAAGATATCGGGTATGACACGAAAACGACACGAACACGGAAAACACGACATGAATGCCAGGTCTAGGTTCAGCTTCATTCCGTATGCATTGAGGATGTCAAACATCTTGGTCCATTCTGCTACGTCATGGTTCTCCTTTCTGCTTTTCACAAGCATGTCGTTTATATAAATCTCCACCGTCTTCCCTATAGAGATGCAAAATTGAGATGTAAAAATCATATTTACATCTCATTTTATATTGTTTAGAGAAGTAAATATGAGTTCTATTCCAATAAGAGAAATGTAAAATGTCCATTCATATCATTTTGCATCTCCACTCCCATTAAAGATACACTCACTCACCTATAAATAAGTTATAAATGACAAATTGATATACTATGTGTTGAAATATAAGACAAGTAAATGAATATATCAGGAAAATTTTAGTTGAACCCATATAACCACTTTCTACTCAATTTATTTTCTACACCCCTATTATTTAACTTAAAGAATTAATACCTCTTTTTTTTTTTTTTTGAGGGAAAAGTACGTTATTCATTGCAACGAAAAGAGAAACGTACAAACTGAGGATAGCGTGCATAATGGGCCTCAATAAAACCTTGACAGGGCTTTCAACCCGGTCGAAGGGAAAAGAGCGTCCCACACAAACAAAAGAACTATCCTCAAATGACAATACATAAAATCATAACCCTACAAACTTTCTTCAAATATAATATCCGTGAGCAAGTCAGGGGGATTTTCACACCACCCAAGCTGATGGGTACTACCCAACCCCACACGTGCAAGCCTATGGGCAGCCGAATTACATCCTCGCTACACCAAACTCACCTCTGAACTAGGAAAACCTTGGAGCATAAATCGCAAGTCATTTATTATATTTCCCAATGGAGAACGGTCGTCTTCCTTGCCCTTCATGGCAGCCATCACCAGACTAGAATTACCTTCAAAACTTATCCTTCTTCCATCTGGACAATATGACTATGCCAGCAATAATGCTTGTCTAGCAACACAAAGTTCTGCTTGGAAAGCCGATCCTACCCACCCCAAAAGGTCCCGCTGCTGTAGCAATAAAATTACCCAAATGGTCACGAATCACAGCTCCAAAACCTCCCCTTGAGCCTTGTTGAATCCACGCCTCATCAAAATTACACTTGACCCAATCAACCTCAGGTCTCCTCCACTTCTGCTGAACCTTCATGGATTTTTTTTCCCAATTTGTGCCACTTATGGTACTCATGTAGCCAACCTTCCGTTCTAATCAACAACTTCTGAGGCATCATCTGCTTCCCATTCCAAAGCACATCGTTCCTATTCTTCCATAGCATCCAAACGACCATCAACGATACTTCGAAAACCGAAGCAGGAGAATGCTCGACAATATTGGATAACCAAAACACGAACTGTTGATTAACATTCTCTACCCTAATCCCCAAACCGCCAAACCAAATTGCTTTAGCCATATTACAATCCCTCAAAGCATGTTCTATTGATTCACCACTACACCCGCAAAGGCTACAACAATTATCCACTTCCAGTTTCCGCTTGACAAGATTACTTTTCGTGGGCAATGCATCCAAGCATGCACGCCAAACACAAATTTTAACCTTCCCCGGAGCACACGCATTCCATACATTCCGCAACAGCTTCGTTTGTCCATCATCATTGACTGTAGCAGATCCACTAGCTCTAGTAACTACAACAGAACCTATGGACCTCGCCACATGATAGGCACTCCTCACAGAGAACTTCCCATCACGTTCAAAGTGCCAAATTCTTCGATCCGCTACCATGCACATACTCAAAGGAATACACAACATGTGTTCAACTTCCTCTTGAGAGAATAAATCATATAACAATCCCACATTCCAAAACTGCGAACCTACCACCAGCAACTTATCAACCGTACATTTTATATCCCACTCCCCCCGAGGTGGGCTCTATACTCGAAAAAATTACTCCCTTGGTAGCCAATTATCTTGCCAAATTCTAATGGTTTTCCCGTCCCCTACTTGCCACCTACACCCTTTCAACAACACAGATCTAGCCATTGCAATGCTCCTCTACACATATGAACTGTTCGCTGTAACTCAAGCACTAAGAAACTCGGAATTAGGAAAATAACGAGCTTTGAAGACCCGGCACGCCAAAGAATCAAGTTGGTGGAGAAGTCGTCATGCTTGCTTTGCCAACAAAGCCAAGTTCAAAGCATAAAGATCTCTTAACCCCAATCCTCCCTCATGTTTCGATTTACACAAATGGCGCCAATTAAGCCAGTGAATCTTTCTTTTACCTGGATCACCACTCCACCAGAACTTTGCAATCATGGTATTCAACTCTTCACAAAAGGATTTAGGCAAGAGGAAACACTACATAGAATACATGGGTAAGGATTGTGCCACAATCTTCACAAGCAATGCCCTACCTGCACAACTTAATAAACCGCCCTTCCAACTTTGTAATTTCTTCCATAACCGATCCTTCACAAACCGGAAAGTTTCTTTCCTCGATTGCCTAATTAATACCGGCAATCCTATGTATTTGTCATGAAATTCAACTCTTCGCATACCTAGACAATTTGCAAGAAGCTGCTTATCAAAGTTTGTGAGATTAGTACTAAATGAGACACCACTTTTTTCCAGATTCACTGCTTGTCCCAAGGCTACTTCATACACTCCCAAAATATGTTTAATAGTCACACATTCCTGCAATGTTCCTCTACCAAAGAGAAAACTATCATCTGCAAAGAACAAATGATGAATGCTCGGAGCTCGACGACCCACCTTAACACCCTGTAAAATACCTTGTGTCTCAGCCGTGGAAAGAAGTGTTGAGAGACCCTCTTCACATAAGACAACTAGATACGAGGAAAGAGGATCTCATTGCCGAATACCCCTCCGTGGCTGAACATACCCCACCAGTTCACCCTTTAGATTAAAAGAATAGGTCATAGTTGAAACGCATAGCATAATCATATGAATCCAGTGCGTTGAGAACCCCATTCTACCCATCATTGCCTCCAAAAACTTCCACTCAACCCTATCGTATGCCTTACTAATATCTAATTTCAGAGCCATTAACTCATTCATCCCCAAGGCTCTTTTATGCATATAATGGGCAACCTCCGCCGCCACCAAATAATTATCTGAAATTAACCTTCCAGGTATAAAAGCACTCTGCGTAGGAGAGATTATGTGTGGGACAATGAGCTTCAATCGATTCGCTAACACCTTCGCCATAATTTTATAAAGCACATTGCAAAGACTAATTGATCGCAACTGGCTCATCTTCGTTGCCTCTTTAACCTTAGGAATCAAGGTGACATGAGTATAATTAATCTTCCGTAAAATATGCCCTGATAACACCATTTCTCAGATACCATTACACACATCTGGACAAACAATTCCCCAATGTTTTTGGTAAAACCCCGGAGTCATGCTATCCTGACCTGGAGCTTTTGTAGGATGCATTTGAAACACCAAACATCTGACTTCCTCATTCGTAATAGGTCTCCCAAGATCATAGTTCATATCCTCCGTGACCATAGGTGTGATACAGCCAAGAACTTCATCAAAACTAGTGGTACCATTGGAAATAAACAAATTGGAGAAATAATCCACTACCACATCAGCCATGCCATGTCGGTCCTCAAACCAATTCCCGTCATCAACCAAAAGCCCACGCTAAACCCAAATTTTCTACCTAAACAATCCACACAAACCCAATTTAAAAATGTAAATTTATCTTTACACTCATTTAGAAAATAAAATCCTAAATTGAATATTTCAGTGAAGTTTCTACTTATTTATGGGAATGAAAGCTTTTCTGGAGTTCAACTTATGGGGAAAGTTGAATAAGCGGGTGAAGTTTCTACTTGTTTATGAATCTTCCATATACCTAGCAACTCAATCTCTTGTTTTCTTCATATCCATGTCCCCACGGTTTTATTTGCATATGCATAAAGTGCCTGCTTTCATATACCTATACTTGAGACACGATACAAAATAAATTACCAATAACTTTTCTTTTTTAGTTTCCCCTTTAGATTGTACAACTTGAACTTGACGAACTACCATAGTTGGGAAAGATTGGACGGCGAGTACAGTCGATGAAGTAGATCCGGCCCACGGTTACCTTGCACTTGCAAGACGGATCAATCGGAGGGGAAATGTCAAGTCAAGATTTCAGCAGAGATGAAGACCACAAGACACCGATTCTGAGGATTCGGGACACAGTCCAATAAAGAGATGGAATTCTCCCACATTTTGATTTGTATTTTATTTGTAAAAGTGTTTCACATTTACGATGAAATTTACGAAAACTGACTTGATTTTTGCTTTGTTATTCTGTACATTTGTTATTTTGTACAAAGTTTGTTGAAAGGCTTACAATTTATCGTGTGATGTTGCCCAAGATTTACCACCGGAATGTCGTAAAGGGTCTCTGTTAAGTTGGTGTCAGTGTAAAACTACCTCAGATGCTGCACCGGTAAACGATCTGCAGACAAGGCCCTCAGGCTTGATTAGTACAGAAGTATGAATAAGCTTAATACTTATAAGCACCCTCGCTATGTTCCCATCTGCTAGGAAACCCCTTTCATATCGTCATAAGATTAGACACTGTTTTCATGTCTGTTTCCGCTGCACATCTTCTAAAAGTTTGTTTTTCTCTACGAGAGCTCTTAGGATTTTGTTCGGAATGAACATAAACATTGCATGATAATAGGATTTAATTATGGAGTGTAGATTTGTTGATGAATTTTATTTTTACTATTAATTTCAAATTGTACTTGATAGTAATTATGCAACTGATTAAAAAAATAGTCCATATTTAAAGTTCAACATTAATTTAGAAAAAGAATTATATACAAGTTCAAATAAAACTTCTCATATATTAGCAGTCTAACAAAATATTTATAATAATACATATTTCACAAATGGCCGTATCCATCACATAATTTTACATTTACAAATTTACAAGATAAGAAATGAAATTTATTGTTGATCTATTACTATTATCAGTTGAGTGGGGGGGCCAATCCGGTAGTTTTGTTTTTTTGTTGGAAACTAGCCAATCCGGTAGTTTACAAAGTAAGAAAATGTCTCTTTTCCCCCTAATTAAAAATTAAGAAAACATAATAAAATCACTGTGGGTCCTTCCCACAGTCCCACCAAATGTCACACTCACACTCCTAAAAACGTTTTTGCTCGCGAAAGCTTCAGTTTCCCACTTTTCCTTCTCTCTCTCTCTCTCTCTCTATGAAATGAAGGACCATTCTCACTCTCGCTACTACTCACACTCTTCTCCTTCTTCAACAACCCCAGCACTCTCCACTCTCTCTAGCCCTCTTCTTTCTCTCTGCTCACTCCTCCCAACCCATTTCCTCTGATTCCACAAAAACCCACCCGCCGCACGACTTTCTCGGGTTGAGGAAAAACCGGGGCAGGAGGAATCAGGACTTTCAGAAACCCAAAAATGGAGAAGAAACAAGGCTTCTTCTCTGCTCTCAAGGACGAGGTGGTTCGGGGTCTCAGCCCGTCGCGGTCGCGGGCCAGCAGCCCGGCCCGGTCCGGGTCGCCCATGACTGGTCTGCTCCGGAGGAAGAAGCAGAACCATCACGGAAATGGACACGGCGGCCCGCTGGTGGCGCAGCCGGACCCGTTGATTGGGAGATCCGGGAGTCTGAGGCCGGTGATGGAGGGTCCGGATCCGGACGGTGGGGAACTCGGGGATTCGAAGCGGGTCGGGTCGGGTTTGGGCCAGTGGATGCGAGGGCAACTCTCGCGGACTCCCTCCGTTAGCTCCGCCGCGCACAACAACAACAAGAGGTCTGATCTGAGGCTGCTGCTTGGAGTCATGGGCGCTCCTCTCGCCCCCCTCCACGTCAGCACCTCCGATCCTTTCCCCCATCTCAGCATCAAGGACACTCCCATCGTCAGTCTCTCTCTCTCTCTCTAACTTTCTCTCTCTGGCCATTTTTTTTCTGAACTTTGTTTCTTCTGAGATGGCAACTGCAAAATAACAACATAAAAAGTTTGGGGTTGCATTTGATTTTACGAAATAAAATTGATTTCATGCATTTTGTTTTTGCTGCGGACTTTCGACTGCGACAAAGATTATAAGAGTTGGGTTTTGGGTTTTGGATTTATTTTACAAAAATGGTTGGATTCGTTTTGCCTTTTTCTCCCCAAAAAAATGTTTGGTTCGTTCTTTGCAATGGGTATGATTTGCTTCTTACGGTATACCCTTTCCACTGATTATTTTATTTCTCCATGTTTTGCGTATATTTGAAGAACATCATTGGATGGTTACGATTTGCATCCAGAGTCCTTATTTGTTTAATCTTTTTTAAAAATTGGGTTTTTCCAAAGTCCTTATTTGTTTAATCTTTTTTAAAAATTGGGTTTTCTCCAACTTCTCAACTGTGATGTAGACGTTGGTGATTGTTTTTTTCAATCTCGGTCCCTTGCTGTTTGGCAAGCGAGAAAGTTAAGTGAGAAAATCAGAGCCAAAGGAATCTTAAGCAGCCGTTACATGTTGCTGAAAGTTTGAGCTCGGTAGATGGATGGGATTAACTGTCTGGTTGAAGTGTTTTCTCATTTTCCAGATACTGACAAAAAAAATTATTTTGAATCGTACCTTTGTTTTGACATTTTCTCACCAACCTAACAGATCATGGCAGCTAGTAATTTTATTGTAGAAGATTTTTCTTTAGATTGCACTTCAGATTCAGATTTGTTTGCGAAAAATTACGCTAAATTTGATTTGAGATTGTAGATGTTGGGTTGGTTTTTATGTGTGATATCTTTGCAGGAAGCTTCCTCTGCCCAGTATATACTGCAGCAGTACACAGCGGCTTCTGGTGGACAGAAACTGCAGAACTCGATCAAAAATGCTTATGCGATGGGAAAGGTTAGGATGGTAGCTTCTGAGTTTGAAACGGCTACTAAGGTGATGAAGACCAAAAATGCTTCTAGATGTGCCGAGTCGGGTGGGTTTGTTCTCTGGCAGATGAATCCGGACATGTGGTACGTGGAGCTTGCGGTGGGGGGAAGCAAGGTTCATGCTGGCTGCAATGGGAAGCTTGTCTGGAGGCACACGCCGTGGCTTGGTGCTCATACTGCAAAGGGACCCGTGAGACCCTTGCGTCGGGCACTTCAGGTGAAGTTTTGTGTGCTTATTGGTGCTTCTTTCTGTTGTCCATAAAATTAGTCATCCAGGTTGCTCATAATTGTTTTTGGATTCTTTTTTTTTTTTTTCTTTTTCAGGGTCTAGATCCAAGATCTACGGCTAGTATGTTTACCAATGCAAGATGTATAGGAGAGAGGAGGATCAATGGTGAGGATTGCTTCATCCTCAAGCTTTGTGCTGATCCTCAGACTCTGAAGGCCAGGAGTGAAGGCCCTGCAGAGATCATAAGGCATGTGTTGTTTGGTTACTTCAGCCAGAAAACAGGGCTTCTTGTTCATATAGAGGATTCGCATCTGACTCGCATCCAATCCAATGGTGGTGATGCCGTTTACTGGGAAACCACAATCAATTCATTCCTGGATGATTACAGGCCTGTTGAAGGAATCATGATTGCACATTCAGGGCGTTCCGTGGTAACCCTTTTCAGGTTCGGTGAAATGGCAATGAGCCATACCAAAACAAAGATGGAAGAAGCTTGGACCATCGAGGAGGTTGCATTTAATGTTCCAGGCTTGTCAATGGATTGCTTCATCCCCCCAGCTGACTTGAGATCGGGGACAATCAGTGAAGCGTGCGAGCTTCCTCATGATGAAAGGGGAAAGGGTGGTGGGATTGCAGTAGCAGCACATCGGGCCAAAGTTGCTGCGCTGGAGAAAGAGCATAATGCTAATGTTGATAGCCTGACCTGGAAGATGGAAGTCTAATAAGAAGGGGGTGCAGTTAATTAGGGCAATTGTTTATACTGGTAGCAAGTTTAAATCAGCTAACACCTTAGAAGTTTACAAAGTAGGAGTTGAGTCGCGTTTTTGGACCTTGGTTTTATGCCTCTTAATCTGTAAATAGAGCATAATTATTCAGATGGTTCACTTCGGCCTGAATGAATCTTTATACTCTCAGTGCAGAATCCAACAAAGGTGTTGGAGCTCGAATTTTCCGGCTGGGGATAGAGCAAAAGGAGGTTAAGTTTTAGTTTACCTTCGGTGCATGAGGGAAGGTGGCCAGAAGGTGGAAGCTTGGGTACAGCAGAACCATTAACCTGGGATAATTCCACTAATTATCTATCGTCAAATCCAGGAGCAGCGATATAAGGAGATTGCCCGTTTCTGGCATGGAGTTTGAAGCTTAATCCCGTTAGTTCGATAGTGTTTACTGTTTTTGGGGGTGTTAATCTTTGTGGTTGTGTGATGGATGCAGAAGTTGTTCCTAAGGTAAAAGGAAAACAGATGTTTTTCAGGGGGTGTGAATTGAATTTTCATTTCTTAACCAAGAGATGGGTCTCTAGTTGTATTTTCTGGCACTTTGTCAGTGCCCATCAAGTATTTAATGTTGATGAATATATAGGAATCACCATCCTCCCTTTTCTTTCTCCGGTTTCTACATAAATTCTGCAATTAAAAAGCTTTAGAATTCGTTGTTTTATGTCTATATTCCTTGCAACTTCTTTTTGGTATTCTCTGTAGCAGTGAGGTCTTTTGGCAAATACTAAAGGGTACGAGGAGATAAACACATGCATGAACAGAACGAATTATACGATAGATTTTTTCGATTTTCTTATTACATGAAACAGACAGACAGAGACATAAATGTATATAATCGATGATGATGATGATATGAGATTATCTCCATGGATGGCTTGATCTATTGATATCAATGGTGCTTGACAGCATCTATGGTTTTTGTTGGTCACTTGGTGCTTCCTCCCCCAAGTGATGAAGATTGAACAAGGCTCCAACTGGTGTGGGGGTCTCTGCAACTTTAATGGGGAATATGAATTTTTAAACCTGCATTGACCGTCGGTCTGATCCAAGCCCACCAAATTAAACACACACTCAGACTGAGAGTTAGAGGGCAGTTGGGTTTGCATCGTTTGCTGCAATGCTTGCTAGAATATGATTACAGCAAGGCACTCTCACTGGGGTGAAGAAAAGGAGTCCAGATCTTCTGCACCCAAATCCCCCTGTGGCCCCTCTGTGTCTTTGTTTTTTGGTTGAGGATTTGGTTTATTTTTTATTATTTTAATTATTATCAAGTTAACATTAATTATGTTTAGTTCAAAAAGCAAAGACACAGAGGGGCCACAGAGAGATTTGGGTGCAGAAGATTTGGACTCGAAGAAAAGTCCTTAACCCCCATGTGATAACCTCCTCACTTCCCCTTTTTGTATTCATTTTCCCTTTGCAGGCACTCTCTTTTTTATTTTTTGTTTAAAGAGATTGTCTTTCTGCATTAGTTTTGGAAAATGATTTTCGTCCCTTTTTTCTCTTTCAAAGTAATTTTGTTTCTGGATTTTCGTTTGATTGAAAGCTCAAAAATATTTATTTTTCTTCTAGGATACGTATTATTGAGTGGTTCAAAAAATCAACAATTAAGATTTTGCAATAAAAATTTAATGGATTTTGCAATTTTTTGTTTTGTTTTGAATAAACGATATTATCTATAGTAAGAGGGAGGGGAGTGGGCTAAGTCTCACAATGGCCTAACAATAATGTGGTTCAAATTCGTCTTTGGCAAGAACTGAACCTAAGACATTTTCATTTATAAGTGAAGAAAAATACCAATAAACCGTAGTACTAAAAACAAAGAAATATGCATGAAAAAAATGAATTGCTTGCTTGATTGCAAAGTCGCCCCACCTGAGGTTGAAGGATCCACCGCGTCATGATGTTTCTTAATGGTCAAAGTCCGGCAATTGATGAGACGAGAGAAGTGAGTCTTTTTGTTGTTGTTTTGTTATGTTTGGCGTTGTGGAGGAGGAGTAACCTTTTATAGGATGGGCTCCACACATTATAAAAAAGGAAAACTAATGAAAAGTTCTAAAAAAACTTCTCTTTTAACGAAAAGTCCTTTTTTACCTTTAACTGACACTATTCATTATACCTTTAAAAATGACTTTTCATTAAAAGTGAACAATACCGGGACCTTTTTATTAAACCTCCCTTATAAAAAAGCATAGGACATGCATCAACGTCAATATGCCTATTTATCCTTTTGGTTTTTACCTTTGTTCTATGTCTAGAACAAGTAGCTAGCAAAGTAGCAACTTTTGAGTGTTGCACTTATTCATATGACTGAGTTAGTAGAGAGGTGGAGAAAGATATGACAGGTTAAAGACTAATAAAGTCAGGTTATCAATCTAATGAATGATTAAATAGTAAAGCTGGTAGACGTCATAAAAATTTTCAAAACTATACAGTGCAATATGAGAAAATTAAAAGCTCGTGACTCATTTTGAAAATCGTTCAAAACTTATAAAGTGTAAAATGTAGGTAACCCTAAAATGTTTGATTGAAATTATACATGTATTTCATGCACCCTATAACAGTGTGTTTCTTTTTATGCTTTGTTGAAAAACACATGAAAAACCTGAATACTTTCTTCCGTTATAATTGAATGAATCAAAAATCTAACTAATCTAATCTTGACTTATTTTCTCATCCACTCTCACCACCTAGACTAATCCCAAAAGTAAAACTCACAACATTTTTTTTGAACAAATGATAGTATCTGCACTAAGGGGGGGAGAGGTGAGCTTGACCTCACAATGGGCTAGCAATAATGTGATTCAAATTCATCTTTGGCGAGAATAGAACCTAAGATCTCTTACTTACAAGTGAAGATAAATATCAATAAACTGTAGTATTAAATGGCAACTCATGACATATTTGAATCACAAGGACACGTGTGGTTTTGTAATAGCTTTTTAACTAGAGGTGTGTATTACAAACCACAAAATAAAAACAACCTATGGGACAAGTACCTTGAGCCTTGAGTTCACTCTTTTTTGGCTATTGGAATTCCCTCTATTTTTAGCAGCATATGATTCATCTCATCTATTTGGCCATCATCCCAATTTGGACTCATATCCAAATTTACTTACCTAAAATATTAGTGCATTCCAATTCTACCTTAACACTTTTTTTTTTTTTTTTTTTTTTTTTTTTTTTGTAATTTGTGAATTGGAATTCTATCATCAGGGCAAAAGCCAAGATTACAACGAGAGCTTAATAAGAGGCAAAAACTAGCAAAACGTCTAAACAACAACAACAACCAGTGTAAGGAGGTACAAGCAAGAACGACGCTGCAACGATTGCGACCGCTTTTAGTACCAAATAATTTTCTTGATTTTTATTTATTTGTTTACATTTGGTGTAAACCCGGAATTCTTTTGAAGCTTTGTATATTGATCAATTGAAACTGTTTATTAGGAAGCTAATGGCAATACAAATTCTACAATTTTTTGTTTGATGTATACTTTCTTGCATTTGAATTAATTTCTAATTAAGTTACTATAATTTAGGGGATAATTGCAGCAGTACCATCAATAATCTCCAATAGGTAGCTGGCACCAAACATTTAGCCATCCTATTAATTGTCCCTTTCCTTCTCTTATCTTTCAAATGCAGATTTACTCTGAAAAACTTGCTCTATTATTTATGGGTCACAATTAAGCTATGTGCTTAATTAACTAATTGATTTGGACCATCCAACTAAGTTAGTTGCATGGTCTAAAATATCGATGATATCGGAAATATCGGTAGTCCAAAAACATGGAAATTTCGATGGAAATTTCGGGATATTATCGATAACTTTAACAATTGAATAAAAACCACGGAAATTGTAAGAAAAACTTGGAAATTTTTATTGAAACTTTGGAGAATGTTTATTTAGTTAATTATCTATTAGTTTATCAAAAAAAATTAGAAGGAAATGCATTACATGATGGATTTAACTGATTTAAGTTGATTATACAGCGAGCTGGCAAACACTGTGAGTGTAGAAGATATGTAGTAATTAATGAAAAAAAGATTAAACACACCATAATCATTTATATATAATGATTTACTACAATATTTTACACTTTATACATTGCATGGTAAGATACATGAGTGATTTAGTACCACATAAAGTTCCTATGAGGTTCAAATTTTTCACTATCTTCATCATCTCTATGTGTAGAGTAAGTTTATTGTGAAGAGTATTCATCAAATGATAAATCCCCAAAATAGTTTTGCATGTAATTGTTAACATGTCACTCATATAAATATAAATATTTTAGCATATTATCACTAAAACATAAGTGATATATGGTAGTTAAGGTGTTGGAGGAGTAAAATGGGAGGGGTTCAAATCCCCTTTGTGTTATTTTTTCCTCCCTTTTTTCCCTTTTTTTCCTTCCTTTACATCGATATTTTCGATATTTTAGCGATATTTTAGCAATATTACACCGATTTGTGTTTTTTTTTCCTCCCTTTTTTCCTTTTTTTTTCTTCTTTTTCCTTTTTTTTCCCTTCCTTTACATCGATATTTTCGATATTTTAGCGATATTACACCGATTTCCGATATTATCGTCGATATTTGTACGATCTGTACATGGATATGTTCCGAAATATCCGTGATTCGAAAAAACCGAAATATCCTCGATATTTCGTCGATATTATCGATATTTCAGACTATGGTTAGTTGTGGCTCTATGTTTATCCAAATTAAGATACCAAAAAACCAGAGATGTTATGATTTTTCATCAAATTCAATGTTTTTTCCCTTATATATATATATATATATATATATATTTCTTTTTGGGTTCTAATCCACGAAGATCTATGATGTAACGAAATTTACGATAGATGGGTCGAAAATTCGAGAGTATTCGGAATCCACAAAATTGTAAGTAAAATCTTTAAATTTTGATTGATAATATGAATAAAGATGATGAATACAATTGTATAAGTTGGCTTAAAACAAATATCAAAACTTCCTAAAACCCTAAAACCCGTGTGCAAAGTTTCCACGCCTCTCACCCAAATTCCGAAGTGCTTTCGTTGTATGTAAATTTCTTACGGTTATTTTCATACTTTTAAGTAATGTCATTATCTATTCTAAAATTGAGGAAGGATTTGACTGTAGCTTAGCTACAGTCAATTGGTTGCCACTCGATTTCACGTTATTTACAACAATACCAGTCAAATGGCGCTGGTTGGGAGGGTAATTATCAAAAGTTGGGAGGGTAATTTTGACTCTGAACAGATTTTGATATATTTAAGATTTTGTCAGTCTATTCTAAAATGGGCCCTCGATTTTGCATTATTTACATTTCTACCATTGTGAGTGGCTGTGCCTCAGACAGAACTCACAGATTTGTGGAGGGATTTCAGGGAGAGAGGCGTGGGATGGCAGGGAGGGGAAGGGATAGAGAGGAGTGAGGCTGCCAAAAAATGGGGTTAGGGTTGATTTTTTTCTCCTCAAATCAAGGGTTGGTGTCGCTGATTGAGAGATTGAGAGGGATGGGAGAGAGAGACTGAAACACACCCATTTGGCCTTCGTTTTCGCCTTTCTCAAACCCTAGCAGCCAGAACCCCAAAACTGAGCCCATCTCTGCAATAGCATCGGCTCTTGCTTCCCAAAACCACACAAAACTTCCCTCCATTTCTGTAACAGGTCGCTGAAAGATATTATTGGGGACGGAGAAGACGATGATGGCACGGCGGTTGGGTCGTTTGTGCAGGTCACTGTTTTGGAGATTTACCATGAGGAGATTTATGATTTGTTGTCGAGCAATGGCGGCGGAGGATTCGGGTTTGGATGGCCAAAGAGCAGTGGCTCCAATTCTAAGGTGATAATATTAACTGGGTCTCTCTTTTCTTTGTTGAATTCTTGCCGATCTATGGTTTTTTTGTGAAAAAAATTCTGTGTTTAGAACTGTAAATTCGGATTTGGAAAATGGGGTTTCTGTGAAATTTCAATATTTGGATTTGGGTGGTTGTTGGTTAAACTTAGGGGGAATACCTTCAATTCTAAGGTGATTAGACTAACTGGGTCTCTCTTTTCTTATTGAGTTCTTGATGATTTATGAGTTTTCTGTCAAATTTAATTTTTGTTTAGAACTGTAAGTTTGGATTTCAAAATGGGTTTTATGCAAGTTTGAATTTTTAGATTTGGTTGTGTTTGCTTACTGTAAATTTGATTAAGTTGGTTGTGTTCGCTTAAATTCAAGAAAACTAATTATAACGTACTTTGAAGACTGTCAATTTATAAGGATAAATTATTGTGAGCTTAGTGTAGATTTGGTTAAGCGGCATGTGTTGGCTAAAATCGGAGGAAATTGCTCCAGTTCTAAGGTGATTGTACATTAATGGGTTCTCTCTTTATTAATTCTTGATAATTTATGAGTTTTCTGTCTATTGCAGAGAGAGATGGGGGAGAGCATGGGGTACGAGAGAGGATTCTCTGGGAGGGAGGTATGGATTTAGGGAGAAAAAGTAAGGGAGGAGTATGGGGGTAGGCTGTGCCTATTTGGGGGTAGGTTTAAGGGGAATGCGTTTGCCATTCTTAATCGAGGTCATCAGGACTATATACCAACTGTGTTTGATATATTCAGTGCAAATGTTGTGGTTGAAGGCACCACTATGAACTTAGGCCTATGTGACACTGCTGGTAACTCTCTCCAACCCAAATTCTAATTTCATGTTATATAAATGTGTTCTCCACCCATTGTTGAGTGATTTGGAGTTAGGGTTGAGTTGGGGTCTGTTTGGTTACCTGGAAAATTTGGGAAGGAAAATGGGGCCATGGGGTTTCTTGATTTGTTGTTGGATTTGTGGGAATTGCAATTTCTTTGTGTGTATTTTCTTAAGGGAAAAAAGTTGAATACCTTTTTTGGTTTCTTAGCCACCAAATTGAAAATATTTCATTTTCTTTTTATTTGTGTTTGTAGTGATGTAATGCAAGTACACCCATATCTATATCCCAAGCTACTGTTTATATGTATCTATTGTTAGAGAAGGCTTCTGCCTTTTGGGTTTAATTTTATCTGCTCTCTGCATTGGATTTGATGTCTTCTGTGTCTGAATTTTTTTATTCAGCAATGGAGGTTGTATTATCGCTTGAGAAATTGGCAAATGACAGCTGCTCCACTTGCACAGTCTAAGACATTCAGTGGGTCTCTATTCTTCCAGGTACACCCATATCTATATCCCAAGTACTGTTTATATGTATCTATTGTTAGAGAAGGCTTCTGCCTTTTGGGTTCAATTTTATATGCTAGGTCAGTGACAATTTGTGGCGATATTCATGGGCAATTTCATGACCTTGCAGAGCTTTTTTGAATTGGAGCGTTTTCTTGCTTGCAATTTTGAATTATTTCAAATTATGAATGAATAAGTTTTTTATTTACATCATTGTTGAGAGTGGGTTTTGCTTAAGCTTTCGAGTTCTTAGTTTATATCAAGACGTTTGATATGGTTTCATTTATTTTGTGAAATTAGATACTTTTATGTGAAGATTTCCCTTTGGAGTTCAGTAAATTGATTGCCCCTTTGGCTGTAAATTTGACATTAGTAAATTCTGGACTTTAATTTCAATGATTACCCAATATTAATTGGCTATTGGTTAGCATTTGTTTTCTGGAATTTGGACTCTGAACAGTTGAAAGGTTTTGGGAAAGAAGTGCTTTTTAATCAGGCCATTTCGGTCTTCCTGGCAATACAATGTCGAAAATTTTAAGTATGAGTCCGATAGTTTTGGCAAGATGCAAATGGGTTGTGATTGGGAAGGTAACATCATCCTAATATATTTTTTGAAGCAATTTACTTATTTGCACTTTTCAGTTTTATGTGTCAAAGAGTTTTCAAGTGTTAATAAGGACCTTGAAAAGGTTAATTAGTAGTGCTTTAGTGGTACAAAATGTAAACATCACTTTGAGTGATTAATATAAACTCTGTACGTTTTCGTTTTGAATGTTGAAGTTGAAAATTGCTTTGGTTAGGATACTAAATTACTAATGATCAGAAAATAACTTTGACTAAAATTCGTTTTTGTTGTTTTCATATGCTGCTTCTGTGGTGGGTTTTGAAATTTCAATTGTGGATGTGAAATTCACTTCACAAGATAGTTGCGATAATGCCTATTTTTCTCTCAAAGCTCTTTCAGCCGAGTTGCCAGAATCAGTGATTGAAGCTCTCCATGACGAGTCAGACATCAACCTGGTACACAACTCTCACTCTTTCCTGCTTTTAATTTTGATTGTTTATGAACTGTGTGCTTTTTATTTGCAATTTGTTGCTGAATTTTATTTTGATAATTTGTGAATTTTGTTTTATTTTTTGTTCGACAGCTTTTAGGGTTATTGCCTACAAATTCTCTTTAGGCCAAACAATAAAGTTAGAAGAGTTACGGATTTCCTTTCGACTGGTTTCCCTCTGTTGAGTGCAAACGTGCTCCTAATATACTTGAATTGATTCTATGTTAGTTTCTTTTCTGGGTTGTTTGTGCTCGCATTTAAGAATGCAATTGTATTGCTACAGCAATTTCAATTAATTTTTCTGTGGATATTATTCATGTAGGTTGTCGATTATAGTTTGAAAACCCGCAGCAAAACGCGGGCATTCCTGCTAGTAGTGTCTAAAACTGACACACCAAATCAAAAGTAGTTAACTCAAACAATTTTAAAAAGTTCAAAACAAAATCTTTCGGGATACTAACAATAACAAATAACTTTTAATTCGTGAAATGCCAATTATCTAATTATTTTTCTTGATTAAACGTCTCCTAAAATAACTCAATTTTTTGGCCTACATCAGTCTAAGACTTCAAGAGGTAAATGAGGATATATAACAGGAGAGACTTCTTGACTCATGCAAATCATAATCCAATACATACGCAAAAATGACTCACAAAAATCTCAAAACAAAAAAATTGTACATATCAAACTTTATTTTATTTTTAAAAAAGAATCATACCCTATAAGAAGCGTAGTATTTTCTTACATAAAATATTCTACAACACCACAAACTCACACTATCTAGTTCATTTTTCAAGCTTAGGGTTTAATGCTTATTATATTGATGGCGTGTTTACCAAACGGGAGAAGAGTAGGAGGAAACGGAATTGCACTCCTTTGGAAGGATTCCGATGTTTACTAACACATAGGGAATCAAAAAAAGCGTGGGGTCCACCTAAAATCCGGAATCGAATTCCGGAATTACCCGGAATTGAATTACCGAGATGGAGCTAGTATTTGGATTCCGGGGAGAAGCCTCCATCTGGAATCAAATGTTTCTTTCCAAAATACCCTTCCATCTTGTGGTTGTCCTCCGCCATCCTCTCCAGCAGCCCTATGTAGCAGCTCTCTGTTGTCTTTCACACTTTCTAGTTCATTTTCAAGCTTAGGGTTTAATGCTTATTATATTGGGGTGATGTTAAAAAAGTTAAAAAAATTCACAAGGGGTAGATCCACTAGTTTGTGAGTCAAAACATTTTATGGCTGGTCTAAGTTGTCCGGCGACTGGGAAGTAGGGTTCTACTGAGTTTGGTGAAACTTAGGATTATACAACTTTGTTCCTTAGAATTAAATATATGTCTCCAAATATTTTTATAATAGAGAACAGAATCTAATCAATTTTTTTTTTTTTACAAAAAAAAAAAAATGTGTTAGTGGGTTAAATTGTTAGGTCAAATCCAGCCAAGTATAGGCAAGATTTAGCCCTAAAATTGACAAAATTAGTCTCCAACCAAAGCGCTAAAGGAAATGGGGCTAAAAGAATCAACTTAAGCTTGGTACCAAGGCAAGCAACGTATAGCTCCAGTACGGACTATGTTTGGCTTAAAAAAATAATAAAACATGAGAGGGGAATAAAATATAGCTCTGCATGGTTGGAGATGAAAATTTTAACCCTAAAATAATTTTTAAAATATTAATTTTTAAAGGGTTGAAACATAGCCAAGGGCTACATTTAGCTCTCCATCATTGGATATGGCCTTAGTTAAGAGGGAGGAAAATCGATGACGATCAAACCTGCATCAGAATGTATAAGCATAATTGTTTTCCGCCATTGTAGTAAAACGTCATAGGCCTAATCATTTTCCAATACAAGCGTATATGTTTCCTTCTCCTTTCCTAGAATGTAACTAATACTGTTTAATTACTAAATTTGACTTGAAAAATGGGATTTTCAAACTCCAATTTGGTAAACCACCATTCTCAAGAAAGCACATTCCAAGACTGAATATTATATCAAGGAAATGGAATTTCGGTTCCCATTCCAACAACCATGTGCTGTGAAAGGCTGTAAAACAAGCAATGGAATTTGTGCGTAACCCAAGTTTCGATTCGTGGGAAGATATGGTTTGAAACTTTGACTTCCAAGCCACTTATCTCCTTATGGAGTTAGGGTTTTTTAATTTCTGACTTTTAAGATGATAGCAACGGTCATAAACTTTGTTTTTACTACAAACGATCTAAATTAAGGAAGAAAGACGGTTTGAATTTTAGATGTAATGCATTGAAAACGAATGTCCAATCAATCTATCACTTATTTAAACCATAAGGTGTGGTGCGATTGGTAAATTGCCACCTTTAGTTGGCGGATTCCCTAGTGCCTTTTTGGCAGGAGTTCGAAACCAGCTGAGAGCACTTTGTGGCTAGAGGCAAGTCGAACCTCGATTGGAAATTAGTCTCATCCTTCGGGTGTGGAGACAATTCGTGGTCGTTATCGAAAAAAATCTACCATTTATTTTAAACATAATAATTAAATTCTTTAATCTGATTACTTGAGACGTGCATAAAATATGACATAAACTTCGACCTCCAATAGAAGGGTTTTCAAGATCCTCAACCTCTCAAAAGAGTGAGAATTTCGTGAGTTACTCAAGATATTAGGAGAAGTCATCTACCAAATGAATCTTAGAGATAACGAGAATTGACTTGTAGGGAAATGTGGCTCATAATTTTACGAATAGAGCACTTTACATCCATATTTGAATATGTGAATACACTAGTTGGTAAAAAAAATTGTACCTATCTTTTTGCAGTTCAAGTTCAAATCTTTCTTACTGTGAATTAGAGTAAAGCATGGTATCGCATTGTGAAATCAATATATATTTGCATACTTGTGTAAAGAGGAATCAAATGCTATAGAGAAGCTAAAAAAACATGCACCTTGATCATTTCTCAATAACTTAAAATATGAAACTACTGTCACGTTCACCATCTTGCTGAAGTATTGGTATATCATCAGCTAATCTTCAAAACGCAAGTGTACAACTACCAAATTCACATGTGCCAATTTAGCAAAATATAATAATAATAATAATAAAAAATAAAAAAATAAAAAATAGTTAAAACATGAACTTTTATAAACAACAACAAAGTCTTATTCCACTAAGTAGGGTCGGCTATATGAATACTAGAACGTCATTGCGCTCCGTGTTGTGTCATTTCTTCTGTTAGATCCAAGTATCAAAGTCTTTTCTTAAAGTCTCTTTTTAAGTATACATAGGTCTTCCCCTTCTGTCTCGTAATCTCATCTTCTAACCACAACGTCTGTACGGGAAACATTTTATAAACAAAATTAAAAAATAATAATAATAAGAATTTTGACATATTTGCTTGCGTCTCTCACACTCTGACATTGATTTAATATGGAATTTGAGCCTGCAGTAGAGCCGATTTTAGGGAGGTGTCCTCGATTTGGTTGACAAGTTGAGCACTTCAACAAGATGTAAATAAATGGGTACGTGCGATAAGATTTACTCAGAAAAATAAATAAATCATTATAATAAAATAAACAAAAATCTAAGGCAGTGTCGGCAAGGGAACCTTCTTCCCCTTCTTGTTGGAGAAAATAAATGGAGTCGAATTTATGGTGGTGTGTACCAACGCAACGCACCGCAATGCAATGCCCCAATAATGTGTGCAAATTAAGTGTTGATACTCTCTCTCTCTCTCTCTACTTGGAGAGACTTTGAGTCATTCTTTATTGTTGGCGTCATTATCCCTACAAAGTCATTGGTCAATCGTGTGCATGCATAAAGATTGCCTGCTCTACCGGGCATTGATTTGAGGTAACATTGGAATAATTTGGGTGATGGAATGAAGGATAGATAGATTCCCATATTTTATTCCCCTTTAAAATTAGAAATAAAAGAAACACTTGCAATATTAGTTATGGGATCATAATTTTCTAAGGATGAAGTAAGGCGGGTCATAATACAAATATCTTAGAAGTTCAATCATAGACTCAATAGCTTTACAATGGAGTTGAATAAATGAAGTGATGCCACCATCATCCTCTTTCGGAGCAATGGGCGAAGTCCGACGACTTTATTGAAATTGACCATGTTTGTTCCGCAAGATATGGAAACCTAATCCAGTAAACAATAAGCATTTTTCTTATATTCTTGGAGCCCTTACAATCTAAGGATTGGCTTACGGATTTCCTATCCTAAAAGGTCTCCACTTCGACTGGTATAAATACACCTTTTAAAGTTCATCTCTGATAACGCAATTATCACATACTTATTCTCTTGCTTACTGTTTGAATCTCATAATATTGCTTACAACTTGACCATCAGAGTGCCTTTGCACAAACCCCCAATTTTTGGTTACTTATGGTTGTTTACTATTTTGCAGGTAAACAGATTTATTCATCTTTACCCTTCACAGCGGTGTGCGAATTTGATTTCAACATTAATCTATTAGACGAGGAATGCTAAAGTCAGTTGCTTGCACTCTTATAAAATTTAGATTATATATGTTATGGCATGTCTAAGAATGCCTTTGAAATGAATATAAAGCATCTCAAATACATAAATAGATGCTCTTAATCACCTAAGGTATAAGTCTCACGTTGGTTGTATAAACTCTCGAAAAATGATGCCCATGTCGAGTGCACAATCTAATATTTCTCACTTGCCAATTGGGGCACTACAGAAAAGCATTACTTGTGTGCTGTTGGACCTTACCTCTTAAAAGAAAACCCATGTACACTTGTTCATCAATCTATATAAAGACATACAACCTTACGGCCCAACTAAAGGAAGCGAGCTCATTCGAAGGCCAGTTTCATTTCATAGATAACTAGTCCAACTTTCATATTACATAGTTGCATGACAAAGTGCTTTTTTTTTATGGAGGGCCACTTGACCCTGGGCTTCCTGCTTGCAATTTGTAATCTTGGTCTAACTTCTGGTTAGAGGCCATTTACTTTTGTAAATCTTAGAATTACTAGTTTGTCTAGAACTGCTTTTGAAATGGTTAAATTTGCCATTTGACAATCAAACACCTAGACTCCGTTGTGTTGCACCAAACAAAACATTGAATTAATGTTATCCTCTAATCCAATGTAACTCAATGCGATTTAATCCTATCTCCTAATCGAATTCAATCACAATATTTTTGAATTATAAAAGCACTTTTAATATTTCCTCTTTTTTTTTGCTTTGTTTTCGTGCATTTCAAGTGTTTATGAACATAATTACTTCATACACAACAACTTTTAGACGAGCTAATATTCTTATAGGTCATTTGGTGTCTAGTTTTGAATGGGGATAACTGTGTAGTTCAATGCATCTTAAAAAGGTAGAAGAACTCCCTTCAAACTCGACAAAAATGGTAGGATAAGAATAGAGAGTTTTCATCATAACTACTCCCAATTTCATCTTTTTATTTCGGGGTCAAAATCCCTCTTACATCTTCAACTGTGACAAAGTTTGAAAGTTGACATCGCTTTTCCGTTCAAGATCCAATTGAATTAGTTATCCAATTTATTCCAATCTTAGACACCAAAAGACCTTTTAGAATAATGAACTAAAGATCAAATCTTCACCTTCACTACTACTAAGGCAGGAGGATATATGATGGGAGAGTGATACCCTGTAGAAAAAAAGGGTTTTGGTGTATCAAATTTTCTGCACTCAAAATGAGTGTGACATCTTTGTGACCCTAATCATTGAATGACACGTGTTTGAGATCCACTTACCCCAAAATGACTTGACCCAATAGAAAATCCCAATTCGTTGGGCCTTTTGATACAATCAAATAGAAAAGCCCCAATGGTGCCATATTCTAGGAGCCCAAACTATGTAACTGAATAATTCCTTTCATCCACACTAGAATAAATGAAGTTGTCCAAAAACACTTGCTAGTGGAGGAAGACCTCGTAAGGATAGGAGACATGGGGAAAAAAAGAGAGCCAAATTAAAATGGTCATTTGTGTATAATACTGCATAATCTCGAATGTTTAACCCATGTGTGGTATTTGAAATGTCTTTCTAGTCATATTGTGAATTTTTTAGATAAAACACTTAAAAGAATTAGAAGGCCTAGTATATTACGATGTGTGATTTGATCAAAATTTTGTTTTTACAGATTCTGAGTGAGAAATTGTCATCCCATTGTGAAAGCACAACAATGAATCGCGGAAAACCCTCAGACGGCCTATCTAGGATTAGGGAGGGAGATCCTCAGTAGTGGGGACCCTTTCCCCCTTCCAGGGCCGATACATATATCACATGCATATACGTGAAAGTTGATTCTTGAGTATGGAACCTAGGAGGTTGCTCTGAGAAATCCTTTCTTTAGACTTATATTTTCTTAACTTTGTTGTGATAAATTTAATATGTGTCAAATAATGATTAGAGCTACAGAGAGAGAGAGGTCACATCTTTTTTGGATGCAGATGATTTAATCTCTGAAAAGTACCACAGAAGCACTATCAGGGCTTTTCCTTGAGCCCACCAATTGCATAACCAAAAACTTTATCTTTTTGATTAAAGATTGATAAATATATAATAATTAAGATTTAACGACTAAACATTTTAAAGTATAAATAAAATACATGAGAGCAGAATAGAATTGTCGACCAGAAAGAAATAGGTTGCAAAAAAATAGAAGTAAAAGATAAAGCACTGAAAAAAGAATATAGGTATATATAAGGTCCAATACAAATTAAAACAAGTTCCCTCTCAATAGTGACATCGATACAAAGGTCCCCTAAACATGTCCCAAAGAATTCAACAGAATCGTAATGTATATGTAGTTCAAAATTCAAATACAAGTGGTGATCAAGTCCCATTCAAACATGGGCTAACATATTAATAATATCAAAAGAAGAAGAAGAAATAACCAAATTAAGATATGGTAGAAGAGATCCAATACAAAAAGAATATAACTTGAAGGCCTGCAGGCAGAGAGAGTGATCGTCTCCTCATCTAAAGCATCAAGCTGAGGACAGCCCACCCAAACACCAAGCTCCCTACCATCTTCTGCATCGACCACATCTTCTCTGCTCCACTCTGCACGTCAACATCAAAATTCATAAGACTAATTAGAAATATATTGCCTCAATATTCGTGAGCCAGTTGTTAAGTTGTGCGTTTTAGCTACGTCTCTGACAACGATCATCAGGCGTACGTGGTTAAATTAAATTGTTAATCGTTGATGCTTGTGAGTGAAATCTAACAATGAATATCACAATTATTGACAACTGACAACCGTCTATGCAAAATTCAAAGATCAATACAATTTGGCATGTGTTACTTTTTGGGAGTCAATATGTTTGGCATGTTAACAACCAAAACTGGAAAATGCATACCATGTCGGAAATTGTTACGTCAAGTGGGAAAATGTTGGTCGTTGATGCATGAATACCACAATAAATCACCGATCAAGAATTTGCCCATGTAGGCGACTGATCATATCACACCTCTATAATCAAGGGCCTTGACCTAATGACTGATCTGTGTTGCCACACGGCAGCAACCCATATCCCAGTTAAAAACAGTCAAAGTCAAACTCTCAGCTCACGTTAGAAAGATCCCACTGATTATAACTAAACTACGCCCTCCAGCCCATCAACTTTAACAATGTAAACAAAATGGGACTGAACACTCATATCCGTACGGCGGCGTACGTTCAAGACTGGCCATTGTCTCCAAACATAGAGTAAGTAAATAGAAGCGCGAGAAGTACCTGATCAACCGAAGATGACGGCCCCGGAGCGCCGGAATCGAGGGCCGGCGCTGGAGCTCCTACTGGCGGTGCTGGTGGGCCGGGGGCCAGTGCGAGGGGAGAAGGCGCCAAAGCTGGAGATTTCACGGTGGGAGCTGGAGCTGGTACCTGAGCTGGAGGAGACGCAAGAGGGGCCGGTGGTGGAGTGGCTGGTGGTGGTGTGGCCGGTGGGGGTGTGGCCGGTGGTGGAGTTGCAGGTGGAGGAGTAGCGGGTGGAGGAGTCGCTGGAGGTGGAGTTGCGGGTGGAGGAGCGTTGACTGGAGGTGGGGTGGCCGGCGGGGGAGCTGAGACAGGGGGAGGAGTTGATGGAGGCGGAGACGTAATAACTGGGGGTGGTGATGTGGCAACGGGAGGAGGAGCTGACGTGGGAGGAGGGGTGGATGCGGGAGGTGGAGTGCTGGCGGGGGGAGAGGGTGGTGGCTGGTTGTTGGATGGTGGAGTTGTGGGTGTGGCGGGGGGAGCAGGAGTGGTAGTGGTGGGTGGGTTGGCGGGGGTAGATTGGCCCCCGACACCGGCGAAGACAATGCAGACAAAGCCTAGGAAGAACAAAGTTTTGCGATCCATGTCTGATCTCTGTGTGTGATTAACAGAGAGAGAGGGAGAATGAACTTGTAAGTCGACTCGGTCGACTTATGGAGTTTTGGGTTTAGAGTGGGAGAGAGAGAGAGCAATTGGGACTGGTTAAATAGGCCCTTCTCGTTAGAAGCGTGAGCAACGGGAAGCTGGTTCGAGCCTTCGTTGGCTTAATTGTAATTTAAGTGGGTATTATTTCCACGTGGTGGTACCAAACGCATCTGGACCGTTGGATCTGTGTGTTTTGGGTGCGTTTGAAGTTTATTACATAACGGTTGGTAGAGGTGAAAAACAGAGGTACTCATGGCTCGTGGTGTAGGAGGACACGACATGTTTGCTTAAATACTAATTTTGGTTTTGTTCATATGCAATTGCAATGCCACATGTGGCATATCATATCACAACTTATACATATTAGTTATGTATATCTTGTATAATTAAGAAAAAAATAAGTTATGTATATCTTGTATAATTAAGAAAAAATAATCTGTCATATGTTGGAAAGTTAATTTTTTTGTATTATTATTTTATGGGTTTTCTTGTAAGATTAGAAAGGATTGCTCCTCTTTTAAGATTAGGGGAATTCTATATAAATAGGATATTTTGTAACTCTATTGCCAAGAAAGTTTGGCAATATATATGTAGCATTTTTGGCAATTTTGTAGTGTTTCTTTGTTTCAATTAGTTAAGTAATATTCCTAGTTTTATAGTATGATTGTTGTCTGTTATTCGTACTATGATTTTCAACTCAATATTAAAAAATAATGCATTTTCTTAAGTAAAACCTTGTTTAGTCAAGCTACTAAAACAAGAAATACTTTTATATCTTTTGTCGTATGTATACTACATTCGCACTCTCTCTCTCTCTCATCGCAACTAATAGTGCAATGAGAAAGACTAAAAAAATATAGTATACAACATGGGTCATGAGAGTTTCTCTCCATCGAATTAATTTGTGCTTTCTCTTTTTAAATTTTTTTATTTATATGGAAATAGATTGAAAGATATGGTGGTTGTGATGAATCTTATGCATCAACAAGTGTGATAGGATATGACAACTACTACGTATCATCTTCTTCTTAACTTTTGTTTCTATTTTTTATTATTGTTAAATTTTGAATTTTTTTTTTCCCATTCATACTGAGACGGATTTAGTTTAGAATGATCTTCTAGTTTGCTCAAATTACTCTCATAACTTGATCACAGACATTTACAATTAATATATACGATCGTCTTATACACTACCCGCATTTGCATCGGCAACTAATAAAAGTAAGTGACTTGGTATGTTCCCTACCATAACATGCTATCACTCGAATAGAGTTGTTCACCATGCATGTGGTTGCATCATCGTTGGAGTGCATGGTAGATGGACGCTAGTAAGGTAGTTAACCACTTAATCATGATCATGATTACCGTTTAGTAGTATCAATCAACATTATGATGAGTGGGCCACACAAAATGGGCCATGGCAGTTGTGATTTGTAAGCTATATATCTGGCTATATGTACGGGCTCAATTCCAAACCATCAACGTGTGGGTCCCTGGGGCTCTGCTCTGTCACGCCGTGATCGGTGCCTTCAACTATAATCTTACTACTAGTCTACAGCTTACAGCCAGCAGATTAATTACTAATAAAGTAATAAAATGAAGGGGGAAAATTATGAAAAAAGTAATGTTCGACTAAATTTGAAGACAAAATTTATAAATTAAATGATATGTCACCAAATAAGAATGAGCATGTTTATCAACTCTTAAATAATAATTCAATCATCAACTTCTATGTTATTTAATTTACATAATTTTTATGTACAGATTTAGTCTCTCTAGTTATCCTTATGAAAATAGAAAGCAGTAATCATGTGTCTACACACATTTTTTGTACATAGTTAAGTAATATTTCTTTGCTTATGTAAGACCCAAAGGAGAAACCTTTTTGTAATGTTTTTAATGGTTTAAGGAGAAAAAAAAAACGATACTTTGCCAATAAGGTAAAGAGCAATAATAGTTCTACTCAACATTTTTTTTTAATACAACAATATTATTTATCTTAAAGAGATTGAGGAAAGGGCTAGACCACACAAATGACCAGCTATATTAATTTTATTTGAATATGTATTTGATAAGTATTGAATTTAGGGAGCTTTAATGAAAAATGTTTGGGTCAACAAATATTTAACAAAAAAAATCCCAAAATGTCATTTAACCAAAAATGCTTAAAGTTTAATAAAAAATCATCCAAAACTATTATCCACGGGTCAAACTTACAAGCCCAACCCGCTACAAATCTACACTTCTGTAAATACACTTAAATGATTCGATATTGTCCTTGACTCTTCACCAACCTCAACCTAACATAAAACTGCCATAATAACTCTCTGTCTTCCTATCAAATCGAATTCCCCCATTTCAAAAACAACCAAATCAAAGTTGAAAAATGAAGCATTCATCTAAACAAAGCCACCGAAACAAGTTCAAAGAAGTTTAATAGCAGAAACCAACAAAAGTGTTTGGAAAAAAAAAAGAACCAAAACATAAAAACTGTTTTTGGAGAACCTAAAACATAACACTGTTTTCTTAAAAAAAAATCAAATACAGTGTTTGTTTTGTCTGTGCACAAACAAACACTGTATCTGGAAAGAAAAGAACCAAAATCCAGAAACAATGACTTAAATTCTAAAAACAGTGACTTAGATTTCAGAAACAATCTATGTTTTAACCTTTGATTGTTTCTTTTCTTTCATGCATCAGTTGATTATATTTAAGAAACATGGTGCTTATTTTGCTTTGAATCCAAATACAGTGAATTTCACTATTTCTTTTTCTAGCTTACATTTAAGAAACAGTGTGTCTATTTCATTTGGATCCAAAAATTGTGACTTAGATTCCAGAAATAGTGTTACTTAAAATCCAGAAACAGTTTATTTTTACAGTCCAAAAATAGTGATCCGTCGTTATTATTGAATAGCATGTAGATCTCAAATTTATTTTCTGGAGAAACAAACGATGAACTCCACTGACGAAGAAAAATTGAAAAACAGTACCTTGAGTACACTATGAATAATAACGACAATCACATTTCAACGAAATAATAAAAAATATAAATTAAATAGCATGAAAATCTATATTTTTGTTTCAAAGAAAAAGAAAAAGATCTACAAAACAACGATGCACTCCATTAACGACGAAAATTTAGAACTCAACCTAAAATAGTTAGGGGTAAAATCGACAAATCATAGTTTATTATAGTTGGGTCATTTTTAGTTGGACTACTTTAATATGGGCCTTGTACTAATCATTAAACAAAACTTATGACATGGTTTTTGATTAAACCTAAAACTTTTTAAACCATTTTCATTAGGTTTCCTTTGAAATTAATATCTCTTACTTATCAATAAAGAATAATATCATTAGACTGTAGTATAAATAATAGTTATATTTAAACATCTTAATTACAAACATCATTATCTTGTCCACGTGTCTTTAGTTGTGTTGGTTCCACTACAAGACATCAAAAAATTTAAATAGGAATGAAATCAAGTTTATTGATGGTTAGGGTTTTCACCCTGTAACTTCATAGGGCTTCCTTCATTGATAAAAAAATAATGGATGGACTGCCAATTTAGTCTTTGAATTATCACCTGAGTGAAAATTAGATCCTTAAACTATTTTTTTTTCCAGAAAAATCAATAATTGAATTATAAAAATCTGCCAATTACATCCCTAATATTAAATTTGAAGCTACTATATTTAATTTTCCATCAATTTAAGTCACGTTACTTCCATGTGATACACATTGGAGGGTAGATTGGTAATTTTTCATGAAGAAATAGTGTATATATAGAGTTAACTTTGGAGGGTAAATAAGACATTAGATTCACAACCTATATGAAATGTTAAAGGCTTATAGCGAGAAAAATGACGATATTACACTCTAAAGTATGTCAAGTGATTTAAGTTCTGGAAAAATTGGATAAAATAGTTTTGAATATAACAGTAGGGATGAAATTAGCAATTTTTTAATGAATTTAGGGTTTTATTTTACCAAAAAATAATAATTCAATGACCTAATTTTCATTGAAGTTATAATTCAATGACTAAATTAGCACTACACCCCAAAAAAAAAAAAAATTACGAGACGAAACAAGACATTTCACATTTTGATTTAAACCAAATCCCAACAAAATCATAAGCTTATGAAATAATGTTACACCAAAAAACTTGGATTCTTATAGATAAATGTCTTACTTTATTGGATGGTGTTCTCTTTCTTTTATCGATATGATAGGAAGGATTGGAATATCGAGAATTATTCAATATCAAGATGAAATATTCCATTTCATCAAGAACAACTTTATTACTTTTTAACCTGATTGTATTATGCTTTCAATTTGTTATTCATTCGTAATCTGATAACATACCAATTTAACATTTACAATAAAAGTCGTATGTGGTTTTTATAGTTTAGAATGCACGGAATGGGAATGGGACCATTGCTTAATTGTCACGGTTGTGATTTGGTTGATGTTAACTTGCGAACTCCCTCTTGGTTGGCCCATTTCTTTCCTTTCCAGTTTCCACAACTCAAAAAGCTCAGCTGCCGTTTCCTACCGCGTGGATTGATCTCAGCTTTTTAAACCATATGAAAAGTAAAACATTGATAAAAGTCATGCATGACTCAATGGTTAGAGAATAATTTCAAGTCTGTATTGCACGCAGCAAGTTTTGGGTTCGATTCCCTGCATTAGTAAATCACACGATAGTGATCAAAGAGAGGCTGAAATGCTTTTGTGAGTCTTCCCACTCTCAAAAAGATAGATTGTCGTGACGAAGCCATCAGCTGACCTTGTTTTAAGAAGAAAAAAAATGTTAAACGTTGTTGTGCATGGTTAAGGATAAAACTGCAAAATGGGACAGAATAAATGTGCATTATATATGGAAGTGTTGCATTACAAACTCCTTTTCCCGGTGCCAAAGGAATTATGTTTCTTAACCATTAATTAGATTGGTCCAACATCATGCTACGATGCTCCACAGGCTTGAATAACAAGTTTATATGTATCATTCCGATTTTCGGTGGGATTTGTTTGATCATATATAATTTCATCAGTTTTGTTTATTAGGGTTTGGGTTGTCTATATTCTTTTCAAATTTAATACAAGATATGTGCTCAGAGATAGTAATTTTTTTTGTATTTACATGCTTTTACGACCCTGGCTAGCTATAAGTTACTTATAACTTCAGTTATAAAATCTTTTAATTTTTGTCAATACAGTTGTGATAAGTGTTCGACTCTCATCATTCTTACTTTTAAGAAGGAAAAGAAAGGTTCCTTCCTACTATAATTTATAGTATATAAATTATAGTTCTCAACCTTGTGCTGTAGAATATCACACTAGTGCGGTGTGAGCAAAAGCTTTTTGTTTGCCTAAGTTGGACTTGTACATTGAATAAAAGGAAAACTAATTTAAAGGGTTTAAAAACTTTAGCTTTTAACCAAAATGATAAAAAAAAATAAATTACGAGACGAAACGAGACATATCACATTTTGATTTAAACCAAGTCCCAATTAAAAGCCAAAAAGCAGTAAAAGCAAGTGAAAAATGCTGGATAAGGGCTGTGAAGCCCGGGATCGTTGAGACTCGGCTCAAGAAAAACTGAGATTAAACTTAGGGGAGAACCGAGAATAAAAAGGGTAGGGAGAAAACTGGAAAAGGCCAAGAAAGAGGGGAAGAAAAGAGGGAGATAAGTGGGGAGGAAAAGAGGGAGAGCAAATGATAAAGAAACTGAGAAAAACTCAGAAGAAAACATAGTAGAGAGAGGGAAAAAAAGAAAGATAAAGTATTTGACTTGAGAGTTGTGGTAATTGGAGTGATTAATGCCCATATTTTTTTGGCCACTAATCGAGTTGTGTGATTTACTCAAGGTTTTCATTCCCCAAATGACAAATCGTTTGAATTGTGAATGAATAGATCATAGCTATCCCCCTTTCTCCTCTTCAGTACAAAGAGAAAGGAAGAAGCCAATTCACTAACAAACATTAATAGCTTCAAACTCAACAGATGGAGGCAGATGAAACACCCTAGATGGAAAATTGAGTTTAAAAGCGAGGACACAACGCATAAATTAAAGCTTCTTCATCTTGTTAACCTTATATGAATAATACTAGGTACATCACATTTACACACTAAATTTATGCATCAAATGATGTGACACCAATTAAATTTGTTCTTTAATTCAAATTAGAATTTGATTAATAGTTGTAATAAAATTTATATGGTGTAAAATGTACGAGAATATTTGATGCACCAATTTGGTTGTTAGCAACCACAAAAGTGGTTGTCCTAAAAAAAACTATCTTGAGTTGCATTGGGTGAAGGCATTGTAGCACAAAGTTTTCCAACACGTAGTAAGAAAAGTCCCATCCAGATTTTGCCATCAAAATCTTCGCTCCAAAATAGAACCATAAGATCTACGTCACCACCACATATCCCTTGCAAGCAAAAGCAAATACAAGTGAGGAAGGGATGGGGGCCCCATCATGGGGTATTAATAGAACACTATATTAATCCAGTTTTTGTACCATTCATTCTGGAACCAACTTGTTCCACTCCATGGTACACAAAATTACAAAACTTTTGGACAAAAATACCCTTTCTCTTTTACGATAACTCCACTACCCAAATCACAAAAACAAACCCTGATCTGTTATGTCCTCTCGTCTCTCCTCGTAGCCTTTCCCCTAAGTGTTCGTTCAGTCGCGGCCGAGAGGTTTTTTCTGTTGTTCTCTGTATTAGAACCATAACTCTTCATGTTCTCTGCATCTCCCAGTGCTGCATCCCACCATCTCCATGTGCAGTGCAGCATCTCTTTCAGTTCTCTAGAGAACCAGCATCTCTTCCTGTTGTAAGGTTTGATTTTGCCTCTCTCATTTTTTTTAATTCGTTAATTTTCACTCGTGATGTTGACTTATCCATTTCTCAACAAGTTATTCACAACACGCAATGTTGAAATCCATTGCATGCAAAGCTTTCTAGCGCGCTCTCTCTCTTGCATGAATTTCTACAGTTGTTGAGGAAGAAGAAAAAAAGAAAAAGAGGTACCTAAAGTAGAAGGAAGAGTACTCATATCTTAGTACTCTTCTTAGAGAGTAAAAGTGAGGTGGAGTAGTGTCTTAGGAGAGAAACTCAACACACATCCACCACCACTATCACTTTTGGTGTGTGCCGCCGCCTCCTCCTTGTTGAATAAGTGTGTACTAACATCTCACACTTATTCTAGACCAAATACCCATTTCTACAAAGGTGGTGTCGAAAGTTAAAGAACTCTAGAAGTCTAAGAGGAAAAGCTGTACAAAGTGGATCAAAGTGAGAAGGCATGACAAAGGAGCATCCTCGGATTCAATGCTCGCTTGGAAGGTATGAACACCAAATCTTTTCTTTAATCTTGAAAGAAAATGAGTAGATCAACCATTTAGGTCAAAGATCTTGAAGGGGGTTCGTTTTACGACTAGTTTTGTCGCTTCTGCTATTAATTTGTGTATGCATGGTCATAATCTTGCTTATTATGTACATATACGGTCAATTAGTTTGCAAAGATTGTACTCTCTATCTCTAACCATATAAACTCTTTCAGAGTAGTAAATGGAGTGTTTAGATTTGACGGCCAAATCAGATGTGCCGCTCTCAGCTTTGGACAAAGATTGTGAAAAGGGAAGGTGTGTGAGAAGGAGGAACCAATGAAAAAGTTGGAAGATGATGGGTGTTGGAGGTTGAAGGAGTGTTGAATGATGCATATTAAATTTTTCAAGGGCAAAATATGATGATAAACACCGAAAAATCGATGAAAATGCCGGAAAGATGATGAAGAACGCCGTGAAAACATGTTACCAATCTCAAACCGGCAACCAGGGGCGTCGAGAGAGCAGTGCACACACTGAGCTCTAGAAAGGAGAAAGAAAGAAGAAATAGCAAAAAGAGAGGGAGTAGCCATAGACCCCAACTAAAGGAAGGGTCAAAGACGAGATTACTCTTTTCGGTTCTATGCGAGAAACAAAGAAAGGGAGCGAATAGGGTATTCCTTACCCATTTAATAGTAGAGTTTACAAGTGTTAAAATTCGTTTTCGTTTTCGTTAAGAGATCATTTTGTACTTCTTGCTCAATCTGCTTTTGTTAGTCATTGAATTGAACTAATAAGAAGAGAATTAGGGCAGAAAAAGTGTTAAAATCGCTATCTTTTTGCTAATTGAACTCATGTACGAGTCAATCAAATAAAAAATCTTGGGTTAATCTCTGTTTACTACCCTCATGTTTCATGGTTTTCAACATTTAGTACATCAAGTTTTTTTCTTCCCAGAGTCATACCTAAAGTGTTAATTTTGGGACAGTCTCATACATCCGTTAGTCAAACTGTTAATTCTTCCGTTAAGTGATGACGTGGTGCACATATGGACAGTGACTGGGCGCCACGTGTCATTAAAAATATTAAAATAATTAATTAAATAAAGTTAAAAAAAAAAACTTTCTTCTCCCCCGTTCCCAGCCCAGCAGAAGAAGAAGAGGAAGGGGGAAGGAGGAGGAGGAGGAGGAAGAAGAACAAAAAAAAAAAAAAAAAAAGGGGGGGGGGGGGGAATCTGCAACCCAGAAGGAGGAGGAGGATGGGAGGAGGAGGGACAAGGAAGAAAAGAGAAGAGAGAAAAGAAGGAAAAAAAAAAAAAACTGGATCTCCAACCCAGAGGAAGAAGAACATGAAGAAGGAAGAAGAACAGGAAGACCCCCGTTCCCCCACCCCCCGTTCGTCACCCCTCCCGGCGACCCACTTCCCCACGCCCCCACCCCCCTCGGCGTGCGACCCATCTGCCCTTCTCCTCGAGGGCGGGGGAGAAGAGAGGGCTTTTTTTTTTTTTAATAATTAATTTTTTTAATATTTTTAATGACACGTGGCGCCCAGTCATTGTCCACATGGGCGCCACGTCATCACTTAACGGGAGAATTAACAGTTTGACTAACGGATGTATGAGACTGTCCCAGAATTAACACTTTAGGTATGACTCTGGGATGAAAAAAACTTGATGTACTAAATGTTGAAAACCACGAAACATGATGGTAGTAAACAGAGATTAACCCAAAAATCTTTGTTGTGACCAAGCATATTGAGTTTGATTCTAATAAAACTATTCCTACAATAGTGTGGGTTGGATACCTTGAGTTCTACTTATTAATTATAGGACCTATCTATTTTTTCCTGTGGTGATGCTAGAGAGATTATCTATTTGAACGATATTTTGTAGACCACATGATGTGACGGTTGATGGTTGGACTCTTTTGAATCATTAAAGAAAAAATCCAACCATCAAGCACTACCTTGTCAAATGGTTGACTATTTATTCAATAGAAATCAAAATCATGAGTTTAATATATTGGAAAGGGATCCTCTCCGGATCTCTTCCACCAAATCCACTCCATCAATCAATCTGGACCCTTGAAATTTGATCCAACGACTAAAAACAGGGGGGCCCTTTAAAAGTTCTAATAACTTTAGCCGTTTGATCAAATTTCAAGAGTCCGGATTGATTGATGGGGGTGGATTTGGTGGAAGAGATCCGGAGAGGATCCTTTTCCTAATATATTGACCTAAAAAATTAGAATCATTTCTATAAAACTCATGACTTCGAGTCCATTGTAGAAGGCTTGGTCATCGTTAAGTAGTGAAAAGTATCACAATCGTATTAATTGTCGTTAGAAGAGATTAAATTAAATCCATCATTGAAAGTGTAATCAATATTGTGATTATAATCATTAATCACTATCACTATAGAGTGGTAAGCAAAAATGCACCGGAGTGAACCTCTTTTTTTATTCTACTTTCTTCTATACAATTCAAAAGTAAAAAATAAGTGACTTCGGCCTTGTTTGGCAGCTTGGACTGTACTGACTATTTCAGTCAAATATGATAAATAGTCGTCGGATAATACTGACTAAATTAGTTAAGCGTTTGGTGTTGTGTCAGATTAATTTGTCCATCGGATAATACGTCGGACTATAATAATTTTTAAAAAAAATCACATAATAATTGTTGTTAAAATGAAAAAAAAGGGAGAAAAACAGAAGGAAAAAAAAAATTTAGAACAAAAAGAAAGGTAAAAAACCCAAGACTCTTCCCAGCGTGTCTTCCTTTCTTCACCATCTTCCCCACGCTTCAAATTCCACCCTCCCATACAAACCCACTTCCTCGTTTCTTCAATCACCCAAAACCCATATCAATTCATCAACCAAAACAAGTACTAATTAAATTGAAGATCCAAATTGATGAAGAAAAGAAATCAATTTATGGCATGGTCCGAGTTAATAGGAGCCGTCAAAGCTGGATCCAACATTGTTGGCGATGGAAGATGATTGAGCTGCTAAGCCTGTTGTTGTTGATAATCGATCGGGCTTCTTAATCTCAACTACTTCTTCACCCACATTGTTGTGCTTCAATGTCGACGGCTGAAACATGACGAAATAGGAAGTGGCGATCGATTGTAGAGGAGTGGATGTCAGCGTCGAGAAATCGTCGAGGAACTGCCCGTGAAGATGGAGTGGATTCGCCAAGGAGCAGATTCGTGAAACCGAAGATGGGAGCGAGTGTGTTTTCGTCGCGCCATAATCCCGAGTTACGCCTGGAATTGACACGTGATGGAAGGACAGTAGCGGTACAATATAAAATACATAGAGTCACTAAACTTATATATATAATATACATAAGAGTGTCAGCAGAAATAACTTACAATAAAGGGAGGCAATCCCTACTCTCAAGTGCACAGCCCTCATAGCTACACCACCTGAAATCTTTTCCTCTAACCGCTACCAATTACTCTGCAAAATAACCCTATGCCGTAGGAATGGCGCACCGGGCAAAGCAAAACCTGGATAAGATGCGAAGCTCGTGTGAGTGACAATAATACAACATATGTGAAAATAAATAGCATCAAATGATTAAATGTCAAAGTAATGCTACGTCCATACATGACATTTCTTCTGTATATTGTGGAGCCAAAAATAATCACAAGGCGACATGTGGATTTTCAGATTAAGAAGACAAAAATATCCTTGAGGTGCATCAGGATTCCTACGCGCGAGCAGCGGGTAATTATCTTCAGTCAAGTTAAAGGTGCCCAGAAAAGGTAAACAATTCCGAATTATTTCATCCATCTACAGTTTAGGTAGTTATTTCATAACCTACCAATTATCCCATATAAATTGAGATAATTGACAAATTAATGGGATTATTACTCATTAATTTGTCAATTAAATTAGCCATAAAGCCACAAAATTACCCTAATGGCCGGTCCTCTCTCTCCAAGAAAGGGCCGGCCACTTCCCTATTTTTTCCCATATTTCCTTCCCCTTTTCCTTCCTTCTTTAAGCCAATTATTCAATTACTCATTATAACCCTTCTCATAAATACAAAAGACATTCCCTTTTGGTTTAATTAGCCAATAAATGGGCTAATTAAACCTAAATTAAACACAAAACCCTAGCTAGGCCGGCCACCTCCTATCCCTATAAATATATTCCCATTCTCACCAAAAAGCCGATTCCACTCCTCTTGCAAAAATACTCTAAACACTCATTCTCTCTAAATTCTAACTTTGGCATCAGAGGTTCTTCGGCTAAAGCCCCCCTATTCATCGTGGGCGCGTGAGGCTCTTGGCCTTGACCTAAGGTGTTAATTGTTTTGTAGGTGCAAAATCGTCCAAGATCGAGGAGGAGAAAATTTGCATCCACATATACCGTATCAACCGTCAATGTGATCACCGTCAATATCATTCCGTCATTCTCTTCGGATTGTGACTCATCACTCACCTTTCATCATTTCCGAATAAACACAAGGGTCCAATTGCCACATATTTCATAATTTAACCACCATACACCTCATTATTACGTTTAGAAATGGTTATTCAATTCTGTATCTCACCACATGTCTATAAAGATAATATTCAGTCATCACATAACTTGAAGTTGTGTAGGAATGACACACCATTATAAATACATTTACGTGTAAGAAAGAGATTGGTATCTTTTTCATCATTACATCTCTTCGTTACGAGTAGGAATGAGTCACATCCGAATCCAATCTCTTTTAGGTAACATCATCATGTAAACTATTTGATTCAATCACCACTTTCTAGATTGAGTCACACCGGCTTGTCAATCTCATCTTTCATACATGTAACAAACAATAGTCTAGGGGCTATAGAGAGACACAGTTCGGCCGAAGCCTACATTAGGCAACCGATCAGGATGTGGTCCCCCATTGCGGATTAACCAAGCAGAAGCACTCCTGAGAACACCATGTAGGTAGTGACCCCCATTGCGAATTAACCAATTAGAGTCACTCCTACGAATACTATAGGTACTGATCACCCATCGCGGATTAACCAAGCATGATCACCCCTAAGCACGTATGGCCATACCTATGTAATAAGGATCGCCCATCGCGGATTAACCAAGCACGATCCTAAAGTATGGTCCCCTATTGCAGACTAACCAAGTAGGACCATCCCTGTACCACTGCTACATGGTGCAGGTTTCGATTATATCCCATATTACCCCATGTACTGTGTTAGCGATCCTCTACTAGCCCTCACATATCACAATCATTTCAAGCACATATATATATTATTTTTTTTGATAGCACCATCAAGTAAACATAGCCTAGCATAGTAGCACACAATTTTTCATAAAATCATTTGTAAATCCATGTTATATCCACAAAGTATATAACAAGGAATTTCATGGGTAATAACCATATCACATAATATTAATGTAACTTACATGGGTTATTTGCACTTCTAAATTCACCAACTCTGCTCCAAGGGACCTAATACAACACACAAAACCCTACTTAGGAAACTTAATAAGACCGACACGTAAAACAAGGCCAAGTGCCACTTGCACGTAAATCGAGACGCACGTCAACCGGGAACGACACATCATCGTGATGAGCCAACTAAGCTCCATCAAGCCTCAACAACATTCTAAAAATAACGACACACTAGAATAGGGTACATTGACTAGAACTTCAACCGTTGATATGGTAGGTCCACTAAGGCCAACAAACTAAGGTTATTCAATCCGGAAGATCCGCACATTGGATTTTTGATCCATAAGTTCTCAAAGGTCCAACTAATAACTAGGGTGGTTACAAAATTGTACAACGATCTAACGATCAGATTGTCATCAATCACACAAACGAGTGGCGGTCCAATTTGATCACCACACCAAACAATTGAATTTCGGGAAACCGAGCTAGACATATGTTCATAGGGTCACAAGAAGGTATTTGGTACTTAGACAACACTCGTGGATGGTCCCACGCACAGCCACACGCGGTGGTAGCCAAGGTGGAGGGTTTAGAAAACTCGAATTTTCAACACTAACTAAATGAGCTCCAATTTACGTGGTAGCTAGAGCTCAATAAGGAAAACACTTTTCACAACTAGCCCGACGACAAATTCTAACTGGAAACCGTCCAAATTCACCAAAGAAAACTAAATTTCTAGGGTTCTAAACACCCAACTCTAAAACGAATACGAAAGAACGAACCAAGCATACCAACTTGATGATTATGAAGAGTAGATGAAGTTTCATACCTCACTCGAAGGAAATAGTTGCTGGAATTACCCGAAAAATGACAAAATCGCCGGAAAACCCACAGGATTTTGCTACCTCAAACTAGAAAAATGAAAAGAAAATGGGAAATCCAACACTACAGAGATGTAGAACTCGTCAAGATCTTTCCATGGACACCAAGATCACCCAAAACGAAGGTCAGACGAAAGAGAAACAAGTGGGTCAAGTTGGCAGGTCGGCGACTCGATCACACCCAAAACGGGTCTGCAATCAAGTGCCCATTTTTGGAATCCTGCTGGACTTCTTGGAGGTTTTCCCTCCAATTATAGCATCTTGGTCAAATTATCAAAATGCCCCCAACTTCAAACGATTCTAACTTCTTCGTTCTAACTCGGAATTAAAATCCGTTTGCGCTTACGCACCCGTGGAATCAAGCTCTACCTAACCAACTCAAGAGTTGACCGAAAAGGTCGAGTAAAATTTGAAATGGTAGAAATACTCTTCACTTCACTTTTCTCGAAACTAGAGAATTAATGAACTAACTTCAATTAAATCTCCGTAATATGTCAAAAATAAAATAAAATACTAATTTTGGGGATGGGATACCATAGTTTTCGTTTAGCGCCCCCGACTAATAATACCAAGCTTTTGGGTTGTATTAATTGTCCGATGTCAGCCGTACTAAATTTGATAGATGGTATAATTAAGCGGGTGCTTATTTAGTACGAGAGTGCATCAAATAAGTGCTACGTATTATTAATCTTATCCGATGTTTAATACGATTTGCCAAATAAGGCCTTCGTGTAAAGACAACTCAAGATAAAGGGAACAAGGCGGGTTCAGAACACCCTCTCACTCGCACTCTCAACTCTCCAACTCTCTCAAAACGCTATCCCTTGAGCAGACTAAACGACATGGCGGCAACCACAGGCCTCATCTCCTCCAGGACATCCACCTTCCTCTCCGGCGAAACGTCGTCGTTTATCAGCCCTCCTTTCTCCTCCCCATCCTCCTCCCTCAGGTTCGCCCCCGCTAACCTGCGCATGGTGCGTATCCCAACCCTCGCCACTACCTCGAAGCCGGCCACCACCACCCCCCGCGAGCCCCGCGGCATCATGAAGCCTCGCAAAGTATCGCCTGAGATGCAAGCCCTTGTGGGTGCCCCCGAGATTTCTCGCACCCAGGCTCTGAAGCAGATTTGGGCCCACATTAAGCAGAACAATCTTCAGGTTTACTTTTTGAAATTTTTTTTTTGTTTTTTTGAAGTTTGCATTTTATCACTTTGTGGTTGATTTTTTGAAAACCCTTTTGTCCATTTGGTGTTTAATTGGTACTATTGTAGTTTTTAGAGAAAAAAAGTGTGGATAAGGTTATGTTTGTATGTAATGATTATATTTTCTTGTTTTTGTGCTGAAATTGCTTGATGTTGGGGAAGCTGAGGGGGGGGTGCTGAGGGGGGCTGGGCTTGGGGAAGCTGTTTGAACTTGTGGGTGACTGGAATTATATACTACCCTTACTTTACGTTTGCTTTCCATACTGTATTTTGTATATTTAAAGTTTTCTTCCGTAGTACTGGTAAGATGGTGTTGTTGCTCGAGTTCAGTTTATTTATGCAAAAGAGAGAAAATTTTGCACAATTTCATTGACAGTTTTTGTGCTTTGTTAAGCTTGTTTCTTGTGCAATTTTGTACACTTTGGCAGTCTGCAATTTTATTTTATTTTAATGGCAAACACTAGCAAAATTTATCTGCACAATACATGTGTTCAAAACTCTTAAATGCAGATCTAACATGTTTTAGAGTTCCAACTTATAAGTAAATGAGATTCACCTGTAAAAATAGAATGGAAATTCTTGGATTACTCTGATGTTTGATTACGTGAACTCTTTGAAAGATTGCATACCAATTTTCTTTTGGTTGTATTTGTTTTAGTTTCAACTCACGCGTCTGTTTTTCTATCCGTTAAGTTATTGCTGCATTTGCTAATTCATCTCTCATCTGCCAATGAGGTTCCATTTTTGCACAAATATAAAGCAATTAGACTGATTGAGCACTTGTTTACTGATATCGATTCACGCAAAAAACATCTGGTTGATAAATTTAGTTTTTCTTTCGTACATAAATTGATGAAATTTTCTCCATTTCCATTTGCTCTGAATCTGGTGTTTCATGTACTTGTTATACAGTTTATTTCCTTTATTGTGACTATCTAAAGATTCTATTGGAGGCTGAATATATATCGTAATTTAGGATTCAAAGAATATATGTTTTCCAAGTTGTTTAGGAGTGCGATAAAGTGAGTGTACTTGCTGGTGGTTTTGATTCCTATTGTGAGTCTGTGGTTAGGGTTGTATTCTGTTTTGTTAATGTTAAACTATCTTATTATCTCCTTGTATGATGCTTAAAATCTATGTTTTATGTTAACAGCCTTTAATTTTTGCTGACTTTGGTGTCATTCTTCTAGGACCCCCAAAACAAGAGGATCATAGTCTGTGATGAGAAGCTGAAGAAGATCTTTGCAGGGAAGGACCATGTTGGATTTCTCGAGGTTGCTGGATTGATCACCCCCCATTTCCTTTGAATGACCCTTGTGTAGGAAGAAAGACTTCGGAACTTCGGATCGTTTAAGAAGCAAAATGTTTTTGTATGTGGGGGTTGTGTTTTGGTACCGCTGAAAAATCATGCTGCTGCATTATGCTTCTCTAAGTGTTTAGTTTTTGTACTTAAGGAACTTTAGCTTTAGTTAGAGTTTTGCTTTTGGATTCCTTATCATGTGGTAGGCTTTCTATATTACGCAATGTCACTGCTGGGCTGCTTTGCTTAAAAAGCTTTAAATTTGTGGAACTATTGCGGTCCAAGAGTTTTAATTGATGCTACTTCGGGCTGAAGCACCGCAAGTGGCGCTTGCAGTTGCAGCAACATGTTAAAAGGTGCTCGGTGCAGGCTAACGCCATAAAGTTTTCGATAGCCTCGGCCCTTAAACACAGAATAACAAGTTGTCTTCGGCGAGATGGCGACTTGATTTCAACGCGCCATTTTACAATGAAGATTATTATGCGCGCAACTTGGCAGATTAAGTTCACTCGTGAACCAGGAAACCTTCAAGCTACCTAAGTCACGCGACCAGCGTTGGTATAGCTGCAACTCCCCTACCAGTGCATATACCGCGTTGTCCAAATTGCAGAAACGTCGCCGCTAGAGAATAGACTGTATAGCTTGTCGACAAGCAACTTAGGCTACCTTAGCTACCAAATGGCAGTCGAAAGAAATGGTGGGTAACGAAGATGACCGACAACCTCTGACAATCATGATCGAATTGCTTCAAGGAAAGAAGGTAATCGATCGCGATTTTGAAACAACAATTGAAGAGTATAAGAAGCGAATCAAACTTCTTCTTCGGCCTGGAGAGGTGAAAGCTCGCCTCGAGCACTTCTGGAAGGAAGCTAAAAACAAACTTCCTCCCCTTTTTCCACAAGAGCCATTAATTAAAGTTAGACAGAATCGCCACCCGCTGTTTCTGGGTGAAGCTTTGGAATACATGTAGGAGTTTCATAAGAAGCATTCGGCTAATGACTTGTTCGGCCTACCAAAAGTATGCCAATAGTTTCTTGATCTAGCATTAACCTGCCTCGATGCTGAACTGATCATCCAAAAGTGGTCGGATCCGGGAATAAAGGCTAGGTTCCAACATATATGCGAGGCCCGAGTTCTCGGCTTTGAGGTAGAATCATATACTGATATTGATACTACTGATCTTCATTTCTTTCTCGAGGACTTCCAATATCTGCAGTACCATTTTGAAGTTTTCTAAGACGTTTCTCTCTTCGGCCTTACGGCTGACGAAAAAGAACGCGTGGCGTGTTTAGATGCTTACCTGGACACAAGAGACGCCCCCATCGCATATCAGGAGCGGACTCGCAAAGCTTTACAAGCACAAGACCAAGTCTTAAGGCAGAGCGAGCCAGTGGTCGAAATTCAAAACAAAACAGCTCCGACAGACATGCTGCATGAACGTGTTTTCGCTAAAGTCGAAGATGGGCAAACGAGTAATGCTCATGAGCAAGACACCTTGCCCAAAAATCCAGAGGATGAAGATCACGACCTGATGGGCCTTTCGATCCTCGACAACATAGAGATCAGCATGGTCCATGTCTTACCCGTAGAATTTCGGCCAACCACATCCTAACCAAATTTCCTGGCTGTGACGTAATTGCTAAGGAGGCCATGCAAGTCGATTTTGTGGCTGTTGAAGAAATTGAGCAAATAAGCAAAGAGGAAAAACTTAAAGCAGCTATTGCTAAACTATTTCCCCGTTCTTCATCCGTTAACCTTCATCACTTGAAGCCGTTGTATGTCACGGCCCATATTGAAGGATACCCAGTTTCCAAAATTTTTGTTGATTGTGGAGCAATAGTCAGCATCATGCCCGTTTTTATCATGAAAACACTACGTCGCTCCAACGATGAACTCATTCCATCAGGGGTAACCATGAGCAGCTTTGTCGACGACAAATCTTAGACTAAGGGAGTGATTCCTTTAGAGGTGACTATCGCAGGTCGAAATCACATAACCGTGTTTTTTTATAGTTGATTAACAAACTGAGTATAATGCACTGCTTGGTCGTGACTGGATCCACCAAACTGGCTGTACCCCCTCATCATTATATCAAGTCCTCATCTTCTGGGACAACAAATCGGTTGTAGTACATCCGGCCGACAATCAACCGTTCAAAGCTAATATGATTCAAGTTCGCTATTACGATGATCATGTCGGCTACATCACCCTGCAAGGTTTCAACGAAGAAGGAAGGCCGACTCAGATGTCAATTTTGAAAGTCACCAAGGTTGGCGCTGAGACTGTTCAACAGGATTCGGCGAGACTCGGGTTGGTTAACTTAATTGATGATCCTGATGCCTGATTCCAAACAGGATAGACGCCGGGTTGCGGTTTCATCCATTATGGAAAACCTGCTGGCCCATTGGTATACTACTTCCAAGCAACCAAATTCTGGTGTGAACTTAGTAGAGTTCCTTGCCGAATGAGACAACGGTCCAATCCTGTCACTTGATAAAGTCCAAGCTGCCCCAACTGAGCTCGAAGACAGTCGGCCACAAGTCAAAGATCCATTGGACAAAGTAAATGTTGGAACGGCTGATGACACTTGACCTTTATTTATTAGTTCTTTGCTGCCCCAACCTATGATAGCCGAGCTTTGTAAACTGCCCGAAGAATTTACAGATTGTTTCACTTGGAGTTAGCATGAGATGCCTGGCCTGGATCGAACACTCGTCGAGCACGAATTATGAATCAAGGTAAATTGTAAACCTTTCCGCCAACCCCTCCCCCCTTCCCCGACGGTTTTCAACTGAAGTTTAGCTTGGCATAGAAGATGAACTCATTCGACTTTTAAAAGCCAGTTGTATTCAGATAGCTCGATACGTCGAATGGTTGGTGAATATTGTCCCAGTTTTAAAGAAAAGTGGTACTTTACGTATTTGCATTGATTTTCGTAATTTGAACTTGGCAACCTTTAAAGATGAATATCCATGCCAATTTCAGACTTGTTAATCGATGTTGCATCAAACCACAAGATGTTATCTTTCATAGACGGCCATGCTGGTTACAACCAGATTTTCATTGATGAGGCTGATGTCCACAAAACTGCTTTTCGTTGCCCTGGGGCACTCGGGACCTACGAATGGGTCCTCATGCATTTCGGACTTAAGAAAGCCGGTGCCACATATCAACGCACTATGAATACCATTTTTCATGAATTGATTGGCACAGTCATTGAGGTTTATATTGATGATGTTGTGGTCATATCAAAGCATCGCCGAACACATTTAGATGATCTTCAGCGAGCTTTCCTTCATATGCGCCAACATAACCTTAAAATGAACCCTGCCAAATGTGCCTTTGGTGTATCGGCATGCAACTTCTTGGGTTTCCTTGTACATCATCGTGGCATCGACGTAAATGTGAATAAAGCTCGAGCGATCATTGATGCTCCACCCCCAACAACCAAGAAGCAATTACAATCCTTACTCGGCAAAATTAATTTCCTTCGCCGTTTCATTTCTAACTCGGCGGGGAAAATGAAGGCTTTTTCCACGCTCTTGAAACTTACGGATTCTGACAAATTCATATGGCGCAAAGAACATCAGGACGCTTTCAGGCAAATTAAGGTCTCATTCACCACCCCACCTGTCAACGTGCCACCTCGGCCTGGTAAACTTCTTAAGTTGTATATCTCGGCTACCGGGGAATCCATTGGCTATCTTCTTGTGCAATACAACGACACTGGGCTAGAACATGCCATTTTTTATCTTAGCCGAAATCTTAACTCAGCTGAGATAAATTACTCAGCCGTCGAGAAACTCTATTTGGCTTTGTTCTTTGCTGCGTCTAAACTCAGGCATTACATGCTCCCTTATGTTACTCAGGTCATCGCCCAGACAGATGTTATTCGCTATATGCTCACTCACTCGATAGTAAAACGCCGAATTGAGAAATGGACAATGTCGCTGTCCGAATTTAGTTTGCAATACGTGCCCCAAAAAGCCATCAAAGGACAGGCGCTGGCCGTCTTAGCTCAACATCCTTCTCCTTAAGGGTTTTGGGGGCAACTGCGTCGAAATTGGCATGGTGAAAACACGTGATAATTATTAGACGATGTATTTTGACAGCTCTTGTACCTCGACCTCGGCTGGTTGGAATCGTCATCCAGTTCCCTGATCACTACCGATGGTATTTTTATCTCAAATTGGATTTTGACTGCACAAACGATTAGGCTGAATATGAGGCCCTTGTCATCGGCCTCAATGTCCTTCACAACTTGAAGGTAGCCCGTGTGCTCGTCCTCGGCGAGTCAGAACTTGTGATTAACCAACTCAATGGGACTTTTCGTTGCATGAGTTATACTATGGCGCCCTATCATATGGTTGGCAGCTATTGAGCCAAATCATTTGCAGACATTACGTTCAAGCACATTTCATGAGTTTGAAATACTGACTCAGATGAGTTGGCTCGAATAGCCTTCGGAGCATAACTCCTAGGGGCGAACTGGGTCGAGTCATACCAGTGGTACGACGTTTACACCCGACCTTGGTTAATCAACAAGTTCTCTAGCATGACCACGTAATCCGTACATGAGTTAGGTCCCTACCTTCGTTGTTGGAACGAGAATATCCTATAGATATCTGCACGGTCAAGACATTACCAGACGACTGGAGAAGATTAATCATGCAGTATCTTGATAATCCCAGTGGCAAAAACGACTACAAGACAAGGGTACATGCCATAAATTACATAATGTACCATAATGAACTATACCAAAAAGGTGAAGACGGTCTGTTGTTATTGTGCCTCGGCCCGGATAAGGCCGCCCAAGCTATTGCAGAGGTATAAGAAGAAATATGCATGGCTTATCAATCTAGACGCAAAACAAGGTGGTTGCTCTGCCGATATGGTTATTTTTGGCTGAGTATGTTAAAAGATTGCATTGAATACGCGTAAGGTTCTGTACAATATCAAATCCATGGGCCCATACAGAGGGTCCCGATCGAATTACTTCACTCAGTCACCAAGCCCTAGCTGTTCAGAGGATGGGCCATAGATGTAATCAACAAGATTACACTGTCTTCCAGATCGGCAAATCATGCATGGATACTTGTAGCAACCGACTACTTCATCAATCTAATCAGTATCCTTAAGAAAATGATAAAAGAAAAGCCTGGCTTGTGGCATTTGAAGTTAAACGAGGCATTATGGGCATATCGAAGTTCACTCAAGTCAGCAACAGGGACGACCCCATATGCGTTAACTTATGGACATGACGCGATGCTACCAGTTGAGCTAAGCATAAACTCGTTACGAGTTATTGAACATAGTAGTTTGTTTAGTGCCGAGTATGGTCAGGCCATGAGGCAAGAGTTGGTGGATTTAAAGGAAGCTCGACTCGATGCCTATAATTTACTAGTGGCGCAGAAAAAGATTACCGAACAAGCTTATAATCGACGAGTTAGGCAAAAGACGTTTGGTGAAGGTGAAAGTGTGTGGCCAACCATGTTATCAGTAGGGATTAAGGATCCCAGATTTGGGAATGGTCACCGAATTGGGAAGGCTCATTCATCGTCCACAAAGTTCTATGCAAGGGTATACCACCTCAAGGATCGAATTGGTTTAATATATAAATTTTTGATCAATAGGAAATTCTTAAAGAAATATTATCCGGTCACTTGGGAGATGCAAGAATAAAGGATTGATTTCATTAATTTTCAAAGGGCGTACACATAAAAATTACAAAAAGAAATCGACCGGCCTACAAGGTGGCACACAAAAAATCCTAAGGAGTCGAAGGAAGAAAAACTTCAAGCGCGGCTTTCAGTTTTAGCCACTTCACTTCGCCCATCGTAACCTCGGTCTGTCGTGTTCTTTTATCAGCCTTTAGTTGCTATCTCCGTTTTGTGCCAGCCGCGTATTCTGCCAGTTAAGGTTTGTTCGACTTAAAATCCTTTTCAAGCTCAAAAGAAACGGTTGACCTTTGACGATGAAGTTCTATGGTTTGACAGTCAAGGTCGACCAGTTGAAATATTGTCGAGTTCTTTCCAGGACAATTGACAGATGAACAACACTTTCATTGCTTAGCAGGCCGTCGGCTGCAAGGTCGTTCAAACACTCTTCCACAGAGTCAAGACTTTTGTGTTGAAGGATTTGTGAGGCCAAGAGAGACAGAAGTTCCTGCAGCTTGGCGAGGGCATTAGACTCGGCCGTGGTTACAGAAGGCCCAACCGTTCCCGAAGTGCTGGAGTGAAAGGCGTCAAGCTCGACTTCCCATGAAGGCTACACATAAAAGATTTGTTAGGGAAAAAAGAATTCAAAAGGATGACAGAGAGAAGTTGTGTTAGACCTATAGAGAAGAGACTTTGGCTATGTCTGCTGGTTTATTGGTCGAACCCAGAGAGCTTAATGACCAAGCTGGTGTTTAAGGCAACTTTTCAATTCGTGCGGCCGATGAAGGTTATCTACGTTTGATGGCCACTAGGATGGCTAGGAAATATAAATAACGCTATTCGGTGCATAAAATTTTCGGTGAAATGAGCGATTAGGCACCTGACATTTAATGTTTTTCTTGGTTTAGAGTTCCAAGCCAGGAAATTAATAAAAGAAAATGATGATGAGTCTTACAAAGGTTGAAGTGACCTCTTGAGGAGGGAAGCCGAGGTTCTGGTCTTGGGGATGAGCCGGCGTCTCTACCGTTGCTTCAGGTTCAACAGAAGTTGCTGCTTCATGTCCTAGGCCTATTTCGGATGCTTGGGGGTCGACCTGGCCAGCCGCCTTGACTGCCGATTGGAGATCACTCAGAAGGGATGCGACACCTTTACCTTTGTCCAAAGGTAAGGGACTTGTAGTAGGTGGTTCAACCCGTTGAGGGTGCCTCACCAACGAGGGTACTTCATTATCGTTCTCCTGATCATAAAAGATGATTGTTCGTTAGTTGGGAGATCCAATCAAAATGAAAGGAGAACATTATTAAAGGGAATTATCATACCTCTTTTTCTTCCAAGATGATCACTGGATTCTTCTTTGGATAGGGGGAAAGCTTTTTCTCGGCTGTGGTTACCGCATTTTCCCGAGTAGTAGCTACTGGCTGACATCAGCATGGGCAACGGCCTGCTTTGGGGTCGCAAGTTCCTCAACCATTAGGGCGACGACTAGTTCAACTTCAACAGCGGCTCACGTGGTGGGTTGAACCTCGGTCGCTTAGCCCATGGTTAGGGTCGAAGGGTTTTGCGGTCCCTTCGTAGAGACTTGGATAACAGGAGAAGTGAGAGGGATACTAGGAGTGGTTGCTCATGTGGTGTGACTCGAAATAACATGAATCTCCCGCTCTCCCTTCTTTGCCTTCTTCTTGATACGCATTTGGGGTTGGGCAATGTTACCAATCGTCTCAGTCTATGGACAAGACCATTTGCTCGATGCGATCGACGTAGCAATGGCCATTACTGGAGTTGGGGTGGTGGTATTTTCTGCTAAGAGAGCCACGATAGTTGCAGCCTTCTTTAGATGAGGAACGAGTTTTTTCTTGGCTGCGACCATCGCAACCACATCGGCCCGTTTTATTGCACGACCACCTCGAAAGGCTAAGCCTGAGTCAGAATGAAGTTTGAATAGATGAATAGTGACATAAAAGATATATACCTTGAGTTGTTTCTTTGGATTTTGGAGCAAGAGTCTTCTTTGGTTGATCACCAAAAAGTTTCTTTGAAATTTCCTCCGCCGAAGTACCGAAGAAATCCTTGATATAAGCATCCCACTAATTGGTGAAAGTGTTGGTACTATGGGTTTTTGGAGTATTGGGCCGAAGGTGGAATTTGGTACATCGCTCTTGAAATTCTTGCTCGACTTCTTCGCATTCCTTCTCCGGTGAGCTGGAGAGGCGTTCTCATATCAAGAGTGAGCGAAAGGTGAGGAGTGGCACATGATAACCCAAAAGGAAGCCCAATTGACGGGCCACAAAGTTGGGATAGTAAACTTCCCAACTGGCTTGTCGAGCATCGCAACCAAAAGGAAAGTCGCTAGCTAGGGTAAACGACCTCCAAGACTGTCAAAGATCGGCTTCCTCTGTTTCCTCTTATGCTGATGTTGGGAGTTTGATGGAAGATGGATATTTCTGGCGGCGACAGATTAGAAATTCATCGTCTGATAGATCTTCAAGGTTGAAGAAATACTTGAAGATGTCTTCGGCCGAGTGAGTAGGAATGAGGCGCGAGGCCAATTGATGACCCATCGCTTTAGAAGAGTTGAAGCTTAGGATTTTTGGCCTCAGCGTGGAAAAGTAGACCTGCAGCTAGAGTTGGAAGACCTAGAGTGGGCCGCTCTGGTGTGATCAATCTTCCCAACAGAGGCCTCGGCCAAACACCAATTGAGGTTGGTGAATATGGTCGGGTTGAGGGCCAAGACATGGCCGCTGGCCAGAGCTTCGGCCACTAGCATATTTTCGGCCAAGCACTTGTTCGACTTGGTAAAAAAAGATGAATTTATTATACCAGTAAAACAAGAAGGCCTTGTGCTATCCTTTCTTGAGATATTTCTTCTCTGAACCAGCAAAGTGGTTGATTTTGAAGAAATTTTTGTGCAGTTTGTGCACATCTTTTTTTGACGGCTCTTAATCCTTCTTTGTCAAAACCTCGATGACATGATCATCGAAGACTGCTTTCAGATCCAGATCGAACTGATATCAAGAAAGATTGGTATCAATTGGAAGATCGGAAGGGGAAGTGCCTAGTATGGTCGTGATGTCCAGCACGGTTGGACCAATGAGGTCGAGAGGAAGAACCATACTGTTAGTGGCTGAATACCAGAAGCTCAGGGCGGCCATCAAGAGCTCTCGGTCCATGCTAATTTCAAGGGTCGAGAGTTTGATTGCGTCAAAGATGCCTAGAGTCTTCCACTTATCACCTGGCTTTATTCGGGTGACCCAAGCAGCCCAGGTCACGGGGGTCGAGAGCCAGGCTCCTTAAGGTTTGGTCGATTCCCACTTCGACGAATCATACCCTTGGAATAAGGGTTTTAGGCTGTGGGCCTTCATCATCTCGGTGGTGATTTCTAGGACGTTGTCCTTAAAGAGTGGTCCCAGAATCTGGTGAGTGGTGTTTGAATCACCCTCAAATTGAAGGGTTTTGATGGCACTTCAATCGATGAAGTATTAGAGGCCATTGATGAAGGTTTGGAGTTTTTTTTGGGTTTCGAGGTTTGGGTTCTTTTTCTGGGTTGAGAGCAAATGGCAAGGATTTCTGAAGGTTGAAAACGTGAAAGTTTGAATGAAGTTGGGTAGAGTTTTTATAGGTAGTTGGGATTGAAGATCAACGGTTTAGGTTTAAGAGATGAAAAGCACTCGAGTTGAGGTTGCACGACTGTTAAAGAAAGTTACAAACATGGGTGGAACTTTGATATGCTCTTTGGTTTATGCTTAGTTGTAGTTGTCGTTTACGAATTCACATGTAATCACAAAGGAAAAAAAAATCAGTTTTTGTAACATGCTTGAAGGAAGGAACTCAAACTAGCGCTACAACCCTGAGAGACTTGAGCCTATGCTTTGTTTGAAGAGTTATTAATCTGTGATGTTCTTGTTTTCTAAAGTCATTGCATGATCTCATTATTTCTTTACTTGGTTGCTACTTAGAATGCGTTTTCATCATTTTAGTTCCAAATACTAGAACTCATACCCATTTCATTCAAAGCATAAAATTGATTAGCATAACAAATAACAAGATGAAGTTTCTTAGTTAAAACCAGAGCCAAAAAGCCTTATCCCTTGCATAAGTATTGTAGGTTTAACCCTTTTGAGCCTTATTTAGCCTATTGTCTTTGTTAGCTTGCATTACCTCTACCTAGCCTAGAATAGGACTATCCACACTTTTGTTCTTAAAGTATAGTGAAGCATGACTTAGAGAGAATTTTTTTTGATAGACATTATGCAGAAAAACAAGTGTGGGGGAAGGTTTTTTGTTGAAAGTCTATGAGATAGTACGTTTAGTGTGCCAAAGAGAAAGGGCACGGGAAAAGAAGAAAAAAGAAAAAAAAACGTGGAAAAGAAAAAAAGAAGAAGAAAAAAACATGAAAAAGAAAGAAAAAGAGTTCAAAATAAGTGAGAATGAACTCACAAGTGTTGGTTGTTGAAGAAAGGGTCCAAAAGTTTGAATTTGACCCTAAATGTTGTGTGAATCTCCCCTTGGTGTTTAAAGTTGGTTTCTGCATTCAAAAGTTGAATTCTAAGTGTTGATTTCATTACTTTGCTTATTATCGCTTTAAGAACTTTTGTTTATCCTTAATTTTCTTCGTTAGCCAATACCTTAGCCCCGTTACAACCCTTAGACTTCTATCTTGATTGTTATGTATTTCAATATGTGGAGTTTGAAATTGGTACGAGCATATGGAATCCCTAGTCCTCGCGTCTAAGTAGTGGCATTCCCGTTCATGAGATCATATACATGGTTGTCTTAATAATTCCAGAAAGTGCCTTCTTCTTATAAAATATGTGAGTGTTTAGTCTACATGTTTACATCAATCTTCTCACATATACCTAGTATAGGGAGTGTAGTCAGAAAATCTGTGTGAAAATAGAGAGTATATCCGATGAGGAATTGAGTGAATTCTCTAAGGCATGTTACTACATTCAAAACATTGTTTTAATTGATTAAATGCGAGCTAGTGAGTGGCGACTGCGATTAAGTATAAGTTCGGAGGTAGGGATAGCTAAAATATGTGGGAGTATTGATTTTTAACATGTCATGTTTCATTGGAAATCCCTGAGGCAATCGTTGGAAGGTTTAGGTTGTGTTTTGTTTGTTTTGTTTTGCTCGAGGACTAGCAAAAGCTAAGTGTGGGCGAATTTGATAGGAGCATATTTGTGCGACTTAGTTAGCTTGTTTCTTTGCATTTAGTGAGTTAGTTTCTATTTATTAGAGTGTTTTAAGCTATTTTTGTGTGTTTGTAGGTCTAAATGGCAAAGTTGGCAAGAAAGGACATTTTGGAGCATTATGGGCTTGGAATGGATAACATATGCATGGAGCAAGATGGATGGACATTTTTGGAGTTCAAAAGAGGCTACGAATGTGCTAAACATCTAGAGAAATTAATTCAAGACTTGGAAGATAAGGAATCAGCTAAAAAGAAGGAAACCTTATCCAACCTTATCTTATCCAACATTATCCAAACTAACCTTATCTTATCTTATCCTATCTTAATCTTATCCTACCTTAATTCCAGCTACAAGGGGGATTCCTTATCACATTTAAACACATCCTAATCTGATTTAAGGAGTCCTAAAACTATGCAAACAATTAATCCTTCTCCTTTACAAAGTCAGCCGCACGCTAATTCTTCTCCTCCCTGGATTGGAGCCGCATCTGCCCTATAAATACAGCCCTATGTGCCACAGCTTTCAATCAGAACTTAGAGTTAGATTTTTAGAGAGATATTTAGAGAGAAAATACAGAGAGTGTCGCAGCTTTGGAAGGAGAGGAGGAGCCAAATCTGCCATTGCTGGGAGATTTTCTGGGTGTTTTTTATCCTTATTTGATTTCAATGTTTGTTTTAATTTGGTTTTCAATTATGATGAACATGTGGAACTAATTTCGTTTTAGCTAGAGGTGAATTCAAAGCCATGAACATATATGTGATAAATTGATTACATCCAGTTATTGTTTCATAAATTGTGAATGCAGTTTACTTATCTGTTTGATTCAGAACTTATTTTTGTGTGTTAATTAAGGAGGCCTACTTAGTTTGCATGCAAGGATTTGATGCTAAAATATAAGGGAGTTTCACCTAATAGTTATGAACTTATATTTATAAGTAGTGGTAGTCGCTAGGCATAATTGAGTTAAGTAAATTCCTGGCAGGAGTATCATGCAGTTCATAGTTACGAATGTCTTGTCAATGCTTATGATTTTCACATAACTTAATGATCTTTGATATGTATCGTTATTATGCATTTCATATAGGAAACTTGATAAGAATAATTTGGTTGAGGTGCTGAGTCCAATTCAATGAATTTAGTAAAATCTGAGGGTTAATTTGTGCAGTTCACGGTTAACTTGGGGCATTGTCATTCATGGTTTATAGGAATAATAACTGGAAATCGATTTGTATGCATATGTGTCATGTGTGGATAAGGACCCTCTAGCTAGCCTTTCACCCCATAAATCACTCAATTTCGTACAAGCCTTAATTAGTTTATGCAATTTACTTAGTTCTAGTTTTAAATTTCGTCCAAAAATCCCCCCTAGTTCCTGTTTTGAGTCAATTTAACTTAGTTTTGAGTTATTTGAGCCTAGTTTTGTTTATTTGAGTCTAATTTGTGTAGATTAGCATCCCTCATAATCCCCGGCCTAGAACGATCCCTACTTACGCATACTACAACTATCAAAAAGAGGGTTTAAATTTGTGTGTTAGTTTATATAACATCAATATGATTGGATTAGTGGGACCACATCAACACACTAACAAAAAAAATATTGATGAAACTTTAACAAAATGGCTAAACTGATGTGTGGTAAAAGACACGAACCAAATTTATCGATTTTTGAAACTCATGGACCAATATGAGGAGTTGGATGAATGTTTTACCATTTTATTGGATTTGTGAGGCCTCATACCAACTAACAGAATAGATGACAAAATCTAAACGAAATGACCAAATTGATATGTGGTAATGAAAGTCAGATACAATACTAATTGATTTTGAAAGTGAGAAATTAAAATGATGAATTTGATCAACATCATGGACCATTAATGATAAAAACTCTAGATTAATTAATATTATCTACGTACATAAATAACATATATTTTAATTGAAGTATTTCTCTTCACTTTGTCAGGGTCCCACCTCCAAACTCGAATTCATGTCCAAAAAACGGAAAACGAACTTTCTTTGGTCGAAGAAAACGAAAATATCACAATTTCCCTCGAGGATAATCTTCTCCAAGGCCAAAGCGGAAGCCAATAGCAACAAAATGTACCAAAGTCTCACACCAAAACCCAGCCACTAAACCCAAAACCTTCTCACTCTATCTCCAATGGCAGAGCATATAGCTCTTCCTCTTCTCCTTCCCAACCCACCTCCCTCCTCCAGACCCTTCTTCCAAACCCACCACCAACCCCAAAACCCAGCCACTCCCCCACCGCCTCCCATGACCCCTCTCCTCCAAGAGCTCCTCCTCCACCCAAACCCCTCCACCCCACAAACCCAAAACCGCTCTTCCCCTCCCACCCTCCCCAGAGCTCGCACTCGCATCGGCAGGTCACGCGACTCCAACCGCGGCAAGCCCTGGTCCCACCACCGTCTCTCCTCCCAAGGTCAGCATATCCTCCACTCCTTTCTCGACCCACAATTCGATTCCTCCGAATTAGGTGAGAAACTTGTTGGTTTAGTTGAAATGCATAGGGATGAATTTGGTTCTAGCTTGGACTCTCTTGCTTTAGATTTACTGGGTATTGTTAAAGGTTTAAGCTTTCACAAGAAATTTGACTTGGCGATTAGTGTTTTCGAGTGGTTTAAAAAACGTGAGGATTGTGATTCGGTTTTGAGTGGCTCTGTTGTTGCCGTGATTATTAGTATTCTGGGGAAAGTGGGTCGGGTTTCGAATGCAACTTCGTTGTTTCAGAATTTGCACAAGGAAGGTTTTGCTCTTGATGTTTATGCTTATACTTCTTTGATTACTGCTTGTGCTAGTAATGGGAGGTATCGGGAGGCGGTTTCAGTTTTTAAGAAAATGGAGGAAGAGGGGTGTAGGCCGACTTTGATAACTTACAATGTGATTTTGAATGTGTATGGAAAAATGGGTATGCCTTGGCACAAGATTAGAGCTCTTGTGGAGGGTATGAAGAGTGCCGGGATTGCCCCAGATTCTTATACATATAATACGCTTATTACTTGTTGTAGGCGTGGGTCTTTGTATGTGGAGGCTGCTGAGGTTTTTCAGGAGATGAAAACAGCTGGGTTTGTGCCTGATAAGGTCACATATAATGCATTGTTGGATGTATATGGGAAGTCTAGGCGGACAAAGGAAGCAATGGAGGTATTGAAGGACATGGAGTTTAATGGGTTTTCTCCCAGCATTGTGTCTTACAATTCGTTGATATCGGCTTATGCAAGAGATGGTTTGCTGGAGGAGGCAACAGCCCTGAAAACCCAGATGGTGGAGAAAGGGATTAAACCCGATGTTTTTACTTACACCACCCTTTTGTCAGGATATGAGAAGGCTGGGAAGGATGAGCCGGCAATGAGGGTTTTTGAGGAGATGAAAAGTTTTGGTTGCAAACCAAACATTTGTACCTTTAACGCCCTTATTAAGATGCATGGTAACAGGGGAAATTTTGCTGAGATGATGAAAGTTTTTGAAGAGATTAAGATATGTAAGTGCACCCCCGACATAGTTACTTGGAACACACTCTTGGCTGTGTTTGGCCAAAACGGGATGGACTCGGAAGTTTCGGGAGTGTTCAGGGAGATGAAGAGAGCAGGGTTTGTACCCGAGAGGGATACTTTCAACACTCTAATAAGTGCATACAGCCGGTGTGGTTCTTTCGACCAAGCTATGTCTGTGTATAAAAGAATGCTGGAAGCTGGTGTTACTCCAGACCTCTCCTCCTATAATGCTGTTTTGGCAGCACTGGCTCGAGGTGGCCTTTGGCAACAATCTGAGAAAATTCTTGCCGAAATGCAGAATGGTCACTGCAAACCCAATGAGCTTACATATAGTTCTCTGCTCCACGCTTATGCCAATGGCAAGGAAAATGAGCGCATGCATATTCTTGCTGAAGAAATATACTCTGGTGTAATTGAACCCCACGTTGTTCTCTTGAAGACACTTGTTCTCGTTTTTAGTAAGAGTGACCTCTTGATGGAAACAGAACATGCCTTCTTGGAACTGAGAAGAAAAGGGTTTTCACCTGACATAACTACCTTGAATGCGATGCTATCAATATATGGCCGGAGGCAGATGTTTTCGAAGACAAGTGAGATTTTGAAATTTATGAATGAGATGGGATATACTCCTAGCTTGACAACTTACAATAGTTTGATGTATATGTACAGTCGCTCAGAAGATTTCAAGAAATCAGAACAGTTTCTAAGGGAGATAATGGAGAAGGGAATAAAGCCTGATATAATTTCGTACAACACTATCATTTTTGCCTATTGTAGAAACGGTCGTATGAGAGAGGCTTCGAGGATATTCTCAGAAATGAGGGACGCTGGGATTTCTCCAGATGTGATCACTTACAACACCTTTGTGGCAAGTTATGCAGCTGATTCATTGTTTGAGGAAGCTATTGATGTGGTCCGCTACATGATTAAGAATGGCTGCAAACCAAACCAGAACACATACAACTCCATCGTGGATTGGTACTGTAAGCACAACCGACGGGATGATGGAGTTAAGTTTGTCAATAACCTTTGCAATCTTAATCCGCATATTTCTGAGGGGGAGGAGTCCAGATTACTAGACCGTATTAAAAATAAGTGGTCATAATTAGTTTCTCCTCTATGAATGGGGTTGCTGCTCGATTGGCTTAGTTTTAGCCTTGAAAGCTTTTGTACATCAAGTCGTTCATTACCTCTTGTTATGCTCATGTTATATATATTTTGTTCGGGCATGGAGACGAGGAGGATGTAATCGTCTTGTTGTACATGATTTTGTTGTTTCTCGGAAAGGCTAGCTGCAGGATATTATGAATATTTTGTAACTGAACAAATTAAGCTACATGTTTGTTCAGTTTCAGTTTAAATGGCCTGCAGCGTATTTTGTATAGATAAAGCTGAGATGAAGCAGTGGGTGCTGAGTAACTTTCGAGGTATGTACAATTAACTCTTCGTCGTTAACCAAACTTGCCTGTGTCTGCAGCAGCTTTGTTTATTTTGATAGTTAAATTGTGAAAATTTCAGTTTTGTAACAATCTTTTGTATGATCAAAGGTTACATTTTTCTGTTTGGGATTTTAGAGTTTTATCCGAGATTATAATTAAATGTTGCAAACGAATCTTATACCATCAAATTACAAATCTAATTATGTATCTTCCTTATCCTTTGCTTGTTTATCTGTCTATGAGCTGATAATTAAATTTTTGCGTGATCCTATTCGTACCACGTTTATTGATCACATTGTTTAGATGAGTTTGATGAATAAAATGGTTTCTTTTAAGTAAATATATTATATGGTTGCCCTTGGAGTTACAGATAATCATGCACATGACTTCATCATTTTGCATTAATTGCCTGCAATTTGGCGCCTTGCTATTGGTGAGAAAATGAGCAAGAACAAAAATATACACGTTTTCTGATAAGAGTAGGATTTGTATTCAAGAATATTATACCATGAAACGAACAGCACGTACCTGCATTCGGTTCACCTTTTCTCTATTGTCGCTTGTATGAAAAATACGAGACTAGCTACATGCAATTGTTTGTTGCTCAATGATAATAGAATCATCAATTTGTTTGGATTATTCTAGTGTACGCACTTTGTTTTGATTAATCACAATTCGTAGATAAAATGCATCCGAAACGTTTTTGTTAAATCTAAACTTAGTACTTTGCTTCGATTAATCACAGCTACTCCAAAGAAAACATTTTCTTGATAAAAAAGCTTGGGGTGGTAGTCATTGGATTTTGGGGTTTCGGATACCATCTTCAAGAGTGTTTTTTCTTTCCTCTCCAGCTTAGTAACCCCAGAAGCTACAAGCATTTTCATGGATAAAGTTCACGGTTGAAAATCTCTAAAAATATCTATGAAAATGCTTGCCTAAATCTTTAATTCCAAACTCATTTGTTTTAGGGTTGAAACATTGTCATAACCATGAGAGTGTTTTACGGGTTCAAGGCCTCCTTTCTGTGTTTGTCATTGAAAACTCAGACCTGCAAATCATTTTTCTCTTGTTCAAAAACTCGGTGCTAACTCACGGACATATGTTTCATGGGAATGTTTGCATAGTGTCTTGATCTCAAGTATATTTTCAAATCTTCATATAGATCGTAGTGAAGGATTTTCAGTTGCTTCTACCATATGTTTATTTGAAGATGCTGACTTTGTATTTTTAGAATCCAAAGTTGCATCTCACATTTCTATATCATTTGCATAGTTTTGATTCGGTTCTCGGTGCTAAAATGATGAGTTCAGAAGATGGATATGCCATCTTTGTGAATACTGAATGTAATGCTGCTAGGTGAATCTGTTGTATAAAGGTACAAGCTGCTCCATAAAATTGGTATAGGAATTGAGCTTCTGTGGTATACTTTGTATGAATCTTTATTTTACACTAATGGACCGGACTCCTTGGAGTTCCCAATTTTTTTAACTGAGTTAGGGTTTTATTTCGGGGAATCCGGGTCCTTGCCAGATCCTCTTTGTGTGGATTCCGGGGATCCGTCAATCATGTCCGTTCATCGTATATTGTGCTGTCAGAAATTATTTTAAATATTTTTATTTAAAATTAAACACAAACAATATTTGACAAAAACTGATCGCACGATGTACGATGAACAAACACGATTGATAAATCCCTAGAATTCTCACCAAAAGGATCCAAAGAGGATTCTGTTGGTTTTTCGGGCACAAACTTGACGTGTGTACTTTGACTTGCTTGCATATATAGTTGTTAATGCTACTTGCTTAATAAATTGATATGTGAATGTGTTCAACTTTTTGAATCATATTGTGACCGCACTTTTTTAGACTAGACTAGCTTCATAATTGAAATGGATTGGCTTAGAATTGATTATGCTGGGCTTGATGAAGCGTTTGGTGTATTTTTAGACTAAGAAGTAAGAGAATTAACAAATTCTAATATTATATTATTTAATCATATTTATTAATATTTTATTTTATTTTATTTTTTCGTAAAAATTTCGCCCTCTCTCTCGAAAGTCGACCCCTATTCCACAGTTGCAGATCAAATCAAAAGCCAATTCTAGATTAAATCAAAATCAAAACACAATGCAAAATCAAAACCCAAATCAAATAAAAAACAAAGATGAATGACTCAAGCCACTGTCGTTGATATGACCAAATTCTCAATTCTCTTAATCAACCTGCAAGTAACACATAGGATAGAGAGGGAGGGGGAAGGAAGAGAGAGAGCAGAGCTCTCGAATTGTTTTTGTTTATATTTCTTTTTATCAAATTAACCACTCCCAAAGCCATTACACATTGGACTATTTATAGTACTCCCAAACCTACTGCCAGCTAGCAGAATCTAACAAACTTTCCTAATTACTTGTAATAGTCCCATTTAACTAACTAATTCAATGACTAACTATGATTAAGCTAATCAGGGTCATAACATTGCCTACCCCTTAAGAACAACCTTGTCTTCAAGGTTAAAATGAAGAACTGGTTGTACTTCTCAATTGCTTGCTTCGGCATAACATGCTCCTATTTGCAACCTTTGCAGTTGCTTTTCCCAGAAAAGATTTCTGCCCATAATGTCAAATGGAGACCCACCATGGACTTGGAACCCATCTTTTGCTGCTGCATCACCAATAATGGTAGTGGAGTCCTTAAAGATTGTCACCTTTCTGACCAAACCAAGCTGCTCAACTGAAGTGTTTTCAACGAGTAGACTCAGATCACCCAGTTTTTGTATGTGCTCAACTGAAGTGTTTTCAACTGTAACAATTGGGAATGTCATCTTCCCTGCCCTGCTCAACGCAATATATGTTCTACAAAATACTCCACCTACAACTATGCAAGTAGTATCACAACCCCAATCATTCCATCTTGGCTACATTCAATAGAATTTTCAGATTCATTTAGACAAGAGAAATGTATATTCGAAACAACCGTATACCAGAATTTTGAGCCTCCACCCTTATCGCGAATACCCTTGCAATAACACACGCCACAATGGACAACAACACAACAACTTGAGTCTGGAATTTCATCAAACATGTTGGGAGCAATACGAGTTTGGTCAGCAGGTATAATTAAGAGGTCAACTTCTTCTAAAGGTTCGAGTGCATCAAACGGTTAAGCAGAAGCATTTTCTTGCACCAAAATGATTTCAACTTTTCCAGTAGATTTCGAATTAAGGAGCCTTTGAATAGTTGTTCCGCCTTTGTCAAGAATGAACTCATGGAAGCCAAGCTTCAAATGCACAATAGTACCATTTTTCATGAATTTCCCAATACAAATAAGAAATTTAGATCTATGAGCATCTTTAGTCTGAACATTCGAAGTTAAAAGCCCACGAAGTGTACCTCCGGTGTCAGAAATCGGCATATGATAGCCCAATTGAAAATCACAATCTGCTGAATGTGACCTTTCATCAGAAACAAGAATTGTGAAAATGAAATCATGGAAGCAATAGCCCATTGCAGCAAGTGCAGCAACTGGAACTAAATATGAAGCATAATTTCCACTAGAGGAAGAATTCTCATTGTAGATGGTTACAGGACCAGATGGGGTTAACTCCCAGAATTCTCGAGCCAATTGTTGAATCTGAGCTCTAATAACTGCACTATCAAACTCCTCCAGCAAGATATCAGCTTCATTTACACCCTCCAGTATATCCTGAAGCTGTGCAATAAGATCAGACAATCGCCCACTCTCCAAAACTATCATACTGGTCAAGCCTTGTTCCATCTCCTTTATCTTTATGGCACTAGCAACGACATCATTCATGTTCCCAACAACCTTTTGAGCCTCTTCTGGTGACTTTTTTTTTTTACCTTTGTACATAAGTGTAGCATTCCAAAATTGTATGAAGTCAACATGAACTCCATACATTTCTTTTCTCTTATTAAACGAGTTCTCAGATGTCGAAATTCCATGGGTACTTGATGTTCCAAGCTTGTCTGTGATAGTATCCACAACACCATGACTTTTCAGCTTTGGCACATAACATTCTTTGGGCTTTGAATCTGTTATAGGCACACTTTCCAGTAACCCCACGCCACCCACATGAGCATCATCAATTAGGGAAGTTTCAACAGGGATTCCTGCTACAAGACCTAATTCCTTCGCATCAGTTAATGTGAGATGGCTAGGGAAGGCTACCCTGTATCCTATCTTAGCATGAAGACCATCTACAAGATCACCCAATACAATCTCCTCCAATAAATCATCATCACAACCACAAGCTTCCATTTCTCAGAAATCTTTCTCATTATTTAGCTGCATATATGCATGACCAAGATATGTCCATTTGCAAAAACTTGATTCTCCAGGTCACCATATTTTGCCAGTTCCTCATGAACAACCCTGCCACTTTTGAAATTCATCAATACAGTGTCCTAAATGTGAACCCCCTCAATATTCTTCTTGGACTTGCACTCATTCTTGCAGAACCTCTTATTTACCTCCCCCTTGAGATATTGGACCCCCAATGTGTTCAAGGAACGAAAGTCGCGCGATGTCTTCATGTAACTAACAATTTCCACAACTACCATAGGAGGGAAAAACCTCATAGATCTCCTGCATATGAAACTGTTACCAGGCTTCTCCATATCTCTGGCAAATGTGCAGGGAGAACCAAGGGCAACTAACCGACCCAGGTTGCTATTCTATGACAAATTTTCTGTACTGTCTCTTAGACATTTCAACAAACAGGTTCGATGCACACAAATCTTTCATCAGAAATTTGCCCACAAGATACCAATTAATCCATCAAAAATTTGTAGTAAAAAAATCTTCATATATCACCAAAATATCACCAAGATAATACGCCAGAATAAACTGCAGAAGCCAATGTCATTTGGCCTTCCAGTGTGACAAATCGTAAATCAAAGATCGCAATACCTCTTGGCGACATTTCATGGTGTTTGTATGAGAGAGACCTACAGATTTAGTAGCTTCTGCATTCCTGAGAGGAAAACCCAGAACATGCACCATTGTGGTAGCTTCATTGGCGCTCAAAACAGGTTTGTGATTGTGAGCATGGGATGATTCAGTGCTAAAGGTTATTGAAATCGGAAATAGCGGTGTTGTGGTCACCATCATAACGGGCCTGGTTTTCTCAACATTCCGCAATGGAAATGTGGCTGCTACAAAATCATTTGAGTGTAGCGGCTGGTTGGGCGAATTTTCCATTGTAGCGTTCGAGTTCGACTGTGGCTTGACAGGAGGATTTGCTAGTGCTCGCAATAACGGCGATGACGAGAGCAACGGCGGAACGGAAACGGTTGATGCAGGGACTCTTGGCATTGTTTTGTGATCGAGATCGATTGCAGCAGTGTCATCGAAAATCATCGGGGCTGGATCAGAAACTCTCCTATCGCTGAGAGCCAACTCACGGGCACGGCGGATCTTATCAAGGTAGGGTGCAAATAGAGCATCCATAGTCTCGCGAAGCGAATCCTCATTCGCAGCCACCATGGCAGAAAATGTAGGTGGGTGGGTGTGCACTGGGTGGCTCATGAGCCTCCTCACATTCCTCCTCATCGTATTCCTTACGAACCGCTGGGTTCACAAAGATCTCGTGTTTTGGGGATTTGGGTTTCCACGAAGACCATTAGCGGCGATGCAGGTCCATTGTCAATCATGTGAAGGAGACAAGTCCGAGGTTGAAGCGATGCACGATCTTAGCCAGTCCCGTTCTTTTCGGGGTTCTCGTTAAGACCTTCTAGCGAAGGTTTTAGTTTAGCTGAGTCCTCTTTAATCTCATTAAACTTATGACATATTTAAGTAAGGGTAATCAGAGTAAAGAAAGGGAAATAAATTTCGATTACAGAGTATTCTGGTGTTTACTATAAAAAAAAGTGGTGGAGCCCACACGAAGCAAGGAATCCAATTCCTGAAATTGGAGGAACGGGATACCCTAGTTTTGTGAGGTATTTGAATTCCCTGAGGGTAAGGGAATCGGGAGGGAATGTATCTTTTATTTCTATTATGCCCTCACTTATTTCTTATTATCCCAACATTGCCCTTCATTTGACACTCATTATGTCATCTTTTAATAAATAAATAAAATCTATTTATATATTTTTATATAGATAATTTTATTATATAAATTTAATTAAGAATTTAATATAATTAATTAGTATGAAAATAATTTATTTATGTAAGGGCACTATAGTAACCAACCTAGTTTTCATTCCGATTGAAAGTGAATTAGTAAACAACTTATATGGACTCAACATCATTCCTACTCTGATTCTAGACAGTTTTAGTAAACAACTTCAACAGGAATCTGATTCCGATTCCACCTCATTTCAATTCCTCTTTAATTCAATTCCTCTCAATTTGATTACGGATTAGTAAACGCGATGTTAGTTATTCACATATATTTTTTTTTTATTAATCACCATCGAATTAAATAAATAAACCAAAAATAAAGTACATAATTAACAAGGTTCTAAAAAACGCTAGGCGCTAGTCGGGCGGCGGGCGAGAGCCTAGCGCCTAGGCGGCTAGGCGGAGCCTAGGCGGAATTATGTAAATTTATTATATATCTTCTTAATAAGTGCTTATTTATACTAAAAAAATAGATTTGAATGGATAATAAAAGAATGATAATATACAAAACTAATACATAAAGTACATCCATCCAACAAATTCAATATTCAAAAAATGGTAAGCATATAATCATAATGAAAAGTATTCTTGATGATAGACTAAATTATTCTTGTTTACAATCCTTGCATTAGAAATTAGAATAGGTATAGACTAAATAACTCATATGACATTTAGATAAAACATTAATATATATATATATATACACATATATATATATATATATATATATATAAACTTTTGAAGGATAAAAGCCCACGTAGTGGGTTGTTGTGCAATTAAAATCCATTGAATGTCACGTTACCCAATGTACAGCACAAATAAAGTAAAACAGCTTCCCAATGTCCCATTAAATCTGTTCAGCTCTTCATCTTCCTTATCTCATCAGAACCACAATGCGAAACAGAGAAACTGCAGCTCGCACGGTCGCACCGCCACGACTGAAATGCCAAATACCCTATATATATATATATATATATATATATATATATATATCTCTCTCTCTCTCTCTCTCTCTCTCTGCGTGTACTCTTTCTTCCTTCATCTGCTCACAGACGGCAAAGCTGCAGAAGCTCGCCGAGATCTGAAGTTGCAGATAAGCTCGCCGAGATCGGAAGTTGCAGATTCAGAGTTACTGCGTGTTTGGGATTTGCAACCGCCTAGACCGCCTAGCGAGCGCCTAGACAGCCGCCTAAATCCTCTCCGCCTTAAGTGAACGATTTGGTCGAAGTCGGATCGAAGCTCCGCCGTCCAGTGCCTAGGCGCCGCCTAGGCTGTTTTTTAGAACACTGATAATTAAACATTAGTGCGGCAGAGATTAAACTCGTTCAAAAACTAAAAATTTGTGTCAAGTGGAATATCCTGCAACTAAAGACGCTAACTACGCAGCAGACTAATCAAATGAGCTAGTCAGCTAGTTATAAGTTTGTCAGTGACACAAAGCATAACCGCAAGAAATAAACTTAGGGTGCGTTTGTTTGCTTTCACGAAGTTTAAATTGGACTGGACTGGGCTATACTACTTATTACAGCAATCTCATGTTTGTTTCGTGCTGGACAAAGGTGCGCGTCATAATCTCCTTCAACTGTTTACTGAGTAGACTTAAGATCGACAAAGGTGCGCGTCATGGCAGCTAGCCTGAAATCTAGAAGCAAGTAAAAACTTGCCAATTGTCCCCTAAACTGACACTAGTGGCGAAGCTACGTGAGGGCGAGGAGTGGCGGCCGCCCCTCCCCTTGCCGGAAAACACGGCTTGGACCGCTCATTCAACCAATCCACTCTCATCGAAAATGAGAATTCTTCTCCGGTGATCTGGTTTCTGCTGCTGTGCGGGAGACCATCTTCAGCAATCGCCGTCGAAAGACAAGTCGGTCTTCCTGTAGAAGAGAGTGAGTGGAGGTGGGTCGCTGGAGTAGAGTAGGATTGGTGGTGGGTCGCCGGTCTGGGTCCCGGCTGAAGTCGTCGAGTGGAAGGGGAAGCAGCTACATGTCGTCACCGTTTCAGGAAAGAAGGTGAAGTGAAATGTTTGCCCTCGGATTTTGTGTGTAATTACTGATTTGTGTGTTTGAGTGTTTGAAATTTGGGTATTTTTGTGTTGATTGTGGGGGTTTTGGGAATGTAAGATTTTGGCTTCGCCGGAGACGCTGTTTATGAGGGATGCGGATAAGGATGAGCATGGCGGAGTGGACGACATGACGAAGCTGACGTATTTAAACGAGTCGTGTGTGCTGTATAATCTTCAGAGGAGATACACTCTCAATGATATATATGTGAGTCGATTTTTGTTTGCACTTTGTATAATTGGAGTGATAAGGCTAGTTTGATGAAAGGGCTTTTTGATGTGCCACCTTGTGCTATTGTCCTTATCTTTCTCCGCCACTTGTTTGTTTACCCATGTCTCCCTTTTTTTTCTTCTCACCCCTACCTTTTTTGTGGTTTATTAACTCATTTCTCTCCTTTTTTTTAAAATTTTTTTATTCTTGTATGTATTTTTATTTTCTCTTTTAAGACTCCTACTGTATTTATCTTAAACTCTCACATTATCTATAAATATTGTATTACTTTTTAAAAACAATGTAAATATTGTTTAATGCTTATTTTACGAAAATTTAAATCCATCTAGGCTTCTGCCTAGATCTCGCCCTAGGCCTGCTGGGTCCCAGTTCGCTGTTTGACTAGCGCCTAACATTTTTTAGGATCTAATCCTAGCAAATTTAAAATTCTTACATTGGCTTTGATATTATTGCTTACAACCGCTTTGGTGGAGAGATTATTTTCTGCTATGAATATTGACTCAAAACTTTGCACTCTCCAATGTGAAAGCAACCACTTCGATTGAACCTTGCACTCTTTTGAATTTCGCTCCTCCTTTTAGCAAATCCTGGCTTCGCCACTGACTAACACGAGAGCAAAACCAGACATAAATCGCAACCGAAAAAGGGATAATTGTTGGAATTCCTCCGTCCCACATCGGCCAGAAGGCTTGAGAACAAGCCCTTTAAATAGAATTACCCCCACTCTAACTAACATCGAGGCCTTTTGTATTAAAACCCCACACCTGACGGATTGAGCAGGTGGCCAAGTGGGGACAGTATCGGTGTTGTTAGAGTGGGCCCATGGCCCGTCTACTTGAAATTTAAGATGGTATCAGAGCCAGGGGACGGGCTCGTACATCCACGTGAACGGGTGGGTCCCCTTTGACCCTGCGCGAATGGGTGGGTCCCCGACTTGGATCCACGTAGGCCAAGAGATGCCACGTGAATGGGTGGGTCCCCATTGGCCCCGTGCGAATGGGTGAGCCCCGACTTGGCTCCACGTGGTTGCCGATGTGTGGAACTTCACGTGTGACCCATAAAATGGGGTCTCACGTGTAGGGGAGTGTTGGAATTCCTCCGTCCCACATCAGCCAGAAGGCTTGAGAACAAGCCCTTTAAATAGAATTACCCCCACTCTAACTAACATCGAGGCCTTTTGTATTAAAACCCCACACCTGACGGATTGAGCAGGTGGCCAAGTGGGGACAGTATCGGTGTTGTTAGAGTGGGCCTATGGCCCGTCTACCTGAAATTTAAGAATAATCACCACCCAAAAGTTTAAAGATAAGATTCCCATCTCCCAAATATAACAGATGATCATTATACTCAGAAAGTAGCAGCGGTGGTGGGCAGAGGACTCCCAGAAACAACACAAAAATAAGCTGGTGGTGGGCAGGAGCCATTGGAGCTGCAAAGGTAAACACTTTCTCCACAAACCCATCCTTTTTTACTTCCTTCAATTCTTCCAAATTAGTTTCCATGATCATTTTCTAACAAGCCTCACCGTCACCAACATAAAACTTTTGATCCCAATGATGTGCCGCCCAAATACCAGAGTGTGGCTCTGGTTGTCGGCGTCACTGGGATAGTCGGCAATAGCCTTGCCGAGATTCTCCCCCTGGCCGACACACCCAGTGGGCCATTGAAGGTATATGGTGTGGTCCGGCGTGGAACACTGATCATCCTGTTGAATACATTCAATGTGATCTCTTAGACCCTCATCAAACACATTCTCAACTGTCCCAGCTGACCGATGTCACTCATGTATTTTATGTGACGTGGGCAAGTAAGCCCACGGAAGCTGAGAACTGTGAGGTCAACGACAACATGTTTCGGAACTTGCTGGATGCTGTGATCCCAAATGCACCAAATCTGCAGCACATATGCTTGCAAACGGGCCGGAAGCATTATATTGGTCCGTTTGAGATGTTGGGCAAGATCCTCATGAGCCACCATTTCACGAAGATCTCCCAAGGCTCTACGTGCCCAATTTTTACTACACATTGGAGGACATTTTTGTTTGAGGAGGTGAAGAAAAATGAGGGGTTGACATGGTCAGTGCACATGCCTAGCGTGATATTCGGGTTTTCGCCTTATAGCTTGATGAACATTGTGGGGAGCATTTATGCCGCAATATGTAAGCACGAGGGGAAGAAACTGAGGTTTACGGGGAGCAGAGGGGTGTGGAACGGGTACTGAGATGTCTCGGACGCTGACTTGATAGCCGAGCACCAGATTTGGGCAGCAGTTGATCCATATGCCAAGAATGAGGCTTTCAATTGCAGCAATGAGGATGTGTTTAAGTGGAAGAATTTGTTCAGGGTTTTGGCAGAGCAGTTCGAGCTTGAGATCGAGGACGTTGGCGAGAAGGGTGGATCAGAGGCGAGCTTGGAGGAGATGATGAAAGATAAGGGGCCGGTGTGGGATGAGATTGTGAAAGAGAAGGGTCTGGTTCCTACCAAGTTGGAAGAAGTTAGTAACTGGTGGTTTATGGATCCTATGTTTGGAGTTGCGACAAGACTGGACAACATGAACAAGAGCAAAGAACATGGTTTTGTGGGGTTCAGGAATTCAAAGACATCGTTTTTAACTTGGATTGACATGATGAAATTTTACAGACTTGTTCCTTGATGCTCATGTTACAGACTTGTTCCTTGATGCTCATGTTACAAAATCAATGCCAGAAGTGAGTTTTGGTGTCTTGAGGCTTCAAAAAAAAAACTGGACACAAAAGCCCTTGAAACAAAAAAATTAAAACTGAAGTAAATTATGAATCTAAATGTTCCATGGGCATTTGTGTAAATAAAACAAAACAAAAATTGACAAAAAAAAAAGAAAAAAAAAATTCAAACGTGGGAAAAGGTTGGAGAAAACTGCACCACGTTCCATACGAAATAGTTTCCCTCAAACTGCACTCATTGGATTAACGGTTCCGTACAGTTTTCAAACTCACTGACTCCCAGCGGAAACCAACCCACCCACCCACGTCTATCTTCTATTCCCCATTTTCTGATCAAACTCTCTAGACTCTGTAACCTCCCACAATTCCACATACAACTCTTTGATTTCTGATATTTTTCTTATGCAATCCAAGAACAGGGTAGAGGGATCCACAATTCTACGTCCAATCTCTCTCTCTGCCTTTCGCCGTTGGGTTTCCACATCCCCTGCAACTACGAAGTTCTCTCTTCCAAATCCAGGTTTTTTTTCTCCAGCGCCCCACTCCCTTCAGGCCATCTGCTCCAAGCGCAGCTCCCTTCAGCTACTCGATCAGGTCTCTCTCTCTCTAAGAATTCAATTGTATTTATTTGTTAATTTTTTTAAGGGATTAAGCTCTTTCTCAGTGAAAAAATGGTAGAATTGGGAAAGACTAGAGGAGGTGACTTTAAAATTCCGTGCATTCATAGCTCCCATCACCCGAAAATCCAAAATCCAAGTACAAATCCAACACAATTTTGACAAATTCGAAAACCCAATTTCTTAACCCACTCACCCAAATTTAGCACCCGATTTTCGAATTTTCTTATTTATCCAATCATCCGATTCCTAATTCTACTGAATTTTCCGATTCCTTGGTGCACCTGTCTCTGTCCACCCACCAAGATCAATCTCCATCTCTCTCCTTCCACTTCCTTCCCACCTCTCTCAGGTACTTTTTAATTTGAAAATCTATGTATCTGTAATTTTGTTTCTGAAATTTATTTGCTTTCTCTTTTGAATCTTCTAATTACTTCAGGATTGAATTGTATCTGCAAAAGGAGTTTTATTTTTTATTTTTTTGCTTTTTTAATTTTTTTTTATTTTTTTCCTGGTGATGGGTTTTATTCCATGAACATTCTGATAGCTGCAAATTTGAATTTTGCAATTGGGTTTTGTTTTTTGAACCTTTTGGATGTTCCAAGATTTGATTTTTGCAAAAGGGTCTGTCTAATTACATTGGGTTATGTGTTTTCCAGGTTGATCTTCCTATTAATCCTTTTATTTTTGAAAAATTAGGATAGCTGCGTGTTTTCCTTTCCCAAATTATGGTGTTTTAGTTTTTAAAATGTTTTGGATCAACTGACTTGACCTTCACTTTTCTGTGAATTTTTCTGTTGGTTGATATGCCTTTCTTCCTCACCATACTAGAGGAAGGGTGAGGAACAAAAAGATGGTTGCCTTCTTAATAGATGTGGGGGATTTGTATCTAAAAATATCTCTTTGGTGTGACTTTATAATCTTAAGTACCTTCTAAAATTTTCTATGTTTCCTTATTTTTCAAGTCATCGTATTATATAGCTGCATTCGGTTTAGGTGCTACGATCTTTCGCAGGAAGCATGACGGTGACATAATTGATTTACTTTAAATGTATGAATTCTCTGTACCACTAAACTGATCAACATGGATTGATTATGTTTTGCGCTTTAGTTAATACAATTGAATTTCCTCATTAAATTATGTTGAACAATAAACAAAGCAAACAAACAAAAAAAAAAAGCAGATTCATTGAAATTCGAATTCATGTATTTTGAATAAGATGTCAAACTGTAAATCAGGAAGGAAGGAAACAAGGAAGGAAGAGATGAGACGCACCGCATCAGCGGAGGAGTTATCAGCATCCATTTCAGGGCGGAGCTTGGCGTAGAGTTACTATCAACCATTTCGGGTATGCCTGGACTTGCTACTTTTACTCAACTATTCGCTAATATGCATATGAAACACCTTGCCATCCAGACTTTCATTCTTTCTGCAATGCAAATAATGTCTACTGCCCATCTTCTGATCCTATAGTATAATCTGTTGCATAAAATGCTAAATGTAGCGTAATTGCTACTGGGAAAGTAGATATAATCTCATTTTCCTGTGTCAATTTGGTGACTTTAGTCTCTTCATATCTGGGAAAGTAGCGTAATTGCTACTTGGAGTTTACTGATGATTTGCTATGCATGTATCTCTGTGCATTGATCTGTTTTCTGTTAATTTTATTCTTCTGCATGCATTATGTTTATCCTGAACCAAAGGTTCCTAATCTTTTATTTATGAGTGTGTGTCGCTTGGTCTCCAATGATTATTTATATTTTCCGAGGGTATAATGGGAGGAAAAAGCCATTCAACCTCCACCAAATTGTAGGGAATCCAATTAAGATGCTGAAGTGATTTTTTTCAGCATGATAAATGTTTAAACTATGAGTAGAGTTTCCGGGCAATATAGTCATTTCTTAATGGGCAATGAATAATTAAGGATTGAAATCGAAAAGTAGATTGCAAATGTCGTTCGTGATGAAAAACCTACAGGAACATTAGTTCTTAGCATATGTGAAACATGTGTGAATTTTAATCACAAAGTGCAGTTGTGCTCAAAACTAAGAGAGTGGCGTTTAATTGTTCTCCTATGGGATGTGGTTATAGAATATGAGACAACACGTCCTTTAGAGTTGTTCTAGGTAAGTGTTGACAGCACTCCCTCTTTTTGTATATATACGTGTTTACAATCATTATATGAACCTCAATTTGTTTATGTCATGGGATTCGAACATAACCTTTCAATTTGAACGAGGAGAGGGAAGAAGGTTATTTTGATGCAGATGGAAAGTTTATTAAATATGCCATTAAAAATGAAGTCAAGTAAACATGTTTATCATTTTTGGCAATAAGCATGTTTATCATTCTTGGGTAGTTAATGCTAGAGTGTTTATCGTACAATTAGGTTCTTGGAGTTTACTGATGATTTGCTATGCATGTATGTCATAAAATATTTTTCATACTGAAGCTTTCATCTCTCTGATTAAATTCAGTTGAATTAAGTAATTCAGTCGATTACTTAATTCAGTAAAAGAGACAACCAAAGAACAACATGGAGGTGGAGTCAAATGCAAAATCATAGAGTCGATTACTTAATTCTTAATGTTATGTGTTCTGTCAATTCGATAGTGTACACTTTCCATTGTTGAATTTCAATGCTATGTTTCCATATTTTTCTTCAATTTCACTTTTATTAAGAATCATCAAATTGAAATTTCAGTTTTAAGATTTCCAGAGGACTTCAACATATCAAGTATGGAGGGAATTGATAGAAGCAATATGTCAGAGGTTCTTACAGAATCTGCATTATTCCTCTTCTGTATAGATGATTTATTTTTCCTTCTTTTTCATAAATAAAATAAAATTCATTCTTTTTGGCAATTTCTCAATGTAGGTCGGCAATGAAGAAATTCACTTCAGACAAACAAATGTTCACAATTCTCAACAGTCAAACCAAAGGTATCGTAGGAGCAATCAACAAAGGCAAAGACGACAATCTATGAATTCATCACAACGGGCTTGAATTTCAATGCGATGACGTGCCAATTATCAAACCCGATTGAACTCAGTAAATATAGTACAAAATCAAAAGGAAGTAAACCAAGATGACATAGGACCAACATCGGCGGGTAACTATGATTTTTATTTTTTTTTTGTCTCTATTAATTATATATTTGTAAATCCATATGTTGTATGAATATTTTTGTACAAATTATTAAGACACATCTATTAAGATTGAACAAATAGTTATTTTACATTGTCATTGCCTTTCGTACTATCAATGGAAACATCCACTTAATAATTCTGTTATGTCTATAACAATTTCAACATTTGGATTGTATATATTTACCACAGTGACCAATGTTTTAACAAGTACTCCAACAACAAAAAAACACTAAAAAAACAAAAAAATAAGGAAAGGAATATGTCTGGAACGTTAAGTGATAAATTTTTTATGTAAACTTGGAATAACAGTTCAACTATAATAGTCAAGGAAAAAATATAAAAACAAAGATTTCCCTCCTCATAATCTTCTCGTGTCACTATGTGGTAAATCAAGTCTGCTGTAAACTAATTTTATTTTACAACTGCTATAATATTTACTCTTTACTAAAATAAGTCTACCGTAAACTATTTTTTCAAAAAAAAAAAAAAAAAACGTAAGATGGGGTTGTGCAATGGTACAAGATTGGTTTGCCATGGAGCTTACAATAATCTAATTGATGCCGAAATCTTATCTGGACAATTTGCTGGAACTAGAGTGTTTTTACCAAGAATTTCTTTAAAGACCACATAAAGCGCAGGACTCCCATTTGAAATGATGAGAAAACAGTTTCCAGTGAAATTGAGTTTTGCACTAACCATAAATAAATCACAAGGGCAGACAATACCAAATGTGGGTATTTATCTACCAGATCACGTATCCAGTCATGGGCAATTGTACGTGGCTTTATCAAGAGGAGTATCAGCGTCTACAACAAAAGTCTTGGTAAAGAAAGGAGAATTACACGGTCATGAAGGAGTCTTCATAAGAAATGTTGTGTACAAAGATATTTTGCTTCCCTCGAATTCGACATAAGGTTATATTCTTTCTTTTAATGTTTAATTCTCTTTTTCAACTTTTAATGCAATTCAATTACAAATAATGCTAATATTTGATTTTAACCAAAAGCAATAAATTTTCAACAGGACGGCGATATGAGTTCATGATATTTTTTGCTGTCAAGTGTATCAAGGTCAATTGAAGTTCTTGGATAGTTTTTATACTTTTTATTTACCTTTTAGTTGCAACTAAATTATAAGGATCTTCTATGTTATTTAATACTTCTTTTTTTTTTTACAAATTCTAGATAAATACTTTAAATTACTGCCTGTATTATTAGAGATGATAATCGTCTTTATTTTATGTTTCTACACATTGAACCAATCCTCCCATATAAATACATCTAAAATGTGTAAGTCGCGCGTAGTGCGCCGTGATTAAAAAAGTACCTTTCGCACTCGCGTGAGGACACCGTAATAGGCACTGTTGTGTGTGAGAGAGTATCCACATCAACAGCTTCAAATTTATTGCTTCCAGTTATGTGCAGCCATCTTCTAGATTTCATCCCTCACCTCCATAGTTGGTATCATACTTTCTAAAGCATATACATTGACAATTACAATGGAAAAAAAAAACTAACACAATACACATTTACGGGCGCGTAGCGCCCGTGATGCAAAAATGCCTCTTGCACGCACGTTAGTGCATGCAGAGAGGCTAGTAAAAAATAAAACCGGAGGATACTATACCGACAATAAGCTGGATGTAAATATAGTTTAGTGCCTCTTTATTAAACTCGAAGCATGTTCTGGTTCTACTTGTTTATTGAAAATTTGTAATCAGTTCCGTTTGTGTAAATCTGCAAGTGTTTTTATCAAATGTACAAAAGCAGCAATGGGGATTTCACTGATTCATGAAATTTGATGTGAAAGTATCCAAGCGACGACACGGTTGATATTTTATGGACTTAGGGTATAAAATTAGTTTTTAAATACATACATGTGCTACAACATAAGCAGATGAGCTACACTGGAAGATATACATGCTTGCGGTGTTAAACAAGTAGCCATGTAAAACATGTACAAACATTTCAGAGTTTGGAAAGAAGTAGAGCCAGCTGCTCATCAGAGACCTTAGGCCATCTCCAACCGAAGGGTCTAGAGGGCCAGAGGGCCGAAAATAGCTCTAAAATCGTTTCCAACCGAGGCTTAGGCCAGAGGACTCAGGAATCTGGGAGGGCCCCACGGAATTTCAAAGGGTCAAAGGGCTGGCTGCTGGCTGGCTTTTTTTTTTTTTTTTTTTTATAATTTTCCTATTGCTGTCGGTTATTAATGAAGGTTTTTTTAATACTGTCGGTTATAACCGACAGTAATAGGTATTCATAGGCAGATTTTTTTTTATTTACTATTAGTGTCGGTTATAACCGACACTAATAGTTTGAAATTTTTTTAATATAACGGCTAGTTGTCGTTGATTTAAATTTTATTTTATTTTTATATGAATTTAAACATTTTTTTTCCCTTTTTTTTCCTTTTCATATGAATCAAATTTTGTTTCATATTTTTTTTCAATTCTATTTTACAAAATTTGTTTCAATTTTTTTTAAATTCTATTTTTTTTTTCCTATAACTTCTATTTTACAAAATTTGTTTCATATTTTTTTTAACTTCCATTTTTTTTCCTATAACTTCTATTTCACAAAATTTGTTTCAATTTTTTTTTAAATTCTATTTTTTTCCTGTAACTTCTATTTTACAAAATTTGATTCATATTTTTTTTTCATATAACTTCTATTTTACAAAATTTGTTTCATATTTTTTTTAAATACCATTTTTTTCCTATAACTTCTATTTCACAAAATTTGTTTCATATTTTTTTTCAATACTATTTTTTTTCATATAACTTCCTAGGCCATTATACAACATTAAATTAAATTAAGTAACATGAAACAACATTAAACAATATGAAACAACATTAAATAACATTAACCAACATAAAAATTATGCAACATAAAAAAAAAACATTTAACAACATGAAACTTAAACAACATTTTTAAAAACATTTAAAAACATAAAACGTAAACGCCTACTCGAGGCTTCTTTTGGCCCAAAGATGTGCAACAAGATCCTGTTGTAGATACTTGTTTGTGGCACGAGAACGTATCATTCTATAGCGCCTCATGTACTCATCATAGAGATACTACCAGTTCTTGGATTGAAAGGCAAATTAGGCCCATCATATATTTTTGCACGAGCCCTTCTTGACCTATTTGGATCTTCTTGGTCGTCATCGGACTCTCCATAAATATACCCATCTCGCTCATCCTCCACTATCATATTGTGTAATATGATGCAAGACATCATGATGGAGTCCAAGTTTTCTCGACTCCACCCTCTTGCCGGTTCGCTGATGATCTTCCACCGTGCTTGTAGAATACCGAAAGCTCTCTCAACATCTTTCCTATATGCCTCTTGGTGTAAGGTAAACAACTTTTCCGCGTCATTCCTAGGGTTTGGAATTGCTTGGACAAGTGTCGCCCACTTTGGGTAGATGCCATCTGCCAAGTAATACCTCATATTGTATTGACGACCGTTGATGTCGTAGTCAAGTTGAGGTGCTTTACCTTCCGTCAGGTGATTGAAGATGGGTGAACGCCCAAGAACTGTAATGTCATTTTGGGATCCAGGGACTCCAAAGAAAGCATGCCAAATCCATGTGTCATATGAGGCAACCGCCTCTAACACAACAGTTGGCTTTCTCGACCTTCCGCTAAAGCCTCATTGCCATCTGGTGGGACAATTCTTCCAATCCCAATGCATGCAGTCTAATGACCATATCATGCCCGGAAACCCACGGTCTTCAGCTTTGCGAATGAGCCGATTCAGATCTTCTTGATTTGGCTCGCGTAGGTACTCGTCTTTGTAAACCTGAACAATTGTGACACAAAATTGTTCAAGAGTATCAAGGCATGTAGACTCAGACATACCATGGGTTTCATCCATCGAATCAGCTGGGGAGCCATAGGCCATCATTCGGAGTGCAACAGTAACCTTCTGATGAGGTGAGAAACCAGGGCGGCCTGCTCTGTCCTGCTTCTGTCGAAAGTATGGATTGACTTGCTAGACATCACGAAGTAAACGCTCAATGACATGACGCCTCATCCGGAAACGACGTCTGAAATCCCCTTCTGTGTACACCGAGTTGGGGTTGAAGTAGTTGTTCATCAAATTGGCTTGCGTCATCGCTCTGTTTCGTGGTTTGTAAGATCGACCAGCAACAGAGCCACCCCATTGAGGTTGTTCCTCAGTTGGCTGACACACCATCGCCGCAGCCATGGATGCTGCTCTGTTTTGTTTGTTGCGCCTTACTTGAACTTCTTCATCAGACTCCTCATCTTCTCGTCTCATTTGCGCCCATTTTTCTTCCAATTTGGAATTGGATGAGGACCCCCAATTGGAATTTGAAGAGGATCCAAAGTTGGAATTCATTGCAAACTTGAATTGAAAGAGATTGAATTGAAATAGATTGAAATCAAAGTTGTGTGAATTATAGCCCAATATCCACCCTATTTATAGCAAAAAAAAATTCAAATCCAACGGCTAGCTGACGTCAGCATGATGTCAACTACCAACGGCTAGTTGACGTCATGCTGACGTCACTTAGCTGTTGGATTTGAATTTAAGTTGTAGTTTTAAAATAATAAATTATGTTTGGTCCTATGGCCCTTTGGCCCTCGGTTGGAGACGGTTTTTTGTGACAGGGCTAAAACGAGCCATCTGGCCCTCCGTTAGAGACGGAGGCAAATATGGCCCTGTACTGTTCATTAAAATATTAATATCTTGGAGAATCTTGGAGGGCCAGAGGGCTCAAACGAGCCCTCTGGCCAGCCATCGGTTGGAGATGGCCTTAACTTCAATGCATGCTCCCAATGATGCAGCAAGTCTTGCAGCTAACTGATGTTTACACTGGACAACAAGAAACACGGTAAAAATTACAACACTTCCCTACTTTTTTTCGTTTTTGATTTCAAGGAACTTAAAAATGGATGAGGAAGTTCGGATAACCCTCCAGGTAGTTTAGATTAGATTGATTAGAATAACGCTTGAATCAATTGAAAAATTGGATGAGCAAGAGAGGAGGCTCACTCACACAAAACTGCTCTCCTTTGCTTATGGTGTCATAGAAGAATGAATAACAAGCACAATACTGCTCGGCGAAGCAGAAGTACTCCTCCTTCCTCCGCGATTCTCTGTCGACCTAACCAGACAACAGAAAATGAGAATTGGGATTTCATTTTTCACTTTACATCAAATAAATTTACGATTATTTAGCCCAAACGAACATGATTTATTTCCAGATTTGATTTACACGAGTGACCAAGTTTCTTATCTTTTTGGCTAAACAAGAACATAAAACAAACAAATTTGTGCTCAAATTCAAGTAGTTTCATCCAAATTTCAAGTAATGTTCATCCAAGCCACTAAATCTAGTGGAAAACAGAACAAATATACAAAACAAACCCAGAATTTGATTTGCAAAAATTAAACCTGAAAGATGGAACGTCCACTGGGCTCACCCAAAACTCTCTTGACACCACTCTGATCCACTATCCTCGTTGCTCTCTCCAAGTTCTTGCCAAACAAGAAATGCAGGCTGAAATTTTCCCAGTAACCAAACACTCAATAACACAATTGGACCAATTAATTCAAACGAAATTAAAAGGGAATTTGAAATGGGACGAGTAGCGACTAACATGGAGAGCTGATCGTCGGTAACTGAACGAGTTGACTCAATCGCCTTCCACACTGCCTCTGCAACCAAGCTACTTGCATTGCTCATTTTCTCACCCTTACACTCTCTACAAAAAATGGGTCTGACGGTAGAGCTGCTTGAGGAAGCTCAGGAGATAGGGTTTGTAGTACCTAAATCTGACTGGTTCCCTAGCAAATGTTTGACAATGGCTACTGGCATGCTGCGGAGATGAAGCATCTTTTTCACACGAACTTTTCAACTATTTTTTAGAATGACAAATTTCCCTTATAATTTTCCGAATCATGTTGGCTTATTTAACTGAATAGGAAATTTTACACAAGTATCACCTGAACTATCAAGCATGTGGGTCAATGCTACTTGCACATTTAATTTTTAATTTCTACAACTGAACTCTCTTAAAGGTCGGAATTTGCCACCTATGTTGCTGTTAAAGCATGTCAGGCACCCCAGAAAACCATAATCCTCAACAGCCTCTGATTCAGAGATAAATAAACAGATCAATGATGCCACCATAATCCTGTTTCGGAATTAGTGGCTGAAGTCTGATGACTTTGCTGACATTGATCATGCTTGTTTCACAAAATGAGGAAACCTACTCCGACAAGGAATCAACAGGTTTCCTATAATCTTGGAGTTTCTTACAATTTAAGGATTGACGTGCACCGCAAGTAATCACACTCCTAAGAGGATGCAATATCTGTCCCTAGATATCTTCTGGGATTCTGCCAGTTTAATAAGGATTCTAGTATTCTAAGGGTCTTATAGTATAAATATACTCTTCTAGAGTTTTATCTCTGGTAACACAATTATCGCATACTTATTCTCTTACCCACTGCTTTGTCAGGATATGAGAAAGCTGGGAAAGATGAGCCGGCAACAAGGGTTTTTTAGGAGATGAAAAGTTTTGGTTGCAACACCCTTATTAAGATGCATGGTAAGAGGGGAAAATTTTGCTGAAATGATAAAAGTTTCTGAAGAGATTAAGATATGAAAGTGCACCACCGACATAATTACTTGGAACACACTTTTGGCTGTGTTTGGCTAAAACAGGATGGACTCGGAAGTTTCGGGAGTGTTCAGGGTGATGAAGAAAGCAGGGTTTGTACCCGGGAAGGATACTTTCAACACTCTAATCAGTGTGGTTCTTTGACCAAGCTATGGGTGTGTATAAGAGAATGTTAGAAGCTGGTGTTACTCCAGACCTCTTCTTTTATAATGCTGTTTTGGTAGCACTAGCTCGAGATGGGCTTTGGCAACAGTCTGAGAAAATACTTGCTCAAATGCAGAATGGTCCATTCACTGCAAACCCAATTAGCTTACATATAGTTATCTGCTCCACATTTATGCAAATGGCAAGGAATTGAGCTTGCTGAAGAAATATACTCTGGTATAACTCAGCCCCTCGTTGTTCTCTTGAAGACACTAGTTCTCGTTTTAGTAAGAGTGACCTCTTGATGGAAATAGAACATGCCTTTTGGAGCTGAGAAGAAAAGGGTTTTCACCTGACATAACTACCTTGAATGCGATGCTATTAGTATATGGTCGGGGGCAGATGTTTTCGAAGACAAAGTGATATTTTGAAATTTATGAACGAGATGGGGTATACTCCTAGCTTAACAACTTACAATAGTTTGATGTATATATACAATCGCTCGGAAGATTTGCAGAAATCAGAACAGTTTCTAAGTGAGATAATGGAGAAGAGATAAAGCTTGATATAATTTCGTATAACACTGTCATTTTTTTCCTATTGTAGAATTGGTTGTGTGAGAGAAGCTTCACGGATATTCTCAGATATGAGGAACGGTGGGATTTCTCCAAATGGGATCACTTACACCACCTTTGTGGAAAGTTACGCATCTGATTCATTGTTTGAGGAATATGATTCTATTGAATATGATTTGGAACGTACTTCCTAAGTCATATTCATATGCTTTGATCAAAAACTTCTGAACCATATCGTTTGCGACCTAATTCATTTGATTGGTACAATGAAACCTCTCTAAAGTTCTACAGTTAGGACCAAACCAATTTTTTAACTTGAGGGTGATTACTTAAACTTATGTTTTGTTGCATTAGACTATCTTAGAGTAAACTAACTTCAGGGACTAAGTTGGATTAGCTTATAATATATTAAGCTAGACTAATCTAGTAAAACATTTGGTGCAAGTGTCGGACTAAGAAGCAAAGTAATAAAAATAGTACTATAGTTTGTCAAAATTAATTTCTTTTCTATTCAAGATATTATCAAAATTGATATTATCAAGTCGTCCACTTCTGCAGTATAGTGTTAAGCACTCTTACTTCTTCGCTTCTCTCAGTCTCCCACTTCCACAACTTTTCCCCTTCCACTTCTCCCTGTCTCCCACTTCCATAACTCTTCCCGTTCCCCTTCCCCCAAGTTTCTGTCAATTCCCCACCTTTCCTCCCTTTAACCCAAGTCTCACGCTCTCCCGAAATCCGATTTCTATTCTAATCCCCGCCTTTCTCCTACCACCGCTCTCCAACAGACATCAAAAACCCGAAAACCCCACCACCACTGCTTTGCTGAATTGCAACGATGATGCTTAGAGTTTGCAACAAAGGTGACTTGGAAAGCTTTACGGTGGAGAACCCGCAGCGCACCGCCATCGCGGAACTCAAATCCAAATCCAGCTCCAAATCCCTTTCAAGAACTAGCCATCTCCGCCAAACAGAATCTTATTTTGGCGAAAACTTAAGGAAAAAAAAATTCCGTCTTCAATCTTGAAGACTTTGTACCTTTGACTTTCCTCCTCGCTATGGGTAAGAGAGCTTGATGAGGTTGTGTTGTGAAATCAACAACATGTTTCCAGTGACATAAAAAGTAAATAAGACACAATATTTACGAGATTCGGCAAGTGTACCTATGTTCTCGGAGCAGCAGTAATGACTTATCTTATTATCTGAAATAATAGGAGTACAAAGATAACTCTCACTATTGTTATCTCTTTTTTCTAGCTTTGATATAGCTGCTAGCTCTGTCAAATAGATGATGGGAATTGAAGAGAGAGTTCAGGAGAAGAAAGGAGTATAATTGACAAACAAAAGGTATTTGTGTGTGCTTTGATTGTGTGTTTACAAATGAGCTCTCCACACCCATTTATAACAAGGGAGTTTTAACGAAATACTCCCGGTACTATTCACTTTTAACGAAAAACCACATTTTTACCTTTACCTGACACTATTCACTATACCTTTAAAAGGGCTTTTCGTTAAAAGATAAGTTTTTTTGAACTTTTCATTAGTTTTCCTTTATAACAAATGGTGTGAAGTACAAATAAAGTGACTTCTATTAATGATTGTTGTAGATGAAACATCCTCCTTTTTGCTAGTGATTGTTGTAGTAGGTAAATCATCCACCAAGACATGGTGTTCTTTTACATCATTGCATCTGTGGGAATGAGGTTACCCATATTTAATTAAACATTTACCACTTGGTTAGTATCAATCTTTGGTAAAAGTCTACGTGTCAACTCCAAATTTTTTTGAATTATTCTTTGCTCCACACACATCAATTCATTCTCCATTTTTGATATCAAATTCCAATAGGTAACAATACATTTTATTGGTCTATCTGCTGACAAGAAGAATTTGAATATGGGGAGTAGTTTCAAATGGGTTTAATTATTCTTAGTGTTTAAAATATTGGTATTTGTGAAAATATCTATATACAAATTTGTGAAAATATCGTTATTAATATTGATACTTCCTAATTGGATCTTCCTACATCTCTATATAAATGCTAGTTTATCAAGAATAGCTAGAAAGATATTTCGAATTGTTAATTCATCTCCAGAGATGGCTTAGAACGAGTAGTTCGTTATTTAATAGATTTTTTTCGTTCTAATACTCCACCCGAGAGTTATCAAAATTTCCCAAAGTTGTTCCTATCTAATGGAATGATATTGGATCAAAGTGGTTACTTTCGATGAAAATGGAAATTTAAAGTGAAACTTTAGGGAATGTCAAACACTAGTTTAGATGAAATATATGAGCTTCTCCAATATATAACCGATATGTCGAAAATATCGAAAAATCTGTCGATTTTAGATGCAATTTAAAAGTTTTTCCAATATGCGGTGAAGTTTAAAAGTCACTCCCCTTCATATATTTCTTTGGTTTTTTTTGACATTTCCACCAGAATATCAACCGTATCTAAAAAATTTCAAACACTGATTATTTCAAAGGACGAAGTTATTGGTCTACTGGCTAGCCTTTTCTCCAGCAACTGTTGTTGGTCTTTGAGTGATCTAACTTTACTAGTTAACAAATTATAGGGGTGTGCTAGGTTGAACAAAGATCGACCCCAACTGTGTTGTCCACAGTGTAACACTTGGACTCAAGATGTGAGTGGTGGCTTCAGGATTGTTAAAGAAGTTGTTGCCATGACTATAGGTGTTTGGCTAATTTCTTCTATATATACCGAAGACAATTTAACACATGGACATAAAATTTGGTAATAAGTTTTATGAGTATGTGTAATTGTAAGAAGGCAAGCAGTTTTGTTAATCTAGGAACTCAAACTTTCATCTCCAAACCAAGGAAAGTTAGGGCTGTGTAATGTTTAAAATATCAGTATCGGTGAAAATATAAATATTCAAATTTGTGATATATCGATGAATATATCTATATCGATATCGGTTGCTTTCAATGGAAATAATGGAGATTCAAAATTAAACTTTAGGGAATGTCAAACACTGGTTTAGACGAAATATAAGAGTTTCTCTGATAATTAGCCAATCTGTTGGAAATATCGATGAAATTCGTTGATTATAGATGAAATTTAAGAATTTCTCCAATATGGAGTGAAATTTATACCTCACCCCTTCCCTTTCCATATCTTTCTTTGATTTTTTTTTTTAAATTGGAGTTATTAGATTTATGACTTCGTCTAAGTATACTAACTCATACATCGTAGAGTGCATGTTTCAAGAAACGTTGGATTTCGTAGAGTGCCCCTCCTCTGTACATCGTAGAGTGCATGTCTCGAGACACCTTAGATTTCGTTTGGGTATTATTCCCTTCACTTACTTTAGGGTACCCATTTTTCGCGGTAAGCCAAGGAGAATTCACTTTCAAGCTTTGGTAGACAAGGCTAATGCTCGCCTCTCAGGTTGGAAAGGTAAACTTCTCTCAATGGCTGGACGATTTCAATTAGTGTCGTCTGTTTAACAAAGCTTGTTCCTCCATAGTTTCTCAGTTTATCAATTGTCATCTTGCTTTTTAAAACATCTTTCTACTTGCTCAAGGGTTTTTATTTGGTCAGAGGATTTAGCTTCCCGAAAGTTAGTAACTGTTGTTTGAAGTATGGTGTGTGGACCTAAACATGAAGGTGAACTTGGTCTTCGTGATTTAGCTTCTTTGAACTTGACGTTTAGTTTTGGATGGGATATGTTGCAATCCTCTTCTCTGTGGGGTTCTTTTGCTCGTCAGCGTTTTCCTCTTTCGCCTTACAAAAACCAAAATATCTATTTACGATCTTTTGTGTGGCATGGTCTGAAGCGTCCTTTGCCTATCCTAAATAATAATAGTCGTTGGATTACGGTGATTGGAGGTAAGTTTCCTTTTGGTTCGACAAATTGTTGGATGAACTTATTATTAGCCCTTGTTTATCTTCAGTCATTTCATCTAAGGTTCTTCCTTGAGTTTTAGATGTTATTGAAGCACAAGGTTGTTCATTCCCAGATTATTTTAATTCCCTTCTGTGGTGCAACAAATTTTATGTCTACCTTTGCCCTTAAATGTTGAGGATGACAAATTGATTTAGGAGCCTCGCCTATTGGGAAGTTTTCCTTTTCTGTTGGTTATCAGCTTTTTCGAATGAAACATAGTGATTGTGATTATGCTTGGGCTAAGGTAATTTGGCGACATTTTATTCCGCCACGACTATCTATTTTGGCTTGGTGGCATTTTCATGATAATTTTCCACCGAGGGTGCACATCAAAGACGTGGTATTTCTTTGGCATCCATTTGTTGTTTATGCCGTAATTCTGAATAATCTATTGCTCATCTCTTCTTCGGCTGTCAGATATGTAGGCAACTTTGGAGGTGGTTAGCATGCCAATTTGGTAGATCTTTACCCCCTTTTAGATTCTTTGTATGTTTTTTGGGATATCTATGTAACAACCTATCTCGAATTTTTCGTTTTAATTGTACAAAATTACAAAAACAACCTATCTCGAAATTTACGTTTTAATTGTACAAAATTACAAAAATACTCCTAGCGATGAAAACGTTGACTTTCGTTGACTTTCATGTAATGACATGTAGGAATTTTCTTTTAATTTATTCACAATGCACTTGTCGATTCAAAAGCGTAAGCGCAAACGCAAACGGAAATTGAATTCGGAGCTAAAACGAATTTTTGAATGTCAAGGGCATTTAATTAGTTTCACACTTGGAGATATTTTCCCATTTTAAACCTCCCAATGGTTGACATGTGGCCTTGTCCCCATTTTGCTGGGGTGTTCCTTCTCTTTCCCGAGAGTCCTCTCTCTCCTTCTTTTATCCTCATTTTATTTCTCCTCTCTTCATCATTCTCCCTTCCTCTTATCTCACACCTCTCACGTTCTCTTTGCACCCTCTCTCTTGGCCGAGCACGCACGCACACACACACATATACATTTTGAGCACCTACATCTAGAACTCCCAAGCCAGGTGAGATCCCTTCACGTTTTCCCCTTCCCGCTGCACAGTAGCACCTTCATTGTGCAGCTCATATCATGCGCAGCAAACCAAAACAAACAATTCGGAAATTTGAAATTCAGATCAACCAAAACAAACCAAAGTCACTTACCATGGAAGATTATCACAAAATCGCATATTAAAATTTTATTAGATTTGGCATATACCTAATGTCTAAGGGATGCAATCACATTGCTTGCAGCAACAGAATAACATACACTTCAAAATTTCCTATTCTTGGCTTGAATTTAATATCACTTTTGTTTGGACTGCTATGAAACCATCACCAATCTCGAGCGAACACGGATCAAACCCTAACATTTCAACTTTTCCAAGATTTCAAAACTTCTATTTGCAGGCATCAATCACAAAATAAACACCAAAGAAGTCAATCATTGAGAAAACATCAAAAACCAAAATCAGATGCCAAAAATCCATAAAATTAAAAGAATTAAAATATGGGTTTATTCATCGGGTAGTGAATCACTAAAATACCACAAATGATGCTGAGAACTAAATCAAACAACAGTAAAAATTAAACCCTACTTTATTTTTTTTAATTCGAAAAAAGAAAGAGGGTAATGATTTTTCTTCACAAACCTCTCTAACCCAATGAAGGGCGCTCCTATCAAGTCCTTCAGTGAACATATCTCTTCTGGGTTCTTCCTTTACCTGCACAAAAAATTAAAAACCCACAAACCAAAAACTAAAAACAAATCAAATTTTTTTTCTCCACATATTCTGATAGAGAAAATTGGAGAGAAAATTGAAGAGATAGGTAGAAGGATCGCTAGGAGAGGATCAACTTTCTCTCTTGGGCCGAGACCAAGTTCCGGCGGGATTGGCCGGAATCAGCAAAACTCCGTCAAAAAACCGTCACTGTTCTAGGCTCCAATATTTGAGCACAGTTGATTTTGAGGTGTGGGATGGAAGATGGTTCTGATACGAATCTATAGGCTCCGACCTTGCGCGATTTCGTTGTCATATGAAAAAGTTATGATGAAATGAAGTTTTAGGAGTGGAAGAATGAAGGAGGAGGAGAACAAGAGGAAAGTGACTTGTTTGGTATTTTTTAGGGTAAATTACATAGTAGCCCATCAGGTTTGAGGTCTATTACAACCCCATACAACATCTTTAAAACATTTCACTTTCATATCTCACGTACTATTTTATTTCAAAATAATACATCCGTTACATTTTTCATCTATTAATCTGTTAAGTGCTGACGTGGCGCGCCACGTGGCAAAAAAAAAAAAAAATTTAAAAAAAAAAAGAAAAAAAGAAAAAAACTGAAACCCATTTCCTTTTCCTCCACTCTCTTCATCTCTCCTCCCATCAAAAAAACCCAGCAAACCCCCACCCCACTCCCACCTTCACCGATCATTTTCTCCTCTTCACCCTACCCCCTTGCTCCCTTCTCTCATCTGCAACCCCACCCACCCTTAGCAAACCTAATTCCATTTTCAGCAGGGTTCGAGTTGCAGAGAGGAGAAAATGGTGGGTGAGGAACATTGTCATTCCATATCTAGAAACAGAGAACATCACCAATACATTATTGAGTGCAAGTAAACAGAATAAGCCAACAACCACTTCACATTTCCGCAAATACTTTCCCAGAAAGGAAAATTATGATTTTTTTTCTCGGAAAATTAAATTCAAAGCCAACAGCTTCAAGTATCAAATCCAACAACAAACCGAATCAACCATCTTCATTCAAATCAACAAACCCATTTGAGAAAAACCAGAAACAAATCTTACCAAAGTACAAATCTCACCATGTCCCTACTTTGAGGCCATGGAACCGATACCTAGTACTCTTTGGGAAACGGCTCCAGGCACCGCAGGGTTGGAGGGTGCGGGAGGAGAGATAGGTTGGGAGGAGGGGGAGGTCTGGAGATCGGAGTAGAAGAAGAGAGTAAGGGACGTTGGTGGTGGTGTTGGTGAATAGGAGAATGGTGATGCAGGCAAGTGGGAGTAAGAGTGTGAAAACAAAAGGGAGCTTTAGCTCTTTGAAAAAGCTAGGGATCTGGGTTTTTTTTTGGGGGGGGGGGGGAGGGGGTGGGGGGTTGCGGGGAGATGGGATGGGTTTTTTTTTTTTTTTTTTTTTAATGAGAAAATTCAGGTTTTCAGAAGAAATTTTTTTTTTAAAATTATTGTTTTTGCCACGTGGCACACATTTGGCAGCCATGTGGCACAAATGTGGCAGCCACTTCAGCACTTAACGGATCAATGGATGGAAAATATAACGGATGTATTATATTGAAATAAAATCGTACGTGAGGTATGAAAATGAAATGTTTTAAAGATGTTGTATGGGGTTGTAATAGACCTCAAACCTGAAGGGCTACTATGTAATTTACCCTATTTTTTATAACAAAATTATGATTTAAGATAATAATTATTTAAAAATACTGTTTATATGACGAAAATGTCCTTGAATTCTTTGATGTATTATTTTAGACTTCTTTTGATTTTTTTTTGTTTTGAGGGCATTTCTGCCCAAAAATTTTTGTCGAAGCCAATGACACCCTTATATATAAAAGATTCAAACAGCAATGAAAGACCATCATTATAATAAAATATTTAAATTTGCATATATATACATATTTGTATTGTCTAGTGTGCCATGAGCTAGTGATATGTCAAGACAATCATTTAAATAAGGAAATTTTAACGAAAAGCTCTCGGTACTGTTCAGTTTAACGAAAAACCAAATTTTTACACTAAAAATTCAATCCAGGTACTATTCACTTTATCCTTAGTTAAAACTTAAAGTTTTCAAATCATTTTCATTAGTTTTCCTTTTAAATAATGAAACTTTGTGTGATGTGTTCAGACTTTGCCACGTTTATAGCAGTGGTCGTGTGATAAATATCACAAAACAATAAAATAATAAAATATCAAATAAATAATTTGAGAAAAGATAAAGGTCTTATCTTCTTCGTGGGTTTCTTCCGGGCAACGGGTGATATGCGGTAGTTTCAGAGAAATGCCTCCGGCCAGTTTTCAGCGCCGGCGTCTCTCGGGTTAAGTAGGGTTGACAGTTTGAGTCCTCCGATTCCACTGGTGGTAGCGCCGTTTCGACCTGGGTCAGATGAGGACGGCTCGCCATGGCTGCGAGTCTGAGGCTCTGTTGGACTATGTGGATCGGGAATTTAAGGAATGGACGCTCAGACGTCTCTGATTTGATGAAAAAGGCAGAGACTCAAAGATGGTTGTGAAATCCAAGATTGGGGGTTTTCGTTGGTTTTGAAGAAATCAGAGGTGTTGTTTGGGTTTTCTGCGAAATAGAGGATGCAGCTGATAGGGTTTTCTGGAAAAGACGAAGAGGTAGGTTTTGGGATCTTGGGTTTATGCAGATTTCACAGTGGAGAGTGGTGGTTGTGAGGGATTCACAGTGGAGAGATGAGGGAAAATCGACATAGCTTTCATATTGATTCCCACATACGATGCCAAATGTTGATGCACAAAATCAGGTTGATCTTGGACCAACGTAAATCCGACCATGAATCACACAAACGCACAAGAACACAAAGATATATCGTGGTTCATCCTAAGTTGGCTACGTTCACACTGGTGTCGATTCGGTTTTACTATGTCAATTGAGGGTTACAATGTACATGAAGATAGAGGCTAGGGTTTTCTCTCTTTGCTCCCCATTTAAAGTGAGGTGAAGGATCCCTTTTATAGAATAAGGGTTCCCTTCACCTTCTACATGCTTCATAGTCTAGGTCGTGAAGCCCAAATACTAGGGTCCAATATATGGGACAACACATGTTTTTATAAAAGGATTAGACTTGCATTCATTCTAGATTTCACGAATTAATTACGTTTTATATTATGCTTGCGAAATTCTATATTTATGATTTTTGGAGAATTCATGATTTATCTAATTGGTTCTTATGAAATAGTTACGATTTCCTAGTTTAAAGTTTATGAAAAATTATATTTATGGAAATCACATTTAGAAGATCCATTCTATCTCGTAATTATTCTCATTCTATGTTGAGCATACTGCTTCTACTCATTCTCCCATCGTCGTTGGTCATTTTGACATAACATTCTGGGCCGCCTCTGGTCCGGTAGGAAAGAAACCAGTAGCCAATGACTACCTTCGCTATGGAGCTAGGCAGTGGCGAAGCCACGTGAGGGCGAGGAGTGGCGGCCGCCACTCCCCTAGCCGGAAAACACCACTGGAGAGCTGGGTTCGCCACTCCCCTAGCGCCTCGCCGAAAAAAATGGTACAGTCTGTTCTGCTGCTGCGCAACAGCAGATTGCTGTTTTTTTTTTCAAAATCCAGGCCAAAACGACGTCGTTTTGGGCCTGGTAAAAAAAAATTAAAACTTTTAGAACAAAACGGCGCCGTTTACAAGGCCCATGGTGCCATTCCAGATCCTGGATCAGTTGTCATTGCTAGAGTAAGGGATCATCAACAACAACATTGCATAACATAGCTCACTTTCTCCAATCATGAAGCAGATTGTTGGACTGATTCGTGTATGTAAATCTTGCCGACATTTCTTTCATTATAGCAGGTTACCAAAGTGATGGAAAGGATGGCTTCTGCTGATATTTTGTGTCTTGGTAGGAAGTCTGTGCGCAGTATATGCAGTATTCCTTTTGAATAATGACTACACAGGCGTTGCATTTATCTCATGCATATTCGGATTGTAGTTTGTCTAGTGAAGTTAGTTTCTGTTCTGTTTCGTTTTCAAAACGTCATTTGGTTTATAAGCTGTTTCTATTAACAGGCTTCAAGATGTAAGAGCCACCGAAATTGACAAAGTAGATAATCTTTCGTCTTTTCACCCAGGTGACATTGTGAGAGCTCATGTTGTATCCTTTATGTGTGGAATGCCCATGTTAGTACTAGGTTAAAAACATTATCATGCAGATAAGCTAGGTGTTAGCAGAGATGACTCCTTTTCATTGCAGATAATTTCTTTTTTTGGGTGAACTTCGGTGATCTGTTTAATACTACGTCAATGCTTGATATTCATATTGTAGTGATTAGTTACGGAAACAGTTTCCTTGATTCTTTCATTAAGCTGTCGCTTGGAGACACTAAGGCTTATTATCTGTCAATCACAAAGAATGAATTGGGTGTTACTTCTGCAGAGTGAAGCAGCCAGCAGGTATATGAATTTTCTGCTAGTGTTCACTGGATTTTTTACTAGTGCTAGTAACACTATCAAATCCACATGATGTGAACTCGGATGTGATTTTCTCTTTGTTCATCATAGGTGAAACGATGGTGGCAAGAAGCTAGACAGAGAACTATATGAAAATATTTAGTTGTTGCCATTTTTCTTTAACCTTGCACTCTTTTAAGTTCGCCCCTCCCCCTGAGAAATCCTGGCTTCGCCACTGGAGCTAGGTGTATACCGCCACGTCGATACTATCTTTCGAAAGTGAGATAACCACCGTTGGGTGATGAGGTTTTGTATTCTAAGCTTGGTATGAGATTTTGAATTATGTTTTATGTGCTTAATTAGTGGATATTCATACGATAGATATATACAACACGAGTCTGTATGCGTTTATAGCCATATGTGACACACCCTAACCCGAAATGTCCATTAGGACTCCGAATCGGAACTGTGCTGACCAACAACTGGAAGGTGACGAAGCCATAAAGTGTAGTGATGTGGAAAATGTGAATAAATTTAAACCTAAAAATGCCTAAACATAAGAGTGGGCTGTGAACGGGAATGAACCCATTTCACACGTGATGACAGAGAGTAAAGTATAGTTAGACAGGATAAGGATTATACCCTTAAAGGTAGCCAACTATATTGAGACTTGTCAAGAATCTTCGTCGATACAAAAGTTCAGCTGCTAAAACCTGGAGGGGCGAAAAATAAGGGTGAGTGGGCCTGAAAATAAAGTTTTAATAAAAACCTTTGAAAACGTTATAACCCCTCGCCATAAAACATGTATAGTTTCCAGAAAATCATACTACTTATAGGTATGAAATCAAATGCAAATTAATAGTAAATCCAGAAGTAGGCCACATCACAATATCTCAACAGTAATATAAGTAAAATCAGGTGCTCATTAATCTATGCTAGCACACAAGTCGGAGTCGCCTAATGCGACCTTTATGATTGAACTGATGCTCATCAATCTATGCTAGCACACCAGTTGAAATCGCCTAATGCGACATGTACGACAGGACTGGTGTAATCATAATATACGCTCTAGTACTACAATCACATGAAGACTGGCACTAATCGCGGTCACCTACAAGTTGGAGTTGCCTAATGCAACCTGTACGACAAGACTGGCACCTACTTGGATCCAAGGCGAGTGTGCAGTGAGGAGGTGAACATACATGTGAAAGACTAGCCCTGGCCCGGGACAAGCACTAACACCAGGGTGCAGCAATGATAAGCTGACTACATAAATATAAGCATGCCACAATGATTCGATAGTTCCAATCAACATACTAACATTCATAGCCGTATATATAATTATGGCATCAAATATTATAAGCACACATGTGCATCCCGTAGGATGTAGCATATTTCATAAATTCCGTCATTTTGCTAATTCTTATAAACTTTAGTCTAATTCAGGCGTACGTAAGAAATTGTTTTTCAAATACATAAATGGAAACTATCAATCATATACACACACACACACACACACACACACACACACACACACACACACTTTAAAAAGGGAGGAAGAAGAAAAAATTAAACCCCCCTCCTGCGGAAGAAGAAGAAGAAGGAGAAGAAAAAAAAAATACCCAACCCAACCCAGTTCGTCCCCCCCCCCCAACCCAACTCACCTTCTCCGCGCACTCATCTATCCTCCCCCATCTTCATCTTCTTCCCCTTTAACCTCTACCTGCAACCCAGAAACAAAAAAAAAATTTGAACCCAGTTTCAGCCCAAGAAGAAGAAGAACCATCTCTCTCCTCCCCATCTTCATCTTCGTCCCCTTTTCCCTCTACCTGCAACCCAGAAACAAAACAAAATAAAACAAAAAAATTCAAACCCAGTTTCGGCCCAACAAGAAGAAGAAGAAGAACCAAAAAGAAAAAGTGACAAATCCAGTTTTGGCCCAGGAGAAAAAGAAGAAGAAGAAGAAGAAGAAGAAGAAGAAGAAGAAGAAGAATAAGAAGAAGTAGGAGGAGGAGAGAAGAAAAAAAATGAAATTGGTGCGGTGAAGGAAAGGGGATGCCGCACCCTAAGGAAATTTTTTTAATATTTAATTATTTTTTTAATCCAACTGGATTAGTGAATGGTTCCCGTCTCTAGCCACGTCAGCACTTAACAGAAAAATTGACGGAGGTATGACATTGTCACAAATTCGTAAGATGCGGTATGACATTGTCAATTTTAAATGATGAGGTATGAAACTGTCGTGACCCCAATAGTTGAGGTAGTTTTGTGTAATTTACCCTAAATTTTTTGATGTCTTGTAGTGGAACCAACACAACTAAGACACGTGAACAAGATAATGATGTTTGTAATTAAGATGTTTAAGTATAAATATTATTTATACTACAGTCTAATGATATTATTCTTTACTGAAGATGGGTGGAGTAGGGCTGGTCTATGACAAGACAGACCGATCTCTATTCTCCTGCTCGCGTTTACAAGGTTTCCCACTCACTCTATTGAGTTACAGCCCTAAAGCCTCTTCATGATTGGTTAATGAAAGCTTTATCAACTTTGCCCATGGATGGGACTTATAATAAAGTCTCACCCTTGGACCGTTTGGTTGGAGCGGAACATGTCTCATCTTATGATTTTAAATCTGCCACAATAGGTGGCCCTTATATCTACAAGGAGACGTCTTAGCGGTCCTTTTCGGTAGGGAGGTTGAAGGTTTTGTCACTGATAAGTAAGAGATCTTAATTTCAAAGGAAAACTAATGAAAATGGTTTAAAAAGTTTTAGTTTTAATCAAAAATCATGTTATAAGTTTTGTTTAATGATTAGTACAAGGCCCATATTAAAGTAGTCCAACTAAAAATGGCCCAACTATAATAAAATATGATTTGTCGATTTCACCCCTTACTCTTTTAGGTTGAGTTCCAGATTTTCGTCGTTAATGGAGTGCATCGTTGTTTTGTAGACATTTTTCTCTTTTTTTTAAACAACAATATAGATCTTCATGCTATTTAATTTATATTTTTTATTATTTTGTTGAAATGTGATTGTCGTTATTATTTATAGTGTACTCGAGGTACTGTTTTTCAATATTTCTTCGTCAGTGGAGTTCATCGTTTGTTTCTCCAGAAAATAAATTTGAGATCTATATGCTATTCAATAATAACGACGGGTCACTGTTTTTTTACTGTAAAAATAAACTGTTTCTAGATTTTAAGTAACACTATTTCTGGAATCGAAGTCACTGTTTTTGGATCCAAATGAAATAGACACATTGTTTCTTAAATGTAAGCTAGAAAAGAAATAGTGAAATTCAATGTATTTGGATTCAAAGCAAAATAAGCACCATGTTTCTTAAATATAATCAACTGATGCATGAAAGAAAATAAATAATCAAAGGTTAAAACATAGACTGATTATGGAATCTAAGTCACTGTTTTTAGAATTTAAGTCATTGTTTCTGGATTTTGGTTCTTTTCTTTCCAGATACAGTGTTTGTTTGTGCACAGACAAAACAAACACTGTATTTGATTTTTTTTCTTCCAAAAACAGTGTTATGTTTTTGGTTCTCCAAAAACAGTTTTTATGTTTTGGTTCTTTTTTTTTTTCCAGACACTTTTTCATTGGTTTCTGCTATTAAACTTCTTTGAACTTGTTTCGGCGGCTTTGTTTCGATGATTGCTTCCTTTTTCAACTTTGATTTGAACTTTGATTTGGTTGTTTTTGAAATGGGGGAATTCGATTTGATAGGAAGACAGGGAGTTAATATGGCAGTTTTGTGTTAGGTTGAGGTTGGTGAAGAGTCAGGACAATATCGAATCATTTAAGTGTATTTACGGAAGTGTAGATTTGTAGCGGGTTGGGCTTGTAAGTTTGACCCATGGACAATAGTTTTGAATTATTTTTTATTAAACTTTGAACCCTTTTGGTTAAATAACATTTTGGGATGGTTTTTTGTTAAATATTTGTTGGCCCAAACCCTTTTCATTAAAGCTCCCTAAATTCAATACTCATCAAATACGTATTCAAATAAAATTAATATAGTTGGTCATTTGTGTGGTCTAGCCCTTTCCTCAATCCCTTTAAGATAAATAATATTGTTGTATTAAAAAAAAAGGGAGACTTTGGATGCGGTCCTTAACTATGAATATTCTTTAATTGAAACCTTGTTGGTTTTAAATTTTTGACTGAGGTCCCTGAAATTAATGTGATAATTTATTGTTATGTATGATACTATTTTTTTTAAATTAAAAATTAGAAATTTTAGTTGTTTATATAAATGAGATTTTAAATAAAAAATTATAATTTGTGGGATTAAAATATAAATATACTATTGTGTGTGTGTGTGTGTATAAATATATAAACATGGGTACATTCATCAAAATTAACCAAAAAAATTATCGTATCAAAACATGGGTACATTCTTCAAAATCACAAAAAAAAAAAAAAAAAAAGATATTAGGTTTAATAACATTAATAAAAAATTTCGATTAAACTTGACATGGATACAATTTAAAATCAAAGAAAAAGGAATGTACCCATATAAGTTTAAAAATGGATTAGAAAAAATTTGAATAGATTTTATATAAAAAAAATGGTACATTTTACATATAACAAATTGGTAAGAATGAGTACGTTTTAAGATTAAAATGTTTTACATGAATGGGTAAATATAATTAGCATGGGTACATTTAGCAAAATAAAAAAGTACGAATAAAAAAAAATATGGGTACAAATACAAATAAACTTTAAAAAATATAGGCACAAAAAGAAATTAATATATGGGTACAAATTAAAACTGAAAAGAAAATTAGTACAAATTAAAAAAGAATTACAAATTAAAAATGGGTACAAACTAAAACTAAAAATATATGATAAAAAATTTAGTCATAAATATAAATATACTAATTGTAACATTTTTAACATTAAATGAATATATTTAGAAATAAAAAAATATTTTATTATTGAAATAATTAATGATGTTATTAATACCCAAGAATCTTGATCAAAAATTGAAAATGAATAGGATTTTAATCAATGGAGTAGCAAAATGAATGATGAAAACCTAATTTCTCCTAAAAAAAAATGTTGAGTAGAACTATTATTGCTCTGTACCTTATTGGCAAAGTATCGTTTTTTTTAGGAAAACTAACGAAAAGTCCAAGAAAACTTATCTTTTAATGAAAAGTCATTTTTAAAGGTATAGTGAATAGTACCAGTTAAATGTAAAAATATGGTTTTTCGTTAAAAGTGAACAGTACCAGGATTGTTTTGTTATAACTTCTTTTTTTTTTTCTCCTTAAACCATTAAAAACATTACAAAAAGGTTTCTCCTTTGGGTCTTACATAAGCAAAGAAATATTACTTAACTCGGCCCAAAATATTAAAAACATTAAAAACATTACACAAAGGTTTCTCCTTTGGGAACAATTCTAAGCTCGGGCCAAAATATTATTTTGGGCCCAAACAGTAGTACTGACCCCTTTATGAGGATCCTGAGAGAGTTCAAAATACTAACTGCATTCAAATGAGTCATATCAAAAGAAATAGCATCAATTAAAACTCTTGGACCGCAATAGTTCCACAAATTTAAAGCTTTTTAAGCAAAGCAGCCCAGCAGTGACATTGCGTAATATAGAAAGCCTACCACATGATAAGGAATCCAAAAGCAAAACTCTAACTAAAGCTAAAGTTCCTTAAGTACAAAAACTAAACACTTAGAGAAGCATAATGCAGCAGCATGACTTTTCAGCGGTACCAAAACACAACCCCCACATACAAAAACATTTTGCTTCTTAAACGATCCGAAGTTCCGAAGTCTTTCTTCCTACACAAGGGTCATTCAAAGGAAATGGGGGGTGATCAATCCAGCAACCTCGAGAAATCCAACATGGTCCTTCCCTGCAAAGATCTTCTTCAGCTTCTCATCACAGACTATGATCCTCTTGTTTTGGGGGTCCTAGAAGAATGACACCAAAGTCAGCAAAAATTAAAGGCTGTTAACATAAAACATAGATTTTAAGCATCATACAAGGAGATAATAAGATAGTTTAACATTAACAAAACAGAATACAACCCTAACCACAGACTCACAATAGGAATCAAAACCACCAGCAAGTACACTCACTTTATCGCACTCCTAAACAACTTGGAAAACATATATTCTTTGAATCCTAAATTACGATATATATTCAGCCTCCAATAGAATCTTTAGATAGTCACAATAAAGGAAATAAACTGTATAACAAGTACATGAAACACCAGATTCAGAGCAAATGGAAATGGAGAAAATTTCATCAAGTTATGTACGAAAGAAAAACTAAATTTATCAACCAGATGTTTTTTGCGTGAATCGATATCAGTAAACAAGTGCTCAATCAGTCTAATTGCTTTATATTTGTGCAAAAATGGAACCTCATTGGCAGATGAGAGATGAATTAGCAAATGCAGCAATAACTTAACGGATAGAAAAACAGACGCGTGAGTTGAAACTAAAACAAATACAACCAAAAGAAAATTGGTATGCAATCTTTCAAAGAGTTCACGTAATCAAACATCAGAGTAATCCAAGAATTTCCATTCTATTTTTACAGGTGAATCTCATTTACTTATAAGTTGGAACTCTAAAACATGTTAGATCTGCATTTAAGAGTTTTGAACACATGTATTGTGCAGATAAATTTTGCTAGTGTTTGCCATTAAAATAAAATAAAATTGCAGACTGCCAAAGTGTACAAAATTGCACAAGAAACAAGCTTAACAAAGCACAAAAACTGTCAATGAAATTGTGCAAAATTTTCTCTCTTTTGCATAAATAAACTGAACTCGAGCAACAACACCATCTTACCAGTACTACGGAAGAAAACTTTAAATATACAAAATACAGTATGGAAAGCAAACGTAAAGTAAGGGTAGTATATAATTCCAGTCACCCACAAGTTCAAACAGCTTCCCCAAGCCCAGCCCCCCTCAGCCCCCACCCCCCCCCCCCCCCCCCCCCCCCCCCCCCCCCCAGCACCCCCCCCTCAGCTTCCCCAACATCAAGCAATTTCAGCACAAAAACAAGAAAATATAATCATTACATACAAACATAACCTTATCCACACTTTTTTTCTCTAAAAACTACAATAGTACCAATTAAACACCAAATGGACAAAAGGGTTTTCAAAAAATCAACCACAAAGTGATAAAATGCAAACTTCAAAAAAACAAAAAAAAAATTTCAAAAAGTAAACCTGAAGATTGTTCTGCTTAATGTGGGCCCAAATCTGCTTCAGAGCCTGGGTGCGAGAAATCTCGGGGGCACCCACAAGGGCTTGCATCTCAGGCGATACTTTGCGAGGCTTCATGATGCCGCGGGGCTCGCGGGGGGTGGTGGTGGCCGGCTTCGAGGTAGTGGCGAGGGTTGGGATACGCACCATGCGCAGGTTAGCGGGGGCGAACCTGAGGGAGGAGGATGGGGAGGAGAAAGGAGGGCTGATAAACGACGACGTTTCGCCGGAGAGGAAGGTGGATGTCCTGGAGGAGATGAGGCCTGTGGTTGCCGCCATGTCGTTTAGTCTGCTCAAGGGATAGCGTTTTGAGAGAGTTGGAGAGTTGAGAGTGCGAGTGAGAGGGTGTTCTGAACCCGCCTTGTTCCCTTTATCTTGAGTTGTCTTTACACGAAGGCCTTATTTGGCAAATCGTATTAAACATCGGATAAGATTAATAATACGTAGCACTTATTTGATGCACTCTCGTACTAAATAAGCACCCGCTTAATTATACCATCTATCAAATTTAGTACGGCTGACATCGGACAATTAATACAACCCAAAAGCTTGGTATTATTAGTCGGGGGCGCTAAACGAAAACTATGGTATCCCATCCCCAAAATTAGTATTTTATTTTATTTTTGACATATTACGGAGATTTAATTGAAGTTAGTTCATTAATTCTCTAGTTTCGAGAAAAGTGAAGTGAAGAGTATTTCTACCATTTCAAATTTTACTCGACCTTTTCGGTCAACTCTTGAGTTGGTTAGGTAGAGCTTGATTCCACGGGTGCGTAAGCGCAAACGGATTTTAATTCCGAGTTAGAACGAAGAAGTTAGAATCGTTTGAAGTTGGGGGCATTTTGATAATTTGACCAAGATGCTATAATTGGAGGGAAAACCTCCAAGAAGTCCAGCAGGATTCCAAAAATGGGCACTTGATTGCAGACCCGTTTTGGGTGCGATCGAGTCGCCGACCTGCCAACTTGACCCACTTGTTTCTCTTTCGTCTGACCTTCGTTTTGGGTGATCTTGGTGTCCATGGAAAGATCTTGACGAGTTCTACATCTCTGTAGTGTTGGATTTCCCATTTTCTTTTCATTTTTCTAGTTTGAGGCAGCAAAATCCTGTGGGTTTTCCGGCGATTTTGTCATTTTTCGGGTAATTCCAGCAACTATTTCCTTCGAGTGAGGTATGAAACTTCATCTACTCTTCATAATCATCAAGTTGGTATGCTTGGCTCGTTCTTTCGTATTCGTTTTAGAGTTGGGTGTTTAGAACCCTAGAAATTTAGTTTTCTTCGGTGAATTTGGACGGTTTCCAGTTAGAATTTGTCGTCGGGCTAGTTGTGAAAAGTGTTTTCCTTATTGAGCTCTAGCTACCACGTAAATTGGAGCTCATTTAGTTAGTGTTGAAAATTCGAGTTTTCTAAACCCTCCACCTTGGCTACCACCGCGTGTGGCTGTGCGTGGGACCATCCACGAGTGTTGTCTAAGTACCAAATACCTTCTTGTGACCCTATGAACATATGTCTAGCTCGGTTTCCCGAAATTCAATTGTTTGGTGTGGTGATCAAATTGGACCGCCACTCGTTTGTGTGATTGATGACAATCTGATCGTTAGATCGTTGTACAATTTTGTAACCACCCTAGTTATTAGTTGGACCTTTGAGAACTTATGGATCAAAAATCCAATGTGCGGATCTTCCGGATTGAATAACCTTAGTTTGTTGGCCTTAGTGGACCTACCATATCAACGGTTGAAGTTCTAGTCAATGTACCCTATTCTAGTGTGTCGTTATTTTTAGAATGTTGTTGAGGCTTGATGGAGCTTAGTTGGCTCATCACGATGATGTGTCGTTCCCGGTTGACGTGTGTCTCGATTTACGTGCAAGTGGCACTTGGCCTTGTTTTACGTGTCGGTCTTATTAAGTTTCCTAAGTAGGGTTTTGTGTGTTGTATTAGGTCCCTTGGAGCAGAGTTGGTGAATTTAGAAGTGCAAATAACCCATGTAAGTTACATTAATATTATGTGATATGGTTATTACCCATGAAATTCCTTGTTATATACTTTTGTGGATATAACATGGATTTACAAATGATTTTATGAAAAATTGTGTGCTACTATGCTATGCTATGTTTACTTGATGGTGCTATCGAAAAAAATAATATATATATGTGCTTGAAATGATTGTGATATGTGAGGGCTAGTAGAGGATCGCTAACACAGTACATGGGGTAATATGGGATATAATCGAAACCTGCACCATGTAGCAGTGGTACATGGATGGTCCTACTTGGTTAGTCTGCAATAGGGGACCATACTTTAGGATCGTGCTTGGTTAATCCGCGATGGGCGATCCTTATTACATAGGTATGGCCATACGTGCTTAGGGGTGATCATGCTTGGTTAATCCGCGATGGGTGATCAGTACCTATAGTATTCGTAGGAGTGACTCTAATTGGTTAATTCGCAATGGGGGTCACTACCTACATGGTGTTCTCAGGAGTGCTTCTGCTTGGTTAATCCGCAATGGGGGACCACATCCTGATCGGTTGCCTAATGTAGGCTTCGGCCGAACTGTGTCTCTCTATAGCCCCTAGACTATTGTTTGTTACATGTATGAAAGATGAGATTGACAAGCCTGTGTGACTCAATCTAGAAAGTGGTGATTGAATCAAATAGTTTACATGATGATGTTACCTAAAAGAGATTGGATTCGGATGTGACTCATTCCTACTCGTAACGAAGAGATGTAATGATGAAAAAGATACCAATCTCTTTCTTACACGTAAATGTATTTATAATGGTGTGTCATTCCTACACAACTTCAAGTTATGTGATGACTGAATATTATCTTTATAGACATGTGGTGAGATACAGAATTGAATAACCATTTCTAAACGTAATAATGAGGTGTATGGTGGTTAAATTATGAAATATGTGGCAATTGGACCCTTGTGTTTATTCGGAAAAGATGAAAGGCGAGTGATGAGTCACAATCCGAAGAGAATGACGGAATGATATTGACGGTGATCACATTGACGGTTGATACGGTATATGTGGATGCAATTTTTCTCCTCCTCGATCTTGGACGATTTTGCACCTACAAAACAATTAACACCTTAGGTCAAGGCCAAGAGCCTCACGCGCCCACGATGAATTGGGGGGGGGGGGGGGGGGGGCTTTGGCCGAAGAACCTCCGATGCCAAAGTTAGAATTTAGAGAGAATGAGTGTTTAGTGTATTTTTGCAAGAGGGGCTTTGGTATTATTAGTCGGGGGCGCTAAACGAAGACTATGGTATCCCATCCCCAAAATTAGTATTTTATTTTATTTTTGACATATTATGGAGGTTTAATTGAAGTTAGTTCATTAATTCTCTAGTTTCGAGAAAAGTGAAGTGAAGGGTATGTCTACCATTTCAAATTTTACTCGACCTTTTCGGCCTCTTTAGTTGATTAGGTAGAGCTTGATTCCACGAGTGCGTAAACGCAAACGGATCTTAATTCCGAGTTAGAACGAAGAAGTTAGAATCGTTTGAAGTTGGGGGCATTTTGGTAATTTGACCAAGATGCTATAATTGGAGGGAAAACCTCTAAGAAGTCCAGCAGGATTCCAAAAATGGGCACCTGATTGCAGACCCGTTTTAGGTGCGATCGGGTCGCCGACCTTCCAACTTGACCCACTTGTTTCTCTTCCGTCTGACCTTCGTTTTGGGTGATCTTGGTGTCCATGGAAAGCTCTTGACGAGTCCTACATCTCTGTAGTGTTGGATTTCCCATTTTCTTTTCATTTTTCTAGTTCGAGGAGCAAAGTCCTGTGGGTTTTCTGGAGATTTTGTCATTTTTCCTGTGATTCCGGAAACTATTTCCTTCGAGTGAGGTATGAAACTTCATCTACTCTTCATAATCATCAAGTTGGTATGCTTGGTTCGTTCTTTCGTATTCGTTTTAGAGTTAGGTGTTTAGAACCCTAGAAATTCGGTTTTCTTCGGTGAATTTGGACGGTTTCCAGTTAAAATTTGTCGTCGAGATAGTTGTGAAAAGTGTTTCCCTTGTTGAGCTCTACCTACCACGCAAATTCGAGCTCATTTAGTTAGGGTTGAAAATTCGAGTTTTCTAAACCCTCCACCTTGGCTACCACCGCGTGTGGCGCTGCGTGGGACCATCCACGAGTGTTGTCTAAGTACCAAATACCTTCTTGTGACCCTGTGAACCTATGTCTAGCTCGGTTTCCCGAAATTCAATTGTTTGGTGTGGTGATCAAATTGGACCGCCACTCGTTTGTGTGATTGAGGACAATCCGATCGTTGGATTGTTGTACAATTTTGTAACCACCCTAGTTATTAGTTATTGGACCTTTGAGAACTTATGGATCGAAAATCCAATGTGCGGATCTTTCGGATTGAATAACCTTAGATTGTTGGCCTTAGTGGACCTACCATATCAACGGTTGAAGTTCTAGTCAATGTACCCTATTCTAGTGTGTCGTTATTTTAAGAATGTTGTTGAGGCTTGATGGAGCTTAGTTGGCTCATCACGATGACGTGTCGTTCCCAGTTGATGTGCATCTCGATTTACGTGCAAGTGGCACTTGGCCTTGTTTTACGTGTCGGTCTTGTTAAGTTTCCTAAGTTGGGTTTTGTGTGTTGTATTAGGTCCCATGGAGCGAAGTTGGTGAATTTAGAAGTGCAAATAACCCATGTAAGTGACATTAATATTATGTGATATGGTTATTACCCATGAAATTCCTTGTTATATACTTTGTGGATATAACATGGATTTACAAATAATTTTACGGAAATGTGTTCTACTATGGTATGGTATGTTTACTTGATGGTGCTATCGAAAATATATATATGCTTGAAATGATTGTGATAAGTGAGGGCTAGTAGAGGACCGCTAACACAGTACATGGGGTAATATGGGATATAATCGAAACCTGCACCATGTAGCAATGGTACATGGATGGTCCTACTTGGTTACTCCGCAATAGGGGACCATACTTTGGGATCGTGCTTGGTTAATCCGCGATGGGTGATCACTACCTATAGTATTCGTATGAGTGACTTTGATTGGTTAATTCGCAATGGGGGTCATTACCTACATGGTGTTCTCAGGAGTTCTTCTACTTGGTTAATCCGCAATGGGGGACCACATCCTGATCGGTTGCCTAATGTAGCCTTCGGCTAAACTGTGTCTCTCTATAGCCCCTAGACTATTGTTTGTTACATATATGAAAGATGAGATTGACAAGCCCGTGTGACTCAATCTAGAAAGTGGTGATTGAATCAAATAGTTTACATGATGATGTTACCTAAAAGAGATCGGATTCGGATGTGACTCATTCCTACTCGTAACGAAGAGATGTAATGATGAAAAAGATACCAATCTCTTTCTTACACATAAATGTATTTATGATGGTTTGTCATTCCTACACAACTTCAGGTTGTGTGATGACTGAATATTATCTTTATAGACATGTGGTGAGATCAAGAATTGAATAACCATTCCTATACGTAATAATGAGGCGTATGGTGGTTAAATTATGAAATATGTGGCAATTGGACCCTTGTGTTTATTAAGAAATGATGAACGGTGAGTGATGAGTCACACCGAAGAGAATGACGGAATGATATTGACGGTGATCACATTGACGGTTGATACGGTATACAGAAGAAATGTCATGTGTGGACGTAGCACTACTTTGACATTTAATCATTCGATGCTATTTATTTTCACATATGTTGTATTATTGTCACTCACACGTGCTTTGCATCTTATCCGGGTTTTGCTTTGCCCGATGCGGCATTCCTACGATGTAGGGTTATTTTGCAGAGTAACTGGTAACGGTTAGAGGAAAAGATTTCAGGTGGTGTAGCTATGAGGGTTGTGCACTTGAGAGTAGGGATTGCCTCCCTTTGTTGTAAGTTATTTCTGTTGACACTCTGATGTATTTTATATTATACCGCTACTGTCTTTCCATCAGGTGTCAATTCCGGGCGTAACTCGGGATTATGGCGCGACGAAAACACACTCGCTTCCCCTCTTCGGTTTCACGAATCTGCTCCTTGGCGAATCCACTCCATCTTCACGGGCAGTTCCTCGACGCCGACATTCACTCCTCTGCAATCGATCGCCATTTCCTATTCCCTCATGTTTCAGCCGTCGACATTGAAGCACTACAATGTGGGCGAAGAGGTAGTTGAGATTAAGAAGCTCGATCAATTATCAACAACAACAGGCTTAGCAGCTCAATCATCTTCCATCGCCAACAACATTGGATCCAGCTCTGACAGCTCCGGTTAACTCGGACCATGCCACAAATTGATTTCTTTTCTTCATCAATTTGGATCTTCAATTTAATTAGTAGTTGTTTTGGTTGATGAATTGATATGGGTTTTGGGTGATTGAAGAAACGAGGAAGTGGGTTTGTATGGGAGGGTGGAATTTGAAGCGTGGGGAAGGTGGTAAGGAAGACACGCTGGGAAGAGTCTTGGGTTTTTTTACCTTTCTTTTTGTTCTAAATTTTTTTTCTCCCTTCTATTTTTCTCCATTTATTTCATTTTAACAACAATTATTATGTGATTTTTTTTTAAATTATTATAGTCCGACGTATTATCCGATGGACAAATTAATCTGACACAACACCAAACGCTTGACTAATTTAGTCAGTATCCGACCACTATTTATCATATTTGACTGAAATAGTCAGTACAGTTCGAGCTTCCAAACAAGGCCGAAGTCACTTATTTTTTACTTTTGAATTGTATAGAAGAAAGTAGAATAAAAAAAAAAAGGTTCACTCCGGTGCATTTTTGCTTACCACTCTATAGTGATAGTGATTAATGATTATAATCACAATATTGATTACAGTTTCAATGATGGATGTAATTTAATCTCTTCTAACGATAATTAATACGGTTGTGATACTTTTCACTACTTAACGATGACCAAGCCTTCTACAATGGACTCGAAGTCATGAGTTTTATATAAATGATTCTAATTTTTTCGGTCAATATATTAGGAAAGGGATCCTCTCCGGACACTAAATCCACCCCATCAATCAATCTGGACACTTGAAATTTGATCAAACGGCTAAAGTTATTAGAACTTTTAAAGGGCCCCCCCCCTGTTTTTAGCCGTTGGATTAAATTTCAAGGGTCCGGATTGATTGATGGAGTGGATTTGGTGGAAGGGATCTGGAGAGGATCCCTTTCCAATATATTAAACTCAGGATTTTGATTTCTATTGAATAAATAGTCAACCATTTGACAAGGTAGTGCTTGATGGTTGGGTTTTTTCTTTAATGATTCAGAAGAGTCCAACCATCAACCGTCACATCATGTGGTCTACAAAATATCGTTCAAATAGATAATCTCTCTAGCATCACCAAAAGAAAAAATAGATAGGTCCTATAATTAATAAGTAGAACTCAAGGTATCCAACCCACACTATTGTAGGAATAGTTTTATTAGAATCAAACTCAATGTGCTTGGTCACAACAAAGATTTTTATTTGATTGACTCGTACATGAGTTCAATTAGCAAAAAGATAGCGATTTTAACACTTTTTCTGCCCTAATTCTCTTCTTATTAGTTCAATTCAATGACTAACAAAAGCAGATTGAGCAAGAAGTACAAAATGATCTCTTAACGAAAACGAAAACGAATTTTAACACTTGTAAACTCTACTATTAAATGGGTAAGGAATACCCTATTCGCTCCCTTTCTTTGTTTCTCGCATAGAACCGAAAAGAGTAATCTCGTCTTTGACCCTTCCTTTAGTTGGGGTCTATGGCTACTCCCTCTCTTTTTGCTATTTCTTCTTTCTTTCTCCTTTCTAGAAGCTCAGTGTGTGCACTGCTCTCTCGACGCCCCTGGTTGCCGGTTTGAGATTGGTAACATGTTTTCACGGCGTTCTTCATCATCTTTCCGGCATTTTCATCGATTTTTCGGTGTTTATCATCATATTTTGCCCTTGAAAAATTTAATATGCATCATTCAACACTCCTTCAACCTCCAACACCCATCATCTTCCAACTTTTTCATTGGTTCCTCCTTCTCACACACCTTCCCTTTTCACAATCTTTGTCCAAAGCTGAGAGCGGCACATCTGATTTGGCCGTCAAATCTAACCACTCCATTTACTACTCTGAAAGAGTTTATATGGTTAGAGATAGAGAGTACAATCTTTGCAAACTAATTGACCGTATATGTACATAATAAGCAAGATTATGACCATGCATACACAAATTAATAGCAGAAGCGACAAAACTAGTCGTAAAACGAACCCCCTTCAAGATCTTTGACCTAAATGGTTGATCTACTCATTTTCTTTCAAGATTAAAGAAAAGATTTGGTGTTCATACCTTCCAAGCGAGCATTGAATCCGAGGATGCTCCTTTGTCATGCCTTCTCACTTTGATCCACTTTGTACAGCTTTTCCTCTTAGACTTCTAGAGTCCTTTAACTTTCGACACCACCTTTGTAGAAATGGGTATTTGGTCTAGAATGAGTGTGAGATGTTAGTACACACTTATTCAACAAGGAGGAGGCGGCGGCACACACCAAAAGTGATAGTGGTGGTGGATGTGTGTTGAGTTTCTCTCCTAAGACACTACTCCACCTCACTTTTACTCTCTAAGAAGAGTACTAAGATATATGAGTACTCTTCCTTCTACTTTAGGTACCTCTTTTTATTTTTTCTTCTTCCTCAACAACTATAGAAATTCATGCAAGAGAGAGAGAGAGCGCGCTAGAAAGCTTTGCATGCAATGGATGTCAACATTGCGTGTTGTGAATAACTTGTTGAGAAATGGATAAGTCAACATCACGAGTGAAAATTAACGAATTAAAAAAAAATGAGAGAGGCAAAATCAAACCTTACAACAGGAAGAGATGTTGGTTCTCTAGAGAACTGAAAGAGATGCAGCACTGGGACATGCAGAGAACATGAAGAGTTATGGTTCTAATACAGAGAACAACAGAAAAAACCTCTCGGCCGCGACTGAACGAACACTTCGGGGAAGGCTACGAGGAGAGAAGAGAGGACATAACAGACCAGGGTTTGTTTTTGTGATTTAGGTAGTGGAGTTATCGCAAAAGAGAAAGGGTATTTTTGTCCAAAAGTTTTGTAATTTTGGGTACTGACTGTTCAGTAGGCAAGTATTATCCTTCTATTAATACCCCATGATGGGGCCCCCACCCCTTTCTCACTTGTATTTGCTTTTGCTTGCAAGGGATATGTGGTGGTGACTTAGATCAAGGTATTAAATATCGGTAATATCGGAAATATCGGTAGTCCGAAAACACGGAAATATCGATGGAAATATCGGTAAAATATCGATATCGATAAAATTTCCATGGAAACCACGGAAATTGTAAGAAAAACTTGGAAATTTTTATTGAAACTTTGCAGGATGTTTATTTAGTCAATTATCTATTAGTTTATCAAAAAAAATTGGAAGGAAATGCATTGCATGATGGATTTAACATTATCAAGTTGATTATATAGCGAGCTGGCAAACATTGTGAGTGTAGAAAATATATAGTAATTAATGAAAGAAGTTTAAACACACCAAAATAATTTATATATAATGAATTAGTGCAATATTTTACACTTTATACATTACATGGTAAGATACATGAGTGACTTAGTACCACATAGAGTTCCTATGAGGTTCAAAATTTTCACTATCTTCATCATCTCTACGTGTAGAGTGAGTGTATTGTGAAGAGTAGTTATCAAATGATAAATCCCCAAAATAGTTTTCCATGTAATTGTATAAATTACAATAATATAAATATAAGTTTGTAAACTTACCTTAAATATGGAACCCTTTGTGTTGAAGCTCTGGAATGGATCTGGAATGGCTCTGAAAGGGGTAAGGGAAGAAGAAGAAACGAAAAGGTGTAATAGAGGTTTTAATCTTCGAAGGGTCAAAAAATGTGTGTTGATCTGATACTCCACCTCTGAGAATGTGAAAGAATATCACAGTGGCACACGGTTTTAAATGAAACCACCATCCATGGTCTGAAATTGTACAAGTTATAATTGTAAAAGTTGTCTGCGTTTTGAATTATTTAGATTCGTTTGAATGATTTAGATGCGTTTTGAATTATTTAGATGCGTTGGTCTAAAGTTGGTCTGATTGGTCTGACACACACACACACAAATCTCTCAAACACAGACACGTTAAAGTTGGTCTGTCACCAAAACACACACACACAGACACGTCAAAAGGTACACAGAGTCACAGACAGACTTCACACACGCACACAGACTTCACACGCAGACAGTCTCTCTCGAAGCTTCATTCTCTCTTCTCTCCATTCTTCCACACCCACACACACACACACAGATCTCTCAATCTCTCTTCTCCCTTGTCCCGCACACACGCACAGAGACCTCAGTCTCTCGATCCTTCTCCCACATGGCCTTCTGCTCCTCCCTCGCCTTCCTCCTCGTCCGTGTCTTCCGCCTCGTCGGCGCCGTCTCTCTCTCGATCGAAACTCTCATCCTCAGTCTCTCGATCCTTCTCCCACATGGCCTTCTGCTCCTCCCTCGCCTTCCTCCTCGTCCGCGTCTTCCGCCTCGTCGGCGCCGTCTCTCTCTCGATCGAAACTCTCATCTCTCTCATTTCTCTCTGCAGTCTGCACCGAGAGTCCGATACCCACAAATACACACGCACACCATCACACCTGCTTCAGGAATACACCCACCTCGTCTTTCTCCCTCTCCTTCTCGTCTCTGCAACTCGGCGAACGCAGGAACCCTCCGGCGAGTTTCTTGAATTTCTCCGGTTAGGTAAGCTTCGGGTTTTTGTGTTGAATCTGTTGAATCTGTTGAATCTGTTCTAGATCGAAGCTTAGATGTGAAATTGAAGTTCTATCTCGTGTTTTTGCAAGGTTTTTGGGATGAAATCGGCTCGGGAATAGGCACATCTCCGGCGAGGCTGTAGAAGCTCCGGCAAATTTTGCACAGATCCAAAAAAATTTCGATAATATCCGAAATATCGCGATATTATCGATATTATCGATAATATCGCGATATTTTGACGAAAACACCTTGGATACCATTTAAAATATCGCTAACCCAAAAAACCGATAATATCGGCGAAATATCGCCGATATTATCGACATTTCGGACCATGACTTAGATCTTATGGTTCTATTTTGGATCGATGATTTTGATGGCAAAATCTGGTTGGGACTTCTCTTTCTATGTGTTGGAAAACTTTGTGCTACGATGCCTTCACCCAATGCAACTCAGGATAGTTTTTTTTAAGGTAAATTACCAAAAACTACCTCAACTATTGGGTCATTAACAGTTTCATACCTCGTTTTTAAAAAATTTCAATGTTATACCTTATCTTCGAATTTGTTGCAATGTCATACCTCCCGTCAGTTGTCTGTCAATTATTCTGTTAAAATGCTGACGTGGCATGCCACGTGGCACATTTTATATTAAAAAATTATTAAAAACTAAAAAAAAATTAATTAAATATTAAAAAAATATTTTTTTTTCCTTCTCTCTCTTTTCTTCTCTCTCCTCCTTCTTCTTCTGGGCACGGGTTCGGCCCTTTTTTTCCTTTTTTTTTTTTTTCTTTTCTTCTTCTCTCTCTCTCCTTCTTCTTCTTCTTCTTCTTCTTCTCTCTTCTCTCTTCTTCTTCTTCTTCTGGTTCTGGACACGGGTTCGGCCCTTTTTTTTTTCTTCTTCTCTTCTTCTTCTCTCTTCTTCTTCTTCTTCTTCTTCTTCTTCTTCTTCTTCTTCTTCTTCTTCTGGGCACGGGTTCGGCCCTTTTTTTTTTTTTCTTTTTCTCTTCTTCTTCTCTCTCCTTCTTCTTCTTCTTCTTGGCACGGGTTCGGGTTTTCTTTTTTTTTTTTCTTCTTCTTCTTCTTCTTCCTCTTCCTCCTTCTTCTTCTTTCTGGGTTTGCAGGGGATTGGGATGGGGGGGACGGACGAAGAAGAAGAAGCAGGTTCTTCTTCTGGGCACGGGTTCGGGTTTTCTTTTTTTTTTTTCTTTTTTTCTTTTTTTTTTCTTCTTCCTCTTCCTCTTCCTCCTTCTTCTTCTTTCTGGGTTTGCAGGGGATTAGGATGGGGGGGGGACGAACGAAGAAGAAGAAGCAGCAGGAGGAGAAGGAGGAGCAGGCGGAGAAGGAGGAGAAGGAGGAGAGAGAACAAGAGAAAAAAAAAGAGAGAGAGAAGGAAAAAAAAATTAATTTTTTTAATATTTAATTAATTTTTTAATATTTAATTAATTTTTTTTTGTTTTTAATATTTTTTATTAATTTTTTAATATAAAATTTGCCACGTGGCATGCCACGTCAGCAGTAACGGATGAATTGACGGAAGGTATGACATTGCAACAAATTCAAAGATAAGGTATAACATTGAAATTTTTTAAAGACGAGGTATGAAAATGTTCAGACCCAATAGTTGAGGTAGTTTTTGGTAATTTACCCTTTTTTTTAGGACAACCACTTTTGTGGTTGGTAGCGAGGTGGTAGTGGCCTTTGCTCTAGGATTAGGATTTTACTCTTTCAATTTTTGTCGTTATGTTGAATGGGCTCTTCGCTATTCCCAATTTCTATTGGGTTTGTTTGATGCAATTTGTATTGATTTTTGTATTTTTCATTTAGTGAATTGGCTTCTTCCTTTCTCTTTGTACTGAAGAGGAGAAAGGGGGATAGCTATGATCTATTCATTCACAATTCAAACGATTTGTCATTTGGGGCCAAAAAAATATGGGCATTAATCACTCCAATTACCACAACTCTCAAGTCAAATACTTTTTCTTTCTTTTTTTTCCTCTCTCTACTATGTTTTCCTGTGAGTTTTTCTCAGTTTCTTTATCATTTGCTCTCCCTCTTTTCCTCCCCACTTATCTCCCTCTTTTCTTCCCCTCTTCCTTGGCCTTTTCCAGTTTTCTCCCTACCTTTTTTATTCTCGGTTCTCCCCTAAGTTTAATCTCAGTTTTCCTTCAGCCGAGTGTCACATCCCGACCCGGGGTCCACCACATCCCGAGCCCGCTCCACCACCGTAGCATGATATTGTCCGCTTTGGGCCCCGACTACGCCCTCACGGTTTTGTTTTTGGGAACTCACACGAGAACTTCCCAGTGGGTCACCCATCATGGGATTGCTCTCGCGCGCTACTCGCTTAACTTCGGAGTTCCTACGGAACCCGAAGCCAGTGAGCTCCCAAAAGGCCTCGCGCTAGGTAGTGATGGGAATATACATATAAGGATCACTCCCCTGGGCGATGTGGGATCTCACAATCCACCCCCCTTAGGGGCCCGACGTCCTCGTCGGCACACCACGGCCAGGGTTAGGCTCTGATACCAAATTGTCACATCCCGACCCGGGGTCCACCACATCCCGGGCCCGCTCCACCACCGTAGCACGATATTGTCCGCTTTGGGCCCCGACTACGCCCTCACGGTTTTGTTTTTGGGAACTCACACGAGAACTTCCCAGTGGGTCACCCATCATGGGATTGCTCTCGCGCGCTACTCGCTTAACTTCGGAGTTCCAACGGAACCCGAAGCCAGTGAGCTCCCAAAAGGCCTCGCGCTAGGTAGGGATGAGAATATACATATAAGGATCACTCCCCTGGGCGATGTGGGATCTCACACGAGTCTCAACGATCCCGGGCTTCACACCCCTTATCCAGCGTTTTTCACTTGCTTTTACTGCTTTTTGTCTTTTAATTGGGACTTGGTTTAAATCAAAATGTGATATGTCTCGTTTCGTCTCGTAATTCTTTTTTTTTGTCATTTTGGTTAAAAGTTAAAGTTTTTAAATCCTTTTCATTAGTTTTTCTTTTATTCAATGTACAAGTCCAACTTAGGCAAACAAAAAGCTTTTGCTCACACCGCACTAGTGTGATATTCTACAGCACAAGGTTGAGAACTATAATTTATATACTATAAATTATAGTAGGAAGGAACCTTTCTTTTCCCTCTTAAAAGTAAGAAGGATGAGAGTTGAACACTTATCACAACTGTATTGACAAAAATTAAAAGATTTTATAACTGAAGTTATAAGTAACTTATAGCTAGCTAGGGTCGTAAAAGCATGTAAATACATAGAAAAACACATACAAAATTACTATCTCTGAGTACATATCTTGTATTAAATTTGAAAAGAATATAGACAACCCAAACCCTAATAAACAAAACTGATGAAATTATATATGATCAAACAAATCCCACCGGAAATCGGAATGATACATAAAAACTTTTTATTCAAGCCTGTGGAGCATCGTAGCATGATGTTGGACCAATCTAATTAATGGTTAAGAAACATAATTCCTTTGGCACCGGGAAAAGGAGTTTGTAATGCAACACTTCCATATATAATGCACATTTATTCTGTCCCATTTTGCAGTTTTATCCTTAACCATGCACAACAACGTTTAACATTTTTTTTCTTCTTAAAACAAGGTCAGCTGATGGTTTCGCCACGACAATCTATCCTTTCGGGAGTGAGAAGATTCACAAAAACATTTCAGCCTCTCTCTGAGCACTATCGTGTGATTTACCAATACCGGGAATCGAATCCAAAACGTGTTGTGTGCAATACAGACTTGAAATTATTCTCTAACCATTGAGTCATGCATGACTTTTATCAATGTTTTACTTTTCATAGGGTTTAAAAAAGTGAGATCAATCCACGCGGTAGGAAACGGCAGCTGAGCTTTTTGAGTTGAGGAAACTGGAAAGGAAAGAAATGGGCCAACCAAGAGGGAGTTCGCAAGTTAACATCAACCAAATCACAACCGTGACAATTAAGCAATGGTCCCATTCCCATTCCGTGCATTCTAAACTACAAAAACCACATATACGACTTTTATTGTAAATGTTAAATTGTTATGTTATCAGATTACGAATCAATAACAAATTAAAAGCATAATACAATCAGGTTAAAAAGTAATTAAGTTGTTCTTGATGAAATGGAATATTTCATCTTGATATTGAATAATTCTCGATATTCCAATCCTTCCTATCATATCGATAAAAGAAAGAGAACACCATCCAATAAAGTAAGAAATTTATCTATAAGAATCCAAGTTTTTTGGTGTAACATTATTTCATAAGCTTATGATTTAGTTGGGACTTGGTTTAAATGAAAATGTGAAATGTCTTGTTTCATCTCGTAATTTTTTTTTTTGGGGTATAGTGCTAATTTAGTCATTGAATTATAACTTCAGTGAAAATTATTATTTTTGGTAAAATAAAACCCTAAATTCATTAAAAAAAATGCTAATTTCATCCCTACTATTATATTCAAAACTATTTTATCCAATTTTTCGACAACTTAAATCACTTGACACACTTTAGAGTGTAATATCGTCATTTTACTCGCTATAAGCCTTTAACATTTCATATAGGTTGTGAATCTAATGTCTTATTTACCCTCCAAAATTAACTCCATATATACACTATTTCTTCATGAAAAATTACCAATCTACCCTTCAATGTGTATCACATGCAAGTAACGTGACTTAAATTAATGGAAAATTAAATATAGTAGCTTCAAATTTAAAATTAGGGATGTATTGGCAGATTGTTATAATTCAATGATTGATTTTTCTGAAGAAAAAAAATAGTTTAAGGACCTAATTTTCACTCAGGTGATAATTCAAAGACTAAATTGGCAGTCCATCCATTATTTTTTAAGGAAAACTAATGAAAATGGCTTGAAAACTTTGAGTTTTAACGATAAGGACAAAATAAAGGGAAAAAAATGGAAAATGCAACCCAAAAAAAAAAACCCATAAGAAGAAGAAGAAGAAGAAGAAGAAAAAGAAGAAGGGAGAAGGAGAAGGAGGAAGAGGAAGAAGAAAACCCATCAACTCAACCACCCCCCTCCCGGCCCGCCTGCGGAACAAGAAGAAGAAGAAGAAGGAGGAGAAGAGGGAGAAGAGGAAGAAGAGGAGGAGGAGGAACAACAAAAAAAAAAAAAAAAAAAAAAAAAAAAAAAAAAAAAAAAACCCAAAACTGCAACCCAGAAGAAGGAAGAAGGAAGAAGGAAGAAGACCAACTCACCTGGAGTCCGAGCTATAATTCCCTATCACGAATATTAAGGTGTTACGAACGATCGTCACCTAGATCAAATATCAAATCACATCTTAGAATTTTTATCAATAGAATATGTAACTTACATAAAACACATCTCTAAGGATGTTTTAGAATGATTTGAAACTCATTGACCAAAAGTCAATCGTCGGTCAAAGGTTGACGATATGGTCCACAACCCTACGTAACGCGATCCAGAAGATCCACACTGCAGATTCCCAATCCGTAACTTCTCAAGAGTTTCAATCAGCTTCTAGAAAAATATCCTAAAGTTTCGGAACAATCCAACGGTCAGATCTCCGCCAATCACTAAAATTAAGTGGCGGCCGACATTTAGATTTACAAACTTAGAAAACCCATCCGGGAAGATTCGTACGTCATATTCCCAATACATCAGCTCCTAATATCCTTAAATATTATGTACTATTACGTATTAAAGTTTGGTGACGATCTAGTGATCGGATCATCGAATCATATAATAACCAAGTGGCGGCCCTTAATGGAAATATAACCAAACAACAGAATTTTGTCAATCAGATGTCTAATATGGAAATCGGGCACCCATTTTAGCCTAGGGAGGTCAATGGGTGTCTCTGCCCACGCGCCGCTGCACGCGGTGGCCTGCCACCCCGACTCGCCGGAAAAATCAATTATTTCCAAAAATTACCAAATTTCACAGAAATGAAGATCTCAATGAGTAGAGCAAGTTTTATACCTATGGACAAGTCCAATTTGGCCGGGAAAAGTTCAAATTTCTCTCGAACTCGCTGAAACCTTAGAAATGGGTGGCTTCGATCCGTCATCTCTGGTGCTTCGCCGCCTCCAAGGTTGTTTGAAGTTTGTTCATAAGCTCAAGATAGTCTAATAGGGATGGTGGTTGATGAAGTTTGCTTCAGGATATGGCGAATCGCCGCCATGAGGTCCATTGCATGGTTCATTTGCAGGTGGTGGCGAGGTTCAAGTCATCGGAAAATCGACGGGAAAGTCACCGGGTCGCACTGGTTCGATGGGGGAAAAAAGGGTCAAAGAGAAAGGTGTCTCTAATCCCCTGTTCTCTCCTTCCCTCCTTTGCCCTCTCTTTCCGATTGGGCACCTTCCTCTCTCCTCATTCTAATTCATCCCTTTCATTTCTCTCTCTATTGGCCCAACCTCTCTCTTTTTTCGTCATTTTCTCTCATTTTCTACTGCCCATCTCTCTCATTTCTCTCCTCCTAATTGGTTGTTGCCCTCTTTTCTCCAATTCTAATTAGTCCACCACTCTTTTATCTGATTGGCCTCTTTCCACAAAGTGGGAGTTTAACTAATTTCCAATCTAAAATTTAATAAAACGACTTCGAAAGTCTGTAACTATACCGTTAAAACTCGGATTCACAAACGGCTTTCGCTTATGCGCTCGTGGTTTCGAGATCTATTCGAAAACACTAATTGTGACTTTGAAAGGTCAACAAATGTTAAACATCCTTTCCTCTAAAGGTATTTTCGTAAAATTACTCATTTAAAATTTATAAAAACGTAAAATTAGGGACGGGTTGTCACAATATGACATAGTTGAGGAGCAGTGAGATTATTTATGACATACTCCGAGCTTCACTGGCGAAACCAGTGTCAGACAACTTCACTAGCCAGGGCTAGTGTCGGTGTGTTATGTACCTTTTCTTCTCTAGCGTAACCCAGAGTCGTACAACTTCATCTTCGGGTGATGGGGCCTACCACGATTCTATACTGGTGTAACCCAGTGTTGTACATCTTCACCCTCGGGTGATGGATATATCTTCAGGCAAATATGATACTCTTATTAAGCACATCAGTGTTTTGACTTATGAGCTTTTACGGATTTTACCCTTAGGTGGTTTTGATATCACTTCGAGTTATTATTTTATCGTACGAGCATTTTTATAGCATGTAGAGTTTCGGGAAAAACCTAGTATGTAGTATTATTGTTATTTTTATCATCATCATTATAAACTATGGTCCACTCACCTTTTGTTTTTCCGTCCCCTTCAGCACCTAGTGACGAGGAATACAATATGAGCTTCTAGGCATTTCCCTACCAGTGATATTGTGTTCCCCTGCCTGCATATGTCTTCTTATGTATAATTGTAACTTAATGCCTTTCATTTCACTAGCACTCTCGTTTAGTGGGATGCTCTTGACATATTCATACGTCCTTTATTCGGATTGTTGACTGTTGGACATCCTTCTTATTTAATGACTAACTTTCTACTATTATTATTTCTTTAGCATTTGTATGATTTTTATGATTGCCATTTCTCGCATGACTTTTCGATTCTACGTTTCATTATATTCATGCATGTTCACATAATCATGGCTTTCGTAATTTTCAAGTGTCGGTCAGTAAGTGCCATTCAGGAGTCATTTGGATACCTGGGTTGGGGGGTGTCAATCTATGTATGAATGCCTTTTTTCCCAAAAGTTGCACAATCTCTGGATTTTTGTGGGTCTTTATACTATTGTGGCTATTTGGAAGGCTCGAAATAAGTTTATTTTTTAAGGTCAACCAATCTATTTTCATCGTCTCTGCATGTCTATCAATTCTGTGATTGTTCATGGTGGAAAGTTTATTCCTGGTTACTCTCAAGGTTTTGACACTCAAATCATCTCTGTGATGGGGATTCGAACTATCTCTCGCAAGGCGCCTACTATTTCTCTTGTCCTTTGGTCTCCTCCTTGGTTTCCTTGGATTAAACTTAATACATATGGTTTATCTAAAGAAAATCCCAGTCTTGCTGCTTGTGCAGGAGTTTTTAGAAATTGCCATAGTCATTTTCTTGGTGGTTTCTGCCAATGGATTGGTTATTGCAACTCTTTTTTTGCATAAATATCTGCAATTATTATTGGTGTACAATTTGCATATCTGCTGGGTTGGCATTGTCATTGGTGGAAAGTGACAACTCTAGTGTTATTTTTGCTCTTTAATCGTCTGATTTTGTTCCTCCTTGGCCTCTTCATATTTAATGGTCTATTTGTTTGGACTGCATTCGGAAAATAACTTTCTACTCATATCACATATACCGGGAAGGAAATTTTGTTACAGACAATTTTGCTGACATGGGTTTGTCTTCTCCAACTTTAACTTGGCATGATTCTCCTCCACCTGTAGCTCATGCTGTATTATTTTAAAACTATGTTGGCTTGTTTTGCTACCGCTTCTCTAATTAATGTGCATTTAGGCATCCAGGTTTGTCACACTTTTTTTTTCCTAACTTTGTGGTGTTGCTTAACTTGTTTTGCAGGTTTAGACCTTTAGGTTTGGTTTTAGAGGGGTTAGGTTTCATGTCCCCCCTCTTTTCATTGTATCTTTCTTGTTTTCGTTTAAAAAAAAAAAAAAGGTTTATGTTCCCCTTTCTTTTTCGTGTATTATTTTTGTCATCTCTGTTTTATAAGGGGTAAGGTTTATGTCCTCCCTGACTTGGTGTAACTTCTTTTTTCGTTATCAATAAAAAATTTCTCATACCGTCGAGGTTCCCAAAAAAAAAAAAGACTAATATTTAAACAAACAAAATGAAGATTAGATTAGGGCTTGCAGACCTCAATTTCCTTGAAACAGCCATTCGCCACTACTCTGTGCTTGTAGTTCAGTAGGAGTCCGCTTCACTAGGATTCAATAATCTAAACTAAAATTCTAGCACCGAAAAACTTATACTCTGTTTAGATCACGAAATTTTAAATTACTAAGGAATTTTAAAATGACAGAAAGAAATGACAAAATTTTATTTTCTAGAATTTATGAATTTTATTATTTGGTTAACCTAAAAGGACAATGAATTTGAATACAGAATTTGTTATTTTTAAACTCTCACCCATAGAAATTTGAAAATGACACCTATTTACATGGAATTTAAACTTGGGAATTTGAGGTGCAAATTCCAAGTTTTTTTTTCTACGCGAAAATTCTAAATTTCCATGTTTATGAATCCAAACAAAAGAATTGATCCATCTCAATTTATAAATTTCGACTCTTGTCAAAATTCCAAGTTTATTTCCCTCATTCAAACATAGTGTTAGTTTTTGGTGAATTTCTTTGTGATTCTCTCAGTATACTTGGTATTGGTAAGAACGTAGGATGAATGATTTTCTGTGTTCTAAATGCAATGCAGAATGATATATATATATATATATATATATATATATATATATATATATATATATATATATATATATATATAATGTACATATACTGTTCGTAACAGGTATAAACTTGAGATGTGTCTTCTGGGAGGCATCTGCTCAGAAAGGGTGTGTTGTTTTGGTATTCTTTTGTCATCTCAGACTAATCCTTGTTGATTTAAAAAATTATTAATAAAATTTGAAATTAATAAAATAATTAATTACCACACCCAAAGCCCAAACTCAAGGTTCAAGCTCAATTTTACTCTCCATGACCTATCTTTCTAATCACTTTGTAAGAATGGTCCATTCACTAGAAACCTAATGAGCTTACATACAGTTCTCTACTCCACGCTTATGCCAGTGGCAAGGAAATTGAGTGCATGCATATTCTTGTTGAAGAAATATAGTCTGGTGTAACTGAACCCCACGTTCTCTTGAAGACATTTATTCTCATTTTTAGTAAGAGTGACCTCTTGATGGAAACAGAACATACCTTCTTGGAACTGAGAAGAAAAGGGTTTTCACCTGACATAACTATCTTGAATGCGATGCTATCAGTATATGGCCGGGGCAGATGTTTTCGAAGACAAGTGAGATTTTGAAATTTATGAATGAGATGGGGTGTACCCCTAGCTTGAAAACTTACAATAGTTTGATGTATATATACAATCGCTCAAAAGATTTCGAGAAATCATAACAGTTTCGAAGGGAGATATGATAGAAATGTTATCTTTCATTTCGCACCAAATAAGATTACATCCTAAGTGTATATATAGTAGTGAAGCACCACTTGTGCTGCTAACTAATTACCTCATCAATTTACTAGTCACAACAGTAACTAACTAAACATTAGCTAATTATAAGGGCTGTTTTAACCACCTTATAACAAACTCATTCTTTTACAAGTTTACCCTTATTATCCCCCCTCAAACTGAGCGAAGGTAGCCGTGGAGAAAGTTTTCTTCTGAGGAACAGAAATCGTTGTTTAGATAATGCCTTAGTATAGATATCTGCAACTTGATCCTTTGTGCTGACAAATAAAACCTTGACTTGGTTGGCAAACACTTGTTCGCGGATGTAATGATAAGCAATAGCCACATGCTTAGTTCGTGCATGAAAAACTGGATTTCTGGCTAATGAAATAGCTGAAATATTGTCACACCAAAGCTGTGGACAAGAAGGAAGAAAAAGTCCAACATCAACTGAGAGTTTACAGATCCATGTCAACTCAGCTGCAGTATTGGCAAGGGATTGGTATTCTGCTTCTATGGATGAGCGAGCCACAATTGGTTGCTTCTTGGCACTCCAGCTGATGAGAGACTCACCTAGGTAGATACAAAAACCACCAGTAGATCGGCGATCAAGACTACAGCCTACCCAATCAGCATCTGAGAAAGTAATGAGAGTGAGAGGTTTAGAGCACTTTGGAAACCATAAACCAAGAGACACTATTCCTTTGAGATATCGAAGAATACGCTTGACAGCCTGAAAGTGAGATTGGCATGGATACTACATGAATTGACATACTAGATTCACAGCAAAGGACAAATCTGGCCTAGTCCAAGTTAAATGCTGAAGGGCACCAACAAGGGACCTATATTCTGTAGGATTAGCATGCAGTGGAGACTCATGATCCAATTTCGTGGTGCTGAGAGGTGTAACACACGGCTTGGAACCTTTCATATGAGCCTTGGTAAGAAGATCCAAGATATATTTTCGCTGGGATAGAAATATACCAGATGAGGATCAATGAACTTCAATACCAAGAAAGTAATGAAGTGGACCAAGATCCTTAACAGGAAATAAGCCACTGAGCTGAGAAATGATGGCTTGACAAAGTGAAGCATTAGGACCAGTGACAATAATGTCATCAATATACACCAATATGAAAACCAATGTTGGATCATTCTTGACAAATAGAGAGTGATCATTTTGTGAACCTGTGAATCCAAGAGACTTTAAGGCAGTTGTCAACTTCTCATACCAGGCCTTGGGGGCTTGCTTTAACCCATATAAAGATTTGTGTAGATGACAGATATGATAGGGTGAGTAGGATTTTCAAACCCAGGTGGTTGTATCATAAACACAGATTCAGTTAAATTTCCATGCAAAAATGCATTGCTAACATCAAGTTGGTTGAGAAACCAATCAAATTTTGCACCCATAGTAAGAGCAAGCCTTATAGTGACAGGTTTAGCAACTGGACTAAAAGTCTCTGTGTAGTCAAGGCCTTATTGCTGATGAAATCCTTTGGCAACAAGCCTGACTTTGTACCTGTCAATGGTACCATCAGGTTTGCGCTTGATCCGAGGATCAAGGCACTTATAACCTTTATGATTCAAGCTATAGCCCAAGAAGATGTAAGGCTTGCCTTTGGGATCAAGCTTGGAACTAGTATAAGGTTTCAACCATGGAAAACACCTACAGCCAAATATTTTCAGAGATGTGTAATCTGGTACTCTACCAAATAACAATTCCCAAGGAGATGATTTTGTTGCTGTTGGCATTCTATTGATAAGATAGATAGCTGTAGCAAATGCATCATCCCAATAAGACTGAGGGACCTTAGATGCTGCTAGAAGAGTGAGCAGTTTCAACAATGTGTCTGCGCTTGTGCTCAGCACAACCATTTTGTTCTGGTGTGTGAGGGCAGCTAAATTGATGTGAGATGCCATGCTATTGAAGATAACTAATCAATTTGGAACTCAGAAATTCCCCACCAGAATCAGACCGAAGAGTTACAATCTTGGAACTAAGTAGATTCTCAACCAAAGGTTTGAAGATGATAAAAGTATCAAAGACATCAGACTTGGATTTAAGAGGAAAGATTCAAGTATATTTCGTATAGTCATCAACAAATAAGCGGTAATATCGATATCCATTGACAGATAAAAGAGGTGCGAGACCCCATACATCAATGTGCAGAATCTCAAGAGGCTTGCATGAAGTACTAGATACAGTAGGAAATGACAACTTGGAACATTTTCCTAGAGCATAACTAGAACACACAGATTTATGTAAAGAGTTTGAAACTGAAATACAAGACTTAGATGCTAGCTTATTTAGTATTTTGAAAGCAGGATGGCCCAATCTTTGATGCCAAGTGTCATGTGAAGCTTTAGTATATGCTGCAAATGCCTGTTAACTAACAGTAGACGGAGAAGCATGAATGGGATAAAATCCAGCTCTCACAGGACCTTTAAAGAATGTTTTCTCTGAAGAAAGGTCCTTCACAATAAAGTGAAAATGATACAAATGAATAGAGCACCAATTGTTAAGTATGAACTGATTTGCAGAAATCAAATCTTGCTTAAGATGAGGAACATGCATAACATTCTTGAGAGCAAAACAATGAGTGACAGTGTTAATTTTAGAAGAACCAGAGTTAAGGATAGACAAACATTTTCCATCACCAACATAAACTTGTTCAGGTCCATTGTAGGGCTCAGGATTTTGCAGATTGGTGTAAAAGTTGGTCATGTGCGAGCTAGCACCAGAATCAAGCAACCATGTAGGAGAGGTAGTTGCATTGTATGCATTTTGAGAATTTTTGCTACCAAAGTGTGGATTCATGCGTTGTGGACACTCTGTAGCTTCATGATCCATGATCTATTTGACGGCAGATTTGGCAAGAGGTTTTTCTGTTAGAGTTGTTGTAGTGAGAACGAGAACCACGATTGTATCGGTAATTGCCTTGATTTCCACGATTGAACCTTTGATTGCCCTGAGATCCTTGGTAATTCCTCTGAGTGCCACGATTGTTGGAATTTCTAGAATTGGAGAAATTTCCACGATGCTGAGAACCATTATGAGTAAAGAATGCCTGAGAGGCAAAATCACCAATTGGTGTAGGAAGAAGACCAGCAGAAGAATTGAAGGCTTGAATCGGGGCTGGCGGAGATACTTTCTTGTGAGCAGTCAACTACAATTCCTTACTCAAGAAGAGGCCATGGAGTTCATCAATGGTAGTGGAACCAAGTCTAAATTGAACAACATAAATGAATGATTCATATTCAGATGGCAGACCATGTAGAATGACAGAAATCAACTCAGAGTCTTCAATCGGAGCACCTGCATTCGCTAGGGCATCAGCAATTTCTTCAATTTGTTGAAGATAGATCGTAGCTGTCTAATCGCCCTTCGTGATGGTGAGAAGACGAGAGCGAAGCTCATGTATGTGCTATTGCGATGCAATAGCTAATCTCGATTCTAGTTTCGACCATAGCTCTCGGGCCGAAGTAACACCAACAGTGTAAGGAATGAGAGCATCCGAGAGTGTAGAATTGATCCAGATGAAGATGTTCTGATCATTCTTATACCACGCAACATACTATGGATCTAGAGTGGCGGTACGATTTCCAGACGAGTCAAGAAGAAATTTCGACGGAGCAGCCATCGTGCCATCAATTAATCCAGTGAGATTGTACCGGTGGAAAATCGGAGCAAATAAGGCACTCCAGGTCAGATAATTTGTCGTTGTAAGCTTGATCGGAACCATAGACCCAATGTTCTAGATCGTAATAGAAGCAGAAACCGCAAAATTAGGGTTAGAAGTTGCATCAGGAATTGGATGAATAGGAGAATCTGATCTTGAAGACTGAGATGCAGAGGTTGCCATAGTTGGAAGAAGAAGCAGATCTCACGATCAAGCGCTTTGAAGCAATCGATTGATCAGAGAAGATGAAGAACCGAAGGCGATGATCGGTGAAGAAGAGGCGGTGCAGAAAAGAAGCATGAGAAATTGGGATCAAAAAAATATGTCGTGAGACTTTAGGCGGGTGATACCATGATAGAAATGTTATCTTTCATTTCACACCAAATAAGATTACATCCTAAGTGTATATATACTAGTGAAGCACCACATGCGCTGCTAACTAATTACATCATCAATTTACTAATAACAACAGTAACTAACTAAACATTAGCTAATTATAAGGGTTGTTTTAACCACCTTATAACAAACTCATTCCTTTACAAGTTTACCCTTATTAAGATAATGGAGAGGGGAATAAAGCCTGATATAATTTCGTACAACACTGTCATTTTTGCCTATGGTAGAAATGGTTGTATGAGAAAGGCTTCGAAGATATTCTTATAAACAAGGGACGCTGGGATTTCTCCAGATGAGATCACTTACAACTCTTCCTCTTCCCCTTCCCCTTTCCCTTCCACTTCCGCAACTCTTCCCCTTCCTCTTCCCCTTCCCCTTCCGCTTCTCTCTGTCTCCCACTTCCACATCTCTTTCTTTTCCCTAAGTTTCTGTCAATTTCCCACCTTTCCTCCCTTTAACCCAAGTCTCGCACTCTCCCATAATCCGATTCCTATTCCAATCCCCGCCCTCTAACCGACTTCAAAAACCCAAACCCCACCACCACTAATCCGTTTCAAGAAACAGACCATCTCCACCAAACAAAATCTCATTTTGGCGAAAACCTACGAAGAAATCGCCGACATGACCAATCCCAGCACGCCTCTAACGACGTTGAATCTTGCACATGGGTCATTGTTTACTTGGCTTACGACAGCGAACGCACCGTCGTTGGGCTGGCTTTCCACCTGGCAGGGTCTTTCGGGAGGACGATGACCATGGTGAAGCGAAGCAAGCGAGGTTTGCTAGCGATGATCTTAGCAGTATACTTTTTTAGGGTTTCTTGCTAAGACCATCTATTGAAGCATTTAGTCCACACAGTCCCATTCAATTCACTAGAGCTAGTCCATGCGCGTAACAAACACGGGAATACACTTAAGTAGTCCAGTCTAATCTAATGAAATCTAGTGATGATAAACAAACCCACCCTTAGATGCTTCAAGTTTCCAACCTCCAATGGAAAGGTACCAACAAAGTGGTTTCTTGACAAGTCCAAAGAAATTGATACGGAGGGGAGGCTAATAAATTGTTGAGGCATTGCGCCGCCGAGGTTATTTTGAGAAAGATTCAAAAGCAGGAGCCTGTGACATTCTCCTAAGCTTGAAAGGATGCTGCCCTCGAGATTATTTCCTTACGAATATAAGATTATGGTTAACAATTTCAAATTTCCTGGAGAGGACGAGATGCTCCCTGATAATTCGTTGTTTTGAAGACCTAATCACCTAAGCTTTGAGAGTATCCCAATGTAGGTTGGGATGTTACATGTGAAGAGGTTGTTCCGCATACTTAATGACTCTAATTTAACCAAGTTCTGCAAATTTGGCACTTGTCCAGTGAGTTCGGTCTCTGAAACATCGAATTCAACAAATTTGTGACATCGGATATTGAGAGAGGAAGTGACCCAGTAAATTGGTTCCCATTGATGTGGAAGTATCAGAGATTATGAAGAGTGTTGCCCAAGTATGAAGGAATATCCTTTGAAGTCGGTTCCGCGATAGGTCAAACCTGACGAGAGTAGAGAGATAAGAAATGGAGGGAGGAACGACACCAGATAATGCATTTGAAGCCAATGAGATATTAGTTAAATTTCTCAATTGGCCTAGAGAACTAGGGATGCTTCCTTTCAAGTTACTATCATTTAAACGATCTTCAAAGATGAAAGGTTACTAAAGTAAGGAGGGATTTCGCCGTTGAATTTGTTCACTTGCAAAACAAGTAGTTGAAGTTGAGACAAGGTGGAAATTTCTGGTGGAATCTTACCCACCAGGTTGTTGTAAACAACATTGAGATCAATGAAGTTTAAGCAACTGGATGCATTGACCTGGAATAGGACCGGTTAGCAAGTTACTGTCTAGCAGTGGCGAACCACAGATGCGCAAGGAGGTGTGGCCACACCCCTAGTCTCTAGAATTCGTTCCAAAGACAGACTTCCGCCCCTCTGCTAGGCTGCTTCTACTCTACAGTGGTTGTGCTGCGTTTTGGTGCTCTGCAGCGGTGCTGCTGCGTTTCCCTCTTTTTTGAACACCCACACACCCACACGAATGTGTTATATATATTTCTAGCAAGCAGGCTTCCATCCACCAAATCTATTGTTGTTGTACCAGCTTCATATGTTGGAGTAATAGGAGTGATTCACGGTTATACACAACCTCAAAGAGTCATATAAGTAGCAGAACGGCGAGACATGTTACAATTCCATGTGTGGAGCCAAAAATAATCACAAGGCGACACGTGGATTTTTGGGTAAAGAAGGACCAAACTACCCCTGAGGTACACCGAGATTTCTACGCGCGAGCAGCAGACAATCGTTTTTCAACAAAGTCAAAAATGCTCCAAAAGAGGTGAACAAATTCAAAGTTATTTCATCCATCCTCATCTTAGCTAATTATTACATAACCTCCCAAAAAACATTCATTTTATTATGTTAATTAGCCAATTAATATATTTATTCATAATCAATATATTAATTGCTAATTAATCACCAAATAAACACCCATCTCACCCAAAAACCAAAGGGAAGGCCGGCCACCTTTCCTTGCTCCACACCTTTCTTATTTTCTCCATTTTATTACCCCATTTATGCAAATTAATCAATTTTGTAACCACCAATTTATTCCTTTAGGTTTAAGTAGCCAATAAATTGGCTAATTAAACCAAAATTTCAACCTAAAAACCCCATTAAAGCCGGCCAACTCTTCTCAAAAATGGACAATCTAGCCCTATAAATAGGCTCCCATTTTCACAAAACTTTCATTCCAACACACTTGCAAAAATCCCAAAATTCTCTAAACACTTTTTCTCTCTAAATTCTAACTTTGGCATCGGAGGTTCTTCGGCCAAAGTCCCCCCATTCATCATGGGCACGTGAGGCTTTTGGCCTTGACCCTAAGGTGTTAATTGTTTTGTAGGTGCAATTTTGTCCAAGAAGAAGAAGGTGAAAATTTGCATCCACAAATTGGTGCTTTCATTGAGAGAAAGAAATCCACACTCGTAGAAGACTCTCGCATAAAAAGGTTTTTTTCTCTATTTTCTAGTCCACTTGTATTTTTTCGTACGTTCTTATTATTAGAATTTTTTATTTTGCAAAGATTCTTTGATAAAACGTACAAAACAAAAAAAATACAATGGCTAGAAATTTAGAAAATTGCACGAGTGAAAATTCCAATATTCAAGAAATGGGATCGCGGCGATCCACGAGGTTGAATGTGACAATAAGTGGAGTGGCACCACCACCACGAGTCTCCACCACGGGAACCACCGCGGTGGTTACCACGGTAGCCACCCACGGCGAGGTCCATGGCGCCATCACCACTGCCCGAGCCGTGCCATCCAAGGCTAAAGCCCAAGCCAAGTTACTCCAAGCCCAACGCGAGCCCAATGCGTTGTCAAGCCGAGCCCAAGCCTCGCACCCACGTGTGCCACACGCCAAGCAGCCCACTATCGTGGCCCAGCCTGCTCCCGCCGAACAGCCTACTCTCGTGGCCCAGCCTGCTCCCGCCGAGCAGCCCACTCTCGTGGCCCATCCTACCCTCGTGGCCTTTTAAGCAACCCAAGTAGGCCCAAGACTATCTCAGCCATTCGGACCTACCATCGAGCCGGGGGCATTCTCACCATATTTCTCCTCGAATTTGACATTTCCCAACTCAAATCCCGCGCCTGGAGTCTACCACCCTTCCACTGCTCAAGGAGGCACATTCCTTCCAAGCTCTTCCAATCCAAATGGCGAATAACACTTGTCTCGACAAGTCATAGAGTTGACGAACGCCCTAGCACAACAGACGACCTTGGTAAACCAGCTCTTGCAGCGCACCAAGATGCAACGTGTCCCAAATAAGGTGTCCCGAAGAAGGACAAGGGCAGACGAAGAACCTCTCCAGCAGCGTCCCGGCAAGCAGCCACTCGACCAGCCCCAAACAGAGCGTTTGGTCAAAATACACTCCCGATTGGGCCCCCGAGATAGCGTATACTCCCGTTTTAGCACGCGGATGAGCGTGCACTCTCGACTAGGCCCACGGACGAGCATACACTCACGGTTGGGGCCACACTCCGATAATCAATATGAGCAGCCTTCCAAGCGAAGTGTTCATTCGCAGCTAGGTCCGCAAGGAGCATCATCCACATCACATCGGAGTAGGCAGCACGACGGGCGGAGAGAAGCAGTCACTCACTCCGGCTCAAGTTCAACCAGCAGCCTGCGAAATCCCTCGCCTGCTAGGAATCCATCACGTGCACCGCTACCGCTGCATAGACGAGCCGAACACGTAGAAAAGCAGCCTAGACCAGCAGGTCAAAACTGGGGGCAGCCGAGAGCTCCACTACCTCAACAAAGGCAAATTCAGGAAGAAGTAGAGAGAATCTTGACCAAGCGATTGCGCGATTTCCAACGCAACGAGGTCACCGACGAGGCACTACTACGGGATATGACCAACATAAGCAGGTCACCGTTCACGGATGAGATCGAGCAGGCAGAGCCTCCACACGAGTTTAGAATGCCATATTTCATATCCTTCAAAGGAGATGGAGACCTGGAAAAACACTTAAAGCACTACCGAAGCGCAATGATCCTCTATCGAAACAATGACGATCTCATGTGCAAGATATTCGCCACTACTCTACAAGGCGAGGCGCAAGATTGGTTCTACACCCTGCCGCCACAATCTATCCGGAGTTTCAACGAACTTTCTTTGGTTTTCACCAAAGAATATTCATCCTATAGCTCGATCAAGAAGAAGTCTGACTACTTGTTCAACGTCAAGAAGAACCCAAAGGAGTCGCTTCACGACTATGTGAAGAGGTTCAAAGTAGAGAAGACAAAGATAGTCGGATGCAACGACTCAATAGCTAGAGTAGCCTTCCAAAAAGGACTCACAGCAGACCATCCGCTGTTCAAAAAATTGATCATGAAAGAAGATCTGACTCTGGCAGACTCTTTTGCTCTAGCAGAAAAGCATGCACTTTGGGACGAGGCTCGCTGATCCAGATTCAAGGACCAGAAGGAGTACCCGACATCATTTCCCAACTATCCAAACCGGAAGCAACGGAGGATCTATTCGCATGTTTGACGGTATTTAAAGCAGCAATAAGCTCTACCATTATACGAGAAGAGCTGAGGGCCCGACTACCTGTATTCCACAACTCAAAAGCTCTCCTCGATGCTACCATAAATTCAAAAAGCGAACTTTGGCGATAGTTGTTGCAACACGAAAGCTCAAGTTTTACCTTCAAACGCACGCAGTCATCATCATGACGCATTATTCCGCCCAATCCAGACGCGCGACGATAAAAATGCAGGCACTAGCGATGCAAAGTTTTCTAACGAATGCAACAACTCAACCCAAAAGGCACGCCAAGAGCAAACGAACACTAGAAGGACGCAATCGAAAGCAATTTTTGTCCTCGTTGCCCCAAAAGATTCTACATAAGAGCAACATATACCGGCAGTTGAACACCACAGCCCTAGCCGACCCCTTGCTCCATAACTCAACTCTAGAGTGCCTCAACGATGCCCCGGAGGCAGCTGAGGACACCTTAGTCGCACCTGCTCCCTCAATGGAGATTTCTAGCATTTGCATGTCGACGACGCGACTAACTACAAAGGCTCGGAAGTAGGGATGGTCCTTGTCACCCCAGACGGTTCAATGCTCAAGCAGGCGATCGCCTTAGGCTTCAAAGCATCCAACATCGAAGCAAAGTACAAGGCTCTACTAGTAGACATCCGGATAACAAAAGACTTGGCGGTGAAAAAGCTTGCAATTCATTCCGATTCCCAGCTAATCATCAACCAAACTACTGGGGAGTACGCGACAAAACATCCAAGGATAGCATAATACCTGGAGAAGGTACGCAAGCAACTTGAGGCATTCCAGACCTACACTCTCACTCAAGTTCGGCGGGCCGACAACACCCGCACAAATGCACTAGCCAGCTTAGGCTCCGCCTTCAACCGTCAACTCAAACGCTCTATTCCGGTAGAGTATCTAGACCAGCCGAGCATAGAAGCAGAGCCAGCAATCAAAGTGTCACAGGTAACAACTCCAAATTGGCAAAATTTCACTATAGACTACCTGGTCAACGATACATTCCGCATGGAAAGATTAGAGTCTAGAAAGTTCCAAATAAAGGCAGCACGCTACTACATGTGGAATGACATTCTCATCCGAAGATCCTACACCGGACCACATCTCCGCTGCCTAACGCCTTCCAACGACTTGAAGGTTTTAAGCTTAATCCACGAAGGCATTTGTGGAAACCACTCTGGAGGTTGAACCTTAACACAGAAGGCTCTTACAAATAGGCTACTACCGGCCTACCATGCACCGAGATGCTAAGGAGCTAGTACAAAAGTGCGACTGCTGCCAATGCTACAAGCCGGTACCAGCACTGCCTGCCAGCAAACTACACCCACAGACGAGTCCTTGACCATTCATGCAATGGGTAATCGACCTGGTAAGACCTATGCCGCCTACTACTGGGGGCAGAGGCATGATGATCATGGCAACCGACTACTTCACCAAAGGGGTAGAAGCAGAGCCCATGACGACCACTACTCAGACGGACATAGAGCGCTTCGTATGGAGGAACATCATTTGCTGAATTATCATCCCTCAGTTCATCGTCACCAACAACGGCCCGCAATTCGCAGACAAAGATTTGGCGAAGTTCTTCCAAAAACTATAGCATTAAGCAGCACATGTCCATGCCAAGATATCCTCAAGGCAATAGGCGAGCCGAAGCATCCAACAAGATGATTCTCGACTGCCTCAAGAAATCCTTCACTGGCAAGAAGGGAAAATGGCCAGACGAATTCCCCAGATGCTTATGGGCATATCGCACCACCAAAGGACGAGCAACCGGTGAAGCTCATTTCTCTTAGGCATTTGGTTCAGAAGCAATCATTCTTCCCAATGTCATCATGCCAAGTATCAGCACTCTACTGCCAAGCATTGAGTGGAACAGAAAGGAAATGGCCACAAGCTTAGATCTGGCAGAGGAGAAGCGCGATCAGACCATTACCCGCATCGCAGCCTACTAGCAGCAGCTCCTCTCCAACTAAAACAAAAGGGCCAAGGTCCGGCAATTCTAGCCCAAAAATCTAGTCCTAAGAAAAGCCTTCATCACTGCCCGTAGAGAAGGCTCCAAAAAGATGGATCACATCAGGGAAGGTCCGTACAAGATCAGCAGAGTAGGCGGCAAGAATAATTACACCCTCGCCACCATAAAACGACAAAAAGATCAAAAAGCAGTGGAACGCCTACAATATGAGGAAGTACCATGTGTGACCTCCTGCTACATCAGAAGCCCAAAGACTCAAGCAGCTCGATGGGCACCACCTCACATGTCGAGGACTATCCAGTTGTTATGCAGTTCCTACCTTACAGCTAAGTTCTCGTTCGTTTCACTCGTTTTTCAATGAGGAATTCAGAAGTAATCACAACTTAGCTTGGTTGCATGTTTACAACAACTGATCACTCCTGCACTTCAAAAGAAGACCTCGCCTTTCTTAGGGACTCATAGCAGGAATTGCACCCCCCGAGGGACTAACCATGCTCTCCAATGCGAGAAGGTAAACTAATTCCCCGACACCCATATAGGTCTACTCTCCAAAGCGGGAGGAAAAACTCTACACTCCGAATATCCAGACATGGATGAGCCTGGTTGCCTTAGTACAACTAGATGCACGATGGCTTGCGCCGGGATTCCTAGAAGTAGCCACAATGGTCTTTTTCAAGGCTTAGCTAATTGAAGGATTTTGGGTCTCTTGGCCTAATCCGCAGGGAACCGGGCCCTAGAGACGAAGGGGGCACATTACGCAGTACATCCGATGGACGGCTGCCCTGGAACCCTAAAGCTACTACCGAGTGCACTAAGGTAGCCTACGGTTTCCGAAAGACTGCCTACGGTTTGCCCTTCAAGCAGTAAAGCCACGCTAGACTTATACAACCGCACATTCTTGTGAAAGGTTAAACAAGCTAGCGTGCATATACGAAGTTTTATCCACTGTCGACATGCTACGTAGTCGATAAGCTTCACCCTTGCCAAGCGCGGAACGACTTGCACCAAGTCCTAAAGTGTTATGATACTTGCTACTCAACCTACGGAATTAGAGATAGTCAAGGTTAATAGCCTAGTGGTCACGCGGGCTTGTCTATTTTTGTAAGAAAGGCATCCGGCTGCCGACCCTATGGCTAACAACTTTGCAAAGTTCTACACCAACACCTACGACTGCATAGGCTACGCGGCCTGTCTGCTTATAAAAAAGTACCACGCCTGCCACTGGTCTATAAAGTCTAAAGGTTAGGGCATGAACAAAAGAAGCAAGGATGGAGAAAAGCGAAGGAAGCAAGTTTATTAAATTTTCTAGCAAAATTGATAAACAACTAGCAAAGACCGAAGAAGTCCAAACAAAGAAAATCCGAAAGACGACCTAGAAGACTACTCTTCAGCAGCTTGGACACTCCACGACTACTCGGTCGCCACACCTTCAGCAGCCGCAACATTCTCAGCAGCGGCACCATCCGGTACTTCACCCCGGCTGCACCAGCCTGGGCACCAACATCTCCAACTACTTCACTAATGGAGGCCTCAAAAGTAAAGGTGAACAAGTTTTCCGGAGAAATAAAGAAGGTCTCGAAACCTCAAGCCCATCCTTCTCACCCTTCAGCTGCTCATTCTCCTCGAGCAGACCAACACGGACGCGCTGCAGCTCATCCATTTCCATCTTCAGACTTTCGTTGATCTTCAGTACACCTTGAAGTTCCAACACTTGGGGTTCAAGCCTATTGACAATTCTCTTGAAATGGATCACTTGATTATAAGCAGCAATCAACTCTTCATCATTTGCATAAGCAGCGAAACGAAGCTCAGAAACTGCAAACTCAAGATCTTCATCCTTTCATACCTAACTTGGATAGCATCAAGCCCAGTCTTCAAGTCAACGATCTCTTGGCGAGCGGTCTAAAGCTGCAGAGAAATGGGGGCAGAAATATTAGACCCCTTCAAAGCAACGAGCTCAGAATCCAACCTCTTAATCTCCTTGGTTGAGGAATAAGCTTCAGCTGCCATAGTCTTCGCCACCCTCATTGGCAGCCTTGTTATATCTGCATCATAGCAAGCAAATCAGTCATTCTATATTATGTCGTATGCTTCGCAAAGGAACTTGGGCAAGCAAGCCTTTCTAACGCCATCAACAAACTTGGCACAAGCGTCCGTGTCTTCAAGCAGATATGGTTTCAAGAGCACACAGATCTCATCAGCCTCCCTAGAAGCAGGCTTAATGGATTTCTCACAGCTGCCCGTGCTAGCAGTCTCTTCCTTCCCAGTGGGCGAATCAGTCTCAATAGCAGAGGAAGTGGGCCTTGGCTAGCAATAGAGTCCACCTTATTGCTCTTTATAATAGCAAGCTTCTCCAAAGATGAACCAGACTTGGCTCCCAACGGACGTCTTAGTACATGCTTCGGCACTAGGGGCATGAAATGACCTTTACGTTGAGCAATTCTATCAGCAATCGTACAAGCCATTCTCGGCATGGCAGACGCTACATGCTCAGATCTAGCAGCCTCATTTTTCTTCCCATTGGAAGAAGTCATGTCCATCACAGGCCTCTCGGCAGCAGGCGAACCCTCACAAGCAACGGAGGAAGTCTTCAGTTTTTCCCAACTGGCATCTCTTGAGCATGCGGGAAGATCTCTTCTTTCCACCTTCATTCATAATAGGCTACACAACAGCGTTCAGACAAGCCAATGCATCTGCCTTGATCCTCTTTACCTCCTCTCTCGGGAGCAGCCTACTTTTCTCCCGATAAAGAGGACTCAGCAGCTAGTGCCATTTGCAGTACTCAGCATAGGAGCTCAACCCAGCATTCTAGCAGGCAGGAGGTCTGCATGCCCAGCATTCCAGCAGCCCATGAAGCCCCCGACCTTCTTATTTCTCTCAATCGCCAGCTTGGCCCGTGTCAGGTCCAAGGGCCTAAAGGATATGAGCCATGCGACTGCCCTAGCACTGCACTCCAGCGCCTCAATTCGCGGCCCCAACCGCACAAGCTGCCCTTGGCTCTAGCCAAGCCAAGCAACCCAAGCAGTGGCTCTTGCCACAACACCTCCTCAGCCCATGCCGAACCAACTCCTGGCCCCTGCCAGCCGACTTGTTGCACCACCCCAACGGTTGCCCCGCGACAGCACTATCCAAAAAGAAGATAAGAAAAATTAAAATTTTCTTACATCGGTGCGGCACGGAGAAGACGAAGAAATCAACAAAAGACAGACCTTTGCACGGGCAAGATGTAGAAGATTGCTAGAGGAGGGGGAACAAATATCCTCTAAGCTCTCTCTCTCTTGTAGGGTAGAATAAATCGTTCTCCAAAGTTGATTTAATAACCCACTTAAGGTGGACTTAAATAGGCTTTGAGAGAAATTTATTTCCCTTTCCTAGAAGGATCTAATTTCCTATTAAAAGAGAGAATCCACAACAAAATAGGAAGCAATTCAGAGTTTCCTAAAGCGAGAAAATCTCTACACCTGTTGCCCTTTCCTGCGAGCAGCCCAACAGGTGTGGGGGCATTTGTGGAGCCAAAAATAATCACAAGGCGACATGTGGATTTTTGGGTAAAGAATGACCAAACTACCCCTAAGGTACACCGGGATTTCTACGCGCGAGCAGCAGACAATCGTTTTTCAACAAAGTCAAAAATGCTCCAAAAGAGGTGAACAAATTCAAAGTTATCTCATCCATCCTCATCTTAGCTAATTATTACATAACCTCCCAAAAAACATTCATTTTATTATGTTAATTAGCCAATTAATATATTTATTCATAATCAATATATTAATTGCTAATTAATCACCAAATAAACACCTATCTCACCCAAAAACCAAAGGGAAGGCCGGCCACCTTTCCTTGCTCCACACCTTTCTTATTTTCTCCATTTTATTACCCCATTTATGCAAATTAATCAATTTTGTAACCACCAATTTATTCCTTTAGGTTTAAGTAGCCAATAAATTGGCTAATTAAACCAAAATTTCAACCTAAAAACCCCATTAAGGCCGGCCCACTCTTCTCAAAAATGGACAACCTAGCCCTATAAATAGGCTCCCATTTTCACAAAACTTTCATTCCAACACACTTGCAAAAATCCCAAAATTCTCTAAACACTCTTTCTCTCTAAATTCTAACTTTGGCATCGGAGGTTCTTCGGCCAAAGTCCCCCCCATTCATCATGGGCGCGTGAGGCTTTTGGCCTTGACCCTAAGGTGTTAATTGTTTTGTAGGTGTAATTTTGTCCAAGAAGAAGGAGGCGGAAATTTGCATCCACACCATGCATACCGAGAAAGCGAGTGAAGCCATTGCTTTAGTTCTAAAACGCAGAAAACATCCGAGATAAGTTTCTAAGCATCTACGAAGCACTTCTGTTTGTCTGTCTGTTTGGGAATGGTAATTGGAACTCAAGGACAACTGTGAGCCTTATAAAGCATAAACCCTTCAATTGTTGCAGAATATGGACGAGATATAGTCGTAAAATGTGCGTACTTGGAGAATCGTTCAACGATCACAAAATTGACAAATTTCTTTTGCAAGGAAATCAAATAATTAAGTTATGCACGGCATTAATTGTAACTTGTTTGTATTGATAAATTATGAAGGGCATTAATATTGTCTACTATATGAAAGGAATCGGTTGTCTACATTTTTGGAACCTTTTACCCCCAACAATTCTTGGCTTCGCCACTGTGGTCTAAACACAGCACCTGCAATTTGTGGAAACGCCCAATTTCTGGAGGGATTTCATGACTGAAGCTGTTGTTTTGGAGATGAAATGCCCTCAAGAAGCTTAGGTTTCCTACGTGTGGGGGTATAGACCCCACTAAATTTCGAGACTGTAGGTCTAGCATGGTGACTCTCTGAGGATGTTTCGTACTGCAGGTTTCCTCCCTGCCATTGGTAAAAGTGAGTGTAGTCATTCCATGAGTTCATGGCCCTGTGGCGGTCCTGCTTTATTTGAGCCTGGTGTCTCGCAGTGGCAGCCTATCCCTCTCATTCCCTCTGCACTGAGTTGCAACAGCAGACTAGTGCATCAAGAAATGACAATGCTAACATCAAATCTTTGAACAAAAGTCACCAAATTAGAGAGAGAGGCCTAACATGGTCCACTACCGATATCTCTAATATTGTCCAAATGTAACCACCAATTACCAGGTGTTGAGTTTTATCACAAAAGATTTTGATGATATTTGGGGTAATCTCTCTCATACATTGATAGTATATTATTTTCTCGTATGTATGTGAAATCTAATTCTTTAACATTAATTTAGTATAAAATTGTGATTAAAACACTAAAATCCCACCTATGCATTCTCTAATTTTGATATCAAATTCCAACAAGTGATAATGCGTTATATTGTCTATATGCTGGCATGAAGAATTTGAATATGGGGAGAAGTTTCAAATAGGTTTAATTATTTATAAGGACCACGTCAGTGGTCTACTTGCTAGTCTTTTCTCCTGCAACTGTCGTTAGTCTTTGATTTTTTAGTCTTTAAGTGATTGACTTTACTAGTCAAAATATTGTAGCGTGCTTTCTTAGACCAACTTCAATTTATGCCCTAAAATATATAATTTTCCTTCTATTCCCCCCAATCCATTCCAACCCTAGTTCTAATTTGGAGTTAGTGGGCTGGCCCACGTCTGCGAGTGGACGCATAGCAAAAAGGAAAGTGCTCGGCGCTTAACGCACCTCACGCGTCAAACGCGCTGAAGCTTTAAAGCCCAGAGGTCCCACCCACGTGGGTGTTGTCGGCCTTGTTGTTGAGCCCAACGGCTCTTTCTTCATCTATGGCATGGATTAATTAGATCCAATGGCTCTTTCTGCAGCCCCACTCAAATTTCTTTTTTTTCTAGTTTTATATTTATAAATTCATTGAATCCAACAGCTAAAATCTAATACGATTAAATTCAATGATAAAAAAAATGATCTAACGATCCAAATTTAAATCCAATGGCTAAAATAAGATCTAATATACATCTCTACCATGTACTTCATATTCTTCTATCACTTTTTACGAGCTTCATGGTGTCGGTTTAGTAATTTTTCAATATTTATCAGAATCTAAATATTTTTATGTTAAAATATTCATAAAATTAAATAAGGATAGTCCACATAATTTTTTTTTTTAATTTAAAATTTAATTTAAAAAATTAACCTAAATTCATTCTTTAATAATCTTGGGCTAAACTTTTAGGCCAGAAGGGTTGGAGCAGAAAAACTGTTTCTTAGTTAAAACTTAAATTTTCTAAGCTAAAAATTTTAAATTTTAAGCTAAGGTTTGGAGATGTTCTTTTAAGTTCTCATTTCCAGGAAATTCAAAGAAAGAAAATGACTAGGTTGAACAAAGACCATCCAAGGAGTAATACTTTGACTCAAGATATGAGCGGTGGCTTCAAGGTTGTTAGAGAAGTCCATGCCATGACTCTTAGGTGCTTGGGAAATTTCTTCTTATATGCCAGTGACAGTGTGACACTTGGATGTAAACTTCATTTTCTCTAGTAACAGACGAGAATAAATTTGGTTCCCAATCCAATGACGTGTACTTGCCTGGAACAGTTTGACACTTGGACATAAATTTCTTTTTCTCTAATAACAGATGAGAATAAATTTGGTTCCCAGTCTAATGACGTGAACTTGTCTGGAATCATCTTGGCTTCCTTTGCGTTTATCGAACACGGGCGATTTGAATTATTTTGATTCATGACTTTGTCTAAGTTTATTATAAGTTAAATAACTCATACGAGTTAATACAAGAAAAACCAAAAATATCGTATTGGATAGTTATTCCCATACCGATATATTTATATTTGCATGATCCATAATTTTTATCATTTCAAATAAATAAACATCAGACATCAGATCAAGTGCTTTCTTCTAACTCTAAATCTTATAATGAATAAGTTAACTCTAATGTTATAATGACTAAAGAATTCACAAGTGACATCATCTTATCGAACAAATGATCATCAAATACTACAAGCTAGTAGTATTCCTCTTTACTCAATGACAAGTTTGATATAAATTTGCTCCTCGTCCCTTAATGTAAATAATATCGTTGAATTAAAAAACATTAATAATAATCTTATTGAACAAATAAAAGTTCAGTCCGACTGAAGATACCGGAATGAGAAACGCATAGAGCAAAACTTGTCATTAGAATATTTGAGGGGAAAAAAGGTCACAAAATTGGTAAACTTCTGGAGTTTGCTGTCAGTCTGCATTCAGAAATGCTTGTATACCTATGCTATTGCATTCTTCATCTAATATACCGCAGCCAATTCAGAAATGAAAAAAACCTAACCTTATTCACATGGTTTCAATTATAGCAGCTACTGAACTAAACTATGCAAACGGTATCAACCATCTCAAGGTTTTCTTTGCTTCACGAGATCACGTTGTGCAGATCCTGCTCATATGGATTATCTGCACTGACCGAGAAAATATCAACAGGCGCACTGGTAGAGCCAAGAATGATGTTCTTAGATTTACGTTTTGAGGAGCTTTTGTGGTCGTCAAGATAGACTACTATAACAGTGATGTCATCATGAAAGTGCCGCCTTATCCCCTTTTCGATTTTCTTTATGTCATTGTATCTCATCTCCCTCTTCTTTGCAGCTTCTTGAAGAGCAGCTCTTACTAATCTCTTTGCAATACCCTGCAATTGTTAAGCCGATTTTGCGTCACAGAGATGTCCGTAACATATTTTTACAAATTCTGATCATTCAAGTCCTACTGTTATTATTACTATAAACATTTTAATCTAATTACACGGCAATGGAACTTGAACCACAACATTTTATCCATTACTAAGTTGACGACTTAAGCTCCGGTTGGAATGCTACTATAAAAGATAGGTGAAAGTACGGGAACTTACAGCTCTGGGGTTTTTGAAAACAATTTCTACTGCTGCATCATCGGTCAACTGTTCCCAGAGGCCGTCTGAGGCAAATATCAAAAACATATCCTGTGGCTTCAGTTTCCTTGTAATGATTGAGGGCTCTGCTGTCATCACTGGCCGCTTCATAGGAACGGGGTTCGCAAATTGCTGGTATATGGGGTCTCTGTTAAACTCAGGCTTCTTTAAATAAACATCACCAATAGATCTTGACACCTGAAATAAAGAGAACATTTAAACCACATCCTCCATAACAACTAAGTTTTAACTCCTCAAGTGCCATTTCTAAACCTACAAACAAAACTAAAATACATAATAAGCAAATATCAACGCCTGAAAATATGAAACTAAATATTCACAAGCTCGAAAAGTTTCATAGAGATAAACAAAGCTTGAGTTCTATGCTTCTGGGGGCTTCGTGTACATCTCATGCATGGAAAACAATCACTTCCAACTAACCTGCATGAGATGCTGGATCGGGAGGCGGACGATAAGGTTCCTGGAACATACAACTCTCTTTAGACATCTAAGTATACAAGGAGCAAGTTGAACAAGTTTCATTGACTAAAGACGGGAAACAATGCTTTAGATTCACAAATTTCTCTAAGGCCACAAAACTTACTCCTAGATTACTGAATCGCAATTCACTACTTACAAACTCATACTTTAGGCAGCAACACACGCAATTCGTTTCATTAAATGAATCCCACTGTACCTGAATTATGCCTTTTATTCTCCAAACTCCACGAGTATACACCACAACATGTGAATCATCGGGATGTAGTGCTTCGACCTCCTTCCTGACCTCCTCAACTCCGACATTGTGATCAGTGGACATGCGTTCTGCCACCACCGGACTCCTCTTACTATCTGAAACTCTCCGGCCAAGGACTGCTCTCGAGTCCCCCAGATTGGCTACATAGAGAACATCATTTGATATTGCTCCCAGAAGGCAACACGACCCAACGGAAGCGATTTGGGGCATCATCGGCAAAGATCGCTTCACCAAACGCAAAAAATCCTCCTCGGTGGCGCTGAATGCCTTTTTTATCACATCTGGTGACAACCCACCTTGCTCCGTCGCAAATTCTATAAAAATCCACAAAAATCTCAGAATTTAGAAACAGAAACACAATCAAGTTCAAGTCTTTCATCATATGCCGTTAAATCCAATTCAAATATTCAAATTCCAAGTCTTTTCCTTAAACAAATACAGAATTATATATTCAAATTTCAAGTCTTTTGCTTAAACAAGGGAGAGCCATACTGTGTAGATAAGGGAAGAGATGGCTGTTGACGAATCTAGAAGCTTCGGGACCGCCATGGCCGTCATAAACACCAACATACGTCGCAGAGGGCGAGGTGAAGACCTGACCTTGATCCTCCAAGTTCGAATTGGCCTGAACCACAGCAATCGAGTAGTCACCGGAGGCGTGGGGCTTCAAGTCCATGTGCCAAAGCCCATCTCCGCCGCCCCCAGCACCAAATCGCAACCCCAAACAGCGCTCGAGCGGCCTGTAGCACGAGCGCAGCATACTGTCTCAGTTCGTCGTCTCCGTCCGTGGGTTCTGGGTTTTGGATTCTGGGTTGCGTTTCGATTTGGGTTTTCTGCAGCCGTTGCGTTTGAATTTGATGAGCAGATGACTGAAATTCGAGAGATTTTTAGAGAGAGAGGAGAGAGAAATGATCGGGAAATCAAAGTCGTGTTGGAGACGCGTGAAGAGGGAAAGCACAGACTTGCTCAATATGAAACAGCGAATGAATCAACGAATCCTACCTTTTATACACAGCCACTCTACCGCGTTAAAATCTACTACTTTTTTTTTCTTTCTTTTTTATTTGGTTTCCCCTTTTCTTTTTCTTTTTGTTAATTTTTCTCCTCATTTTTCGGTCAAAAGAAAAATCTCGCAATACACTCTGTCCTTGTGTATAGATTACGCGGTAAATGTGATATGTTTTACATGTAGATACACGTATCGGAGAAACTTTATTCTTTTTTACTTTTAAATTCAAACATTGAACGTTTGACTTTACATCTCACTCTCTGCTTACGCTATTATCAATAACAACTCCTTTTATGTCCATGCTCTTAACGATGACAACTTCTTATGTACTCACGCTCTTTTCAAGGAACTACAAAATTACTTGTGCGTGTTTTTTGTTTTAATTTTTTTTTGCCATTTTAATTTCTTTTTAAATTATTAACATTTCCCTATGAGTAATTAAAAGTCAGTTCGGCTCATGAGAGTACTTAGCGCCATAGTCTCATAGATGCATGGTTTAGTTAAAATATATAATTAGGAACAAATTAAATCTTGAAAAGGCTCCCGCGAAGCAAATGAAGGGAAGCTCTTCGAGCTTACGTATATCAAGTTTGACATTTTTACCCTCATCTATTTATGACATGTTTATATATTTACAATAAATATAGTCGTAAGTCAAGAAACTTAGAAATATGGGAGAAAAATTGAAAATAGCGATTGACTATTCCTCAAATCAATCTAATTCTTAAATTTTTAGCGATTAAATTACAATATATAACAGTGAAACCACATATATTTTTTTATTGGGTAAATTACATAGAAACCCCTCAGGTTTGAGGTCTATTACAACCCCATACAACATCTTTAAAATATTTCACTTTCATACCTCAAGTACTATTTTATTTCAAAATAACACCTCCGTTAGATTTTTCATCTAATGGTCTGTTAAATGTTGACGTGGCTGCCACATTTGTGCTGATGTGGCTGCCACGTGGCAAATTTTTTTTTTTTTTTTATACATTAACAATATTATAATATTAACCCTATTAAAAAAAAAAACAGAAAACCCAGATCCCCTTCCCCGCAACCCCATATCCCACCCCCACCTCCTTACCCATCTCTTCCTTCCAGTCCGTCCGTCCCCACCCCCTTACCCATCTCTCCCACTCTTCTTCTTCATCCACACCAACCCCAACACACTCCCTGACACCCTTTTTTCAATTCCCTCATTCCCTCTCCCTCTCTAGGGTTTGAACTCGAATTCCACCCCTCTCCATCCTTTTTCCTCCCTCCGCCTCCCGCCTCCACGCGTCTCCTTCCCCCAAAACCCATATCCCCCCCCCCCTCTATCTCTCCCACCTCAAAGCCCCCACCTTTAATCACTTCTCTGCTTTTTTTTCATTGGTTTTCTTAGAAACCCCTGCAACCCACAACCTGCAAAACGACAACCCACAACCCAAGTACCTGCAACCGTCGCCGGGGGGAGGGGGGTTCACGGGAGCTTGTCGTCGCCTGGGGGTGGTCGCGGGAGCTTATAGTTGACGGGAAGGGCAGAGGAAGGCAGGTGGGTCGTCGCCCGGGGGGTGGGTCACGGCAGGTAGGTCGTCGCCGGGGGGGGGGGGGGGTGGGGGGGGAAGGGACATGTTTGGTTTCTTCTTCTGGGGGAAGGGATTTTGTAAATAGGAGTTGCAGAGAGGTGAGGGGGGAAGGAAGGGGATCTGGGTTGGGTTCGGGTTTTCTGTATTTTTTTTTTTTAATTTTTAATATTATAATATTGTTAATGTATAAAAAAATTATTTTTTTTGCCACGTGGTAGCCACATCAGCACAAATGTGGCAGTCACGTCAGCATTTAACAGACCATTGGATGGAAAATATAACGGAGGTGTTATTTTGAAATAAAATAGTAATTGAGGTATGAAAGTGAAATATTTTAAAGATGTTGTATGGGGTTGTAATAGACCTCAAACCTGAGGAGTTTCTATGTAATTTACCTTTTTTTATTTTGTATGCATTGGTAAACATAAGGGGAATTCATCTCAGAAGTTGCTTCAAGAAATTAATTAGACTTTAGCACCTAAATATAAAATTTATTCCCAAAAAGAAGTTTTAATTATTTTTTTTTAATTTTAATTGGTTGTTTTTTGGTTTACCGGGAGTTTTTATTGTATTTTGTTCTAATCTATTAGAATACATGCATCACAACGTATAAGCTCAAGCAACTTAATATTTTTTAAATGGAGTGGACTTGACTATACAGTTCGACATTTAAAAAAAAAAAAAATTTAGTGTATGTTTTATCTAATTAAACTTTACACTCGTGTTGAAAACTAAAGACAAAAATGTTTTATAGTAACATTATTTTCTAAGCGATTAGTTGTAAATTTTGCAGGTATTTTTAGAATGCTTAACTGTTACTCAAATTGATATAAAACTTTTGCTCCAATTATAAGAGGTGGAAATGTGAACCTGAAAACTTTTTAGCAAGTGTAGCACTCAAGTGTAAACACAACCAGTTGCGACTTGACTGACATTGCACATCACTTAACTGCCAAATAATCTAACATTGCACATCACTTAATTGCCAAATAATGTTTTATAAAGGAAGAAGTTGGAAAGAAAATATTTAAATGTACCAAAAAAGGCAATTAGACAAAATCCAATAATAAAAAAAGATGGTCGGAAGAAAAGAAAAAAAAAGTGCCACTATGTAAAAGCGACACTTGATACGCGACACTAAATAATTACTAAAGAATAATGCTTGGAAGATTAAATGTTTTAATCAAATTTGCAAATCAAATGTTGTGGTTGTTGATGATTGAATTGTTTGTTTGTTTTTTTTTTTTTTTGAACAAATGATATTATCTATACTAAAGGGGAGGGTGGCTTAGCCTCACAATGAGCTAGCAGTAATATGGTTCAAATTCGTCTTTGGCGAGAATCTAACTTAAGACATCCCACTTACAAAGTAAAGAGAAATACCACTAGACCGTAGTATTAAAAGACATATTGGATTATTACTTAAGCGTTGATTATGGTTTAGGGTTGTTTAGCATTTAGGGTCTAGGGTAGATGATTGCATTACCCATTACTAAAACATTCATGATTAAGGAAATTAACACGATTTGGATGTTTATCACCAACATTATTATTTAGTGGTATTCTTCTCTATTTGTCTCAATATTATATTCGCCGCTATAAATAATAAAATTTGATATTTAATTTTAGTAATTCATTGTATGTCTTGATCCAAAAATCATGGCCGCCTGAAAATATTTTCGTATTAAAAGAACACGGTTTGGGATCAACCAAGAAGATTGCCCAACAAACAATGCCTCCTGCCCAGTTGCCCTGATTTAGAGGCATTCATAACTTCATATTATATGCAAAGTAAAGTTCCACCCAATTCCCACTGGAAGGGAGGAAAGTCCTGCCCAGTTGCCCTGATTTAGAGGCATTCATAACTTCATATTATATGCAAAGTAAAGTTCCACCAAATTCCCATTAAGTAAAAAAATAAAACCAAGGGAAGAAAGAAAGAAAGAAAGAAAGAAAGAAAGAAAGAAAGAAAGAAAAGAAAGAAAAGAAAGAAAAGAAAGAAAAGAAAGAAAGAAAGAAAAGAAAGAAAAAAGAAAAGAAGAAAAAGAAAGAGAAAGTGTTGTATCAAATTCCTTGACTTCATCAAATGAATATTATCCGCTTTGTCCTCCTCCAAAATCTGCTAATTAATCTCCTTTAATGGTATGAGTTGTTTGTAAGCACAGCGTCGTCTACGCTTGTTCAAATTCAATACTAATTACGATTTATAACATGATTTCATATCATGTTTTACTTAGAGAAAATTAAAATTAGATGCCTCATTTTAAACATTTTTATATTGGTTTTTTTTATTAACACCCTACAAATTATTGAATGCACCCCACATTAAAATTTAATATTAAATGATTTATTTACCCCACTATGCAATGACAATTTTGACCTTATTAGGTTTTTTTTTTTTTAAATAAATCTCTAAATACACCCAAAATCACTTTTAGCCTATTATTTCTCAACTATCAAAACCCTCCCACCCTCCATTGTTGAACAAAACCCTAACCAATGATTGAGAAAAATTGCTTTTGACGAATGGACCACGAAACCGATGTTTCGGAAGCTTCACATGAGGTAAGACTTCATATTTTTCATTGTTTTAGTGATATCGACGACATCGATAATTATTTAATCTTGCGTTTGTTGCGTTATTTAAACTTCTATATTCATATTCATCTTTTAGGGATCACAAGGATCCCTGCGGTTTTTCATACATGTACTAAGAGTTGACTTATTTTTTTTTGCAACATTGAACGCTGTTTTTGAAAGCTAATTGACTTCTTTTGTTATGTACAACTACGTTTGGCATCAGGACATCCCATGCCACCGGTTGCACGAAATTGGCATACTCTTGCAATAAATAATGCTCGACACCTTTACGCCAACTACCAAGATCGTGTGGAACAATTTAAGCTATTACCAGGTCTAAATAATGTAGCCACCACCGAAACGATATGTCTTGATAATGACTGATTTATGTTTTACAAACTAAATTGAAATATATTGATTGCCAAGCGAGAGTACATTGTAAAAACAAGGTTTATTTTTTAATGGTATCTAGCGGGCATGCAAAGCAACCTTGAAAAATATTTGATCAGATAATCGTATTCATGAGTTTATCGTACGATACCGCTTAATATTTTGGTATACGCTCAGAGATGATTTTAATCATTTTACTTTCAAGTTTGTCTGAAGGCTAAAATGTGGTTCCAATAAAATTACTTCAAATGTCAAGATCAACATGTATAATACGATTTAAGGTGCAGAAAATCTGCTTAATGCTAGAGTGAGACTAACTATACTCAAAAGTGTAAGGACAACTTCCCACTTCCCAGTGAGGATTCTGAACCACCGGCAACCAAATACAGTAAGGTGCAAGATAAACCCCGCTGAAACAACCAGGATACAAAATAAAACCCTAATTGGTGATCTGCTAATTACCCTTGGTCATACGGCGATGAATCAAACATGAGAGATCATAGAATAGTAATTAATCGCATTAATCTTGCAGTTGCAGATGTGTTGTTGTGGAGGAATGTAAGGTGTATATTGAGAAATGTGGGGTGTATAAAAGATGTGGGGTGTATGTACAAAATATAAGGTGTATATTGAGAATGTGGGGTGTGGGGGTATTATGGGAAAGTAAGTGGGGTGTATTAAGATAATTTTTAAGTGAAAAAGTAAATGTGGGGTGTATTAAGTATGTGGGGTTTATTCAACAATTTGTGGGGTGTTAATATAATAAGCCTTTTATATTACACATTCATTCATTTTTAACTTTAGATTTAGGTGCTTTAACTTTTGATTAAACAATCTATCTGTAGACATCGAAATTTCGGTAAAATAAATGTTAACCGATAAATTAAAATTTCAACGCCCACATATCACATAAATTTTACATGTAGTGCGTGACTCAAAGAAAAATCGAAAGAAATCAGAAAAGTCACCAAATAAGACACGTGTCAACAACTGGCAGAAATGATTTATTTCATCTGAATATTATATTCAAAGTTAGGCCTTGAAAAAATTCTATAAATACAAGGCTATTTCATCCATTTCAGAGGACCAATTCACATACACATTTTCTCTACTCCCAAATTGGAAGAGAAGTCCCCCAAATCCTTGAAAGCTTTGAAACACTAAAAGCTTTCAAGCACCAACCTCCCAAATTCTCAAGAATTCCGAAGGATCAAGAAAACTCTCTTCGTTCTTCGTCAAATCCACCTTCAAGATCAAGCCCCAACGGCCCTTGAAGAAGTTTCCAGTCCAATTCAAGATCAAGCCTCAACGGCCCTTGGATTGACATCTACATTAAGGGACTTCAAAACACATCTTCTACACGTGACAAGCATATGTATACGACGCGCCTTGAAGTGGGGGCATTTGTAGACATCGAAATTTCGGTAAAATAAATGTTAACCGATAAATTAAAACTTCAACGCCCACATATCACATAAATTTTACATGTAGTGCGTGACTCAAAGAAAAATCGAAAGAAATCAGAAAAGTCACCAAATAAGACACTTGTCAACAATTGGCAGAAATGATTTATTTCATCTGAATATTATATTCAAAGTTAGGCCTTGAAAAAATTCTATAAATACAAGGCTATTTCATCCATTTCAGAGGACCAATTCACATACACATTTTCTCTACTCCCAAATTGGAAGAGAAGTCCCCCAAATCCTTGAAAGCTTTGAAACACTAAAAGCTTTCAAGCACCAACCTCCCAAATTCTCAAGAATTCCGAAGGATCAAGAAAACTCTCTTCGTTCTTCGTCAAATCCACCTTCAAGATCAAGCCCCAACGGCCCTTGAAGAACTTCCACCAATTCAAGATCAAGCCCCGACGGCCCTTGAAGAAAGTGTTCATCGTTCATCACTCGTTCATCCTAAGATCAAGCCCCGACGGCCCTTTGGATCAACAACATAAACAAATCCACATCCTCGTTCATCCTAAGCTCAAGGCCCAGCGGCCCTTTGGATCAACAACCCATCCACAAATCTATACCTTACGAAGATAGAATCAGAGGATTAAATTGTAAAAGAGATTGTAACCCCAAAATTAATACAAAATATTATTTTGTACACGTTGTTCTTGTCTCGTTCGTTTCAGGAATTTTCCGTGTTTACACTATCTCACGTATATTCCTGATTTAGATGATTTTCAAATTTATTTTAACTTTAGAAATGCCTTCAATAATAACCAAATTAATTGAATAATATCCAAATAGATAATAACCAAATTAATTGAGGACCGAGAGACTTAATTATTAAGAATTTTCAATAGGATAATGTATATAAATCGTTTCTAACTTGGTTCAATCTTTACTACTGTAAGGGTTAAATTCTTTCTCATTCTCTATTTTCTTCGTTAGAATTCAACTATGATTCAGGTGAAATTAATGTACCATCTTTCTTAACAAAAAAACATTAAAATGTACCAACACAACTTATTTTTAAATTAAAATGTAACCATGATGAATTAAAATGTACCCTTGTTAAATCGAAGTGTACTGATGGATTTTAGGTACGTTTATTTTAAATGTACCAATATGTATGTTTTAGTAATTAACTTTCTAATTTATTGTTTGTATCTACATTTTATATGTGTGTATTATGTATTTGCCAATTATTTAAAGAAAAAAAATTTGCAAGTTGTCTTTTAGGTACGTTTTATGAGTCAAGATAAAACATCAGTGTTGTATGAGTATTGGAAGATTTCATGTTTTCAGAATTTTATGACTCATGACAATTTTCAAAATTGTAAATGCACAAATAATGAAAAGAAAACGAGATAATTTGTCAAAAGGAAATAATATAAAATGAAATTAATGATCCCCAAATTTATAGGAGAATGTTTAATCAAAATTTTAAAAGAAACACATGTTTAGCCTAAGTAATTAAAAAACAAGGCACCTATATCAAAACTTCCCTTTGGGGTTTTTGAACATTAGTCCTTGCAAAAAATTTAAAAATTTAAAAAGCCTGGTGCTAGATTACATATTCAATGTAATCCCTTGAAGTGTACTTTTATCAAAATTTACATTCATTTTTTGTTATTTCCTGTGTATTTTTATTTAATCTCTCCACATTAATTTTTAATTTTATTAATATGCACATGTGAGATCCCCACATTCGACCAACGGAAAGGGGGTGATGTGCCTTATATGTACATGCTCCCTTCCCTATAGCACGAGGCCTTTTGGGAACTCACTGGCTTCAGATTCCATCGAAACTTCGAAGTTAAGCTAGTTTGGGCGAGAGCATTCCTAGGATGGGTGACCCACTATGAAGTTCTCGTGTGAGTTCCTAGAAACAAAACCGTGAGGGAATGGTAAGCCCAATGAGGACAATATCGTGCTACGGCGGAGTCGAGTCTGGGATGTGACAATTTGGTATCAAAGCCACTCTGTCGTTTGGTGCAGATGTGCCGGCGAGGACGTCAGGTTCCCCTTAAGTGGGATGGATTATGAGATCTCACATCGACCAATGGAAAGGGGGTGATGTGCCTTATATGTACATGCTCCCCTCCCTATAACACAAAACCTTTTGGGAACTCATTGGTTTCGGATTCCATCGGAACTCCGAAGTTAAGCGAGTTTGGGTAAGAGCATTCTTAGGATGGGTGACTTATTGGGAAGTTCTCGTATGAGTTCCCAGAAACAAAACCATGAAGGAATGGTAAACCCAAAATGGACAATATTGTGCTACGGCGGAGTCGAGACTGAGATGTGACACACATATTTAGTTTTTAATTAGAAATGAACTTAAATGAGAAAACATTAAAAGAAATTTGTGATACAAAATATATAAATACATAAGTGTACATAAATGACTGTGCCGAAATATATAAAATTGAAATTTTTGTACCGAAATATTTGTACCTACATGATTGTACCGAAATATATTATAATGAATCTTAATGTATGTACTGAAATGTATTATATTGAATTAATGTACCTAAATGTCAATACTGAAACGTACGTACCAAAATGTATGAACCAAAATGTACGTACCTAAATGTCAATACCGAAATGTATGTACCTAAATGTCAATACCGAAATATAATATATTGAATTGATGTACCTAAAAGTCAATACTCAAATGTGTGTACCAAAATGTACGTAACGAAATGCATTATATTGAATCAATGTACCTATATGTTTGTACCGATGGATATACCGAAATATTTAAATGTATTAATGTAAGTAAATGAAGAACATACACAATTGTTATTGGAATATATATTATAAAAAAATTAATTGTCTAAATGTAGACATTAAAATATATTATGATAAATGAAATAAAAATTAAATTTAAATGTAATCAATACATTAAAATAAAAATAAAAAGATAAATAAAACATCAAAATATAACTAATAAATGATATGATTAAATATATTAAGGACTAAAATTGAATTTTAATCTTACACAAGATTATAGTCTAAAACTCATCTTTTATTTAAAGATTAAAATAAATTTTCTATTTATTTTTCATTGATCATCGATCAAGACCTAATTGATGCAATGCTAAACATAGAACCGTAGCCACTCTCTCTTTTCCTCTTATGTCTCTAAATCTACAAATTCTATAGCTGCCACCTTGCTCCAATGTGGGGTTAATTAGTGGCAACCCCTCTCTCCATTGTTCTAGTCTTCCTCCTTTATCTTTTCATGGATTGTTGCTTATCTATTTTCCATCTTGGTATTTTCGTCAATAAGTACCTCTTTGGTGAAGTTATTTGTGAGTCTTTCTTCATGAGTATTTTAATTTTTTTATGGGTGTGTCATCGGCTCCTCTAAGTCTAATTTGTTGGAATCAGTTACTTCATTGATGGTGTTGTGCACAAAATTTATGGTGGTATGGAACTAGTTGGTTCGTTATCAGTTTCTCTTCGGAGCACCATCTCAATCCTCTGAGTTTGGGTGTAGATGATTTCAATTTTCGGGCATGCCTCACTCACAGTGGCAATTAGTTTCGCCAAGTTGGCCTTTTATTTTATGTTAAAGTTTCTTTGAATTAAGGACCTCTTGAATGTTATCTCAAATGCCCTTGTTGATATTTGTATCAATTTTTAGTTTTATAATAAAACTGTTATCCCTTCGTTTAAATTTTTTTACGTCAATCACAAGCTTTGTTGGCATGTTTCGATTGCCCACTTTTGTTCACTTTCCCATCAAATAATAATATGTGACAAACATGATTATTTTCATGTTTCGATTTATGTTGATACTCTAGTTGCGGGAAATGACGACGATATTCTTCGTTGGTCTACCAAACACCTATGGCTCAGCAATTGAATCCTTGAGATTCCAAAACACCAACTCCGGCACATTTGCATATTCTCGCTTTCGGTAATTAGCCAAGCCTCTTTATAATCCTGCACCCAATTGTTCTTTGAGGCGTGCTCGAAAGCCATATATGTGAACACGAAAATCTTTCTAGGCATCTTCGCGTTGTTCAGCTTCTCCATGGTGGCAATTGCAGAATCCGGATGTAAAAATTGAGGAAATCCACTTTCTCAGCGCAATCTATGCTACTCACATTGGGTTGGAGGTCCTCCCCCTTGATCTCGTGCACCTTTGGGAAATCGCTGAATGAGAAAACAGAACCCTTTTTTTTTTTTTTTCTTTTCTGGCAAACAGACACCCGCCCTTTTTTCGGGCTTAATTTGCTGTAATTTTTGTCCCTCTCTAATAAAATTATTTTGATTGGTTCAAACAAGAACACTGAGTTTTCCTGCTGTCCATTCAGGCCATTAATATTTTGGGTAATGCTAGGAAGACTAAATTTGCAGAGAAAGTTTTGGAAACTAAGAGACATGGAAGTTAATGATTGATTTATTACTTAAATATTGATAAACGTGCTTATTCTTATTGGTGACACATCATTTAGTTTGCAAATTTAGTCTCTCTAGCATTACCCTAATATTTTTCACTCATTGCAATTCATCCATCAAACTATCGCGTATTTTTGTATTGTCGAATGTTCAAACTATCGCACTTAGCCGTGAGATTTTTATTTTGCCTTGAGCATGGCGTAATAATTAATGTCTAAGTTGATGATATAAAGGTGAACTTAAAGATGCGGCTGGACTTGTATATCAAGTTTTGAAGATGTACATGAGCAGAAACGCATGGCTTCTGGGTTCTGGATTTTCCTCTAGGCAACATGAAGAAATCCCTAAACCCTTACGCCGGCGGCCATGAATTCTCCTAAATTTAACAAACCACCATCAGCCTCAAACACCCCACCACCACCAGACTCAAACACTTTACCACCATCACCCTCTCTACAAGCTGTCCATGACCAAAATTGCCTTTTGCGCTACGTTCTGCTGGAGCATTCAACAATCAAATCGAACATGGAACTCGGAACGTTAATGGAGTGAGCGTTTTAGGTATTGTTCTTAAACCCCTTAACCCACCTTTTTCTTTGGATCTTGGTGTGATTGGAGTTCTACCCATCTGCACCGACAGGCACGATTCCCTTAGCGCTACTTTGAATCCTGCAACTACCTCGGTGAGTGAAGCATCTATTCTTGTGCACTGTCCCAATCACCATCTTGTTGGTCATTGCACGACTTCTTCTGTGGAAACCATGGCCAATGCAAAATCCAATGGGTCTACGACTAGTCCTCTCCAAGCTGTACACAACATTGGGACCGCTGACAATTTGGGGAACCCATCCTTGTCGAATCATGTGTAAGCCATCTTCCTACTCCTCTGCTGTCAGGAACTCCTTGCCCTGCAATAATAGCCCTCTGCAGCTGAGGCACTGCCAACCTAGTACTGAGGGCACACGTAAGGTAGTCACTCCACTCATCTCTATTGCCGTTGAAGGGGCGAAGGAGTGGGAGAATTCTCTAGTTGGCTATTTTCTTGATAAAAAATTGCCTTTTACTGCGGTTAATACTATTGCCCATAAAATTTGGCGAGATGCTGGATTAATTGATGTTCTAGCTAATGACAAGGGATTTTATTTTTTTAAATTCAACAACACTTTGGAGTGCTCTAAAGTTTTGGAGGATGGGCCCTGGCACTTTGCTGGCAAGCCCATTATTCTGCGCAAGTGGCAGCCCAGGATGTCGCTTACCAAGGAAACTCATTCCAAAGTACCTGTTTGGGTCAAGTTCTCAGGGTCTTAGTCGTATCGCTAGTGCAATTGGGAAACCACTCGTTGCTGACTCTTTAACGGAATCAAAAAAGAGTATTTCTTTTGCAAGAATTTGTGTGGAGCTTGATGTGAATGATGAGCTGATCGACTCATTTGATCTCAATATGTTGCCGTTGGACAGTTCTGGTGATGCAATTACTGTGGAAATTCGAGTTGAGTATAAATGGAGGCCTAAAATTTGCTCCCAGTGCAAGGTGTTTAGGCATTCGGATTCTTCGTGCCCGCACAACAATTCCCCTACTCAACAAACTAAGGCAATGGCCAAGGACTCTGAAAAATTCTCTGGCATGGGTTCCTGTTGGTACAAATTTATCTAATGGCATTACTCCCCAATTTCCTTGTGTCTCTTCTGGTCCCAATTTCGCTACAGAAAAGACTCCTTCCATAGGAATTGAACCGGTCACTGAGTTGCATACCAGTATTTCTCTGACCCAAACCATTGGAACTGATATCCATCATCAGCATTCCCTTAACCCCCAATAGCCCTATGTCGCCCTCCACTGGGTTGGTTATTTCTACCAGCAATGTTTTTCGTGCGTTGGCTGAAGAGTTTATCTGATCAAGAGTTTGCTAATACTGCAACCACTGACCTATCTCTTTGGCCTAAAAAACTAAAAGGGAAATATATTGATGGGGTTCCTATGCCTAAAATTCAATCTTATGCCATAAAGTCGAAAAGTAAGAAGCGTGGCAAGAATGGGAAATCTTCTAATGCCCAGGTGTCTTCTACTCCTCCATATCTTAATGATTAATATTGCACGTTGGAATATTCGGGCCCTCAATTCTAGTCCTAAGCAATCTGAGGTCAAGAAGCTTATTTCTTGTCACAAGTTGGACTTGTTATGCTTGGTTGAAACTAAAGTGAGAGATATTAATTTTTCTGCTATGTCGTAGTTTGTGTTTGGTGATTGGAATGTTGTTAACAATTATGTTCATAATATTAGGGGCAGGATTTGGGTTGCTTGGAACCCAACTAATCTTAGAGTTCCTATAATCTCCTCCTCTGATCATGTTATTCACTGCAAGATGAATATTGTAGATTTGAATCAGGACCTCTTTGCATATTTTGTTTATGGATCAAATGATGATATTGCTCGTAGGGATCTCTGGTCTAATTTGGTTGCTCAATCCATAATGGTTTCTAATATTCCTTGGATTATTGTGGGAGACTTCAATGTGACTCGGTTTACTAATGAGGCTGTGGGGGGAGTGCAAGGGATATCTTCTGCTATGAACAAGTTTGACTTGTGCATCAATAATGCCAATCTTGTTGATCTTGTTTTCACTGGTGTTCAGTTCACTTGGTGCAATAAGAGAGACAATGGGAGCATTGCTAAAAAGCTCGATAGAGTTCTTGTTACTGAAAAGTGGCTCCTCCATTATCCTAATAGCTACACTGAGTTCCTTCCTCCAGGTATTTCTGATCATGCTTGTGCTTTAGTTCGACTGGGCCTTAATTCTAGGGTTCGACATGTTCCTTTCAAGTTCTTCAACTTCCTTGCTGACCGGGAGGACTTCCTCAGCATAATTCATGATGTGTGGCACTGTAATGTTCGTGGTACCTTCCAGTACCAGGTTTGCTATAAATTGAAAATGGTTAAGCAGAAGTTAAAATGCTTGAATCATTCTCATGTCCAAGATGTTACCACTAAGGCTAGAGAGGCCAAGCATGCTCTGGATTGCTACCAGCGTGATCTTGATGCTAATGTTTTTTATCTTCAGTTGAGGGAGCAAGAGAAACTTCTTCTTAAATCATACTCCAATGCGGTTCTTGCTGAAGAAAGTTTATTTAGACAGAAAGCTCGTGTGCAATGGCTTAAATCTGGGGACAGAAACTCGTCCTACTTCTTCAAGGTCATGACTAAGAGGAGGAACATAAACAAGATTGTTTCTATTTCTAGAAGTGACGGTACCATTGCTACTAGTGACTGCGACATAAAAAATGAAGCAACCACCTTCTTTAAATCCTTGTTGGGTCAGTCCATTGAGGGTAATCACCATCGGTTACAGGTCTGAATAATCTTATCAAGAATCGGCTCTCTTGTGATATGGTGAATCCCTTATGCTGTGAGGTTACTAGAGATGAAATAAAAGATGTGTGCTTCTCTATAAATCCCAACAAGGCTCCTGGTCCTGATGGTTTTAATGGAATGTTTTTTAGAAAAGCTTGGCCTGTGATTGGTGGAGACATTATTCGTGTTGTTCAAGAATTTTTTTCTTCCGGAAAGCTTCTTAAGGCGTTCAACACGACCATCATCACTTTAGTTCCCAAAGTCTCCAACTCATCTACCATGGGTGATTTTAGGCCTATTTCTTGTTGCAATACTATGTACAAGATCATATCCAAGGTTCTTGCTAATCGGCTAAAATCTGTTCTTCCTCATATTATCAGCAAGTCCCAAACAGCTTTTGTTCATGGTAGGAGGATTGGAGACAATATTCTTTTAGTCCAAGAGTTACTTAGAAACTATCACAGGGATAAGGGGTCTCCTAGGTATGCCCTCAAAGTTGATCTTATGAAAGCTTATGATATGGTTGAATGGGATTTCATCCTTAGCACCTTGGCAGCGTTCAACTTCCCTCATGTCATGATCAATTGGATCCATTGCTGCATTTCTTCCCCTAAATTCTCCATTTCTGTGAATGGTGAATTGACAAGATTCTTTGCTAGTAAGAGAGGCTTGAGACAAGGGGACCCTTTGTCCCCTTACCTTTTCGTTATTGCTATAGAGGTGCTTTCTTTATTAATTACCTCTAATATAAATGCTAGCCCTTCTTTTAGATACCATTGGCGATGTGAGGCAGTCCAGTTTGCTCATATTTGTTTTGTTGATGGCCTCTTTATGTTTTGTGGAGGGGATTATCATTCAGCTAAGATCTTGAAGGACTCTTTATGCAACTTTAATTCTTTGTCTGGTCTTAAGGCCAACCCAACTAAAAGCTCCATTTTTCTGGCGGGTGTGGATGAAGATGAGCATTCCAGAATTATGCTTCTTTTCAATTTTTCCATAGGAATGTTGCCTATTCGCTACCTTGGTGTGCCTCTCATTTCAACAAAGCTTAATTTGCAAGATTGCTCCATTCTTATCGAGCGCATTGAGGCTAGAATTAGAGCTTGGGAGAACCAGGTCCTCTCTTTTGCTGGTCGTTTACAACTTATTCAATCTGTCCTCTGTAGTATGCAAGTTTTTTGGGCCTCATACCTCATGCTTCCTAAGAAAATTCTTCGCGATATTGAGCAAAGGGTCCGAAAATTCTTATGGTCTGGTAAGCTTTCTGGTCATTGTGTTGCTAAAGTTGCGTGGGATGATATGTGTCTTCCTAAATCTGAAAGAGGACTTGGGATTAAAAATTTGATTGACTGGAATAAAGCGCTTATGGTTAGACACATCTGGAACTTGTTCACCGATGAAGACAATATTTGGTATGACTGGGCTAGAATCTATCTTTTGAGAAATATGAACTTTTGGCAGATTAAGATTCCCCAAAACTGCTCGTGGAATTGGAGGAAGCTTCTTCGATTGAGAGATTCTGTTCGACTCTTCTTCTTCCACAAAATTGGAGACGGTAGAGGAACATCTCTTTGGTATGATAATTGGCATCCTTTAGGTTCTCTTGTTATCAATTGGGGTAGTCATATCATTGCTGAGTCCGGGCTTCCAAAAACTGCTTTGGTTTGCAATATGTGGAATGGTTCTAATTGGTGTTGGCCTAATAATTCTTCTCATGAGTTGTTGGAAATTCAAATTTCTATGTCTAATATTGTGCCAAATTGTAGCTTGGGTGATATGATTCGATGGACACCTTCATCGTCTGGCATCTACTCTGCTGCTTCTGCTTGGGATAAGTTTCGGCAATCCAAGCCTACAGTTGGGTGGTCTAAGCTTGTTTGGTATAATCAAAATATTCCCAAGATGAGCTTCATTCTTTGGTTGGCTATTAAATGCAAGCTTTCTACTATGAATAGAATTTTAACTTTTGCTCCGTGGTTCCTGTCACTTGCGTACTCTGCTCTAGTGCTACAGAGTCCCATTGCCACCTCTTCTTTGAATGTCCTTTTACTGATGGTATTTGGTCTTCGGTGCTTTTCAAGTGCGGTGTCCCTTGGCTAAGGCTCCCTTGGCCTCTTTTTGTCACGTGGGCTACTAGTCGTTGCAAGGGAAAATCTCTATCTTTGATAGTTTTGAAGTTAAGTCTTGCTGTTACAGTGTATTATGTTTGGGGGGAGCGGAACAATCGTAGATTCAAGAACTCATGTCAACCCGCTGCGATGGTTCTCAACTCAAATTAAATCCACCATTAGACTTCGATTGAGTTCTTTGAAAATCTCCAATTTCACTGCTAATGACTCTACATTACGAGAATGGAATATAACTATGAATAATTAGTGTTTTTTGCTGCTTTAATGCAGCGTTGTTAGATTTGTTGTCTGTCTTTCTTTAGCTGCAGCTCTTTGTTGCGTGTTTGTTTTTTCAGCTATTATTTGCTGCTTGTACTCTCTTTTTCTCATCAATATATTTATTTACCAAAAAAAAAAAAAAAGTTTTGAAGATAACAAATAGAATATTACACACATGTTGTAACTTGCGCTTTATATTGTATAAACAATACTTCTTATTTTTGGACACATATTTGTCAGTCTTATTTTTGGACACATATTTGTCAGTCTTATTTTTGGACACACAAGTGAGCTATCAAAGTACAAATTTTCCGTAAAGTTTTTCCAATAGAATTGGATAATGACGCTTAAGATTGTTGGATTAGAAGTCCGAATCATCTTCAGTTCCATTGGCTTTAGATCCATGATCTTCACTTTCATTTGCTTCGGACTCATAACTTGATCCAATGGCTTCAGGCTTATCTCTTGACCCACCACCTTTGGAAGCGCCATCTTGTCTTGTTTCTTCACACCCATGATCATCACTTTCATTTGCTTTAGACTCATCACTTGAACCACTGGCTTCAGGCTCATCTCTTGATCCACCACCTTCAGAATTGTCATCTTGTTTTGTTTCTTCTTCTACTTTTGGTTCCCTTGACATGAAGACGTGATCAAATATGAATTTCTTAGCATCTTCGGCATACAACAGGTATATACCACAACTTTCCACCTTCAAATGGGAAGCAGAAGCAGAGGCCTGTAGGATACTTGAGCCTAAGCACATATTTGCATTAATCTTTAGCTACTGTCTTGACTTAATGAATACTACATGAATCTAGGCTGAGTCCCTGGCTAAGAAAAATGAAGAGAAATACAAACAAGCTGGAGATGTAGCTTCCAAGTTGACTATTGAAGAAGCCACATTTCGTGATTTACAGGTAGCTTACACCACATATAAATTTGTGGACAATTAGTGACCCATGTTGTGTGTTTGCTTTTGCTCATTCGAAGATCAAAGTGTCAAGTGCTTGCTATTCGTTTTATCAGAGTCATAATTGCCTAAACATGTGAGATGGCGTTCTTTTATTTTTATGAGATACGTGCCAATAAAAATTCAAAAACAAGCATGAGTAGGACATTTTACTTTTTGGAGAAGCAAAAAGAAAATTATTTTATAGTTTTTAGGCCTGGTGGGTTAGATAGATGATGACAGAGAGAAAGTAGTGTGGGAAAATAGAATGAGTTGAATGGTCATACCGCGAGTGGTGTATTCTTTTTATTATCATGGACTGAGTATCTTACGTGATTTATATGCAGGAGAAGAAAATGCAGCTAAACAGGGCAGTTGTCGAGATGGAGCAAGAAGGTGATGCTGATGCGTATTTCAGGGACGGAGCTAGAAATTTTTTTTAATGGGGGCAACCGAAAATAACTAATAAAACCTTATTATAGTATGGTTAATACGCAATATGATATTAAGGATGATTTCAAATGATGATCTATCACAATTCCAATGTTACAAAAATTTCAATATAGTAGTGGAAAGCGGCAAAGTGATGAGAAAAATATAAGTACATGATAGGTAGGAGAAGAGTTTTTCGATTTGAATGACAGAACAAGAGCACTATTGCTCATATAATATTTGATATGGAGTATAAGTAGAATGAATGTATGTTGGATATTAGATACATATATTTTTTTTTTAAAGATAATCCGTGAATATTATATAATTGTAGTCTGCAACTAAACAAACGAATTACTTGAATGGGGGCATCTGCCCCCAGTGAGTGAGCCTTCATTGGCTCCGTCCATGACTTCATGTACCTTTGCAAAATCTTGCTGTTTAAAAATTACCTTTGTTCAACTTGTCTTAGACCATTTCCAACTGAAATTTTCAGGATCGTGTTGATCACATCCAATTAGATCTTGACGGGCTTGTGAAAACTCTCAATGAGTACTGCAAGAAATATAGACTAGGCGGAAAGCCTACAACATTAACTGAGCTTCCCTTTGGTACGTTGATTTCTTTCCTTAGCTAATTTCTTGGGAGTCTAAGAATCTTATAAATAATGATAGGAATACTTCCATTAGCTTATTCTTTATCAAACTGTCTGATGGATTGTACATAGAACACATTGTTGTTGGATATACTTTTGATTTGGGTTTGTCAAAGTATTTCAATTTATTAATGTCTTGGCGCTCACTCTTGATGCGTCAAATGTCTTGGCGCCTCCAAAACAGAAATCATCATCAGTTCAGAAAGAAAAAGATCTCCCAGTTGAGAATTCAACAACTGCTGCTTCACTTGAAGTTGATGTTAAGACAGAAAAGCCTCAAAGTGCGGATGCCAACCCTATGAGGACTGGATCATCACAAGGAGGAGGGTTTTCCCAGAAGAGCCGCCCTTTTACTTTCGACGATTTTGTTCCTAGCACACCACTTTCAGCCTTCAATTCAGGATATTCACCGCCAAGGTACAAGGATAGTTCAGAACCTTCATTTGACACCTTCTCTAGGTTTGATTCGTTCAGGAGCACACAAGATATTGGATTTTTTCCTCAACCAGAAACACTCTGAATATTTGAGTCTATGCGCAGCAATAGAGTTTGATCAGGATCATGGTTTTCCAACATTTGATGACATCCCAAACCCTTTTGGCTCTTCGGTGCCATTTAGGTCATCGTTGGACAGTCAAACTCCAAGAAGAGACTTGGACAACTTCGGATCTTCAGGGCCATTTCGGACTTCACGACAGTCAAATTCCAAGAAGAGAATCAGATTTTTTTCAGGTCTTCAGTGCCATTTTGGACATCATTCGACAGTCATAACTCCTACAGGAGACTCGGACGCATTTGGGTCTACTCCATTTAGGACATCATGGGTCTACTCCGAGAAAAGACACTAATCGTTGGAGTGCATTTTAACCGGGCAATTGTTCTGCTTTGTTTTTGTGTCTGCTATTCTCTGTTCCAAGCCTTTCTATCGTGGGTGGGACAGACCTTTATGCTTTGAAATCACTGAGCTTGTATCTTTTGTATTTCATTTCTTTGTGTATGCATCTCGCTTTTTCTTCATTCTTTTTTTTTAGCTTGTTGCGCGACATATAATTTTTCTCCTTAATTTTGGAATGTTCCAAGTCCTATTGAAAGTGAAGACCCCTATAGTTTTATTGTTGTTACAAATTTGATGATTGTATTATTAAACTTGTGCCTTTCTTTTTTCGGCCTTAATTTGCTGTAATTTTTTACCCCCTCTAATGAAATTTGTTCTGCTAATCTTTGTTTGGTTCAAACAAGAACACTGTGTTTTGCCGATGTTAGTCCAATTGGGCCATTCATATTTTTCGCTCATTGCCACTACAACAAAAATGGCCACTGCGCACAATAAATTATCTGTGCCCTTTGAGGCCAAAGAGCACCAACATATGTGCCCATAGACCAATGGCAACAGTGCAGCTACTATTATATTATCTGTGCCGTCTATGGGCGTCACCTTTGATGAAAGGGCACAATATGACTTTTTGTGCTCAAACAGTTCAGCACAAATAGATGTCTTTTTGTGCCTTAATTTTGACAACATGTCAGATGACAGACAATCATGCGCACTAATTTCAAATCGTGCCCAATAGGTTCAATTTGAAAAAAAAATAAAATTTTGAAACAAAACAAAAAATTCTAAATTTTCATAAAATCAACAAATCCCACAATATACATGTATTTCAGTTATTTACAACAAATCCCACATATTTACAACCAAGCCTTTCTTCATAATCATATCCTCCCCTACTACAGTCGTTGGACCCAAGTTCTTCATGCAATGTAACTTAATCACATTCTCTTCTTGCTTATAAGGAATCTTAGTATAAAGCATAGAGTAAGAAATAGTTATACCGTACAAATAGCATCCATTTCATCAAGATTATCACATGCAAACCACTCTGGTCTCCTAGGGAATTAAGGACATAACGACATTAGCAATTATTGAAAAACCAACCTAAGTGCAATTGACATATTTTTTCCTTACCGTGAGCCATTTGATCATTCTCAGCATCAGCAAATAGATCCCTAACATTTTTCTTAGTTTCACCAACGAACTTACCCAAAACTTCAGGGCCATTAACAATCTAGCACAGTTCACAAAAATAGAAATCTCATCAATCACCAATGCAGATAACAAGTAACTTATATAAGGATAAGTTGCATATCCAAAATCATGCAGACATGCTCAAATAGCTTTGGAACTTATAATCGATTTATTACCTAAGCCTATTATGAAAAATAAGAATACAAAATTGTGACAATGAATACCTAAAGAATTTAAACCAACAAGCTATCTGAAGAATTTAACAACCAATATGTAGCTTAGGAATAATGAAAATCACAAATTTGATTTTGTAACGAGCTGTATAAATGATAAATATCACATTATCATTCAAAACCAAAAATATGAGTCCTTTTTCAATCTCTTTGCAAAACTCAAAAGGACTCAATTTCAGAAGGGTTGTTTTTTTCTTTTTTCCTTTTTTCACCCATATGCACATTTGGGTTTCATTACTCTCCTCGCATCAATTAAAAAGGTACATAATTTCCAGTTTCATGTACAAATAAGATAATTATCACAAATATTTCCAAAGTAATCAAATAATAAATTAAAGACAATACCAAAGCATCTGAAAACATACGTAGATTAAAAAAATCCAAGAACAAGACATACTATTATAGGGAATGCCACACTACAAGGAAAATTTACGCAAGGCCTTGACATCATTGGAACAAGCCCAATGGTAGTGCACACATTGTAACCTGCAATTACCGTTTGATTCACTTTAGAAATTAAATGCAGTCTTCCAAATGTGGAACAATTTTCAATCCAAATTAGATGAGAAAGGCTTCACACTCTCCTGCAGAGTTCCATCAATTAGACTCCAACAAAATTAGCATATTTATATTACATCTAAAACCTAAAACTAACTATCACACTCAGATTTCTTCGATTTTCTTAGACTCCAACAAAATTAGCATATTTATATTACATCTAAAGCCTAAAACCAACTATCAAACTCACATTTCCTTGATTTTCTTTATAAAACAAACTTGTAGACAAATCAAACGAATTTAAGCACAATCTAAATTCAAGCTCCAAATAATTAGTGAGAAAAAAGTGAATCACTTACAAGGTTCCCTGAGGAGACGTTGAGTTTCCTGTAGGATGAATTACAGGAAAAAAAAATACACACACACACACAAAAGTTGTTAAAAATACACAAAAATCATAGAAAAATAACAAAGGAAAAGGCCAAATCCGAGAGGAGTCCGTGATGCGGTGGTTGTCCAGCTGACAAATGGCATCCATCAGCGGAGTCTGAGAAAGGCATAAATGAAAGAGGCAAAAATGGGTTTGTTTGAATCTGAACCAGATCAAATCTTCCTTTGATTATAACCAAAAAGAGAAAAAAACTCAGTTCCCCTTTTGTTTCAAACGAACCCTAACCCTAACCTTAAAATTAATCACAAATTATTAACTAAATTACCCAATACAAGTTCTAAGTTCTTACCATTTTACGTGGAACGAAGTGGAGAGAAAGGAATCACATTATGCAGCCACTGAACTGAAGGGGAACTGGGGATGAGATGAGAGTTGAGGCAGACTGACTTGCAAATTCTGTGTGAAGGAGAAGGATTTGCAGAGTCTGAGAATACGTGAACTCGACTAGAAACTTAAGTTGAGACCCAACGATTCACAGTGTATGTGAGCTTTGAAGGGGAAGGATTTGCAAATTCTGTTTCTGCGTGAGATGTGAACTGGAGTTGAGAATTGAGATGAGAGGCGAGAGAGAGAGAGAGAGGGAAATAGAAAACTTTGGGGAAAAGATAAAGAGAGAGAGAGAGAGAGAGAGAGAGAGAGAGAGAGCCTAGGGTTGAAGAGAGGCTCGGTTCGATTGGGGAAGGGAGAGCGAGAGAGAGGAGAGGCTGGGTTTGAACGGGGAAACACAGAGAGAAGCGGAAGGAAGGAAACGAGGAGAGAGTGAGGCGTGAAGATTGAGGAAAGTGCTTTTCTCATTTCGTATAAAACATTATTTTAAACAAAGGGCACAAAAAATCTACCTTTACATTAAATATATTAAATTATAGGGCACGATTATATTTATGGTGTCATTGCAAATTAATAAAAAAAAATTCATTTCTGACATTAAAGGCACAAAAGTCATGGTTATGTGCCCAATAAAGTGATTGTGTCCATTTCTCTTAACATTGGGCACAATACATGGTGCCCATTATGGAATGAGCATTGTTCCACCCTATTGATGTTTAAACAAACACAAACACCTCATTTGTGTCCTTAATTTTGTGGCCAAAGGCCATTTTTCTTGTAGTGTGCAGTTCAACCATCTATTGCGTATTTTGTAGTGTCGAATGTTCAAATTATCGCGTTTGTTCGTGAGATATTTACTTTGCCCTAAGTCTAGCTGTTTGGGCCCAAAATAATATTGGACCGAGCTCAGGATCACCCTCGGCCCAATGCCTTCTCAGAGGCGCTGTGGGCTGATGCCATGGGTCGCAGGGTCGGGTCAGCCGAATTTTATTAGGAGTGGGAATGATACGGATAAACATAGGAGAATGTGATAAAGATTAGATGGTCGAGACCTGTTGGGAAAATGAGTCCTAGGTGAGCCATGATACGGAAGTGAATTTAGTCCATTGTTGGGGTAGATTCAAAGTCTTATTTGAAATAGGGTTGGCCGAATCCTGATTGGATTAGTCGAAGAAATCCTAGTCCGAGTAGGGTTCTAACTCGGCTACGAGTGGGATTGTTGCCTTATAAATACAGAAGCAATGAGCGACGGGAGGACTCTCTCCAACTCAACACACAAACTGCCCTGCGCAAACCCTCGCTCTACGCGAAACCTCTCAACAACCTTGAGATTTTTATTTTCTTTTTCGCCAACACATCTTCAGTTTGGATAAACAGCACTACGAAGGCAACCGGTGACATCTTCAGTTTGGATAAACAGCACTGCTGCCGTAGAATCAGCCGACCGCGGAGCACCTTCAATTTGGATAAACAGCACTGCGTCGAGGCCGACTGGTTATCTATCCAAGTCTCGGTCGAGAAGAATTTTCGAATCCTTATTGGCAGAGGTCATGTCATCAGCCTTCTAGGCGAAGTGATGTGTTACAGGTTACTACATTCGGCACATTGAAAGTCGAATTTGATTTTGAACTTCGCAGAACTAGCAGCCTTGTCTTCAGGCTCTAGAACCTGAAGGCCGAGACGTGTTCCTTCCTCGGCCGCAGTCGTAAGATCAAGAAGTCAGCAGTGCGCTCAACGCCACATCCATATATTTTACTCACCGGCCGAGCTCGACCGACGAGTTGGCACTCCCCGCACACAACCGAATGACGTAGTTAGCTCATTAGTTACTCAGCCTGCGCTCCACGTAAGCTTGGTAGTTTTTAAGGTCAACACTAGCGTATTAATTAATGTCTAAGTTTATGATATAAAGGTGAATTCTAAGATAGCCCCTAGACTTGATTAAAGATAAAAAAATGATATTATACAGACTTGTCCATACCCTTGCGCTTTATAATGTATAAACAATACTAAAATAATAAGAGCCTTGCGGTTTGTCAGTCTTGTTTCTTGGACAGACAAGTGAGTGCTGTTCTTGAACTTGCCATTGTCTTCAGCTCCGTGCAGCCTTCAGCTACAACATCACATAGCACTAGGAGCTCTGGCAAAACTCAAGCTTATCGAACTTTGGTGGAAGGGCAGGTGAGGCAATGACCGGGATACCCTTGCAAGTTGTAAACAAAGGGATCCCTCGTACAACACAGGATGTATTTGGGCTGGCAACATCAGGACCAACAGCTTCCCTACCACCTAGGCCACAGGCAGGTTCTGGGATCAGAACCCCAGGACTACCGGCAAAGGATTTCAAACCATCAAAGCAGAATTTTCCTCTTGGCAGCATACCCCGTCTCATCAGCCATTGTGCCAGTATGCTGGGAGTCTAGGACCCAGTCTTCAGCCAGGCTCAGCAGGCCCAGTCATTTGAAAAAGCAAACCTGTAGGTTTCAGCTCAGACTAGTGCTACTGGAGTTTCACCTGGAGCTGGGAACTCTGCTTCTAGTCAGTCCCACATGCATGGCCTCGGATGACTCAAACTGATGTTCAGAAGTACACTAATATTTTTGTGAAAGTTGACACAGACAGATATGGGAAAATCACTGGTGAACAAGCCCGCGACCTATTTCTGAAATGGGGACTACCAAGGGGTAGTACCATTTTCTTTGTATTCATCTTTTGGCTTGTGTTTTACAGGCACAGGTGCCATTTGGTTATTGAAGCTCTTTTCTTATGTTTGTGTCTCTTCTATGTTAGCTGGTAACTGAATTGATGCATCTTTGCAAAACTTGTACTATCCACTGTCTCGGAGTTAGAGTCGTTTATTTTTCATCTTCTGGGTGGTGGATGATTGACAATGTTAAGTCGGTGGCATTTAGCTTGAATTCCTGAACATAATAGGCTAGATCGAGCATATTTTTCTGCGAGATGCTTTGCTGCTGGATGTCTATTCTTTGCATTACGTGTTCGTATTTTGATGTAAAAACTTCCATATGCCATAGATATTTTGTAGATACAAAATTTTATTTGTAATTGGGAGTAATTTTTTGCTGGCCAATTGACTTACAAATATCCATAAATACTGTTAAATTGAGTCCTGTCTGAATGTGCAGTCTAGATTGATAGAATGACTACCCTTCATGCCTCCTTATCTTGAAAGAGAACATGTCTTTTTCAACAACAGCAACTGATCCTGGTGCTCAACACACGGCACCCCCAGCTGGAGGAAGGCCACCGAAGCCAGTTGCTCCTTCTCATGCTGAGGAAAAGCAGTGGGCCAATCGGCAGAATTGGAGAGTACTAGAATTGGAGAAACATCTTGTAAATCAACTGAGTACAGAGGAGGTTTACTCACTGAACTCAAAGTTCAAAGAAGCAACCGAAGCTGATAAAAGGTACTTGGAACTTTTGTATGTCATTTCTTTGTGTATGTTTCTCACTTTTTCTTCATTCTTTTTTTTTTACCTTTAGCTTGTTGGGCAACGTATAATTTCTCTCCTTAAGTTTGGAATGTTCCTAGTCCTTTTGAAGCGAAGACCCCTTTAATTTTATCGTCGTTACGAATTTGATGATTGTATATATTGTTAAACTGAGGATATGCCTTTCTTTTTCAGCCTTAATTTGCTGTATTTTTTTACCCACCTAATAAAATTTATTTTGCTGATATTTGTATCGTTCAGTTTTCAAACGAGAACAAGTTTTGCCGTTGTTAGTCCAATCGGGCCATTCATATTTTTTGCTCATTGCAGTTCAGCCATCGAACCATCGCATATTTTGTAGTGTCGAATGTTCAAACTATCGCGTTTGGTTGTGAGATTTTTACTTTGCCCTGAGTGTGTCGAGTTAGTTGTCGTGTTAGCTTATGATATAAAGGCAAGTTTCAAGATGCCGCTGGACTTGTAAATCAAGTTTTAAAGATAACAAATAGGATATTACACACTTGTCCATAACTTGTGCTTTATAATGTATAAACAATACTAAAATAATAAAGGCTCGTCTTATTTCTTGGACAGATAAGTGAGCTATCAAAGTACAAACTTTGACGTAATGTTTTTCCTTGTTCTATTGGATAATGATGCTTAAGATTGTTGGATTAAAAGTCCAAATCATTATCTGTTCCACTGGCTTCAGACCCATGATCATCACTTTCGTTTGCTTTGAACTCACTTGATCCACCACCTTCGGAATTGTCGTCTTGTCCTGATTCTTCTACTTTTGGTTCCCTCGACCTGTAGTCATGATCAAATTTGAATTTCTCAGCATCTTCGGCATACAACAGGCTTGTGCCACAACTTTCCACCTTCATACCGTCCACCGGGCTGAATTTAACAGAGGCCTCATTGGCAAGTTTGTAAACATCAAGGGAGCGTTTTTTTGCTACCTCTTCACTTCTAGAGGACTCATTCCACACATACACGTGATGTTGGTCATAACAATAGTCTTTCCCGGGGGAGTTCTGGGATAAACAAGTCAGAAGTGAATAGTTAGTGCCTTTCACCCATGAACTTGACAATGAAATTAGCTTTTACCTTCAACTTACACATCGGCTTTGAACCAGAAACAACAGCAGAGAGAGCGAAACCAAATAAACCTATTCGAAACCAATTTGGAAGAAGCTCCATGTTTACTGAAGATCCCTCACTTTGATAGCTGAACCAATTTACTAAGTCACAACTCGCGTAGTGGCAAACACACAGTAGCCAATAGGCCCCCCTTCCCGGCCTTACGCGCTTTATGTACAAACTTTGTTGCTCGATTTCAACTTTTGATCAGCAGAGCATCCAATGTAATTTGATCTCGACAAGGACTAGCGTAGCATTTGGGTGACTAACTTCTTGGTGGTTATTAGTCTAGAATTCACTAGCAAAAATGCCCGCACGTTGCTGCGGGACTTGAATGCAACAGCCTTAAAGACATTTAACCTGAAAAAAAAAAATTGAACATAATCATGAACGAACAAAAGGGATGGATGGTGAAAGGTGTCGGTAAGAGCAGTTCGGCTTTTATATACATTCAACCGAGCTGATTACAAAAGATATAGTTGCAAAAAAAAATGCTTTGTTTCCTGAGAAACAGAAGCAACATGCATTTGACACTTATATTGCCCTTCAAGTTAAGATGGCAAAATATATGTCATGTAGGCAAGGCACGTGTTTTAACAGCTAAACAAAAAAGCAAAAAAAGTGTTGTCCCTGTTTCAGCAGCTAATCTTTCGATCCAAATTCTTGAAATTCCCAAACATAGTAAATCCATTAACAATCTATTCATGTTCTTTGTTTTATTCAGTCTAAAGATTGAAATCTAATTGAAGCAGAAGCCAAATAAAACACAAAACACAGAACACACACACACAGAGGAGCATTCAAGCATGACATTTTAATAGGGCAGTGTTGTTTTTTGCCTAAACTATTGAACCAAATAGGCAGCTTTGTTTTTTGCCTAAACCATTGAACCAAAACAGAACAAATTTACTGCAAAAATCCCAATTTTTTCTACTTTTGAATGAATCAAGCATGCCATTTGAAAACCAATGTAACTATTGTCCATATTGCTCAAACCATTGAACCAAAACATGACAAATTCACTGCAAAAATCCCATTTTTCCCTACTTTCGAATGAATCAAGCATGCCATTTTAAGACTTTGTATAAAAGATTATATAAACCAACTAAAAATCCCATTTTTTCCTACTTTCGAATGAATCAAGCATGCCATTTCAAAACCAATGTAACTTTTGTTCTCAAAAAAAATTCACAGAACACAGAGACAGACACCAACGTAAAATGCAATTTCAAAACAAAAGTAACTTTTATTCTTAAGACCAAGAACCACATATGCATACAAAAATCACACACCTTATTTTCCAGACATAGAGGTCAAAATCTAAATGAAGCAAAGTCTACCTTCTCAAGGTGCAATTCTTTGCTTGGTATTGCACCTTCCCTAATCATCTTCACATTGTAACCCGCAATGCCTGCCAACCATTGCAGGTTCCACAGTTCCTGCACTTCAAGACTGCAGTTAAGAAATCATCAAACTTCAATACACTATGAACCTAGTAATGTCATCAAGTACACCAAGAAAAAAATTCACAGCTCAGATTATTTTTTGCGCCTAATTTGACAGCTTAGAGAGCAACCATCAATAGTGCCATGCTTTTGGAAATTTACACATAAAACATTCTAAATTGTTGTGTGCAAATTACTTCTTAATGATCGAGAATGGTGCCTAGCACAATAAAAGTAGTGTACTACAAAATAATAGAAAGGCAACACCTTTACACACTACTACATATAATTTTCATTTCATTTCCTTTATAGTTGAGCATGTTTTTTGTTAGATGATCGAGCTACACACACACATACGCATATGTACATGGATATATACAAAATAGAAAATAAACACAACTAAGATAAGGACCACCATCAAAATTGAACGGATAACGAAAATTACCTTTGACGTATCACCTTTCCCATCTCTAATGCTATGTCATAAGTCCCTAAAGAAGCAACAGCCTGAAACATGAAGAAAATCATAAACTCATAACAGCCATGCAGACAAACCCAGAAAAAAGACAAACAAATAAAATCATTCAGATTTTGTATATTGTTAGTTCCTCAAGTAGTCTTTACATATTCATTCAGATTATGCATGCATTAGAGCGCTTTAAGCAAAACGACAGTGTACTATTCAGAATTTATATTCAAATGATCATTGAGGATTTTTTACAAATTAATCTCCCACTATTCTACTTAAAAAACCACATACTCAAAACCAAGTGAAAATTGCGTCGTTTTATAAAACATTGAAAAACATATGAACTGATACCCAACTTTGATTAATCTGACATAAATATTTGACTAATTCAACATTCAGAGTTGATAGGAGAGTATATAACAACATAGGAAAACATATGAACATGCCCACCTATTATCATATCCGACATTGCAGTTGATTAATCTCACATAAATTCGCATAAAAGAACCCATATATTTGACTAAGAGTTCTCCAAAACCCACAAATTTAAACGAAAAATTCTATAAAATCATGAAAAATTTTAAAAAAATCCAATTACATTAATCACACAAATCTTCACATCCAATAAGTTTAGAAGGTACCTAGCTTCCTTGCAAAATTGTATCACTATAGGCCAAGGCTCAAATTTCCTTGCTACTGCCTTCATTCGATTAGTCCTGATTCAAGCAGTCACATATATCATATATATATATATATATATATATATATATATATATATAATAAGTTGATGCGTTCAATGGGCATGAACTTATCAAAAATTATGAAACCGATTGAACACGTTTAGTGTAATGTCCGCAATTAAATAATGAGCATGAAAATGACTAACAGGGGTAACACAAACTGCTCAACTTATGAATTAAAGCATCCAATATTTATAAAATAATTGACAATTTTCATGGTCAAATTAATAAGGAAAATCATAATTAAATAAACTCAATTGTTTCAACTGCTCACTCCGACGAAGCAGCAGTAGTTCGATATATTGCTTCTGATGAAAATTATTCTATATCAATGGTGAAAATTAGCAAGGTAATAGTGCCTTCAGACTTAAATTCACCAATTTCATAACCTTTTCCATCAGTACCTTCACCTTCTTAGTCAGTACCTTCACCTTCTCCTTCATCACCTACTTCATCATCAACTCTCAATATCACCAAAATTCTAAATGACTATCCAGACTTCATACTAATTTTTTTATTTGGCCTAAAATAGGGAAAAAAAAAACCCAAAACAGAAGATCTACAGAACTTTAGACATGAATATTTCAAAATATGAATTTGAGGCCTACTACACATCGTTAGAGAGGACTAAATTTAAGATCCATAGGAAAAAAAGACATGCATTTTTATATTTTCATGCATATACTTCTTGTACTCAATGCATTTCCAGAGGAGAAGGGGAAGGATACCATCTCTTTATCTATTCTCTTCCAAAATAGTAGCATATCTCTGGCTTTTTCCTTGCACGAATTGTAGCCACTCATCAATTTAAGAGATCTACTGACCTTCAATTTCACCTACAAAGAATAAGAGTCGACAGTTCAGTATAAACACTCAAACGCCATCTGATGAAACCTAAACCCAAAGGGTACAAATTTTAGAGAGAAAGTAAGGACAGAGATAGATGGCTTCGTTGGGGAGGACCTCAGAAGAGGGACAATGCTGTCAAAATCTTACATGAACAATCCTAGGTGGAGCAAATCTTTCAAAACCAACCCCATCCCTCCCTCCCTCTCTCTGCAATTCCATCTTCACCAGAGCAGGTGGACTCATCTAAAAGACAAATTTTCATCAGAGCAGGTGGACTCATCTAAAAGACAAATTTTAAGGCTACCTAAGTCATGAGTCATGACTGAGAGAGATAATAGTGAAAAGATGACTAAAACGTAATAGTAACACTAATCTGGAAGTCCATCAAAGTTAGAGCAGCGAATTTAAAGTCCTATTTCATAGTGTAATGATGCCATAGATGCACAACTATGAAGTCTATTCCATAAGTCCTATTTTATGTAACCTGAGATCACGGGGGTTTAAATTCCCCTGAAAGAAGTCTCATTTGCTGACTCCAGAATGTTAAGCTCCAAAAATATCAATCCTCCCCTCAGTACTTCATAACTACAGAAAGCAATGTAGACTAATCTCTTTCACAATTTGAGCACTTGCCTAAAATTATTTTCGACAATACTCCCAGCTAGCTATGAGCCTATGACCTATTATTCCTTTCTCAAACAATACTACTTAACATATTCTTCTAATCATGTCCAGTCATATTTAACGGATTACGCTGCATAACACAGTCCACAGCTCCACAAAACTTCTCAAATTCTTCTATGAATAAGCAATTTGAATAAACTGCACGTCTCGTTAATAAATCGAATACACAGCCAAACCAATTATACATATTTCAACCAATTCAATTTCAATCAGGGCAAAACAAATTGCTGCGAAGTTAATTTCAGTCGGCCTTTTTTTTCCATTTAATTGTCAAACATGATAAAAAATCCTATTGCCTGAAACCCTAGTTTATACAATTAAACTGTCATTACATCCACATACATATAACATACATACATATATGCATACATGCATGCACAGAGAGAGAGACCTGAGGACTCGGTTGTCCCTCTCAACCTCACTAACTTCGGTGAAGAAGTTAAACCAACACTGAATATACAACCATAATCCACAAACAGTATTAGATTTCCCAGAAAACCTGAGCAAAATATACGTACCGCATATTGGAAATAATCCAATGGTAAGGCCAAGAGCTGCAGGGAAGCCCAACAGCTTAGGTTCTGCACCCCTTCAAAATCCAAATCAAATTTTAGAACTTTCTTTCTCAGCAACCGCCAAATAAAAGTACCAATGAAAGATGACTTTTTAGGAAAAAAATTGTTGGGACCATTATCAATCAATCAAACATAAATAAATAAATAAATAAAATAAAATAAAATCAGATGTGTGAATCTGAAATAGAAAAAGAAAATTAGAGAGGGAGAGAGAGAGCAAAGGTTTCCTGCGGAGGATTTCGAGGAGGGGATCGACCACTTTCTTGTTGAACCAAATCGACACCCCATTACTACTCTCCGCCATCAAAATCCCTTTACAAATTTCAACGACTAATTCTTATATTTTGTTTTTCAGTGAATGGATTTAGGGTTTGAAATTGAATGGATTCAGGGTTTTTCTCATGAAAAGAAAGCCTTTACTCAGCAAAAATAGCTAGGAATAAAAAGAACACTCACCGAGCTGCTGGCTTTTGTCCCCTCTCACTTCTTGAGTCCCCAAATCCAGCATTCAACTTGGTAAAAAGCAAAACAAAAAACAATAAAGGAAATTAGGTAGACTGGTCAGCGCAAACTAAAGCTCCAAGAGAGACCTAGCAATCATACCTCAGCTAACCCAGCAGCAATGACTTCAGGTCCGATCAACGTGAACAAAAAATCCCACTTGCTAAAAAGCAAAACAAAAAACAATAAAGGAAATTAGGTAGACTGGTCAGCGCAAACTAAAGCTCCAAGAGAGACCTAGCAATCATACCTCAGCTAACCCAGCAGCAATGACTTCGGGTCCGATCAACGTGAACAAAAAATCCCACTTGCTAAAATCAATCCAATACCTGTTTTACAATTACAATGTGTTAAAAACCTAAAATGGATGAAAAAGCAAAGAAGAAGCATTCAAGAGATTAAGGCATTTAAATAATTAGACGAAGTAGATGGAGATCAGTAAAAAGTTGGGGAGGGAAGTGATAATCTCTGCAGTGGCATTGGGCTGGCAGCCAGCCTCAGAAATACCTCAAGAGGAAACAAATCAAACACACTCCATTAGCAATTTGATTTACGAAGCAGAATGACATATAATTCATATACTATTAAATCATTATACCATGAGTTATTTACTACTGGTTCTCTGCAATTAAGCTTTTATATGCAACTTCAGAATATATCGACCCAAAAAATCCCCACAAACCCCAAACAAAACAACTAAACATGCCAATCCTAAGAACACAAACCATATAAAAAACAGTTAACCACACACATAAACACAATTGTGTCTACACAGTGGCCCTTAATTAAGTTATAATACGCATGAGTAAACCCTAAAAAACAAAAATCAAAGTTACAAACTTTGAGTACAAATCAATCCAGCATGAATTTATACCACACATTCTGGAATAAAAGAAAAGAAAAATCACAATATTTGAAATTAAATTCATGAGAAGCACACAAATTTAGTGAGAACAGAGAGAGAGATTACTCGAATAGTTCTTTGAAGCAAGGGACGCGTGATCGCATAGCACTCTTAATCTGGGACTGGATATCGTGCGCCTCCTTCAGAGGGCTCTCGCTATCTTGCGCATCCTCCACCATTACCATGAACCCCCCCCCCCTCTCTCTCTCTCTCTCTCTCTCTCCCTCCCTAAAATCGGAGACTCTTTGTCAGCAAATCCCATAGATTCAGAAATCTAACCCCGAAAACTGTTATCCAGAACCTTCATGAATCACTTCCACAGAAACACACCGATCATAGTAATTTATTGATCAATTATACCAGTGCATTCATCAAATAAGGATTTCTAAAATACACACTTAGCAGATAAACATAACCTAAGGCACAAATTCACACGGATAGAGAAAATCAAGTTCCACAATCTACGAAAACAAAGTGGCAACTGAGAGATTGTTTGAGGGATTTAAAATGGAAATTAAACATTTAAATAGCTTATAGTAATTTAACAAATTCTTCATTTGTGGAGTAAATAATTTGTAACCACCTATTTCCTGGTAGGAAAAATAAAAAAAATTCAATTTTAAAAAAGAAATGTACTTTTTAGTTCAATTTCCACAGCCATAGTAATTTATGTGGACTAAAATTTAGATTAACTAATACATCCAATCAACTGCAACTAAACAACTTATAGTAATTGAATCTGTGTTTGTGGATATGAGAGAGAGAGAGAGAGAGAGAGAGAGAGAGAGAGAGAGAGAGAGAGAGAGTTATCTATTATAAAGCCAACCTTCTTTGAATTCATTTCTTGGTCCTCTTGTGGCTTATTACCAAAACTCTCCACTGCATTTGCAGTAATGCCCTCTGCTTCTCCTCCTGTGATAATTATCATTCCGTAAGTAAAAGGTACAAAAATATCAATTATTTAATGGTAGATCCAATTCATGCAGCATCTTCTCACACTCATCTTCATGCTGAAGCTGCAAACCTGTCAGCTCAGCTTCATGTTCGCTCCTCATTGAAGTTATTTTCTACGAAAATGATAAACTGGTTTGTAACGTAAGCATAGAACACTCTACTTAAATTAGTAGTTCCAACTTAATTCAATAAATCTTGGAAGATGTAATAAAATCATATCAACGTCGATACCTATTTCTAGTCAGTATTCCATACCAATATCTAACATACTTATTCAAGCAGAGGTCAGCGCTATCTCCTATATGTATGTAACGGACACGGTGAATCGGTGGAGCACATGCTCCTACTATGTCCGTGGCTGGGTGGAACCAGTTAGACAATTGGATCCTTAAGGTGATTGAAGCTGTCTGTGCCTAGAAATGAGGAGGAAAATATCAGAGTTGTGCCGCATTTTGCTTTCTACTGCTGCCCAATTTGGAAGGCCATGTGCAGAATCAAGTCATACAAGCTATCTCTCCATGCCTTCTGCTGCAAAGGAGGAGAATGAACAATGTTTGACGGCAGGTGAGACAACAAAATTCCCCTCCTACCTCATAAATTAAGAAAAACTATAAATCCCAAATATATTCTCCAGAGACTTTATGCACAACCAATCACTCATCCCTAGCAAACTCACCAACAATAACTTTCATTAAAACTACTAATTCGTTTGTTTTCGGCATAGGGAACCATACAAGCTATGATCTCCGAACTGAACCGACAATATGGTAGAAACAGAAACAAAACAAATTCTCTGCAATCGAAATATGTCCCAACTGTAGCACATCGACTGAGCTTACGATCTAGTTCAACAACTCAAGTCTCTTGGCAACCCAAGGAATGCTGAGCAAGAACATGAGAGTAAAGAAACTAAGAGAAGAGAGCTTAAACAGAAGAGAGCCAGAATTAAGTGTACAGAAACTGAACTTACTAATGAATTATCTTTTCACAGAGCACTAAAGTGAAGCTTAGTTACAGACCTAAACACAACAGTGGAAACAGAAGCCCTTTTGGCTATCAAAAAGCAACCCGTATACACTTGCATCTCCATTTACAAAGTAGCATAGTCAATCCTTGATATTTCCTATGATAGTCATGAAATTCAAGGTTTACTCAATTCATTCTACGCATTGACATAACAAAATTGTGGTGGAGTACATCACTAATTCATTGTTGAAATGCTTTCCTATTTCTTCTATTCCAAGTAGATCTCTAACTCGCCCCACCTTGCATCATGTCACTCACAGGGGAAACCGGCTTGTTAAGTCTGTATCAATACCCTCACATGTTAGGACTCAATAGAATAAAGTTGTACAAAATGTAAAACTTTTCAGGCCCTCGAAACCCAAAGCCACAAGCCAAAAGCATCTCAGATTTATAGAATTAGGAAGGTTGAACTTACCTTGTCTCAGCAATTTCATGCACATGACAAAGCCATCGAGAGAATTCAGCCTGCGATCCAGTCTGTACAGGATTTGACCTGAAAAAAGTTCAAAAAATTATACTCCAGTCTCCATCTGGCAAACCAAAATAACGGGAAAATAAAGAAAAACAAAAATGTGCAAATTGAAAATGAAGATGAGTCAACCTCAGAATTTCTTCAAAGAAATCAGCATGTTCATTGCAGGGGAACATCCTTGATAGTATTGACATTTGCATCACATTGACTAATCAGTTTCACAACTAAATTATCTCATAAGACACCAATTAAAATATGATGGAACACTGCAAGATGAACACAGGGGAGAGAAACAGTCAGACAGAGGGATATAGAGGGTGAGTAGAATACTAATTTTTTTACATCATCCTTCTGTTGAACTGTTGGTGTATCCGGATACTGAAAAAATCAAAAAGCTAATGAATTGCAAACAGGTTTTTCTTAACTTGTAGTCGAATATTTGAGGAATAGTTCCTTTACCTGAGCAGCAACGGTCTGAAGAAACGTCCAAGTCGATTTTTCAAGCTCTGTGGAGGACTTTCTCTGAATTCAAGGAATAGATTAATATTTATAAGCTATCAGTCAAAAGCTGTGGCATTAGTGTACCAGAAGTACCTTTTCGTCAAGGATATCCTCAGGTACATCGAGCACTTGTATGCCAGCTGTTTCATTATTGTTTCCTTCTTCTGCCAGCTGTTTAATATCCTCGGCCAATCTCACCCTCCACCCAAGTCCTTCCTTCAAGTATACAACTTGTATTCAGTAATTTGATTGCATTGATCATCGCAATTTTAGGTTTTCAATTGTTCCATGAAATTTGATTGAGTATTACATTGAATCAATTTTATAGGAATGTTAGAGATTAATGAATTTTATTTGTCATAATTTTATGTTTTTTATTTTTTGAAATTTGAAGGAGTATTATATAGATATATCGTAATTTATAATATTAAGTCATTCCATTGAATTGTATTTGTGAGGAGAATTCAATTTGTTTAGCAATCAATTATCTGAACGGTATATTAATTTGCACAGATTGAGCATTGCTTAACCACAGATGAGTTTGTTAAGAAACTACTACTCCTCCAAGCTCAAGCCAAAGCTGACCGTAAAGAGGCTTCAAAACTAATACTCCATGACAAGCCAATTTACATTAACCACAGCCGAAAACTAAGGGCTTTAATTTCTCTTAAGTCTTTGAGGCCAGGGTGGACACCAAAAAGGGTTGTAATTGTTCATGCTGAGAAGAAATATGTGGAGAAAGAAGAGCGAAAAATTGTGGTCGCAAAAATTTGCAAACAGCACAGGAAAACTGTGAGTGTTTATGACTGTCCTGTCATCATTTCTAAGAAACGCTTCAAGTTTTCTGACTACAAGTCCCGCATCTTCAACAAATTTGCTTCGAAATGGCACAAGTTGTTGAAGATGCGGGACTTGTAGTCAGAAAACTTGAAGCGTTTCTTAGAAATGATGACAGGACAGTCATAAACACACTATTTTCTTGTGCTGTTTGCAAATTTTTGCAACCACAATTTTTCGCTCTTCTTTCTCCACATATTTCTTCTGAGCATGAACGATTACAACATTTTTTGGTGTCCACCCTGGCCTCAAAGACTTAAGAGAAATTAAAGCCCTTAGTTTTCGGCTGTGGTTAATGTAAATTGGCTTGTCATGGGGTATTAGTTTTGAAGCCTCTTTACGGTCAGCTTTGGCTTGAGCTTGGAGGAGTAGTAGTTTCTTAACAAACTCATCTGTGGTTAAGCAACACTCAATATGTGCAAATTAATATACCGTTCAGATAATTGATTGCTAAACAAATTGAATTCTCCTCACAAATACAATTCAATGGAATGACTTAGTATTATAAATTACGATATATCTATATAATACTCCTTCAAATTTCAAAAAATAAAATAAAAAACATACAATTATGACAAATAAAATTCATTAATCTCTAATAGTCCTATAAAATCGATTTAATATAAATCAATGTAATAATCAATCAAATTTCATGGAACAATTGAAAATTGTGATGATCAATGCAATCAAATTACTGAATACCTAAAATTCCGGTAAAATTCATGTAACAATTTAAATACCTATCATTCCGATCAAATCAATTCAATACTCAATCAAATTTCAAGAATTAAAACCCTAAAATTCCGATTATTCATTCAATTAAATCGAATTACTAAATGCCTAAAACTCCGGCGATCAATTCAATTGAAATAAAATCAAACGGCGATCAATTCAATTGAAATAAAATCAAATTACGTTCAAGTCGGAAGACGAGAAGACGAGTCCAGATAGGAGTTCATGTTGGACGATGAGATAGGACGAATCGTTCAACTCAGTAGACGAGAGACGAAGAGTCGTCCAACGAGACGGGAGAGACGACGTGTCCTTCGTCCAAAGACGACAAAACGACTCGAATTCGACTTCTTCGACTGAAGGAAGACGAAAGAAGACGAGAGAGGAGTCGCTCAAATCGAAATCGGAAGAGGACTCGAGTCCGACTTCATCTTGAATCCGACTCGGTGGACACAACGAAGACGAAAGATGGAAAAAAAAATTGGCAAATTGAAATTGAAGAACTCACCTCTGACGCTTCCTCCATTGAAGTGCACAAGGTCTGAGACACTGTTTTCCAAGGAGAAAGTGTGGGCGGGGGGAACGAGAGAATTGGAAAAAATATCCAAAATTTGTATCATATAAAATTATGGCCCATCATTTTAAATTTACTATAGCCTTTTCCCACATTTTTTTTAATCATGGGCCTGCCCATCACCAAAGATGTGTTGCGTTAATCGTTGATCACTAGAAATTGAAGCCCGCGCGTTGCTGCGGGATTAAAGGAACTATAAGGCATAGTTCTATCTCTACCTTTTCAAAAGCATTTAAATTGAATTTCTATCAACAATCAGAAACAACACAATTGTAAACATAAAGTTAGGTGATATAACGGTTAAAAACTATGTAAACCGCCTAGTAGACATCAAAAAATAAAATGTACACGAAAATTAAGGACTCGCTTCAGCTCGGAGTTCACAGGATTAACTTAAGTAAATCTCCCCCTAAGATCCTTAGATGTTATTTCTGCTATGTATACAGGTACCAGCAGAGTTTGTTTGCAATTTGCAATTACCACATAGATAACAGAAGGCAGGCAGGAAAAGAAGAAGAAGAAAGAAACAGAAAACAATAAAAGAAAAACAACAATTTCAAGGAGAAAGAAATAGAAAACAACAAAAGAAAAACAACCAAGGAAATGTTACTTTTCAATTCTTAATATGTCATCCCATCGTTTAGTATAAAAATCAACTGAATTTGCCTGTTCAAAATTTCTAGAAAAATTGCTATAAAATGTTACCACACATTAGACTTCTTCATTGCATTCATCATATGTATATGGAGATGAGAAAGAGAAAAAAACCTTTGCAAATGCTATACTGAGCCGCCCTACAATACTGAATAATTCAAATAACCACATTGTCTGTTTCAAGATACCAACACGAAAAGAATGAAAAATACCTTAAACAATGCAGTGCAAACTCAGATATATGTAAAGTTCCAAAAAAAAAGAAGATTATATTTCAGAAAATTGTGTTCAAATTTCAAAGTTGATATAAAACAAAGGCAGCACTAAAACACAATAATTTAGAACAGAAAAGGAAATGTAACTAAAAAAAGTTAACCGATGAAATTATGGAGAAACATGCACGAACCTTGGAAGTAAAAAATCGGCCGTATCTGGAAAGCCTTTTTGCTGAATTCTTTAACAATCTAAAGCGACTCAAACACCGAAGTTGAAAAGAAAGAAAAAACATTCACCGAGTGGACTAAGTTTTAAACACAAACCAAATACAAAGTTGCATTTACACCATTGCAACATGCTATCACTCCGGAATTCTCATGCAAAACCATACGACACAGAAAATAGAGTGAATGAACAGAAGTGAAACACTAATATAAACTAATAATGTCTAAATTACTTTTACAAACTCTCTATAATAGAGATATCCAGTCCAGTTTGTTAGATATTTTGGTCCCAAGGTATTGCACTATCTTTCATATGACTAATGAAAAATAAGCAAAATTGAAAACGTATGATAAGCAGAAAATAGAAGGCTGGATGGGAACGGGTACTCCTTTTACAGTTTATTTTGTTGGAAGGATTAATTACATTTACCATTTCACACATCACTCAATGTATCCATATAAAATCACTTCTTGGTATAGAAGCACCGCATCGTAACTTATGTACCTCCTGAAAACAACCATGTTCAGTTAAAGAAATTCCCTAGACTGTATCTTAAACTACTTCATAACTTTGTCAGCCATACCAATCTAATAAAAAATCAATGTTTCATTCAATCCTTATTAATTCTAAGTTCTAACTCCAAGTATTTCACCATGCAAATTATAGAAAAATCATAACAGAACATATAAATGAATTAAAAAACAGTGAAATCTAAATAAGCAAACTAAGTTTTATGCAATAATATAAAATGTTCTTTAGCACCACCCCTAATCCTAACCTTAATTCTCAGAACACCCAGATTCCCAACACCAATTGACAATCCAATCATGAATTTCCAAAACTTTCCCAAATCCCAATCTTGAGCATGCATTAAATCCTATCCAAAACTTGAATTCCTTTTTACAGAACAAAAAATAGAAACATTGGGAAGGCCTAATTTCCTAAACTGGCTCTTGCCTTCTCACTCTTCAGCAAAAAAAAAAAAAAAAATGGGAAGAAGCCTCTGACTTGCCTCCCCAAAATCTTCCTAACAATAGAGAAATAACACCCACTTCAACAAAACGTATGTCACCCCACAATGTGAGTCTAACATCCTCTTTCGGGGATCACCATATATGAAATAAATAAAATACTTTAATAAGAGGTGTAACAATTTGAAAATTTATAGGTGCTTTATTAACATTTGTACCTGATATTTTCAATATAAATTTCACATTTATCTCAATTTTTTCATTGGCCACCATTTTTCCTTCCTAAGGTTGGTGCTGCAATAATGTGCCCCAAAACATATTGCAATCCGTCAATTAGCGTTGTGAGAATGTTAGAACTCATAGAAACTTTTGATAAATACATATTGTATATCAGTGCATATTTTTCACGAATATCTAGATTATTACCTGTGAGAATGTCGTTCTTAACTATGCGAGACCACAGTTGGGAATAACTGAGAAAACAAAAATGATATCATGGAATGTGTGGATGAACATCTGACTAATCCTTAGAACAGTTTTTCCTGCATGTTTATTAATGAAAAATTAGATTAAGTCAGTAAAAATCCCCACCATTGTTGTTGCTATGACCGCCACTATCCCTGCCACTGTTGTTGTTGCCACCTCCCATACTATGTCCTTTTTTAACCATGACTTAAACTAAGCAGAAAATATTTAAGAGTTCAATATTGCCACTTTGCCGGCATTAGGATCCTCTTTTCCCATTATACAAAATCAGAAGGTTAGGAACAAAAAAAGAAAGGGTAAAAACATGGTGATCTTATTTTGAGGTACCTTATGAGCTCTGTTAATCATTATTTGTTGGCATTTTTGTCATGGTACTTTGCAATTTTTGCTTTAATAGCAGGAACATCTATTCCTTCGATCAAGTCAAATGCTACAAAATGATTTCTCTCTTTGTCAGACTAACTTTTCACAAAGAAATAACTGTATAAGCAACATTTAAGCTGAAAACTTACTCATGTCCTCCACTTCCTCCAAGTAATCATTGTATTCTCTCAAGAAAGAAAAGCCCTCTTCTCATTTATTGAATCTACACAGTAAATCATCTCTGTCGAAGATGCATAATAGAACTGTTATGCATGTATTGGGTAATAGCACATATTACAGTGCTTATAAAGTAGATTTTAAGAAATGAGCACTAACAATCAGTTCCAATACTTAATATATATATATATACCAAAAGATTCCATAAAAGCAAAATCCAAAAGCTTATTTCACAAAATATATGAAACCCAGATCAAGTTTCTTGATAAAACTAAGAATAACTCCACAAATTACTGAGCTGTACCAAAATTCAAAATCCCGGATCAAATTTCTTGATAAACATTAAAACCCCCAATTGCGACAATATACCCAATTTCGAAAAACACAGAGTACAGATACATCAATTTTCGCTCTTAAATTCAAAGGAGGACAAAATTAGGATTAGAGTTTCACGGTTCTTACCCAAATTTGGCCAAATTCAAGCCTAACTCAGCAATTCCAATGTACAACATCAAATCACCATCAGCCAAATGAATGTTAAACATGCAACACGAAAAAACATAATGGTCAGTTTGAAAGTCATCTTGTTTGAGATGCTAATTTTATTCATTAAAAAAAATTATAGGTATAACAATTGACGATTGTTCTCTGATTGGTCACAACACATTTTTAGTACAGATAAAAGTTGGTCCTAAAACACATAATTCTTTCCCACTATTGCATAAATTTACACCTAACTGGTTGTCTAAATCTTTTACATAAATGCTAAAGTATGTTTGACACAACATTTCATACCAAAGCTGTTGGTCTTTCGGTTGGATCCATTTACTGTAAATATGACATTTCATTCCTAGAAGGTTGGCTTTCACTGTGGTGCTAGTATGTATTATGCATTATGACATAGCCAACCGCAGCTGTGAAACAACTTTGCTAATGCAGTTGTAATCTGCTGCAGAATTTGGAGAAATGTTAATAGCATAATAAAAACAGTGATACTGATAATGTGCAATCTTTAAAAGATATCCTAATTTGATTGCTTTTGCTGGTACTTCGTTGTTATGAGGCCGAGGCTGTTCAAGCAATAATAAAAAAATATGAAATAATATAAGAACTCAATGATAATGTGCAATCCATCTGTTAAAAAAAAAAAAAAAAAAAACAGCTAAAATTATGTAAGAATTTCAGTGTGCAATCAACCTGCTATTCCTATTTCATTTCGAATTCTCGGAAAAAAAAAATACATAAATCTATAAAATAAAATAAAAAATTTACCCAAATGAAAAAACGCAAAAAAGAAATAGAAGCTTTCAACAGAGAGATTACCTCAACGGAAAGATTCAGCGACCAAGAAAAGAGACGAAGCGGTGAGTCTGCGGAGAGGATTTGGTTTTGGTGGGTTTAGCGGAGGATGAGAGGAAATTGTCGTGATTCAACTCGCCAACTACGCAGGGAAAAGATTGAGCGAGTGAAGAAGTGAAGAGCAACAAAGCACGAAGAGAACACGGCAACGACAGACGGGAGCAAGACGAAGAGAGAAGATAGTAAGAGAGACCAAAGGGCTAGAAAAGCAGAGAACTAAAACTAATGGGGAAGCTAATCGACCAAATGGAGTGAAAAACAATAGAAACATCCGGAAGCCACTCGACGCACGAAGAGAACACGGCTATGGCAGACGCGTGGACACAAAGGGCATAACCGTCTTATTACTGTAGATAAGCTGGTGGAAAAAGCTGTGAAATAATTTTTGGAGGGCATTTTCGTCCGCGCACTGTCCATAAACAGTGCACGCTGGTTTGGGTTTTAGTATAGGAATAATTTTTATTATTTTGGTATAAATTTTTATTAATTTGATATAAAAATTAATAGTCTCTTAGTAGTTTTAAGTTACAAATAAACGAGCTAAACTTGGTTGTTGAAATAGTATTTTTCTAAGTTGAATGAAATTCGTATTTTATTAGGAAAAACATATGCTCTTCTTCTTTTAATCAAAAGATCAAATAAAATTGGCTCACACTCTGAGGCATTTTCTAACAACCCACACTAACAATAAGCATGGAGATCACAGTTAGCTACCAAGCAAAATAGTCGAAGCCGAATTCCACCTTGATCGTGGAAAAGACTTAAACTCGTCCAATTTTTTTTTTGGGTCAAAGAGTATATTTCATTTCCAATAAAATACATACAATCAATGAGGTCACCATTAAATACATCGAATTAAGCACATAAAAACAAGTAGGGCCTCAAAAAAAGTGTGCCCGAAGCCAGCAAGGGGCCTAGCACAAAAAAAAAAAAACTAAAGTAAATTACATCCCTACCATCACATTGGCACTAGAGGTCTTCCACCACACAGCAGCCAAAATTCCGACCAAACAAAGGCTCATGGTATTTGGTTGTGCATTCTTGAAAAATGAAAAAACTAAGAGCTTTGAGTGGTTGTTTGAAGTAATGCTTAAGGCTATGCCGAATGAGCCGTCAAAAGTCATAGTTACGGATCAAGATGGAGTCGTAGCAAACTACCAACCACATTTCATCAGTACTGCATATGGCATATGATTAAAAGTTCAATGATAACGGTTGGGTTGAGGGCGCTTTCAAGGATTTGTATAATTGCATATGGGATATTGAAAGCAAAGACGAATTTGAGGCAAAGTGGATGGTGTTGGTAAAAGAACATGAGTAGGTTGATAAAACATGGCTTCATGACATTTATGAGTTGTGTGCACAATAGGTTTTGACATTTTGTAAGCATGTTTTTTTTTTTTGCCGGAATGTCGAGCAGTTAGCGTGTCGAGACTTGTCATTCATTTTTCAACCAATATGTGCACATAAAGCACTCTTTGATTGAATTCATCATTCGGTTAAATCGAGCCCTTAGATGACAAATTCAAAAAGAGGTGGTTGGCGACCATAATGATGAAAATTGTGCCCCTTTATTGCAGCTTCACACCCCAATGGAAGCTCAAATGGCCTAATTGTACACACAGTTTATGTTCGAAAGGTTTCAAGTTGAGGAATTGAAGAGTTTGGCTTGTTTCTTGAGGAAGCAGTTCGGGGATGGGAATGAGGCCGCATACGACATACTTAAGAGAGCCACGAGGTCGACAAAGATGAAGAGGTTGGTGGTTGATGTGACCTCAGGTTACGCTAAATGCAGATACAAAGAGATGGAGTTTCGTGGACACCTTGTTGACACATATTGGCGTATTTAAGAATGAAACAAATAGAGTTGCTGCTGAAACGTTACATACTGAAAATGTGGCTTTAAACTGCCAAATGCGGAATTGTTTTGGACACGGGTAGGAAAGAAGTGGGCAAAAAGGCTGACAATTCTATCATGTAAAAAAAGGCTCAGTTAAAAAAAAAAAAAGCTTCAGACTTGATCGACAAGGTGCTTATGTTGAATGAAGGTACCGCACTTCTTTGAAACTGTTGGATACGAAGTTGAACTATTTGGGTGGTGGTAACCATGATCAGAAAAGAAAACAGGGGGAATGAGTTCCCAAACTGAGGTTCTTAAATATCTTATTCAAGTTAAAAGAAAAAGGGTGTCACATCTCGGCCCGGGCTCCACCACATCCCAGGCTCGACTCTGCCGTGGCACGATATTGTCCGCTTTGGGCACCGGCCACGCCCTCACGGTTTTGTTTTTGGGAACTCACACGAGAACTTCCCAGTGGGTCACCCATCATGAGATTGCTCTCGCGCGAACTCGCTTAACTTCGGAGTTCCTACGGAACCCGAAGCCAGTGAGCTCCCAAAAGGCCTCGTGCTAGGTAGAGATGAGAATATACATATAAGGCTTACAGGATCCACACCCCTGGGCGATGTGGGATCTTACAATCTACTCCCCTTAGGGGCCCGACGTCCTCGTCGGCACACTTTCGGCCAAGGATTGGCTCTGATACCAATCTGACACGCCCCGACCCCGATATTCCCCAAACACCAGGGTAGGCACGTGCTGGCCGACACCCGAGGGTAACGAAAGCCATTTATTAAGTGCAAATGCTGAAAACAAAGGACAAATAAGACTTATAAATATAAAAGAATAATGAATATGCATTTAAGGAACGTGTTCAGAGCACACATGTAATCTAAAACACTAAAAGCAATAATATGAAATTTGAATGAACAAAGGAGTGGGTCTTACACCGAGAGGACTTGAAGATACCGATGTGGAAGTGCCTTGACGCCGGGATTGTACGCCTTGATTCTAAATCTGAAGGGGGAGCAAAACAAGGGTGAGTGGACCAAGTTTATATATATACGTAATATGAAAACAGTTATGAACATACTAACCCCCAAAGTTTTAATAATGAAATCTACTAGAATAATAAGTGATAGGTTTTTCAGAAACCTCTAGCTTGCCATTAAACAATTCATAAAATCAATTCATAAATCTTTCTGTAAATCATTCTCGGAAAATCAACTCAGGAAGCATATCACAATTCATCTCATAAATATATATATATAGTGTGTGCTACTAGTGAGATCACTGAATAATGATAACTCCCGGCCCAATGCCTGCTCCGTGGTCTCTACGCCCGTAGCCAGAGATTATTTACTCCCGGCATCCGTGTCCCTCAGCCCGTAGCTAGGGATTATTTCTCCCGGCCTAACTGCCAACACTAGATCCTCGCCCCAGGCGGCATAGTGTCTACTAGTTACGCACAAAACATAATACAGTTCTAAAACTCAACTTCATAGAATAAAGTCATCCATCATCTATACTATGAAGAGGTGTTCGAAAACACATTCTAGTATTCTATCGTCATCCATCAGATAGCCTACTAGAATGTGGTTTTTATGCAGAAAATACGATATTTAAAATAAGCTCAATATAGGCTAATAATCAATTCTCAATATATAATATCCAAAACATAATCAAATAATCATGCTTCCCGTAAAACGTTATCCAAATCATAAATCTGTAAGGCAAGCTATTAATATATGCAATTTTATAACTAAATCATGCAAATTTTAGAAGGGATCCACTCACAGTACTTTGCCGTCGAAAAGCCGTGCTGCTAACAAAGACAAAAACGCCACCATAATTGCCCTTAATCACATAAATGGTACATTTGGTCAAATTCTACTCAAACGATTTAATTTGGGAAAACGGACTTCAAAAACGGATTCAGGACGTCGAATTACCCTAAGAAGGATCCTAGTTAAATTTCGTAAAAGTCAATAGAATATTCCTAAAATATTCCCTAATGGAATATTCCTTAACAAAATATTCCTCATAAAAGGGTTTGTGCCGGTTAGGATTTAGAGTTTGGTAAGGACTTAGGCTAGGGTTAAAAGTTAGATTAATGGGTTAGGGCTTAAAGGGGTTTTGGGTCAAAGGGCCTAAAGGAGTGAGTTTGGGTTCCATGGGTTTTAGGGTTTAAAAGGGTATTGGGCTTGAAAGCACAACCTAATGCCTTTGGGGATTTTAGGAATTAAATAAACTGAAAAATAACTAAATGGGTTCAGGCTTTGGGGGTCACGGGCCTAAGGCCCGAGTTCTAAATGGCCCAAAGGCCTTACTTTAATTGGGTTTTGGGTTGGGTTAAGTAATTAGGTAATTGGGTTGGGTTTAAAACAAAGGGCCTAAAGTCCTAGGTTTGGCATGGCCCAAAGGGGCCAATTCAAAAGGATTTGGGCTTGAAAGCCCAGCCTGAGTTCAGAACATGGGTCGCCGGACCCAATTGAAAGAGAAGGCTGGATTTCGACCGGAAAACTGAACAAACTTTTAAACGTCCATAACTTTGTCAATACTCAACGAAATCGAGTGATTTAAAAACAAAAATCGTAGTTCTCGAAGAGCAGAAGAGAATGGTACCTCAAACGATGTCTAACTCGCCGTAGTTTGGCCGGAAAATGAGTCTAAAGCCACAGAGGTCGCCGAAAACTGGGTAAGGTTCAAATGAGTATAACTTCTTCAATACTCAACGAAATTGGGTGAAACAAAAAGGAAAGTTGTAGTACTCAGGGAAACGAAGAGATTGATACTTTGCACGTCGGCCAACTCACCGTGGTTTGGCCGAAAATTGGCTCGAAAGCCGTCAGACTCGCCTGTAAAACTGGGAAATAAACCTCTGAGTTGTTTCTCACTACAAACCTTCACCAAAGGACCTAAAATGCGTCCTAACTAGAGTTTGATCGATCAATAGGAAGATTAGAAAGAGTCATGAAGCTTACCAAGGTTGAAAATTCAAGGAACTCGCTGGAGTTTGACGAGAGAGGAAGAGAATAGTGGTCTTCGCCACTGTGGTGAACCATGAACCTGTCCTGGGTTTGAGTTCTTGCTTAGGAGGGTCCTAGGGTGTGCGTGTGTAACTGAGTGTGGGTGTGGGGGTGCATCGAAGAGGAACGGAGAGAGTTGTCGAGAGGGAGAGATAAGGGAGGGAGAGAGAGAGAGAGAGAGAAAGATTGAGTGTTATAAAAAAAATCAGAAAAAGAAAGAAAAATGGAAGGGAACCGGGGAAAAAACAGGGGGTAGGCCCCTTGGGCTCACCAATTAATACCCAAAAATAATTTTTTAAAGAAAAAGATCTAGCCCAAGGTGTAATTTCACAAAAATACCCCTTCTATCGGGACGGGTTGTTACAAGGGGCGTCAAAGACAAGTACAAAAGAGAAGTGAAGTCAAAATCAGAGAAGCAGAGGTGGGAAGAAGAATTGTCCATGTCCAAACACAAGGTACGTGACGTAATGAAATGAAATATCACTTACGATTTGGTTGACAATATTTTTATGGTTGTAATATTTGAAACAACATTGGATTGATTTGTAATTGTCCAGTTCATGTCGGAGCGAGCTCGAATAATACACACAGGCGACAATGATCCCCGCTCCTAGTGATGTTACCGAGCGAAATGAAGTTGCTGACCTTGAACCTAATTTAATGCCAACCCAAAGGAGTAACACTGAACATACGAGCAGTAATTCGAGAGTGCTAGATGATTTTTACGAATATATAATGAATGACCATTAAAGAGGGTGTGAAAATTAAATTGTGGCTATTCATTTTGTATGCAAGATATGTTAATTTTGCATTGGTTTTTCAAAGTTTGTGTGGGTTAGCAATGATGGAACGTGTGATCAACTGCAGGTGACATGTTATGAGTCCATATGAATATTTATGAATGCATAGGAACGTCTATGAAACTTATACTTGCAATACTTAGTTAAGCTTGAAATCACGGTATAGTTACAAAAGTCCCTAGAAAGTGTACATGATTAAGATTTGAGCAAATATATAGAAAGGGAGATATGAGGGTAAGCATTCGTCGGTGTGTTGTGAGCCGCCTTCACGTACTTGTGTTCGGAGTACTCACCACCATCTATGACGATGTCTTCCACTTGCGAAGCCATAATGCAGTCCCAATCATATCCAGATCGAACCCGATGGAGATAGGAACGAAATTTCTCAAACCCATCATAGAAATTGAAGTCACACTCTTCTTGGAGCTACTTCGTCTGCCATGAATAGATTGACCTATGATGTACATCTTCTTTCTCATTTTCAACTAGTTCTTCATACTTACGCTTTTGGCTATGTATTTGGCGTTTGTACTTTGCTGATTTCGCAACGCCTCATTCAGTTTTTGCTATAATGCAACCAATGTGGACTCTTTTTAGGCACTTTTGATGCCACTCATTAATAGAGCGTGAGTTGGCAGAAAATCTGCCCTGTGATTCTACAATTTGATCAGTCTGATCATCGAAATCACCATCACTTCCCGAGAGAGCCATGAATGTGTGCCTAAACCATGGCTACTAAATTGTTCTTTCCTGCATTTTGTAGATGATCAATTTAGATTTCATTGAATGGCACAACAAGCCATAAATGAAGGAAACAAATTGTTTGTTTACAACTAGTTTGTTAGTAATACTCCTTCCAATTGCTTACCCTTTTTTGTGTAACTACATAAGAATGTATTGTGGACAAAGGAAATGTTCTTCAACGAATTGTCCTTGGTTTGCATTGTAGATGATCAATTTAGATGTCATTAAATATAACATCAACAAAAACTGGATGAAATTGACTGATTCATGACTGCTTATTATAAGTATATGATGGTTAGTGAACAATGGTGTTTAGGTTGTCAGGAATTGAGTTTTCAACTTCTTGTTCATAAAAAATATTTCCAAATCCTAAGATTTTTACTGTAATGACATTAAGAATGTATTGTGGTGGAAGCAAAATGTTTTGTACATGTGTGTGTTTATGAGCACTTATGAAGACCAGCGTCTGCCCTAAGACAGTTTTGTCACTTTGGTCCTTCAAGTAGTAGAAAATAAATTTTCAAACACAGAAGTGAGACAAAAACTCAATAGTACACAAAAACATGTCACAACTCCAACATCCAATGTTGAAGAAAGTGTACAAACGTTTGTTTCCAAAAAAACATGTAGTCGTCCCACTCCCACATTCAATTTTGATGACATTCTACAAACATTTGTGGTTCAAAAAACATGTACTCATCCCAGCCACACGAACTTAAATACGTGAAGCATTACCATAACCAATGATCTCATGTACGAGTACTTGAAGAATTTCTTGATCATTGGGTAGCATAAGTTGGCATAATACTTCAAAGAATTAACCATTTCATGCGCAACATGTTTCTTCCTCATTTTAACTTACTCCTTAGTGTAGGTGCACCCTTTCGAATTGTCTATTGGATAAGTTTCATTCAAGTGTTTCATGTGATGGATGTCGGATAGCAACCTCGTTGCCTCCGTCTTTAAGTCTCGGTTCTGTTTTTCAACAATACTCAACTCCTCACGAATACGTTCCATTTCCCCTTCCAACTCAATGTGTATACTCTTCCAAAATAAAATACACTGTGTTGAGATATGTCTACCTAAAAACACACACACCCTTGTAAAGACACGTAGTAGCACATGGCTTCAGATGTGGTGCATCTTGCCACAATTTGATTCTTTTGCAGTGGGTGTATTCAGGGTGATTGGATGCTGAGATTTGGACTTTGTTGTAGGCCAAACATAATTGTCATTGGGATTAAAGATGATAGGATTTGTCTTGGGAGGTGGGGTATTAATTGGAGGGAAGTTATAGGTGTTGGTGTATTTAAGAGGATTTGGGATGGAGTTGTGGGTGCTGTTGGTGTATTAATTTGGAATGGAGGCAAACTGGGCGGTGTTGCCAAAATTAAAGCAGTTAATGAAACTATAGAGTTGTGAGGACTTAAGAGAGAGGACTGGGGTTGGTTGAAATAAAAGGAATGCAATTGAAGGGGGGGTTGAGGGGGTTGGGTGATAAGATGGATTAAAATCCCCTTTTGTGAGAGTGTGCAAATCCCACCCTAGAAGATTAATCTCCATGCTCAGACTTCCTAATTGGGCCAACCCATTTGCACTTCCTAACTGCGGGGAACCTCCTGTTGTCGTTCAAAGTGAGAATTGTTCACAATTGAAAAGGGTGTCACAAGGGTTGACACCAACGTCATGTCCACCATTAATGTGGAGCATGCAAAGACAAGGGTGTTGTTTGGGAAAATGTTTGGAAAACCCGAGAAAGGCGAGGTCATCCACAGGGAACTCGCTCTATCTTGGAAAAGTGAATGGAAGACTTCAGGGAATCAAACCCTATAACTTTCTTGAGGGTATGGGCTCAAATCTCTCAGATATCTATACAATTTAGGGAGGTGAAAATCATGAAGAACATCACTCGACCCATCGGCCGACTTTTAAGGATTGATGATGTGACTATTAATTCCCTGAATGCAATGGACATTAAGGTATTGATAGATGTGGATGTTCATCTGCCACTCAAGCGGGTTCTAATGGTCAACACGGATGAAGAGTTGCCAACTTTCATCAGTTACAAAAATCTGTTTGAGGTTTGCTTCTACTGAGGGAGACATATAGTAGAGAATTGTGGATGTGATCAGGAAGATAAGGATGTCAGTTGGTTCATGGTGAATAAGTTGTTCGGGGATGATTCGAACGTGCTACCAGATGAGGGGCTTGTGATAGGTATTTTACCACCTGCAAAAGTAGGGATAAAAACACTTAAAAATACTTGCAAGAGTACAAGGTTGTCGTAGTATAGCAGCTCAAGCAAGGTCGTTTTCTACAGGGATTGAATGAATAATCTATGTTAAAATCAAATCTTAATTAATTATTTGGAAACAAAGATTGAAAGAGGTTGATTTTGAGATTAAAAATAATAAAAACGAATTTAATTAAAATGATTAAAGAAATTAGCAAAGTAAAGAAAACAAAAGAAAGTATTTGAAAACCAAATTGTAAAAGCCTAGGGTTCCGCCGTCCCCTTAACAATCCTATGTAGATTTACCAATTACCTATGAATTATCCACGCAACTTTGAAGGTTAGGTTTTCCTAATGCATATTCTACTCGTGGTATTCAAGCTAGAACGTATATCTAACATGCAACCCGTCTGTGGTATTCAGATCGAATGTGAACATGCAAGACTCATTAAGTTTTGTGAAAACCCTCTGAAAAACCATGCAACCCCTAAGACGTGGTATTCATCCTAGGTGAAATTACAACTATTAATCACAAGAAGCAATACTCAATTCCCCGGTGGTATTCCGATCGAATTGCATCCGATTACTTATCTAAACATCCTAATGGTAGCTAAGCATTAAGACACAAAGACAGTTTAAAGCACAGTGATTAATAATTCAAAATATGCATGTATAATATCATAAGCAATTAAATAAAAATTACATATTCATGCTAAGGCTCAAGGCATCGCCCTAGCAAACGAAATTAGTTACGAACAACCATAAAACAAAATATTATTAAAACCAAGGATAGAAAACACCTTGAAAATAAACTTGAATCGTCAAAAGCTCTCTAAAATCAAAATGCGTCCTCAATGTTGCGTACCAATCTAATGGCTAAAAAGCCTTATTTATACTACTAGAAAATAAAACCCTACCTAGAAAAAGTCTTAGAATGAAACTAGGAAACCTAATAAAATAATAAAACAGAAAATAAAAGGTTTCCTATTTGAACTAGAATTCGGACTTCTCAGAAAATCAGACTTTTGACTGACCAAATCAACTCCGATTTGGTCCCAAAAGGTCTCTTTTGAAAGCTGAAGACGTCCCCTACAAATCCTCAGAAGGAATCTTCCTCAAAATATGCCATCTTGACTTCCAAAATACCCAAAACGTCCAGAAACGTCAATCTGGGAAAGCTGCTCGCTGGGCCTTTATTTCATCGCCACGGTCAAACGGCATGGTAGAAAAATCTGAATTTTGACACAATCATCTTGAAAGGCACACGAACATCCTCCAATTGGAATCACTTCAAAATTCATTCGTTTGAATACTTTTTGCTCCAGAGGAAATCGAATGTCCTACATTAGAAATATATAACAAAGTATCAAAATTCTACCAAAATAACCAATCAATTAATACTAAGATTAGGGTAAAATATATAGTAAAATATTGACTCATCAAAATACCCCCAAACTTAGCTTTTTGCTTGTCCTCAAGCAAAACAAAACTAAAAAACAAATATAAAAACTAACAAACTAAAGACTTAACTAAAACTAAATTTTCACCTTCAAGTTGCAATCCATAGAAAACGTTAAAAATTAGAACATCTTTTCAAAAATTCCAATTAATCCCACCACAGAGTCTAAGCCATTTAGAATCAATTAGAAAAGAATTCATGAACTTCCTTTGGTATAAAGTGAACCAACATGGTTAAGGAGACTCGACTCAAACCCTTACCTCTCGTCCTTTTATTTCAACACTTCACATACTCTCATATACTTTTTTTTTTTCTCTTCTTTTCGACTTTTCTTGCTTTTTTTTTTTTTTTTTTTTTTATAGTAATAGTAGTGGTCATGTGATGCTCGTTCTCTCGGAACCAATCTAACCACCCTGCTCCATGCCAAGACTCTACTGTTTGACGCGAGAATCACTGTTGATTAGACAGGACTGGCCCGGTTACTAGGTAAAGTCTCGGGTGGAACAATTATTACTTTATTGATAATAACTAACTTTACTTGAAACAAAAATTTAAAAAAAATGACCGTAGACTTAAAGTAAGTGTTCCAATCTCACTCCCCACAAACCATGTTGATGTGAATGTGCAAATTTTGAAAGTATAACTCATGAATTAGTGTCTAAGCAACAATAAATAGAAAAGACTCTATTGTGGGATTAACCTTCACCATGTCCATTTGTTCTAACGTTTAAAATAAACTATGGATCTTAACTTAAAAAGAATGAAAATTTTTAACTTGACACAAAAATTAAAAATCTAAAATTCTATTTTCCACCCCCAAACTTAAATCACACATTGTCCTCAAGGTGTGAAAAAATAAATTAATGACCTTAAAAAAAAAAAAAAACTCAAGACGAAAACAAAAACTAAAGATTAAAATTATATATATATATATATATAACTTTAACTAGGAGAAAGTGCACGTAAAGACTAAAATAAATAGATAGATATATATAGGAAAGAGTGCACCTGGAATTAAAAAGTTGGACTTGGCAGGTTGTATGGGTTGGGATTCAGAGAACGTGGGCGCAAGAATGGCAGCCAATGAACAGCTGGGCCTGGAAACTAGCCCACGTCTGGCACACGTATACCACAGACGTGCACCAAAACCTAGCTGTTTTGTGTGTGGACTGTGTATGCTCTGCAATTCGGCATGCCTCTGTCTCGAGCCCAGAGCCAGAAGTGCACGCCTTCTTCATTTCTTCAAGCTCTGACATCCAGCTATACCTCATGCACAACCGTGAAACCCCTTCCAGTCACTCTCGATCCTTGAGTCGAGAGCCAAACAACTCGCTGCCTTAGTCCCGCATCTTTTCTGATGGAAGTGTATGAATACATCCAACGGATCTCTTCTTTCCTCGAGCCCAGATCCAAGAACCTCCATCTCTGCCATATCTCTCCTCACTCTATGCTCTGCAACTTAAAACCAAACCTTCATTTATAAACACGAGTTTTGGCCTCCCAAATTCAGTTCTCGAGGCTTTCCAAAATCAGAGCTGCACTCCATTTCACCACTGCCTCTCATCTCTCAGAATCAAACTATAAGGTAAAAAATTTCCTCCGATTTTTCCAGTGCACGATTAATGTACAAGAACTGTAAACACTCATGCATGTTTGTTTTCTGTGTCAGTACCACACTCTGAGACGGTGATGAAAAGAAATACAAAAGGATGGATCCAAAGTGCAGATCCCACGGAACCAAAAACAGCGAAAGTTTTGAGATTCCTGATCAGAAAAGAAAAAGGTATAAATCCCTGCCCCTCAATATTTTCTGCCATTATTTGTTTGAGTCCGTGAGTCATTGTGATATGCTTGCGTAGATCCGTGAAATGTCTCTGAAATATCTCTGTTATCGGTAGGTCTGGATGCTGATGAATCTTTGTGCTTGCATGTACTCACTGATGTGCGTTTGAGCCCAAAATTATGCAAAACCAGATTCGGATTTGAGCATCATAAAATTACCACTGTACTGCTTGAATTTCCTCAAAATTGTATGTAATGAAATATTAATAAACTCCAAGGGAGAGATTTAGCGAAAGGGGTCTCCAAGCAACACAGGGGTCTGACCAGCAACCCCACTGTAAGCATTTCTAAACCCAGCTTTTTGATTGTCTGCATGCTTCTGATCTTCTGCACTATCTGTTGATTTTTCGTCCCATGTATGTTGGTGAATGGATGATGAGTGCTAGCACGCTCAGTGGATTATATGGTCGGCTCAAATCTGAATGCAACCTGCAATCACAAATCACAAACCTAATTAGATAAGTACATAAAAATAATAAGAAATAAAAATTGCATGTTGTATTTTTTTTTTCTTTTTCAATTTTCTGTTTTTTTTTATTTTTATAAGTAATAAAAACAGGAAAATCAAATAAACGAAAATCAAAAGAAAAGAGTTAGGAAGATTGGGTTGCCTCCCAATTAGCGCTTTGGTTAACGTCTATAGCTAGACGGATTGGAATGAATGTGGTGATCATGTGATTTGTTCTTTTAGAGTCAACCATTCTTTGGCAGCATCATATAGCAACAGTAGGTATGGAATGAGTTGATGTTGATCAGTTGATGAATTTTTTATAATTGCCCTTTTATGCGAATGAGTCTTTGTGATCAAATAGAGTCCCCTGCAGCAAGGTTTACGTCTTCGACGAACTGAGCTTTCTCTTCCTTCCCACGTAGAACTTATCCTGTTGGTAGGACTCATCTTGAATTTCTTTGAGTTTGATTGGCTGAGCAGGTGCACTGTCATGTGAATTTCCAGATTCTGATTTGGTGTGAACAACCCCTTGCAACACGTCCATTATGATGAATTCCGGTAACTTGCTTGGTTTCTTTGCAGCCTCTTGATTGGGCATGGGTACCATATGGACTTCAGTCAAAGCAGGTTCTGGAGAAATTTCAGAGTCATCGAGGTCTGTTTCTTCCCTTGGGCGTGGACAGGCAGATTGCTCCACAATTTCTGCACCAATTTCATCTTGATCTTCAAAGTTTTTCCCACAGCTCAATGTTTGAATCAGAAATCCTTCATTGGTTATTTCTATGTATAACTCAGTTGATTCCCACAGCTCTTGCGGCATATTAGACTGTTCGAAATAGAGCTCAAGATGCTTTTGTAAACTTGGGGTGTAGAACTCTGAATATGGATTGTTCCAATTTCTTTTTGAATCGTTTATCATAGGGCTGGGCACGGGCCGGGCCGGGCCCAATTTTGAAGGAACCGGACCTTACCCGTTTTAAACAGTAACGGGGCGGGCCGGATCGGGTAGAGAGATTTTGAGTTTGGGAACCGGACCTAACCCGGCCCGTTTGAAACGGGCCGATTCGGGCCGGATCCACGGGTCCAACTCTATTTTTTTTTTTTTAATTTATAAACTGCAGTGCTGCTAGCAGCAACATTGGAATGAAATTAGCAGACTAAACCGGCCAACGTCCCTAGCCATTGGACTGGCGGTTCTTCGCCTGAGCAGTTCGACCAACACCGCAACAAAAGCGGCGGAAGGGAATGGCTTGCTTGTGGCCTAAAACATCTTCCAAGTACCTTTTAGCCTTTGCCAAATGCATCTTCCTGATGGCATGGGCAGTCTAAAACAGATAAACAAATCCAAATTATAACAATCGAATTGAACCAGTCCAAGCATAACACAAGCGATCCAAGATAAACAGATTGAAAATTACAGGAGCTGTTTTTTAAGACTAAGGTTGCACTGCACATCAATTCTTACATATATATATATATTCAGTACATCAATTCTTGAAATTGGAGCATAACAGAGGTAAGGTTCAAGAACCCAACAAAATCCCTAAATCTAGAAAACCCAAATTTAATTTTCAATCCTAAATCCCTAAAACGTAATACCTAAAAACTGAAGAGGAGTAGAGTCGTGCGCTACAAATATGGGTCTGAGTCAGACGGAGGAGATGACTGGTTCGAAATCCGGTTGTTTTACGTCCGGGTTGCCACCTACGTGACTGGGAGTGTTCCCGACCACCTCAAGCTCCGCCACCTCCAACGCGAGATTGGGGTATCGCTTGAAATCAACAGGACCCAGGTTCCGGCGTCAGACTCGGCATCGCTCATGCTCCGTCGCGATCAGGTCGATAAGGAGTCGTCGGAGGTGATGTACGTCAGCATCGATAGCGTGAGGATCGCCGGTGGGGTTGAATTTGAGGTGTACGAGAACAATGATATGGTTCTGTGTGGGTCTTTGGAACGGTGTAAGGTGTTTGGATCGAAGTCTGAGAACGATTCGAGAACGGGTGGAGTTAGGAGGAGAGATCGAAGTCTGAGAATCTGAGTGAAATGAGAGGAGTTGGGATGAGAGATGAGAAGACAGGCCTTAGACTTCGGCTCAATTCTATTCCATGCTAGAAACGGGCCGAGCCGGGGGCCCGTTCCCTCTTATTTTAAAATCCGGCCCGCCCCGCTAATTTCATATACCCGAACCGCCCCGCCCCGTTTCGTGTTTAGAAATTTTGGACCCACCCCGTACCCGCCTCGAACCTGAATTACCCGCCCCTACCCGCGGTTCCTGTACCCGTTTGCCCACCCCTAGTTTATCATATTGGTATGCTCTTGGACAAACCCCGGACAATATTCCCTTTTGGGACACTCTGAAATATCATGGGTCTTCAAACAGCAAAGTGCACAAATTGTAGGTTTAAATCCATAAAAACCCCATTCTGCAAATTTAACCCATAATGGCGGTCCTGCTGGTGGTGGTTCCATCATTGAATTGTTCCCAAAATCAGCAGATTGTAACAAAGTGTGTTCTTGTGGGAATCCAAACCAATCCGTTGAAGGTTGTGAGAATCCAAACCAATCCCTTGCAGCTAATGTCTCTCTCATGAAGAAAGCCATCCTATTGCTGTTTCACAAAGTCAAAACCCAAATTTGAGCAATATGCAAGAAGAACGAAAATTAATAAAATATTAAAATTAATTTTTTTTTTTTTTTTTGTTTGTTTGTTTTGGAAACCTTAAATTTAAAATTTATATACACAAATAATCAACTAAGAATATGATAAACACAAATTATGTAAAACAATCCCGGCAACGGCGCCAATTTCTTGATAGGTATTTTACCACCTGCAAAAGTAGGGATAAAAACACTTAAAAATACTTGCAAGAGTACAAGGTTGTCGTAGTATAGCAGCTCAAGGAAGGTCGTTTTCCACAGGGATTGAATGAATAATCTATGTTAAAATCAAATCTTAATTAATTATTTGGAAACAAAGATTGAAAGAGGTTGATTTTGAGATTAAAAATAATAAAAACGAATTTAATTAAAATGATTAAAGAAATTAGCAAAGTAAAGAAAACAAAAGAAAGTATTTGAAAACCAAATTGTAAAAGCCTAGGGTTCCGTCGTCCCCTTAACAATCCTATGTAGATTTACCAATTACCTATGAATTATCCACGCAACTTTGAAGGTTAGGTTTTCCTAATGCATATTCTACTCGTGGTATTCAAGCTAGAACGTATATCTAACATGCAACCCGTCCGTGGTATTCAGATCGAATGTGAACATGCAAGACTCATTAAGTTTTGTGAAAACCCTCTGAAAAACCATGCAACCCCTAAGACGTGGTATTCATCCTAGGTGAAATTACAACTATTAATCACAAGAAGCAATACTCAATTCCCCGGTGGTATTCCGATCGAATTGCATCCGATTACTTATCTAAACATCCTAATGGTAGCTAAGCATTAAGACACAAAGACAGTTTAAAGCACAGTGATTAATAATTCAAAATATGCATGTATAATATCATAAGCAATTAAATAAAAATTACATATTCATGCTAAGGCTCAAGGCATCGCCCTAGCAAACGAAATTTAGTTACGAACAACCATAAAACAAAATATTATTAAAACCAAGGATAGAAAACACCTTGAAAATAAACTTGAATCGTCAAAAGCTCTCTAAAATCAAAATGCGTCCTCAATGTTGCGTACCAATCTAATGGCTAAAAAGCCTTATTTATACTACTAGAAAATAAAACCCTACCTAGAAAAAGTCTTAGAATGAAACTAGGAAACCTAATAAAATAATAAAACAGAAAATAAAAGGTTTCCTATTTGAACTAGAATTCGGACTTCTCAGAAAATCAGACTTTTGACTGACCAAATCAACTCCGATTTGGTCCCAAAAGGTCTCTTTTGAAAGCTGAAGACGTCCCCTACAAATCCTCAGAAGGAATTTTCCTCAAAATATGCCATCTTGACCTTCCAAAATACCCAAAACGTCCAGAAACGTCAATCTAGGAAAGCTGCGCGCTGGGCCTTTATTTCATCGCCACGGTCAAACGGCATGGTAGAAAAATCTGGAATTTTGACACAATCATCTTGAAAGTCACACGAACATCCTCCAATTGGAATCACTTCAAAATTCATTCGTTTGAATACTTTTTGCTCCAGAGGAAATCGAATGTCCTACATTAGAAATATATAACAAAGTATCAAAATTCTACCAAAATAACCAATCAATTAATACTAAGATTCGGGTAAAATATATAGTAAAATATTGACTCATCAGCTTGCATTGCCAGAAAATGAATATGGTCCAGGGGACGAGTCAAGGGTGGGTCCAGGGGATGACAACAGGACAGTCACTGATGTGGTTGAAGCTCCACCTAGAAAAAGAAAAAGAGATCCATAGGTGACGATGCAGGTTGTAGTCATGTCGTGAGTGAAAACTAGTGATGCAGGAGTTTATTTGGTTTCATATGGAGGTTTATAATAGTTAGTTTTAAGGTTTATGTTTTCTTCTCGTATTATTATTTCTGAATGATAACTGGAAATGTAATATGTTAAAAAACATAAGATATCTTCATAATACAGAAATAACTATTTCCTAGAGATTCACAAGTTTTCATAACACATAATGGTTGGTTGCTAGAGCTGTCACAGCTTCATAAACCATAAGTTTCTGATTCATAAACGTTCACAAGCGTTCCTTACATATATGTGAAGGTTTCATATACTGTCACAAACCTTCACTACCTATAAGGTTGGTTTCAACAATTGTCACACAATAATAAAACATAAGGCACGGTTTGAGATATTATACCTTTAATTTTTTTTTCTTCACTGGTGGTGTTTTTGTCTGCTAGAGAGTATAGTTATATTATACCTTTAATTTTTTTTCATTCACTAGGAGTGTTTTTGTCCGCAACAGAGAGGGGTACAACTATACCTTTAATTTTTTTCCCTTCACTGGGGTGTTTTTGTTCGCTAGAGAGAGGGGGACAGTTATATTATACCTTTAACTTTTTTTCCTTCACTACGGGTGTTTTTGTCCGCTAGGGAGAGGAGTATAGTTATCTTATACCTTTAGATTTTTTTTTTCTTTCCTTGGGGGTTTTTTGTCAGCTAGAGAGAGGGGTACAGTTATCTTATACCTTTAAAAAAAAATTCCCGTCAATGGGGGTGTTTTTTGTCCCCTAGAGATAGGGGTACAATTATCTTATACCATGGTTGTTTTTCTAAACTCAGTGTAACACCAGTGTTGGGAATTGGCCTACAAAAGTTGTGACAGATGATGAATGTTTATGAATATTTGTGACAGCTTATGAACATTGATGCCAATAACACTTGAGTCAGTTACAGAAGTTTGACATTACGATATACTTCAAAAAGTGCGCAAAATGTACATATGCAAGAGTAGTTAATATATAAGAAGGGAGATTTGACCCTAAAGATCCTTGCAGGGCTTGTGAGCCGCTTTTACGTACTCTTGGGGGAGTGGGAGTATGAAATAGAAGTCAACTGGTCTTCGGAGGTGGGGTATTAATGGTGACCAGAGGAGGAGTTGTGGTTGTTGGTGTATTGAAGAGGAATCCGCAAGGAGTTTTGGGTGTTGTGTATTGAATAGAGTTGGAGGAGGCGATTTCGATGGCGTTCAGAAGATTAAGTGGAGTTGCTGATCCATCGCACATGTAAGGAGAGTTGGGATTTAAAGATGCAAGGAGAGTTGGGAATTAAAGAGAGAGACGTGAGTTAATGAACTCTGTGGAGAGCAATTAGGAGGCAATTTAGGTGAAAACGTGGGATTAAATCCCCTAGCCTTCATTATGAAGGCCAAGGCCAGTCCAAAAGTCGCCACCCGAAAAGCGTCCAGAACGAAACTCTGAAGTCGAGGAACCCAATACCAGTGGAGCAACTGCGGTGGAAGGTGGCGGTACAAGCACCCGAACCGAGGTTCGGCGCAGCTTCCCGCATAAACGAAACTTCGCTTTAAAGAACCGAGTATCATTTGATAGCCAAATAAATACGGTTTAGGTATTAATTTGAATATTTAACCATAAGGCCTTCCTACCTTAATAATATAGATGGAATAGTGAAAAATAAATAAACGCATCTAATTTCTCCAAATTAGAAATCTCCAACAAAATTCATCCTTTATTTCACAAAACTTACTAGATCACATATTCTCATCATGATTTACATCAATCCAATACAACCAGGTTCTTCAACTCTTGTGTTGAAACGGCCGAGTTCATCACATCCTCCACCTTTGGAGCAAGTTTCATCGCAGGCAGTACATCAATACCATAGACTGAATGCAACTGACCTGCATATGATCGGGAATCCGACTCGCCTTTGAAGAAAAGGCTGAGCAGGATGTCAGAAAACCCAGTAATAATCATCCCCCCTTTGTGATTCTTCACCGGGCTGCCGAACACCTTTGGCTCGGCAATTGAGTCTTTCAGATTCCAAAACACCAACTGTGGCACACTCCAATACCCACTCTTTTTGTAATTAGCCCAAGCCTCTTTGTAATCCTCCACCCAATTGTTCTTCGTGGCGTGCGCAAAATCTTTGTATGTGAACACAAAAATCCTTCTAGGAATCTTGGCATTGCTCTGCTTCTCCACAATGGCAGTCTGCAAAATTTGATTGTAAATCTTGAGGAAATCAACTTTCTCGGCGGACTCTAAGCTTCTCATGAACTCGCATTTGGATTGAAGATCCTCTCCTTCAATCCTTTTCAGCATTGGAACTTTGCTGAACGAGAAGACAGAACCTTTCCATGGTTTTTCGCTAAGATCCGAAATCAACAACCCCATTGAAATGCAAACCTTCTCCTTCAACGTCGCTCTCATACTCTCCGGGACATCACACACTGCAACACAATTTCTGAGTTTCCCTTTGCAAGACAACTCTTTAACCAATCTCCGCCAGTGAACCTCTGCAGTTTCAGTAACCCCACCTTGTTCCTTCTCCAATGAGGCCAGCACGTGGTGAGGAAGCTTGACCTCATCACCAAAACACATATCGATAATTGCTTTCTTTGGTACAAGCTTTTGCACAATATTCATGCGACTCTTGAATTTCAATTTGCTTTCGTTGTTGCCTCCACCATCATGACAACCAGCGATATTCCTGTAGTCTTCTAAAGCAATCAGTGCCTTGCGGTTCTTGAACAATGACAATGACTTCTTGTTCCGTTTCGCAGCCAGTGAGCACTTCAATGACAATGCCTTGCGCAGGGGGATAAGTACTTGTTTCCTCAACCGATCGCGAACCCTGTAAGCATAATGCGCTTCTTCAAGATCTATGTACTCTTCATAAACGTCCCGTGGAAACATTCTCCTCGCTATGTTTTCACATATTAGAGTTGCTCTGTCGTAAGACGAATCAATTGAAGGGCAAAATTTGGAGGCATAGCTGATTTTTTCAATCTCATCAGACCTCAAAGACCGTAAATCTGATGCCAACATTTCAACAAACACATCAGATACACGATCGTGCAAGAACCTATACTCTGGGTCATCTCGGTACCTATCAACAGCCACTTTAGCCCTGGCAATTTGAACATCTGTGATTGTATTGATCTCCTCCTTCTCTTCCTTCTTTTCCTCGTCCTCATAGCTTTCGTCGCAATAGGACCAATAACTCCTGTTCCAACAACTTTTCGTACGCTTCTCCTCCTCCCTTTTCTTTAATATGGAGTCCTGCAAAACCCTAGAGAGAATCTCCAACAAATTTTTGAACCAACCCAAATCCCCAAAAACGTTGAGATTTAGAGCTAGGGCTAGAGGGTGGTTTTTGTGGACCCACAAGAGGGACATGTAAAAGGCTTCTTTGTTGGGCCTCCCCACCATTATGAGGCAAAATATGAGTCCCAGAGTGGTGAGAGGGTCTTGGTTCCATGCTTCTTCTTCACATTCTGTCAGATCTTTCTGTCGCTCATACGTGTAACCGTATTTGGGGGCAGGGTTCTGTGGGCGTTTAGGGTCCGAGGATGTGGTGATGGCTTTAAAGAAGAATTCAAGGCATGGATTCAAGGTTGGGGTTGAGGAAGATGACTGGTATTTACCCAGAGGAGGGTTTTCTTCATGAGTTGGGGTGGGGTGGGTACGGCGGAGCTCGGGTGGGCCCAGAAGACAAATTGGAGGAGCCATGATTAATAGGATTTGGATCAGTTGGTTTTGGAGAGATTTGTGCAGTGTATAGGTGGGGTTTGTTGGCTTTGCTTAGGGCTCATTTAAAGGGGAAGTTCCTTGTACTGCAAGTATAGGTGATGATAACATAACTGGCCTTGAGTTGCATTTCGTTATACAGTAACTGACCTCTTACTTTCAATTTATTCTTCTTTTTTTCTTATCTCAATTGGTACTCCTCTTCACTAAAGCGATTTTGAACTACAATATTATTATCCTATTGTGAGTCTTGGCATAGATAATATCGTTTGTTAAAATCACGGTTTAATGTGCTAAAACAGTGTAAGTGAATGATTTCACAATTATTGATAATTCAAAAGAGTAATGGTATTTACGATTTTAAACACAAAAAACTCAAACATTTACGTTCTCAACAGTGTCATAGTAAGATGAAAAGTTCGGATCGATTTTTTGTTGACTGCTCCAACCTTCAAAAATTCAATAGAGTTGTTACAACTACCCATGAAAATTTGAGGAATTTATTTAGGGAGGTGATATTCACACTCTTTGCTACACATGTAATATAGTGTTTTACATCCTTTTTATTTTTGTTTTGCTTAGTTTTAATTCCGAAACAAGTTATGCAGTTGATTTCCTCCATAGAAGGAAGCCATGCAAGACTGACCTGGTTCCTCAAGTAAGCATTCATCGCAACCTCTAGAAGCTTATACTTCAGTAGAACGATCAAGTACTCTTTCTGATTAAATTGCCACAGAAGACCGAAAAAGAATCATCATTGGCTAGACCATATTTATTAAAACATCCATCACTGACAAAACAAAATTTGTTTTACACCGTATCGACAATGATTATGTTAATCCAATATTACAAACAGGTTTATTTAAAAAATGAACCACTCATCCAATAAGGACCGGCCACATACATGGCAAACCTCAAAGACTAAATTGTTTTGAGTATTTAACGAGTACGATGCAAACAAAATATTTATATTGAACAATTTCCATAGCCCCCAACATATGTTATGAAGGCTTTAGAAGTTTTCAAACATGCTGTAAAGTTACATAACACAGATTATAAACATACACTAGTATACAAACCAAACAAAACGATGACGCATTGCACCTGCACCCAGTTCGAAAGCATTGCCATAGTTTGGCAGTCTGGTTTCAAAACTTTTTCTACAACACATAGTGCAAAGCAATAAAACACTTCAATGGAAACTATGTATTCCTTTTAGCAGTTTAACTATCTACAACTATAACTTTCCGGCAGTACGGGCAGTCCCCTTGAATACGAGCCCAGGGACTCAAGCAGGCAGCATGGAATCTATGCTCACAAGGTAAGCATATAAGCTTGTGGCCATCCATAAAACTCTCCAAACAGATACTACAATCTTGAGAAGCTCCTAACTCCAACCCTTCAACACCCATTTCTGTGCTACTGAAAATCTCAGGGTTCAAACAATCAAAGACCTCTTGACTAAGACCTGGAGGCTTCTTGTTCGATTCTTGCAAGAGATGTAGGCTTTCAATTTGGGAGCCCAAGTTAGTCGAAGAGTAGGCACTGGCTGGCTGACCTATCAAGATTTCAGCGTCCGAATCCCTTACAAGGGGACTCAAGTCATCACCATGTAGTAGCCCACCACCGTAAAGATGCAATGCTCTATGCGGCCTAATAAAATCAAGGTAAATTAGGTAATTTCCACAGAGTTGATATTAGGGACGCAAGTTTTTCAATTCGAAAAAAGATTTTGCTATCATTCCAACGTGGGTAATTAACCCATTGATGGTTACACCAATTATTAGTTCAAACCGCTCAGTGCATATGACTAACAGTTGCTAATTAGTGTGCTCCAACCAAAACCAAAACCTAATTCGTAATTGATGGTAATTTATGGAAAGTCTCTTACTTTCATATAATTGAAGTACAAATCTTAGAATATCTGTCTTATGGTAGAATTTTACAGCAAGGTGATAGTTATGAAGTCCAATCCGAACTCTGAACTCTCCGACACAAGGTTCAACACACAAAACACTTCCGGGCACTAATGTAAAGCCAGCATCCAAACTCCCAGTTCCTGAGTACATGTCTAATCCATTGAAACTGCTAGTGTAATCGCTAATTTAGTAATAAAACCAGCTAATTACATCAAAAGATGAGCAATTTGGAAACATTAAGCTGCAGAGCAGCAGAAACTGACCTGGTTTCTGAAGCTGGCATCCCTCTCAGCCTCTCCAGCAGCCTTTCCCTGGCGAGCAAAACAGACCCTGGAAGCCTCTCGTTCCCGCTCAACCCGCCACTGCTTCCGGCGACCCCATTTCCAGAACCCGGGTGGGTCCCGCCCTGCTCGAGCCCAACCGGCGCCCGCTCCTGCAACTAAACCCAAACGCAAGCTAAGCCTAAACCCAAACACAAGATTCAATCAATTCTGGAATTGAATTGCAAATTACGAAATTACCGGGAGGGAGGAACGGTGGCGGAAATGGCGCTGGGTTCGGCGGAGGAGGGGATCGCAGCCGTCAGAATTGTGGTGGTGGCGACTTTGATTGTGGTTGTGGTTTCGGTCAACGGTCGGAGGAGGGAGAGAGTCGAACCCTGGATCGGTGGCGGCTCGGTTGTAGCGAGACCTCCGGTTGTAGAAAAGCTCCAATACGGTCGGCATACACACACACCAATCGCCGTTCTTTTTACCTTATTCTCCTCGAAACGTTTCTATTTTTTTCGGATTTCGGACGAATTTACAGTGAATTCTTTCGCAGAAACGGTTGGGAACTGGAAAGTAACGGGTTGGCAGAACCTCTTAGTCCATCTCCCAACCGAGGATCTAAAAGTGTCGAAAATAGTCTGAAAATCGTCGCTAATTGAGGATCAGGCCAAATGGTTCGTGGACTCCACTGAACAAAAAAAGGTTAAAGGGCCAATTGGCCGGCCTAAATGAGCCAGCCAGCCAGCACCGGGGCCAGGATTCAAACTTCCTATGGCTAGCTGCTGACGTCAGCTAGCCGTTATTATTTATTTATTTTGTACAGTTTTTATTTTAATTTTTTTACAAATTTTTTTTACATTTTTTTAAATTCTTTTTTTTTTTTTATAACTTCCTAAGCCATTAAACAACATTAAATAATATCAAACAACATTAAATAAAAATTATACAACATAAAAAAATTTAACAACATGAAACTTAAACAACATTTTTAAAAACATTTAATAACATTAAACTTAAACGCCTACTCCATGCTTCTTTTGCCCCAAAGATGTGCAACAAGATCATGTTGTAGGTACTTGTTTGTGGCACTGAAACGTATCATCCTATAACGCCTCATGTACTAATTTATAGAGATATTACCAGTTCTTAGATTGAAAGGCAAATTAGGCTCATCATATATTTTTGCATGAGCCCTTCTTGACCTATTTGGATCCTCTTGATCGTCATTTGACTCTTCATCAATATACCCATCTCGCTCATCCTCCACAATCATGTTGTGTAATATGATGCAAGACATCACGACAGAGTCCAAATTTTCTCGACTCCACCCTCTTGTCAGTTCCTTGATGATCTTCCACCGTGCTTGTAGAACACAAAAAGCTCTCTCAACATCTTTCCGGTATGCCTCTTGGTGTAAGGTAAAACATTTTTCGGCGTCATTTTTAGGGTTTGGAATTGCTTGGACAAATGTCGCCCGCTTTGGGTAGATGCCATATGCCTCATAACAGCTATGAGAATGCACAGCCATGGATGCTTTGAAACTAAGAAGAAAACCTTACAGAGAGAATTAAGAGAGAGAGGAAGATAGAGAAAGAAAACATATATTTGATTAGTTGTCAAAAGATCATACAATCCTGCTCACACTCACTATTTATACTTACTAGTTTGCTTAATGACTAAGCCTCATTGCCATCCGATGGGACAATTCTTCCAATTCCAATGCATGCAGTCTAATGACCCTATCATGCCCGGAAAAGATTTGGATCGCGAAGGTACTCCTCTTTGTAAAGCTGAATAATTGTGTTACAAAATTTAGCAAGAGTATCAAGGTATGTAGACTCAGACATACCATGGGTTTCATCCATCGAATAAGCTGGGGAGCCATAGGCCTTCATTCGTAGTGCAACAGTAACCTTCTGATAAGGTGAAAATGTGAGATCCCACATCGACCAAAGGAGAGGGGGTGACCCCTTGGGGGAAACCCAACAACAAATCCGTGAAGGCGTGGCCCAAAGCGGACAATATATTGCTATACGGGCTGGGATGTGACAATTTGGTATCAGAGCCACTCTACCGTTCGGTACAGATGTGTCGGCGAGGACACCGGGTTCCCCTTAAGTGGGGTGGATTGTGAGATCCCACATCGACCAACGGAGAGGGGTGATGTGTTTTATATGTACATGTTCCCCTCCCTATAGCATGAGGCCTTTTGGGAACTCACTGGCTCCGAATCCTATAAGAACTCCTAAGTTGAGTGGGTTTAGGCGAGAGCAGTCCTAGGATGGGTGACCTCTTGGGAAGTTCTCGTGCCGAAACCCAAGAACAAATCTGTGAGGGTGTGGCCCAAAGCGGACAATATCTTGCTATGCAGGCTGGGTTGTGACAGAGAAACCAAGGCGGCCTGCTTTGTCTAGCTTCTGTTGAAAGTATGGATTGACTCGATGGACATCATGAAGTAAACGCTCGAAGACATGACGCCTCATCCAGAAGCAACGTCTGAAATCATCTTCTGTGTACACCGAGCTGGGGTTGAAGTAATTTTATCAGATTGGCATGCATCATTGCTCTGTTTCGTGGTTTGTAAGAGCGACCAGCAACAGAGCCACCCCATTGAGGTTATTCCTCAGTTGGCTGACACACCATGGCTTTGCACCATGCTTCATCTTCTTCATCAGACTCCTCATCTTCTCGTCTCATCTGCGCCCATTTTTCTTCCAATTTGGAATTGAATGAGGACCCCCAGTTGGAATTCGAAGAGGATCCAAAGTTGGAATTCATTGTAAACTTGAATTGAAAGAAATTGAATTGAAAGAGATTGAATTGAAAGATAATGAAATGAAATTGACTGAATTCAAAGGTGTGTGAATTATAGTCCAATATCCATCCTATTCATAGCAAAAAAAAAATTCAATTGCAACGGCTAGCTGACATCAACTAGCCATTGGATTTGAATTTGAATTTTTTTCGGCCAAAATTTGTAAAAAAATATTAAAAAATTCTCATTTTTTCCTATAAATTTAAGTTTTTGTAGTTTTTATATTTAATTTGTAGTTTTCAAATTTAAGTTGTAGTTTTTAAACATAAGTTGTAGTTTTTAAATTTAAGTTGTTGTAGTTTTTAAATTTAAATAATAAATTATGTCTGGCCCTATGACCCTTTGGCCTTCGATTGGAGACGGTTTTTTGTGACAGAGCTAAAACGAGCCCTATGGACCTTTGGCCCTCGGTTGGAGATGGTAAGAAATATGGCCATGCACTGTTCATTAAAATATTAATTTCTTGGAAGGCCAAAGGGCTAAAACAAGCCATCTAGCCCTTGTTCGGTTGGAGATGGTCTTACACCTCCAAAACACGGTTGGTGACGAGTGACTGAAGTGACTTTTCCACTACTGCCTTTTAACTTGTTTATTGGAAAGGGTGTGATATCCACCCATCCTTTTTTACTTTTTCATACTGTAAACACGGAAAATTCCTGAAACGAACGAGACAAGAACGCGTGTACAAAAATAATATTTTGTATTAATTTTGGGGTTACAATCTCTTTTACAATTTGATCATCTGATTCTATCTTCGTAAGGTATAGATTTATGGATGGGCTGTTGATCCAAAGGGCCGTCGGGGCTTGATCTTAGGATGAACGAGGATGGGCTTGATCTTAGGATGAACGAGGATGTGGACTTGTTGATGTTTTTGATCCAAAGGGCCGTCGGGGCTTGATCTTAGGATGAATGAGTGATGAACGATGAACACTTTCTTCAAGGGCCGTCGGGGCTTGATCTTGAATTGGTGGAAGTTCTTCAAGGGCCGTTGGGGCTTGATCTTGAATTGGTGGAAGTTCTTCAAGGGCCGTTGGGGCTTGATCTTGAAGGTGGATTTGACGAAGAACGAAGAGAGCTTTCTTGATCCTTCGGAATTCTTGGGAATTTGGGGGGTTGGTGCTTGAAAGCTTTTAGTGTTTCAAAGCTTTCAAGGATTTGGGGGAATTCTCTTCCAATTTGGGAGTAGAGAAAATGTGTATGTGAATTGGTGAATGGAAATGAATGTCTTGGCTTCCTATTTATAGAATTCTTCCTAGGCCTAATATTCAAATGAAATAAATCGTTTCTGCCAGGGGCTGACACGTGTCCTATTTGATGACTTTTCTGATTTCTTTTGATTTTTCGTTGAGTCACACGCTACATGTAAAATTTATGTGACATGTGAATATTGAAATTTTAATGCATTGGTCAACATTTATTTTAACGAAATTTCGATGTCTACACATATATTCTCTTATTTTTTTTGCTGTCAGACTGAATGGATTGAAGAAAATCAAACAACAGGAATTAATAAAGTGTGTGTGAAAAGTGAAAAGTAAAAAGGTGTGACTTGTTGGAAATCACTTTTTTTGGTCTTTTCGCCAAGGGTGAAATGCCAATTTAGTCCCTGAACTATCACCTTAGTAAAAATTAGGTCCCTGAATTATTTTTCGGTAAAAGAAGTCCCTAAATTCATTAAAATTTGCTAATTTCTTCCCTACTGTTATATTCAAAACTATTTTATCCAATTTTTCGTCAACTTAAGTCACTTGACACATTTTAGAATGTAATATCGTCATTTTCTTTATGAAAAACTATCAATCTACTCTCCAATACGTATCACATTGCAAGTAATGTCACTTAAATTAACAGAAAGTTGAATATAGAAGTTTTGAATATAATATTAGGAATGTAATTGGTAGATTTTTATAATTCAATGATTGATTTTCCTAAAAAAAAAATAGTTTATCGATCTAATTTTCATTAAACTGATAATCCGGGGACTAAATTAGCAGTTCACCCTTTGGGCTATTTAGTGTTTTTTTTTTTATTTGGAACGGATTGGGTTGAGATGAAGACACGTGTCAATGCGACATTGCGTGGACATTGAGTGTTTAGATTCTGGTGGGATTATATTTTTATTTTTTTCTATTTTTCATCAAAGACATTTTTATTTTGTTTATTTTCGTCAACAACATTTTTATTTTGTTTATTTTTGTCAACCAGTACTTTCGGATAAGTTTATTTTATACTGTCTGGAGAAGTTATTTTTAATAGCTAATTTGGTATTGTTGTGCTTTAAAAAAAAAAAAAAAAAAGGCTTCTACTGTACTGTGAAAATAAACAACTGTAAAATTAAGTTGTTGAGTGTTTAGTAGGTTTTTTTTTTTTTTTGTACAAGTGCTCTAACAAAAAAAAAAAACAGTGTGTGAGTGTTTGGTAAACTTTTATATAAAATTGATAACCTTGAACTATCACTTCAGTGAAAATTAGGTTCCTGAATTATTTTTTTAGCAAAATAAGTCTCTAAATTCATTAAAAATTGCTAATTTCATTATATTCAAAATTATTTTATCCAATGTCTTTTCAACTTAAGTCATTTGACACATTTTAGAGTGTAAAACCGTTATTTTTTCGCCTATAAACCATTCACATTTCATATAGGTTGCGAACCTAACATCTAATTCACCCTCCAAAGTCAACTTACACTATTTCTTATGAAAAACTACCAATTTACTCTCTAAAGTTAACTCCATACACTATTTTTTTTATGAAAAACTATCAATCTACCATTCAATGTGTATCACAAGCAAGTAACGTAACTTAAATTGACGAAAAATTGAATATAGTAGCTTCAAATATAATATTAGGGATGTAATTGGCAGATTTTTATAATTCAAGGTTTGATTTTTCTGAAGAAAAAAAAAATAGTTTACGGATCTAATTTTCACTGAGGTGATAATTCAGGGACTAAATTGGCAATTACCAAAGAGAATAATGTAGGGGCAAAGATTGTAATTTGAAAACCATGTGGGAATATACTTGCCATTTAAAGGGCATTTTGGTCCAAGTCCAAAAAAAAACACCTACTTTCAGATCAAGTCCAGTTTCGTTTTATTTGTTGGTATGTCCATTTTGCCCCTTAAAGTAAAAATAAAAATATATTTTAATTTGTTAAATTTGAATTTTAAATGCCTTAATCTACTTTCTCATAAAAATAAATAAAAAAAAATCTTTTTAAAAATCCATATACAACAAATATGACAAGTTTATCAAAAATAAAAGTAAAACAATTGTGAGAGGTAGATTAAAAAAATAATATTAAAGCCTGTGATAGAGGTACGTAAGTTTTGTGTTTTTGTCTTCCTATGTGAGTGGAAAAGGGTTTTCATAATTAAGGGATAATTTTGTCATAAGAATCCAAATAAGTAAAACTGGATTATATCTTGTAATTGCTTACAAAATTGGCAAGTTTCCCCATGAAAATTTTATTAAATACGCACTGGTTAGCATTGAAAATAAATAAAAAAAACAATTCTTTTAGAAGCTTGGTAGATCATGCTTCTACTTTTCTATGTTTTTCAACTATCATCGACAACAATTTTTTGAAAAAATCATTTTTTTTTTGTTTTACCAAACACTTTTTTTTAATAAGCTGCTTTTTTAAAAAGTACCACACTCTCAAACCAGCCCTAACTAGCCTCTTTCCACAGCTATAGTCATTTTTTTTATAAATTAAAACGATTAAAAACACATAGAGGAAAACAATTGCCTCACTACCTAGATAATTTTAGAGAAATTATATTCACACATCCCAAATTACTTCTTCCACATCTTTTTATTTTTTTTAATATTTTCTACACCCCATTAACACTTGATAAAAAAAATATTAAAAAAATTAAAAGGTATGGGAGAAGTAATTTAAGGTATGTGAATATAATAAATTATTTTAAATTGAAATATTTTATTTTAAAATCTTTTTTTTTTCAAAAAAGAAAAAAAGAAAAAAAAAGAGAGATTATCTGGACTACAGGGTGAGGGTGAGGGTGAGGGCTAAGCCTCATAATGGGCTAGCAGTAAAGTGGTTCAAATTCGTCTTTGTGTAAGAATTAAACCTAAGACCTCTTACTTACAAATGAAGAGGAATATCACTATACTGTAGTTGACACACCCCGACCGAGATCGAGGCATGCTGGCCATCACGTGAGGTGACGTATGTGGAGCCAAAAATAATCACAAGGCGACACGTGGACATTTTAGCAAAAAGGACCAAACTACCACTGAGGTACACCGGGATTTCTACACGCGAGCAGCAGACAATCATCTTTCAACAAAAGTCAAAAATGCTCTAAAGAGAGGTAACCAAATCAAATCCATCTCATCAAATCCTTTTCTTGCAAAGTAACCTCTAAAATAATATTAATAGGTAAATTAATGGATTAATTACCCATTTAATCCATTAATTACCTATTAAAATTATACAATTCAAACCAAAATGTGATTGAATGGCCAGCCAATTCTCTCCACTACTTCCATCCTCATCTTTCCTATTACCCCTAAGTTATTACCCAAATTAAAATAATCAATTATTTTTGTAACCACCCATTTATTATTTTTATATTCAATTAGCCATTGAATTGGCTAATTAAACCAAAAGTTAAACCTACAAAAACCTAAAAGTGGCCGGTCACACCTTTTCAAAATTGGGCAAAGCCTAACCCTATAAATAGGCACCTATTCTCACCAAAAAGTCATTCCAAAATCTCTTGAAAAAATCCCAAATTCTCTAAACACTTTTCTCTCTAAATTTCTAACTTTGGCATCGGAGGTTCTTCGGCCAAAGCCCCCCCCCCCCATTCATCGTGGGCGCGTGAGGCTCTTGGCCTTAACCTAAGGTGCTACTTGTTTTGTAGGTGCAAAATCGTCCAAGATCGAAGAGGAGAAAATTTGCATCCACAAATTGGTGCTTTCATTGAGAGAAAGAAATCCACACTCGTAGAAGACTCTAGCATAAAAAGGTTTTTTCTCTATTTTCTAGTCCACTTGTATTTTTTCATACGTTCTTATTATTAGAATATTTTATTTTGCAAAGATTCTTTGATAAAACGTAAAAAGAAAAAAAATACAATGGCTAGAAATTTAGAAAATTCCACGAGCAAAAATTCAAATATTCAAGAAATGGGACTGCGGCAATCCACAAGATTAAATGTGATCCTAGGAGGGGCGGCACCAGCACCACGAGTTTTCACCATGGGAACCACCGCGGTGGCTACCACGGTAGCCACCCAAGGCGAGGTCCATGGCGCCATCACCACGGCCTGAGCCGTGCCATCCAAGGCTAAGGCCCAAGCCATGTTACTCCAAGCCCAACGCGAGCCCAACGCGTTGCCGAGCCGAGCCCAAGCCTCACACCCACATGCCAAGCGGCCCACTCCTGTGGCCCGGCTTGCTTCCACCGAGCAGCCTACTTCCGTGGTCCAGCCTGCTCCCACTGAGCAGCCCACACTCGTGGCCCCGCCTGCTCCCACCGAGCAACCCACTTCCGTGGTCTAGCCTGCTCCCGTTGGGCAGCCTACACTCGTGGCCCAGCCTGCTCCAGCCGAGCAGCTCACTCCCGTGGCCCAGCCTGCTCCCGCCGAGCAGCCCACTCTCGTGGCCCATCCTACTCTCGTGGCCTTTCAAGCAGCCCAAGTCGGCCCAAGATTATCTCAACCATCCGGACCTACCATCGAGCCGGGGGCATTCTCACCATATTTCACAGCGGATTTGGCATTTCCCAACTCAAATCTCACGCCCGGAGTCTACCACCCTTCCACTGTTCGAGGAGGCACATTCCTTCTAAGCTCTTCCAATCCAAATGGCGAACGACACTTGTCTCGACAAGTCATAGAGTTGATGAGCGCCCTAGCACAACAGCCGACCTTGGTAAACTAGCTCTTGCAACGCACCAAGATGCAATGTGTCTCAAACGAGGTGTCCCGAAGAAGGACAAGGGCAGACGAAGAACCTCTCCAGCAGCGTCCCGGCAAGCAACCACTTGACCAGCCCCGAACCGAGCATTTAGGCAGAGTACGCTCCCGATTGGGCCCCAAGCGTGCACTCTCGACTAAGCCCACGAACGAGCGTACACTCACGGTTAGGGTCATACTCCTATAATCAACATGAGCAACCTTCCAAGCGAAGTGTTCATTCGCGGCTAGGTCCGCAAGGAGTATCCTCCACATCACATCGGAGTAAGCAGCATGACAGACGGAGAGAAGCAGTCACTCAATCCGGCTCAAGTTCAACCAACAGCTTGCGAAATCCCTCGCCTGCTAGGAATCTACTACATGCACCGTTACCGCGGCATAGGCGAGCCGAGCACGTAGAAGAGCAGCCTAGACCAGCAGGTCAAAACTGGGGGCAGCCGAAAGCTCCACTACCCCAACAAAGGCAAATTCAGGAAGAAGTAGAGAGAATCTTGACCAAGCGATTGCGCGATTTCCAACGCAACGAGGTCACCGACGAGGCACTACGACGGGATGTGACCAACATAAGCAGGTCACCATTCACGGACGAGATCGAGCAGGCAGAGCCTCAACGCGAGTTTAGCATGCCACATTTCACATCCTTCAAAGGACATGGAGACCCGGAGAGACACTTAAAGCACTACCGAAACGCAATGATCCTCTATCGAAACAATGACGATCTCATGTGCAAGATATTCGCCACTACTCTACAAGGCGAGGCGTAAGATTGGTTCTACACCCTGCCGCCACAATCTATCCGGAGTTTCGACGAACTTTCTTTGGTTTTCACCAAAGAATATTCATCCTACCGCTCGATTAAGAAAAAGTCTGACCACTTGTTCAACATCAAGAAGAACCCAAAAGAGTCGTTTCGCGACTATGTGAAGAGGTTCAAAGTAGAGAAGGCAAAAATAGTCGGATGCAACGACTCGATAGCTAGAGCAGCCTTCCAAAAAGGACTTCCAGCTGACCACCTTTTGTTCGGAAAATTGATCATGAAAGAGTTGACTCTGGCAGACTCTTTCGCTCTAGCAGAAAAGCATGCACTTTGGGACGAGGCTCGCTGATCCAGATTCAAGGACCTGGAGGAGTACCCGACATCACCCCCCAACTATCTAAACCGAAAGCAACGGAGGACCTATTCGCATATTTGAAGGTATCTGAAGCAGCAATAAGCTTTACTATCATACGAGAAGAGCTGGGGGCCCGATTACCTGTATTCCACAATTCAAAAGCTCTCCTCGATGCTACCAAAAAAAAAAAAAAAACAAAAAAAAAAAAAAAAAAAAATTAGTTGTTGCAACTCGAAAGCTCAAGTTTTACCTTCAGTCACACACGGTCATCATCATGATGCACTATTCTGCCCAATCTAAACGCGCGATGATAAAGGCGCATACACTGGTGATGCAAAGTTTTTTACGAACGCAACAACTTAGCTCAAAAGGCACACGAACATTAGAAGGGCATAATTGGAAGCAATTTTTGTCCTTATCGCCCCAAAAGATTCTACATAAGAGCAACATGTACTGGCAGTTGAGCACCACCTCCTGCTACGCGACACACGGCCCTAGCCGACCCTTGCTCCATAACTCAACTCTAGAGTGGCCCAATACTGGCAGTTGAGCATTTCCTGTTATGTGTAACATGGCATCAGCTCCACGACTCCCTACTGCGCCTTCACGCCTAGCCTAGGCAACGCAATAGAGCGGCCCAAAGATGCCCTGGAGGCAGCCGAGCACACCTTAGTCGCACCTGCTCCCTCAATGAAGATTTCTGGCATTTGCATGTCGACGACGAAACTAACTACAAAGGCTCGGGAGTAGGGGTGGTCCTTGCCACCCCAGATGGTTCAATGCTCGAGCAGGCGATCGCCTTAGGCTTCAAAACATCCAACATTGAAGCAAAGTACAAGGCCCTACTAGCAGGCCCCCGGGTAGCAAAAGACTTGGCGGTAAAAAAGCTTGCAATTCATTCCGATTCCCAGCTAATCATCAACCAAACTACTGGGGAGTATGCGGCAAAACATCCAAGGATAGCACAATACCTAGAGAAGGTACGCAAGCAACTTGAGGCATTCCAGACCATCACCCGCATCGCAGCCTACCAGCAGTAGCTCATCTCCAGCTAAAACAAAAGGGCCAAGGTTTGGCAATTCTAGCCCGAAAATCTAGTCCTAAGAAAAGCCTTCATCACTGCCCGCAGAGAAGGCTCCAAAAAGATGGATCATATATGGGAAGGTCCATACAAGATCAGCAAAGTAGGCGGCAAGAGTAATTACACCCTCACCACCATGAAACGACAAAAAGATCAAAAAGTAGTGGAACGCCTACAAACTAAGGAAATACCATGTGTGACCTCCCGCCACATCAAAAGCCCAAAGACTCAAGCAGCTCGATGGGCATCACCTCACAAACCGAGGACTATCCAGTTGTTAAGCAGTTCCTACCTTACAGCTAAGTTCTTGTCCGTTTCACTCGTTTTTTCAATGAGGAATTAAGAAGTAATCACAACTTGGCTTGGCTGCATGTTTACAACAACTGATCACTCCTGCACTTCAAAAGAAGGCTGCGCCCTTCTTAGGGACTCACCACAGGAATTGCACCCCCCGAGGGACCAACCATGCTCTCCAGTGCGAGAGGATAAACTAATTCCCCGACACCCATATGGGTCTACTCTCCAAAATGGGAGGATAAACTCCACACTCCGAATATCCAGACGTGGATGAGCCTGGTTGCCCTAGTATAACTAGATGCACGATGGCTTGCGCCGGGATTCCTAGAAGTAGCCACAATGGTCTTTTTCAAGGCTTAGCTAATTGAAGGATTTTGGGTCTCTTGGCCTAATCCGCGGGGAACCGGACCCTAGAGACGGAGGGGGCACATTACACAGTACATCCGATGGACGGCTGCCCTGGAACCCTAAAGCTGCTACGGAGTGCACTAAGGTAGCCTACGGTTTCCAGAAGACTGCCTACGGCTTGCCCTTCACGCAGTAAAACCAAGCTAGACTTATACAACCGCACATTCTTGTGAAAGGTTAAACAAGCTAGCGTGCATATACGAAGCTTTATCCGCTGCCAACATGCAACGTAGTCGATACACTTCACCTCTGTCAAAAGCGGAACGACTTACACCAAGTCCTAAAGTGTTGTGATACTTGCTACGCAACCTACGGAATTGGAGAAAGCCAAGGTTAACAGCCTAGTGGTCACGCGGACTTGTCTGCTTCTGTAAGTAAGGCGTCCGGCTGCCTACCCTATGGCTAACAACTTTGCAAAGTTCTACACCGACACCTACGGCTGCATAGGCTACGCGGCCTGTCTACTTATAAAAAATAAAAAAAAGTAGCACGCCTGCCACTGGTCTATAAAGTCTAAAGGTTAGGGCATGAACAAAAGAAGCGAAGATGGAGAAAAGCGAAGGAAGCAAGTTTATTAAATTTTCTAGCAAAATTGATAAACAACTAGCAAAGACCAAAGAAGTTCAAGCAAAGCAAAAAAGCAACAAGGGAAACAAAGAAAATCCTAAAGACTACCTAGAAGACTACTCTTTAGCAGCTTGGACACTCCACGACTACATGGTCGCCACACCTTCAGCAGCGGCACCATCCGGCGCTTCACCCCCGGCTTCTCCAGCCTGGGCACCAACATCTTCGACTACTTCGCCAATGAAGCCTCAAAAGTAAAGGTGAACAAGTATTTCGGAGAAATAGAGAAGGTCTCGAGACCTCGAGCCCATCCTTCTCACCCTTCAGCTGCTCATTCTCATCGAGCAGACCAACATGGACGCACTGCAGCTCATCCACTTCCTTCTTCAGACTTTCGTTGATCTTCAGTATACCTTGAAGTTCCAACACTTGGGGATCAAGCCTATCAACGATTCTCTTGAAGTGGATCACTTGATTATAAGCAGCAATCAACTCTTCATCCTTTGCATAAGCAGCGGAACGAAGTTCAGAAACGGCACCCTCAAAATCTTGAATCTGAGTCAACGCTCTCTTGGTGAGCGGTCTCAAGTCGCAGAGAAGTAGGGGGCAAAGATATTAGACCCTTTCAAAGTAATGAACTCAGAATCCAATGTCTTAATCTCCTCAGTCGAGGAATAAGCTTCAGCTGCCATAGTCTTCGCCACCTCCTTGGTAGCCTTGCTATATCTGCATCATAGCGAGCAGGCACAAGCGTCCATGTCTACAAGCAGATCTGGTTCCAAGAGCATACAGATCTCATCAACCTCCCTAGAAGCCGGCTTAGTGGATTTCTCACAGTTGCCCACGCAAACAGTCTATTCCTTCCCAGCAGGCGAATCAGTCTTGGTAGCAGAGGAAGTGGGCCTTGGCGCCACCTTAGCAACAGAGTCCATCTCATTGCTCTTTATAATGGCAAGCTTCTCCAAACGTGAACCAGACATGGCTCTCAAAGGACGTCTTGGTACAGACTTCGGCACTAGGGGCATGAAGAGACCTTTACATTAAGCAATTCTATCAGCAATCGTACAAGCCATTCTCAACATGGCCAGCGCCACATGCTCAGATCTAGCAGCCTCATTTCTCTTCCCATTGGAAGAAGTCATGTCAATCACAAACTTTTCGGCAGCAGGCAGACCCTCACAAGCAGCGGATGAAGTCTTCAGTTTTTCCCAACCGGCATCTCTTAAACAGGCGGGAAGATCTCTTCTTTCCACCTTCATTCGTAATAGATAACACACCAACGTTCAGACAAGCCAATGCATCCGCCTTGATCCTCTTGACCTCCTTTCTCGGGAGCAGCCTACTTTTCACCCGACAAAGAGGGCTAAGCAGCTAATGTCATTCGCGGTACTCAGCAGAGGAGCTCAACCTAGCATTCTAACAGGCAGGAGGTCTGCATGCCCAGCATTCTAGCAGCCCAAGAAGCACACGACCTTTTCATTTCTCTCAATTGCCAGCTTGGCCCGCGTCAGGTCCAAGGGTCTAAAGGATACGAGCCATGCGACTACCCTAGTACTGCGCCTCAGTGCCTCAGTTCGCGGCCCCAGCCGCTCAAGCTGCCCTTGACTCTAGCCAAACCAAGCAACCTAAGCAGTGGCCCTTGCCACAACACCTCATCGGCCCAGGCCGAACCGACTCCAAGCCCCTGCCAGTTGACGTGTTGCACCACCCCGACGGCTGCCCCGCGACAGCACTATCCAAAAAGAAGACAAAGAAATCAACGAAAGACGGTCCTTTGCACGGGCAAGATGTAGAAGATTGCTAGAGGAGGGGGAACAAATATCCTCTAAGCTCTCTCTCTCTTGTAGGGTAGAATAAATCGCTCTCCAAAGTTGATCTAATAACCCACTTAAGGTGGACTTAAATAGGCTTTGAGAGAAATTTATTTCCCTTTCCTAAAAGGATCTAATTTCCTATTGAAGAAGGAATCTACATCAAAATAGGAAGCAGTCCTAAGTCTCCTAAAAGCAAGGAAATCTCTACACCTGCTGCCCTTTCCTGCGAGCAGCCCAACAGGTGTGGGGGCATTTGTGGAGCCAAAAATAATCATAAGGCGACACGTGGACATTTTAGCAAAAAGGACCAAACTACCCCTGAGGTACACCGGGATTTCTACACGCGAGCAGCAGACAATCATCTTTCAACAAAAGTAAAAAATGCTCTAAAGAGAGGTAACCAAATCAAATCCATCTCATCAAATCCTTTTCTTGCAAAGTAACCTCTAAAATAATATTAATAGGTAAATTAATGGATTAATTACCCATTTAATCCATTAATTACCTATTAAAATTATACAATTCAAACCAAAATGTGATTGAATGGCCGTCCAATTCTCTCCACTACTTCCATCCTCATCTTTCCTATTACCCCTAAGTTATTACCCAAATTAAAATAATCAATTATTTTTGTAACCACCCATTTATTATTTTTATATTCAATTAGCCATTGAATTGGCTAATTAAACCAAAAGTTAAACCTACAAAAACCTAAAAGTGGCCGGTCACACCTTTTCAAAATTGGGCAAAGCCTAACCCTATAAATAGGCACCTATTCTCACCAAAAAGTCATTCCAAAATCTCTTGAAAAAATCCCAAATTCTCTAAACACTTTTCTCTCTAAATTTCTAACTTTGGCATCGGAGGTTCTTCGGCCAAAGCCCCCCCCATTCATCGTGGGCGCGTGAGGCTCTTGGCCTTAACCTAAGGTGCTACTTGTTTTGTAGGTGCAAAATCGTCCAAGATCAAAGAGGAGAAAATTTGCATCCACAACGTAACCATGTGCCCAGTGCGGAAGCATTCAAGTAGGAAGAAATACGAATAAATAAAAAAACCGAAACATGAAGTGTTAACACATATTCAGAGCGTGAAGTCTAGGTGCAGTCGAACATAAAGAGTATTTATACAAAACACCCAACGAGGTCCTACATGAGTGAAGGTCTGTCAGAATATCTGCTGCTGCCTCAGATGCCACCAACAACGCTAGCTAATACCTGGAGGGGCGCAAAACAAAAGCGTGAGTGGGCAAAAACAAATCTTTCGAAAACCATTTCAAAAACTATCTTTCTAACCCCTCGCCGTAAAACCTGTATACTTTCCCAGAAAAATATATAGTATATAAACATATACTAAACTCATCAGAAAATCATCATCATGCTAATATGAATCGAAACATGAAAATGCCAACAAGTCAATGATATGTCATCGAATCCAATATATATATGCCATTAATTCGTAAATATGCCAACGAATCAAACATATGCCATATCATACCATCAAATCCTGAATATGCCAACGAATCCAAAATATGCCAAACCATGCCATTAATTCATGAATATGCCAAACCATGCCATTAATTCATGAATATGCCAAACCATGCCATTAATTCATGAATAAGAAAGTCAGGTGAAATAAACTCATCATCGATAATAACATGTCCACCATGTGATCAGCACGGCTGGGACTATAGCTCATAATCAATCTCAACATATCTCATCCTACTGTATATCCTGCACACATGTCAAACCCACTCAAGGTGGTTTATACGACAAGACTGGGTGTAATCTACTACGCTCTAGTGCTACAATCACGTGAAGACTGTGCGAATAAGTCGCGGGTCACCTACGAGTCGAACCCACTGAAAGTGGTCTATACGACAGGACTGTGCACCTAACTTGGATCCAAGGTGAGCGTGTGGTGCGGGAGGTGAACAACACGTGAAAGATTGGCCCTGGCCCTGGGCGGGAGCACTAACACCGGGGTGCAGGTTTATGAGCTATCAATGCATCTCAACATCTCGTCAATCTCGTTATAACTCAACGTTTATTTAAACACTCAGAGGCTTACCTGAACTTACCTTAGCGTCCACAGCACCAACAATCATGCGCATACAATTTCATGATGCATAGGCACTCCATAATGCATAATCATATCATAATGCATGCTCATTTCATCATACATAATCGCTTCACTATGCATATTGACTATCTTATGCATATTCACTTCACTATGCATATTCGTTTCCTTATGCATAATTGAGATATAACAAAGGTGTGATGGCATGGCATTTTGTTCATGAAAGCATAAAAACAAACATTCCAAGTATACCTATTCACAATATACTTAACATGGCATTCATTTCATAAATCGTTTCAAATAATTTCTGGGAAAACTCTTAGTATAAGGTATATACAGAAAACAAAAGCCCACTCACTGGTATGTAGATGGATCGTAGCCTCCTTGCCTAGCTTGGCTACGCTCGTCGTCCGGATAGGTCTCGCCTATGTGAGAAATAACTATAAAAACGTTATTTTGAAGCACATAAACGAAAGTAGCTAATAACTTCTCATACATTGCTCAAATGAGGTGTATGAATATACTAAAATGATCTACACAACCTCAGGATCATTGTGAAATTTTTAAAATAATTTTCCTGTAGCTCACGCGGCCTCACGCGCCGAGGAGGGCACGGCCTCACGCGCCCCCCACGCGCATCATCTTCAACCTCCAGACGTTGGAATAGTGTCGCCGGCGCCAGATTCTGGGCAGACCTGTAACTGCCTTTATCTCACTCGTTTTTGCACCATTTTCTACGAAATCTTCACCAAAATGCCACAAATTACAAGAGGAATAAGTTTATACCTCTTTGAAGCTTCAAATCCCTCGAAAACTCGTCGGGGAAATCCTACCAAAACCGGCCACCTTCGAACCTCTTGATCCCGACGTCCAAAAACTTCAAACGAGGCACTCCGAGCCTCCTTTGGACCTCACTAAGCTCGCTATAAGCTTGGATTGTCCTAAAACATAACCAATTCAAAGTTCGTGAACAGTGCTCAACTCGGAGCTCGAGTTTTCAACGTGAAAATGGACGAGTTCTTACCTGAAATGGGTACCAGCGTGTTTATAGAGTCCTCACGAGTGCACTGGTGCTCTTTGTACCTTCGATCTCCCAAGTTTAGGGGTACTTTGGGCTTGTCCGTACGAAAGAAGGAAGAGAGAGTGAGGGTCCGAGAAAGCTGGAGAGAGAGAGCTTACGGGAGTGAGAGAGTGAGAGTAATAGATTTGTGTGGTCCTCACACATCCACAACTCCAAACTTTAACCTAACCATGTTAAAGTAAATCCAAAAATTAACTAGGGTTAACCAACATAAAACCCTAACATTTTCTTAAATTCCAAAACTCAACATTTGAAATAACGTACCAGGGTAAACTCGTCAATTCATAACCGTCGAAAAAATAAAGTCTGGGATGGGCTGTGACAGTAGTACTAAGTAGCTTAAAATTCTAATTTTTTTTTTTTTTTTGAGAAACAAAAAATTAGGATTGCATTTTATCTCTCTATATAGAAGATAAGATGGTACTATAATTTTTTTTTTAATACATCGATATTTTTACAGGAGTTAGAGTTCGGCTAAGCCACATAATGAGTAACATAATTTGGTATCAAATTCGTCTTGCACGAGATTCGAACCTCTCAAGTGAAAAAGAATACCCTCATACCACAGTATTGAGTGGCATAATTTATTTTATTTATTTTATTTTTTTACAAGAGAAATGTAATTTTGAACGTGATTCAAAATAGCAAAAGTTCACTTCCGTAGTGCGTACAAGTATCATAATTGTTGAAACAATTCTTTTTTCTAACAAACAATAGTGAGAGCGAAGAATCACCTTAGACCTAGGATGCAGAGATATTTTAGTGATTCGGGTCTTTCAAATTTTATCCAACGACCCATTTGTTTTGACCCCTTAAAAGATGTAATAATTTTTTGCCGTTGAATAAAATTTGAAAAGCCCGGATTACTTGATCTGGTGACCTTAGTGGAAGAGATCCGGAGAGGATCTCTTTCATTTTTTTAACTAGTTAAGCTACAAAATCACTATGAAATAGCTCATTTTCTTAATGACTGATGTCACAATTTAGTCAACCGCAAGATTACGATAAATATGCATGTGAATTGTGAATGTAGTATCAATGAGACTCACAATGATTTGAATAAGGGAAAATTTTATTTAGACCTAATATTTTTTCATGTACACACAACTTAAAAATTTTCTCTACCAAACTCTACAAATCTGTCTTTAATTAAATAAAAATATAAAAACAAAGATTAGTGTTTTTATCTCTACATCCCTTAACCTAAAACCCACAACACTATTGCACTCCTCCATTATTTTTGGCAAACTGTGGAAATTGTAAACTACAAGTTTGTATCTTCATTCTTGATTATGTCGATGCAAATTTCCGCCGTCTCTACCTTTGACGAAAATGAACCTGCAAAACAATCAACACTTTTGATCAAGGACCTAAGCCTCACATGCCCATGAGGTGGGGGGAAGGGGCTTAGGTCAATGAATCTCCGATGCCTAAGTTAGTTTATCTGAGAAGAGTAAAGTGTTTAGGGCTTTTAGGGGCAGCAAAAGCTTACCGAATTTTGGTAGAATTAGGGGTATATATAGGGGAGTGGCCGACCATGGTGTTAGGGTTTTTCCCTACACATGGTGGCATCCTATTGCCCAAGGTTTATGGAGAAATATTCTCAAGATATTAAATAGAAAATAATATCTTGAGAAAATGGAGTAATTATCCCTAATTGATTTAAATATGGATTACTTACTTGAATGGAGTCAATCTTCAATTGTGAATGTATTAAAGATAGGATTTGAGTAATTAATCCTTATCTTTAATGCTTTGAATTTTCCTTGCCAAGGGCAGGTGAGCTGTGGGCAGTTGTATTTAGCTACAAGAACATTCAGGGGTGTGAGCCGCTCGTGGGAGTATCTCAAGGAGCCTGCCCATTTAATGAGCACAATCTTGTCTTTCTTAAGCAAAAGTTCATGCGTCGCCTCTAGAACTTTTGGGATAATTTTAGGCTCTACAAATGCCTCCACACCTGCTGGGCTGCACGTAGGAAAATGGCAGTAGGTGTAGAAATCCTAGGCTCGATGGGCTTGTGGAGTTGGTTCCCAATTTGAACTTGATCCCCTTCCTTGATTTGGAGATAGACTTCTTCTAGGAAAAGGAAACCAATTGCCCCCAATACTTATTTAATTATGCTTTAAGTAGGGGATTAAATAAATTTGGAGAACAATCATCATTCCAACAAGGAAGAGGAAGCCAGAGGAAATTTGTTCCCTATCTTCTAGCTTTCTTCTTCTCTTCCCTTGCAAAGAGTCGTCTCTCGTTGTTGTTCTTTTTCTCTGTGCCGCACCAAGGTAAGAAAAATTTGAATTTTCTTTTCTTAATTTTTGGAACTTTGGGGCTTGAAAAGTTGGCTCAGTGAGGAACGAAGAGGTGTGAAAGTTGTGGCATGGGTGCCATGGTGCTGCTGTGCTGCGCATGAGGTGTGGCAGCGGAGCTCGACTAGCATGGGCCAGGGTTCGACTCGGCTGAGCCGAGGTACAGAGCGCTAAGGCGCGAGGAGGCTAGCTAGGGCTAGGCCTTCATGGCTGCTTGGGCACGGGCATGTGCAGGCGAGAGAATAGAGAGTGAGAGAGACTGGCATGGGCCATCCCTCTAGTCCTTGAGGCTTGGTCCAAGATGTTTGGGCCTTGCTGGGCTTACACGCAAGAAAGAAGAAGAAGAGGGAGGCGAGGGCCTCCTTCTGTGTTGGGTTGGAGCTGCATGCAGTAGAGAGAAAGTGAGGGTGTGGCCTAGCCGAGTTGACAAGCTAGGTCATGGGGCCTAGCGCTGTGCTCTGCAGTCCTTCTTTATTATCATTTTTTTTATTTTTCTTATCGATAGCTATTTTTTAAATATTTTTCGTCGTACTTTTTTGCAGGAATTTTGAGATGTCTTATTCCGATTGTAAAAGTGATGAATATCCTCCACATTTGTACTGTCAAGGTGGTTCTTCTAGTAATGTAGGCTACTTCAAGGTTGCACATGTCAAGATCAATTCTGATGAGTTGTTTTAGGATTTTCTCTAGACGTACAAGCATGCGATTCTGTCAAGGGTTCGCATCAAGCGGGTGAAGGGTGATAGCGGCTATGAACCATGCGACGAGGGTGCAACTGCTAGGAAGAAGGCTATCAAATTTCATCCGTATTACTTTGTACTGCGATTTACTTTTTCCAGGAGGTGATTTACTCCATAAATGCGCGCCTGCTCAATGTTACCCGAATGCATTTCGTGCAATGGTGGGGTTTTCAAATTTGAGCAAGTTCTTTGATCTTGGCTTGACCAAAAATGAGTTCAGGTACTTCTTCGAAATTGGTCACAAGGAAGGTCTGAGGCAGCTGAGATTTTGTCATAGGCTGCTTGATACTTCCTGCAAAGGTGATCATGGGTGGGCGAGAGATACCTTGGAGGTAAGTGGAGAGTGGGAGTCTAACTCATCTCCTGAGCTGCATATTCCGATTGTCTTTATCAGTGGTAAGTGAACTGATTCATTCTTGGCGTACTTGAATTTTTGTTGAGATGCTCTATGACCTCAATTACTGATCATCATTCTTACTTCATGTAGATTCAGAATTTTGCTCAACTCCAAGAACTTCGGCAAATATGAAGAACGTGCACATCGTCTTGTGTATACATGTTGACTACCGTGAGTGGCGTTGGCTGCTCAGTCCTCTTCGTCGGGAGAAATGCAGACTGTCTTCAAAGAAAGAGATAAAGAGGATAAAGGATGAGGCGTTTACTCGTCTGATCGCTGCTGTAGAGCCTGCTGCTAATGAGGATGGAAAGAAAAAAACTGCCTCACCTGTTTGTGAGCCTTCGACCGAGAATAAGCCAATGACTTCTTCTGCTGCTCGTGGGAGCTCGTCTTCTGCTGAGAAGCTTGTCATCGATTTGACTTCTCCTAAGGGGAAGAAAGATCATTGTCTGAGTTTATGAAATCTGATGCTCTAAAGGTAGCCACGTTCATTGCTGAGAGGAATACTCAGTAAAAATGTTCGGTGGCGTTCCCAGTGTCTGGGTTTTTATCGAAGCGCACTTTTGGAGCTAAGTCTGGTTCGATTTTGAAGAGGTTTACCACTACGAAGTGCAGGAAAGTGGATTCTACTGCAAATATGGCACCTGGCATGTTCCTCATTCTATTGCGACTGATTCGTCTGCTGAGAAAGGGAAGTATGCTCACATGGACAGTTATGAGAAATCCATCGAGTTTGAGGCTGGAGAGTTTCCTCAGGTTTGTGTGCTACTGAAGGCCGACCTGCTTGAGGACGTCGATGCATGCGCCAAGTTTGTTGATAGCATTAGGAAAGTTATCATCCGCTCAGACTCTTTTGTGAAGCATCCTGCCTACTAGAAGAGGTCCTCCCTGATTGCTACAATGCATAAGACTTTGATTCTGGCAGCTGAGTCTATGCGCGTTGATCAGGATGTTGTCAAGTGTGCTAAGGAGGTCGAAGTGACATTGACGGCTCAGCTTCGCTCGGCAACTAAAAAGATCAAGAAGCTCGAATCTGAACTTGCTTTTTATAAGGGCCTAATGCCTCTACTCCCACTTCTATGCAACTAGAGATCGTTCATCAAGAGATCGTTGATCTAAAGTCTAAGCTTAGTGCTACTTAGACAATGTTGAAGCTGCAGAGAATGAAGTTAACTGTGTTGCACCGGTAGTCAAGTACCTTGAGCATGTCAATTTGGAGCTACAATCTGCTTATTTTACCAAGGACGAGGAGCTTGTCTTCATGCATGCTGAATTGTCTCGTCTCAAGACTGTTGCCAGTAGGCTTGAGTCTAAGGAAGTGGATATACAAGGTGCGTTATCTGCTAGCGATAACCTGAAGAAGGAACTGGATGAGCTGCACGATGCTCACACTGGGCTTGTTGAGGAGAATGTGCAACTGGAGAATGAGGAGGTCGATCACTAAGTGGTACTGGCTTCTTGCCAAATTGATTTCTACAAGCTTGGCTATGTAAATCATCTCCAGAGTAGGCTATCAGATTATGAGTTTTCCGAGAAGGACTTCGAGACTTTCTCCATTTCTTCAGTTGACATGTTTAACTTCTCATTTGAGTTTGCCTTTGGTGGAGCAGCTGAAGGTCAGGCAGTCCAGGTAGGGGTGGTTGAAGATGAGTTGATGAAAGCTTTGGTTGCTGAGAGTGGTGTGGCTATTGAAGGCATGGCAGTCGAGGAACCTGTTGTTACGCAGGCTGCCAATGAGTAGTCTTTTTGCTTAGTCATAAGAATTTTCTTATTTTCCTTTTTCGTTTTTCTTTATTTTAACTTTATTGGCCTTCGAGCCGGTTTATCAATTTGCTAGAAATTTAATAAACAATTTTCCTTGCTTTGCTTCATCCTTGCTATTTCTCCATGTCTTTTGCAAAACTTTACCGTAAGAAGGGCGGCTGGGTGAGCTGCTTTAATGAAGGAGTCGATCCCACATCGTCACTTAGGTTTTAGTTTCGGCGTCGGGGCATCATGAGCCTTACGTGCTTGAGATGATTTGCAAAACTTGGCCTCAGGACAGGCGGCTGGGTTGATTACTTCGATGAAGAAGTCGATCCCACGTCTTCACTTTAGGCTTTTAGTCTTGGCTTTGATGCTCAATGAGCTTTACTTGCACGAGGAAAAAATTCAAAATTTCTAAATTATAGAGCTTGCGGTCGAACTCGTGACCTATGAAGGAAGCAGGCGAGTTCATGTAGCTATTATAGTTGTGATTCTCAGCTTTAGAGGCTTCGTGAACCTTGGCCCTCCCGGGGCATATTGCGAAATTTTTAACTTGTAGAGCTGGCAGCCCGACTCATGCTTCTCGTAGAAAGCAGAGGAGTCTGTGTAACCATTATAGTTGTAGATTTCGGCTTTAGTGGCTGCATGAGCCTTGGCCCACCCAGGACATGTTACGAACTTTTCAACTTATAGAGCCGACCAAACTCGTGTTTTTCATAGAAAACAGAAGAGTCTATGTAGCCACTATAGTTGTACACTTCGGCTTTAACTCTTACAAAACATAAATCGTAGACTGTCATTTGAATAAGCAGACGGGTCAATGTTGTCAGGTGTAAGTTTCGGCTTACAGATTGCCTAGGGCTGCTAGCCATTGGGTTATCGACTGGACATCTTACTTACAAAAGTAGAGGACCCGCGTGACCACTTTAAGCATTGACACTAGCTCTCGAAGGCGTTTAAAGCTTAAGTTGTTGGCAAAATAGCAACTCAAAGGTCATATCCTCCCAAGCTGCTAGTCCCTTGATCTTCTAAGCTGCAAACAGCTCGATACGGATCTCTCAACACTTTAAAGTCAAGTTACGTTCATGAACACTTACACGTCGAGGACGGACCATCTAGTCATGCGAACTCTTTCATAAGCAGGGATTCTGCACTTAGCGCCTCTTCTGGTTAGAGACCCAGGGCTCTCACGGAATTGAATCTTTTAGTTGCTTAAGTCTTTTTAGGAAAAAGTCTATTGTGGCCAATTCTGGGAACTGTCTGGCGCAGGTAGTCAATGCATTCAGGGGGACTAAGCAGTTGAATAACTCATCCACGTCTGGATATCCCGAATCAGTTTACCCTCTCCTGATGGGAGAGCACACACCATGTCCGCAAGGCTAGGGGCATCTTCTGCTTTAGCAGATGTGGTCATTGTGTTTATGCATTCGACCCAGGCTTGTGAATAATTCCTTCAATCTTCATTGAAAATAGATAAATGTATTAACTTTGCTTGTAGGCAATAATAGCATAACAACTGATAATCCTCGGTATGCAAGGTCTTGTTTGTTGAGCTGCTTGAGTCTTTGAACTCTATTTGTCTTGGACATGGTCCAAGGAATGGTAGGAGGTCACACGTAGTACTTTCTTGGGTTGTAGCCTTATTAGTGGGTGATTATGAAGGCTTTTATGAGAATCTCCTGGCTGGAACTGCTGAATCTTCACCCTCTTGTTGTAGCTAGAGAGGAGTTGCTGATGATAGGCGGTAATGCGGGTGATAACCTTCTCGCCCTCTTCTCTGCCAAGTATAAGTTTGTGGCCATCTCTTTCTCGTTCTTCTCAAAATTTGGCAATATAGTGCTGATGCTGGGCACCAAGACGTTGGGATGAATGATCGCCTCAAAACCAAACGCTAGGTAGAATAAAGTTTCACCAGTTGTTCGTCTCTTGGTGGTGCGATACGCCCACAGAACACCGGGAACCTCGTCTGGCCACTTGCCCTTCTTGTCTGAAAGGAACTTCTTAAGTAGTCGACAACGGTCATGTTAGACGCCTCGGCCTGCCCTATTGCTATACGGATATCGGGGGTGTAGACATGTACTGCTTGATGCCATATTTTTCCAAGAAACTCTTCATGTCTTTGCCCACGAACTGCGGATCATTGTCTATGAAGATGGAGTGAGGGATGTCGAAGCAGCAGATTATGTTCTTCCATATGAAGTGCTCTATATCCTTCTGGTTAGTTGTAGTCATGGGTTCGACTTCAACCCATTTTGTGAAGTAATTGGTCGTTACGATCATCATGTTTCTGCCTTAGTGGCAGGCAGCATTGGCTCTACTAGGTCAATCGCCCACTGCATGAATGACTAAGGGCTTATCTGTGGGTGAAGTTTTGACAGGTAATATGGGCACGAGCTTGAAGCGCCGGCAGCTGTCGCACCTTTGTACATACTCATTGGCGTCTTGATGCATGGTTAGCTATTAATAGCCGGCGTTAAGAGCAACTCCTTCGTGGATTGAGCTAAGAATCTTTAGTTAGTCGGGAGTCGATAGGCAACGGAGATGTGATCTTGAGAAGGATCTACGAACGAGCATGTTGTTCCACATGTAGTAGAGTGCCGCTTTCGTTTGGAGCTTTCTAGACTCCATTCTATCTGCATGGAGCATTCCGTTGACTATGTAGTCGATGATGGGATCCTGCCAACTCAGAGTTGTGTTGATATGTGCCACATCTACTACTGTTTCGCATCTATGCTCAACTTCTCCAAGTACTCGACTAGGATGGAACATTTAAGTTGATGGTCTAAGGCAAAGTCTAGGCCTGTTAGTGCATCTGCGTGGGCATTTTCTGCTCATGGAACATGAGTAAGTGTGTACGCTTGGAATGTCGCTAGCTGCTCTCGTACCTTCTCGAGGTATTGGGCAATCTTAAGATGCTTTGTTGCATACTCCCCTAAGGTTTGGTTGGTGATTAGCTAAGAATCAGAATAGATCGCGAGTTTCTTCCCTACTATGTCTTCGCCAATCAGAGACCTGCTAGTAGGGCTTCATACCCTGCTTCATTGTTTGACGCCTTAAAGCTTAGAGTGATCGCCTGCTTGATCATCAAATCGTCTAGGGTAGTCAAAACTAGGTCTGCTCTCAATCCCTGGTAGTTGGATTATCCATCGATATGTAAGCGTTAAAAATCTTCTACAGGTGGGGCTGGTGTGGCTACGACATGCTCGGCTACCTCACGGGCGTTTTTAGGCTGAGTTGATGCGTCATTCAGGCTTGGAGTGAATTCTGCCATGAAGTTCGCCAATGCCTGAGCCTTTATCGTCCTGGGGGTTTGGTATACTAAGTCGTACTGGCCAAGTTCCAACGCATACTTCATCACTCGTTGAGAAGCTCTGGACTTTGCAAAACTGATCGCTTGGGTACTGGGTTATGATGATGACCTAGATATCCCTAAAAGTACGGTCTGAGCTTCTGAGCTACAACAACTAGTGCCAAAATTAGCTTTTAATTCTTCGGGTATCTGGTTTCTGCATCGAGGAAAGCTTTAGATGTGTATAATACAAGCAGTTGGGCCCCCAGCTATTCTCGTATGAGAGTAGAACTCACTGCTACTTTTGATACTGCCAGATAGATGTACAGATTCTCCGCTGCTTCTGGCTTGGATAGTAGGGTTAGGTGATGTCAGGTACTTCTTCAGACCTTGAAATGTTTTCTCGCACTTGTCGTACCATTTGCCCTTTGCACCCTCTTGATTGCCTTGAAGAAAGGCTTCCAATTGTCGGTGGATCGCGAGAGGAGACGATTGAGTGTACTTATTCGTCAGATCAAACCTTGGATCTCCTTTAGAGTAATAGGGGGACTTCATATCCAGGATCACTCAGATCTTCTTTGAATGTGTGTTTGGCGTGGTCTGACCGCTGCTTAGGGTCAAGGAAGATGTGCTCGGTGTCTTCTCTGGGTTTCCATCCTGATTCATCTGCCAGGGTATTGTTGACCTTGATGCCATCTTCTTGACCCGTCTGCTGTTATTTCTATTTGATGAAGGTAGAATCATTTTTTTGCACCTCAGCTGCTACTGCTGGGGCAAAAGACTTATTTAACTCATTGAGAACTTGCGCTTAAACATGGCCTGGTCACCTTTGATCTCTCTAACTGCTCCTCCAGAGATGTAAAATCAGATTTTCTGGTACTCAATCGAAGTCACAGCTCCAATCTTTATTAGCCAAGGTCGGCCAAATATCCCATTATAGGGAGATGGGTTGCTGATGATCATGAAGGTTTGCGATGTGACAATTGAAGGGCTGGTTATGTCAAGCGTGATTGTGCCAATGGCGGTTGATGTAAGTCCGTTGAATCCGGTTAAGACCTCTATTTTACGTCTGATAGTGCTTTCCAGACCCATCTTTTAGATAACTGACAGTTGTAGGATATAAACTGAGCTACCGTTGTCCACCATAGTCCTATCAATGATGGTGTGGGCTAATTGAACAAAAATCATTAAGACGTCGTCGTGGGGAAAGTCTACTCCCTCAGCGTCCTACTCGGTGAAGCTGACTATTAGTCCATGTACAACATCTATGGCTTAAACCTAAAAGACTGGTCTCGCTTGCTGGATTTTCCACTTCTTGGAATTGTTGGTGGCCCCTATATGCTCGGATTCGATAAAGATGCCATTGATTTGGATCGTTTTGGCTAGGGGTTCGGCATCGGTGTCTGTTTCTCACCTTGGTTGGGTAGCTGGTCTGTTGACATACTAGGTCAGACTTTCTTTCACCAGCCTCTCAAGGTACTTCATCCATGTGATGCAGTTGTTGGTTGTGTACCCTTGACCTCTGTGGAATGCATAGTATTTTGTTTGGTCCATCTTGGAAGTGTCTCCTCTCATAGGTTGTGGCATCTTGAACCACGGCTTATTCTTAAGGTCGCCAAGGATATGGTCGATCGGGACTGAGAACTTGGTGTGCACCATGGCTGTCGTTCCTTATTTCGTCGGGGATTGATCACTACACCTGCTTCTTTGCTTACTTTTGTTATTGGGTGGTTTATCGCCCACTTTCTTCTGAGTTGGCTCCGTGTCTTTGCATGGCTGCTCAGGTGGCTTCTGAGAGAGCTTGGCCTCATCACAGAGGGATTGCTTTTCTGCCAAAGCATAAGAATCTACCAGGGTCAAGTTCTCGCCCATAATCAGCTCTTCGAAAAGTAGGTAATCTGCTGGGAGTTCCTTTCAGAAGGCTGAGCTTGCAATGTTGTCATCGCATCCGACGATTTTCGCCTCCTTCGCCTTGAACTTGTTGATGTATGTGCAGAGTGACTCATTCGGGTCCTTCTTCATGTTGAAGAGGCGGTTAAACTTCCTTCTTGATCAAGCGGTAAGACGAATATTCCTTAGTGAAAACCAAGGAAAATTCACTGAAGTTCTGAATTGAGCGTGGCGACAGGGTGTGGAACAAGTCTTGTGCCTCACCTTGGAGTGTAGTGGCAAAGATCTTGCATATGAGAGCATCACTGTTGTCGTAGAGGGTCATGACGCTCTGATAGTGCATTAGATGTCGGTTTAGATCTTTATCTCCTTTGAACAAGGTGAAATGTGGTGGGTCAAACTTTCACGATGGCTTCATCTACTTGATCTCGTCTATAAACGATGACCTGCTCATGTTAGCCATGTTTTTCTGAAAAGCATCTTCGGTGGTCTCCATGCGCTGGAATCCGCGCAGCTACTCTACTATAAACCTTTGTACATCATTCTAGATTTGCGGCCGGTGGGGCAGCGAAGCCTCCAGGTACCTCCGGTGGTGACTTATTAGTCTATAGTGCTATTCTGTATATCCTGCTTGTCTGTGTTGAGGGTCGAGGTGCACGTGGTTCATTCTGTACTGCTCGTCGTCGTGCTTGGCGGGGGCTACTAGTGGAACTCGAGCAAGATTACTCTCAAGCTCTTCTCGATCCATCATGTGGCTGCCTACTCCAGTGCCTCGTAGAAAGATCTCCTTGTGGGCCTAGCCTCTTGTGGACGCTTTGCCTGAAATGTCCTGAGTGCTCGTCGGAGTGTGAACCCAGCCTTGAATTCACACTAATTCGTGAACCGAGTCGGGAATGAGTCACGTTCTTTCGCCATTGTCCTGCTTAGGGACACCTCGTCTAAGGGGTGTTACGTCTAAATGCACTCAAGGAGTTGGTTCACCAAGGTGGTCTGCTGCACGAGGGCGCTGGTCAAGTTGGCAACCTGCTAGGGCAGGTAGGTGTTCACCATTTGGATTGGAGGAGTCTGGATAGTGGGCGTCTCCATGTGTGGTGGAAGTGTAGTAGACTGCAGGTACAAAGCTTAAGCCTAGAGCGGGCATTCCTGGAGAAAAGTAGGGTGAAAATAGCCTTGGGTCGATCGCGAGGTTGGTGGCCTGAATAGGGATCGTCAGATGCGGTCTCGGATTGGACTGGGCCGCGCATGTGGTGGTTGACATTGGGCCTGCGCGGCGTTGACTCATCACGGGCTTGGACCTGCCTGTCAGTGAAGGGGGCTCGAGCTGTCTCAGCAGCGAGCTGAGCTTGGGCTGCTACGACCCGGGGCTGCTGGCTGCGCTTCAGCTGCTGCGGCTTGGGCTGCAGTGGTCTGGGCCTCTTTGGCTCGGCCTGCTTCTCTGTGGACCTGGGCCACCTGCCCAGGGTTTTGGTGGTACATGCGCTACAAGAGCAGCAGTGCATGAGCTTGGGCCGGGACCTGGTGGCCTCACCATGGCTGTTGGGTTGCAGTGGCGATGATGGTGCGACTCCGCAGCGGTCGAGCTCTTCCCGCCATTGCGTTGAGCTTTGAGGATCGTTGTCACGGAGTTATGTCCTCGTCTCTAGTTTCAGTTCAACGAATCAAAGAGATGCTAGCTACAGACTCAATGACGCATAGTATTCATAAATCCAACCCAAACATCAGTGTGGGAAGCGAGTTTGTTACCTTTGATTCTTGAATCCGAGAACATTGAGGTGTTTGCTGGGTTTTATTTCATCGGCGTAGCACTGGGCAGTGGCTGAGTCACATGGTTCTTTGCTTTCACCTCTGCTCACTGTTCCTTACATGATTCCAAACCATCCATAAGCATAACAAACATATATTAGATCTCAGGAATCCATAAATCAAGTCACTATAGATTTTGTTGGGATATGATTATGATAACATGGTTTTCACAATATATGTAACTATGTGTGAAGGTACACCATAACATTGGTGTATTAATATACATATCATTGTAGTGAAATAAGTTAATTAATTAATAAATGAAATAATATATTTATTTAATTAATTAATTAATTAATTCTTAAAGGATACGAACATTTGTATTTCAACATGAGAAGTTATAACTTCTCCTGAAAAACACAACTCCTCTAGAAAGGTTATTTTCATCTCTATATATTTGTCAAATCATTTTCTATCAGATTTATTCAATTATATACTCACTCTCTCTTCATATCTTTCACATCATATTGTGATCGATTGTCTAAGGAACATCCGTTTCCGATCATGTGAACTACCCAATTTCTATCATTGGCATCAGAGCCAGGGTTTTCATGAATCAAAACAATTTGCCCGGTTTTCATCCGAGGATGTCTCGAACTACATATGAGACTTCCTCTTCGTCAGGTAGCGAATCCAACAACGTTCTTTCTAAGTTTCAACTTGAAAAGAAATTAGTGAAGAGGACGTTGGTGACCAAGGAGAATATTGAACCGATTTTGATCGAAAGTTTATCAGCATCTGAGAATTTTCGTGTAGAATCCAAAACTCTCAAAAATACCCAATCGTTCGAAATCCCATCCTACAACCCATTTGAACCTAGACCTGAATTAACCCAACAAATTGAACTATTTTCCCCCACACCATTTCATCTAGAGGGTTTAGTCAGTCCTATTAGAACCTCAGAAAACCCATTGCTGGCTGCAAAAACTGAATATGCACAAGAAATTGAAAATATGCTGATCCATTTCCTACTTTTTGGTCACCAAGTCCAAGGGATTTACTTGCACCATCAAGTCTGATTCGAAGTTGCTCTCAGATTACTGCAAATTCGAATTTGAAGTCGTAACTTTTGGCTCGAAAAATAAGCCCTTCACGCCCTCTGCCTCCACCGTGGTCTCGCCTTCCGCCGTGGACTCGTCGCAGCATCCCACCATCTCATAACACTCAGCAACGTGGTCGTGTTCTCCCATCGTGGTCACGTCCTCCAGCTGCGGTCTCGTGCTCCCGTGGTAATAAACCACGCTAACAACATCGTTATCCTCCAAGAAGAATTGTCTCTGCCGTTCGAGATTATCCGCCGGGTTGCGGAACGAAGCAGAGAGAGGAACCTGTTTTCTCCCAGAGAAAGTGCTTCGAAAATAAAGAAGAAAGGGGGCATTGCTTTGAAAATAAAAAAGAAGCATTTGTTTTTTACCCTTCACGTGGGGAACAAATTAAAAATAGGAGTTCTTTTGGTTCTTTGCACTCTGACAGTGCATGTGAAAAAGCAATGGCCTCACGTGGGCAACATATTAAATCTAGGGGATTTTTTGGTTCTGAGCAATCTGATAGTGAAGAAGGGAATTGCTTTAAATATAAAAAAGGGATACTTGCTTTTGGGGAGGCTTCACGAGGGAAAGCAAAGTGTTGGTGTGCATCAGAAAGTCAAAAGCAAGAAAGGACCTCCTCCATTATTCAAGATTAGGATGGCAACGAGACGGATTGAGTTCGGATGTGTCATTCCCATAATCGAATACATTTGTTTTCTTCGTATCCATAACCGAAAAGAACTCGAACGGGTATTCTCCGTAACCGAACCTGTCGGTTAACGGATTTCTCATCGGATAACGGTTTTCCCCGTTTGTTTTCCGATGATGTTCCAGTTCCTCCCTCACGAGTCACGACCATCTTCACATCCCTCCCATCGCTGGAAAACCGGACTGGTTCAGCGGCTTCATCCCTCCCGGTGCTTTGTTTCTGTTGTTGCGCAGCAAGGCTGCTTCTTTATTTCAAGCTTTATTTTTCAAGCTTAGCCAATCAGAGCAAAGCTGATTTTGCTCAGTCTCTCTTTACTAAATTCTTTTCTTTTTCAAGCTTTCTCAATCAGAGAGCAAAGCTGCTTTTGCTCCCCCTCCTCCAAATCTCAATCTTTTTATCAACTGAACGGAAAACCTTGCAGAGATGGTGTGGGGTTTGGAGGGTGTAGTTTGAGGGCTCGCCAGAGACGATGGGGTGGTGTGGGTGGTGGTGCCGTGTGTGCGTAGCTCGAGAAAGGTGAGGACTAAGGAGAGCGTAATGAGGAGAGGGAGAGAGAGAGTTGCAGAGAAGAAGTGAGGTGAGGGAGAGAGCACGGGAAGAAGAGAAAGGTGAGGGATGAGGGAGAGAAGATGGTGGTGTGGTCCTTGTTTTGCATGTGTGTACGCGTGTGTGTGGTGCTCGGGGAAGGGAGAGGCACAGAGCACAAAAATGGGAGGAACGTGGAGAGAGAGTGAGGTGTGTTCTTTTATAAATAATGTATATAATAAATATTTATATTTTTTATTAAAGAATGAAAATAGGACGGGTTCGAGTACAGATTCGGATCGGATACCCCTATAACCATAAGCGAACCCGAAACCGAACAATTTACCCAACGGTTACCCAAAACAGTAAAATACCCGAAATTTGCTATCCAAAATCGAACTGTTCAGGTCGGTTAATTGCAGGGTATCAGATTTAACGGATTAAATTGCCATCCCTATTCAAGATTCCTTGGGTCTGGACAATAAAGGATTTTCCTTGGGTTATAAGCATTGTGATAGTGCAAGTGAACGACCAAGGGAAATTGATAAAGATTATTGTCCATCAAAAAGTCAAGTTTGCAGGTCTTTTAAGGTGGGCTCATCTTCACGTGAGCCAAAATCGAAGAGCCACCTGTAACCTTTTCCTACAACCTTGGTAGCTCCCTTCGGGAAAGGATCCCCTCCTGAGCATTGGAGGCGGAGCCTCCTGACCGGCCCATCTGGGCCATCCAAATTTAATCCAACGGTTAAAAACAGGGGGACCCTCCAAAAGTTAGAATTATTGCAGCCGTTGGATTAAATTTGGATGGCCCAGATGGGCCGGTCAGGAGGCTCCGCCCCCAATGCTCAGGAGGGGATCCTCTCCCGCTCCCTTCAATTCAAACTCAGGTTTTATTAATACGAGTTTTAACGAAACACTTCCCGTACTGTTCATTTTTAACGAAAAATCACATTTTTACCTTTACATGACACTATTCACTATACCTTTAAAATGGGCTTTTCGTTAAAAGGGAAGTTTTTTGGACTTTTCATTAGTTTTCTTTTATTAATCCCATTTGCCCTAATAATTTTACTCATAAGGTTGATTTGTGAAATACTTTGAATAACATTCACAAAGACCAAAAGTGGAAGCAAAGGTTTAATTTTAGGGATGCTCAATCATTTGGATCAATATAATACTCGTTACTGTTTTATATATCCTGATTTGGCACAAAGAGAAATTTCAACTGCAAGAAATTTAAAGGGACCAAGGCCACTGAGAATTGAAAGAGAATCTACTAGACGAGAAGATGTTGCTTTTGTGCACGAAAATAGAGAAATAATTGATCATGCCTGGCTAAGTAGACAAGCAAGAAAACCACGTGCCTTTTATCGATGTGATCGCCTGAACAAGTACTCATCTTTCACTGATTGGACAAAGCCTTTGTGAGTGCGTGCGGTATCTGCTACTAAAAATAAATAAGTCTCTATCTATTATTTTATTTTGTTTTTAGTTTTTTATTTATTAAGAACATTTAGTATTTGTGGCTTGTAATAATTAAAAGTATACTAGTAGTATTTGTATTTGTATTTAAGTTTGTATTAAGTATTGTGTTTGTTTTGTAATTTTCTGAGCTATGGCAACTAAATCTTCCAAATCCGAAGTTTTTAAAATAGAGAGGTTGAACAACGTTAATTATCGAATATGGAAGATAAGGATCACTTATCTTTTAACCCATGACAAGACTTTGTACACTATCAAGGACGAGAGACCCCTGGGGCCCTCTCGAGTTTATAATAAATGGGTGGAAGATAATGAGTTGGCTAAGGCTACAATTCTCAATTACATGGAAGATAAATTAATACCTCTCTATGAAGAATATGATTCGGCCAAAGAAATCATGGATATACTCGAAAAAAAGTATGGCCCTAAATCTCAAACGTACATTCAGTTATTGCTTGAGAAATACAATGGGACAAAAATGGAGGAAACTGATTCTATGGCCAATCATATTACTAAAATGGAGGTAATGGCAAAAGACTTAGCCAATGTTGGCCATCCAGTTTCCGATAAAATGCAAATTAGTGTTCTTCTTGGTAGTCTCCCAAATTCTTGGGAAAATTTAGTTACTTCTATGACTTATGGTCAAGTGGAATTAACGATGGACACATTGCCTACAATGTTGGCTATTGAAGAAGTTCGTAAAAATTATAGGAAAAAGGAAACTAGACAAGGCAAAACCAACCTCCTTGTAGCGGAAGATTCTCAGAAAAAACAAGAACACATGCACAAGCCACATAGTAGTAACAAGCGCCCGAACTTCAAAAAGTTTGGACACCGCAAGCAGAACAAGTTTAAAGGAAAGGAGAGTGCATGTTACAATTGTGGAGAGACTGGTCATTATAGATACAAATGCCCAAAACGACGCAAGAACAACAAAAATCCTAAAGAACTAATTTTGACTGTCTACAAAGCACTCATTGCTGAAGATCAAGGATAATGGTGGATAGACTCAGGAGCAACTCGTCATGTATGCAAGGACAAAAGTTGTTTCATCAATTTCAAGGAGAAAACACTAGGAGAACATCGTCTCTACATGGGCAACAATACTTATGTCGATGTCTTGGGTGAAGAAGATTGCAAGATCAACAATAGTAAATCTACCATTATGCTTAAAAATGTTCTGTTTGCACCAAATATAAGGAGGAATCTTGTCTCTGTCTTTGTCCTATAAAAGAAAGGTTTTGAGACAAGGTTCATGAATGGTGCTGTCACTATTGGGAAAAAGGGTTGTATATAAGTAAAGGGAATAAGAGTCGATGATATGTACTCAGTTTGTATTAATAAAATTATTTCTTCCGAGTATGCCTTTGTCTCTACTATTCAAATTTTTTCATATTTATGGCATTTACGTTTAGGTCAAATAAATAAAAATAAAATGATACGCATGAGTAAAAATTGAATGTTGCCTCAAGTAAATGATTTAAATACATGTGAATCATGTATTAAAGGAAAAATGGCTAGAAAATCATTTTCTCAGCATTGGACTTCCACAAATTTACTTGAGATAGTGCATACTGATTTATGTGGACCAATGAGAACTAAAACCCATAGAGGAATGAAATATTTTGTGACTTTCATCGATGATTATTCCCGTTATGGACATGTCTACTTCTTGCAACATAAAAATGAAGCCTTAGACAAATTTAAAAAGTTTAACATAGAAGTAGAGAACCAATTGGGGAGATCCATAAAGACCCTTAACAGTGATAAAGGTGGAGAATTTGAAGCCTTTGATGATTTTTGCAAAGAGAATGGTATAAGGCATAATTATTCTATGCCTTATACACCGCAACAAAATGGTATCGCAAAAAGAAGAAATCAAACTCTAATGGATATGATGCGATCTATGATGTCTTATGCTGACTTACCACTACATTTTTAGAGTGAAGCTTTGGCTACTGCAGCATATATATTGAATAAAGTTCATACAAAGGCAAAGCCATAGACTCCATATGAATTATGGCATGGGCGAAAACCTGATTTATCAAACTTAAAAGTTTGGGGTTGTAAAGAGCATGTCCTCATTCCAAAGCCATTAAGAAATAAATTACAAGCAAAAACTTTGGAATGTAAATTCATAGGATATCCTGATAATAGTAATGGATATAGGTTTTATCATCCTGAGAAAGGATTGATTGAAAGTAGAGATGCTACTTTTATTGAAACTACTGATTTGATTAATCCAATACAAGAATTGGAATCTTTGGGAGAAGAAAATTCTCCTACGGATGATCAAGATTTCCATCTTGATCTAGACTTGTCTCATGACCATGACATTGACAATGATCAAGTGGGAGACGTAAATATGGGTGATCATAACAATGTTGATCATGACACGTACAAGGATGATGATCATGATATTATCGTGGAAGATATAAATAGTGGGAGAAATGATCAAATCAGTGGGGGTAAAAGAAAAAAGGAACCATCTAGAAGATTGAAAGATCACTTTGTTTTCAATCTTGAGGAGCTAGATCATTCAGTGGGAGATCCAGACCCAAGGAATTATAAGGAAGCAATGGATAGTTTTGAGTCTGAACAATAGCAACAAGCAATGAATGAAGAACTAGATCCCATAAAGAAAAATGAAGTTTAGGAATTGGTTGATCTACCTGATGGAAGAAAGCCAATCGGTTATAAGTGGGTACTTCGTAAGAAGTACAAATCAGATGGTACCCTGGATAAGTTTAAGGCTCGACTTGTAGCTAAGGGTTATACGCAGAAACCCAGTATAGATTTTGTGGACACTTACTTTCCAGTTGCGAAGTTTACATCCATTTGTATTCTTATGGCAATTGTTGCTAGAATGGATTTAGAACTTCATCAGTTAGATGTCAAAACAGCATTCTTGAATGGAGATTTGAAGGAAGACATCTATATGATTCAATCCGAAGGATATCATGTCAAAGGGCATGAAAACAAAGTCTATAAATTAAGAAAGTCATTGTACAGCCTTAAACAATCATCAAGACAATGGTATTTAAAGTTCCACCAAGCCATTATGGAAATGGGCTATAAAATAAATCCATTGGATCATTGTGTTTACTCTTGGAAGTGCCAAGATAATTTATGTATGTTATCACTATATGTAGATGACATCTTACTTGCAGGTACCTCTATAGATATGATTGAAAAGACTAAGTCATATCTGAGATCCAAATTTGAAATGAAAGACATGGGAGAAGCATCTTATGTTTTAGGAATTAAAATTACTAGGGATAGAGATGCCAAAACACTCTATTTGGATCAACAAAATTATCTGGATAAAATATTTAAAAGATTTAATATGAAAGATTGCAAGTCAGTTAGTACACCTGTTTGTAAAGGAATGATGCTTTCCAAAAATATGTGTCTGGTACAGAAGAAAGACGTCATTGATATGCAAAATGTTCCGTATGCCCAAGCAGTTGGAAGTTTGATGTTTGTTATGACTAGCACAAGACCTGACATATGTCATGCAGTTGGATTGGTAGGTAGATATCAATCCAACCCCGGAAAGCAACATTAAATGGCAGTAAAGAGAACTATTAGATATCTAAAAGGCACCCAAGGTATGAAACTTTGTTTTGGATTAAATGATCTGGATTTAGTTTGTTATTGCAATGCAGATTTCGCAGGCTACTTGGATGACAGAAAGTCAACAAGTGGTAACATTGTCTTGTTTGGTGGAACGGCTGTTTATTTGTTAAGTAAGAAATAAGGTTGTGTTGCAAAGTCTACCATGGAAGCAGAATATATATCTTGTAGCATAGTGGTAAATTCTGTAGTATGGGCTAAACGATTTATCGATAGTTTAAATATAGGTATACCTAAGAAGCACGTCAATGTGTTTTGTGATAATTAGTCCACCATCTTTCAGATAAAGAGTGGACAAAATAGTTCCAAAGGAAAACACATTGATATTAAATATCACTATATACAAGATATAGTGGAGAGATGAGAGGTAAAGGTCGACTACATAGCCTCCGAAGAGATGGTGGCCGATCCAATGACCAAGGGATTGTTTCTGGAAAAAATCAGAGAGCATGTGACAACAATGGGTTTGCAAAACATCTAGATGTGTTGTGTTGTGAAACGTGTGGCGGGCATCATTGTATGGTTTTAGGGATGCCTAAAACATGGACAAGTAGATGCGAGTCTATCTGGTTCTTTAGTACTTGGTCGGTTAAAGATAGAGGGCACTAGCGAGGTAACCAAGTTATAATAAATCGTCTTCAAAGTAAAATCCATAATAAGCTTCAAGAAATAATTTATATAACAGTGTGGCGTATAGTGCGGGGCTAAGTCATCATTTGTAACCGGGTATGGATTGTTTTTCCTAGTTACTTGGATATGATGTCATTTTACTAAAGAGTAAAACGTTATCAGATATAGTGGAATAGTGCGCACCAGGTAAAGAAGCCACATATCTGATGTAACATTGAATTTCTTTACGAGTAATACTCTTCAGAAACAAATCAGAATAGGAAACCGTTTATGTCATCATAATCAAGTGATTATGATAACATGGTTTTCACAATAAGTGTAAGGAAAATTTTATTTGAACCCATGTAACTTCTTTCTACACTCAACTTAAATTTAAATTGTTAATTGTCTATTTTACCCTATTGCATAATTACTATTAAGTACAAAATGAAATTAATAAAAAAACTCAAATTTATCATTAAACCCTACCATCACTTCTTATTTATCCTACGTTCATTCTCACTAAAGCCCTAATAGATCTTGTAGAGAAAAACAAGTTTTTTTTTATTGATAGATGGTGATTTTGAAGTTTTGAATCCTCCAACTAAAATATGACTCAATTTATGAATATTTTTTTCATTTGATTTCAATTTTTTTTTTTAAGTTTAGAAGATGAGTATTTAGGTTTCAATTTTTTTCATCAGTCCCAAATGGTTTGTTAAACTTTCTGCAATTGGAAAATTCTAAGGAAAAACTTCTTACCAATGTTCTTAGATTATAAACTTCCTTGCTTGTTGATAAATATAAGGGGATGAATTGTTTGATTTGTTGCTTATGCAGATCCGTAGAAAGAAAAAAGGCAAATGTCTAAGTTTGGTAGCAGAAAAAAAAAATCAATTACAGATGTTATTTTATAAAGGAAATGAGTGTAAAGATAACTTAACATTTTGAATTGGGTTTGAGAGGGTAGTTTAGGTAATAAATTTGGGTTTAAAGAGAGATTAATTCTTTAATAAAAAACAATATGGGTGAAGAGAGTAAGTTGGGTGTGAAAAAAAGTTACATGGGTTTAAATAAAATTTCCCTAAGTGTAATTATGTGTGAAGGTACACCATAACATTGGTGTACTTATATACATATGATTGTAGTGAAATAAGTTAATTAATTAATAAATGAAATAATATAATTAATTAATTAATTCTAAAAGGATATGAATTTCAACATGAAAAGTTATAACTTCTCCTGAAGAACACAACTCTTCCATAAAAGGTTATTTTCATCTCTATATATTTGTCAAATCCTTTTCTGTCAAATTTATTCAATTCTATACTCACTCTCTATTCATATCTTTCGCATCATATTATCTAAGCGACATCCGTTTCCGATGCTGTGAACTACCCAATTTCTATCGGATTTCATGCTTCATGGATTTGCAAGTTTTTTGCAGAATAAGGAAGGAAGAAGATTTGTATATTTCTGACACCAGAACCTCAAGATCTCCGCCGTCCTGTTGTTCGTCAAATCTGAGGTCAGAGCCACCATTTCGTTCCCGTTTCTGCCATCGAGGACCTTACATGCATAAAGCACATGCGTGAGACCAATTTCATCCATTTGTCCCTAACCTAATTGTTGAAGACAACATCGATCGAAGAGAGAAGGGGATGACCTTACCAGTTACCTGTGAGTTTCTCGGCACCAAGATAAGGAACTCGATTTGTGAAATGTGATTTTGCGTTTGGTTTTACAAATCTGTTTGTTTACTTGCTGCCGATTTTTATTAGTGTTAATTTAATTATTTTTATTACTTGTTTTTGTTATTTAAATTCACAATTCCAAACTTTCTATATTTAAACATAAATTATTTATATCAATTCTTGTGGACAACGATCTTGTTTGAGTTGTGTATAATACAATTATCTTGTTCTCTTACAAGTATTTTAGGTGTTTTTTTATAAGTATTTTAGGTATTTTTAATTCTATTTTCACAGGTGGTAAAAATCTTATCACTTGTACTTATTTTTGCATTAAGTCTAACACAGACTTCTAGTTCACAGTTCTACGGTTGGTCAAAAATAATGGAGGTGTGCAATGGTGTTGTGGGTTAATGAGTGTAAATACACCAATCTTTATTTTTATCTTCTTATTTAATAAGGCAAAATTTTGAGAGTTTGGTGGAGAAAATTTTAAATTAAGTATAAAGAATCATTAAAAGATTGGGTTTAATAAAATTTCCCAAAAATATGTTTGAGTATTTGCAAGGAATCAAGGTTCTAAAAAACACTAGGGCCTAGCGCCTAGGCGGCTAGGCGGGGTCTAGGCAGGCGCCTAGGCGGACTAGGCGGATTTAATTAAATCTATTATATTTCGTGTAAATAAGTGCATGTTTATACTTCAAATATACATGATTTCATCATAAACTACAAAATGGAATGACATTTATATTATGAGCTATTGGAACATAATGAAAACATGGGGAACAAGTATATAACGTGTGTTCCTTTAAGTATTCAACAAGTCTCTTACAATTTATTGAAAAAATAAAATGCAAAATAAAAGTTATCTATTTTCTGTCTAATTGAGTCGCAACCTAAGCGGGTGTGTGTTTAGGCGGGTCTGGGCGGTCTAGGCGGGCGCCTCAGTAGGTCTAGGCGCATTTTCTTAATTTTCAAACGCCTAGGCATTAATCGGGACGGTGGTCAACCGCTTAGCGCCTAGGCGGGGCTTAGGCAGCGCTAGACGGAGATTTTTAGAACAGTGCAAGGAACAACATTACCTATCACACAAAATAAGCTTAAGCTACACTACGAAGGTTGTATGCTCCATTTTTCGTAGCACGCATGTGAAAGAAATTCTGTACGATGAGTCGATGACTACGTTTATAGAAATATCTATGGAACACTTATTGACCTAACACTCGACTTAAAAACCCATTGTGTATGTGTAAACATTATTTTGTATATAATTATATATACCTTAATTACAAATGACTAGCACCATGATGCAGCCAAATTACTAAGGGGCACAAGCTTATTGGTTACACTGCTACACAGCCTATACTACTGCTTCTATATATAAATCTGGCCACAACATGGAAAGTCGTAAAACCCTTCTGGGCTTCAAATTATATGTGGCCATATATTATTCAGAATCTCCCTAATACTAATTTTTATTACCTTTAATTACTCAGCTATATATAACGATGATCGCGATCACGATGAATTGAATCACGTTCCATTTGTCACATTACATATGCATGTAGTGATAGTAATGCTCAGGAGGAGTATCCGGGTCGGGTTTCTCAAGCACTCCGTCGACGTTCCTGAGCCAGAAAGTCTGGTTAAGAGAAGAAGCTCCCTTAGGCACATCATCCATGACCTTTTCATGCCCTTTCGGAACGTATATTCCTGTTCGTGGATGTGGAACCCAGTTGCACCTCCATGAAGATGAACTATTACTGCCAGTCTCACTTTCCATCATGTCAGTATCCTCACTATCACTCTCAACCATTCTGCTTGATATGTTTGCTGCAGCTCCCCTCAGCTTCCTGCTGAAATGGCGTCGATGATCTCCTTGCGCGTGCTTAGCTTCCCTGTAATATGAACTGCGGTATGCATGCATATTATTAACCCTCTGAATAAAACTATTATTATATCATCTCAACTTATCATCTAGTATAGTCTTTCTAATAAAGGTTATGTCGGTCTCACTTCTTTTAGAAAAGATAGTAGACTTGATATCCAGTTAAGATGGTTCAAATGAAACAACTTTTATTGTCGATAACTATGGACTGGAAGGATCAATTTAGCTAATTCATAATGGAAACATTACCTAAGCATAAACATCTTCGATTTCGCAACCCCGCCTCTCGTCATGGTCATCAGCATTCACGTATAAGCAGGTCCACAAAAGTTAAGATTTATATTTGCTAAACCCTAAACAACTTTCATACAAGTTAAGGCTAATGAAAGCAATATTGGGTTTTAGCTTTGAAAAATATGTATGCATGCAGCCAATATATATAATAGACGGAAGAATATGTTATATTGAGCATTACCTTTGCGACCTAGTGAAGGTTTTTTTGTATAAGGAGGAGGGCACACATGCAATATTTTCATTTTTCATATAAAGCAAAAGTGGAACTCAAAGAATATCTTTATATTATTGAAAGAAAATCGGGTTCCAAACAACTGTGAGGCTCTAATTCAATGCTAGACCATCACAGTGAGATACTCTCTACGAATGGTCAAAGAAGTGCATATGATAAATCTGCTTTCTATTGATGCGGCTCTTCGTTTAAGTAATAAGAATATATTACATAATATATTGTTCTTAAAGCACATGAGTAGTACAGATTTTTTTCTCCAGATATGACATCTCTGGTCCTTGCTCAAGTACTGTACGTGGTAATCTGTCTTGGTGAGTAACCTAGCTTTCCACTAAAGAGTTATGCTCCCTGTCGGTGGTTTAGCAAAGGTGTTGACTTAATCGTGCACGATCAGGACCCCTAATAGTACTTAGGGGTACGTATACTATGCACGATTTAGCGATAAGGGTACTGTGTGATTGTAGCACGGTCTTGTGGTAATATACACAAGTTAAGGATGGTAATTGCGAATAAATATACAATGCGTTATACATGGACAGATCCAGATAGAGACCATGGTGGTGTCTCGGACCCTCCAGAGGTTGGGGAAAAAAACTAATGAAGGTCCTTCAGGGATCCTTTGAATGTCTGGTTCGAGACCAATTTGTGCCCACGAAGTGTTTAATTCTCAATAACACTCCACAAGACACGTTGATATTCCTCGGCAAAACTCTGTCGGATCATTTGACAAAACTCTACAAGATCTCTCTCAACACTCAACATGCGTGCAGTGGTGGAGCCAGGAATCTTACCACAAGGGATCGTAGTGTAAAAGTCCAAATAAAAATTGATCATCATCCACATCTAGAGCCATTTATTACTTTCGTATTAGAGCAGTACACCTCTTGCTAGATGTGGAGTCAATGTAGGTTCACTTTAATTTTTCTGTTTCCCCTAATATATTTTCAGAAGCCTCTTAACTAAACCCAGAGGTAACAAATACAGACAAATTAAAAGTATGAAAAAGGTTTCTCAAGCGGTAAAACATACCATATCAGCTTGCACAAGCTCCTCAGAAACTATTAAAGACATTGGGATCTCCAAAGCAGTATCTCCAACTTTCAGATAGTATGCAGCTATGGCTCCTCTGCCAGCCCCTTCCACATCTATTATGATGAATGAAGAACAAAAGAAATCATATATTCAAGGCTAGTTTCCTTCTCTTGTGCAGGAAAACCCCCTCAAAAAAGGGGAAAAAATAAACAATCATACCAGCAGCAATTTCTGCCTGGTATTAAATCCCTTATCTTGTAGTAATTTCTGCCAGAAAATGAGAAAAAACAATTGTTAAAAGGATGATGGTAGAACAACTCAGCTAACTCATCATAAGCACAAAAAAACCACCAGACACTAATTAGTACGCAAGAACAAGATAAAAAAGAACAAGAAATGTATACACAATTAAGTTTCATGAGTTTACACATCCATCAAAAACCCAATGACTAAACGCACACATTTTGTTCAATTTATATATCCAAGCTAGAAGCAAAGCACATTTTTCACATAACTTAAATAAATTGTGGTAAATTAAAGCTACAAAAGAGAAACCCACCAATAAAAATAGTAAAGAACACAAAGGTTGTTTTAGAACTTACTTGAATTGTGAAATTTCACAATAACAATGAGCAAATACAAAGATCCAAACTGGCGGGATTGAGTTTGGGGGGATTGAGTTTGGAACTTAGGGTTGGAGGAGGAGAAAACAAAAGAAAATTGAGGGTTTTGGAATGGAGGAATCGGGTCTGTGAAGGAAAGGCTGGAGAGGACACGCCTGTCCTTTTTCTTTTTTCTTCAGACCTGGCCCAAAACGACGTCGTTTTGGCCTGTGAAGGAAAGGCTGGAGAGGACACGCCTGTCATTTTTTTTTTCTTCAGACCTGGCCCAAAACGACCTCGTTTTGGCCAGGTCATTTAAAAAAAATTCCTGGGCCAAAACGACGTCGTTTTGCCTAGGTTGTTTAAAAAAAAAAATCTCGCGCGCGCAGCACGCCCCTGCTTCTTCTTCAACCTGCTGCCGAGCTCCTCCTCCTCTCCCTCCAATGGCTCCGAGACCTCCTCGACTCCTTCCTCCGCCGCATACACCACGAGTTCAAAACCCTCCTCCTCCTCTCCCCCGCCAGGCAGCCTCCTTCTTCTTCAACCTGCCGAGCCTCTCTTCTTCCTTCTTTCAGCCATTTTGTCGAACAGGTGGTGTGCACCTCCAAGAGGTCGCACCACCAGCTCCAAGAGGTCGCAGATGGAGTTCCAAGGTTATTTCCATGGCTTCCAAGGGGTCGTGCGACCCCATTGACCCCACTGTGGCTCCGCCACTGCATGCGTGCAACATGGCTTGTGGTACCATCTGCAATAAAAACATTTAAAAATACTTGCAAAAGAACAAAGTAATTGTAGTACAAACGATTCAAGTAAGATCGTTCTCCACATGAATTGATATGAATAGTTTGTATTTAAACTAATACTTAATTAATTATTTGAAAAATATTTTTTTAGGAAAAAAAAATTGAGATTGTGAAGATGAAAACCAAAAGAAAACAATAACTCGGCAACAAGGAAATTTAAATAGTTTTTAAGAAAATCACTTATGGAAATGACTAGGGTATAGCCATCGTCATTAACAATCTTATGCAATTCTACCAATTACTTATGAAAGTATCACATGCATGTTTTGAAGACCAGGTTTTCAATGCATATTCTCCTTAAGATATTCAAACAAAAACGTATATTTAACATGTAATCCGTCTATGATATTTAGATCAAACATGAACATGCAAGACTCATTAAGCTATTGTGAAAACCTTTTGAAAAACTATGCAACCCTTAAGATTCTTTAGTGAAATTACAATTATTAATCAATAGAAGTGCTAATCAATTCTAAGGTTGCATCCAATTACATGTCTAGACATCTTAATGGTAGCCAATTATCAGAACATATAGATAGTTTAAATATAGTGATTAATAATTCAAAGCATGCATGCATGCATAATCATAAGCAATTCCATAAAGATTACATATTCATGCCAAGGCTCGTGGCCTTCCCCTAGCAAAAGGAATTAGTTACGCATATTTATAATTAAAAAGCAAAATGGTAAGATCCCACATCGCCCAGGGGTGTGGATCCTGTAAGCCGTATATGTATATTCCCATTTCTACCTAGCACGAGGCCTTTTGGGAGCTCACTGGCTTCGGATTCCATCAGAACTCCGAAGTTAAGCGAGTACGCGTGAGAGCAATCCCAGGATGGGTGACCCATTGGGAAGTTCTTGTGTGAGTTCCCAGAAACAAAACCGTGAGGGCGTGGCCGGGGGCCAAACCGGGCAATATCGTGCTATGGCGAAGTCGAGCCCGGGTTGTGGTGGGGGCTCGGGTCGGGATGTGACAAAAATGTTATTAGAAACATGGATAGAAAATACATTATAAAAAATGGAACTTTAAAGAAAAGCTCTCGGTACTGTTTACTTTAACGAAAAACCACATTTTTACACTAAAAAGTCAATCCTAGTACTATTCACTTTACCTTTTATTTTATCCTTATCGTTAAAACTCAAAGTTTTCAAGCATTTTTCATTAGTTTTCCTTATAAAATAAGGTTGAATCATAAAAGCTTTCTAGGCCGAGTTCTCCAAAGTAGTATGTCAAGAACACTAATACACGACTACACTATTTTTTATTTCTTATCCTACTTAAAGAAGGTCTTCTAATAAATTGGAAATCTAATTAAAATAATAAAATAATAAATAAAAGTTTCCTATTCAAACTGAAATTCAGAATGCAGAGAAAATTCCTTTTTTGACTGACCAAATCAGCTCTGATTAGGTCCCAAAATGTCTATTTTTTAATGCTTAACACGTCCTCTTCAAATTGTCAGAAAGAACCTTCCTCTAAAAATGCCATCTTGACCATCAAATTGCCCAAAACGTCCAAAAACATCAATCTGGGAAAGTTGCACAATCAATACTTATTTCTTCACCATAATCAAACAGCATGGACCTGCTCCAATTGGAATTACTCAAAACTTCATCCATTTGATTACTCTTTCCTTAGATTAGATTCACATGTCCTACAATAGAAATATAATCCAAAGTATAGTTCTCACAAAATAAACAATAAATTAATACCAATACCATCCCCAACCCTTGGGTTAAAGCCTAAATTTTAGGTTTTAACCAAGGTTTTAAAAAACGCTAGGCGCTAGTCGGGCGGCGGGCTGGTGCCTAGCTCCTAGGCGGCTAGGCGGATTTACGTAAATTTCTTGTATATCTTGTAAATAAGTGCATACTAACACTTACAAAAAATTATAATTGAATGAAATTCATGGATAAGAATTTTTAGGTACATAATAAAAATACATATGGTATGATCTTTAAAAAATAATAATAAAACATTACAATACAAAAAAAAATAAAAGAATGAAAAGTAATGGAAAAGAGTATAATAGAAAACGTAATGAAAAGTAAAAGAAATGGTGGGGACCATTTCATAGAAAACGTTGCAGCATAAAAGATGGTGGGGCCATCTTAATTGAATTGTGCACAAACAGTCTTCTTCTTCTTCTTCTTCGCAGAGCCGTCTGCAACCAAAAAAAATTGCAAATTTCGGCGTCTTCATATAGGCCCGATTAGTCTTCACCCAACTCCGCTCAGCCACGCCCATCTCCGTCTAGCCCCATCCAGACTTGCATATCTCCGCCTAGTTCCGCCTAATCCCGTCCAACGCCCGCCTAACTACTCTCCGATTTTGTAGCCGATTAGGAGTGAAGCACGGCGGTTGGCTGCCTTCCAGCGCCTAGGCCGATTTTTTAGAACACTGGTTTTAACCTAAAAACAGTTTTTCTACTCCACGTTTGAGTTAAAATTTTAGTCCAAGATTATTAAATAATTAAATTTATAATAAATCTTTTTTGGTAAAATTTAAAAAAAAAAAAATTTATGTAGATTATCATGATTTATTTTTATGAACATTTTAACCTAAAAAAATATTTAAATTTCAATCAAAGTTGTAAATTTACTAAACCGACCACCTGAAAATAATTTGTTGGGTGAATTTTTAGGTTTAATTTTGATTTAAATAAATTTATTAAATTGTTTTAGCCCTTGAATTTAATTTTGGGCCGTTGGATTTTTTTTTAATTATTAGATTTGATCATATTCGACTTCAGCCATTGGATTTAATGTATTTAAAAATATAAAATTTAGAAGTAAATAGGTTTGAATCTAAACCGTTAGATCAACCAATGGTCTAATAATTACAACCATCGGATCGAAAAAGAGCTGTTGGGCTCATTTTGAGTGGCTAACATACTCGTTAGGGGCAAGCCCCACTTCTTGTCAGCCCTGGCGTGTCTCGCGCGTTGGGTGCATCGCCTTGCTACGACCTTCACTTTTCTAGGCGCGTCCACGTGCATAGACCTGGCATTCGTGTCGTGTTTCCCGTGTTCGTGTCGTTTTCGTGTCATACCCGATATCTTAACAGGTCGTGTCGTGTAACACCCGTTACAATAAACGGGTAAAATGACCCGACCCGAAATCGACCCGATAATATTAACGGGTAATTTAACCCGACCCGTTACCCGTTAAGGAAAATATATTTTAAACCAATAAATAATTAAATAAAAAACATAATACTTTTTTTGAGAGAATACATATCATATTGTCACAACAATTTTATACCCCTAACAACTATAATAAATAAATATATATATATATATATATTAAATTAACTATAATAATTATAATAATTATATATACTATAATAAATTAATAATTATACCCCAAAATATTAACTATAATAATTATATATATATATATATATTAAATTTTAAATTAAATTTTATAAAAACTATAATAATTATTAATTAATATGCATCCATTGCTTCCATAATTCCATTCCATTCCTGCCGCGCCCTTTGAAGAAAAAGGGAGGGAAAATGAAAATTATAAGAAAAGCTGAAAAGGAAACAAAAGAGAGAGGGAAAGATGGATAGGCTGCCGCCCTTTGAAGAAAAAGAAGGGAGGGAAAAATGAAAATTATAAGAAAAGCTGAAAAGCAAACAAAATTAGAGAGGGAAAAATGAAAATTAATAGAAGTGGTGAGAAATTTTATTTTTTTTAAGTTATTAATTTTTTATCACACATATCCCACTATTTTTATAATGACATGTGATAATGTGATATACTACTCCGTGTACCGGTCAATTATACGTACAAAATAAATAGATTTAAATCTACTTAATAAATAAATAGATATATATATATATATATACCATTGAACTTGATGGGATACGAATTATACGAAACTAATTTCAACGATCCAACCGTCAAACTTGTTTTTATATGCTTCGAGATCGTATCAGCAAAAAATCGCAAAAAACAAACATTCAGAGATCAAGTAACCGAACAAAACTTTTCGATGGTTATAAAACAAAAAATCAAGATTTAACAGTTATTTTAACTTCGATTTTGATTATTTTTTATAACCACACTCCTTAATCCTATATGAATACAATGAATGAATTCGATCTTCAATTTAAAATATTTACAATAGTGGATACCACAAAATCTTATGTTATACTTAATGAAAGTATAAATAAACTCTAAGTGTTAGTGAATCTACCGTTTTGATGGGATACGCATCATATGAAACTAATTTCAACGATCCAACCGTCAAACTTGTTTGTATATGCTTTGAGATCGCATACGCCAAAAATTGCAAAAAACAAACATTCAGATATCAAGTAACGGGACAAAACCTTTCGACGGTTATAAACAAAAAATCACGGTTTAACGGTTATTTTAACTCCGATTTTGATGATTTTTTACAGCTACACTCCTTGACCCTATATGAATACAATGAATGAATTCGATCTTCAATTTAAAATATTTACACTAGTGGATACCACAAAATCTTATGTTATACTTAATGAAAGTATGAATAAACTTTTAAGTGTTAGTGAATCTATTGTTTTGATGATATACGCATTCTACGAGGCTAGTTTCAATGATCCAACCGTCAAACATGTTTTTATATACTTCGAGATCGCATACGCCAAAAATTGAAAAAAACAAACATTCAGAGATTAAGTAACGGGACAAAACTTTTCGACGGTTATAAAAAGAAAATCACGGTTTAACGGTTATTTTAACTCCGATTTTGATGATTTTTTTACAGCTACACTCCTTGACCCTGCATGAATACAATGATTGAATTCGATCTTCAATTTAAAATATTTACACTAGTGGATACCACAAAATCTTATGTTATACTTAATGAAAGTATGAATAAACTCTCAAGTGTTAGTGAATCTATTGTTTTGATGATATACGCGCATTCTACAAAACTAGTTTCAACGATCCAACCGTCAAACATGTTTTTATATACTTCGAGATCGCATACGCCAAAAATTGCAAAAAGCAAACATTCAGAGATCAAGTAATGAGACAAAACTTTTCGACGGTTATAAAAAGAAAAATCACGATTTAACGGTTATTTTAACTCCGATTTTGATGATTTTTTACAGCTACACTCCTTGACCCTATATGAATACAAAGAATGAATTCGATCTTCAATTTAAAATATTTACACTAGTGGATATCACAAAATCTTATGTTATACTAAATAAAAATATGAATAAACTTTTAAGTGTTAGTGAATCTATTGTTTTGATGGGATACGCATTCTACGAAACTAATTTCAACGATCCAACCATCAAACTTTTTTGTATATGCTTCAAGATCGCATACGCCAAAAATCGCAAAAAACAAACATTCATAGATCAAGTAATGGGACAAAACTTTTTGACGGTTATAAATGAAAAATCACGATTTAACGGTTATTTTAACTCCGATTTTAATGAGTTTTTACATCTACACTCCTTGACCCTATATGAATACAATGAATGAATTCGATCTTCAATTTAAAATATTTACACTAGTGGATACCACAAAATCTTATGTTATACTTAATGAAAGTATGAATAAACTCTAAGTGTTAGTGAATCTATCGTTTTGATGGGATACGCATTCTACGAAACTAATTTCAACGATCCAACTGTCAAACTTGTTTGTATATGCCTTGAGATCGCATTCGCATACGCCAAAAATTGCAAGTGTTTATATGAATAATGATGAATCATGAATAATGATGAATCACAAGTGTTTATATATTCTTTCATATTTTTCATACTTGTATGTATAATGTATGTCTTATTAGTTATTGTCTATACAAATACTATATTAGTTTATTTTAATTTTGGACAAGAACATGTTAAGTAAAATTTATTATCTTAGTAATGATAATAAAGAACTCTCATAATAAAAATAAATAATGACTAAAACTTTTTTTTTTAACTTATATAGAATAATAATACAAAACTATATATTTAATATAGAATATATTGTATATATTAGTATTTTATAATAAATTTTTTAGTAATTAAACTTTAAAATTATCAAAATAATTTTTTTCTTAACGTGTCGAAACGGGTCACCCACGTGTTACCCACATGTATACCTGTTATTAACGGGTTCTTAACGGGTCACCCACGTATTACCCACGTGTATACCTGTTAAGAACCTGTTATTAACGGGTCACCCGATAATGACCCGATAAGTTATCATGTTGACCCGAAACCCGTTATTTTCGTGTCGTGTCATCGTGTCGTGTCAGAAACTGCCAGGTCTACACGCGCATAAGGTGGGTTAGCATTTTAACCCTGGTTGAAATTCTGCGTTAAATTTGCCCAAATTTTAGATTTTAACTCAAAACTTATTTTAGGCCCAACTATTGGAGAATGATTGAGTTAGTTTAAAACCTAAATTTTAGGTTTTAACCCAATTTTTGGAGATGAGCCAAAAATAGGAGTATAGGCTAATATCGACTCATCAGCTTGACAAAGAATGATAGAGAGACCAAACCGTCGATGAAATGGCAACTGAATTAATAAAAGAAGCAAGAACGTACTTACTTCATGCATGTATAAACCACCAAATTGTGACTTTTTTTATACTTAAAAAAAGAGATTCATACTGGAAACAAATTAACCCAAAAGTCAATTTTAACCACCAAATGCATGTGTCTTATCTTGCTAGGGTATCTATTTATCTCCACTTTCCATCTTAGTAAGAACTCGAATAAAGTGAACTCATATTGCAACGAAACTATCTTTTGGGTGAAAGAACCTGATACAGAATCAATTAACGTTGATTTGTTTGCGCACATGGTGCATGCACATCAATATATGTAAACTCAATATAGTGAACTCAGGATGCGTTTGTTTGGCTTCGTTAACCTTCACTAGACTACACTAGACTAAATGCTAGTGAAATCTAGTGTTTGTTACGAGCAGGAACTAGTTTTAATGAGACTAGCCTCGACTAAACCGTACTATAAGCTTCACTAGAGGGTCTTAGCGAGAACCTCCGAAAACAGGCGGACTGCTAATCCCGACTCTGCAACTCTTCACCCTCCCATCTTCTCATTCCTCGCGTCCCACAACCCCTTCAAACCCAAATCCCGCAAAATTCAAAACAAAAAATCAAAAATTATGCAGCTTTTTCATTTTTCCAAACCAGATCTAACTCCCAAAATTTGAACCCAGAAAATCAGAAAACCCAAAAAAGCTAGAAACCTAGAATCCAGAAAATCCAAAAAAAGCCAGAAACGCAGAAAACTCAATCAAAGCACAGAAGGGAATAGAGGATAAAGAAACACAGAAAATCCAAAGACCAGGCAAAGGAAACAACAAAGGGAACATCAAAGATAAAGGCCAAAACAGCAGCCAAAGGGCAAAAGGGAATAGAGGATAAAGAAACAGGTTGCTCTTTGATTTGATATTTTGAGATTTGCAATGAAATTTCTGAGATGAAGTAAAGAGGCAGTGAGAGATTTGGAAGAAAACGTCGGTTCTCTTCTTGTAAAATGTAATGGTAGATTACTTTTGAGGGAAACATTAATTAGGTTTTTAAGAATTAAATAAATATATAATAATTTTATAATACAATATTTATTTTGGGATTTATTTTTGTGTTTTTGTTTATAAGGAAAAAGTAAATTAAAAATGATAATAAAAAATAATTTGGATCCTAAAATATTTTAGTCCATAGTTTAGTCAGGCAGTAATTAACACTTTACTATTCTTATCCAGCTTAGTCCAAGCGAAGATACTCTAGCTTAGTTCCGAAAACTAATCTAGACCGAGATAGTCCGATACAACAACCCTCAGAATCTCTGACACCTTCCTTTACCTTCAGCCAAACTGTACAGTTTCAGTTTGTACTTTTACTTTGGCTAGAAAATCTAATAAAATGTCATATTCTAAGTGGTTCAATTCATTTAGTTAGAAAATTTAATACTAAATTATTATGACTAGCTTTTATAACTTAATTCATATCCTCACCCCAATAAGAATTTTATAATATATATATATATATATATATCATATACATATATGTTAATTAGATTTAAACGCTCAAAATTTGAATTTCTTTTATTAAACATCCATGCCTTTTAGAATTTTGATCAAGGCGCTTTGGTACATTAGGCCACATTAGTATTTCTCATTTTTTAAATTAAAATTAATAATTGAATTTTTTAAATTAAAATTTTACATATTGATTTCTAAATTTGTCCTTTTAATTAGTTGAGATAATTTTTTTTTATCCGGCCATTTTTTTATTTATGTATTTTAGGAGCTGTGGACTCTTTTTAGGAGATAATTTTGGTTTTTTGGCTCAACATATCTATCCAATTATCTCTTTTAATTTTTATTTTCGTTCAAAACATTTTTTAATCGTAAAATTGAAAAAATAATTGAAATGATGGACGCTTAGATTTTTTTTTGTTTGTTTATTATTTAGTATACTTTTTGTTAGATAATTATTTTGTACACATTTGAATTTGTACATATTGTTGATTAGTGATAATGGTACGTTTATTGTTGCTTATCATATTCTGGTTTTGTATTGATTGGTACTTTTATTTTTAATTTTTTGGTGTACATATCGTTGATTGGTATGTTTAGTTTTAGCTTTTGGTACGGTTTGTTTTAGCTTTCGTTACGTTTAGTTTTAGCTTCCAGTACGTTTAGTTTTGTTCTCGTTGATTGATAGGTTTTTTTCAAAATTTTGTTACGATTGTTTTTGTATACATTATGGATTGTACCATTTAGTATCATATGGGTACGATTAATATTATACATATCGTTGATTGGCACATTTACTTTTGTTCTTCAATGTTGTTTACTAGTACGTTTATTTCCAGTTTTAGTAGGTTTGTTTTCATACATATATTTTTTATTGGTACGTTTGTATTATTCTCGATGTTATTTTCTTATATGAATTACTACAAAAATTTATATATGGATTACTACAAATATCTTAAATGGTATTTTATTTCTTCATTTGAAAGAAAAAAAAAATCAAACGGCAGGGTATTTTATTCCTTTATAAATTGTAGACAATCATTTTTTTTTGTATAATTATCTTTAGAGGGAATCAAAGGAGCTAGATTGTAGGAAATTTGTTTCAATATCTCTGCATTTTTTTTCCTGACGTGAAGAATTTAGGCAGTGGTAAGATCTGTAATTTTGGTACAAATAAAAGATAGTTATGATAGATAAGACTCCAAATTTATAGGAAAAATGTTTAATTAAATCTCTAAAACCAACAAATGTTTAGTCTATAGAGTTGAAAACTCAAGCACTTATATCAAAACGCCCCTATATATATATAGGGGTGTGCTATCCACACACCCCTTTTTACTTCTCACACACCCCTTGTTAATTTATATCCGTTGATCTTCTTCAATTCATCTGATTTGACGGCCGAAATTCAAAAAGGTGTAGGAGAAGTAAAAAAGAGTGTGTGGATATCACACCCCTATATATATATATATATATATATATATATATATATATATATATATATATATATATATATATATATATATATATATATATATATATATCACTACAACAAAAAGTGCTACTCCACATTGATACAAATCAGTTCCTAATAACCTGTACCAGTCCTTTTTGTTAGGGTGTTGTTATTGTTATTTACATGTTAATTTGTTACTTACTATTAGTATTAACCAGTTTTTATTTTTATTTTTTTTTATGGAAAGTATTACCAATTTATTAATTTCATGATTTTATTTTTGGAGATTGATTGATTGATCAAGCAACTATAACCATGACCATTAGCAGAGCCGGTTCGAAGGGTGTGTAAGTAGTGCCACCGCATAGGCCTTTAATTTCACAGGCCCCCAATTTATGATTTTGTTTTACGTGTATATAAAGTATATATTTTTAAGGGTATATTACACTTTACCACCTTATGTTTGATGTCTATTGCAACTTCATACAACATCTTCAAAACATTTCACTTTCATACCTTAAGTACTATTTTATTTCAATATAATACATCTGTTACCTCCCTCGCAACCCCCCACCCCTCTTCTCCCTCCCGAGCCTCCCAACCACCTCCCTCTTCTCCACTCTCTTCACCTCCCCTCCCATCCGAAAACCCACCCCTCCCCCACCTCCCCTGCAACCCCCCATCCCACCTTCATCCGGCATCAACCTCTCTCTCAAAACTTCCCTGGAATGGACGTGGACAAAAGTCAATCTAAATCAATCAGCAAAGCCGCCGATCGACCCACGGCCCACCACTTCCAGAATGTCGTCGTCATGCACCACGAAGACCGCATCGACAACTTCGAGCCTCTCTAGACATCGCCAAGGCCCTGGGATCCGCCTCTGGTCGAAGAGGGCAAGGTCCGAGCCTTCTACACCAGCACCAAACTCCCCTCCCTAGCATCGACTGTCTGCTGAACCTGATTGTTTGACATCTCCAAACGGGTGATCTCAGTCGTCAAATCATCAATCTGCTTCTGCTTCTTCATCTGCGATCACCTCGCGGATTCGCGGTTGAACAACATCATCTTCCTCTTCTTCTCGTCCACCGTCGCAGACTTGTCGGTTCCTGAGCTTGATTGGCGCTGAACCGAAGTCATTTCTTCATTTCTTCGAGTAATTTACCCAAGAATTACAAAAATTAGGAATTGATGTTTGTTACCAAATTAGATAAGGGTTGAAAGAATTAGGGGAAAATAAAATTAGAATTGGGATTTGATTGGAGGCAAGGAATTGATGCGATTAATTCATGAGAAAACGTAGAACCAGTAGAGGAAGAAAACGGAGAACGAGTGGAGCAAACAGATACGATACATAATGTCATAGAAAGACTAGACCCATTGATTTAGATTTCTACGAACCCAGAGTTTCCAGGCCCCCAAATTAGATCCGATTGAATTGGATTTCAAGAACCTCATGAGGGAGAAGAGAGTGGAGGACAGGTGGGGGGTTGTAGGGGTTGCGAGAGAGGTCGGGGTGGGGTGGGGTGGGTTTTTGGATGCCTGGGAAGGTGAAGAGAGTGGAGGAGAATGAGGCGGTTGGGAGGCTCGGGAGGGAGAAGAGGGGTGGGGGTTACGGAGGAGGTGGGGGGTAGCGTTCTGGGTTTTCAGGTTTTTTTTTTTAATTAAATTTTTTTTGCCACGTGGCATAAATGTGGCAGCCACGTCAGCTCTTAACAGATCAATGGATGAAAAATGTAATGGATATATTATATTGAAATAAAATGATACTTAAGGTAAGAAAGTGAAATATTTTGAAGATGTTGTATGAGGTTGCAATAAACCTCAAACCTGATGTGGTAAAGTGTAATTTACCCTATTTTTAAAGGGGCGCCAATTAATCAAATTAAGCTCCTAGCATAAGTATTCTCACTTTTTTTTTAATCTTTGTAGCCCCAATTGGGTTTGAATATCACCTACATGACTACGTCACATCTTATTATGTTTTATTTGTTGTAGGCATAATTCACTGAACAATTATGGATGCCATAAAGAGAGAAGGGGTGCGGCATAAAGAGAAGAAGAGAGATGTGTAATTATGGGTGTGTGTTATCTCACCCCATTTTGCCCTTATTTATAGTAGTAGGGAAGGTTAATTCCTTACCTTTTAGGATTACAACTCTTAAAAGGTAATCAACCCCTAATAGGAATATAAGAGATATTCCAAGATATACTAGGATTTACACAATCACATTCCTAATCTAATAGGACTGCAACACTCCCCCTTGAGTGTGTAAATACTCAAGTAAATGGCGCATCAGGTCTTCAGCGATGAAGTAAGTACAGTTGATGAAGTCATCGGCACAATGAGCGAATGCGAGTCTCAAATCAACGGAAGAATGCATAAAAAAGTAAAACTCACAAAACCTCGCTATGGTAAAACCCAAGGTGGAATAAAAACCCATAGACTAAAGAGACACGTGAGAAGTTGCATTAAGTCAAAACTATACGTCTTTTGGACGCAAGTAGAAGAGCTCACAAAGGTATGATCAGCCCAGGATGGGTGCCTCGTTAAAACCTAGTTAGGTAGCAAAAACCCAGTGGGGAAAATGCTCCTAATCGTAGGAAAAAGAGTACATTAAGATCAAGTGAGTATACTTCTGGATACTTCCCCTGAGTTTGACATAACTTCCAAATGAGAACTACAAGCATTGCATATGACAGTTAGGCATACCAATTCCTCGGACAAGCTCATAGAAGGTTGACTTCGGCAGTGACGTCGTGTAGAGGTAGGCAAGGTTGTTTGGGATCGGCTTGCATGACTTCAATTTCCTGATGCTTTTGCTGATGTAGATTTAGATGCAATATGTCTTGGCGTTGACTTCGTTAATGTATCATGGCTTGGTCGGTTTGATACATGAAGCATAATCTTCATGGATCGTTGTTGGGACTTAACGATGGATAAAAACACAGCAAGTACTTCGAATATGCTCAACAAGACCTCCTAACCATGTCTCACGTGTGGCGTAGTGAAATGAGGTGAGTCTTGGAACGATTTGAAGACTTCGCAACTAAGGTCATATCGTGGACCTCCAAGATATTGTGATATCCCTACCGGTAAAGACATAACCATTCGGGGATTTTGCTTTGTGATGGTTTGATAAGTAACCTGCGTCAGCATAACAAATAAGGCAAGCATCATTCCGAGGATCAGGGGCGTTGGATCCGCTCGAGATGCATTTGATTTGCCCAAGTTCGTAGTACCTTCAGGGTACGTTTTTTAATACCAATTCAGTGGTTGCGTGTAGGCGCGGTGCTACATCTTTAACAAGATCAACAGCAAAGGAGATGTCATGTCTAAATACAATGAGCTAAGTACAACGAAGCGCAAAGTTGAACTTTAGATATGGAATTTCGGATTCCATGACCTCTTCAAGAGTCTCATATGCATATAACATATGGACGATCAAAGATATACTCAAAGATAACACATTCGGAGTGTAGTTCGACTGGTAGACCAAAATACTGTCAGAACAATGCTTCAACTTTAGGTCAAGGCATAAACGAGTTTTCCTAAGATCCTTCATCTCAAATTCCGTTTTCAACTGCGAGTTAGTTTTCTCAAGCTGTTCCGGAGTCTTAATGAGATTCGTGTTAATGATAAAAACTGTAACTCTAGCAATTCGGAATAAGACTTCATCGTTTAACACGCAAGGGCATTCATTCATATCCCTGACTGATCAAATAATCACGTACATGGGTATACCACATCCGTCGGATTTTTCAAATCATAAGTGAACGCCTCAAAACGAGTTAAGAGGGTGTTCCGTGGTTTGGAACTATTTGAACCAGTCCATGTAATTCTTCGGGAACTTACATGTCAATCTCTGTATCTATATCCCCATGGAGAAACACTAACCACATTTCATAATGCTGCTATCAATCACAGGACGTTTGAGAGAAACCTTGCACTGTAAGGCATGCATCATATCGCACTATTTCATTCATCTCATAACGCTTCCTTTCCCAATTGTAACACAACAGGGTTACCTTGAGCAGTGTAGGAACAACAGGTCCAATACACACTTTGGTAAGGAATTTAACGTGGATTGTAATTTCAGTTGTCCAATTAGTTCTACGTTGTCAGTTAATCAACGGAACACGGTTCGATATCATCACTTTTCATTTATATCGGTCGCTACCATATAAGTGAAAACATCATCGATGGTAATTTCATTTCAATTCCATTTAGCTCACCCAAACTAGTATATTGGACCAAGAACTTCAAGTTTTGGGAGTAATCCAGATTAATCTTATGAGATGAAAATGATTTAAGACAGCAATCGAGTTTAGATTCATTGTTGTGTCGTGTCTTCCTCTTCTAGAAAAGTGAATCCTACGAACCGAATGATCTGTCGTGCTCCAGGCCAAGACAGATTGATTGGCTATCCGCTGGTGTACCGGACCGCCCAACAGAGGCGTCCAAACCGTCCAACAAGGGCGGCACACCCTCCAGGGATGTTGACTCCATGTCCGTTAAGTACGTCTATCCATGCAAGCATGTTTGCAGCTAGTATATGATCTTGTCACTTTAGCTAGATTTAGAGGAATGCGTCTGGAGCAACATTCTAAAATCTAGAATTCATCGCACTTACTTATCACACTTGTGCGGTCTGGGGATCCAGATGAGACATAGTGGGCAACGTCCACGCAAATTCGTGTCGTTCTCCAGGAACGTTGACGTTCTTATCTCCCCCTAACGGCGGGAAGACTGCCTCATTAAAGTGACAACCCGCAAATGAGCGGTAGAGATCGCGTGCAAAGGCTCAAAGAGAGATAGTGTGAAGGAGAATCATGATCGACAAAAGATACACATCCTTTTTTGAGAACCCATGGTGGTACGTTACAGGTCTTCATAATAACTTTTAAGCGCCAAGGAATATTGCCGGATCCCAAAATGGTATCAATCACTAATTTAGAGTCTCATTCCACACAAATTTTCTTAAAGCCTCTACTTCTTGCAATCTAGAGAGCATCCCTCAAAGACAAGCCTTCAGCAACAAATATTGAATTTTCACCCAAGCACCTAGCACAACAGCAATTGGATCTCCATCCTCATTCCTGATTACAAGTCCAGCTGTCGCCTTTGAGTTCACCACAGAACCATCAAAGTTAATTTTTAGAAAACCCCTACGAGGGGGATTCCATCTAATGAAACGATGTGACTTGTTAGTTTCTTTTTTAGATTCATTCGCATTCAGAAAGTCTTTACCCAAACTCATAGCAAGCATAACAACTCTACCAGGTATTGCTTTTCCATTTCGAAATACAACTTGATTTCTTTCCTTCCATATTTGCGAACAAATAAGGAGGGCCAAACTTAGCTTAGATAAATTTTCATTATCATTGCAGTCCAGAGAGTGCAACCAACCACTCTAGTAAACTTACTACATTACTCGTATCAGTTGGATTTATCTCAGGGAAAGTAGCCCAAACTTGCCTAGCAAAATTACAATTCATAAAAAGGTGATCCGGCTTTTCAACACCCACATTACACATGGGATTAGTAGGATAAATGGAATTGATATGTTTATGAACTCGATAACGAGTTTGCACTCTTTCCAGAATAAAAAGGCAACCGAAAATTTATCATTCGTTACATTATTTTAAAGCCAGGTCGCAGATTTAACATTAAAAATCTTGGAATAATTAGGCTCCGGTCCCTAATTATTGATCTTCTTTGATTAAAATCCTGTTATTTTTTATGTTTTGATCTAGGTCCCTGGAATTGTCCACATCAGCATTTTACTGTTAATATATTTCCATGTCATCTTTCTTTTTATTTTACTAAAATAGTTAATTATTGTATTTTATTTTTATTTATATTGAAATAGTTAATTATTGCATTTACCTTTTTTATCCGAGGCTGCGTTTTCAATGCCTCAAAACGGCTCCTACGCTTACCAAACCGAATTGACGCATCCATTCCACCAAATAATCCCGCTCAGTTGATTTCTTCCCTTTTTGATTTCGTAACTGCAAATTCCACAATAATCTCACTAAGTTTCTGATTTTCGTAACTGCAAATTCCACTATAATCTCACACCCATTTTCAAATTCATCATTATTATCTTTGATATGAATCCTCAAATTCAATTTTCGGCAAGATTTGAGTCAAAAACATATTTTTCCCGCGAGCATTCGAACGAACGCAATTTTTTGCAAGGGGACTTGCAGACCCAACGACCCTCACGAGCTAAAATTCGAGGTATTGTTCCATTTTTTGAAATTACACCCATACTGATTGATGTTAGAACGGAGTGTGTTCAGATTTGATTTTGTATATATTAATGATTATTTTATGATTTTTTTGGTCACGTATTGGGGAACTTCAATGATTTCAGCACGTACCTTATGGTTTTGCAGTGTTTTTCTGGTGTACACCAAGTGTTTGACGAAACGTTTGAATGAGAATTTTTGCATATGAAAATCTTCCATGCATAGCAAGTGTTTATAAAAATGCCTGAAACGTTTGTTTTCTCCCTTCGTGGTGCTTAAAAAACTATTGGGTGGGGTACAATTCAATTGCATTGTATTCCATGTTTTACAGTGGTACTTGCAAATATAGGTTTTTGAGCCCATAGTTTCAGAGTTGCTGAACTGTAGGCAAGGATACAAACTAGTTGGCAGGGGGTACAATGCCTGCACCCAACCCTATCTCTCAGTACCTCAATCCCTGCACCCAACCAAATTAACATGCTCCGAAGCAGTGGCACATATCATCTTTGACAACAACTCGTAGAAGAAAAAGAAATGGGAAAAGAGTAAACAAACTCTAAAATTTCTAGGTGGCATGGGTACAATACAATTGCATGAGGGGTACATTCTCACCTTTTGGGAGTACGAGGGGTACAATACAATTGCATGAGGGGTACATTCTCATGGGGGGGATGAAGGGGGGTACAAACAGCAACTAATAATTGGACATGGTTTAATTCATCTTTCTTGTTTTCCTTTTGGGAAATTTATTGCACTTTTCATGTCAAGCTAGAATGCTTTGGGTTAATGTTGTATCCACTTTCTTTTATCTTTTCAAATGGAAGGTGCTATAGTGGGGAGATGCACTCATCAGGGTACCACTATATCTATCCCAATTTTTTGCCACACTACATTCTCTGAAGTGTACAATGAGGTTTGCTCAAGGCTTAGTAATTTGACTCATGGTTTATTCGACCTTACATATGCTTTACCGGGATATTCTACTTGTCTATTACAATCTGATATGGATGTGCGGATGTTGTATATGTCGGTTGTCAACGAGAAATATTATTGTGTTGATATAGTTATCAACCAAAAGTCGTGCTGTGACAATGATCGTGTCAGCGAAAATATCAATGTTTCACAAACATTTATAAGTGAAGGAAATATTCACAGCGATGAGAATGAGTATTTAGGGAAATATGCAACACCGAGAGGCAAGGTATATATGTCAAACTCTTGGAAGAACTACATTAATCATGTAAATCAAGGATTTGAAGGCGGAGTGGAAGAATTCAGAGACAAACTATGTAAGTATGCAGTTGAAATGGGATTCACATTTGTGTATGTGAAGACCGATAGGGAAAGAGTTACAGCTGTATGTAATAAGAAATATTCTGAAGGTTGTCAGTGGCGTGTGCATGCATCGGTATGTCATGTTAACAATTTCTTTTACATTAAGAGGTTGAATAACGAACACACTTGCACAGGCCGCATTCGTCAGAAAAAAAGTGGTATGATGAGTTCCAAAATTGTAGCTTCTACTATAGTCGAAAAGATCCGGACCCGACCCCGTATCAAACCAATTGATATCGTAATGGATTTCAAGAGAGACTACGGTTGAGATATTTCCTATTACAATGCATGGTATGGGAAAGAGATTGCAAAGACTAAAGTTCATGGTGATGATTCGTTGTCGTATCATCAAATGGTTTGGTACGTAGAAGCTGTCAAAAAAACAAATCCTGGATCTCATTGCGAATTGGAGTTTGACCAAGAAACCTTTCATTTCCAGCGGATATTCATTGCATTTGGTGGTTCTATTGAGGGTTTTAAGTTTTGTAGGCCTGTTGTTTTTGGACGGTACTTTCTTGAAAGACAAATACAAAGGAACATTGCTTGCTGCAATTGGTAAAAATGGCAATCAAGGTATTCACATATCCCTTTAATTTTTCTATTTTAATAAGTTACTTAGTAATAAGTCTTCTTATTCAACCTGATTATGTAGCATCTTTCAAAATTCTGAAGATTCGGTACGTTTAACTTGATTATGTACATTGCTTACTTACCTTTCAAAAAATGTACATTGCTTACGACACATTTTTATCATAAGTTTGGCATATAATGCTAACTACTAACTTTTGGAATGTTTTAATTTGTTGGTTGAAGGATTCTTCCCCCTTGCATTCGCATTAGTTGATGGTGAGGACCAAAATAATTAGACATGGTTTCTTAAAAATTTGGCTAAGATTTTGGAGCCACAACAACGTACCATAACTTTCATATCTGATCGACACAGGGGATTGATTCTGGCTGTGACACATACTTTTCCAGACTCCCCTCATGCATATTGTTTGTATCACATCAAGCTAAACATATTAGAAAAGTATCCTGCGAGTCTTGGATCTGTTTTTCGAAATAAAATTGTTCAAAAGTTTAATGAGTGTGCATATGCTGCCACCCCCGAGATTTATGAATTGAAAATGACAGCATTGGTCAAGGAAGGAGGTAATATAATGCGCAAATTTTTGAAGGATCTCCCAAAAGAGAATTTTTGCAATGCATTTTTCAAGGGTAAAAGGTAACAGTTTTTGTTAATTTACTATCTTCCATAACACAATACATGTTTCGTTTTTATTAATGCATGTGTCATTTTATTATAAAACATGTCGATGACTCGTTGTTTCTACATTGTTTGATTTGTCTGTTTTGTCATATCACCAAATTATGCAGTTTGCTCATTTTATTATTTCGATGTGTTAGGTACGGGGAAATGTGGTCGAACGTTGCAGAATCATTTAATGCCTGGATTAGTAACGAACGTCTCTTACCAATTTACCAATTGGTTGATGGTATAAGAATTAAGTTGATGGAAATGAATGCTGAAAGACATCTTGAGGCAAACAAATGGACCACTTTCTTATGTCCGGAAATTGAGGCTAAGATGGTTGCATCTATTGAGGTTGGGAGGCATTGGCTTATTAGACGATCTAGTGAGTGTGTGTTCGAAGTGCAAACTGATGATACTTCATTGATGGTTGACTTGGACAGTCAAATTTGCTCATGTCAACAATGGCAGATAAAAGGCTTCCCTTGCTCACACGTACTTGCTGCAATCTTGAAAAATGGTGCAAATCCTTTTGATTACACTGAGGCGTATTTCAGCACTGATTACTACAGGTCTTCATATTCATTTCCTATTCAACCTATTCCTCAAATAGATAAGCCTCATATGAGTGAAGATACAGAATTTATAGTGAAACCTCCTAAAACAAGGAAGCAACCTGGTAGACCAAGGATCAAGAGAATCAAATCTGCCGGGGAGGAAGCAAGACCATTAGAGTGTGGTCGGTGTCATCAAGTGGGCCATCACAATCAGAGGACTTGTTCAGTTCTGATATAAGCTTATGCTACTACTTCCATTGTTATTCAGACTTTGCATAATATTTTTACATTTAAGTTGTACACAATTTGAGTTTGGTGTGATAATTTTGCTTCTATTCAATGTATTCAAATTTGGTTCGTTTCTATTTAGAAATTTAGAAGTTGAGCTACAGAGCATGGGGTACAATACTGTTTGCATTGGCTACATTTTTTTAGTTCAGAGAACTTTTCCTTCCATTGTTGAAGGTACACTTTCTTTAGATCCCGCTTTATTTTTGGTTCGAAGTTGAGCTACCAAGTTATTTACTTAGCAAAATGAAGAATGCTCGTATGATACCTCATGTTACCCCTCACACTTTTCGTGAGTGTGGGAGCAAATAAACACCATTAATTAACATTAACCAGTTTAGAAAACTTTTCAAGATGACGAGAATGTACCGATTGAGGTTGGAAATAACATCCACACTCGCACTATACCTCATGTTACCCCTCATACTTTTCGTGAGTGTGGGTGCAAATTAACACGATTAACTAACATTAACCAGTTTAGCTCGTGAGGGTCGTTGCGTCTGCAAGTCCCCCTACAAAAAATTACGTTCGTTCGAATGCTCGCGGGAAAAATATGATTTTGACTCAAATCTTGCCGAAAATTGAATTTGAGGATTCATATCAAAGATAATAATGATGAATTTGAAAATGGGTGTGAGATTATAGTGGAATTTGCAGTTACGAAAATTAGAAACTTAGTGAGATTATTGTGGAATTTGCAGTTACGAAATCAAAAAGGGAAGAAATCAACTGAGCAGGATTATTTGGTGGAATGGATGCGTCAATTCGGTTTGGTAAGCGTAGGAGCCGTTTTGAGGCATTGAAAACGCAGCCTCGGATAAAAAAGGTAAATGCAATAATTAACTATTTCAATATAAACAAAAATAAAATACAATAATTAACTATTTTAGTAAAATAAAAAGAAAGATGACATGGAAATATATTAACAATAAAATGCTGATGTGGACAATTCCAGAGACTTAGATCAAAACATAAAAAATAACAGGATTTCAGTCAAAGATCTCTACCAACTAAGGACCGGATACAAAGTATCCCTTAAATCTTCCACTGGCATTCAAGCCCCAACAAATGGAATCATCCCTATCAAACATCGGCAGAGGAATGCTATATATTTTGTTAGCTAAAGGTTTATTCCAGCAAGGGGTATTTGTCGTTTTCCTCCCTAAACTTGTAAGGAACTGCCAATTCCCCCCTGAACTTTAATTTTAGTCAATTACCCTCCTGAACTTGTATAATTAGCCAATTTACCCCCTGATGTTAGATTTGAGAATTTTCCATCCAATTTTCCATCCAACTCAATCACATGCACGGCACATGCCAATTTTTTTAGGGTAAAAAATTATCCATAATGTGGACATCCTATTTTTCTTCTTCTTCTCTTCCGCTAGTTCACTTCGTACAATTTTATCTAAATTAATCATAGAAGTCTAATTAGCAACTGCAAAATATTGGCTCAGCGCCCATTTTACCAAAATGAAATTAACGATTCTTACTACAATAAAGTTAACAGCATCCACAAAAAATATGCAACAGACTTGCACCTAGTGCCAAAATCATAAAACCTATCAATTTTATAGTTCTGCAGCATAATCCCATTAAAAGAACTTAACCTTAACACCAAAGGTTTTCATTAACAGTACGAAAGGTCCTCCAACACATCATAGTTACACTCTCCATGGTCTTGCTTTTTTGGCAACATGTTGGGATTGTGATGCCATTTCATTAGCCTTCCTTGTGACTTGATTCACACGACCGCCTCGGTTCACCTATTTCAATTGAACACGAAAACAACAAAAATGTTAGCAAACCCAAAACAACAAAAATTAATCTGTAACAATTTTTTTTAAAATTAAAAAGGACAGATTCTTGTTATTACATGTAGTTTAGAAGCTCCTTGTGGCCTAGTTTGAGATGGAGCAGCCCACGACTGGTGATGTGCACCAGTTTCCTACATCAAAACCATTTATACCTAATTAGTAATTTCATACAATTGCATATATAGTAGAGTCAAACACAATATAAGTATTTGATACAAGTCCAAATTACAATTACCTTTGCAATTGTGCTCAATCCTTTTGCTTTTGAGTTAAGACCTCTTATTGTGTTATTTCCTTTTGTCGCTTTAGGTCCTTTTGCATTTGAGCTAGACCCTTTAGATATGCTTGTTCCGACTGTTCGCCCATGACTCTGCATTATTTATGTTCACTTAGCGACTAGATAAGTGATATAACAAGACTCAAAATAAATACAATCCTTGTTGATCAAATTACCTCTTTTGTGAGTCCAAAACCTTGTTTTGATTGTAGTAGCCTTTGTGGACAACTTGCTTTGTTGTGTCCTTCCTCTCCACAGGTTTGGCAATGCATTACAACATCATACTTCCTTAGCTTTGTTGCCCCCTTCTTTATCTCATCTGGTGCTTTTGTTCTTTTGCCTTTAGGTCTTCCAGGTTGTTTGTGGTAAAAAGGGGGTTTAATAGGCCTAAGGTAGGTTCTCTTCCATTGTTCTTTTCCAGGCATAGGAGCAATATACCCTTCATAACACCTATCATAAGCTGGCCTTTTGTAAAGTGAGTGAACAAACAATTGTGGACTAGCCTCCTTCCTAGCAATTGCGGATATAGCATGGGGACAAGGAATGCCACATAGCTACCACTTCCTACAAGAGCAAGTGTGTCTTTCCAAATCTACTGCAAACATACTACCAACCAAAGTATGCACTTGATATTGACCATTCCCTGAATAATTGGCAAAGCAACTGAAACTATCCATTTGATTTTTTTTCAATAATCTTTAAAATTCTAGGTCCTACTTGTTGCGTCCACTTAGCTTCTCTTAGCCTAGCCATTCTCAACATCAAATATTTTTGAATCCTTTGTAACATCGTAATAATCGGTTTATCGCTTGCATCTAAAATTGCAGAATTAAATGACTCACACATGTTATTCAATAACAAATCACACTTTACCGATGTCCTGAAATAAGATCTGCTCCAATGGCAAGGTGGCTTATCAGCTAACCATTCCACTGCCTTATCAGATTGATTATTCATCACCTCAATTTCAACTTCAAAAGCAGGTACAGTAGTTGCTCTTGCTGCTGCCCACAATCTCTGTTTCAAGGCAAGTCCGGTGTGACCTGCATTTCTAAAATTATTATGCAAATGTCTAACACAATGTCTGTGTTCTGCAGTTGGCATCAAACTCCGAATAGCATCGCCTAGCCCTTTTTGTTTGTCAGTGATGAATGTCCAAGCATTTCCATTCTCAATTCCCACATCCTCGAAAAAGAGCTCCAAAAACCAAGTCCAAGTCTCCCTATTCGCCACCTCCACAACAGCAAATGCTATTGGAAACATGCCGTTATTGGCATCAACACCAACAGCACTTAGGATTTGACCAGGATGGGGTCCCTTAATATGACACCCATCAAAACCCACTATAGACCTACACCCTTGTTGAAAGCCTTTCTTCAATGCAGCAAAGCATATATACAACCTTTTAAAAACAGGGTCTTCACCTTGGAAATCTGTTTTTACTTTGATAGTACTCCCAGGATTTCTCACTTTCAACTCTTCCAGGTAATCCCAAAGCTTGGCATATTGCTCATCTATACTACCTTCTGTCACTTTTTGGCAATTCTCTTTGCTTTGTAAACTTGGTTTTTTGTTATGTCAATACCATAATGCTTTCTCACAAGTTCCATGAAACCAGTCACATTCATATCGGGTTTCGATCTAAGTTCCTCATCGAACCGATTAGCTAACCATGAGGAGGTGGCAAATTTAGAATGCTCCTCCCTTACACAAATATGTTCAGGATTATAGGTTTTAATTCTAACTGTTGGTCCCTTCCCCACAAAAGAGGCATACAATTTCCATTGACAAGGTACTGCAGCTTTTCCTAGACACTTGACCCGCAATCTGTTGGAATCATTCACTGCCCAATTTAGTGGTCGACAAACAGACACGCCATATGCCCTTACTGCCTCTCTGCATTGTTTCATGTTTGGAAATTCCAACCCTAGATGAAGAGTGGGATTAGTTTTATCTGACTCTCTCATATATTGAGGTAAATTAGGTGTTTTGAGTCTTCTTCTAACCCTCACATTGGCTTCATGCTCTTCAGACTCAGACCTAACACCATCTAAATCTTCTGAATTGTATTCTTCAGTGGAGATCTCACCAAGTTCTTTATGTGTTTCTTCAATAGAATCATCCGCTATAATCGGATCAAACAAGATGTCATTTGCCTCTACATTTTTTGCACATTTATCATCATCTTCCTCAGATTGTTCATAGTCAGAATCCTTGAACTTAAGAGTAACCCCATCGTCATCTTCCTCTTTTTCTGAATCTGTAACCTCTTCATCTATTCCTTCTATAGTGTCTCCAACAACCTCCACATTCTTATTTTCTTCGTATTCATCATCTGCATTAAACCCCTCAAACTGAACATCCACATCAACAAAGGAAGCTGCACACGGATCACTCCCAAGATTGTTTGTGATTTTCCTTAAGTCAACCAAGTATAACAAATGCAGCCTAACTTGAGGAGATATGAGTGAAACCCACTGAAACACATCTGCATCGCATTCAATTTGCAAAAAACCCTTTATTTGGTGCCAATAGTAAAAACCTACAGTCTCTTTATTATACCCAAGCATTGTAGCAATCTCATACAGATCAAGCTTGGACATATAATCTTTAGTATAATTGTTAACCCACTGTACAATACCACCCACATACTGACCAGCTTTAAAGTCACCACCATGGTGTATTTCAAGTGTGAATAGGTCATGATTACCTACAACAAATGCATCAAAATATAATCAGGATGAAGATGGTTCACCCAATTAAATGTGTCTTTTATGTTGACAAAAGTGTGAAGCAACCCTAGGATAGACAGAGAGATCGATAGAGAGAATAATTTGCTGAAAATTTGCTTGGTCTGTATCTTAGAAGAAACTGAGAAGGAAAAATTGAAGACTTACTGTATCTTGGAGGATGCCCACCATCTCTGACCACGATGCTCATCGTTCCCCTGCTTCCTGATTATCTTTTCTCAGATTGTAACCTAGGATGCGCTCGATTTCTTCTGCTTCCCCATATACCCGACAACGATTAGGTTTGGTTGCGATATATGATTACCTTTTTACCCTCACACCATTAGCATGTGCCGAGCATGTGACCAAATTGGATGGTAAATTGGATGGAAAATTTTAAGATATAACGGTAAGGGGTAAATTGGCCAATTATACAAGTTCAGGGGGGTAATTGGCTAAAATAAAAATTCAGGGGGGAAATTGGCAGCTCCTTACAAGTTTAAGGGGGAATTCGGTTAATACCTCATTCCAGCAATTATTGGAAATAAAGTGACACTTTGAAGTTTCAATCTATATTATATATCATCATCATAAAGTGTCATATAATATATATATATATATATATATCATTACCAGGTAAATAATGGTGTAGTTATATATCTTTACCTTAGATATTCGTCCCCGGACTCTCTCTGAATAATATAAAATAAGGTAAATATCAGTTTACTACCTTCAAGTTTTGTGGTTTTCAACATTTAGTACATGAAGTTTTTTTCGTCCCAGAGTCATACCTAAAGTATTAATTTTGGGACAGTCTCATACACCCGTTAGTTTGGCTGTTAAGTATCCGGTTAACTGATGACGTGGCGCCACGTGTCATTAAAAAATTAATTAAATAAAAGCAACAAAACAAAAAAAAAACAAAAAACCCAAAACCCCCTTCATCTTCCCCATCCAACACCCCTCCATCCCCTCCACCTAGACCTGGAATTTTGGACCCGATCCGTTAATATTACTATTTGGGTGGATGCTTAACGGGTCGGGTCGCTAACGGGTGAACCCGTTAACAACTTGTTAAATAACGGGTCACTTTGGGTTAACCCATTAGACTCGTTAACATCCGTTAATTGAGGATGTTTTAGTAATTTCAGTAAAGTCTTAACAACAAAAAATAAATTCTATGCAAAAAATAATAATAATAATTTTTCAACGGGTGTTAACTGTCACATCCCGGCACGGGCCCCCACCACATCCCGAGCTTGACTCCGCCGTAGCACGATATTGTCCGCTTTGGGCCCCTACCACGCCCTCACGGTTTTGTTTCTGGGAACTCACGCGAGCAGAACTTTCAAGTGGGTCACCCATCCTGGGAATGCTCTGGCACCGTACTCGTTTAACTTCGGAGTTCCTACGGAACCCGAAGCCAGTGAGCTCCCAAAAGGCCTCGTGTTAGGTAGAGATAGGAATATATATATATAAGGCTTACATGATCCACACCCCTGGGCGATGTGGGATCTTACATTAAAGGGTGAAACGAGTGATCCGTTAGCTTAATGTGTCGAGTTCGGCTGACCCATTAACTTAACGGGTCGGATTGAACCCGTTTACAGGTCTACCTCCACCCCCTTCGTCTTCTCCACCCAAGCACCCCCTTCTCCCATCCTCCATCACCCACCCCTTGCCCACTCGAGCGCCATTTCTCTTATCCACTCATCCCAAATCAAATGTCAAAAAACCTTAAAATTTACAGAACCCTTTTTGGGGTCTTTAGGAACACCATAGTCGCTGCAATACATCTGACCCACCAACACCTGCATGGAGCTATCGCTCGCCTTTGCCTCCTTGAGCGTGTCCTGAAACCACCGCAGCACGCAGTCCGACACCACTCGGGCCAGAGGAACCTGGTTCTGCTCCTCGAAGCTCCGGGTTAACGGTTCCGGCTGCGGGGACGAAATTCGAACTTGGGACATTTGCTTTGCGCGCCTGGGCCATAGGAGCTTGTCGGCAGCGATAATTATGGTCAAATGGGTTTGATGGGTATAATGGGTAGCGATGATTTCTTTGCGCGCCTTTCCTGTTAATGAAATCAATCACAGTAAGTAATTTTCTTTTGGGTTTAATGGGTTTGATTTCTTATCGTGACTTCTGGGGATCTGAAACTCCTACACACGGAGGGGATGGAGGGGTGGAAGGGTGGAGGGGTGGAGCCGTGGAGGGGGTGGAGGTAAGGGAGGGGTGTTGGGTGGAGAAGACAAAGGGGTTTTGGGTTTTTTTTTTTTTTTTAACTTTTATTTAATTAATTATTTTAATATTTTTAATGACATGTGGTTTCCAATCATTGTCCACATGGGCGCCATGTCATTAGTTAACGGGAGACTTAACAGCCAGACTAACAGATGTATGAGACTGTCCCAAAATTAACACTTTAGGTATGACTCTGGGACGAAAAAAAAATTCATGTACTAAATGTTGAAAACCACGAAACTTGAGAGAAGTAAACTGATATTATATGAGTATATGTATATTCACATGTATTGAAATTATTTGATCATTTGTTTTGTGTTTTCCCATAACGGCTATTGTATTTGCATTTTTCATGCATCCTTTCCTTTTTCATGGGCCAATTTACCTTAATTTTCTATCATATTTGGCTAACACCTCCATAAAGTATTGTTATGTTTTTGATGATTTAGGCCATCGATTATGACGTTCACAAAGGTAATTTACTTACTTAGTTCTTGCGCTAAGAACTAATGTTTCTTTCTTTGTGACTTTAGGGCAAGGCGGGCGATGTCCACCTTCCAGAGCCAGGGATGAGAATCAATCTGAATGCTACCATAGGGTGGGCTACCAATAGGTTGAGATGTAAGCCCTATATTGGAGCCTGGCTCTGCGGCTCAACCTATCTAAGAAGTGTGGATAATCAAGATAGAATTCTCACTATCAACTAAATGTCTGGGACGCGTAGCCCTCGAAAAGGATAGGAGTTGTTTTTCCCATGACTCATTAGCATGAAAGAGTCTGGGCTCCCACATAATTTCAAGAAGGTTCATTCTTACTCACACATGAGAGATTGGTATTTAATGATAGAATCAGAATCAGTTTCAATTATAATATCAGTTGAACGAATAATTTTAGCATTTACGAAGATGGATACAACTATTAGTTGATGGGGAACCCGTTACTCAATGAGTATGATTATGAATAATCTCCGATAATTTACGATTTTGAATATAATTATTTTTTGTGGTTTTAGAGATGGATATGGCATTTACTTCCCGAACTGCTGGCATTAGGACCGGAAAAAATTCTCGAAAATCCCAAACCAAACTTAAAAGTCCCGAACCCAAATCGAAAAATCCCAAACAGAAACTATCCCAAAGTTCGGTAATCTCATCCTGAAAAATACCAAATTTTTCGGTATGGGATTGGTTTACAAATCCCATTTGTTCGGTAATCCCGAAAAATACCGAAGTATTCGGTTTCCTATTAACTTTTGGCTTTCGGTTCCCACTTCCCAACTCAAAAGAATGAGCCTTTTGACTCCCACTAACAGATGGAGGAAGGAGCAGAAAGAGGATGGAGCAGCACTCTTCGTGTTGAGAAGTAGAGAAAGGAAGGAGCTACTACTGCTGAAAGCTCTCTCGTCTCTAGTATCGACCCATCTCCTTCTCTATCTTCTCTAAAGCTTTCTCTGAATTAGGGTTCAAATGAGGATTTACAAATTAGGGATTTACGATTTAGAGCTTTTAATTGTTTCGATTTGGATTTGGATTTGGATTTGAATTTCTTGATTAATTTTCTGGGGATTTCTAGATTAATTTTATGTGGATTTGGTTGATTTGGATTTTTGGATTTCCATGGTCGATTTCTGCTTTGCATGTTCGATTTCTTTTCTGCTTTGCATGTTCAATTTCTTTTTTGCTTTGCATGCTCGATCTGCAGGTTTGAATTGAATTTATCAGCTTCTTCCATTAACAAGAAGCCAAATTTCTGCCCTACTGAAATCCCGAAACCATTTCAAGAATCCCAAAATTTGGTATTACCTAAGGATCGGTTTGGGATTCGGGATCCCATACCGAACCAGCCCTAGCTGCCATGCCTAAATTGAGGAGTCAAGCTTCTGTTTATCCCTGAAGTGCGTCGCTCCCCTTTTCGCAAACCTAGAACCTGGAAATCAATCTCACATTTGGTTGTCGGCCCTTCCTCTTGGGTGAGGTCGGTAGCAACCCCATCTCCTCCTTCCTTTTTCCCCTTCTCCTTCTTCCCTAAACCTTATCTTCTTTCTTTTCTTTTTCTTTAGCCCTTGGCTTTCAGCTTGTTTTTCTTTGAGCTTGTCTAATTTTCCTTGAGCTTTGTCTCAACGTTTGGCAATCTTGTTGTAGATATGAGTTTCATGCTTTTTCCTCCCCATATTGTTGATCCTAACCGCGAGCTTCTGCTCACTTGGTTCGGTTATTCTGCCCCTCATATTCTTCATCCATAGTTCGGTTGGAGGCGTGTTTTGGGTTTTTGTGGTTGCTAAAGTGCATTTCACACTATTTGTTAGGATTATGGGAGTGCTTTTTGCGCAGGGGCTTGTCCACCCCCATTTTCCGTTCACCCTTTCAGTTTGTTGGTTCTTCTTACCAGTGGCGGCAGTTTGGCAATGGTGGTGCGGCTATTTTGGTGGAAGCGGTTGACTCTTGTTTCCAGATCTAGGGCTTTTGGTTAAGGCTTTATTTTGGGCTCACTTTTAGTGCTTGTTTCCTTTACTTTTGTAATGGACTGCACTTTTACTGTGTTATGGATTGTCTTCGGACTAGCCTTACTTTATATTAGTGTGTTTTATCTTTAGTGAAATTAGTTGTTTGACCAAAAAAAAAACCTTATGTTTATCCCTACCAATCTAGCGAACCAAAGTGGTCATTTTTTGAGGGCTCGTTTGGATGTTACTCTATAAAGCTCTTTTACTCACTCGCACTTTTTTATTGTTGCACTTTTTAGTAGCGCTTCTATGAAGAAGCAATTTTGTTGTTTGACATGCAACCAACTAAGTTGTCACATCCCGGCCCGGGCCCCCACCACATCCCGGGCTCAACTCCACCGTAGCACGATATTGTCCGCTTTGGGCCCCGGCCACGCCCTCACGGTTTTGCTTTTGGGAACTCACATGAGAACTTCCCAGTGGGTCACCCATCATGGGATTGCTCTGGCGCGAACTCGCTTAACTTCGGAGTTCCGATGGAATCCGAAGCCAGTGAGCTCCTAAAAGGCCTCGTGCTAATTGGAGGTAGGCATGTACATATAAGGCATATAGGATCCACTCCCCTGGGCGATGTGGGATCTCACAATCCACCCCCCTTAGGGGCCCGACGTCCTCGCCGGCACACTTCCGGCTAGAGATTGGTTCTGATGCCAAATTGTCACATCCCGGCCCGGGCCCCCACCACATCCCGGGCTGGACTCTACCATAGCACGATATTGTCCTCTTTGGGCCCCGACCACGCCCTCACGGTTTTGTTTCTGGGAACTCACACGAGAACTTCCCAGTGGGTCACCCATCATGGGATTGCTCTAGCGCAAACTCACTTGACTTCGGAGTTCCGATGGAATCCGAAGCCAGTGAGCTCCCAAAAGGCCTCGTGCTAGTAGATATGGGAATATACATATAAGCCTTACAGGATGTGTGACAACCCGTCCCTAATTTTACGTTTTTATTAATTTTAAAAGCGTGAATTTACTAAAATACCTAGATGCAAGGACTTTGACTTCCGTTGACCATCGGTTAAAAAGACGTAGGACTCATTCTTTTAGCGAAAACCGTTTGCGAGTCTGGATTATAACGGTATAGTTACGGACTTTTGAAGTTGGTTATTCAAGTTTAGTTATAAATTAATTAAATTCCCACCTTGTGGGAAGAGTGACCAATTAGACAAAGGAGTGGTGGACAAAAGGAACCAATCAATAAAAATAAAGGAGGACCAATCAGCCAATCAGAAAAGAAGAAGAGATAAAAAAAATAGAGAAAGGTAAAGCTCCCCGTGCACAACCCAAAACAACCCAATTTGTCCACCCATCTTCCAAGGTCGATTCCGGCCAACCCCGGCGGAATTTTTCGACACCACCACCACCATCTTGAAGCTTTCATTCCCCTCTACAAAGCCCACCTAAGAACCACCTTGATTAACCACGGTATGTGGCGGTTTGAGGCCACGAAAACCGACACGTCAAAACGGTACTCCAGCAACCCTTTTCAATTTTTCGACGAATCGGCAAAGTGATGGCCGATGCCACCACTTGGGCTTTGTAGCCCATCATCACAGGAGCAAAAACAAACCAGCCTTGACCCCGTTGGACCACCGTGGACGACGAATCGACGCCGGGAAGCTTTAGGCACCCGCCGGCTTTGTGGGAACAATTGACCATCTTCCGTCCACTTTTGGACTTCGTGGCAGGTATAAAAGTTGTTCCTCTCATTGAGATCTTCATTTATGTGAAATTTGAGAATTTTTAGAAATAGTAAAATTTTCGGGCGAACCGTGGTGGTCGGCCACCACGCGTGGCGGCGCTTGTGGCGGCGCATGGGCTGAGACACTATCTGACCTTCCTAGACTAATTTGGATGCTCTGATTCCATATTTGACATCCGTTTAGTGAAATTACAATGTTTTAATGTAGTTTTGTAGTTGACCACCGAGTTGGCCGTCACAGGTCCTTGCATGAATTGACGATCCGACCGTTGGATCGTCACCAAACCTTAGTACCTTATAGTACGTAATATTTAAGGATATTCAGAATAGACGGATCGAGAATCTGACGTACGGATCTTCCCAAATTGGAATTGTTAGTTCATAAAATAAAGTGTTAACCTCTACTTGAATTTGTAATTGACGGAGATCCGACTGTTGGATCGTTTGGACACTTTTGGATGTTGTTCTAGAGCTTAAAGTGGATCTTTGGAAGTTACGGATCGAAAATCTGATGTGTGGATCTTTCGGATCGAACTACGTAGAGTTGTGGACCCTACCATCAACCTTTGACCGACGATTGACTTTTAGTCAATAGGTTTCAAATCATTCTAGAACGTCATTGGGGATGTGTTTTAGGGATGTGTTTTAAGTCAGTTGTGCGTTCTATGAATAAGAATCCTGAGTTGTGATTTGATATTGTTCTGGGCGATGTTTGTTCATGACGTCTTGATATTCGTGCTATGAGTTGTAGCGCGGACTCCAGGTGAGTGGGCAGTTTATTTTTACACCTATATATAATTATAGTTTCCATGAATGCTTATTTACTTCATTTTATGCTTATATCTAGATTCAATAGTCATCATCTTTATTCGAAAGCAAGATGACACTTCCTTGTGGAGAAACGTGTTCAAAATCTTCAGCAACCTCAAAATTTCTCGAGTACACTTTCTCTGAGAAAGTGCTAAATTTTTTACAGTGATGTTGGAAGAACTAAACCAAGTTTACAATTGCATTATTGTGTATTATCCCAGTTATGCATACGTATTTACTGATACAGTAACAAAAGACGTGTCTACCCTTTTGCACTCCGTGTTGCATTGAAGCATATGCCCTATCTAGAAAAACCGTTGACATTAGAGGTGCAGTCGTGACCATTAATTACTCAATCACCCAGCAAATTCTCGGTGAAATGAATCTTTACCATGGTGATTAAATATCCCGGAAGCTACTGTTGTAGTTGATGTTATGCATTTAATCTAGTTCTTTTATACTCTAGATTGATGGACTTGCTTTGATCATCAAATTCTCGAGTATTTTTCTAGCCTTTTCGACGTAATTACATTTCACTAAGTTTGAGATAACTTCACTATGAATTTCTTGCTAAGGCGTTGCGGACTACGTTGGCTGGACTACATGCAGATATGTCACTATAGTATCTCATCGTGATGCGAGTTTACTACAAGTATTGGGGAAGTCTTCTACTACCAAGTATTGGGGAAGTCTTCTTGAAGGCCACGTGTAGTAAGTTTTGTTACCGATTACATTTCACCCTCAGATTAACTGTTAGACTGAATAATTTACCTGGACCTTCATGGTGTGTTACATTTATCTGCTCTATAGTTGTAGCACGATTATATTAGACACTTATTTATCTTAGAACTTCTTGTAACTACGGTTACAATTTTTGGTCTTGGTTGTGACACATTTGAAACGTGGTATGGAGATTCTTTGCTTAGCACTTGTTTGATAGTGGAGTTTGACGAACAAGTGTTCAATTGTGAGAGTTCACAATATAGAATTGTTTTATTGCTGTTGTTACCCAAGGGGGGTATTACTTGAGCACGGTAGAAGCTTGACTAGACGTTTTTTGTGTATTTCCCAATGGGGGGCATGATGGTAATATTGCTCCGTCGTAAATTTGTTACTTGCTTATCATGACAACAGTGAGTTGTCGATATCGCGGGCTGCAGACCGTAATATCAAGGGCTTATTCGTTAGATTAGTTAAGCAAGTAAATATGTGGGTCCTTTTACGTATGTACTTACTTCTGTGTTTGTTGTATTTTACCTATTTATTACTTGGGTTCGACCCAAGGATATTACATACTTACTTTCGGAGTAAGCGACGCAGCGGAGCGTAGTAGAAAAATTCTATGTTCAGTTTTAAATCAGTACAACTACTCTAAACCTTATATTGTTATACATATGTATTTTCAACGGGACGTTAGTACATATAAATATTTTTGACGTTTCGTTTTTGCGAAAACTATTATATTATAGTATTGTACTGATGAAGAAGGAAAGTATGAGTTTGAGGCATGAAAGAGGAATCATTACACTCCGATCGCGATGGAATGGCATTTTCCCTATTTTGCAACCGCTCTGACATGATTTCTTCGTTACGTACACATATTTTATTCTTCCTATCTTTAAGTTTTGTGTAATAAATGATTTTAAATTTCGAGGAAAAAAATTTCTTAAGGGGGTAGATTGTGACAACCCGTCCCTAATTTTACGTTTTTATTAATTTTAAAACCGTGAATTTACAAAAATGCCTAGAGGCAAGGACTTTGACTTCCGTTGACCATTAGTTAGAAAGACGTAGGACTCATTCTTTTAGCGTATCCTCGTAGTACTCATCACTACGAGCGCATAGGCGAAAACCGTTTGCGAGTCCGGATTATAACGGTATAGTTACGGACTTTTGAAGTTGGTTATTCAAGTTTAGTTATAAATTAATTAAATTCCCACCTTGTGGGAAGAGTGACCAATTAGACAAGGGAGTGGTGGACAAAAGGAACCAATCAATAAAAAGAAAGGATGACCAATCAGCCAATCAGAAAAGAAGAAGAGATAAAAAAAAATAATAAATAAAAGGTAAAGCTCCATGTGCACAACCCAATTTGTCCACCCATCTTCCAAGGTCGATTCCGGCCAACTCCGAGGGAGTTTTTCGACGCCACTACCACCATCTTGAAGCTCTCATTCCCCTATACAAAACTCATCCAAGAACCACCTTGATTAACCACGGTATGTGGCGGTTTGAGGTCACGAAACCGACAAGTCAAAACGGTACTTCAACCACCCTTTTCAATTTTCCGACGAATCGGCAAAGTGATGGCCGATGCCACCACTTGGGCTTTGTAGCCCATCATCCCAGGAGCAAAAACTAACCAGCCTTGACCCCGTTGGACCACCGTGTACGACGAATCGACGCTGGGAAGCTTTAGGCACCCGCCGGCTTTGTGGGAAAAATTGATCATCTTCCGTCCACTTTTGGACTTCGTGGCTGGTATGAAAGTTGTTCCTATCATTGAGATCTTCATTTCTGTAAATTTGAGAATTTTTAGAAATAGTGAAATTTTCCAGAGAACTTTGGCGGTCGGCCACCACGCGCAGCGACACGTGGGCTGACACACTATCTGGCATTCCTATGCTAATTTGGATGCTCTGATTCCATATTTGACATCTGTTTAGTGAAATTACAATGTTTTAATGTAGTTTTGTAGTTAACCACTTAGTTGGCAGTCACAGGTCCTTGCATGAATTGACGATCCGACCGTTGGATTGTCACCAAACCTTAGTACCTTATAGTACGTAATATTTAAGGATATTAGGAACTAACGGATCAGAAATCTGACGTACAGATCTTCCCGAATTGGAATTGTTAGTTCATCAAAAAAAAGTGTTAACCTCCACTTGAATTTGTAATTGCCGGAGATCCGACCGTTGGATCATTCCAAAACTTTAGGATATTGTTCTAGAAGCTTAATGAGGATCTTTGGAAGTTACGGATCGGAAATCCGATGTAGGGATCTTCCGGATCGAATTACGTAGAGTTGTGAACCCTACCGTCAACCTTTGACCGACGATTGACTTTTAGTCAATAGGTTTCAAATCATTCTAGAACGTCCTTGGGGATGTGTTTTATGTCAGTTGTGCGTTCTATCAATAAGAATCCTGAGTTGTGATTTGATATTTGTTCTAGGCGATGTTTGTTCGTGACGTCTTGATATTCGTGCTAGGGAGTTGTAGCGAGGACTCCAGGTGAGTGGGCAGTTTATTTTTATACCTATATATAATTATAGTTTTCATGAATGCTTATTGACTTCATTTTATGCTTATATTGGCAAGTATCTTTATTGTGATATTAAATGTGATAAATGCTACTATATGGTTGGGATATTACTGTCATGACATTCATACATATTTGCACATGCTCATCTTGCTGCACCCCCATGTTAGTTCTCCGCCCAGTACCAGGGCCAGTCTTTCACGTGTATGTTCACATCCGCATCATTCGCTCGCCTTGGATCCAAGTTAGGTGCCAGTCCTGTCGGGTAGATTGCATTAGGCAATCCGACTTGTATGTGACCGTGCTTCTGCACCAATCTTCACGTGATCGTAGTACTAGAGCGTATTGATTACACCCAGTCCTGTCAGGGTAGAATTGCATTAGGCAATTCCGACTCGTGTGCTAGCATAGATTGATGAGCAATTGATTATACTTGATTATCACATGATTATTACTGTGGCATTTGATATATCATGACTTGGCATATTTCTGGTTATATTACTGTTGTATTTTTATTACATACTTACGTAGTATGTTTTACGGAAACTATACTTGTTTTACGGCGAGGGGTTAGTATATTCGAAAATAAAGGTTTTCTTATAAGTATTGTTTTGCTGACCCACTCAACTTTGTTTCGCCCCTCCAGGTTTAGTAGCTGTGCTTAAGTGTAAACGAGGGTTCTCGGCAAATCTCAGGAGATGGCTATCTTTAGTGGTATAACCCTCACCCTAATTACTGTACTGTTCTTATGCTCTACCATCACGTGTGAAATGGGTGCAATCCCGCTCACCGCGCACTCTTTTGTTTAGGCACTTTTAGGTTTAAATTTATTCACATTCTTTTTCCACTACTCTACCCTTTATGGCTTCGTCACCCTCCAGGTGTCGGCCAGCACAACTCGATTCGGAGTCCAAGTGGACTTTCCGGGTTGGGGTGTGTCAAAGTGCTTTTGTATTGTATAGAAGCACTTTTGATATTAAATAGAGTGTTTGGTTGTCAAAAACGCTTTCATTATAATTCTCAATAATTTTTGCATAGTGCTTCCATTAGCGATGGCAATTTTAATGTTTTTTCAAATGTAATGGTATTTTAAATATTACAAATTAAGAAATAAGTATAATTTTGGAATTGAAAAAATGTCATTAAAGGGAGCAAAGTGTTTCCCTTGTTTTCTCTGCATAGCACTTTTAGGAAGTTGCTTCTAGAAAATGCTTCTTAATGCTTCTACTTCTAACTAAAATTACTTTTAAAATATTTTCCAATCGACTATTTTTTTAAATTGAAGTGTTTTTACTTATTAAGAAGCACTTTTGGCTCTTTCAAAAGCACAACCAAACAAACTGGACTCGTTTGGATGTTCTTTTAAAATTACTGAAAGCGCTTGTAGATAAAATATTTTTGGATTCCAAAAGCACTTTAATAGCATGTTTACCAAAAGGGGAATGGAATGGTGGGAATCGGAATTGCACATATCCCCAACCATTCCAGTGTTTACCAAACCATCAGGAATCAAAATAATTATGGGAGCCGCATAAAATCAGGAATTCAACTCCTGAAATGGCCGGAGTCCGATTCTTGAGTAGGATGAGGTATTTGGATTCCTGGAAATGGTTTTCATCAGGAATGCAAATTTTATACCGGTAATACCCTCAAACTCCAAAGATGAGAACAGTGTTTGCAGCCCTTGCGATGGTGATGGTTGGCCATCGGTGCTCCCTTCAAGCCCTTGCTTGACAAGGCTTGCGTTCCTGATGAAGACCAAAGAACAGGGAAGATGGTGGTTTCGCGATCAGGGGTGGGTCGACAGCAGAGGAAGACGGGGAAGAGACGGACACGAGAGAGAGATACCTGGAGAATTTTAGAAAGGGGTGGGTCACCAGAGAGATGGGGAAGACGGGAAGAAAGAGGTGCCTGAGAAACTTTAGAAATGGTGAGTCGGCATGTAGCAGAGAGATGAGGGAGAGAGAGAACAAGGAAGTGAATTTTTTTTTTTTTTTTGGGTTTTGTTTTATGTTGGTAACTGGTAAGGAGTAAAGAAAGAATAAAAATTTTACTAAAAATAATTTGATATCAAATAAATTAGTTACAATAAGGGTATTTTAGTAATCACATTAATTTTCATTCTGATTCATGTGAATTAGTAAACAGTTTATATAAATCAATATCATTCATATTCCGATTCCAGTCAATTTTAGTAAACATGTTTAACAGGAATTTGATTCTGATTCCACCTCATTCTGATTCTGATTCTGGTTCTAATTCCTAAGGTCAAATGCCCAAAAAACATGACGCAATATCGTCCTATTGCTTTGTGCAATGTAGTCTACAAAGTCTTTGCCAAGGTCCTAGCTAATAGACTCAAGCGGGTGATGCCTAAAGTGATCAGTGACAATCAGTCGGCCTCTTTGTTGCGGGAAAGCAAATTCAAGACAATATTTTGGTAGTGCATGAGATTATGCACTCCTTGCGCCATCAAAAAAGATGAGAGCAAGCGGGGATGGCAATTAAACTGGACATGGCAAAGGCGTACGATCGAGTGGAGTAGGAGTTCCTCCTATATATGATGGCTAATATGGGGTTTGCGTCGGCGTTCTGCAAATGGATACGGGCTTGCATCTCCACAGTTTCTATTAGCATCCTCATCAATGGAACTTCGACAGGGTTTATTGTGCCTGAGAGGGGTTTAAGACAAGGTGACCCTTTATCACCCTACCTGTTCCTGATCTGTACTGAAGGGCTCTCTTTGCTGATTAGAAAAAGGGCTTGAAAGGGGGGCGATCAACGGGTACAGGGTGACGCCCTTTAGGATTCCCATCACCCACCTCTTCTTCGCGGATGACTCTGTGATTTTTGGAACTGCCTCGGTTACAGAGGCCCAAGCTATTATGAAGATCCTAAATAACTATGCTCGGGGTTCTGGCCAGCAAGTTAACCTCTCCAAAAGCTCGATATTTTTCGGATCGAAGTCCCCACCTCGCTTAAGAGCAGCGATAAGGACCGTAACGGGTATCCAATGTAAGGATGGCTTTGGAAAATACCTTGGGCTGCAAGCAGACTTCGGACTTACCAAAAAAGTGGTTTTCGAAGAGGTTCGGGATAGGCTCGAGAGTAGGCTGATGGGTTGGGCAGAGCAGCTTCTTTCGCAAGCAGGGAAGGAAGTCCTCATAAAAGTTATGGCTATAGCTTTGCCAAACTATGCTATGAGTTGCTTCAAGCTACCTGTAGGGGTGTGCAAAGACCTTGAAAAAGCGATTCGTAACTTCTAGTGGAGAGGCAGTGACCAGAGAAAGGGGATTCACTGGATCTCTTGGGACCATCTAGTGAAACAAAAGCGGTGTGGTGGCTTGGGATTCAGAGAGTTGCAATGTTTCAATCTGGCATTCCTTGCCAAGTTGGGCTGGCTTATGATCCAAAACCCGTGGTCTCTCTTGGCTACTGTGTTTAGGGATAAATACTTCCCAGGGAAACACCTTATGGATGCTAGCAGAAGGAGAAATAACTCATGGGGATGGAAAGGTATATTCGAAGCTTGCAAGGTGCTTCGGCACTGTCTGAGATGGCGTGTGGGGGATGGAACTTGCATTAACATTAGGAGGGATCCTTGGTTCCCAAAACCAATCACGTTCAAAGTTAACCCGCTTGCAAATCTGCAAGCTACCATGGTCTGTGATTTGATAGACCCGATCACTAAATCTTGGAAGGTTGACTTGGTGAAGGCTGGTTTTTCTTCGGAGGATGTGGCCCCGATTTTAAGTATCTCTGTTAGTAGGACAGGGTGTCGTGACAGATTGGTATGGCATAATTCTGTGGATGGCGAGTACTCGGTAAGATCCGGTTATGGGGTGGCTGTGAACCTCATGGAGAATGGTGCTTTGGGCAGGAAAGGGCGGGGATCTACTAGCGAGACTCAGAAGAAGAATCAGGAATGGAATCGGATTTGGAAGATCAAGGTCCCCAACAAGATTAAGCTCTTTATCTGGCGATGTTGCAACAATGCGTTGGCTGTGAGACACAACTTAAAGAAGAGACATTTGAGTGTGGATAATGTCTGCGGTATTTGTGGTGTGGTGGATGAGACGCAAACCCACCTTTTCTTTGGTTGTGTGCTCAGCCACCTGTTTTGGTTCAGGTTCTCCTTTACAGTTGAACTCCCATGAATTTGTTGGTGCCGATTTCTTAACTACCTGGGAGATGATGTGTACCAGAACTAAAGGAAAAAATAACGGTGATGAGATATTGCGAGAATTTGCCTTCGGGTTGTGGTATCTGTGGAAAAACAGAAATGATAGTGTGTTCAAGGGAGGTAGTAGACATCCTGTGGTGATTTTAGAAACTTGAAGGGAGAATATCAGTCAGTTTCGAGACGCCATGGCTAGGGAGAAGGTGGGTCTTCCCTCGGCAAGATTGGGCACGCTACAGGCCGGTGGTGATGTGAATGCCAGGTGGTGTAAGCCTAAGTTTGGTTTCATGAAGCTCAACACTGATGCGGCTTGGTGCAAGAACTCAGGGCGTATGGGTGTGGGGTGGGTGTGCCGCGACTTTGCCGGGATTCTCCAAGCGGCGGGGGCTCTGGTTCTGGCCTCTGTCATTTCGATGCGGCTGCTGAGGCTCTCGCTATTAGGGATGTTGTTTCGGCTTGCTCTTCCCTTGGGTTTGACAAAGTTATCATCGAATCGGATGCCAAGTCGATTGTTCAGATGATCAACAATAAAGTCCCTATCGACTTCAGCCTTGAGTGCATACTCGGTGATATAGAGGTTATAGCTCGAGGTCTTACGTCTGTTAAGTTTGAGTTCGTGTCTAGGGAGTGTAATATCGCTGCCCACTCTGTTGCCAAGTACGTTTTTAAGGAGGGTCGAGATTTCAGTTGGGACTGTATAGGGCCTGAATTTTTGTTTAATATTCTAGCCCAGGATGTAAACATTTCTCTTCGTATCTAATCTATGCTTATCTTTGGAAAAAAAAAATAAAAAATTCCTCCTCAATTCATTTCCTCCTCAATTCAATTCCCCTCAATCTGATTACGGATTAGTAAACGAGCCCTAAGTGTTTTCTGCAAGAAGCACCAGTTATGTGCTTCTCCTAGGAAGCATTTAAGTACTTTTTCAGGATTTACTAACATTTTTAAAAGATTATTTTAAAAAATATTTTTAGCAAAAACTTTTTCAGTCATTTTAAAAGAAGATCCAAACCAGCTGTAGACTTTTACACAAAACTACAATAAACCAAAAAGTACTGTATAGCGGAAGAGCCCAGTAAAGGAAGAGAGCTTCAGTGAAGACGAGGACCCAAGAGCCCATGACGCTCGCAGCTCACCGTTGAACGAAAAACAAAAGCAAAACAAAGAAAGAAACAAATCAGCTCAATACATCCAAAAATTCGCCATGAAAGTGAAAGCAAAGAGCTCCAGAGCAAAGTTGGGCTTACCCACCGTCTTCCTCCTTTGCTCCCTCTTCTTCTTCGCCGGTTTATTCATCTCCACCCTCCTCTCCCATGCCTCCGTCCCTCGCTCCGTCTCCAGAACGCTGGAATCCGATGACGACGAAGATCACGGTCCAATGATGCAGGGCGACACCGGAGACAGCTTTATTCAGTCGATTCCATTCCAGGTGATCAGTAATCGCATTTTTTTTTTTGCTTCATTCGATCAATTGGGGTTTTGGGTTTTTGGTGACATTGTTGAATCCTGCAGGTTTTGAGTTGGAGACCGCGGGCTCTGTATTTTCCGAGATTTGCAACTGCCGAGCAATGCGAAAGCGTGATTGAGATGGCGAAGACGAAGCTCCGGCCGTCCACATTGGCATTGCGAAAGGGAGAGACTGCTGAGAGCACAAAGGGGACTCGAACAAGGTATCTTTTTCATGTTGCTTTTTGTCTAGATACGGTGAGCTGTTGAATATGTAAAAATTATAATGCGGTTTGTCAATTAGAAATTTTGAATCTTGTGTTATGCAATTTTGCCTATTGTTGTTTAGAAAGAGTAGAATGATTGAAAATATAAGAGGAGGAGAGGGAGGAGGAGGAGGAGGGGGGGGGGGGGGGGGGCGGTGGGTTGGAGTAGAGAAAGGGGCAAACTAATCCCCGCTGTTAGATAAGTTACGTTTTGGTAATCATAAAACTCTAGGGAAGAACAGCTTTTCAATTATTACTCCATTGTTGCACAATCCATAAGCATCTTCATTATCAAAAAGTATAATCTTTAGTTGCGTTCACTCGTCACGTTTTAGCGAGGCGGTTCCATTTACTCTATGTTATCACTGTTGGAGACGAATGGTGGAAAGATTGTCTACATGATTCATCTTATTCCATATAAGTTTATCATCCTCGAATTTTAAAAACACGGTTGAAATCCATGATCCAAATTCGTACAAGAAAATGACCTCATACTGTTTTGACAAGTGGGTACAAGGGTGATATGATGGGGTCATCATAATACTGTGATATGCATTAGATAGTGCATTAATATGATTATTTTCTCCAGACAGAACTTTTATGTACGTATTTAATAAGTTGAGACTATATGCTATTCTCCTAGTACTAAGCTCAGGAGTCAGTACATGTTTTGTTTTGTAATTTGCTAAGTGAACTACAATATCATGAGTTCATGTTTTATGTTTTATCAAACTACCATTAACAATTTCAATAGTTATGCTAGAATAGCTTATTTGCAAGTATATCAGGACGGGATTGGGAAGAGGAATCTAATTTTGGATGTCTTCTTTTTATTTACCCTCATCAACTATTAAGGGCCTGCATCTTTGTAAAGTTTGTGAACCATCAGCTTGAAAGTTTCATGAAACCCGCTCACAAGAAAAATTTCTGGCAACGAAGTTTTGGAAGATAATTGCTGAAAGGTCCTTGCCACTTCACTTTCTTTACAATAACATTCTCATATCATCTTTCATCAAGTTGTATGTTGTATGATTTTTTGGATGTATCTTATAGCGCACAATAAATCACCAGTGATTGGACTTTTTGGTGATGGTCAGTGTTGTATATGCTAGTTTGAAGGTACTTTATTAACTGTCAGAGTATACTTGATTATAGTTCAGGCACATTTATTAGTGCATCAGAAGATGATAGCGGAGTCCTGGATATTATTGAGGAAAAGATTGCCAGGGCTACAATGTTACCAAGAGCCCATGGCGAGGTATTTTTTTAATGATGTATTCTTTGGGGTAGGCATAAGTGTGAATTGGAATTTCAAAGCCATTAAGCAGATGGTTTTCATTGTCCATATAGGTTTTAAATGCTACAGTTAGCGTTTTTATATAAAACCATTTATTTTCTTTTCGCACAGAGAAAATAGTGCATCTTATACTGTTTCTAGTTTCACAAATTTTTTATAATGTTAACCCTTCATTACAGGAAAATTCTAAATTAATCTGAGTAATGCGGCGATGTCATCATATTGCAGGCATTCAATGTTTTGCGGTATGAGATTGGCCAGAAGTATGATTCACATTATGATGCATTCAATCCAATGGAATATGGTCAACAGAAAAGCCAAAGAGTACGCACTTAACGAGCATTTCCTTCATACAATACTTGCTGCAAATGTTTAGGGTTCTGATCTGTGTTATCATTTTCTACCCTGTTTTTTAATTGGGAATTTCTTCCTGCCAATTAGAAGATCCCTGATATTTGATATCATAGTTTGCCTGTTTATGCACCTAATAATGACCCCCACCAGCCAAAGAAATATATATATGTGAAAAAAGAACTAAATGATTTTTCATCAGAATTGTGGACCAGACAATAATCTACATAGTGGTCTAAATGATTTTTCATCAGAATTGTGGACCAGACAATAATCTACATAGTGGTATCCTGATAACCAATATTCATGGACTTACTTGAACATTATGTCAAGTTCACAACGTGAATTTTTATTTGTACGGACAGTAACCTTTTTACTTCTGAAGAAATCAGTTGCGTTTGTCAACGTATGGTTTTTTTATATTCCGTCTTCGAAGGATAGATATTAGATGATATTTCTATTAGTTCTTTTTTCTTGTTATTTCATTTGAGTACATTTGTTGCTTCAAAAATATTGGGGGAAGCACCTTGAACTGACATCCAAAATATTGAACATTTTATCATCATCTTTCTGTACTTGATTTGAGTAACTTGAAGGATGGCTGCAATTTCAGTTCTCTTTTCTTCAGCGCTTTAAAAAGAACAACTTAGAAAACTTGTAGCATCTGATCACCAAGGCACCTAGCCTTCCATCATTCTATGACGGTGAAATTGCCATTTTATTTGAGCCTTGCCTTTCACAATCTCTGCCCTAATACTTAACGAGAATTTGTTATAGACCCTTCTCTCGTAACCTTTACATCAGGCTAAAGTTATATGTGAAACAAATATATGATTATAGTTCAAGCAGAATTTGCAAATTGTTTTTTGAGTTCATGCTTTCATCTTTCTGTCAATGTTTTATCACTTTTGCTTCTTTATTGAACCATTGATACTTAACTGTCACAACATCGCACTCAATTTTGCAGTTTGCTTCCTTCTTGTTGTATCTATCCGATGTAGAAGAAGGTGGAGAAACCATGTTCCCTTATGAGGTAGGTTAACAAATTTACGATATATCTTCTATTTCTTTCAAATGTAAGTAGTATATATTGCATGTACTCATCCTATTGTTTAATTTGCAGAACGGTGCAGAGATGGGTTCGAGCTATGATTACAAGAAATGCATTGGTTTAAAAATTATGCCCAGGCAAGGGGATGGTCTTTTATTTTATTCAGTGTTTCCAAACGGCACAATTGATCCGGTAATTTACTTGATCTTACCTTAAATCAAATTTCCAATGCTTATACAATTGATCCTCGTCGCATACATATTATTTGAGGGAGGTGGCAGTAATTAGATATAAAGGATCAACAACTAATTAGGGCTTGAAAATTGGGTGGCCATATCGGTTTTCTTCTTTTCTCACTTGTTACCGACTTACTGGTGATTAAACAAAGAGTCTGTGGTGGTGCGTTCTCTCATCTTCAAATTATTTGCAAATTGCAGACATCTCTTCACGGAAGCTGCCCAGTGATCAAAGGGGAAAAGTGGGTTGCAACAAAGTGGATTAGAAACCAAGAAGATATGGACTGAGTTGTTTCGGGAACTGGTGATTACAACTGTCCATAGCGTAGTCAATGCGGAACAGTGAACCGTGTTCTTGCCATAGGCAGCACTAGGATTGCTCTTGGATGTACAGGCCGATGATCGGGTGCTGCTTAACTTGGAAACATGGCACTTGGGTTTTTTTTGGTCAATAACAATGGCGTTTGTTATAGAAGTATGATTGTGTAGCCTTGGAGCTAAATAATGAAAAACCTAAATGTAAAATTACTATCTACTAAAAGCCAGCAGAAAACCTCTTTCCACGCGTCGTCGTCTTTGTCGTGTGCAACTCGGTCTTCCTTCTTTTCCAGCGCACAACAGCTAGCATGATTATATTTCATTGAGTAAATTACACAAAACTATCTCAACTATTGGTCTTACGACATTTTCATACCTCATCTTTTAAAATTGACAATGTCATACCTCATCTTTAGAATTTGGTCACTTTTATACCTTCCGTTAGCCTGGCTGTTAATTTGACAGTTAAATGCTGACGTGGCTTAATTCAGACCCCACTTTTTATTAAAAAATTAATAAAATATTTTAAAATAAATCATTTAATATATTTAAAAAAAAAAAAAAAAGTCAAACCAAAACCTTCGTCCCTCCTCTCTCTCTCTCTCTCTCTCTCTCCTCCCCCATCTTATTCTTCTTCCCTCTTCCGACTTGCAACCCAGAAAAACAAAGAAAAAAAAAATGGAAAAAAAACCAATCCCCCCGCACCCTCAGTTTGTCTTTCCCCCGCACCACCCCACCACCCCCCACCCCACCCCCTCTTCTCCCCCACCTGTGGGCACCTGCAACCCGAAGAAAAAAAAAACCCAGATCCCGGGAAGAGGGTGTGTGCGAGGTTGGGTGCGGGATTTTTTTTTTTTTTTTGTTTCTGTTTCTGGGTTGCAGGTAGGGGAAGAAAATGGAGGAGAATAGAGAGAGACAGGGAGGGGAGGGAAGAGGGGAAGAGACGAAGAGGGTGCGGGATTTTTATTTTATTTTATTTTTTGTTTCTGTTTCTGGGTTGCAAGTAGGGGAAGAAGAAGGAGGAGAAGAGAGAGAGATAGGGAGGGGAAGGGACGAAGAGGTTTTGATATTTTTTTTTTTTTTTTTTTTCTGTTTCTGGGATCAGGTAGGGAAGAAGATGGAGGGGAGAGAGAGAGGGAGACAGGGAGGGGAGGGAAAGGGGGAAGGGACGAAGAGCTTTCGAGTTTTTTTTTTTTTTTTAAATTATTATTTTAATATTTAAAAAATATTAAATGATCTTTTTTATTTTTTTAATTATATTTTATTAATTTTTTAATAGAAAGTGGGGTCTGGATTAAGCCACGTCAGCATTTAACTGTCAAATTAACGGTCAGGTTAACGGAAGGTATAAAATTGACCAAATTCTAAAGATGAGGTATGACATTGTCAATTTTAAAAGATGAGGTATGAAAGTGTCGTGAGACCAATAGTTAAGGTAGTTTTGTGTAATTTACCCTATTTCATTCATCCATTTTTATTCAGACATGCCATTCTTTATCTTAAGCAGCTCTATGCATCAAAAAGAAGGAAAAAGATCAAGTAATGAAAAGCACTTTTGATTTGATTTTCAATTGAACAACCTTAGATTGCTTGTTTGAGTTCGAATTTAGGGGAATTCAATTTCATCATACTATCGCTTTTATTGTTCAATTATGCATGAGCTAGGATTTAACACTGCCTAATTAGGAGCTACTTATCTTTTATGCCTAAAACAAGGTTGGAGAGCAAGATGTGATGTTATTTTCAATGAGATAATCCCTTTCCCTTTCAGAACCCTTCGGTCAATTGCAAGTGTATTGGGCTCCTTTCATGAGGCTTCCAATCCTAGGAGCTTACGGCCTCCTCTCGGCTCCAATCAAGCAGGTGGTTTATCTCGACATTCTTTATGGTCTCCTCCCTCTGTTTCTTGGGTTAAATTTAATGTGGATGCTTGTTGGAATCGAGACTCTTTAAATGGTCAGATTGGAGTTGTTGCCAGAGATTGGTTGTCAAGGTGCATGACGGTGCGATGTATGAAGATTCATGCTTCTTCGGTTGCGATGGCGGAGGCCTTAGCTATTCTAGAAGGTTGTTTACTGGCAAAGAATATGCAATTACAAGAGGTGGTTATTGAATTTGATGCACATGCTATCATTCAAGTTCTTAATTCCCCTCCTCTGAGATGTGATTGGGAACTTCTTCCTATCATGTCCCGAGCTTTGGAGGTTGGAAGGAGTTTTCAATCATGCTCTTGGTCGTGGACTCCATGATCAGCTAATATGGCTTTCTTTTATTCCATAATCTTGCATGGGCTGTAATACCCCGGAAAATTTAAATATATGAATCGGATATTCATAATTATGAATATATGAAAAGAATTGAGAATTTATATTAGTTCATAAAAAATTTAGTTTTAATATTAAACTAGTTACGAAGATTGAAGTTTGGGAATGAATTATTTAAAATATGTAAACCTTTCGAGGTCAAAAATTTATGGAGCTCGAACTCACGGACGCGTGGGCGCAAACCGTTCGTGAAACGGAGTTATAACGAAAAAGATATTAACGTTTAAAGTAAGGGATATTTGTGTAATTGTATTTCAATTTGGAAAACTCCAGAAATCTGGAGTTATGTTGCTGTGCACTAGTGTGGCTGTGGTTGTTTAAGAAAAGTTTGATGAATGGTTAAGATTAAAAAGGAAAGATTAGAAAGGAGGAAACAGGGGAGAAATCAGGAGGAGGAGGGCCAAATGGGGAAGGGGAGAAAGGAGGAGCAAGGAGGGAAAGAGATGCGGGGAATCTTGACCCGCGAACTGGGTAACCCGACCCGGTCGGGATCTTGTGAAATTCCGATGGGTTTTAACCCTTTTTCCGGTGAATCGAAGCTCCCCACCACCTGGAAATCATCCCTCATCATCCCTTCTATCTATTTCACCTCAAACTTGGGAGGAATTAGTTTTGAATTTGGGAAAAACCCCACCATGGGTGCCGTGGTCTTCTCACTCGGAATCCATTAATTGTGAAAGGTTTCCCCCCAATTACCAATACCATTAGACTCCTTTGGAAGCCTAGAACGAAGCCTAAACAACTGTATGGGCGGCGGAGCACCGGTGGTGACCAATTGAAACCCACCCATTCTAGGGTTTCCGGCGGGTTTTGGTGAAATTGGAGCCTTTCCCGGCTAAATTGGACTTGGCCGCAGGTATAAAGTTTGCTCTACTCTCCGAGATCTTCGTTTTTATAAATTTTGAGAATTTTTAAAAATAGTTGAGTTTTCCGGCAAGCCGGGGCGACTGGTACGGCGGTGCACGGCCAGGGAGCCGACATTTGTGTGTTTTTATGCGAATTTCGTTATTCTAATTTTATTTTGGAGATTTAAGTGTTATAGTTTGATTTTTGGTATGATTGTGATATATATATGGGATTAAGTAAAGACATTTGATTTTGATGAACATTTGGGAATCTCGAACTACGAATGGCTTGATCCCTGTTTAGGGTACGTAGGCAGTCTAACGAGATGTTAGATGCAGCCATATAATTAGTGAGAAATTAATTTTTAGTTGGAATCTGTATCTAAGAGAAGAAAATAGAAACAAATTATAAAGTAGTGGAGTAATTGTATGCTTTGGTACTTAAATATATTAGTTATAGTTTTGAGTTTAAATTGAAATTGGTAGCAAATTAAACAAATTTTAGTTGGGCCTATCACTAACACTATTAATTCCAGAAATAAACTAGTATTTCGGGGCGGGGCGTGACAAAGTTGAAATAACGAAGAGCCAAATCAACATGTTATTTGGTTTTTAATTGCATGCCTGGAGATTTCCTTGTCAATGCTTTGGACTATTCTATGTCAAAGTTGAGAGGGTTTAATAACGAAGAGCCAATCTGATATTGCGCTTGGTAAAAAAAAAAAAAAAAAAACTTTGAATAATGTGAAGTTATTTGCTAGCTTTTGTGCTCATTTAACATGAGGAATAATAATTACAGGATAAATGGCACGTTCATCATTCATGATGTCTCAGTTGTGGCACTGGGAAAGATCAATGATGAATCTTAGAGTGAGTTATTTATGGATGATGAATGAGGATAGTAAATTGTTGTGGATGTTTCTTGCTCATCTTTCCGTGCTGGTCTATGGTTATGTTGACATTCAATAAGGTGAGATAGAAGTTGGATGGTTTAAGCTATACTTATTTGGAGGCTGCGATGGCTAAATGCATAAACGTGCTTATTTTCTCTAATGAGATGACGCTTGTGTCCCTTATGGGCCAGTTATTGGTTCATGAATACAAATTCATAACCTGAGGTATTAAAAGGAAAACTAAACTAAATGCTGCTCTGATTTTCATTGCTTAACAAAAGTGTTTATGTAGAATAATCAAGGAAGTTTGATGTGAGGTTGGTTTGCTTGAGTTTTGGCTGCCTACCAAATATGATATTTTCGTTTCATATTTCCTTTTATATTCATATGTTGGTGATATATTGAAGAACCCTGGCTCATTTTCTTTTATATTCATATGTTCATGATACACTGAAGAACCATGGCTCACGTATAGCTCCATTTCTCCCATACTAATCTTTCTTTCATGCGAGCTGTATCATTGTCAATAGTTTCGTTTTGTTTTGTATTTGATGACCAAATCACGTTGATAGTGAAAAAGTGCCCAGCTGCTTTGCTTGCAACCAGCTGTTGCAATCCCATAAAATTTTCAGTCATTATGCGGTAAGCACCATAGTTATGCTGTTTGATGTCATACCTCAGTTGTTGACTTTGCATCCCTATTTTCGAAATTGTGGATGACTTTGATCGATCTGTGCTTTATCTTCAGACTTGAGTGCATCTCCCTTCGTGTAAAAGCTCGTCAAGATCAACTGTAAATGTGGAATGTTTCTGCAATGCTCAACCAAATACGTTGCTGTGTGACCAACTATTTTGAACCCACTTTTCAAGCCCTGTAAATATTTGGGGGAAATTACAGTAAGATGTGTAGTTTTCTTCTGCTGGAGAATGTTAAATGAGTAGTGTATAGCACTAATAAGGTAGAAGTAATGATACGGTTGTGTTACCTACTGTCCTTGACCATCTCTCATTGGCTGCTATTTTCCTCAAAAAAAAAAAAAAAAAAAAAAAAAAAGCTTTAAGTTTGCTATGTGTAACTTAGTTAATTGCGAACAGAAGGAAAAAAAAAATCATAGGGTAAGATTTTGATTTCGTGCCATGTTAACGGTACTGCGGATTTGGTTATAAACTTATTCCATTACCCAGTGAGTGTGATGGGAAATTTCCATGTTTAGTTTGGAATTCTTGATATGTGATTTGTTAGTTCGATTGAGTTGGGTTGAAATATTGGTGATTACTTAGCCATAGATGATTTTGGCTAAAATTATGGATATTTGTCCTGTTAGTAAATATTACTAAGAATAGGAGCGTATGGTGCAAATCATTATAAATTTTTCACTATACATGGAATGATGGAAATTGCTTTAAATCCCTTTTCGTCACTCGATGGTTGAAATCTCGGGGACGAGATTTATTTTAACGGGGGGTGAATGTAATACTCCGGAAAATTTAAATATATGAATCGAATATTCATAATTATGAATATATGGAAAGAATTGAGAATTTATATTAGTTCATAAAAAATTTAGTTTTAATATTAAACTAGTTACGAAGATTGAAGTTTGGGAATGAATTATTTAAAATACGTAAACCTTTCGAGGTCAAAAATTTATGGAGCTCAAACTCACGGACGCGTGGGCGCAAACCGTTTGTGAAACAGAGTTATAACGAAAAAGATATTAACGTTTAAAGTAAGGGATATATTTGTAATTTTATTTCAATTTGGAAAACTCCAGAAATCTGGAGTTATGTTGCTGTGCACGTGTGTGGCTGTGGTTGTGTAAGAAAAGTTTGATGAATGGTTGAGATTAAAAAGGAAAGATTAGAAAGGAGGAAAGGGGGGAGAAATCAAGAGGAGGAGGGACAAATGGGGAAGGGGAGAAAGGAGGAGCAAGGAGGGAAAGAGATGCGGGGAATCTTGACCCGCGAACTGGGTAACCCGACCCGGTCGGGATCTTGTGAAATTCCGATGGGTTTTAACCCTTTTTCCGGTGAATCGAAGCTCCCCACCACCTGGAAATCATCCCTCATCATCCCTTCTATCTATTTCACCTCAAAATTGGGAGGAATTAGTTTTGAATTTGGGAAAAACCCCACCATGGGTGCCACAGTCTTCTCACTCGGAATCCATTAATTGTGAAAGGTTTCCCCCCAATTACCACTACCATTAGACTCATTTGGAAGCCTAGAACGAAGCCCAAACAACTGTATGGGCGGCGGAGCACCGGTGGTGACCAATTGAAACCCACCCATTCTAGGGTTTCCGGCGGGTTTTGGTAAAATTGGAGCCTTTCCCGGCTAAATTGGACTTGGCCGCAGGTATAAAGTTTGCTCTACTCTCCGAGATCTTCGTTTTTGTAAATTTTGAGAATTTTTAAAAATAGTTGAGTTTTCCGGCAAGCCGGGGCGGCTGGTACGGCGGTGCACGGCCAGGGAGCCGACATTTGTGTGTTTTTATGCGAATTTCGTTATTCTAATTTTATTTTGGAGATTTAAGTGTTATAGTTTGATTTTTGGTATGATTGTGATATATATATGGGATTAAGTAAAGACATTCGATTTTGATTAACATTTGGGAATCTCGAACTACGAATGGCTTGATCCCTGTTTAGGGTACGTAGGCAGTCTAACGAGATGTTAGATGCAGCCATATAATTAGTGAGAAATTAATTTTTAGTTGGAATCTGTATCTAAGAGAAGAAAATAGAAACAAATTATAAAGTAGTGGAGTAATTGTATGCTTTGGTACTTAAATATATTAGTTATAGTTTTGAGTTTAAATTGAAATTGGTAGCAAATTAAACAAATTTTAGTTGGGCCTATCACTAACACTATTAATTCCCGAAATAAACTAGTATTTCGGGGCGGGGCGTGACAAAATGGTATTTTGAACAAAGACGGTCTTCCATGTCCTCCTTAGGAGGGGGATGTTTTGTTTTTTGTCTCGGGTAATTGGGATGACGTCGGGGGCCTGTGTGGGGGCTTCTATTTGTATCCTTATTATCTCTGCTTCTGCATCTGGGTTTGCTGTGCAACCCTTGTTTGTTGTTTGGCCTTGTGTGCTGGTGTTGTAACCGCTTTTCAACCAAAAAAAAAAAAACAAGGTTGGAGATTAAACAAAGGAATATGTCTCTCCGATAGCGAACTATGTCCTATAAACATTGCATAATATGGATTTAAGCCACATGCTAAATTGGTTAAAAGTAATTCAATTTTGATAAATGATTAAGGCTATATGTGTGATTGTATTATGTGTTTGATGAATGATTGCGGAGTTGGAAAAGGTTTCTTGTTTATGTTTTTCTTATGTCTGTACTAAATTGGATGTTGGTTTGGTTATTTCCGATCTTTCCACGTGATTTTAATTTCCTTTCTTTTAATTTTCAGTTCAATGTTGTCGTACAAAACGAAAAAGACGCTGTTAACGGAGTTACGAATTTGGGTACTATAGTGGAACAAAACTTTATTTTTTGAACCTTGTACATAAGTAAACATAAAACAACTCTTTAGGATAAGACCATAGTTTTTGAAAAAAAATCCTTGAGGATTACGTACCAACATCCACAATTTTTGTCATGTAATATGTGAATATAAATAGCATCCTCTGGCTAAGCCATATACTAACATTCCCAACTTCTATTCCTTACACATGATTTTAAGGAACATCCGAAAACATGAATATAATATCATGTATATAAATATTACTCTTTGGCACATATATTTTCAAGACTTTGTGCATCTTCAACAATGTGTCAAACCTCGCAGCAACGCGCGGGTACACTTGCTAGTGTACTCTAAATCGTGAGTTGTTCGTAAAAAATCGAAATTTTGATATAGTGAAACCATATCAATGAGATTGCCAAGCATTTCAGTGACAATTAAAACATTTGAAAAATAGATATAGCTCCAACAAATAACCATTTAACCCACTAATGCTATCGTTATACTGAAATTATATATATATATATATATATATATATATATATATATATATATAATTTCCATTGCAACAGTGTCTTAAGAGTCAAATGTTGAAAAACCGATGTATGCTTCATCATTCATATTGTGATGTGTTTGATGCATATGAATGAGACTGAACTGAAGTATTATAGCTCAAAAGCAGAGTTGTTACGTCCTTGAGTTTAGCTCAAATGGGGTGTGATGGGTGGTGTGAGATTAGAAATCATAAATTCAAATTTCATGTAATTAACAAAAACCAAAATTGTGATTAAATGTGTGATTCCTCCACATCCAACCACACACAAATACAAATAAATGACAAATAAAGGTAAGCAGGTATTAAAAGGACCGTTGGCGTTGGGGGCCAAAAGACACGCCCTGTAGACTGTAACGGCTACTTCCCATTTCGAAACAATAAACCCCTCCTCTTCGCAATCCCAAAACCAAAATCTTCACATCCATTTCTAATTGCCAAACAAAAACGCCAAAAAATCTTTCTCAATCTTCTCCCTGATCTCATAATTCTCTGCTCAAATTATCGTCGGTTTCGACTCCGATTCTTGATCCCTGTTCGTCCCGGAGATCATTGGCCATGGACCTCGGCTGCTTGGACTTGGGTTGCATCTCCGTGTCTGACAAGCACCGCGCGAACGACTCAGACAACAAAGAAAACGCCGCCGCCGAGCAGTTCTCCGCCAGCCCCAAGATCGGCAAGGTATAATTCTTCCGACTTCCCCGTTCGGGTTCAAGACTCCATTACTGTCTTAGACTTGCTCCATTTTCTTGGATCCAATTGCTTCTGTCCACCGAATTCGCCATTTGTGTTTGGAACTGAATTTTTTTTTGGATTTGAAACCCTAGAATCTTTATCATGTAAGACTTGTGTTCGGCTTTGATTTGGGACTTTAATTGCTGGTTATCTAGAACCCTAAACCGTTGTGGGTTTTTTCTTCATTGTTGGGATTGAAGCCAATTGAATTTAAAAGCCCTAGAAATTTATTAATGTCTGAGATTCTGAGTGTGTGCGAGCTATCCACTTTCGTTGTTTTTTCCTCAGTGAAAACAAATAAATTATCCATTTCTGGTTGTATTTACTTGGGGTTTTTTTTGCCAAATATTTACTTAGTTTGGCTATTTACTCCTTGTTTGGTGTCTCGGATTGGTATGGCCTAGGATCACTCACTAAATTCACTAAATCTTTAATGAAGAAACGGATGCCCACTTGCATACTTTGTCGAGGTGAAGGTAGAAGATGGATTGGCCATGAAGAAAATTCTCCATCGTAATCCTACCTTTTTGGTGGGGATTGGGTGGGACAAGATTTCTCCATGACTAATCCATCTTCTACCTTCGCTCGGAGAAGATGTGCAAGTTGGCATTCTTTTTTCATTCGACACAGAACCGAGCGCAATGGCGTTCTAGGATTCATATAGCCGACCCCACTTAGTGGGAAAAGGCTTTGTTGTTGTTGTTGTTGTTGTTGTTGTTGTTATTCATTAAATCGAATGTCCTATCGAAGCCATTCCTAGACACCAGCAAGGCATTCTGTTTTAGCCTTATTTTTATTTTAATTTTTATTTTAATTTTTATTCAAATATCTTTACGTTCATTTGCTTAATGTCACTTGGCTTTCACTTGATATCTTTATCATTACAATCATACCATGGATGTTGTTAAGAAAGAGGTAAATTTTTGTCTGGCAGAAGAGATGAAGTTATTTTTTCATGCAGGAAAATCCTTGTAGGCTCTGCCCTAATCTACATTTTGTGATGCTGAACATGCTTTTTTGTTTATTTAACTTGACATTTGAATATGCTGGCCTTGCTGGTTGGTGTTTGTGTTCTATGTTTGGATGTTCTTATGTGTTTATTTAGAGACCAAATAGCGATTTTTTATGAAGTCCTGTTGTTTCCGTTTTGTTTCGTTTTACATCCTTCTTTTCTTCATTGTTTGAATACTGCAGAATAGAAATTTGAAAGAGGCTAGCCTATCAACGCTGAATTCTGTTAACAAATCCACTGCACAAATTAAGAAGCCTTCTCATCGTAGAACCTCTCCTCTGAACTGGTTTCCGCGGAAAAAAGTGGACTCCTATCTTAAGAGGAAGATCAAAATGCTGCAGGTTTTGCTTCTTTTTCTCTCTTTAACAAACATCCGCATTTTATCTGGACTAATTTCCATGTTAATCAAAATACCGAATCATTGGCTTCTCACAGGAAGTAGATGGGATGAATTTAACTCTCGATGAGACTCTAGGTGATTCTAATCCACATTACTCAAAAGTCCTGAGGGAGAAAATGGCAGCAAAAGAAGCTGCACAAAAAGCAATGGAGGTACGAAAAGCAGCATTGGTGGAAGCATCTTGGTGTCGAATACTTAAAGCAGCAAGGTGATTGTTGGGTGCATTGTAGACATGAATATTTGAACTTTAAGAGGTAGTTTCGTACTTACAACTTTTTGCATTTTCATTTCAGGATCCAAAGCAAAGAAGCTGAAGCCCAGCTGTTGAAAGCAGATAAAGCTGCAGCTGAAGCTTTTGAAGAGGCAACTGCCGTGGGAGTTATCATGTATGATAAGCCAAATTGCCCTCGGAAGCCCTGTAAAATAGAAACATCCACTGTTAATGGTGGAGGTTCGACTACTCACACAGTGACAGCATCTTTTGAGACTGCATTTGAGGTGGATAAAGAAGTAGCTGCAGCTGTAAAGATTGCATTAGAACGGCTTGGAAACTGCCCATCTTTTGATAAAGATGAATTTAAAGAACTGCTTCGAAAGATTCGCGAGAACCCTGATACTGATATAGTTGAACTTGAAACTAATCATGAATCATCTGAGTTTACTTCAGAATGTGAATCAGAATCTGGATCAGAACTTGAAGCATTATCCCAGAAAGATAATATCATTTCCAAAGATTTGAATCAGAACGAGATGCCAGATTCAGAGGCAAGACAGAGGAAAAACAGACGGCAGTCTTTTGGTAAGCTTAATATGGCAAAGATAGCAGACATGATGCTCGAGAGACTTCAATGTTTGCAAGAAGATGAACTCTCTTCTCTTGCCACTATAGTTGCTACTTGTGGTTTAAATGCTGCCTTAGCGGAAAGCAAGCTGCACGATCCCGGCTCTGCTGCTGAGACCCTTCCACAAAGAATAGCAGCGGTGAAGCCTGAGTACTTCAGAGATGGGCAGATCCGAAAGAAGCAACCTGTATCAGAACTCCCAAGTCTAGACAAGTTTTTGGTTAAGCACGTGACTAAGCTTGAAAGAGAAGTGCAAGAAGCCAAGAATAGAAGTAAGTCGAAGGAAGGAACTGCAGAGAATTCTAACAAAACTGCAGACGAAAAGGCCAATTCAGAAACCATTCCAGGCTTGGGAAGCATCCTACTGAAGCATGGTTCAAAGTTTGAGAAGGAGATTGAAGAGGCGAAGAAAAATTCAAGAGGAGATTTTGAAATGCTTCAAAAGAATTCACAGAGCAACAAAGTATCATCTGAAGCCATTCCTGACTTGGCAATTACACTAATTAAACATTCTTTGAAGCTTGAAAAGGAAGTTGAGGCGGCCAAGAAGAACTTTGTGAAAACATCTGCAATGAGTCACAAAAAAGAGAATGACTCAGAACTCCCCAGCCTCGATAAGTTCTTAGTGAAACGTGTCTCAAGACTTGAGAAGGAAGTCCAAGAAGCAAAGAACAGAAGGCTAGCTAACACACATGAAGGAGTTAGGTTCCCTTATTTGAAGAAGAAAGTTGAATCATCTACTTCGGTTGCACAACCAAAAGAAAAGGCTACTTCTTGTTCCGGGGAAGGATCAGTGGGGAAAGAAAATATCGACTTAAATAATGATGTTGAAGAGAATTCTACGATGGAGCAAAATGAAAGTGAAGCTTCACTGCAGATTGGAGAAGTGAAGCCTAGTGCAGGTGAAACAAACTCACTTCACAAGGCCGAAACTAAAGAGACTGAAGATAGTCTAGACAAGATCCTTCTCAAACCAATGCACAGGTTGGAAAGGGAGAAAATGCAAGCTTTGGAAATGGAAGACAATTATAAATTCGAAAAGAAAAAGGGAGGAAACAGCGATGCCCAATGTGAGAGCTTGGACAAAGTTTTGGTAAAACATGTTTCCAGACTGGAGAAAGAGAAGATAAAGTTCCGTGCAGAGGAAGAAGCAACTGAAGTGAAGAGAAGTAACACAAAGCTGCAGTCACGTGCAGACGAAGCATGTGGTTTGGACCAAATTCTCGTTAAACACAAATCAAGGCTCGAAAGAGAAAAGGACGCTGCTGCTCAGCAACCAGAAGACCAAGTTAGATACTCCGTCAGTCGTAAAGAAGCAATGGAGAGAGAACTGCAAGAACAATGGGGAGGTTTAAGCTTAGGAAACTCCCTGAGACCAAGAGAGAAGGCGGCTGCTGCTCAGCAACCAGAAGACCAAATTAAATTCTCTGCGGCTCGTAAAGAAGCAAGGGACCGAGAACTGCAAGAACAATGGGGTGGTTTAAGCTTAGGAAACTCCATGAGGCCACATGTTTCGAAACTAGAACGTGATAAGGTAAATTCTCCATTTCTTGTACTTATTGTGTTGTTTGCAATGCAACGCTTTGTTCCTGCGAAAAGAGAGTTTAAATTCTGATTGTTTTGTGGGTATTTCCATTTCTGTGTAGGCCGCTTGGATCAAAGCTGAACAGGAGGAAAAGAGGCAAGACACGGTTTTCTCAGATTAAAGCCGGCGATTAGAAAAGGAGGGAAGATATGAAGGAGATAATAGTAAATGCAATGTGAAATTTGTGAACCACGGTTCTCTTTATTTTCTGTTCTGTTCAGTAATTTTCTTATGGCTTTCGCTATTTTGTATTGTAACAGGAGAATGAATTTTGTCTATGTAAATGGTAAATCATTTGGTTAGTTGTTTGATTTTGGTAGATTGGAGTTGGATCCCCAAATTAAACCAACAGAATCAAGTTTCATCTAAACATTGATCATCCAATCTACGGTTGGATTTCATCTAAAAACCGATCAACATTGGTTCCGATTGAGTTTTAGAAGGTAAGTGATCTTGAAACTACTGAAATTGCCATAACTGATTGTCGACGACGTATCAACCACGATCTAATTTGCACACGATACAGTTGAATTACAACAGATGCAACCAAATGATCGACCAACAAACGGAATTCCGTTAGATTACTACCACTGTATTGCTCAAGTCACTAGACCCTCTCAAGCTCAGTGTTGTGCTTGTCCAATTGGTCTTTGAGCTCCTTTTTCCACCCTTGGATCAACCTTTCATGCTTCTTAATAATCTCTGTCTTTATCCTCAACTCCTCTTCCATTGCATCAATCTCCTGCAAAAATGAAAATGCACGTACATTAAGGAAACAATGATCGGTAGTCTAACGACAAGCTAAACAACACCGTCTGTAGATGACCTTTCTTAGTTGCTCAGCCTTCGTTGGCTGATCCTCACGTTGCAGACCGATCAAGTAGAGCTGAAGCTTTTTGGCAGCTTCCATAAAGTCTCTGGCATGCCTCTCCACATCAACTGGAGTGGCAAAATAAACACCATTAGAAGAAATGCAAAAGAGAAAGGTAATAACCTTGGTGCACCGTCATTTAGTGTGCAAGTCAGGATTAGAAAAGACGCTTCAACTTCGTTCACTAATTTAGAGCGAGTGACAGTCATAAGGTTCGATAAAATGGATGAATAACAAACTCTCCTTATACATTTGACTACTTGCACCTCAAACATCAGGTCATGTCAACCTGGTTACAATAGTAAAATTAAAGATCCATGGATTTTGTAGCCAATGAAAAAGATGACTTTTTTCAGGTGGGTACACATGATTTACCGAAAATCATAACGAATAATTCTGAAACAACACAATAACAGATTAAAGGAACAGAAAGTTTCGTCCAGAGAAGGATCTCAAAGTACAGGCAATATTCTTGAACCTAATTTTTCCATCATAAGATATGCACAACAGACAGAATTGAAGCTCTTGTGGTACTCATGAATGAATTTACTACCCGGTACAATTATATTATGTCATCTTCAACTTCGTTCTTCCTCCACTGCTATTTCCAACTAAAAAGCAAACGCTGACACTTGGTTATCTGAAATTTGATTTCAACCATGGTTCTTAAATCGTAAACAAAATAAGTCTTCAAGCAAACAATTGTTCTCCATGCATCACAAATTTGAATAAACTACCTATCCTTCTCTTCCAATCACCCAACTCCTCTGTTGCAATATAACTTATGCCAAAGCTGATGCAAATAACTCCAAACCCGAGTGTGTTTAACCAGTTTAATGTTAATATTAATATATACAACATTCTCCCCTAGGGCCAACAAAACGCATACGATGTTATCTAATTCGGACCTAAGACATCCCCACCAAGCTGATCAAAGTAAAAGTGAGCTAAAACATTCAATCGAAACGAATATGAATGCACCCAAAAAGATACATTTGATCAACACAGCTTGAAAAAACCCTCAGAAGACATGTAGAGCTAGGGATTGGTACTAACTCTGATGAGAGGGGAGGGGAGAGCGGTCAATCGCTTGAAGCTCCTTAGCAGGCAAGCATGGAAGCAAAGCAGCCTCCAGCGCCATTACACACGAAACCATGTCTTCCCTCGGAGCCGTTGGAGATTGCATCTGTGCATCACTTTGCTGCTGCTGATCTACCGCTTGTCTCTCAGCCATGTCAAAAAACAAAAAAACCGAAAAAATACCCAGTACCTGCAAAATACCCACAAACCAAAACATAAAGAATGAAGGAAATTGAAGCTTGAATTAGATATGCAAATGCACTGATAAAAAAAAAAAAAACCCAGAAAAAAAAATCAAATGCAAAACAATTTGAGCATCTGAGTTGAATCAATTAATCGTACAACTACGCTATAGTGAACTGAATCACCATAAAATAAATTCAAAAACTTTAGGGAAAAAAAAAACCCCAAATGCGTAATCTCAATTAAAATTTCAGACAAATTGTTCGAAATTTGGTGTTACCTGTGTATTTGGGTGAGACTGAAACCTTCAATCAGAAATTGATACGACGAAACAGTCTCTCGTTTATGTGCTTTCCCTCCCTCCTCGGCCCCTCCTCCATTTTTCTCTGTAGCTGAAAAAGCCTAATTACCAGCCCAAAGAGAAAAAAAATTGAAAAGGCCCATCACACCAACATTACAACCATGTGAGTGTCCCAAAAAAACTTCTCTTTTAACGAAAAGTTCTTTTTTACTTTTAACTGACACTATTCACTATACCTTTAAAAATAAATTTTCATTAAAAGTGAACGGTACCGGGACCTTTTTATTAAACCTCCCTAAACTAAAAGCACAAACTACAAGAGTCGAACATTAAAAACTACAAGAGTTCTACAATCCAATTTGACTATGACAACTTCTTTAAACCCTTTCTCTCATAAAGATGACTATATACAGAGTTAAACCCTTTAGCTCATACTTTCTCGAAGGTCGAAATCAAAGTGATGGTGAGATCATATAGTTGTCCGGTTCTTATTTTGACATGCATAACCGGGAACACTGTTCCCGAAACACAAAACACTGTAAGGCGGATGTTTTCGCTTGTTTCCCTCATCTGAAAAAGTGGTCCTAAAAATTGAAGAGCTTGCAGATCGGGACTGATTGTAGATTGTGTTTCATATCATGTGTATTTTACTATTTGTTACTCTGTTCATGAACTTAGTTAATGAAGTTGAATTTTGAATGATGAATGGTTACTCTGTCCATCTCATAGTCATTGATCATATTGTATTTTGTCAATACCCCATTTTCTAGCACCCCCATGAATGCGTTATGCTATCACAATCGTTCATCTATGGGGTCCCGTCGGACCCACAAAAATAGATGGTTGTGTCCGTTTGTTATGGGCTCACATGCGGCTGAAGCTAGCTCTTGTGGTCTTTGTTGTGAGAGATTTTTTAATATGTCGGTAACACGGGATGATACATTTACATTGTGGGACATCATCCTGACTGAATGCACTAATTGGGTTTAGGGCAGTCTTTGAAACCACCCACCTTACCTCATGGTCAGGCAAACTTATTGGAACCTTGCTCAAAACAAGGGGCAGTACCAAACTAACAAATAAAGAGGAAATGTCCAACTCTACTCAAGCCTTTGAGTGAAGAGGTGTTTCTGGAAGGACACTAGTCCTTAAAATCATATGCTATTTAAAGACATGTTCTAAGTTTGTGACCCTTAAATTATAAAAGGGAAATGCTTTATAACTCGATTATCTTTTTCTTTCTTTCCAAATTCTCACAGTGGAATTCATTTTTCTAGCCGGTCAAGATAATGAGCATATAAAACACATTGTGTCCATCTTAGACCCTTTCGTCCAAAAAAATGTGCTCATTCTCTTTTAGTTTAATCCCACGATAGAGAAGAAAGTACGACAGTTAAATTATCACCTATTATGAGGATCAAATTGTGGGTGATTACAATTTTTTAAAACCATGAGATCTAAGAGAACGAAACTGATATCAACATATAGTGTAAGAAGGGAAATGATTTTTGCACACCTTTTTAGCCTTTTACACACCTCTGTTTAATCCTGATCATTGCTTCCGTTTGATGTATTCAATCCGATGGCTTAAGTAAAAAAACGTGTGTAAAATATTAAAAAGGCATGTGAAAGTCACATTTCTATTTTTGTAAAGAGATTCTTACATGAGAGAGGTGGAAAAATATCGTAAATTTGGGTAATGTAGCATTAAAAAGTATAGTTACTCAAAAAGGAAAAGGAATATACTTGAATTGTCCGTTGAAACTAGTTATTTCTAATTATCTACAAATTACAGCATATGCTTTTACATTTGCATGATTGTGCAAAATTGTACTAACTCATTTGAAAGTGATTTTACAATTGCTGAAAGCTCTTCGATTAAACATGTTTTTAGAATCAATCATTAGTAAAATTACAAATAAATCTAGAGAAAACACTTCAATGATTTTGGAACAACAAAAATTGTTTCATCTAAAAGCGTTTTTAGTCATTGTAAAAGCACTTTAAAATAATGCAATGAAGTAATTAGATGTGCGGTCACGGATTCAATAGACACAAATATTCAAATATACACACCATTGCATACTAGAAAGTCTTCAAACTGTGATTTCAATAGAAAACTGATTTTTACACAACCCTTTTACCTTTTCACTTTTTACCGAGCATTTTTATTTATCAAATAAAAACAACCAACAAAATTAAATAGAACCTATGTTCACCACCCTTGTCAATGAGGGTTCTTCCAAGAGAAGATGCGAAGAAGTACAGCATCTAATCTTTCGAGTCCTTGAACATGGACATGTACAACAATGAGGCCCCAATGCATATAATTAGGTCAGGGACTCGGGCATGCCGAACATGGCACGACAAAATCGGCAAAAGCCATACCAGTTCAAACTCTCCACCCACCCCCACCTTCTCACTGTACCCAGGTCTTCAGCTGCTGTTTTGGTGTTTTCCCAATCTCCCAAGAGTTACGAAAGCAACTTACATAAAACAAATTTACTCTTACATGACATTCGGTCTAATAATGTATTTTTATGTGAAGAAAAACTATACATAATTGTGGAGCCAAAAATAATCACAATGCGACACGTGAATTTTCGGATTAAGAAGACAAAAATATCCTTGAGGTGCATCAGGATTCATACGCGTGAGCAGCGGGTAATTATCTTCAGTCAAGTCAAAGGTGCCCAGAAAAGGTAAATAATTCCGAATTATTTCATCCATCCACATTTTAGGTAGTTATTTCATAACCTACCAATTATCCCACATAAATTGAGACAATTGACAAATTAATGGGATTATTACTTATTAATTTGTCAATTAAATTAGCCATTAAGCCAAAAAAACTACCCTAATGGCCGGTCCCCTTTCTCCAAAAAGGGGCCGGCCACTTCCCTATTTTTTCCCATATTTCCTTACCCCTTTCTTCCCCTTTTTAAGCCAATTATTCAATTATTCATTATAACCCTTTTCATAAATACAAAAGACATTCCCTTTTGGTTTAATTAACCAATAAATGGGCTAATTAAACCTAAATTAAACACAAAAACCCTAGCTAGGCCGGCCACCTCCCATCTCCTATAAATACTACCCTATTTCTCACAAAACCTAATTCCACTCCTCTTGCAAAAATACTCTAAACACTCTTTCTCTCTAAATTCTAACTTTGGCATCGGAGGTTCTTCTGCCAAAGCCCCCCCATTCATCGTGGGCGCATGAGGCTCTTGGCCTTGACCTAAGGTGTTAATTGTTTTGTAGGTGCAAAATCGTCCAAGATCGAGGAGGAGAAAATTTGCATCCACAAATTGGTGCTTTCATTGAGAGCAAGAAATCTACACTCATAAAAGACTCTCGCACAAAAAGGTTTTTTCTCTAATTTCTAGTCCATTTGTATTTTTCATACGTTTTCATTATAAGAATTTTATTTGCAAAGGTTCTTTGATAAAACGTATAAAAAAAAAAGGAAAAAATATACAATGGCTAGAAATTTAGAAAATTCCACGAGTGACAATTCAAATATTCAAGAAACGAGACCGCGACGATCCACAAGATTAAATGTGATCCTAAGTGGAGCGGCACCACCACCACAAGTTTCCGCCACGGGAACCACCGCGGTGGCTACCACGGTAGCCCACCACGGCGAGGTCCATGGCGCCATCACCACGGCCCGAGCCGTGCCATCCAAGGTCCCGGCCCAAGCCATGTTATTCCAAGCCCAACGTGAGCCCAATACGTTGCCTAGCCGAGCCCAAGCCTCGCACCCACGTGTGCCACATGCCAAGCAGCACACCCTCGTGGTCCAGCCTGCTCCCGCCGAGCAGTCCACCCTCGTGGTCCAGCCTGCTCCCGCCGAGCAGCCCACCCCCGCGGTCCAGCCTGCTCCCGCCGAGCAGCCCGCTCCCGTGGTCCAGCCTGCTCCCGCCGAGCAGCCCACCCTCGCAGTCCAGCCTGCTCCCGCCTAGCAGCCCGCTCCCGTGGCCCAGCCTACTCCCGACGAGCAGCTCGCTACCGTGGTCCAGCCTGCTCCCGCCGAGCAGCCCGCTCCCGTGGCCCAGCCTGATCCCGCCGAGCAGCCCACTCCCGTGGCCCAGCCTGCTCTCACCAAGCAGCTCACTCCCGTGGTCCATCATGCTCCCGCCGAGCAATCTACTCCAGTGGCCCAGCCTGCTCTCGTGGCCCGTCATGCCCTCGTGATCTTTCAAGCAGCCCAAGCCTACTCCACCATGGGAACCATCGCGGTGACCACTCGCGGCGAGGTCCATGGCACCGCTACTACGGCCCAGGTCGTGCCACGAGGCAAGTTCAAGCCGTACCACCCAAAGTCCATACCACCAGAGCCAAGGCCCAAGCCTCACACTTGCGTGCATCTCGTACTGAGCAGCCTGCCCCCGCAGCCCAGCCTGCCCCAGTGGTTGCCCAAGTCGGCCCAAGACTATCTCAGCCATCCGGACCTACCATTGAGCCGGGGGTATTCTCACCATATTTCTCTGCGGATTTGGCATTTCTCAACTCAAATCTCGCGCCCGGAGTCTACCACTCTTCCATTGCTCAAGGGGGCACATTCCTTACAAGCTCTTCCAATCCAAATGGCGAACAACACTTGTCTCGACAAGTCATAGAGTTGACGAGCGCCCTAGCACAACGGACGACCTTGGTAAACTAGCTCTTGCAGCGCACCAAGATGCAACGTGTCCCAAACGAGGTGTCCCGAAGAAGGACAAGGGCAGACGAAGAACCTCTTCAGCAGCGTCCCGGCAAGCAGCCACTCGACCAGCCCTGAACCGAGCGTTTGGGCAGAGCACACTCCCAATTGGGCCCCCGAGATAGCGTATACTCCCGTCTTAGCGCGCGGATGAGCGTGCACTCTCGACTAGACCCACGGACGAGCATACACTCACGGTTGAGGCCACACTCCGATAATCAACATGAGCAGTCTTCCAAGCGAAGTGTTCATTCGCGGCTAAATCTGCAAGGAGCATCCTCCACATCACATCAGAGTAGGCAGCATGACGGCCGGAGAGAAGCAGTCACTCAATCCGGCTCAAGTTCAACCAGCAGCTTGCGAAATCCCTCGCCTGCTAGGAATCCACCACATGCACCGCTACCGCAGCATAGACGAGCCGAGCACGTAGAAGAGTAGCCTATACTAACAGGTCAAAACTGGGGGCAGCCGAGAGCTCCACTACCTTAACAAAGGCAAATTCTGGAAGAAGTAGAGATAATCTTGGGCAAGCGATTGCGCGATTTCCAACGCAAAGAGGTCACCGACGAGGCACTACGACGGGATGTGACCAACATAAGCAAGTCACCATTCGAGGATGAGATCGAGCAAGCAGAGCCTCCACACAAGTTTAGCATGCCACATTTCACATTCTTCAAAGGAGATGAAGACCCGGAGAGACACTTAAAGCACTACCGAAGCGCGATGATCCTCTATCGAAACAATGACGATCTCATGTGCAAGATATTCGCCACTACTCTACAAGGCGAGGTGCAAGATTGGTTCTACACCCTGCCGCCACAATCTATCTGGAGTTTTGACGAACTTTATTCGGTTTTCACCAAAGAATATTCATCATATCGCTCGATCAAGAAGAAGTCTGACCACTTATTCAACGTCAAGAAGAACCCAAAGGAGTCGCTCCACGATTATGTAAAGAGGTTCAAAGCAGAGAAGACAAAGATAGTCGGATGCAACGACTCGATAGCTAGAGCAGCCTTCCAAAAAGGACTTCCAGCAGACCATCCGCTGTTCGAAAAATTGATCATGAAAGAAAATCTGACTCTGGCAGACTCTTTCGCTCTAGCAGAAAAGCATGCACTTTGGGACGAGGCTCGCTGATCCAGATTCAAGGATCGGAAGAAGTATCCGACATCACCTCCCAACTATCCAAACCGTAAGCAACGGAGGACCTATTCGCATGTTTGACGGTATCTGAGGCAGCAATAAGCTCTACCATCATACGAGAAGAGCTGGGGGCCCGACTACCTGTATTCCACAATTCAAAAGCTCTCATCGATGCTACCAGAAATTCAAAAAACTAACTTTGGCGATAGTTGTTGCAACCCGGAAGCTCAAATTTTACCTTCATACGCACGCAGTCATCATCATGACGCATTATTCCGCCCAATCCAGACTTGCGACGATAAAAGTGCAGACACTGGCAATGCAAAGTTTTTCGACGAACGCAACAACTCAGCCCAAAAGGTGTGCCAAGGGCAGACGAACGCTAGAAGGATGCACTCGGAAGCAAGTTTTGTCCTTGTCGGCCCAAAAGGTTCTGTATAGGAACATCATGTACCAGCAGTTGAGCACTACCTCCTGCTATGTGTCACACGGCCCCAGCCGACCTTTGTTCCATAATACAACTCCAGAGTGGCCCGATGCTTGCATTTGAGCATTTCCTGTTACATGGCATCAACTTTACGGCTCCCTACTGCGCCTTCATGCCTAGCCTAGGCAACGCAACAGAGAGGTCCAACGACGCCCCAGAGGCAGCTGAACATACCTTAGTCGCACCTGCTCCCCCAATGGAGATTTCTGGCATTTGCATGATGACGACACTACAAAGGCACGAGAGTAGAGGTGATTCTTGCCACCCCAGACGGTTCAATGCTCGAGCAGACGATCGCCTCAGGCTTCAAAGTATCCAACAATGAAGCAGAGTACGAAGCCTACTGGCAGGCCTCCGAATGGCGAAAGACTTAGCAGTGAAGAAGCTGGCAATCTATTCTGATTCTCAGCTGATTAATAGCCAAACCACGGGGGAATACACGGCGAAACATCCAAGGATGGCCCAATATCTGGAGAAGGTACAAGAGCAGCTGGAGGCATTTCAGACTTACACGCTCACTCAAGTTCCACAGACGGAAAATGCCCATGCAGATGCACTAGCCAGTCTCGATCACCAGCTCAAGCGTTCAATTCAGGTGGAGTACCTAGATAAACCGAGCATAGAGTTCGAGCCAGTAGTCGAGGTGACGTAGGTTAATGTAACTCCAAATTGGCAAAGTCCTATTATAGATTACTTGGTCAACGGCACGCTCCCCACGAAAAGATTGGAGTCAAGGAAACTTCAAACCCGAGCAGCGCGCTACTACATGTGGAAGGACATTTTAGTTCGAAGATCCTACACCGGACCGCACCTCCGATGTTTGGCGCCTCCTGATGATTTGAAGGTCCTAAGTTCAATCCATGAAGGCATTTGTGGGAACCATTCTGGAGGACGATCTTTAGCGCAAAAGGCTCTCAACGCAGGCTACTACTGGCCAACCATGCATCAAGATGCCCGGGAGTTAGTGCAAAAATGCGACCGCTGCCAACGTTACAAGTATGTACCGGCCCTGCCTGCCAGCGAACTACATCCACAAGCAAGTCCCTGGCCGTTCATGCAATGGGCGATCGACCTGGTTGGGCCCATACCGCCCGCTGCTAGGGGCAGAGGAATGATGATCGTGGCAACCGATTATTTCACCAAGTGGGTAGAAGCGGAGCCCATGACAACAACCACTCAGACGGACATAGAGCGCTTCATATGAAGGAACATCATTTGCCGCTTTGGTATCCCTCAGTCCATCGTCACCGACAACGGTCCGCAATTCGTGGGCAAAGACTTGGCGGGATTCTTCCAAAAATACGGTATAAAGCAACATATGTCTACGCCAAGGTATCCGCAAGGCAATGGGCAGGCCGAAGCTTCCAACAAGACAATCCTCGACTGCCTCAAAAAAATCCCTCACAGACAAAAAAGGAAAGTGGCCAGATGCACTCCCCGGATGTCTGTGGGCGTATCGTACCACCAAAAGGCGAGCAACCGGAGAAACCCCTTTCTCTTTGGCGTTCGGTTCGGAAGCAATCATTCCTCCCAACATCATCATGCCAAGCATCATCACCCTGCTGCCAGATGTCGAGCAGAACAGCGAAGAGATGGCCATGAACCTAGACCTAGCAGAGGAAAGGCGCTAGCAGACCATAGCCCGCATCGCATCCTACCAGCAGCAGCTCCTCTCTAGTTACAACAAAAGGTCCAAAATCCGGCAGTTTTAACCAAGAGATCTAGTTTTGATGAAGGCCTTCATCACTCCTCGAAGGGAGGGATCGAAGAAGATGGACCCTATTTGGGAAGGACCTTACAAGATCAGCAGAGTAGGCGGCAAGGGAAGCTACACCCTCACCACCATGAATGACAAGGAGATCGAAAAGCAGTGGAACGCCTACAACTTGAGGAAGTACCACGTGTGATCTCCAACTATACCCGAAGGCTCAAGCAGCTCAGACGGGCACCACCTCGCAAGCCGAGGACTATCCAGTTGTTCCGCAGTCTTTACGATTAAGTTATTTGTTCACTTATTTTTCAATGAGGAACTCTTTTACAACTTGATTCCATTGCGACAACTGATCACTCATGCACTTCAAAAGAAGATCGCGCCCTTCTTAGGGACTCACCGCAGGAATAGCACCCCCCAGGGGGCCAATCTGCTCTCCAAAGCGAGAGGATAAACTCTACACTCCGAATATCCAGACGTGGATGAGCCTGGCTGCCCTGGTATAACTAGATGCACGATGGCTTGCGCCATGATTCCTAGAAGTAGCCACAATGGTCTTTTTCAAGGCTTAGCTAATTGAAGGATTTTGGGTCTCTTGGCCTAATCCGCTGGGAACCGGGCCCTAGAGACGGAGGAGGCACATTTCCCTGGAACCCTGAAGCTGCTACTGAGTGCACTAAGGTAGCCTACGAATTCCGGAAGACTGCCTACGGCTTGCCCTTCAAGCAGTGAAGCCATACTAGACTTATACAGCCGCACATTCTTGTGAAAGGTTAACAAGCTAGCAGGCATATATGAAGTTTTATCCACTACCGACATGCTACGTAGTCGATAAGCTTCACCTCTGCCAAGCGCGGAACGACTTGCACCAAGTCCTAAAGTGTTGTGACACTTGCTGCGCAACCTACGGAATTGGAGAAAGCCAAGGTTAACAGCCGAGTGGTCACGCAGATTTGTCTGCTTCTGTAAGTAAGGCATCCGGCTGCCGATCCTACGGCTAACAACTTTGCAAAAGTTCTACACCAACACCTACGACTACGTAGGCTACGCGGCCTGTCTGCTTATAAAAAAGTGGCGCGCCTACTACTAGCCTATAAAGTCTAAAGGTTAAGGCATGAACAAAATAAGCGAAGATGGAGAAAAGCGAAGGAAACAAGTTTATTAAATTTTCTAGCAAAATTGATAAACAACTGACAAAGACTGGAGGAGTTCAAGTCAAGCAAAAGCAACAAGGAAAAATAAATCCTAAAGGCTACCTAGAAGATTACTCTTCAGCAGCTTGGCCACCCAACGACTGCTCCATTGTCACACCTTCGGCAGCCACGGCAACTCCAGCAGTGGTACCATCCGGCGCTTCACTCCCGGCTGCCCTGCCGTGGACACTCCCATCTCCAACTATTTCACCGATGAAGGACTCGAAAGTAAAGGCGAGCAAATCTTCTGGAGAAATGGAGAAAGTCTCAAAGTCAGACGGCCGCCCAAAGAGATGATCAACATAACCAAGTTTGTAAAAGTTAGATTGGTTTTGAGTCAGCGAAGCCTCAAACCCAGCCTTCTCACTCTTTAGCTGCTCAACTTCCTTCCCGGCAGACTTGACTCTCAATGGACGTCTTGGTACGGACTTCGGCACTGGGGGCATATCTAGCAGCCTCATTTCTCTTCCTATTGGAATAAGTCATGTTAATCACAGACCTCTCGGCAGCAGGCGGACCCTCACAAGCAGCGGATGAAGTCTTCAGTTTTTCCCAACCGGCATCTCTTGAGCAGCCTACTTTTCTCCCCACAAAGAGGACTAAGCAGCTAATGCCATTCATGGTACTCAGCAGAGGAGCTCAACCCAGCATTCTAGCAGGCAGGAGGTCTGCATGCCCAGCATTCCAGCAGCCCATGAAGTCCACAATCTCCTCATTTCTCTTAATCGCCAGCCTGGCCCGAGTCAGGTCCAAGAGCCCAAAGGACATGAGCCATGCGGACTCGCCTAGCACTGCGCCCCAGAGCCACAATCCGCGGCCCCAGCCGTACAAGCTGCCCTTGGCTCAAGGCAAGCCGAGCTGCCCAAGCAATGGTCCATGCCAAGACATCTCCTCGGCCCCTGCCGAGCCAACTCCTGGCCCCTGCCAGCCGACGTGCCGCACCACCCCGACGGCTGCCCCGCAATAGCACTATCCAAGAAGAAGGCAAGAAAAATTAATTTTTTCTTACATTGGTGCGACACGGAGAAGACGAAGAAATCAACGAAAGACGGTCCTTTGCACGGGCAAGATGTAGAAGATTGCTAGAGGAGGGGGAACAAATATCCTCTAGCTTTCTCTCTCTTGTAGGGTAAAATAAATGGCTCTCCAAAGTTGATTTAATAACACACTTAAGGTGGACTTAAATAGGCTTTGAGAGAAGTTTATTTCCCTTTCCTAGAAGGACCTAATTTCCAATTAAAGAGAGAATCAACATCAAAATAGGAAGCAATCCTATGTTTCCTGAAGCAAGAAGATCTCTACACCTGCTGCCCTTTCCTACGAGCAGCACAACAGGTGTGGGGCATTTGTGGAGCCAAAAATAATCACAAGGCAACACGTGGATTTTCGGATTAAGAAGACAAAAATATCCTTGAGGTGCATCAGGATTCCTACGCGCGAGCAGCAGGTAATTATCTTCAGTCAAGTCAAAGATGCCCAGAAAAGGTAAATAATTCCGAATTATTTCATCCATCCACATTTTAGGTAGTTATTTCATAACCTACCAATTATCTCACATAAATTGAGACAATTGACAAATTAATGGGATTATTACTCATTAATTTGTCAATTAAATTAGCCATTAAGCCAAAAAACTACCCTAATGGCCGGTCCCCTTTCTCCAAAAAGGGGCCGGCCACTTCCCTATTTTTCCCATATTTCCTTACCCATTTCTTCCCTTTTTTAAGTCAATTATTCAATTATTCATTATAACCCTTTTCATAAATACAAAAGACATTCCCTTTTGGTTTAATTAGCCAATAAATGGGCTAATTAAACCTAAATTAAACACAAAAACCCTAGCTAGGCCGGCCACCTCCCATCTCCTATAAATACTACCCTATTTCTCACAAAACCTAATTCCACTCCTCTTGCAAAAATACTCTAAACTTTTTTTCTCTCTAAATTCTAACTTTGGCATCGGAGGTTCTTCGGCCAAAGCCCCCCCATTCATCGTGGGCGCATGAGGCTCTTGGCCTTGACCTAAGGTGTTAATTGTTTTATAGGTGCAAAATCGTCCAAGATCGAGAGGAGAAAATTTGCATCCACAATAATGATACATTATTCAATAAAAACGTTAAATACCAGTAAACTCATTTCATCTAACTAATCTTCTAAAGTTACACCAGCTCAGCTAGGACTTGGTCTCACTCAATTTCCTAGATTCCCGTCATGTGGACCCCACTCAACGCGGCAGTAAGGCAATCAAAGTTTCCAAACTTTCACATCTCCATCTTCCCCATTCCACAGGTCACAGACTTTCGTAGTACACAAGTCGGCCATGACCATTGCATGAGTTTCTTACTTGCTTCCAATTGCCCATCACATTTTGGGAGTTTCTCTACTATGAACCCGCTCATACCATAACATAAATTACAATTTATGATCGTTGCATTTATTAGTCATTTGGTTCTGAACTAAAAATTCAATAACTAAGAATTTTGATTATGTTATGAGCTGGTTCATTCTCAAATTTTTACACATTTGAAAAATCTAATGAGTTATGAGACCCAATGTGACTCGAATGACATTTCGTTACATAAAAGTCTAACTCATAACCTCTATGTTACTAGTCTAAATTTGTAAAAGACTTTAAACAGTATTATAATACTAGTCATAGCGCACACCACAAATGAATATTTGACTTGACTAACTTTTGGAACCAAACCCACTTCCTCTTCTTTCCCTTTGTTTTTGTTTTGTTTACTTGCCTCTCAAAGCTCTTCCCATTTCCTCTGCTATTTCATTTCTCTCCAATGGCTCCTCTCTCCTTAATACCTTTCTCTCTCGCCTTCCTCTTCTTTCTCTCTCCTGCGCTCTCCACAAACTCCGAAGGTACTTCCTCCTCCTACCCATCTCATAATATCTCTCCTGCGTTTCAAATTTCCCACCTTTTCCTCCACTGGGTTAATCTCTGTTTGGTTGCTGAGAAACTCTAAGGGGGCAGAATCCGGGAAGATTCCCCAAAACCCATGTCAATTTTCACCTTCCAATTTCTTTTCCTGGTATTTTTCTGATTTGATTTTCTTTCAGGAAATGCTTTGCATGCTCTGAGAAGCAGATTCAACGATGTCAACAACGTTCTGCAGAGCTGGGATCCAACGCTGGTCAATCCCTGCACCTGGTTCCACGTTACCTGTGACTCCAACAACCATGTCATCCGATTGTAAGATTATTAGTTTTTTAATCTTTTTTTCTGGGTTTGTTTAAATTTTGATTTCATGATTTGGGTTTTTTTTTTAATTGGCTCGATTAACTTTCTTGTTTTGGATTTCAGGGATTTGGGCAACTCTAACATTTCTGGGAGTTTGGGGCCAGAGCTTGGGCAGCTGAAGCACCTGCAGTACTTGTATGCTTCCTTTTCTCATACCAAGTTTTTTCTTATGCTGTGTTTGGTTGCTCAGAAAATCTAGGAAAGAAAAAGTTTCCATGTTTGTACTGTTTTGAACTTTTAGAATTGTAGAAATTTCACTTATTAAACCTTATTAAGTGATTATGGAAAAAAGATTGATCAAATTTTGACTTGATGAACATATTGGAGAAGTCGGAATTGATTGAGTGAATTTTTTTGAATTTCAGGGAACTTTATAGAAATGACATAAGTGGTAAAATCCCAGAGGAGTTGGGGAGCTTGAAAAGCCTTGTTAGCATGGATTTGTATAACAACAGGTTTGAAGGAGAAATCCCAAAATCTTTCGCCAATTTGAAGTCACTCAGATTTCTGTAAGTACTTTTAGATTGAGTTTCCATAACTTTTCAACATTGACTGTCTTTCACAGATTGTAACTAATTTGTATTGAATATGATTAAATTGATACGCAGGCGGCTTAACAACAACAAACTAACGGGATCTATCCCGAGGAAACTTGTTGGCCTCTCTGACCTCAAAGTTTTGTAAGTCCTAATTTTCGGAGAACTGGAAACGAAAAATCTGAAGTCTGAGCATAATGTTGTTTCTAAGATGATCTGTTTGGTATTTACTGTCTTACTAGCAGTTTTCTTATGAGATTTTATTGTGGCAGTGATGTTTCTAACAACGATCTGTGCGGAACAATTCCAGTTGATGGTCCATTTGGGGCTTTCCCAATGGAAAGGTATCACTTCTGTCACTCTCCTAGCTTTGATCCTCTCAATCATGTGCAGTAGGCACTGGGTTACATAACAAAGTGACCTAACATTACTTCTTGCTTCCATTTTGCTAACTTACAGAAACCAGTCATTGCCTGAAGAAACAAAGTATTTATAAATGAGTTTTGAGTTTCATAGTTGGTTGATATGATAGGTTTAGCCATCTGGGGGAGGCTATTGTTTCAGCTTTCGTCGAGCGTGGCCATTGAAAATGTGTTGTGCGTCTAATAAGCATTATGCATTTAAGATGCTTTCTGAGAAAACCAAATATACATTAAAACCATGGCCATCGCATTCAGGTCCAAGATAATGAGACCAGATAGATGGTAAACGCTCGCCTAGACATGGTCTTAATGAGTTTGGATAATTTTAATGCCACACGAAAATTATCGCAGTTATATATTTATATCGCTAATCGGTAGTTTAGTCTTAGAGTGAGTCTGGAGTGTGGTAAGCATGATGATTTGAATGAATTCTCATAAACTAAAATCTCAAACTCCACTCAAGATTATTTTACAAAAGTAGTTATATCAGTTCATTTCAGAAACTAAATTACTCATTTACGAATCTTGCTAGTTCTAACGTGTTTGCATCCTGATGTTCTGTTTCAGTTTTGAAAACAACAGACTTAACGGCCCAGAGCTGAAGGGGCTGGTATCCTACGACTTTGGGTGCTGAAGAATCCGTTAAAGAGACAGTAAACATTGTATGATAAAGAAGCAGCATCGTATCTCTAATTATGTTATGTATCTGAAAACAGTGCACCCTTAATGTATGGATATGAAAGAAAACACAATTGCAAGCAAAAAATAAAATGATTGTGAGATTGGAACCGTCACTATTATCCCTTGTATTCATTTGTACGAAGCCACGGTATATCTCTTTGCAGAGTTTCTGTAAAGCAAAGCAGCTGCTGAGGCTATATAATACAAAAACCAATACTTGTACTGTTTAAAAGCGTTTCGGCAAGAGGTTTGTAGCTTAGTTGGTTAAAAACATTCTTACATTGTAAGTCCTAAGGGCATCCCCATTGGGGGCTTTATCCTCCACTAGCCTCTCTGCACGTACTAACGTGCGTGCGAGAGGCATTTTTGCATCACGGGCCCTGCGCGTCCCAAAGATGTGTTTTATATATTCTTATTTTTGCAAGTTGTGTAATTTAGGGTATGAACAGTATAAAGGTTGGACTCAATAAGTGAAATTAAAGGAAAAACACAAAATGGAGAACATAATAAATCTCTCTTCCTCTCTCTCTCATGCAAAATGTCAAATATCTACCCAAGTCCTTAATTCAAAATTTTCAGATTCATAAGTTTTCAGTCAAAGTTATAGGCTAGCTAGGGATGAACTCCTAATATATGAAGCAAAGCAAAATATGGACAACATATACATATGTAAAGATAGTGTCTACGTGTGAAATCAAAGCCATGCTTGCTACCCATTTGCTTGCACTTGATGCTTTAGATTTTCATGGTTAATCTGTAAGCAATGATGATAAAATAAGAAGTCTAACTATAATGCACAATCCCAAACATAAAGGTTGTAACTTGGAAGCAATTTAACCAAAATACCTTTAACTTTGACAATTTTCTGATGGCAATACTTTTACTCCAGTTACTTTTAGAATACTGAAAGATAAAATATTTGTCAAGTTTGAGGTAACAAATTGTAATCATGTTTACAAAATTAAATAGTAAGAAATGTTACCTTAATCTTGTACTTCAACCTTTGTACTTTGAGACGGGTGTGATGCTTGTAACACTGACAAAAAATGCATTTTTATTTCTATTTGAAAATAGAATGCAAGCAATTTGAATTTACAGTATACTTCCATATGAAAATAAGAGAATACTTACCGTATTTAGAAAGTTGTTTGGTCACTATTAATCTTTTTCATGCACCCATAAATTGTTTTTTTTTTTTATAATTCGAGATAATTAATTTGTAGATTTTTTTTTTTAATTTTATAATTTGAGATAATTAATTTGTAGAATGATATAGACAATGCCATTAAAAATAAATGGGTAAGAAATGGTGTTGTACCTAATTTGTTGGACTTTATTCCAAATTTGTATGATGCGAGGAGTTGTTGAAGGTTTTAATTCTTCTACAGCCTTTTTCATGCGCCACCTATATATTGAAGGTACATATAATGTTAGAATTTCTTGTAACAAATTTAATAAAAAATTTAGAATACGTACTGCTCATGCTTCTTTTTTTTCCACTCTTTGAGAATCAGTTGGCTTAGATCAGTAGTTTTCACTCCGACAGATATCTCCCAACTAGGTGTAAAAATAGAGACACGTATGTTTGTGATCTTATCAATAGGTAGTTCCTTCTCCATTTTTTTGTGGGTATTCTTGTAAATATCCTGAGAATGAAAACAAATAATTTTTTTTTAATTTCCATAGCACACGTATAGGACATCAAGATAATCAAAATTGAAACTCATAATCCAACCAAAATTTAAAAATCGCACAATGAAAATTTCAAAGGAAGAAGTTTAAAAAACTAAAATTGAACATACACTTATAAATAAAAAGGAAATAGGACATAACTAAGTTGTGTTGTGTGTAAAATGCGTAATAAACAAAATGCTCTTTGCATGCGAAAGCACGTTTGAAGATGTCAACGAAGAATAAAAGAAGAAATATAGAAAGGAACCAAATAATAGTGTTTGATAAAAAAAATTAAACAATTAATTCATGACATTAAACCATATAAATTCCGATTGTATTATTGCTAAACCATATATATCAAATGTAGTTAGGAATTAAATTAAGTACAAACTACATGGGGATGGAGAAAGTTATATATGGGGGAGAGCCTAAAAATACTTAAAGAGTCAAAAACTCCAAGAAGCAATCCATCCTAAGTAACGCAACCAAAAATCAGGTTTATGCAATAAAATTTAATATTTTTTGTTATGGACAAATACTATAAGGCTATAACTAAGGCTGCATACCAATGAGTTTTGCAAGTCCCAAATAATCTGTTAGGGAGACCCGAATTCCTTAATGCTCTGTACATGATACAAAATGATCGCTAATTAGAGAAGAAAGAACTCAAAATCTGGAATAAAACGTCAATTAAGTATACACAAATTGCAAACTACAAACTAATGTTAGTAAGACTAAAACTAACAACTGAATTGAGAAACTAACATTCATGAAGGAAAAGTAATAACAGGGAGAGGAAGAAATATAGGCATAGCACTTGCCATGTCTCTTAATTATGCTAATTGTATCAAAATTAGCTTAGTCATCATCGATAGGCATGTACGCGTGTTTACCTGCAATACAAAAACAAAATTAATGTCAACTTTTTGAATAATAATAGGGAAGATAAATGATTAGCACAAAAACTCCACGATTGCGTTAGTGTAAGTGATGTGGAGGAGATTTTGAAGAATATTAAATTTACTTGGACTGGAGGAGATTCTGAGGAAGTTGAAGGTTACCTTAAATCTCTGCTTCTTCGTATTTTAGGGTTGATTCAAAATCAAATAGCATAAACTGATCAAACGACAATCATGAAGAACAATATGCAATGGAGGCTGTCAAGATAGAGTGAGAGAGAATGAATATTAAGAAGGAAAGTGGGTCTGAAAGAAGTCGGGATGAGTGTATCTTCTATAGTTGATTACCCATTCTCCTCTCCATAATGTGTGGAAGGCGGTTTCCATCGTCCTCCACTCTTTACAACTGCTGCATTGTATTGTACGCGTGTCTGCGGAGTGGTTAACCGCATAACTGAGTTTAAGAGGATAATTATTATATCTTTGTTTTTTTTTAATTTTTAATTTGGTTTTTTTTCAATGCAGTTTTATATCAGTTATGGTTTTACCAGTTTGTCCTCATTTTTTGAATTTTTTGAGTTTTGAGTGTGAAGGAAATAAAAGGGCAATTTAGGGGTTTTTGAATGTTTCACCAAAATGGCCTTCTCCCTTTGTATATATAGATGAGCCTACCACATTTCTAGCCTTAGCAAGAAATTTCATCCCTAATGAGCCAGAAAAAAGGGCTAGATCCATTACTGGGGCTAGCAATTTCCTTTTTTGGGTAGCATAAAATTGAGTTACATCTAGCCTCAAAAAACAGTGGGTCCCACAAAAAAGTAGAAACTCATGTGAGCAAAATTCTATCACTCTCCCTCCATTTACGAATACACTTATACTCTCCTTTTAATATTTTTTTAATTATTTTTTCTTTCTTATTTTTCTTGCAGTTTGGCTAATTAATGATTGTTTTAAATTTCATAAGAATTAAAATTTCAAATTAATATAACGTTCATGGTCATTGATCGGTGAAATTTTCAAATAATTTTTTTTCAAAATTGTATGATACTAATTTACCAATTTGTGCTAGGTAAATTGTTGTGTGATATATGAAAATCAAATTATTTCAGAGGGCGAAGTGGGGGTTTGTTTCTTTCAACGAATGAGATTAAGATAAGGGAATCTAATTCAACGAACGATTCATAAGTGATGAAATATAACTTTGTCACAATTTGAACTTTTTAGGTTGAAGGGTTCATAAAAAAAAAAAAAAAAAAAAAATTAACATAGCACATCCAAAAATCAACTTAAGAAAAGCTAACAAAAAAAAATCATCGCTTAATCAAATGATTACATAAATAAATATATATAACCCATATAGAGCCCGAAAAATATAATCCCTAATTGGAAGAGATTCTTTTATAAAGCTCCAAAACATCCTTGGAGCTCTAAAATGGGGTATATCCACTATTTTTCCAGCACATATAGAGCCCCTCATTGGGGATGCTCTAAGTTGAAATGTTTCTTCCTCAATATCGCTTGTCTTGATAATTTTCACACTAAGTAAGAGCTGGATGAGCCACATGGGTTGTGTTCGGATTTACCAATTTATATTCATCTCATGCCATTGCTAGATCAAAATGCAAAACGATATAAAATAGTAATAAAATTCATATTGTACATAAATTAAAAAAAAAGAAAAAAAAAGAGAAAAGTTGTCAATATAGGATTAAGCGTGTTCTAATCATGTATACATATTACAAACAATTTAAGCCTTGTTTAATAGAAAAGAATGATTACCGATTAGGGTAGGACCATTTCTATATTACAAACAATTTAAAAGAAGAAATGAATGAATTTGTTTTATTTTGTCCAAGATTAAAATTACGGATGAAGTAATGATATCATGACATGTGCGTAGTGTATTTCCACGTAATACTGAATTATTGAAAGAGCCTTAGAGTGAAAGTGTTGTCGTGACATATAAAACCCTCCACACGAGACATGGCATGAGCAAATTGGTATAGGAAGACATGTGTCGGTGTGCCAGTGGAGCACCTAACTTTCTGGAAATTGATCCGATAACATTTGGGTGTTGGAAAGGAAACGGCGACCTTCGACAAGGTCGGCCATGCAGGTGGAGAATCTTCTACGGATCTACTTTCTGGGGATTGTAAAGATTTCCATATTTTAATCGTTGATGGTATATTTTGCGGTTATTTTTCGTTAAGTATTATTTGTATTTAATTTTAAATAATTTAATTGAGAAGCGTTTTTATATTTATTCTAAATAATATCGTAAATATATCTCATATTCAAAATATCGAATTAAGGTTGACTGGAATATTTCTAGTCCATCGTAAATTAAAATTGTTTTTCATAATCAATGAAAGAACAAGTCTACTCATATCCACTCTGAAATCTCATAAACATTTACATATTCTTAAGCAGTTTCTCCAATCACTAAAAGAGTGGAAGAAGTTTGAAAATGAGCGAGAATCACAAAGAGACACACACACACAATGTACATCAACATAATATTGCACAATGTTCATAAAAATATAAAAATATAAAAAATAAAAATAAACAAATCTAGGTCAGGAAGGCGAGTACAAACTTGATTTATAGACTCGAGCAAACGGAATTGATATTTTTTTATTTTTTTTATTTTTTTGGAAACACAGAATTGATATTTGAACCCAAATAATTTCTGATATTTAAAACAAACTCCCCAAACTTGCCAACAAATATACCAAAACGTCACTCACTCCCTGTATAACTCCCCACACGTCTCTCTGCCCTTTTCGTTAAAACCCCCACGTCACAGCTTCACAGGCTCCGCGGCCAAAAAAACCATCAACCCCCACCATGACGGCCGCTTTACGCCGGAGCACCAACCTCACCCGCCTGTTACAGAAGAACTCCATCACTGACCCGGTCGGAGCCCCGAAGCTGCTCCAAACCCAAACCCACTCCCACTCCAAAGCCTACCTCCGCTTCCCTCAAGTCTTCCGCAAAGCCAGAGACTACGACCTGTCCCCCTCTGTCTTCTCCTCCGCCTTCTCCTCCGCCAAGTCCTCCGTCGAAGCTCCGTCGGTCTCCAAGCTTGGGTTCGTGGGATGGTACCTGGGTATGATCCAGTCCCGCCCCGTTTTGACCAAGAGTGTCACCGCGGCGCTTATTTACACCGCCGCCGATTTGTCCTCCCAGGTGGGTCCAACTGTAGTTATGTCTTCGCTTTTGGGAATTTTGTAGTTACCCAATTCGTCAATTTGGCTCTTGTATCTAATGAAGTAATGATCTTTATCAGACATTAGCAAAATCATCCTTTTCAGAATCTTATGATCTTGTAAGGACTGCGCGCATGGCTGGATATGGGATGCTGGTTTTGGGGCCGTCGCTGCATTTCTGGTTCAATTTCATGTCGAAATCTTACCCGAAACGGGATATGTTTTCGACATTGAAGAAAATGGCAATGGGGCAGGTGCTTTTTGGACCTACAATGACGTTTGCTTTCTTCTCCTTGAATGCATGTCTACAAGGTATGCATAAAGCTTCTCTCTTAATGACACAATTTTTATGATGAATGATGCTTGTATGTTTGATTTTGTCGAAATATTGTATTTTTGCAAGTGTTTATGATGAATGGTGTGTGGCGTGTTAAATTTTGGGTAGAATTCCGGGGTTGAATTAGGTGGAAATTAGACTGATTTATCAATGATTGTGAACTAGGTTCTTTTAGATTTGTAACTTGAGGGACGCAACCCCTGTTTGATGCATAATGAATGTGTATAAACACCTCTCTATGTTAATTGATTCTTCAAAGAAAACCTTTAGTTGCTGATTAAGAAATTTACCTGTGTGAAGTTTGAAAAATAGAGTGAAATAGTGTCTGCGGAGAGATGTGTGTGTGATACTATATGGTGCTTCATATTAATGTCATATGGTCTAAGTTGTTACCATGATTGCCATTCCAGGTGAAAATGGTGGAGAAATTGTTGCCCGCCTACAGCGAGACTTGTTCCCTACATTGTTAAATGGCGTTATGTACTGGCCAATATGTGATTTTATCACATTCAGATTCATTCCTGTCCATTTACAGGTACGTGGAAGCCTTTCTTTTGTCTTGGCCTTTTATCAATTTTTTTTTGGATTTTGGATTTGCGTGAAATTCTGAGTGGCTGTGCTGCTGAGTTCTATTCCTACAAAACACGGGTTAAACCTGCATATTTGACAGGATCTGGAAACTAACTTGTGAACTTTGTTTTTGATGCTCACATATTGAACAGCCATTAGTGAGCAATGGATTTTCGTATCTGTGGACCATTTACATCACGTACATGGCCGGCCTGGAGAAAGCGGGCGCAACGTCCTAGCTGATTGACTGCAGGCGCCTATTCTTTTTACTAGTCTCATCTTCAAGATTTAGACATGTCTCAACAAACCCTGCTTGGAAGTTGCTCGTGATGCCTTACACGGTGAACCTTCTGGATGCCTTTGCAGAAACGCTAGCATGACATCCACAGCCGAACCATGGTTGAAGCGCTGGCCATGAATCTCGCTCTCTTTATGAATTCTAGAATGAGCTACACTATTTATGAATTAGATTCATTGGTAATTACAGTTAGATCGTGTTTTTCACCATACGTGTAAAACATTCAGACATTATGTATTTATGTTGTTGGGAAACTTTGAGGGTTTTGTATAAAGCAGTAGGTTGTTGAAGACAGTGGAAGTATCAATTACGAGTTAGTTTGGTCTGAAACAAACGACTGCAAGATTCAAAACTTGGGTTGGACATTACATTTGTTTTTCTTCAGCTGTGGAAGGGACCGTCTTTCCGCTCTGTTCGCTGATAGTTATGCATGCCAAGGATCTATGGCGAGCAATGAAAGGTTTTCAGAACTGGTCGACAGACATAACGAAAGGCGTTTTTCCGGTTGGTCTTTGGTGAGTTTCTGATTCTTCATACAACTGGAGCTAAAAGAAACCCAAAACCTGAATACAGTCCTCAGCAGATTTGCTTTCAGGACTGTAAAACTAAAACCATGGGGTTAATGGAATGAGATGGGAAGATATGGAGACTAAGTAGTGATAATATTGCCGTTTCCTCCGCTTAACTCGTAATCTACTGCTGATTTCTTCGGAAATTTCTTCGATACTACGTGGCGTTGAATGACACGGGAATGATAGTAGCATTGAAGCCACAACCGATTTCTTAAGTTTTTTAGACAAATTTCCCTTCTACAGTCATGTATTCCCACATATTAAACAACTTTCGTTAAGATTGTTGCTTTTCGAGAGATAAAGCATAACAAATAACTTTTATAACCAACACGAGACTTTTTTAGACGGAAAACTAGATGGACTAACAGAGAACATTAAGAAAGCAAAAATAACACTTATGACCGGCATGTGACTTTTTTTGACGGAAAATTGGATAGAATGCGAGTAAACATGAGCGGAGGGGGGAAATTAACCATATAGTTCAAGGAGGAAACTCGACAAAATAAAAATTTAGAAGCAAATCGACAGTGCGATACAAGTTTAGAGAAGAAATTGGCAAAATACTCAATTAATTGCACCAGTTACTGCTACTGCCAACTTGGCTATGACTTTTTTCAAACCAAGAGATGTAATTTTGACAAGGTGTCCAGATTAAAATCTTTAAACAAAGTATTAGTTACAATTACAACAGTAAAACACCAGCAACGAAATCGCACCCTTATTTGAACTGATTTTCGACGGCCATTGAAAACAGGTGAGTGCCTATACAGACGTGGAATGACCACAGGACATAAGATTCAGACAGCAGATGGATGCTTACCCGATTTTGTTGTCAAAAAGGTCTTCTGCATAACAAACAAACAGATAACCAGTAGATATTTGCATAGATCAGATTAATCATCATAGATAGCAGATATTCATTCCTAAGAATTAAGAAGGGTCTTCGAAGGGAAAGGTCCCGTAATCTGAGTTGGGAAACATGGTTTCTAAGCAACACATTCAAAGAGATGCATGATTTATATATAAGGCAACGAATAATGAGCTCCCAGTGATGTTACAGCTTACTTTGAACAATTTAATATGCTTGATATTCAAAACCTCACCTGTTACAAAATACAACGAGCTTGCAATCGCTTTTCAATGAGCGTTCCTCGAGAAGAAGAAATTGAAGCAATCCCTTAACCAAAACGATATCGATGAAGAGCCTTGCTGAAAAGCTGAGAGGAGCAATGATACAAGTTTGACCAAGCAGCAATGGACATAGAAGTAAGAACTATGTAACCTACATGGTTGGATTAATTCAACCTGGTTGAGATCAATGCGATACAAACTCAAGTTGAGACAAATAAAAAACACAAGTTAAAATAACGTAAGCAAGAAAAGTAAATTATGTAGTATATTATTTTTCCAACTGCAATAATTTGAACGCTGAATAACTCATTTTTCTCATAACATGGTAATAATAAACAAGGGAGCAGAAATAATTTCCATTGAAGAATTGTGCGAAAAATTCTTCACACTTTTGATGTCCTGCTTGTATTGAAAAGTTTACACACTATCATATTAACATGCCCCAACAATTATCAAGCCTACTTCTAAACGCAACCTAAACCCAAAATTTCTCACATAATCTACAACTTATTCCCTATTCCAATGCTTCAAAACTCTGTAAACAGGCAAAGGCTAAAAGTCGATAAGGTTAAAGAATTGACTCTAAACACTGAACTGTGAGTAAATGAGGGTGCAATTTCATGGCTCGCGATCTCATCAATTGCTGATTGTGTATAAGGTTTTGCTCACTCTTCAGATGCACGCAAGACAATCTTCTCGAGCTGTATGGGCCAATCTACACCAAGCATTTGGGGATTTAGCTCCACTGATGAAGAAAAATCTGACATGGTTGCATAAGTAGATTTTGTTTCTCTTTGCATATGTCTCCCAAGCGACATCCCATTTGAACCATTGTTGTACGGATATGGACCACTTAGTTGTTTTAAGTGATCATTGCCATGCCTTGTCCCGGCTAGCCGAATACAAGGTTCCATTAACCTCTTCAGATAAGCATCCAATCCATTATTCAAGAGGTTAGCACAGTCTACAGCGACACTAAGACCCTCCTTCTCCAACTTCCGCTCCAAACGACTTCTTAATGATCTGGCATCAGGTAGCTCACCACTGTTTTGACAGGTCAAAGGGTGGTAAGTGCTACATACTGATACATTTGGAAGAGCTTTACGTGATCCACCCAAATATATTCCGAGAGGAGCTGTTACAGGGCTTCTACTTTGAATAGCTGGGCTTCCTGCATCCTGTTCGACCTCTTCTCCATCTTCTACAGAGGCAACTTCAACAGGCGGCCTGCTTCCAAGAGAAAGCAATTCAGTAGCACTTTGCTGCTCTTGTGTTTTGGAAAAATGTTGGGACTTTCCATTCGGCCTCAAAGGCCTTGGGCGGTCCTGAAACTTGTGTTCTCGATTAACTGGAGACAGGATCTTGTGAGGGGATGGAGAAAATGCATCTGCATTAATCGAGTGAAGACCATCCTTCTGATAACCATTTGCTACTTTAACATTAAGGGTACTTCCTCTTTTCTGAACACTGGTCAAGGGCGGAACTTTCGCGAGGCAGGCATTCTTGAGGATTGATTTAATAAGCCGGTTATGAAGATTGGCATTTTCCCTCCCAATAATCCGATTGCAAAACTTGTCGAATTCGCACTTACTAATCTTCGAACTAAACAATCTTCTCATCAGATCAAAGTATTTGTCAGCTCTCTGATGCCCAATCTTTTGGATAATTAGAGCTTTCAGCTCCAAAGTGTCGATACGAGAATAGCTCTGATTGGGCACCATTTTTCCCCCACGCCACTTACCAGAATTCACCAAAACCATATCCTCATCGAACCCTCCAATTCTCCAGCAAAACCCAGATCACAGAACACATGATCTTCAATCGAAAACCTAGAACCCTAATTTTCAGACAATGCTTTCACCTGTATATTCACCAGAATAACAGCATCAGAAGCAAATTCCCCAATTTCTCAATCAAATTGAAAACGGGATATAAAATTTTGCTCAAATTACTAAAATTAGAAAGAAAGAAATCATTGGGAACTAAACGTTGACCATTCAAGAGCTCACAAAAAATTACAAAAAAAAAAAAAAAAAACATTATATAGATCACAATATCTTCCTGAAATTCAAAATGTAGCAAGAAATATTAGCAGAAGCAAAAACGCGAACAAATTTGAGCAACAATTTACAGAAATGAAAGAAGCCCAGTTGAGATTTTGGTGTGAATTGAAAACCCAACAAGCAAATTGACCAAAGAACGATGAGAGAGAGAGAGAGAGAGAGAGAGCACCTGAGTCGAAGGTGGGCGAGGATGGATTGACCCTGTGAGAGGTGTAGTGTATTTATTTATTTTTTTGGTCAATGTTGTAGTGTGTTTTTTGGTGCTTTTGGTTTGTGTAATCAATTTGGGAGATATTTCTGTTCTTGTTATAACAAGGACAGACCAAACAGGGACTAACAAGTAAAGGGCTTTGTGTGCTTTCCGAACCTTCTTATCTGAAAAACAACGTGCGTTTTACCGAGTTTGGGAACTCGGATGTGTAGACTTGGTTAGGGGCCTGTTTGTTTGCGCTCATTTTTCTTTTATATGGTAATAAGTTTGTAACTGTCATAAAACTGAAAATTTTCGCATAGGTTAAACTCATAATGAGCTGTTCTCTTATCGATAAATCGTAGAGAAAATTAACCAAAAACCCTCAAATACTTCTATTTAATTATCAGGACATGCCACTTAGTACTACGATCTAGTAGTATTTCTCTTCACTTGTCAATAAGAGGTCTTAGGCCACTTAGTACTACAGGTCTTACATTTGATTCTCGCCAAAGACGAATTTGAACCACATTTTCGCGAGCTTATTGTGAAGCTAAGCCCAACTCCTCTCCCTTAGTGTAGATAATATCCCTTGTTCAAAAAAAAAAAAAATCATCAGAACATTGAAGTTTTAATATCGATTTCTTATGCCTTTATTATTGCTATAAACATTGATTTAATCGAGCGTAACCCTTAATGCTTATGTCCCAGTATGTATATTCATATCATATGGATAGACCTGGCATTCGTGTCGTGTTTTCCGTTTTCGTGTCATACCCGATATCTTAACGGGTCGTGTCGTGTAACACCTGTTAGAATAAACGAGAAAAATGACCCGACCCGAATCGACCCGATAATATTAACGGGTAATATGACCTGACCCGTTACCCGTTAAGGAAAATATATTTTAAACCAATAAATAATTAAATAAAAAACATAATACTTTTTTTGAGTGAAAACACATTTTTCTTTTAAGTATTGTCACATCCAAAACATAAAAACGCATTTTTCTTTTAAGTGTATATTTACATATCAAAATAAGAGCATAATAAAAAAACATTAAAACATTACAAAATATCAAATGTTCAAAAGATTTGCAAAATTAAGGACATTGGAACATTAGAACATCTTGCACATTTTCTTCCAATCAAACCCTTCAATGTAGAAGTATAAAAAATATATAAACGCTCGTAATAACAAGTTTTACAACTTTCATAAAGAGCTTAACTTCGAAATTCGTTACTATGATCATAAAAATCATAGATCGAAATTTAACCGTTGATTATTGTTTACATTTATGCTTCATTTTTCTCATCAAATTTTGTTTTTTTTTTCAGATTTTCATTTTTGAAAACATGATCTATTAGAGGATGCAAGAAGATGAACGGTTTGGATCGTTGATATTATGTTCAGAGTTTTACGATTAGTGAAAATATTGCTTGATGTTTATAAAGTTTTTACAAACGATATGACATTAACTCATATTTCAGTTAACCGTAAATATCGAAACGTGATATCAAAGATCTGAACCGTTCATCTTCTTACATCCGCCAGATGATCATGTTTTCAAAAAAGAAAATTTAAAAAATGAAATTCAGTAACAAGAATAAAGCGTAAATGACAATCGACGGTTAAATATAAATATAAGGTTTATGGATTATAGTGTTGGATTTCGAAGCTGACCCCTTCATGAAAGTTGTAAAGCTTGTCATTATGAGTGATCGAATATTTTTTTTATATTTTTTACACTTCTATAATAATTATTATTAATTTTATTAATTTTGCACTCTAATAAAAAACATTATTTATGAGGGTTTGGAGGATTTTGAAAATCTAAACGATAATAAGTGTAACCATTATCTACTCGTAGAGGAATAATGATGAATCACAAGTGTTTATATATTCTTTCACATTTTTCATACTTGTATGTATGTCTTCTTAGTTCTTACCTATACAAATACTATACTAGTTTATTTTAATTTTGGACAAGAACATGTTAAGTAAAATTTATTGTAATGATAATAAAGAACTCTCACAATAAAAATAAATAATGACTAATTTTTTTTTTAACTTATATAGAATAATAATACAAAAATATATATTTAATATAGAATATATTGTATATATTAATATGGCTATTGTATTATATACTAATTTTTTTAGTAATTAAACTTTAAAATTATCAAAATAATTTTTTTCTTAACGGGTCGAAACGGGTCACTCACGTGTATACCTGTTAAGAACCCGTTATTAACGGGTTCTTAACGGGTCACCCGATAATGACCCGATAAGTTATTGTGTTGACCCGAAACCCGTTATTTTCGTGTCGTTTTCGTATCGTGTCATCGTGTCGTGTCAGAAACTGCGGGATCTACATATGGACAAGGATTCAAATATGAAGCTACAATTGCACTACACGGTCCTATGCTAATCTGCCAATATATAGGTCTGTAGGTACACAGATAATCAATTTCAGGGCAAGAAGCAACTAACTCGAATTTAAAGAGAAGCAAGTGCTTTGTTTTTTTTGGTTGAAAGCAACGATATTAGTTCATTGATAAAAGGTTCAGTACAAAATGATGATCCGAAACAGCAACAAAAACTTAGACATTACACTCAGCAAACAGAACATCAGTGATAATGTCAGGTGGTTCCTCGAACCACGAACAGTTGCTAGAACTAGAAAGAGCGTAGCGAGCGAGAGATAGTGAGCAACTTCGTTATTCTAGAGACGTGTATGGGCATCAGCAGTAGCTTTAGTGATTGTGGACAATTATGCTTTGGAATCTTCCACAATGTTACCAATTAAGGATCCATTGGGAATTTGGGAAGGCCATTGCACAATGCAGAGACGATCTGAAGTGCATCACTCTTAATAATGATATCTTGATAACCCCTCTGATTCGCCAGTAATAATTCAGTGTGTATACGTATGTGTGTGTGTGTGTGTGTGTATCAAAATCCATATTGAGGGTTGAAGAGCCCCTCCCCGTTCTGAATAGTTCTTTAAGTTTTACATCAAAATCCATTCCTTCAACCTATAACCAGGATCAAATTTCCACCAACGGAAGCAATGACATATATATATATATATATATATATATCCTGGAAGTCACATTGATTAAAGAGTTTTGTGGATTGATGTCAAGTTTCTTGTCTTCAAGAAGAGAATGTTATTGCTCTAAGTCTTCTCTTAAAGTCTAAAACAAATACAATATGCAACTTGACACATTGTTTTTTTCTTTGTATTACACACCGATTGCACTAATTAAATACACATTATATTGGTTAACGCACCGTGCTTTGACTCATGCAATCGTAAAGCTTCAAAATATATAGAGATTCACAGCTACTCTAACTTCAAGGCTTCTTCTTCGGACCTTAACTTGGAGGACTCTTGTTCTGTATCAACCGATGACAAGTCTGTGAGCAGGCCGACTGCAGCCTCGTCTGCACCTTCTTCATGCAAGTGTGAAACCACGGAATGGCCATCCGGACAGTGAATGGGTATGGGAGTCTCAGCAGGTTGTTCTCCATCGAAACGCACCCACTTTCTATCCTTTGCTTGAACTAAAAGAAGGTACAACAAAACCCCAAAGATAATTACAGCACCACTTACAAAGAAAGTCTTCAGAGAAGCCAAGCACATAACAAGAACAAGTAACAATGCAGGGGGCAGGCAAAGCATTGTTGCTCCGAATGTTTTGAAGGGAACTTTGTACGGTCTATGAAGGTCTGGCTTCTTCACTCTCAGTTTAATAAAAGCTGCGAACTCCAGAAGCATTCCTATAGCGTATAAGAAATTAAGAAATTCCAAGATTTCTTGAAAGCTCATCCACGACAAGAAGATAACTCCGGTAGCAGAGCACAAAATGCTAATGGTAGGAGTTCCATACTTTGACCTACAAGATAAGAGTTAAAGAAAACAATCAGCTCAGCGCTCATCCACTGTGCATCCAACTAAATTTGTAAGTAAAAGGTCGTTTTCTTTACAGAAGGATCCTTCAAAACAGGAGGTTGCAATTGTGATGTTCGAAAACAGCGAATTGGCTAAAACTGAACCAGTTAAGGGAGCGAAAGTGTACGAAAATGCAAACCTTGAAGCAAATATCGCAGGAAGCATTCCCATCTCACTCATCCCAAGAAGTTGAAAAGCATCACTACTCATTTCTGCTTCAAACAACCCCATGTTAGACATTGCAGCAGCGGCTTGAATCCACCACTTAAGCCAAACGCCACCTATCAACATCCCAACTTGTGCAAAATACCCATCAGTCCACTCACTAGATGCAGAGTTTAAAGCTCCAGTTCCAGCAAGAAGCGGAATCAAATACGAAGAAACAACCACAACTACAGCCCCAAGAAGCGCCTTGGGAAAAGTCTTACTTGGATTTTCAACCTCCCCTGCAAGTGTACTTGCCTTATCCCAATAATTCAGATTCCAAAACATGCTATTGAAGTATCCCCTCCATTCCACTTTCTTAAAATCTACAACTAGCCACTGCTTAACCCTTATTCTAGGAATCGAGATAATCGCCATTACAACAAATGGGCAAAGGGAGAAAGCTGCAAGGGAAACAGCAGAGAACCCGACAATATGCAATCCGCGGTAATTCAAGTAAGTCAATGAGAATGTTATCCCTAAAAGAGCTGGAATTCGAGCAACCATCCGGTTAAAAATAGGAAACGAATGCTTCAAGTAATCGAGGAACAGGACAGGGTAAAGAGCATTGTCCATAACCCCACTAAACCATTTCCAGAAACCCTCCTGGAAACCCCAGAAAGGCCCAAAAGCTGCTGATATCCAAAGCACATATCCGCCATTTTCCGGGAAGGTTGTGGCGAGCTCAGCCGTCACTAAAGCTTCTGGGATGCTCCAAATCAAAGGAAACGCTAAGAAACCAAGCAGAGACAGAAGAGGGCCGCCACCGGCCCTGACGGAATCCTCCACTCCAAAAGGACCGCCAGAAACCTCATAGAAAATTAAAGCTATGAGAGGCAACAATGTCAGCTTTGGGCTTGTTTTTGCAGGTGCGTTCTTGGATTCACTGACCATTATTCCCTCTTCAGCCATCCACATACAGCAGAGGGAAATATTTGAACTCACCCAATCTCAAACCACTTTAATTGATTCAATGAGCAGGGTTTTGCCTACAATTTGGATCTGATTACAATTCTACCCAAATCCATAACTAAAAACAATCAGATAAAGTTGTTGGATTTGATTTTTCTCAGGAAAAAGTACCTTTATTGAAGGATTTTCCAATCTGGGTTTTGCATGCTTTTCACAGGAGAGGTTTCGGATCCGTATATCCTCTTCTGTTCTGCTTCTGGGAAATCAACCATGGCAGATTGGAGTCATGATGAAAATATGGGTCCTTGATTTCTACCAAGTCAATGTTTGACTTTGGATGCGTTGCATGCGGTACGAGAGCTGTAGGGAGGGTCCTCGGCTCCAAACGCCATTGTCTAGGATTGCGTACAGAATATGGCAAGGGAGGGAATATACGGTGCGTGATGAGCAGAATGGTCCCAGCCCTGTCGTGAGTTATGTTGATGTTTTGTTGGGCCCTCCTAAACCAGAGAAATTAATGAAAAGAGCTTGAAAAATTTTAGTTTTAATAAAAAATCATGTTATAAGTTTTGTTTAATAAAAAATCATGTTACAAGTTTTGTTTAATAAAAAATCATATTATAAGTTAAGTCACTGTTTCTGGAATTTAAGTCATTGTTTCTGGATTTTAAGTAACACTGTTTCTGGAATCTAAGTCACTGTTTCTGGAATTTAAGTCACTGCACTATTAGTTTATTTCCAGCGACAGTGTTATTTTTCCCGAGACAGTGTTATTTTTTCAGCGACAGTGTTATTTTTCCAGCGACAGTGTTATGTTTTTCCAGCGACAGTCTTAATGTTCATTTTCTTTCCAGATACAGTGTTTGTTTGTGCACGGTCCAAAGGGCTTGGTGTGGTTGTTGCTCGCCGAAGCTAAACGGAAGGGAAGGCCGGATTTCGGCCGGAAAGTTGGACAAACTTTATACGCTCATAACTTTGTCAATACTCAATGAAATCAAGTGATTCAAAAACGAAAATTGTAGTTCTCGAAGAGAAGAAGAGAATGGTACCTTGCACGATAGCTAACTCATTGTGGTTTGGCCGGAAAACGCCTCGAAGGTCGCCGGAAATTGGGTTGGACAAACTTTAAACGCTCATAACTTTGTCAATACTCAACGAAATCGAGTGATTCAAAAACGAAAATCGTAGTTCTCGAAGAGACGAATAGAATGGTACCTTGCACGATGGCTAACTCGTTGTGGTTTGGTCGGAAAATGCCTCGAAAGCCTCGGAGGTCGCCGGAAACTGGGTAAGAAATGGATATAACTTCTTCAATACTCAACGAAATAGGGTGATTCAAAAAGGAAAGTTGTAGTACTCAGCGAGACGAAGAGGAGGAGGAGGAGGAGGAGGATGAGGGCCAAAGGAGAGCCCATGAGTGACTGGCTGGTGGTCGAGCTGTCTGTTGGTTTGGTGGGTTTTACCTTGTTCTGGGATGGTTTTTGGTTAAAAAAAGTTATAGGATGGTTTTTGGTTAAAATAAACTTAGTTCAAGCCCTTTTTATTAAAGCTCCCTTTTTTTTTCTATGACCGACACACAAGGTGCTACATCACGTGTTATTATATAAATGGTCAGATTTGTGTGTTAAAAGGTTAATACCTTAAAAAATAAAATTTTCTACCACTTACATAAAAACACATGGTGTACCACTTGTATTTTTGTCACAATAAAAAATTTCTCTTCATAAACGAAGAGGCATAGACCCCAAAGAAAGAGAAGATTTACATGACATGATCACGTGATTATGGTAGCGTTTTGTATTATTAACATAAATATATGTGTATTTTATTAGTAGAAATGTCACGTAGCGGTGTACTCGTGCAATATAAATTATTTTAACAAAAATAGCATATAATAGAATGTGAATGTATCAATTTGTGAGATCCCACATCGGCAGGGTGAGGGTTGGTGTGAGATCCCACATCGCCAGGGTGAGGGTTAGTCTCTGGCCTTATATTATATGTACATGCTTACCTCCCATTACAAGACGCGTTTTGGGAACTCATTAGCTCCGGATCCTATAAGAACTCCGAAGTTAAGTGACTTTGGGCGAGAGCAGTCCTAGGATGGGTGACCTCTTGGGAAGTTATCGTGCCGAAACCTAAGAACAAATTCGTGATGGCGTGACCTAAAGCGGACAATATCTTGCTACGGCGGAGGCTGGGATGTGACAATTTGGTATTAAAGCCAAACTCACCTTCCGTTCGAGTATGCCGACAAGGACGTCGGGCTCCCAAGGAGAGTGGATTGTGAGATCCCACATCGGCGGGGTGAGGGTTGGTCCCTGACCTTATATATGCATGTTTCACATGTTTTCAGTATTTGCATTAATTAAATGGCTTTTGTCACCCTTCGGGTGTGACCATCCTGATGTCCCAAGGACATCAAGATCGGGGCGTGGCACAATTTCATTACCGCCTCCACCAATTAGCACTACGTTTTAATTTCATCTTTACTTGTGAGTAGAAGTTTTATATTTGATTCACGATGATTTAACATTTGAATTGAGTTTGATATTTGATACAAACTAGCAGAAGTGCCCGTGCGATGCTGCGGGTTTTAAAATCATATAAAATATGTAGAAAGTTATAATATGTACATATACTATTTACATACATGTGAAATCTATTTACAACCCTAAAAAAAGGTTTCAACTTTGACATAAGAAAAACCGTTTGCACAAATCTTAGCAAGAATTAACTAATATATATATGAAGGCATCCCTTATAATGAATAGTTTGCACAACCGACGATAATATAGCAAGAAATAGAAAATGAAAAACCTTTCCTTCTGTAAAAATGAAAGTAGTAATAGTAACATCAGTTCTAGACATAGTTTAAGTGTCGAACATAGGAGCATACTTATTAGCTATTGGATTATATCTCGTCAATAACAAATAGCAAATTTCCGCACCATTTTTCTATGGCTTCATAGTTGGCATGGTCTGAGCTAGTAACAAATCTGTCCACTTCTTTGAGATAGTTTTGAGTAATCTGTGATTCCCCATGAGACACCTTTGCCTAACATCTCAATGCTAAATCATCAGGAAATCCAGGAATAAGACATTTGTGCAAAAATTCTCTATATTCCAAAAGATTGTTAAATAAAATCAACCACATACTCGAGACCAAAAAAGATAAAACTACATGCGTATAGAGCTGTAGATAAGATAAAGGTTAGTTCTTTGCGAAACCAACACTGCATTTTACCAAAAAAAAAAAAGATATAAAAATAAAACCCAACAAAATAAAAGATGAGTATGCAGTGACAGTCATATAAGAGTTCATTCATCAGCTGAAATTTGGTATTTCAGATTGGCCCATTCATCATTTCTATAAAATTTATATTATGGCATTCCCACTTAGCAAAACTAATATGTTAGTATTAATAAATTGAAAAGCTATATCATTGTGACCCGAGTCAACTTATCCAATCAGAAAAGTAGTGTAATATCTTTAGTAGAACATAACCTGGTCAATCGAGCAAGTTTTGTGCAAAACTCATTGAAATTCCATATCATTGAGGTAAACTTGTAGCTCATTATCTGCACATTGATGAAGCCATTCCACCCAGACTCAGCTTCACCTATAGAAACAGAAATTAATTAGGATGGTAAGATCAATAAAATAGAGTACAATTGTAAACACTTTGCAGCAAGGATCGTAAGATAAATAAAATGTCCAGAATATTAATTTATAGGTTTCGACGAATATAAATACTATTACATATGTTGGTTACCATTGGAATTGCATTTTTTTGGGGCTGACATGATGACAGAAATTAATATATTCCAAAAAAACATTAGTTTCATAACAACGGGACGTATGTATTTGAACTGTGGTTGTATAACAAATATTAACAATGAGAGTAAAGTTGGTTTCACAAATAGATGATTAAAAGTGCCTAAATTTAAAAATACCTTGAGTTATATGGCGAAATCTCCATTTATATCCCTGTAAGTCTTTTGGTGTTGCTTTCTGTATTGATGGTTGCTGAGACATGCCCTGTAAAAACATTTGTAACATGAGGGTAAAGTTTGAATAAGCATACATTTAATGGTTGAGTAAGGTTATTGAGCTGAAATTCATTTTTTGGAAAAAGTATGCTGCTGTACAGTTAAATACAGGTCAAACATTCACAAATCTGAAAAAGAACTCAATAGAAAAAAAATAAATGGTAACCAACTGAAATCGAAAGAGAAATGTACCAAATGAAAAATTCACTGTAAAGCCGAACCACTAAGGAATTGGAACTTAATTTGTAACAAAAATTAACCCTTCTTGAGGTTGAACCAACAACAACTCTTGGCGTTGGCAACCTCAAGCATTGTGGCAACTCTTCTGTTCTCATCATAAAAAAATGGCTTCTTTTTATTAAAGAGAGTATCCATCAATGCGTTGTTGCTCAGTGCCCAAATCAGAGAAAAAACAAATTCAGAGGTTTAAATGGAATTCCACAACAATCTCAAAATGGACAACCCTAGAATTTTAAGATAATGTCTTTATCACATTTTCAATTAATTACAGCAAAACCCAAAACTTAAATACTTTTAATGAGCTTACAGGGCCACTCATCAGCAAGCTCATGGCTCTTAGAACCTAAGACCAAGGTCTTCCAACCTCTTTCCATGGTGGCCATCATAACCTGTTTGCTCTCCGTCCACACCCACACCCTCTTGGACTCGCCATACGTTGCCGAAGACAATGTCCTAGAAGGCCCAACCATGGCAGCGGAAGAAGAGTTCTTAGCAATCATTTAATGTATGTGTGATGAAGTGAATTTGCAAATGTTCCATATATCTGCAAACATTAATCAACAAACAAAAAATATAATTAAATGATAATTAACTTGACTAAAAATATTCATTTTTTTTTTTATATTTTGATGAGCACATTGAGCAGCGAGGATGCACAGTAACCTATGGTTTCAGCTCAAGGAAGTAGAATGCAACACAGTAGCAACCATCTTCTTTTAAGGAATGTTGGAGATATAATCTAGGAACCATCAAAGGTATTCAGGCTAAAGAAAAACACCATCAAATCTCAAAACAATAAAGACAAAAATAAAGACTAAGAAAAATTCTCAAAAACAGTTAATTCAGTAGAACCTAACTGAACACTCATAAATTCAAGAATCATGCCAATTATATTCATAGAATTTCCAAAACACAGCTCATCTCAAGCAAAATAATCCAAGGAATCCCTTAGGACTCTGTTAATACAAAGCTCTTAAAGCTTTGGTCAAAGAACAAAAAAAAAAAAAAAAAATAACCTCGTACAATTCTCTAATTGAAAAGCAATTGCAGGTTGCAAAAAGAGATTTATCTTATTTTAGCAAAATGAATTCCAACTGGCCACAAACCAAAGCCTTGACCAAAATGAATTGCACTTAAGCGTCAACCAAATTCGCAAACATCTAAAAGTTCTTTGATTTTCACACACCAAAACAACATATCAAATTAAAAAACCAATGCAATGTTAGTGAAATAAATTCGCACGGTATTTTAGGCTGTAAAACAATCACCTTGTAAATGAATACGCTCATCTGATTCTTCCAAATCCTTCCACCTCCATCCTAGAATTCGTCCCCTGTGTCACCGCAAATACATGTAAGAAATCCGAGAAAATCAAATGCTAATGAATCCAACTCTACAAAGTCTATGCAATGATATGATAAGATCAAATCCACAACCTGGTTTTGAAATTGCTCATAGATGACCAAGTCAGTTTTCTCTTCACATATTCCCATTTGCTGTCACGCAGGAATTACTACTCCCATTACTCACAGCTCCATCAGTGGACTACCCGTTCTGCTTTAGCTCCGGCGTTTTCTTTCTACCAAACTTGGCATCATAAAACAATTTAAAATCCTAAAAATATAAATAATTTTAGATGAGATAAATCCACGAATTCTTTATACAATACTATCCATCAGATCAAGATTCGCAACTGCACAATCTGTTCAACCAAAATTTAAATCCAAATCTACTAAACTCTAACATGTAATTAATCCCAAAACAAAAATTATATTAAAATAAATTTGAAAACAGAAGCAAGCAAAAATACAAAAGAAAAAGGAAAAAAAAAAAGGAAAAAAATCACTAAAAAGAAAAAGGCAGAAAAATGCAGGGTATTCTTCCCGAAGGCAACAGATCTAACATTCTTGGAAAGAAAATTCGATCACGAATTGAAAAAATAAAAGTGAGAAAGAGAGACGAATCTTCATACGGAGGCTAGCGACCCGGAGCTCGAGAAATTTGTGGAAGCAAATGGAAGAGCCCTGATTTTCCATATTTCTTCCGTTCTAGGATGAAAGAAACGGAAGAGAATGGAGTTGTGGCTGCTAGGGTTTGAGGAGGACAGAAACAGGAAGAGAGAGAGATGAGAGAGGGCTCGCGTAGGAGAGAGGGGAAGAGTGAGAGATGAGAGGGGACCGCACGCGGGTAACCTAGCAATCCGTGCTAAACCAAACGGACAAAATTACCCTCTGAACTTTTGAGAATTACCCTCCTAACCCAGCTCCATGTGGCTGGTATTGTTGTAAACAGCATGAAATCGAGTGGCTTCGTGCTAGACCATATGGACAAAATCACCCTCTGAAATTTTGAGAATTACCCTCCAACCCAGCCCCATTCGGCTGGCATTGTACAGTGCCTGCCCTCCCCCCTACTTTAGAATAGATAATTACTACCCTGTGCGGTTTGACTTTTGTGCATCATGATAACTTTTATATTCGTGGTCAACAAAATAACCAAGCATCTTATATTGACACACGTACGCTCATTTTTTTGAAACTTTCATTGATCAAAAAAGAAATACAAATGGCTATCAGATTCAAGAAAGAAATACAAATGATTTGTATAAGTTCGCAACTCCAATATCGTTGTATTTAGAAGAAAAATAAGGTTGGCAAAAAAAAAAAAAAAAGGAACCCACCAAAAAAGAGTTGAAAGAAAAACCCTACAAACAATCAGAGCAACCTTATTTCCCGCCAAACATTGCACCCCCTTTCGTTGTCTGAAGATGTCGGAGCATCCGTTCCATGCCCTGTTTCAATCTTTTTCAAAAGTCTCCAATTCGATTCAAACCCAACTCTATAATCTCATAACCCAACCTCACAAGCCATCACCCACCGGCCAAAAAAGCCTTCTCTCCGCCTCTTCCTCCTCCTCCTCCTCCAGAGTGGTAGCCTCGTCAGACAATGGCTCCGCCGATCATCCCGAAGCCAAAGACATCCTCAGCACGAAAAAGGTAATCTTGGTCGTTGGTATTCGGTACGCTCACTGATTTTGCAGCGTTTTGATTCTTAAAGACGCCGCCTTTATTGGGTTTCCTTGTTTGTGATCTTTGTTAGAGAGATGGGTAGTTCGCAAACTGTTTGATAAAAGTCCTGAAAGAGAGTCTAAAGAGTGAAATCCCGTTGAAGTATGTTTTTGTTGGAGTATCATTCGGTGGATTGTGTGTGGATATTTAGGGTTCTGGTGAGGTTTTGTCTTTACTTTCCAGCAACGTAGGATCGTCTCATTTGCTGCCATGGGTAATGTGGTTTGACCTGCCCTTTTTTTATTTTTACAAGTGATATTATCTATACTAAGGGGGTGGGGTGGGCTTAGCCTCACAATGAGCTAGCAATAATGTGGTTCAAATTCGCCTTTGGTAAGAATCGAACCTAAGACCTCACACTTATAACTGAAAAAAAAAATATCACTAGACCGTAATACTACGTGGCTTTTTAACAAGCTGTTTACCTTGTAGCCCTTTAAATTGGAAGTGTTCTTTTATTGTTATTATCATCATTAGTTGTATAGGTTAAGTGAAAGATGTGGTTTTTTTTGGAGAATGCATGCAGTTTGGGTTTGTTTATGGACCAATATCACAGTTAGCCTCATTTTCATTCCATTTTTTCTGTCAAAACCTACTTAGAATTCCAACATGAAAGTGCATCGTTCTTACATTTGAATCAATTTCTTATGTTCAGATAAAATCTGCTGCTCCTTTGACAAAAGAAGAGCTTGGAAGATCTACTTGGACTTTTCTTCACACTCTTGCTGCTCAGGTAAAGGAAATAGTTTGTATTAGTAATTGTTTTGCAATGTTTGACAAAGTATAATTGCCACATTACTTGCTAAAAAAAACTGTTTGGCAGAAAATAACTTTTGTGTAACTGCTTCTTCTGCACTTGTTCACAACGATATATTATGCTTCATGTAATTAAGTTTAATGTGGATTAACGTCGGTAAGACTTTTTCAAAATTTTAGTATCCAGATAAACCGACAAGGCAACAGAAGAAGGATGTAAAGGAATTGGTATGTTACTCTCTATTCTCTCTCTCTCTCGCACACACAATTAGTTTCTGGCACTCGAGACTGAAGATCTTGTAAAATATATGCACACTAAATCCTTAATTCTTTTGGACGGATTCTCGTCAGAATTCAAGGTAGGATGATATAGACCGAAAAATGTTTGTCGTTTTGCAATTCAGTTTTTAAGTTTTCATTTGTAATACATGTCCTGGTTTTTTTTTTTCTACGTTGGAATATCATGAGAAGCCTTGAGATAATAATATATTGTTTACCGGTGAAACTGATATTACACAATGTGCAAGAACTGGAGTAGGCAGTCTGAGCAACTCGTGTTGGTTGCATTTACCATGCAGATGTCGATATTATCTCGAATGTACCCCTGCAAGGAATGTGCAGATCACTTTCAAGAAATTCTGAGGTTCACAATTTCATCTTTTACTCATCATCTTCGTTTTTCTCTAGTGTCCCGTAGTTCTCAACTACGTCATAGGGTCATTTCCTATCAAATATCTAAATGTGAGATTCAAATGCTGCACTCAAACCATCTCCAGATGGTCGTTTAGTGTACTTTTGAACTTATAGATGTATATTTGGTGCATGTTTGGCAGATCAAATCCTGTACAGGCTGGATCACATGCTGAGTTCTCCCAGTGGCTATGTCATGTGCATAATACGGTTAACAGAAGGTACGTTCTGCAGAAATCATCCACTGTTCTGGTTCTGTAATCTGAGAAGCCTGATAATGTTTACATTTTAGTAAATTAAATTCGTTGAGATCTAATATGTGGAGATATTGATACAGCATTAACAAACCGATTTTCCCCTGTGAACGAGTTGATGCACGGTGGGGCAAGTTAGAGTGCGAACAGCGTGCTTGCGATCTGTTAGGAATTACCGGAAGTTTTGGTGACAATACATATTAAGTACTTTCTGGAGTAGATTTGAATGATTAGGGTTGATGGTATTCTTGCAGAAATCATTGATTGTAATCAACTTTCATATAAAGAATTTCATGAGTTGCAGATGATTTTTATATTGATATTCATAAGCAAACTCCATCCTGCTATTATCAAGCCGTGATGCGGAAAGAGTTAGACAAAGCGATATTCGTCGAGCTTGATAACTTTACACGTCCAGATAAATTACAAGCTTTGTGTAATGAAGATCATCTGATACCATCTGCTCTTTCGAAAAAGAAAACATAAACAAACAAAATGAAGGTTGACTCTGAGAAGAGTACTGTGACATGCCCGCCAGATATAAGCACAGTTAGATTATGTCCCATGTCTGCTATTAAACCGTACGGAATGGTGGCGCCTCGCCGAATTTCAGAATGTAGGCAGTTTCATATACAGGCCGCAGTTGTGGGATCAGTTGCGCATCTAAATATGCATCACAGGAGAAACACCAGACAGATAGGTCACTGCACGAAATGTAAACCAAGACAGAAGAGGAATTTGTAAGAAACTAGACTAGAAGTAAAGAAAAAGACTTGAGGATGCCTAAGTAGAAAGGATTCGTAATTGTACCTATAGCTGAGAGCAAGACAATGATTTGACTGCTGGTAATGCTGGAGCATGTGCTTGTTCACAAAGCGGCTGCAGAGGACGTCCTTACAGCACAAACATAACCAGTTCTCATTGGGGTGCTGGCATCTAGTATAATACGAAAATTGTTCCGCAGATTAAAGATGTTAGGCATGATTCAGGAATCAGGCACTCGGACAATGTAAAGCATAAAGAATCAACAGAAGCATGCTACAGATCTTTGTAATTCAACAACTTGGAAGATTCTGTTCAATGAGAAAACTTAAAATGTTCTTTCGTTTGAAGTTCTCTTTTAATCAATGGCACTTAGAATAAACAGAAGCATAAAGAATGATTGCTTTCGAACTAGGCCGAGATTTCTTTCTATTCCTATCACAACTAAGCAACGACGGTACAAAAAATCAAATTGGTGATATGGTCTTGTATGATGTACACAAACTACAGTTGATTTAAACTAGCAGATCGTCTTGCTGTAGATGAGGCACCTCGATCAGCACACTTCCAACAATTAGCTAAGAATAACGATGCAATTCCCTCCGCTAACCGAAAAAAAAGAATGTAAGGCCCTGTTTGGTAGTGTACTTGAATCCAACTTTTTAAACTCAAAAACAGTTTTTAAGTTTTAGGCCTTAAAAACTTGTTTGGTATGATTATTTTCAAAAACAGAACTCAAGACTAACTAAAAAATATAGTCTATTATTTAAAAACATAAAAAGTGAGTTTTTAGAGTTTTTAAACTTAAACTTACTCATTTATTTTCTCTCCCTCGTTCCCTCTCACTCCAAATATATATCTCTCTCTTTTCTTCTTTCGTTCTACTCTTTTTTTTTTACCTTTTTCGTCTATGCTCTAATCCAATCAAGTTTAAGTCGTAAGATTTAAAATTTTTAAATCACAAACCAATCAAGTTTTTGAGTCTTAAAGAAATTTGTTTTCAAGAAATGTTCTTAAGAAATATTTTGAGAAATGATAAAAAATTTCAAATAGGATACCAAACAGGCCCTAAGATTCTTTGTGGGTAAGAATTATATAACTTTTATCTTATTTTTGCAAATCTTATGACAATCAATGGTAGCATTCATCCATATGTTTCAGAAACAGCATACAAATTGAGAAAGCAAACCCTCAACCTTAAGGAGATGGGTTATGTATATGCTAAGTAAAAATATTCAGTGATCAAAAGCTGAATCAAGAACTGGGTAAGATTGGCATGAATCAAACAGCACACAATTAAAAAAGATCTGAATGACTTGACCAAAAAAAAGAAGAAGATTTGAATAGGAACCTGTTGCAGGCAGTATCAGGAGTGGGAATGTGAGCGAGATCAGAGGACAGGGAAGCAAGGTGATTGCAAGATGTTCGGGCCTCGACCCAACCCGATTCAGCTCCATAAAATAATTCCTCCTCGTTTTCTAGAAATTGGTCCTCCTGATTCACATAATTGACAAAAACCCTTTGTTTTAAATTTCAAAATAATCAAGATTTCGGGTTCAGCCAAAGCGTAAAGTGATCGATTTTACCTGCGCAAAAGAAGAACTAGCTTGGGCTGCCATGGATGAACACCGAGAGAGTCTCACTCTGGACAAAGTTGCGGACTTCTGCAAAACCTTTGCTCTCAAGCCGCGGTTTATGTATTAACTTGGGTTAATTACAAGAGAGCTGCTGGACTCCCACTATATTATAATCCCACCCCATATCTGAGGTTAATTACAAAATTTTCATCCTATTTTTTCACCCATATTATAATCTCCCTCACTATAAGGTTACAACATTGAAATGATATTTTCCCGCTCACAATTATTCCTCAAATAATCTCTAATATAAATCTAAAGTTATAAACTTGTCTCTTAGAAAAAAAAGTATAACAAATAATATATAAAATTAAAATAAAGGACATGATCATGAGAATTTCATCTGTTTCATCAAATATAAAAATAAAATTACATAATTGTTTCATAATAACATAAGAAAACTACATGATTGTTTCATATTAAGAAAAACGTTTTACATCACGTACTTTTTTTCCAGAGACCTGATACAAATTAAAGAAAACATCTTGAAGCTTAAATTGCAAGCAATTCTTACAATAGATCAATCAACACATAGATAATTATAAATTGTGGACAAGCACCGCACCGACTTCAATTTTCGTCAAGCTTCACAGGTCTCTCTAGTTATGACAATAAACCCTAGAATGGATATAAACTTTAGTATACGAGCAATGTACAGGGTAGTCCATTCTAAAGACCATGGTTTACTATATCCTACCTCATTTGTGGTAAATTCACTAGTAGAGTCCACTATATATGTAGATGCTAAATTACTACCAGATTCATTTATCTGCAAGGAAAAAATGTAATAATAGAAATACATAAAAATAAAAAAGAATGAAAAAAGGAATAAGAACGACAACTTTGTTGATGAGTCCTAGTTGAAATGAGACTAATTTCCTAATTATCTTTTTTTTTTTCTTTTTTCATACGGAGAAGTCTCCATTCAATTGAATTATCTAATCAATTTTGTAGTCAAATTTCAATTGATTACCAACTTGAATGGAAAGGTATATAAAATCTGTGCGAATTGTTGCAGTCATATTTAGAATAGGAATGTGATTGTGTAAATCCTGGAGAATATGAGATAGTATCTTATATTCCTATTAGGACTAGATTACTTATTAAATGTTGTAATCATAAAGGGAAAGGTATTCACTCTTTCTACTACTATAAATAGAGGCACAATGGGGTGAATCAAACACACCTCACAATTAAATCAATCTCTCCTCTCTCTAAAGTGGTCGGCCCCTCTCTCTCACTCTCTCTCTAGATTGCTCAATCAATTAGGCCTACAACACGTTATCAGCATGCTCTTGACAGAAGCTAAGGAATTACCAGGAGCTAAGGAATTGACTCATCGTAGGAGGAGGCTATCATCCACTGCATTCAAAGGCTTCATTGTTTTCTGCTACTCAGGTACGCTTAAAATAAAGTAAGATATTTGAAACGACCTATGAAGCATGAAAACATTCCCCATGATGCATGAACCCCCTATGTTTATATTTTCCTTCCGATATATATATATATATATATATATATATATATATATATATATATATATATTCATATATTCATATCTATATTTGTTTCATGCATCGCACAATTAAATTGTTATGTGGAATTTGTGAGTCAAAGTCTAAAAACAAATTAGAAGCAAGTTAGGGTTTCCTACAACCCTAAGGGAATTGAAAAAAAAAAAAAGGAAAAAAAGGGGACCGGGATTGGGTGCACCGCACCATCCCTGCGCCACAAGGAAAACAAGTTTCGGCCTGATTTTGGTTTCTTTGCTGGGCCTGCAGCCCATGGCCTTTCTCGGCCTGCATCAAATCTGCCAGCCCTCGGCTGGGCACCTTATGCACACACGCACGCACAAAGCCAGCCTTCGGCTGGGCTTCCCGCGCGAGGCCCGCAGTTTCCTCAAGCGCCCCACACGCCAGCCCTCTGTTTTGGGCTCCCCCGTGCAACCCCCTTGGCCCAAAGACCCAACCTAGCTACGGCTGGGAGGGCTCTCTCCCCCGTGGCCTGCAGCCATGTTTCCGAGGCCCTGTTAGGCCCTGCCGTTTTTACTCAAGGCACCCCGTGCCTTATCCCACCCACGGCACAAAGCCCAAATTATTTTGGGGCTCCAATTTCTATCCAATAATATTATGTTAATATTATTTTGCTTCTACAATCGACCATGTATGGCCCGATTTATTGAATTAATTAAAAGTGACCTGCAGTCCATTAATCTGATAATAAATCCAAAATTCTTGACCTGAAGATCACTTTTGGACATTAACGATTCAATAATTTCTCTTTATACTTTGAACCGTCACATACTTTCGTAGTAACGAAGCTCTCACAATTGAGTTCCCGAAGAAACTAAAATCCACTACACTAAGTTAGTATATTGCATTCTGTGTTTCTTGCAAGAACCTCTCATTATGAACTAATCGTTCATAAAATACTAAATTGAACCTGTAGTTTCAAATTTAGTGCCTTTGAAACCTGAAGTTTTCATTCAAAACATACCACATGAAACCTGTAGTTTTCATGCATAAATTAAACCAATACATGTCTATAGAACCTGTATGTTCTACGATATATGTTTACCATTGCACATGTGGATCATCCAGAAGATGCAACTACATCAATGGAGATATCGGATTTCCAGGAGGCGTCAGCACCTATGGACGAATAAATTAGACATGATTTTTAGGGCACGTACCCCTAGTGACCGAACCCACTAGGAGTGGCCGGCCCCCTACCCTATTTTGTTAGGTTTATGGTTTAATTTTGAACAATTTTTCTAAGTATTTGGAATAATTTGTTTGGTTTTGGTTTGTCTTGAATTATGGATTGTTATTGAAATGGATATTATTTTCTCGAATCGCTTAATTGAATGAATGGACTTATATTTATACATGTGACCAATTCAATCAATTTCTTTCTAGGTATGTCTAGTGGGGAAGTTAGTTGTCTGGCAGATAGTGCAACCATGCACACCATCTTGCGTGAACGACACTATTTTACTAACTTGATACCTAAGAAAGCTCCTTTGACAACTCTCTCAGGCCCATCCAACCTGATTGAAGGATACGGAAAGGCACGTATTATGTTGTCTAATGGTACAATCTTGACCATTAAGGAGGCACTATATTCTCCACGTTCCGGAAGAACGTTGCTGAGTTTTAGAGATATTCGAGATAATAAATATCATCTTGAAACCACTGAAGATAATGGTTCTGAATTTCTTTGTATCACTTCGTACGAATATGGCCATAAGCATATTCATGAGAAGTTGGAACGTCTGCCGAGTGGGTTGTACATCACGACCATTCGGGGCATAGAAGCCCATAGTGTGGCCGGCTCTATGCTTGAGTTCCAGGACACTCTATTGCTTTGGCACGATCGTTTGGGACACCCTGGACGTGATATGATGCGCCGTATCCTCAAATCTTCTCACGGGCATAAGTTACATCCCTATGCTAGGGTCCCGACATGCCAAGCGTGTTCTATAGGGAAGTTGAATATTCAACCCTCCCACACAAAGATTATTCACGACCCCCCTAAATTTCTTCAGAGGATTCAAGGGGACATTTGTGGACCTATCCAACCAACCTGCGGACCATTTAAATATTTTATGGTGTTGGTTGATGCATCGACAAGATGGTCACATGTTTGCTTGTTGTCCACACGCAATGCCGCGTTTGCTAAACTCCTAGCTCAAATCATTAAGCTAAGGGCTCACCACCCTGATAATCCAATCAAGTCGATTCGATTGGATACCGCTGGAGAGTTTACGTCACAGACTTTTGACGAGTATTGCATGTCAGTAGGGATTGATGTGGAATATCATGTGCCCCATGTTCACACCCAAAACGGCCTGGCAGAAGCTTTCATAAAGCGCCTTCAAATGATAGCTCGGACTTTCGTTATGAGAACCAAACGGCCGGTATCTGCCTGGGGCTATGCAATACTGCACGCAGCTATGTTGGTCTGCCTGAGGCCCATCGCTACCCAACCATATTCACCGTTACAGTTGGTCACTGGATACGAGCCTGACGTCTCGCATTTACGGGTGTTTGGGTGCGCCATTTATGTGCCAATAGCGCCGCCACTACGTACCAAAATGGGTCCTCAGAGAAAAATGGGAATCTATGTCGGTTATGATTCGCCATCAATTGTTCGATACTTAGAACCCTTGACAGGAGATCTTTTTACCGCACGTTTTGCGAATTGTCACTTTGATGAGACAATCTTTCCGTCGTTAGGGGGAGATAAACATGCTAACGTTCCTGTGGAACGCCGCGAATTGTCGTGGTATGCTCCCACTATGTCTCATTTAGATCCCCACACTGCCCAGTTTGAAACTGAGGTGCGACGAATTATAGATCTTCAGAGCATTGCTCAAAGCATGCCGGATGCTTTTAATGATCTAGCAAAGGTGACAAGATCACATATACCCGCTGCAAACACACCTGCAAGGATAGATGTACCCCGTGTACGTCAACAACCCGCCTGGGAAGGCTGGGCCGTCCCCGAAGGTGGGGAGGCCGCACCCTCCACGCGAGAAGGTACATTGACGGCTAGCCAATCATCTGCTCCGACCCTGAAACGTGGCAGACCCCCTGGTTCAAAGGATTCACAACCCCTAGTTTGAATCCGACCATCGCTCACTCATCCGTTCCAACGCATGAGGTTATTCTAGATTACGGTGTTGCTTCAGACGAAACATGCTGGCCTCCCGAGAATCGCGAGATTTCGGTCCACTACACAGTATTGGATGAGGTTTGGAATAGGAATGAGATGATCATCGATTATGCATTCGCGTACTCAGTAGCTACTGACATCATGCTTAGCGATGACATTGAACCACGTTCCGTCGATGAATGCCGACGTAGAACCGATTGGTCAAACTGGAAACAAGCAATCCAGGTCGAACTCGATTCGCTCGCGAAACGTAAGGTATTTGGACCTGTTCGTGAAGCCTGTTGGCTACAAATGGGTTTTCGTGAGGAAGCGTAATGAGAAGAATGAAATAGTGCGATACAAAGCACGCCTCATAGCGCAAGGCTTCTCTCAGCGCCCTGGAATTGATTACGAGGAGACGTATTCTCCCGTAATGGACGTCATAACGTTCCGCTACCTAATCAGTTTGGTAGTTTCCGAAAAATTGAATATGCAGCTTATGGACGTGGTAACCGCGTATCTCTATGGGGATCTAGATACGGAAATCTACATGAAAGTTCCAGAAGGACTTCCATTGACTGGTTTAAATAGTTCTAGACCACGGAACACTCTCTCAATTAGGTTGAGGAGGTCACTCTATGGATTGAAACAATCCGGGCGGATGTGGTATAACCGTCTGAGTGAATATTTGACGAGTCAGGGTTATGTGAACAACGAAATATGCCCTTGCGTGTTCATTAAGAAGTCACATTCCGGATTTGCAATCGTTGCAGTTTATGTCGATGACATGAACCTCATCGGAACTCCTGCAGAGCTTGAGGAAATTGCTGCACACTTGAAATCGGAATTTGAGATGAAGGATCTTGGGAAAACTCGATATTGTCTCGGCCTGGAGATCGATCATTGTTCGGATGGAATCCTAGTACATTAATCGAACTACACCCAAAAGGTGTTGCGACGCTTTAATGAGGATAAAGCGAAGCCTTCGAGCACACCCATGGTCGTTCGGACTCTAGATGCTAAACGAGATCCCTTCCGTCCAAAGGAGGATGAGGAAGAGATTTTGGAACCCGAAGTTCCTTACTTAAGTGCAATTGGGGCTTTATTGTACTTGGCTCAGTGCACTAGACCCAACATCTCCTTCGCTATGAATCTATTGGCTAGATACAACAATGCGCCCACACGCAGGCACTGGAATGGTGTCAAAGACATTTTCCGCTACCTCAAGGGTACTACGGATTTGGGCTTGTTCTATACCCGTGAATCTCCGAGTGTTGCCGCCCCCTATAGGCCTCGGATCGATTCTCGCCTTGTTGGTTACGTAGATGCTGGATATTTGTCTGACCCACATAGAGCACGTTCTCAAACGGGTTATGTCTTTACCGTTGGGAACACCGCTATATCTTGGAGGTCTACCAAGCAAACGCTAGTCGCGACTTCGTCTAACCATGCTGAGATTCTCGCCCTGCATGAAGCATCGCGTGAGTGCTTTTGGCTGAGAGAAGTGATGGAACATATTCGAAGCACTAGTGGTCTTACATCAGTCGTTGACTTTCCTACGACGATCTTTGAAGACAATGCAGCATGTATCGAGCAGTTAAAGAAGGGATACATCAAGGGAGACAACACCAAGCACATAGCGCCAAAGTTCTTTTACTCACACCAGCAGCAGTAGCATCAGAACATCGAAGTCAAGCAAATCCGTTCTCAGAACAACCTGGCCGACCTTTTCACCAAGTCGTTACCCAAGTCTACATTTCAGAAGCTCGTCCAAGGAATCGGTATGCGTAAACTGTCTGAATTAAATTGTTTGTAGTTCTCTTATTTAGAAGTTATGTCTAACTCAGGGGGAGTATCCAGAAGCATACTCACATGATCTTAATGTACTCTTTTTCCTACGATTAGGAGCATTTTTACCACTGGGTTTTTGCTACCTAACGAGGTTTTAATGAGGCACCCATCCTGGGATGATCATACTCCGTTGAGTTCACTGCACTCGTCCAGTTCGACGTTTGTTTAAGACATTATGCATATTTTCTTACTTTTCCCTTAGTCTATGGGTTTTCCCCATTCCTTGGGTTTTACCATAGCGAGGTTTTTGTGAGTTTTTACACATGCATACTTCAACGTAAATTTGAGACTCGCGATTACCCGTTGTGCCGATGACTTCATCAACTATTCTACCTTATCTGCTGAAGAACTGATGTGATGGTCTGTTGAGTATTTACACACTCAAGGGAGAGTGTTGCAGTCATATTTAGAATATGAATGTGATTGTGTAAATCCTGGAGAATATGGGATAATATCTTATATTCCTATTAGGACTAGATTACCTATTAAATGTTGTAATCATAAAGGGAAAGGTATTCACCCTTTCTACTACTATAAATAGAGGCACAATGGGGTGAATCAAACACACCTCACAATTAAATCAATCTCTCATCTCTCTAAAGTGGCCGGCCCCTCTCTCTCACTCTCTCTCTAGATCGCTCAATCAATTAGGCTTACAACACGAATAAGATTGTACTAATTTTTGTTTATTTTTCGAGATAAATATCATGAACATGCAAGAGTAGACATGAAAAAATTGAAATATATATATGATTTGAAAATGTTTTTTCTTACATCTTCAATGAAAACGACATATTCTACCTCTTCAATAGAAACATTGTTTTCTACCTCTTTCATTATTAACGTTGTCTTCTACCTATTCAATGAAAACGTCATTTTCCATCTCTTCAACGGAAACATCATCTTCTACCTCTTCCATGGAAACGTCATCTTCTACCACTTAATGAAACCGTCATGTTCTAAGTTCATTTTCTTTTTGCTTTCTCTAAATGAAAGGAAATAGAAGTATGAGTTAGTGTTTAAGAGAAGATAAATCGTTTCTGAACAGGGGGTAGGAGTTAGAATCTCGCCTAACTGTTTATTAACAAATAATTGCACCCAACCTTTTCATTTTTTTTAAAAAGATAAAGCAAAAAGTTAGCGGGAGTTAGAATTGGGCCTAGCCTATTTTTATTATATATCTCGAAAAGTCTTTATCGATCATTTTACAAATGGGTGAACTTGTAATTAAAAATTGTCACGTCTCGCTTCCGACATATATCGAGGATCAACATGTGACGTTACCAAGTATCTGTAAATCCAACAGACCTCGCCTCCGGGATATGTACAGAGGATAATTCAAGATTCGAATTGCGTAGTAATTTTCGTATACTTTATGGCTGCATCTAACCTCCTCGTTAGACTGCCTATGTACCCTAAAAAGAGATCAAGTCATTCGTAGTTCACCATTCACTACACTCCGACGTTTATGATAGTACGTTCAAGCATAAAAGCATAGCATTCCTCAATCATTTATTAGAACTTGACAAGCACGAAACTACTAGGTCCAGAGTTGCATAACAAACCCACATGACATTCAAGATTCCCATTCCATCCATCATATAAATCAGTATGTTTTCAACATGATACCTCAATCCACAACATGTAACATATCAAAGAACCAACGAAGCATAGTATTATTCTCAAACCACATTGATTTACTAATCTATTCATAATAATAACAATCATATCCAATGTCACTCCACAATCACGTCAATTAATCAATTCCATGAATCAAAGATGCACGATATTAACGACTGACTACGTTAATCAATTAATGAAATAACATATCATTTCATGAATTTAATTAAAGAACTCTACATAATTCCTTACTTGGATTATAAGTAATAACATGGTAAATTTCATTTATATTCACAAGATCTAGTGCGGTTAATCCCTATTCACTCGAATCTAGGATCAGACTAACTTTATGGAAATGAGCAAGAGTAGGGATTTCGGACCACTTAACGGAATCCAACCAAAATATAATCACCTATCGAAATGTACCAAGTACAACTAATCCTCATCACCCCTAGAATGCGTATGGTTCCCCATAGCGGATATACCAAACAGAACCATAGGCATAATCTCATAGTCCAGGCAATGATCACCCATCGTGGATATACCAAGCATGATCACCCCAGAATACGTATGGTCCTCCATCGCGTATATACCAAGCATGATCACTCCTAGAATGCGTATGGTCCCCCATTGCAAATATACCAAGCATAACCATATACGTAGTCTAATAACGTAGGCAGTGATCACCCATCGCGGATATACCAAGCATGATCACCCCTAACAGTCCCTCATTGCGGATATACCAAGCAGAACTGTATCCTATAGCTCTAGGTAGTGATCACCCATCACAGATATACCAAGCATGATCACTCCTAGAATGCGTATGGTCCCCCATCGCGGATATACCAAGCAGAACCATAAGCATAGTCTAATCGTGCAGGCGGTGATCACCCATCGCGGATATACCAAGCATAATCACCCCTGAAATACGTATGGTCCCCCATCGTGGATACACCAAACATGACCATCCATGTTCCTCTGCTACATGGTGCAGTTAGATCAACACACAATCCACTTACCCTTATCTCAACCTCGATGATTTACATCGTAATCACTTGCACTCTCATCAATTCCTCCTGATCACTAACTACCATGTCACACAAGCATATATGTTCTACAGAACACTTCTAATAGGATTTTAGGCTCACAATGTCATAAAAGTTAACATTCATACCATTCATATTATCAAGAAGATAAATAAACACATCTATAACACAATATGACGTCCCATACACGTAAACCAATGTATATACTATATGGGATGACTCACTAACCAATATAGGCCCACTAAGTCCTAAATAGTCTCTAGTAATACTAATTTTAATATTTAAGATCAATTCATAGCATATGGACCAAAAGTCGAGTCTTTGTCAACAGTGGGGTCCACAACCCTATACAAGTCAATCTGGAACATCTGCCCATGGATTTTCGATGCATAACTTCCCTAGGGTCTCATTTATCTTCTAGAACAATACTCTAAAATTTTGAAACAATCCAACGGTCGGATCTTCGCCAATTGCTAGAATTAGGTTGCTATCAACGTTTGGTTTAACAAACTTAGAAATTCAATTTTGGAAGATCTGTACGTCGGATTCTCAATCCGTCAGTTCCTATGATCCTCAACTATTACGTACTTGTTTGGACCCGATTTTACACTATCGGCCCAAGCGATCGAGGCCGTTGAGTAAGCATGGTTCTTAATCGTCGGATAAGAGGGTTAAGATAATTTTCTATTGTTAAGAGATAATATTATGATTCTTAATCATAATAATTATCTTTTAATAAATTATCTTAATTTCCTTATACAAAATAAATTATATAGGTTCTTGGACTCTTCGCGTGGCCTAACATGGATCTGCAAGCCAAAGATAATGGTGAATAGGAAACCTAATAAGGCTAGGTGATGGATGTCAGCTTGGTATCTAGTCGACTGCATGGGGTCTGTGGTTGAATGGACTTGCATACAAAGCCACGTCGAATAATGGAAAAGATCTTACACGTGGTGGTGAGTGATAATGTGGCAAAACAATTTGATCATAATTTTTGGGATATGTGGTCTCTATGTATGCATGGGAACTTGCAACTTGCAGATGGGATGAATTCGAATTGCAAAGGCATCTGCAACATGTGGAAGAAAAGTAGGGTGATTGTGTTGGAAGTGAACTGTCTTTCCAATTAATTAACTCTCCAATTAATATGTTGAGATAATGATACAAATTGGAGCACGGCATTGACACTTTGACTAAGGCGAAGCGATATTATCAGAGGATTTTTATCACAATATCCGGATGTAGAAGAGTTAGAGTGGAACTGGAAAATCTATTTCGGCTGAGCACTACGAACTCTATAAATACAAGGCTTTGAACGCTGAGAAAGTCTCTCGAATTCAACACACAAAACTGCCCTGCGCAAACCCTCTCAACACTTTGAGATTTTTATTTTCTTTTTCGCCAACACATCTTCAGTTTGGATAAACAGCACTGTGAAGGCAACCGGTAAACATCTTCAGTTTGGATAAACAGCACTGTTGCAGTAGAATCAGCCGACCGCGGAGCACCTTCAGTTTGGATAAACAGCACTGCGTCGGGGCCGACTGGTTATCTATCCAAGTCTCGGCCGAGAAGGATTTTCGAATTCTTTTCGACAGAGGTCATCTCACCAGCCTTCTCGGCGAAGTGAGGTGTTACAGTTTATTACATTCGGCACATTGAAAGCCGAAATTTGATATTGAACTTCGCAGAACTAGCAGCCTTGTCTTCAGGCTCTAGGACCCAAAGGCCGAAGCGTGTTCCTTCCTCGGCCGCAGTCGCAAGATCAAGAAGTCAGCCGCGCAACACAACACCACATCAACATTTTACTCACTGGCCGAGCTCGGCCGTCGAGTTGGCACGCCCCGCATTCAACCGAAGGACGTAGTTAGCTCATAGATTACTCGGCCTGCGCGCCACGTAGGCTTGGTAGTTTTTAGGATCAACATTTTGGCACGCCCAGTGGGACCCATTGCTAAAACTACGAAGTTCACATGATATATCAAGATCACAATCAGGATGAGATTCGGCGCCTCTTCAAGGAAGTTGTCGAGCAACAAAAACGCCTTGGCCGAATTATTGAAGCAAATGAAGAAAGGCAAAAATCTTTATCTCAAATGATAAAGGTGAAGGTTCATCACAGCTTACAAGATCAATGGTTAAATGCAGACAGGGCTCGATTTAATGCGTGGCTAGATCGAGAACATTTTCCTTATGTTTTCGACTACAAATCAATTCCATTTGATGAATGGTTGGTTGAAAAGACCAGGGGGCAATTTTTCGCTCCGACCACAATTAAAATTCGGCCTCGAAAGATTGACGAGACGGCCGAAGAAGAACCTAGGCCACCTGCTGTCTCGGTCGAGACTAAAAGTGTGGTAGGCTTAGAAGAAAGAGTTCAAATTTCTGAGTCAGAAATTGACTTGGAAAATGGTTCGTCAGAAGAATGTTCCAATGACGAACAAGACCAAATCATTGTTTTAGCCGAACAAACCATGCCAATCGATATGATTATTGGTGATACAGCCGATATAGAGAAATCTCGTTCGGTTAAGTTGTTTGAATTAAAAGCCGAAGTTATGCTTGGGGGGCATAATAATTGTTCAACATATTCGGCGGCCGAAAATGAAAAATATTTCTCCAAGACAGAAATATTTGGAGAAAATTCTTTATTCGGCCTAGAGCGAAATCAAGTTCAGAATTTTAATATTAACATATCTCGACTTGGAATAAAGCATCGTTGGCCTCCTCCTATTTGGTTCGGCCACTTTTCTTTCCATTTGCTAAATTATTTTCTTAACCATTCGGTTTCTTGACCGATACTTAAGAAAATAGAGGGGCAATGAGCATGGAGCACTTTTTTAAAAAAAAAAAAAAAAAAAAGAAAGATTGGCCGAATGATGGTTATTCGGTGGGGGTTGATGATGTTATCTCGGCCCAATATTTCTCGACCTCATCCTGCTGTTTCTCGGCCTAGACCCATTTTTTCTCGACCCCTCTTTCAAGTCACCAGTCTTTTGACCATTGGGATGGTCGAAGGTCTTGACGGTTGGTACTCGTCGAGCTCGGCGGTGAATTCTTTGCCGAGCTACGCATTAAAAATCTCAGTGGACTTCGACGGTGGACCGAAATTTATCTTGGTGGGCTTCAAAACTCGATGGAACTTTAAATGGCCATACGGGTCCATGACTCATGATTCATGTTGGCTATGATGGATGGTGAAGTTTGTTCCAATGTTTGATGGGCATATGGTCAAATTTGGTCAGTGCCGACATAATTTTCTTTTGTCGAGAAGTATTTACCATCAACTGGGACATGATGATCAGCCACTCATTTCAAGTGGTAGGCTTTCATTCGGTGAGGCATTCATTAGCTGGAGTTTGTCAAGGATCTTAAACTCAAATAGAAGTTCAACTACGGATTCTTAACAGCATCGTTTGCTGAAAGATTTTTTTACCTTCTTCGGTGATACCACGAGATTTTGCTGGGCACGACTTAATTTCCTCAACCATTCGGCTTACGGGCCGAAGCTCAAGGAAACTGGGAGGCAATGTTTGGACCCTTTTTTACACTATCGGCCCAAGCGATCGAGGCCGTTGAGTAAGCATGGTTCTTAATCGTCGGATAAAAGGGTTAAGATAATTTTCTATTGTTAAGAGATAATATTATGATTCTTAATCATAATAATTATCTTTTAATAAATTATCTTAATTTCCTTATACAAAATAAATTATATAGGTTCTTGGACTCTTCGCGTGGCCTAACATGGATTTGCAAGCCAAAGATAATGGTGAATAGAAAACCTAATAAGGCTAGGTGATGGATGTCAGCTTGGTATCTAGTCGACTGCATGGGGTCTGTGGTTGAATGGACTTGCATACAAAGCCACGTCGAATAATGGAAAAGATCTTACACGTGGTGGTGAGTGATAATGTGGCAAAACAATTTGATCATAATTTTTGGGATATGTGGTCTCTATGTATGCATGGGAACTTGCAACTTGCAGATGGGATGAATTCGAATTGCAAAGGCATCTGCAACATGTGGAAGAAAAGTAGGGTGATTGTGTTGGAAGTGAACTGTCTTTCCAATTAATTAACTCTCCAATTAATATGTTGAGATAATGATACAAATTGGAGCACGGCATTGAAACTTTGACTAAGGCGAAGCGATATTATCAGAGGATTTTTATCACAATATCCGGATGTAGAAGAGTTAGAGTGGAACTGGAAAATCTATTTCGGCTGAGCACTACGAACTCTATAAATACAAGGCTTTGAACGCTGAGAAAGTCTCTCCAATTCAACACACAAAACTGCCCTGCGCAAACCCTCTCAACACTTTGAGATTTTTATTTTCTTTTTCGCCAACACATCTTCAGTTTGGATAAACAGCACTGTGAAGGCAACCGGTAAACATCTTCAGTTTGGATAAACAGCACTGTTGCCGTAGAATCAGCCGACCGCGGAGCACCTTCAGTTTGGATAAACAGCACTGCGTCGGGGCCGACTGGTTATCTATCCAAGTCTCGGCCGAGAAGGATTTTCGAATTCTTTTCGACAGAGGTCATCTCACCAGCCTTCTCGGCGAAGTGAGGTGTTACAGTTTATTACATTCGGCACATTGAAAGCCGAAATTTGATATTGAACTTCGCAGAACTAGCAGCCTTGTCTTCAGGCTCTAGGACCCAAAGGCCGAAGCGTGTTCCTTCCTCGGCCGCAGTCGCAAGATCAAGAAGTCAGCCGCGCAACACAACACCACATCAACATTTTACTCACCGGCCGAGCTCGGCCGTCGAGTTGGCACGCCCTGCATTCAACCGAAGGACGTAGTTAGCTCATAGATTACTCGGCCTGCGCGCCACGTAGGCTTGGTAGTTTTTAGGATCAACAGTACTATAATGTATTAAGGTTCGATAACGATCCAAATGTCGGATCGTCGAATCATATAATGATCAAGTGGTGGTAGTATTTAATACTAGATTCAAACTATCGAACCACATCAAACGGATATCAAAACTGAAATCAAAATGTCGAATTTAACTTAAAAAGGCAACATCGGCCCACTGGCCACATGCGCCGCCGTGGGTGGCGATTTCCGGTGAAAGGAAACCCCAAATTCTGACCAACTCTAAAATTCACCAAATTTTGCAAAAATGTACAACTCAATGAGAGGAACAATTTTCATACCTGGGCCAAAGTCCAATTCGACCGGGAAGAAGCTTGAATTCACCTCGATCCGTCGGAACCCTAGAATTGGGTGTTCTTTGAATCGCTGCCAAATCGAACCTCGACTTTCCAACCAATGATTGGGCATGATTCCTGGGTTCAAGGAAAGTTAGTTGATGGTGGTAGTTGAAGATGGTAGCTACAGGAATGGCGGATCACCGCCGGGACACCCACGAGGCCCTCGGCTTCGGTTCTCGTGAAACAAAAGCCAAGATGGCTCAAACTTAAGTGGGAAATGAAGAAGGAAGGTCGGCGTCTCGTTTGCAGGTGCTGGCCCGATGAGATTTGCCGTAAAATCTACCGAAAAGTGAAGGGAAGGAGCAGAGGAACCCAGGTCAGGTCGCACAGGGAAAATAGGTCAAAGGGACAACCCGATTTGGCTGTTTTTTCTCCTTTTTCTCCTTTCCCTCTTTTTTTCTCTTTCTGATTGGTCACCTTTCCCTCATTTTCTCTCTCGCATCTCTCATTTTCCCCTCTCTCTTGCTGCCACCTGGTAGCTTCTAATCATTTTATTTATTATTATTATTATTTTTTCTTTCTTTTCAAACACTAAAACGTCTCTAATTTCTTCGTTTCAACTCCGACTCGCAAACGGTTTTTGTCTACGCTATCGTAGGATCGAACTCTATCCAATTATATTTAGTGTGGCCCCGTAAAGTCCACGAATCTTTAAATATTACTGACCAAAATTCAAACTTCGTAATTAGTTTAATTAAAATCTAAAGTTAATATAAATTCACAAAAATAATATAAAATCTCCTTAATACAATACGTAGTTTGCAATAATGAAATCTAGGAACGAGATTTCACATTCTTCCCCCTTATAAAATTTCGTCCTCGAAATTTTCAGTATCAAATCACTATCCACTAATGCAACAATTCAAGCAAATAATGATGCACAAACACGTTCACTGACACACCCCGACCGAGATCGAGGCATGCTGGCTGTCACATGAGGGTGACGTAGTCATGTGCACAGTGCGGAAGCATTATAAAGAAAGATTTACGAATGAATAAAAACCAACTTCAAGAGTGTTAGAACAGAAATAAGTGTGAATACACATTCGGAGCATAAAAGTCTAGGTGCAGTCAAGCATAAGAAGTACTTAATTAAACAACACCCGAATGTGGTCCTACATAGGTGATGATCTGTCAAAACGTCCGATGTGTCCTCGTGAGCCACCAACAAAGCTACCTAATACCTGAAGGGGCGCAAAACAAAAGCGTGAGTGGGCAAAAATAAAGTTTTTCGAAAATCATTTCATAAACAATAGTCATATCCCCTCGTCGTAAAACCTGTATTTTTTCCCAGAAAATAGTATATACATATACTAAATCTCAACTGAAATCATCATCAAAATATGTATCAAATCATGAATATGCCATGCCATGCCAATCAAATGATCAGGTAAGTCATTCGAATGCAATAATAATTGCAACAGCTCGTCAGCTGAACTCTAGCTCATAAATCATGTCTGCACACGAGTCGAACCTACTTATAGTGGTCTATACGACAGGATTGGGTGTAAACAATACGCTCTAGTGCTACAATCACGTGAAGACTGTGCAAATGATCGCGGGTCACCTACGAGTCGAACCCACTGAAAGTGGTCTATAAGACAGGACTGTGCACCTAACTTGGATCCAAGATGAGTGTGTGGTGCGGGAGGTGAACATCACGTGAAAGACTATGCCCCTAACTCTGGGGGGGAGCACTAACACCGGGGTGCAGGTTAATGAGCTCTCAATGCATCTCATTATACATTTCATAACTCAATTTTTTATTAACCACACAAACTTACCTGAGCGCCCCGCAGCACCAACAATCATGCGCATACAATTCATAATACATATTCAATAGTATGAAATATATTGGCATGGCAATTCCTTGCTACGCTCGTCCTCCAGATAGGTCTCGCCTATGTGAGAAACAACTATAAATACGTTATTTTAAAGCACATAAACGAAACCAAGAAATAACTTCTCATACATTGCTCAATAGAGGTGTGTGAATATACCAAAATGTTCTACACAACCTCAGGATCATCCCCAAATTTTTAGAATAATTTTTCATGACCCCACGCGCGCTCATGCGTCGGCCAAGGAACGGCCAGACGCGCCCCCACGCTCAAGCACGTGCCTGGCACACTGACGGTAGCAGTTAACGCAGTCAAGAATATTCCGTTAAACCCTAACAGAATCTAACGGTGTCACCTAACGCCGTTAGCATATTCCGTCAAAGTTGACGGAATATGCCCATTTCTTCTCCGACGAGTTGCCGGTCGCCGGCAACAGTCGCCGGTTTCTGGAAAACCTTCCAAACTTCTTATCTCTCTCAATTTTCAACCATTTTTCAAGCAATTAGTACCAAAATGAAGCTTACGACATGTAGAACCACGTTATACCTGTCTCGAGTTCCAAAGTCGTCGGAAACTCGCCGGAAAAGCTTCGAAGATCCGGCCACACTTGCAACTCTTCATATCTAGGCTTCCATTCGTCCAAATTTTACCAACGATGCACTCCGAGCATCGTGAGAAGGTTCTTAAGCTTGCTATGGTCTTGAAAATCAAAGAAAATCACTCATTAAAAAGTTGGTGAACAGTGACCAACTCGGAGGTTCGATTTTCTGGGGTTTCTTACGTTCAAATCCCTTGGTTTTTCTTCTCCGAGCTTCGTAAGAGTGTCCTAAAGCTTCTTACAAGCTTAAAATCTCCTAAAACACAAGGTTTTACGACCACATGAACAGTGACATAAATCAGGGTTTTGGTTTCTCGGGAAAACAGAGGTTCCAAAACCTAAAACCGGTATCAATGAACTTAGAAGCTTGTAAGGAGTTCGAAAATTGCCTTCTTGACGTTGATCTGTGATTGTAAAGGTGGTTTGAGGTTCGTCCGTACACTTGCAGAGGAAAGAGAGAGAGTCCAAGACTGAGGAGAGAGATAGTTACGGGAAAAAGAGAGAGATAATGTGTTTTCAGATTGATGTGTGTGTGTGTGGTCCTCACACAACCACTAACACACCAAAAGAACCACAACCTAGCTTCTAGTTGGTTTAGAACTAAACTACAAACCAACTAAACCTTAGTTGAATCCCACAAGTTAGGAAACAATGCCATTGGTCCAAAACCCAAACTTTTGGGCCATTAAACTTAGTCCAAAATAAGAATATAACCCAACGCTCAAGGGTAGTTTCGTACTTTCAAAAATTCAAGGGTAAGAAATAATACAATTTCTGGGACGGGCTGTCACAATCTACCCCCCTTAAGAAATTTCGTCCTCGAAATCCAAACAACAATACACATCACTGAAACTCATAAAACAAACGAGGATACATATCTCTCATCCGATCCTCAGTTTCCCAAGTTGCTTCTTCCACTGAATGGTTCCTCCACAGAACCTTTACCATCCGAATGGTCTTGTTTCTCAGCTCCTTGTCCTTCCAATCCAAAATCGTCACTGGCTTCTCATCATAAGTCAAATCCGGACTGATCTCTAAGGGTTGAGGAGGTATAACATGCGAAGAATCTGAAACATAGTGACGAAGCATAGAGACGTGGAACACATTATGCACCTTAGATAACTCATAAGGCAACTCAAGCCTATAAGCAACTTCACCAATTCGCTTGATAACCTGGTAAGGTCCGATGTACCTAGGGCTCAGCTTACCCTTTTTCCGAACCTTACAACTCATTTCCAAGGTGATAACTTCAAGAATACCCAGTCACCGACCTCATACACTATGTCGGCGGCATGTCTATTAGCATGGCTCTTCTGTCGATCTTGGGCCACTTTCAAATTAGCTTTAATCACCTGAACATTCTGAGTAGTCTCCTCTACTATCTCAGGGCCCACTAATGGTCTTTCACCAACTTCTGACTAACACAACGGCGTATGGCAAACTCTACCATAAAGTGCCTCAAATGGTGCCATCCCGATGCTAGAATGGTAGCTGTTATTATAAGCAAACTCTATTAAATCCAACTTTGCATGCCAATCATCACCAAACTGAAGTACTGAAGATCTTAGCATCTTCCAAAGTCTGAATCGTCCTCTCTGACTGACCATCTGTCTGAGGATGGTACGCTGTGCTGTAAAGTATATCTGCACCAATGGCTTCCTGGAATGCCACCCAAAATTTAGAAGTAAATCTCGATCTGAAATAATACTAACCGGGACCCCATGATACTTCACAATCTTCAACAAGGACAGCTCAGCTAGTTTGTTCAGAGAATACTTTTCCCTCACTGGAATGAAGTGCGCTGACTTGGTAAATCGATCTACAATCACCCAAACGCCATCATAACCGTTCCGTGTACGAGGAAGCTTGTACACAAAATCCATAGTGATATTTTCCCATTTCCACTGTGGAACAGGAAGTGGTTGCATCAAACCAAATGGTTTTTTCCTTTCATCTTTAACCTGCTGACAAATTGCACACCTACTAACATACTCAGCAATTTCTCTTTTCATACCTGGCTAATAGTAAAATGGTCTGATGGTATGATACATCGTAGTGCCTCCTGGATGCATGGCATATGCTGAAATGTGTGCCTTATCGAGAATTTCTTTCTTTAATCCCTCAATATTTGGCACGTACATCCGTTTATCTTGCATAAGCATGCCATCGGTCTCATGGACTCTGAGATCCTTTTTCTTTCCTTTAGAAATTGCAAAAAGTAACTCCTGAACTTCCTCACTATTTCCTCGAGCTTCGAGTATACGATCAATCAAGATGGGCCTAACCTGGAAGCTAGGAAGTAAGGCTTCTTCTCGAGCTTCGACCAAGACTTCTTCTTTTTCTTCTAGTCCCAGTTTTACTCCAGTGGACCTCAAATCTGTAAGAAGAGGAACACGAGATGCATACAAGGCATTAACTCGACCTTGGGACTTCCTACTCAGTGCATCAGCCACTACGTTTGCACGACCAGGGTGATACTCAATCGTACAATCATAATCACTAAGTAATTATATCCATCTCTGCTGCCGAAGGTTGAGTTCTTTCTGAGTGAAAAGATATTGAAGACTTTTGTGATCCGTAAAAACTTACACTTCTCACCATAGAGATAATGTCTCCAAATCTTCAGAGCGAAAATGATGGTTGCTAGTTCTAAGTCATGTGTAGGGTAATTCCTTTCATGAGGCTTCAACTGTCTCGAAGCATAAGCAATTACCACACCATGTTGCATCAAAACACATCCCAGGCCATTCAAAGAATCATCGCTGTAAATTTCAAAATTACCACTATCGTCCGGAAGTGTCAGAACTGGTGCATGAGTGAGACAATATTTAAGCTGCTGGAAACTTTGCTCACCATTCTCGTCCCACTCAAACTTAACTTCCGTCCTAGTCAACCTCGTAAGTGGTAAAGCAATCATTAAGAAGTCCTTAACAAACCGTCGGTAGTAACTTGCTAAACCTAGGAAACTCCGTACCTCGGTGACGGTTCGTGGCTGTTCCCAACTCTCCATAGCTGCAATCTTCTGAGGGTCCACCTTAATTCCTTGAGCTGATATAACATGACCAAAGAATGCCACTTGATTTAACCAAAATTGGCATTTACTGAACTTGGCATAAAGGCGATGTTTCCTCAACTTCTTCAACACCAAAGAGAGATGTCGCACATGCTCTTCCTTAGTTCTAGAGTATACCACTATATCATCGATAAAAACAATGACGAACCTGTCAAGATATTCCTGGAATACTTTGTTCATCAAGCCCATGAAAGCTGCTGGTGCATTTGTTAATCCAAACGGCATCACAAGGAACTTATAATGACCATAACGAGTCCTAAAAGCCGTTTTAGGGACATCCTCACTCCTGATCTTCAGCTGATAATACCCAGACCTCAAATCAATCTTCGAGAACAAATGAGCACATCGAAGTTGGTCAAATAGATCATCTATACGTGGCAATGGATAACGATTTTTAATCGTTACCCGATTCAATTGCCTATAATCAATACACAGCCTTGAGGTCCCATCCTTATTCCAAACGAACAACACTGGGGCTCCCCAGGGTGAAACACTAGGCTGTATAAAACCTTTATCCACTAATTCCTGCAACTGGGTTTTCAATTCTCTTGACTCCGTAGGAGCCATTCTATATGGAGTTAAAGATATAGGATCCGTACCTGGAATTAAATCGATAGTAAACTCCACATCTCTATTAGGTGGTAATCCAGGTAAATCCTCAGGAAAGACATCCGAAAAATGCCTAACCACTCGAACTTCCTCCACACTACTGGAGTAGTATCATTCAGCACGACGTGAGCTAAGTACCCATGGCACCCTTTGTTCAACAACTTCTTTGCCCTTAAGGCAGAGTTTTCTCATGACAGTGAATGTCGGCATAGTTATAGTGTAACCAGTCTGCTCCCAAAATCACATCAAAATCCACAAGATCTAATGGGAGAAGATTAGCTGGCATGACTACATCTTCAATCAACAAAGGACAACCCGGGTAAACACAGCTAACATAACTCTTCTCTCCTCTAGGCATAGAAAATTCTAACTCATAACCCAAAGGTGTAGACTGAGGTTGAGTTAACTGAACAAATGTATGAGAAATAACAGAATGGGTAGCTCCACAGTCAATTAGGACTCTAACAAAATGACCAAGAACATTAGATGTACCCATTATTAAATCCGGATGGTTCTGGGCGTCCTGCAAGGTAATGTTGTTGATACGCCCCTGAGCCTGCTGTCGTCCTCCTCGGCCTCTACCAGCATGAACACCTCGGCCCTGCGTACTACGCCCCTTGACCTGCCTAACTGTGCTGTCTCGACGATTCATCACTACTAGCCGCAACATCAACCTGCTGGGGCTGTCCCCCAGACTGCCACTGGGACCCACCAACCGAAAACTGACCCATGCCACTCTGCTGATAGGGATCCTGGGGGTACTGGTACTGCCCTGAAGCATAAGGGATGGGATCCCCCTGGTAATGATACGCACCACCTCGACCTGTCGGAACATAACCACTAGGTCCTGAAAACTGCTGGGTCTGAACTGGCGGTGGTAAGGAAGGCTGCTGTGGCTGCTGAAGTCTCTATGGATTCTGAGGACAATATTTAGACGGATGCCCCATCTGGCCACATGTATAACATCCGCTGCTACCTCGTAGACACTTTCCAAAATGTCGATTATTGCACCTACGACATAAAGGTGAGCCTGAACCACCTGAACCACCTGCCTCTTTTGGCCTCTGGAAGCGAGATCCTCTAGTGGGCCACCTCTCCTCTTATCGGTGGCACTAAAACCCCCACTGGAAGAACTAGAACTAGTCCCATTTTTCTTAATCTGCCGAGGTCCCTGAGAAGACTGTCCTTTGCCCTTATCAAACTTCTTCAGATTACTGCGCCTTTCTTCTTCTTCGTCGCTCTCACTAGGCATTTTGTCAGAATCCTCAATCCTCAGTAAGACATCATAAAACTCTTGATAAGTAGCACATGGTAGAATAGTCGCCATAGAGCGCCACTTCTTCTTAATACCCAACTTAAAACGGCGAAGCATCTCAGCTGGATTAACAGCAATCTCCGCATCATAGCGGGATAAATCAGTGAACTTCCTGTAATACTCATTAGCGGTCATTGTTTCAGATTTGTGAACTCCTGTTTCTTTTGGTCAAGGTATGCTGGAGGAATGAATCTCTTATAGAACGACCGTCTAAAATTATCCCAGCTTGCTTTTTCCTCTGATGACCACCCATAAGTCTCTTGATTCCACCAGGATGCAGGCTCTCTACCCAAAAACTAAGAAGTGCTCTCGACCCATCTTTCAGCAGGAAGACTACCTTGACTCTGCATCACCTGAAAAGTCTTCTCCACATGCTCGAGCCAACGCTCGGACCCTTCGTGGCCCTCATTACCCATAAAAGTAGGTAACTTCAAATTATACACCGTCTATAACGGAGTTCTCTGTGGAGGGCGAAGAGAAGCCTGAATGGCATTAGCGATAGCCTCTCCTAACTGAGCAACATCGGGGAAACTAGGCTCAACAGAAGGACGTGGATCCCTACCAGGCGGCATAATTTTGAGAGAGGACATCACAATGATTAGATTACTCACAAAATATGCAGGACAACGAAACCTAGGCTCTGATACCAAACTGACACACCCCGACCGAGATCGAGGCATGCTGGCCGTCACGTGAGGGTGACGTAGCCATATGCACAGTGCGAAAGCATTATAAAGAAAGATTTACGAATGAATAAAAACCAACTTCAAGAGTGTTAGAACAGAAATAAGTGTGAATACACATTCAGAGCATAAAAGTCTAGGTGCAGTCAAGCATAAGAAGTACTTAATTAAACAACACCCGAAGGTGGTCCTATATAGGTGATGTTCTGTCAGAACGTCCGATGTGTCCTCGTGAGCCACCAACAAAGCTACCTAATACTTGGAGGGGCGCAAAACAAAAGCGTGAGTGGGCAAAAACAAAATTTTTCTGAAATCATTTCATAAACAATAGTCATATCCCCTCGCCGTAAAACCTGTATACTTTCCCAGAAAATAGTATATACATATACTAAATCTCAACTGAAATCATCATCAAAATATGTATCAAATCATGAATATGACATGCCATGCCAATCAAATCATCAGGTAAGTCATTCGAATGAAATAATAACTGCAACAGCTCGTCACCTGAACTCTAGCTCATAAATCATGCCTGCACACGAGTCGAACCCACTTATAATGGTCTATACGATAGGACTAGGTGTAAACAATACGCTCTAGTGCTACAATCACGTGAAGACTGTGCGAATGATCGCGGGTCACCTGCGAGTCGAACCAACTGAAAATGGTCTATATGACAGGATTGTGCACCTAAATTGGATCCAAGATGAGCGTGTGGTACGGGAGGTGAACATCACGTGAAAGACTATGCCCCTAACTCTGGGTAGGAGCACTAACACCGGGGTGCAGGTTAATGAGCTCTCGATGCATCTCATTATACTTTTCATAACTCAACTTCTTATTAACCACACATAAACTTACCTGAGCGCCCGCAACTTCAACAATCATGCACATACAATTCATAATGCATATTCAATAGTATGAAATATATTGGCATGACAATCCCTTGCTAAAAGCATTTAAAATGCATAATCAGGGAAAAATACTTAGTATATAGGTATATATGGAAAACCAAAAGCCCACTCACTGGTATGTAGATGGATCGTAGCCCCCGTGCCTAGCCTGGCTACGCTCGTCCTCCGGATAGGTCTCGTCTATGTGAGGAACAACTATAAATAAGTTATTTTAAAGCACATAAACGAAACCAAGAAATAACTTCTCATACATTGCTCAATAGAGGTGTGTGAATATACCAAAATGATCTACACAACCTCAGGATCATCCCCAAATTTTTAGAATAATTTTTCATGACCCCACGCGCCGGCCAAGGCACGGCCAGACGCGGCCCCACGCACAGGCACGTGCCTGGCACACTGACGATAGCAGTTAACGCTGTCAGGAATATTCCGTTAAACCCTAACAGAATCTAACGGCATCACCTAATGCCGTTAGCATATTCCGTCAAAGTTGACGGAATATACCCCTTTCTTCTCTGATGAGTCGCCGGTCGCCGGCAACAGTCGCTGGTTTCTGGAAAACCTTCCAAACTTCGTATATCTCTCAATTTTCAACCATTTTTCAAGCAATTAGTACCAAAATGAAGCTTACGACATGTAGAACCACGTTATACCTGTCTCGAGTTCCAAAGTCGTTGGAAACTCGCCGGAAAAGCTTCGAAGATCCGGCCACACCTGCAACTCTTCGTATCTAGGCTTCCCTTCGTCCAAATTTTACCAACGATGCACTCCGAGCATCGTGAGAAGGTTCTTAAGCTTGCTATGGTCCTGAAAATCGAAGAAAATCACTCATTAAAAAGTTGGTGAACAGTGACCAACTCGGAGGTTCGATTTTCTGGGGTTTCTTACATTCAAATCCCTTGGTTTTTCTTCTCCGAGCTTCGTAAGAGTGTCCTAAAGCTTCCTACGAGCTTAAAATCTCATGAAACACAAAGTTTTACGACCACATGAACAGTGACATAAATCAGAGTTTTGGTTTCTCGGGAAAACAGAGGTTCCAAAACCTAAAACCGGTATCAATGAACTCAGAAGCTTGTAAGGAGTTCGAAAATTATCTTCTTGACGTCGATCTGTGATTGTAAAGGTGGTTTGAGGTTCGTCCATACACTTGCAGAGGAAAGAGAGAGAGAGAGTCCAAGAGTGAGGAGAGAGATAGTTACGGGAAAGAGAGAGAGAAAATGTGTTTTCAGATTGATGTGTGTGTGTGTGGTCCTCACACAACCACTAACACACCAAAACAACCACAACCTAGCTTCTAGTTGGTTTAGAACTAAACTACAAACCAACTAAACCTTAGTTGAGTCCCACAAGTTAGGAAACAATGCCATTGGTCCAAAACCCAAACTTTTGGGCCTTTAAACTTAGTCCAAAATAAGAATATAACCCAACGCTCAAGGGTAGTTTCGTACTTTCAACAATTCGAGGGTAACAAATAGTACAATTTCTGGGACGGGCTGTCACATTCACACTTTAGCTATATCAAAATCTACCTAACTCAAATTCAACCACATTGTACTCAACTCACAAATACAATCATCGTCGTCCCAACACGACTTCAACACCAATCTTTGTACAAGCACAAAGAATGCCACTACTAACAAGAATTCATCAATATACTCATGATTCAATAACAATACATTCCAACTCCATGACACAATTGCTAACACCCAAAGGTAAAGGTACTTGGACTTAATACCTAAGCTCTGATACTACTAAGAGTTGTCACACTCCGATCACGACATACATCCAGGATTAGTTCGAATTTAAGCAACTTTTCAGTTATTGCAATCAATAATAAACTATATTAATCGGTTCTCAACCCTTCTCAAGCAAACGTTGAAGAAAAACCCAGCCCAATAGGTTTGAATTGGACAGGTTTTCAATTTTTAAGGACCTAAACTTTATGTCCACTTTTGTAATGAAAGTCTTTAATTGGCCTCAATTCAAGAGTTTAATTGAACAATTTCGAATAAAATATGTTGGCTTTTTAGTCAAAATGATTTCTGAAATTTGTATTTCTCACTTTGATATTTGAGATTTGAAATCAATACCAGTGGTTTCTGAATTTGCTTACCATTAATCATTTTGATTATTCCATGAATAGTTATGTTAAATAAAGATTTAAATGACAAAATTATCCATAATTTAATAAACAATAGGCCAATATGATTTGACAAAAATTAACGGTATTTTTATCATTTTATCCTTATTTAATGAAGATTTTTTACGAAATGAGTAAAATGATTAATTGTGGACAAACTCATGGACCAATTTTATCGATTTCAAATATCAAAGATCAAAATGAAGAGTTATGTAAATTTAAGAGACTATTTTAGATAAAAAGTCAAATATATTTTAAGGACCAAAGTGAAAAAAAATCCATCAATTTCGTTGCTAAACTTGTAACTAGACCATTTGTCTACAACTACAAGGGTCGGTTCGGATTGTTTAAATTTGGGTTGCCCAAGCTCTGACCCGCCCAGATAACCCCGGAGCATTCTGAAGGCTAGGGTTTTGACTCTCTCCCTACTATATATACCAATTGCAAAGCAAAATTCCTCCTCCTCCAAAACGGCCCCCGAGTGAATCAGCCGCAACCGCCAGAGCTTCTGCTTCCGCCGACTAAATCATGGGGCACTCAAACGTCTGGAACTCTCACCCTAAGAACTACGGCCCTGGATCCCGCACCTGGTAGCTCATTTTTCTATTTCTTTGTTAGTTTACTGTGATTTATCTGTGTTACTGTTACCTTTCCAGTTTCTGAAAAGATTGTGTTTTTCTGTGGTATTTGAATCTCTTCATTTTTGGGTATTCGATGAACCGTCGTAAAATTTAATCTATCTTAATTGAGCTGGATTTTCACACATCATGCTTCTTTGTGAATTGGGGAATGGGGAGATTAATGTATCCAATTGGATTTAATAATCATCCCTCTCTTATAGAACAATTTGACAAAGTTTGATTCTGTGTTTTTGGATGTGTTGAATGCTTTGAACGTTTTTTGTGTATCTACATTTGGGATTGAGTTCCGATTCGATGCATTTTGTTGTATTCGGGTGTTGGTGCATTTTTGTGCTCTGATTTGATGCTTGTTTTGGGTTTGCTTTTGTGGTTAAAATTGTAATTGAGTATGCTTGCTTTGGTTCCTTTGTACAGTCGCGTGTGTGGAAACCCTCATGGTTTGATCAGGAAGTACGGCCTCATGTGCTGCAGGCAGTGCTTCCGCAGCAATGCCAAGGAGATCGGCTTCATTAAGGTAAAGGCTTCGAGAACCCTTAGCTACCGATCATTTTATGATTCCATTTACGGAGCTGAGCTTACACCATTTCCACTATGTAATTTGGTTTCATTTTTCAAACTTTATTTTTGCAGTACCGTTAAATGGCAGATATTGAACATTCCAGGACTCATGTTTTGGCCCAAGAAGAGTAGTATTGGTTTCTGAGTTCTCATGAACATTTAAGAAGATATTTTTGTTTTAGTTTATCTGCTGTTGAACTTGAATTGGTTGTCAGACTAAGAATATTGTGTTATTAATGAATTAAAGTTTGATTTATGTTCTCTTTCTTGTGGCTGTTTGATGTTTCTCGTCCTCGTCTTGGTTATCGCAAGTGACATGTATATATGTCATTCTTGCTTAGCATTCCTTAGGTCCGAATAACTTTTTGCTTAACAATCAATCTAAGGTCGAACAGAAAAAGTGAACTTGAAACTGGCTGGCATTGTGTCATCCACCATCTATCTGTAGTGTTTGTTTTGAAGCCGATGTACCAAGTTCTCGCTATGTTAGTTATGATGCAGATTAAAGTTGTTTTACCAGAGATCGGAAGCTTGAGGCGACATATGAGGATTTGCCAGAGGATCACCCCTTGCACTTGCTTCACTTGCAGAGAAATTTTAAGTGTTTGTTTATTCATGTCATCGGTTTTTGTTGTGTTGTCGGTACGGATCAGAATTCATAGCTTCTATGATTGCCTCTACCACAATTAGTAATCTGTCAACGGTGTTAAGATGATTGAACATTTTCTTGCCAGATTATTTGTTTGAAATTTGAAATATTTTGTAGATTGTGTCAAGATTTGTAGTGGTCGATAAATGAATGCTGTGAGAACTGAAATTTAAAAAATGGTATGTGGATCTATAGACTTACTTTGATTCAAGTGAAGTTCAGATTTCATGGGCTGATTTGCCCATAAAATGTTTGATTAACTAGTGAACCCGGGCATGGGTTAAAAATATTCCATTGTGAAATGGGGTTTTTTTTTTTGACATGTTAAAGAGTATGGGGTTTTTTTTTTGACATGTTAAAGAGTTCGTATGGGATGTTATAAGCAAGCCTGTCAATTTTTTGCATCACTCTTTTACTTGACATGAAATGTCACGAAAATAACAGGGTTCGAATAAACAAGTTGGGTTATTGTCGAGTCATCTGTTAAGAACTCGATAATATAATATTTGTCAAATTTAGACATTAAGCTTGTTAATTTTTTGCATGACTCGTTAACTGGATATAAACGACAAGATTCTTTAACTTATTGGGTCGATATCGAGTTACTAGTTAAGAATTTTTTAAGATAACGAGTTTAACACGAAACAGTTCATTAAGATAGATAAGACATGACAAAAATGATCCATTTACCAAACTTAATTATAAGCACTCTAAATATGTCGTCCTAATTAAATAAAAGGAAAACTAATGAAAATGGGACTTGCAAAATTTGAGTTTTAACGATAAGGACAAAATAAAGGGTAAAATGAATAGTACAAAGATTAACTTTTTAGTGTAAAAATATGATTTTTAGTTAAAGTGAATAGTACAAGATTCGTTAAAATTCCCTACAAAAAGCTTTTCGTTAAAGTTCCCTTAAATAAATGTGTGCGCATGAATTTTTTTGGGGTTGTCGATAGGGTTGGTTCGGGTCGGGATCCCGAATCGAAACCCCTTACCCGAATCCCAAATCAAAACATTTCGGGATGAGATTTTATATCCCGAAATTATTCATTTGACAAAATTCGGGATTCTCGAAAGTGTTTCGGGATTTTCGGGTCACTTCGGGATTGGGCCTTGAAGCCCAAAATGTTGGGCTTTTTTTAACTTTTTACAATTTTAAGCTCTTTAACAAGTAAGCCCATCGATCAGGAAAAAAAAGAGTTAACAATTGCAGGCTTGCAACCCACTGCCCGTACAACCCACTTGTTTCAGTTTCACAATCACATAAATAAATTCAATTCAATCAAAGTTCACCACAGTTTCATCTCATAATTTCAATTTTCATACCAAGCAAGCAACAACTAACAAGTTAAGCTTAAATTCACAATTGTTTACCAAACTAGTTAATTAAAAGTGCATGCAACCAAAATGAAATAAGTTAAGTTTTACAAACCAAACTTCCGAATGAATTTAGATGAAGTTACAAACCAAAAGCAAAACATAGTTTATAAGCAAAAAAGTGCATGCAACCAAAATGAAGTAAGTTCATTCCCTTTAGCCCCTTCGGCCCCTTCCCCTTGTTGATGAATGACCCATTGTCGTTGATGGTGGACCCCTTCCTCTTGTTGATAATTGAACTATAAACTGATCAAACACATATATATCACATATATATCACAACCATAAACTGATCCATAAACTGATCCATAAACACATATATATCAAACACATATTTATTTCTGATCCATAAACTGGCCATAAACTGATCCATAAACATATATATCACATATATATCAAATACAGATTGCACATTCCATTTTTCAGGAGTGCACCATTTCTTACCCACCCTAAGTTATTTGATTGTTTCCCTCACCATTTCTATTTAACATAATTTAGCATTCATTCTTATGCTCCACTGAAAGGATTCCTTTAAACTCAATACTTAGTCTATCATTTGCCTTTTATTATGTAACACAATTAGACATATAGAACAAATGCAGTAGGAAACTAATATGTTGTACAATTGGCGATAGGAGAATAGGCTGAATAGCTACGGCGTTGAGAAATAACTTGTTTGTCATAAGAATAAAACCATTTTGTCTACAACTACAGGGGCCGGTTCAGATTGTTTAAATTTGGGTTGCCCAAGCTCTGACCCGTCCAGAAATCCCTTTAGCATTCTAATGGCTAGGGTTTCGACTCTCTCCCTACTATATATACCAACTGCAAAGCAAAATTCCTCCTCCCCCTAAACAGCCCTCGAGTGAATCAGCTGCTACCAGAGCTTCTGCTTCCGCTGACTAAATCATGGGGCACTCAAACGTCTGGAACTCTCACCCTAAGAACTAGGGCCCTGGATCCCGCACATGGTGACTCATTTTTCTGTTTCTTTGTTAGTTTATTGCGATTTATCTTTTTTAGTTTAAGAAATATTTTTGATATTCTTGTCAAGTTTTGATAGCTTGTGCCATTTCAATGAAGTGGTTGAGTCCAGATTGGACCCCGAAAATGGTTGTCATTTTTCACACAGACGAAACTAAGAAGAGATATGTGAGTGAAGAAGATCGAGAAATTGTGGCAGATGCAAAAGTTTGCAGACAGCAAAATTATTATGGGTGTTTATTGTTGCCTTGTTGTTATTTCTGAGAAGCCTTGCAAGTTTTCTGACCACAAGTCGAGTATCTTCAATAGATTTAGGTGGAAATGGCACACACTATCAAAACTTGACAAGAAAGTGTCAAATTTGGAATGAGGAAATGGATGCAGATTAACTCTCAAGGGGTATGAATTGTTCGATACGTACATGTACAGGGGTATGAATTGTTCGATACGTACATGTACATATTTGATTTAGGAGGGTCATGTACTTTTTCTTTAATTTCCTTTTTTTTTCATGATTTGAAGTAGGTGATGTGTTTAAGTGGGTGGGTAGATATTGATGGCAGAATGCAACCATTTCCAAAGGGAGTTTGCAACTATTCAAGTGTATGCTTTTCTTTTTTCCTAGAATAAAAGAGGTGATGATATCATTAGAGCAACTCTATCCCTAAAAAAATATGCTAGCATTTAGCCCATTTAATCTACTCAATGAACAGTAATTGACCAAATGCATCTCCAGCTCTTAAAAATGCGCTAGCACAAACGATCTCCACTCCTACAAAAATGCGCTGGCACTAAGCTCATTTAAAATATTATTAATTTTTTTTTATAAAATAATAAAAAAATGGTTTTAATTTCGGATAAGATTTTTAACCAATCTTGTCATTTCACGTGTCATTATTCGAAGGCTTTTTAGCCAAAATGGTCTTTGAGATTTGCATAACACATCACTTTGGTCTCTGAGATTGAAAATCAATAGAAATGGTCCCTGAGATTGTCCACCATCCATTATTTTGGTCGTTCCGTTAAAAACTTTGTTAAGTGTCTCGGAGCTCTTGGCTTAAAGTTTGGGCAATTTTCAAAACTTTGTAACTCAATCGTTTCTTAACCAATTTCGACCCATAATAGATCAAAATGAAGATAGGAAAGTATAGAACAAGATTATACCTATTTGAAGGTTCAATGATTGCCGAAGATGGCCTGAAAATAGCCTGAAAGGAGACTGATATGCAGAAAAACTAGAAAATTCGCCGAAAACTGAGTAAACTTTAAATGTTCATAACTTCTTCAATACTCAACGAAATCGAGTGATTCAAAAATGAAAATCATACTTCTCGACAAGACAAAGAGAATGGTACCTTTCTTGATGGCTAACTCGCCATGATTTGGCTGAAAAAGGGCTCGAAATTGGATGTCTTGGTCTAGAGTTAGCCACTTTCAAGCCGTTTTCCGACCAACTCACGACGAATTAGCCTTTGAAAAGGTACTATTCTCTTTGTCTCATTGAGAAGTATGATTTTCATTTTTGAATCACTCGATTTCGATGAATATTGAAGAAGTTATGAACGTTTAAAGTTTACTCAGTTTTCTGCGAGTTTTCCAGTTTTCATGCGGATCAGTCACCTTTCAGACTATTTTCTGGCCATCTCCCACAACCATTGGGCTTCCAAATAGGTATAATCTTGTTTTACACTTTCCTATCTTCATTTTGACATATTATGGGTCGAATTTGGTGAAGAAACGATTGAGTTACGAAGCTTTGAAAATTGTGTAACTTCCGGCCAAGAGCTTCCGGACACTTAACGGAGTTTTTAACGGAAAAACCAATATAATGGATGGTGGACAATCTCAGGGACCATTTCTATTGATTTTCAATCTCAGGGACCAAAGTGATGTGTTATGCAAATCTCAGGGACCATTTTGGCTATAAAGCCTTATTCGAAAGTACTATTTTGTGGATAGATTTCCGATAAGATTTTCAACCAATCCCGACGCGCCACATGTCAATATCTGTTTACAATAATTTAGCCAAGATTTCGATCAGATTTTCAACCAATCTTGTCATGCCACGTGTTATTATCCAAACGTACTATTTTGTGGATAGATTTCCGATTAGATTTTCAACCAATCCCGACGCGTCATGTTTCACTATCTGTTTACAATAATTTAGCTAAGATTTTCAACCAATCACGTAGTGCCATGTGACATTGGCTAGAACCTCATCCTTTTTTTTTTTTTTCATATAAACCCTACATCCCCACATTTCTCACAACTCCATCTAATTACCCATAAGTGTCATGAGCTTCCATGTAGCCATTTTTTCAACAAAAAAAGTACATGAAAGCTTTGGTTGAAAATGTTGAAAATATTGAAATGTGGTGTAAGGTGGAAGATGATAGTTATTTATAGAAAATAATAATAATTTTTTTTGTATTTTTAAACAATTTTTTATTAATTTTTATTAAGTTTATTAATCTGGACCGTTGGATTTGAAAAAAAATTCAAATCCAACAGCCCAGATGTTGACATGTAGCCAACAGTCATAATTTCGACATTTGTGCATTTTTTTTTTCATTTTTGGGTGAAAATTGTGGACTGTTGATCTCGGAATCGAATGGCCCAGAACATGCCACGTCATTAGCCGTTGGATTTGATTTTCAAATTTTTTTTGACCGTTGGAAATCCAACGGTCTAGAAAACTAGCCGTTGGAAGTCCAACGGCCCATAATGAGCCACTTGGCATCCCGTCAGCTCCATCTGTTGTGCCTGCACATGCAGGTCCCACCCCATTTTTCTTGTCGGGAACGCGCGGCCACTCGCGCGTGTTTCCCACGCGCTTGGTGCAAAATAAAACTCAAACTGGCCTGTGATGCTGACGCCAACGTGACGTCACATAGGGCGGGCCTTGGCTCAACACATTTTGGGCCAGCCTAGAAGCTGGCTTGGGCTGGGTGCCAGCCTATTAGGCTGGGCTGGAGGAGTTTTGGATGGTGCCTGGTTGTTTTTAGTGCTCTATGCCGGCCTACCCCAGTGGCGTGGACTTGCTCTTAGCACATGTTTTTTTTTTCTTTTTTAAATACGAGAGAGATTTTCTCATATCACTAATTTATGTGTTCATCATCTAATATACAGTTGGGACACTTTTTCAACGCTGGTTGCACGAGAAAATCCCCATGAGAGGGAGAGACTGGAATAGTTAGAGAAGCCTTTTCAACCAGTTGGATTTTATATAAATGCCCACTTGAGTTTGGCATCAACTCTTTCAAAACTTAAATCTCTTCAACAACAAGAAATTGTCTCGAATTTTATATAATCTAGGAAGCGAAACAAACAGGTCACCAAATGAAATGGTTAGCTCAACTGTGCTACAAATCTATGGCCTAAATATTGGTATGGAATACGGACTAGAACACAGGTATAGAGACAATGATATGATTTTGTTACATGTTCGAAGATTTATTGAGGATTATTGTTGGGTATGAGAAACAACTCTAAGACGTTAGCAACTCTTAACAGTCATTTGATCATTGTGTATTGTGGTTCATTTCTCAGACTTAATTATTTGGGATATTATTATCAACTTTGGCCTCGTTTGGCAGCTCGGACTGTACTGACTATTTCTGTCGGATATGATAAATGGCACCGGATAGTACTGACTAAATTAGTCAAGCATTTGGTGCAGTATCAGACTAATGACCGTATTATTTATATTGTGTTTGGTACTATACCGGTTAGGAGGAATTTAAAATATTATTATTTTAAAGATAAGTTGCTTTCTCTGCTTCTATGTCAGCAACAATGGCATCAATTTCAGCTTCTTCAAGTTGCTTCAGACCATGATCCTTTGTCATCACAACAACTTTTATGTTTTTTCCTCCACTCTCGACAACCTCAAGCAAAGCCCAGATTGCAAGCTTTACAATTTCTTACCCAGATCTCTCTGCCGCACCCCCAAACTCCCTCCCTCTCTCTCCCTTCTTCTTCCCCAACTAATTTCCGATTGAAGCTCTGCAATTAACACCCAGACTCAGTTTTCCTTCACTGTAATTTCAATTAAGAACCTCTCTGCAAAGAGGCAAGACCCAGTTGCAGAAGAAGCCCAGAGCGTTCGATGCGCGACGGTGCAGGCATGAACGACGACAGGGAGAACGACGTCGGCGAGAGGGACGACGGCCAGATGAGGTGTCGTGGAAACGAAGTGCGAGAGAGAGGGAAGGGACCCGGACTAATAATCCACTCCTTTTGGAAGGGTTTATTATGCAGGTGTATACCTGACTAAATAGGCAGACTGGCTAAATTAATTCGGCGACTATTTAATACGGGAAGGCACCAAACAACCGGCTCCGTATAATTAGTCCTATCCGATGCTCTTTACGGTGTGCCAAATAAGGCCTTTAAGTTCCATATTAGTTAGGTAATGTAAGATGAAAAGCTTTCCCGGATGATTTACATACTATACTATGTTGATGACCAGGAGGTAATTCATGTATACTTTTTCTTCGGAGAAAGTTGTAGTAATGATTCGTCAACTTAAATCCTATTGGTGCAATGATCCTTCAACTAAAAATTCATGATCATTGGTCCCTTAACTTATCAAAACGTGTCGCTATCGTCATTTTCATCAACTCCGTCAAAATGAGTCATTTTGGAAGGACTATTGCTACAATTGGGTTAAAGTTGAGGGATCATTGCTCCAATTGGGTTAAAGTTGAGGGACCATTTCTCCAATTGGGTTAAAGTTGAGGGACCAGTGCAACAATTTTTCTTATTTGGTTTTCCATACTTACCTCTTCATTCAGCCTCTTGTGCATGACACATGACTCATTTTGAAGGAAACTGTAATGAAGTTGACAAAAATGACCATAGCTGCACGTTTTGACGAGTTAGGTGACCAATGACCAGATATTTTTAGTTGAGGAACCATTACTCTAGTTGAGTTAAAGTTAATGGACTATTGCTACAATTTCTTTTTTTCTTCAAGATCTCTATGTAAAAAGGAATATTTTTTTTTCATCTGTTTGATACAATGGCCACTCATGGTTGACATCCACTGACAAGAGAACCCTTACGGTGTTCATTTTGGCATCTGGATCAAATGTCTCCTAGTAATCAACCCCAAAAGTTTAAGTAAACCCTCAAGCCACCAATCTAACCTTGTGTCTTTCAGTTGGTCCATTTGAGTGAAACTTGGTCTTGTAAATCCATCTACGGCCCACAACCTTTTTACCCCTTGGAAGTTCAACTACACTCCAATTTTTATTGTCATCTGGAAATGCTTATATGGAAATACTATTGACCTTTGACCTCTTTGATAAGAGATTTTTCAGTGTGCCCGAAACACAGAATAATACACTATACGAGTGGTGAGATACTTGTAATAAAAATAAATAAAATTTTTCACTATTTATATAATAACACGTGGTGTATCACTCGTGTTTCTGAGCACAATGAAAAATTTGTCCTCTTTGAGCCACCGTGTAAATGTGTCCTTGACCCGAAAGATGCACTAGGTTAGCATTCTTTATAAGATGGTTGAGAAAGTAGTGATGGAAGACTAAACAAACTAGAATTTGAGTTTAAATTTTGAACAATAGCATTAATAATCGGGAGATTTACGACTTTTGGTGTTGCTTGTGTCACAACATCCATCCAATGTCCCTTCCAGTGGTAGCTACTCTTAAAGAACTTTGAGGATATTAAATATCATTTCAAGCTTAGGGGAGAGGATTGATAAACCATATTGTTTATACGACTAGCTAGCTTATTTGATGAACTTGGACCATAGAAACCTGTCCTACTTGTAGATCGAGGAACATATCACAGTTTAATTGATAAACTAATTTTTATGAATCTTATCACAATGTCACATACGAGCTGGATCAAAGTGCTCGATGAATGTGGCAATGGCTTGGAGTTACGTTCTAGCTTTGGATACAAGGTGGGGGTTTTGGAAACCTTATTATTATATGTATATATATATATATATATATATATATATATAATTATTGTTTATGATGCATTGTATAGGGATATCATTTACGGAATGACGACGCACTGCTTATACATGATTTTGTGAACTACACATATGATAGGAGAATGTGCCGAGTTGTTGTTGATGAAATTATGGAATTATGGTAGTGGTTAAGGTCTTTTGTGTAGTTGAGCTAGAGTCTTAGATGTATCAATCATGTCTCAGGTCAGCTCAAAGTGCACGTATTATTTATCGGGTAATTTGGGATTGGCAACTTCAAGTTAGACAAGACGACTAACAAAATAATGGGGTTGAGATGTTTTGGGAAGGGGTTTAGTTTGTAAAGTTGAGCATTACAGATCACAACTATCGTGATAAAATGTATGATATAGGACATGCATATCTGCTTTTTCAATTATACATATTAACAAGAATTGAGAAGGTGTTTTGCATGGCATTCATGCATATCATTTCATATGTGTTTTTAAGTATTCATTGATAATTGAATTTTGTCAATTATATATGTGAAGGTATAAGTCCCTACTGAGCTTTTCAAGCTCATCCTAACTATATTTTGAGGTATGTGAACTAGGCAATCCAAAAGGGTAGGCAAGAAGAGATGAAGTTAGATAGGAGGCTTGAGCTGTTCTTGTTTCATTGTAAGAGACAAGAGCTTTATTATTCTTTGTAACCTTGTAAAGAATTTTTGGTTAATTTTATAAGAGGAATTATTTTCACACAATTTTCTTTTATTTGTTTAATTTTAACTCGCGCTCCAGACTTATGATTTCTTACGACCTGGATCCGGAGAGTGACATAAAAGGATTCTTAGATATCAAAAGGGCACCATCGATTTTGATATTCATTTTCAAACTGGTACCTTAGATTTGAGGTAGGAGATCATTTTCTGGTTTTGTTATTCTTCTCGGTCCAAAAAACAACATACCGTCTCTTGGTCCTCCACAGAGGTAGAGTACGGGGCTATGACAGCTACCACTCTTGAAGTTGTGTGGATTCTTCAGTTGTTAATTATCAGACTTGCATGTCTCTCTTCCTCATGCTTCTGTTTTACATTGTGATCGTAATCGGCGGGGACTCTGGAAAACAATGATCAACCACTAGAACTATAATTTGCCAATTCATAACTTGTATTTTGATCCTTGTATTAGCATCATATTTTGTATCCCAACTCCTGAACTACTTTGTGCATTACAACATCTTCAATGATTGAGAAGATCACCTAAACTAAAAAAGCACAAAAGTAAGTACCTGCATAATAATCTACTTCACCAACCTACTTGACTAAAATTTCTTCTTCTCCAAGTTATTTTCCAAATCCTCTTTTCCAGATGTCTTTTTTCAACGTCAATCAATTCTCTAGCTATCATTCAGTTAAAAGCTTCTGCAAGTCATTCGATTACTCAATCTCATTAATACTCACAATTGCCAATACAAAAGTCATGCACCTTAACCGCACTTGTTCTAATGGTTTATCTCTTCTTAATGGTGAAAAATGTTCCAATCCACGTCAAAACTCCCCTCCACCTTGGATTATGAAACTATAGAATGTTAAGATTGCATATAGGTTGCCCAACGACGTCCCACTACTAACTACTCCAACACTGATATTATCTCTAACTTAACCACTTGCACAACTCGTACTCATCACATCCGTATTTTAGGGTAAAATTAGTCACCTTATTTTTTTTAATTTGGAAAAGAAATGGTCACACTCGTTTCATTGTGGGGTTGGAGAGGAAAGGAGAAGCAATGTTATTGGAAATCTATGGGGGTGGTGCAGACAAAATCATTCTTCTAGTTTATAATCACTTTCAAAACAAACTAACTAATACACAATTAAACAAACATCTAGTGGGTGTGTTACTTTTAAACTAATCATTCAACTGGAGTGTACCTTAAGTCACATGGCTGCAAAAAAAATCCAAAGCTATCATCATTTCAGGACATATATATTAGCTTTAATTAAAATTAAAAGATGTCATTCCATAATTGGTGAATCCATAATCTAGGGTGATAAGGGGTTCTTAACATATTTGTATTGTAAGACTTGTATCTCAAGTAGTTAAGAGTGTTTATTCACACACTCGAAATTATGTGTTTGATTCTTTTTCCAATATCGCATGTATTCAAATAAAAAAAAATTCAGTACGCTAAAGTTACAAACCCCTCTAAGTGTAATATCTTTATATATAAAGCCAATGACCCAATGAACAGTGTTTTTTGATGTCACAAGCTTCACAAAAAAGAATTAGACAAAAATGCCCCTCAAACAAAAAACTTCAAAAGCAACCCAAAATAATGCATCAAATGTGGCATGAGTATTTTCATCATTTTAATAGTATTTTTTTTTAATTTTTTTTTGTACAGTTTTTTTAATCATTAGTACCTCACAATAGGCTAGCAATAATGTGATTCAATCCGTTGTTCATTAAATATTATTTTCTTGTTTTTGTTTTTAAACATGCTCAAAACATCTTAAGAGGCGTGTAATGCCGATTATAAAAAAGATCTTTCGCACGCGGATAATAATGTGATTAAATTAGTTGTCAAATGATTGTTTTTTTTTTTTTATCAAACAATATTATCTACACTAAGGGGGAGGGGGATGAGCTTAGTCTCACAATGAGCTAGTAATAATGTGATTCAATCAGTTGTTTATAAAAATTATTTTCTCTATTCTTAATATAGATTCAATAGAGACCGATTTTATTATGTGGATTTAGCTGCTTTAATTGGTTTATAAGGAGTTTCTTCTAGCATGATATAAGATTATTCATTATTTGACTTTCCTTTTGTCAATTTATGCATATAACTACATTTAAAACGTGTATATCGCGCGTAGTACGTCGTGATTCAAAAAATGCCTTCTGCATGTAAGCTTGGGGTGATAAATCTCGTCTGATGTGGGATAGTACCAATAAGGCCTTGATTGGAAAGGGATCCTCTTCGGATCCCTTCCATCTAATCGTGCTCATCAAACAATCCGGACCCTTGAAATTTGATCAAACGGCTAAAGTTATTATAACTTTTAAAGTGGGATCCTATTTTTAGCCGTTAGATCAAAATTCAAGAATCCTGATTGTTTGATAAGAATGATTAGGTGAAAGAGATCCGGAGAGGATCATTTTCCGCCTTGATTGAGTTTGGGGTGATAAATCTCGTCTGATGTGGGATAGTAAGAGAGAAAGTATTATGTTTGCTTAATGAAAAGCAAATTAATTTGATAATAAAATTAATAAACTTGGTTGTACTTGTACAACAAACACCACATGGTTTAGTTTATGGCTTCTTAGATAGCATTAGAAAATCATAATAAAATCATAATTATTATGCAGACGGATTAATGAGTTTCAGTAAGATTTGTATTTGGTCGGCGCTCATACACCCTACCCCACCCCCCATTTCCACACTGTTTTCTCCTCATTGTCAGCTATCATTAAGACATTATTATTTATTTATTGCTTAGAATAAGAGAAAGACTTCAAATTGAATTACATTTTCCCACTTTTATTTTTATGGTGTTGTTTCCCAATAGTAATCAAGATGACAAGAGATTTTTCAATATGCCCGGAACAAGGAGTGATACATCACGTCTCTATACAAGTGGTGAGATTCTTGTGTTAAAAAATAAAATTTCCTACCACTTACATAATAACACGTGGTGTAGAAAGTTAAGATTTTAGGTGGAGAAGAAGAAGAAGCCGCATATGGGCGGACAATAAAATAAAATTATGTAATTGGTGTAGAAAGTTAAGAAATTGAAGAGATACAAAGAAAATTTGATGAGTATCGAAGAAAATTAGAAGAAGAAAATGCGTTTGGAAGGTGAGAATGTGCCAACAAAATTCAAGAAGGAGAGAAAAGAATGTAGTACTGTTAAGTTTCATAAACAGTATAGTACCGTTAAATTTCATAAATAGTGTAGCACCATTAAATTTCATTAACAGTGTAGTACAGTTAAGTTTCATAAACAGTGTAGTAAGTTTTATAAACAGTATCGTAAGTTTTCATAAACAGTGTAGTAAGTTTCATAAATAGTGTCGTAAGTTTCATAAACAGTATAGTATCGTTAAGTTTCATAAATAGTATAGAAAGTTTCATAAACAGTTTGTGTGAGGATGCGTGGGTCCGCTCAGATTTTTAAATTTTTTTGTTTTTAATATTAAAATTATGTCTTTTTCATTAAAATTTAAGTTTTTTGTCATTTTTATTAAAATTTAAGCGGTTTTCATTAAAATTTATGTGTTTTTAATTAAATAAAGTTATTGCATGATTTTTTTTATTAAAATAAGCTTAGATCAAACCTGACACACCCCGACCGAGATCGAGGCATGATGGCCGTCACGTGAGTGTGACGTAGCCATGTGCACAGTGCGGAAGCAGTAATAAAGAAAGAATTACGAATGAATAAAACCAATCTTCAAGGAGTGCTAGAACGGAAATAAGTGTGAATACACAATCAAAGCATAAATAGTCTAAGTGCAGTCAGCATAAGAAGTACTAATTTAAATAACACCCAAAGGGGTCCTACATATGTGATGATCTGTCAAAACCTCCGCTGTGGCCTCGTAAGTCACCAACAAACGCTACCTAAAACCTGGAGGGGCGCAAAACAGAAAGCGTGAGTGGGCAAAAACAAAGCTTTTCGAAAATCATTTCATTAACAACAGTTATAACCCCTCGCCGTAAAACCTGTATATTTTCCCAGAAAATAGTATATACATATACTAAATATCAACTGATATCATCAACATCAAAATATGTAAACAAATCATGAATATGCCATGCCACATAAATCAAACCACCAGGTAAGTAACCCAAATGCAATAATAACTGCAATATCTCATCATCTGAACTCTAGCTCATAAATCATGCCTGCACACGAGTCGAACCCACTTATAGTGGTCTATACGACAGGACTGGGTGTAAAACAATACACTCTAGTGCTACAATCACATGAAGATTGTGCGAATGATCGCGGGTCACCTACGAGTCGAACCCACTAAAAGTGGTCTATACGACAGGACTATGCACCTAACTTGGATCCAAGATGAGCGTGTGGTGCGGGACGTGAACATCACGTGAAAGACTATGCCCCTAACCATAGGCGGGAGCACTAACACCGGGGTGCAGGTTAATGAGCTCTTGATGCATCTCATCATAATCATCATAACACAACTCCTCATCAACAACACATAAACTTACATGGAACTTACCTGAGCGCCCGTAGCGTCAACAAGCGTCAACAACCATGTATATACAATTCATAATGCATAAGCAATAGTATAAGTATATTGGCATGGCAATTCATTGATAAGTCATTTAAAATGCATTTCTGGAAAAAATACTTAGCATATAGGTATATACGGAAAACCAAAAAAAGCCCATTCACTGGTAAGTAGACGGATCGTAACCTCCATGCCTAGCCTAGCTACGCTCGTCCTCCGGATAGGTTTCGCCTATGTGAGAAACTACTGTAATAACGTTATTTTAACGCACAAAAACGAAACTAGGTAATAACTTCTCATACAATCCTCAATTGGGGTGTTTGAATATACCAAAGTGATTTACACAACCTCAGGAACATCCCTATATTTTTAGAATGATTTTTCGAGGCCCCACGCGTCGGCAAGGGCACGGCCCTACGTGCCCCCACGCACGGCCAACCCTGACAGAAACCCTAACCACCGTTAGGAATAATCCGTGGAATATTCCGTTAAACCCTAACAGAATCTAACTAACGCCGACGACTGTTCGCCGGTTTTTGGAAAAACTTCTAACCTATGGTTCTAGCTCGTTTTTGCACCATTTTTCATGAAATTAGTACCATTTTAAAGATCTCAACAAGACGAACACAACCATACCTGATTCGAGCGCTGAAACCACCGGAATCTCGCCGGAAAAAGTCTTGAAAGTCCGGCCAAAATTGAAACTCTTTGTTCTTGCTACTCCGACGTCCAAATTCTTCCAACGAAGCACTCCGAGCTTTGTGAGGACCTCCTAAAGCTTCCTATGGTCTTAGAATTCACAGAAAATCAAACGTTTAAAAGTTGGTGAATAGTGCTCAACTCGGGGATTCATTTTCCTGGGTTTTCTTACGTGCAACCTTAACCAAAACTCACCCAGAACACTTAGGAAGAAGTTTAGATACCTTTTTGGACCTTGAAATGACGTAAAACCTCGACGATCTACTCAGTGGTACTGTGCCCTCGACGGAGCCTTCGGGTTCTCAGGGTTTTCGACGATTTTCTGTGCAACAAAAGGTATGAATGAACTCAGCAGCTCACAAGGATCACAAATGGTGGTTCTTGGGAGTTCGATCTGCGAAGGAATGGAGGTCAATAGACCTCGTCCGTACGTGTTGCAGAAGAGAGAGAGTGAGTTCGAGAGAAAGGAGAGAGAGAAAGGGTTTCAGTTGGTATGTGTGAGGTGTACCCGTGACTGATTGGGTAACCAAAACTAAGGGCTAGTTCTAATTGGTCCACCCACTAACCTAACTAACTAAACTCTAACTCTTAACACCTAATCCACTTTGTTCCTACTAAATTGGAACCAAAGTGATTGGTCCAAAAATAAAAATTTGGGTCTTTAACTTAGCCCAAAAACACAAACGTAACCCAACGTCCAAGGGCAAAAATGTAATTTCACATTTTCGAGGAAATTAAAATGTACAATAATAGGGACGGGCTGTCACAAAACCCTTTTCATGAAAGTTTCCAAAAATAATATTGCATACATGCTACATTTTCTATATATATAACAGAAATGGGATGGAGTACAATTACGATTTGTTTTGGAATGATTTTCAAAAGGCTAAAAGTGTTTTTTAACAAAAGGTATTTTTAGATAATTTAAATAAATTTTGACCAATAAAAAGCCAAGGTTCTAAAAGACGCTAGGCGCTAGTCGGGCGGCGAGCTGGGGCCTAGCGTCTAGGCGGGGACTAGGCGGACTAGGCGGGGACTAGGCGGACTAGGCGGATTTAAGTAAATTTATTATATTTCGTGTAAATAAGTGTCTGTTTATAATTAAAATATATATAATGTCATTATAAACTACAAAATAGAATAACATATATATTAGAAGGTATTAGAACATAATGAAAACATGAAAACTGGGAAGTTCTCGTGTGAGTTATTAGAAACAAAACCGTGAGGGCGTGGCCAGGGCCCAAAGCGGACAATATCGTGCTACGGCGGAGTTGAGCCCGGGATGTGGTGAGAGCCTGGGCCGGGATATGACAGTGTGTGTATATATATTATAGGATGCACTCCATGAAATATATCAACTATCCAGTCGTCTATTTTATTGATTTTTCTTCAAAGATCATCTCTATAAAAAAAATCATCAAAAAATGAAAGCATATGATCGTCGAATTTAGTGACAGTTGTTTTAATGTTTATTCATCTATTTTCTTCACTATAAATGAATGTTTTAATGGTTTTTTATTTGTCTAAGTTTTTGCAAGGAGTCAAGGACGGTGTATGAATGATAAATTAAAATATAAACGGTTGGATCGTTGAAAAGAAGTTATGGAATGAGCCCTAAGAAAGTGTGACAACATGTATGTCAAAAATTATGCGTCCCCCATCTTGATCCAATATATATTGTTGTGTTTGTAATTAAATCGTTTTGAGCATAAACGTTTACGAACATACGTGATGTTCTTCCATAGACAATCTCAAAAGGCCTTAGCAAAATACAGCAAAGTTACCAAATGCAACTTAACTTCTTGAACAAAAGCAAAAAGGCTTTTAGGGTTAATGGCTTGGAGACCTAAATAATTCTGCATATAGCTACACACCCAAACTATGTTAGTTTTCATAATTAGAGTAAGAATATTGATCGTATCTTTTATCCTACATTCAGTTTTATAGTCCTATTCCTCCACATTTGTAGCAAATAAGGGGTTTTCTTTTCCCAAAAATGCTAACCCTTCAGCACAAATTTCAGAAGTTATTTCTCCGTAGGTAATACCTATCATAAGGTATAACTCCACCAAATTTACTCTTAATTCTAGTGCACATCTTTAAAAAAAAAAAAAAAAAAAAAAGGAAGACAATCCAGAAAGAAATTTCTCTTTCCAAAAATCAGCATAGCAGTCTGGCCTAGTGAATGCCTTAGCAAAAAATGAGACAAAGTTGGACACTTTAGATTCATCAGGAGTTCTCTAGATCAGTCTTGTTGGAGCTCAATAGTTCCACCAAAATGGAGGATAATAGTATATGTTAGAGTGTTAACTGCATCTTCTTGGTATATTGGTTCACCATTACTGTCTCCTGTCTCCTACTACACTTGTAGCTGCAAAGATTTGTTCTTTTGCTTGATCGCTAGATGGAAACCTCACCATCCACAAAGTTGACCTATAAATCCTGCAACTATGGCCTGAGCAATTCCCTTATCACAATTCCCATTCAACTTGCCCGCATATGAGAACTTCATCATATGCCTCATGGTATTGACTATTTGATATTCAGTTTGTCCATCATGTTCCATTCAACAATTGATTTTCCATCACACTAGACTTTATCATCCATGTCATTTTCTTCAAATTGTAAATATATTGGTGATGGCCTTAGATAAGAATTTTTTATTAGAGTTGTTCTTTCAACTTTTCTACCAAATTTGATCCTATAGTCCCGGTTTAGGCACTGTCTCAGTAGATTGCTCTTCTAAATTTGAGAGTTGGGCTTCAAACTTTCAATGATCACCGAACCTTTTAAGTTAGGAAGATATGATGTTTAAACAGGGCTTGCCAGGGTTTATCTTCTTTTTTCTTCTTGTTATCAATGGAACTAGAAGTCGAACCCATCCACCTTGGTTCCCTAGGCTCCCATTTTTCAGAATTAAGAGGCTCGCTATTTTTTCATGAATTATCAAATTCTAGATGTTTGCCTTCCAAAATGTTGGTGTAATTATTTTGTTGTATAAGAGCAGAAACTCCATCATTTAAAGAAGTGGTAGTTGTTTGACTATCCTGTTGTACATTAGGTACTTCTTTATATGGAGTTTTTCCTTTTTTATTCATTTGAATAGTCTTTTCTGGCGGGTGGATTGCCTCTTCTTCTTTTCCCTCGTTAGTGATATAAGTTTTGAAGGCATTTTCAACAACACTTATACTCATATTCAAGGAACTTCCATTTCTTAGCACACCACTCATGCCAAGTAAAGGACCTTGCATTAAACTTCATTTCTTTCATAAATTGAAAATGAGCTTTTATGAAGGAATGCGTGTTTTCCACAACTATAAGTTTTCTTAGACCGTTCTCTTTTTAGTGTTCTTCACACTATAATCTAATTCATGATTTTTTTTTTTTTATCAATTTCAAACTTAGGTATGACACAGACGTTAGATTCAACATCTGACCATGATGGTTCTGGTTAATGGGGGTTTCTTAATGGAACAATACTTTCTAAGGATTCTACCTTATATAACGGGATTTGAACTTCTGCATGAGTTTACCTAAGACCTTCAAGAACAACTCTCTCATGGTCTTGCTCATAAGAGTTTGACCTTCTTGTTCGCCTTCTAAACAAATTTGTTCAAAAAGAGGGGTCCGGCGCGTTTAAGGAATCAACGTTTAATCAAGAAACCAACACTTAATCTAGCCATCCTATCCGTAGAAAATTGTGCTTCAACATCTCCATCTTCGTATTGATTTATATGGCTAGGTTCTCTTTTTGGAATTGGTTGAGGTGGAGCTGCATCTTGCAATCTCTATCTTTTAGGTAGAGTAACTTCATTCCACTTTATTATTTTAGGATTGTATCAACTATTGCTAAATTCTTCTGAACCAGGAGAAAGCGAATGTGAAATAGCAGTTCTTGAAGATGAGAGAAAAGTTGGTTACACTGTTCATATTTTGTTTGTTGCTTTTTCACTTGAAAGGGAAATTATTAGGTAGATGGGATAATTTAACCACAAGTTATTAACTAATTTTCCTATGGACCATCCAATTTCTTCTGAGATCTAATGCAGTGGTGATTTGGGATATCAATATTTACCCACAGAAAAGTCTAGGGTTTATAAGAAGAGAGGGAAAATGTTGAAAGCAAAGGCATAACTATAAAAACTGAGAGTGACTGAAAAAGATGTGGCATCTCTCTCTCTCTCTCTCTACAAAACTAATGCTATAGAATGGGTTAAATGACTTAGCTTGCAAAAATGACACACTGCAATTTGGTCACCCTTTAACTTAGTTTAAGGATCATTAATTGATGTCATCAACCACTTTGTTTTTTTGCTTGAATGCTGTTTTCATGGAGGTTAGCTAGCTCATTCCTATTTGTATGTATTCACCTCATATATAATCATTATACATTATTATTAATTGACCATTATGAAACTTATTTTGCTCCACAAATAAAGTAGAATTAGATACTAACTAATTATTTTGTGCAGTTGCATGAATAACTATGGGAGGTTTTGTTTAGTAGAATTAAAGGCCAATACACAAGGATGAGAAAAAAATTAGAACCAACCGGCATCGGGTGCAAATGAAGGATATTTTACACCCATTTATCATGTATGTGAGTTTTTTTTTGAAAAAAGGTACAATATTCATTGCAAACGAAAATAATACGTACATTATTGAAGATAGGATGCATATAATGAGTCTCAATAAAAATCTTAACGAGAATTTCAACCCAATTGAGGAGAAAATGAGCATCTCACCCTAATAAAATACTAAGAATTATTATCTTCTTAGAGGTGGTCTAGAATAGTAGAAGTAAACCCCATAAGTAAAACTAACAAAATTGAAACCACAAGTTCAAAAGCAACAATGAGTAATAATCATAACAGACAAATTTCGACGAGCAACCAATGTTGTTGTATAAAAAAAATACCAGTTTTGAAAATTTTGGCCTTGAACAAAATCCCATAAATCTCACATGTGGAGAAAATTGTACTCATAAAAATCAATAAAAAATAAAAAGTCTAAAACGTAATTAAATCAACATAAACACACAACGTTAACGTCCCTCCAAAGTTTCTCAGAAAAAAATTTCCCAAACCCGGAAAAGAAGAAGCCCCACCTCCTCAACTCTCTCATTTTTTGCTCCCGGACGCACGCTCACTCCACCATACTCTATCATACACTCCCAAATCTCACCTCTCCCCTTTACCTACTCTCTCTCTCTCTCTCTCTCTCAACCCACAACTCAGAGATAGCAAAGCTCACTGCTTTTCCTCTCAGAATTTACCCTTCTCCTGCAACTTTATAAATCTGCATTGCTATATTTGGGGAATTTACATGGTGGGTTCGCAAAAATTCAATCTCTGAGAGGCAATGCGAGGAGCATTTGAACTGTCCCTATGATGGTGGCTGCCATTTCCGAAGCAGCTCCGACCCACCCGCCGCCAAACCCCAAAACCTCATCGGATCACTGCTCACGGCCCCATCTCCAAAACCCATCAAGGCCTCCTCTCTTACCTTCCGAGAAAGACAATGGCTTCGTTCAGAGGCGACCCAGAGGCCGCCAAGTCTCGTCGAAATACATGTCTCCTTCGCCTTCTTCTTCTTCGACCTCGACCTCGACTTCTACGGTCTCGTCCTCTGCGTCTTCCAGAAGATGCCCATCTCCGCTGCTCTCAAGGTCCATAAACTCGGCTTCGAACTCGACCCCCGTTCCGGCTCAGAAACGGGCTCAATCGGCGGACCGGCGGCGACCCATTACTCCTCGGACCTCCGCCGGCCTCCCCGAGGCTCGGGCGAGCAATGCCGGTTCCGAAGTCTCTGCTGCAACTCGGCTTTTGGTCACTTCCACTCGGAGCTTGTCGGTTTCGTTCCAAGGTGAGGCCTTTTCGCTTCCGATTAGCAAGACTAAGACTCCAGCCTCGCCGAGTGGGACTGCCGCGAGGAAGGCCACGCCTGAGAGACGCCGGTCGACCCCTGTGAGAGGAGATCAAGCTGAGAATTCTAAGCCGTCTGATCAGCACCGGTGGCCGGCCAGGACTAGACAATTGAGCTCGGGTGGGACTAATAACTTATCCAGGAGCATGGACTGCAGTTCGGGCAACAGGAAGCTCAGTGGGATTGGATCTGGGATTGTGGGTCGAGCACTGCAGCAATCCATGATTGATGAGAGCAGAAGAGCGTCTTTCGATGGTAGATTGAGCTTGGATTTGGGGAATGCTGAGCTTTTGAAGGATGCTAGGCAAAACCCAGATGCTAATTCTGCCCATGAATCCTCTGTGCCGTCTGATCTCACTGCTTCTGATACAGACAGTGTTTCTTCTGGTAGCACTTCAGGTGTGCAGGATGCTGGTGGTGCCGAAAAGGGTCGAACCTTACCCCGTGGCATTGCAGTGTCAGCAAGGTTTTGGCAGGAGACTAATAGCCGGTTGAGGCGGTTGCAGGATCCTGGTTCGCTTTTATCAACAAGCCCTGTGTCTAGAGCAGGGGCAAAATTCGTTCAATCTCAATCGAAAAGGCTTAATGGTGATGTCCCATTATCATCATCTCCCCGGACAATGGCTTCCCCCACTAGGGGACCAACTAGGCCTGCTTCGCCGGGTAAGCTTTGGACTTCTTCATCAATGTCACCATCAAGGGGCTATAGTCCTTCTCGGAGAAGTAGTGTTGAAAGTACCTTGAATAGGGGTTATTCTGGTCCTGCACCTTCAATCCTCAGTTTTTCTGTTGATACTCGGAGAGGGAAGGTGGGGGAAGATAGGATTGTCGATGCACACATGCTCAGGCTTCTGTATAACCATTATCTGCAATGGCGGTTTGTAAATGCAAGATCAGATGCTACCTTCATGGTGCAGAGACGAAAAGCCGAGGTATGATCTCAGTGCTATAAATTGCATTGCTTTCTATCTTTTTATTTCAGTAGTGTTTGTCCATGAATTTGTTTTTTAGTTGGATGGTCATAAGACTCCTAGATATCGTTATCCATGTATACTTCACCTCGTTATGTACTAAACTTATATCCATCTAAGTAGCACGGTTGATGTTTGTGGTCTATGTATTCCATATTAGAATGTGAGCATGCAATTGAAAACCAATTGGCAACTATCTACTTAGTATGGTTGATGTTTGTGGTCTATGAATTCCATGTTAGAATGTGAAAGCATCCAACCCAAACCAACCGGCAATAGGAGGGAGAGGCTTAAGTCATTAAATTTTAGGCAAGGCTTTAATTCCCCCATGTGAAATTCACACTCTTAAGCACACCCCTGCAAGTGTGGGGTCTTTCAAGTCTAGGACGTGGACAACACATATTAGGTGACGTGGGCTGTTTGGCTCAACATATGGTACCCTGGTTTGGTTCCAGATTAGCATGTGAGCATTTAACCCAAAGCCAATTGGCATTAGGAGGGAAATGCCCAGATCATTTAAACTGTTAGGCAAGGGTTTGATTCCCCAATGTGTATTTACACTCTCAACATTGTATATACTTCCAACTAGTGTTTCGTTTCCCTAATAATTACAATGAGAAGGCTAACTTCTCTTTCAGCTTAATTATTTTGTGGCAGGTTCCTTTTGGTTTTTTTTTTTCTTTTTCTTCTTGAAGAGGACGTCTCTTTGTTCAGCTTGAGCATGCCATTATATTAATTCATGTTTGAGCTTTAATTAAGCATGGGAGATACAAATAAAAGGATACGTAATATTAATACAGATGGAGTCTGGGTAATACAAGGATTGGAGGTCAAATCTTAAATGAAGGGTGTCACTGTCATTGGTTATTACTTAAAAGAAAAAAAAAAATGTGCGGCTGCAATTGGGAACTTGTGGAGTGAATAGTTTAGGAAAGTGAAAATCGAAAGGTGATCTGTGAAGTCTTTGAAGTGATTTTTATTGACCAATTTGTCTAGAATGGAGATAAAAACTATGGATGGCTTTGCCTTGCATGCATTGAAGAATTCTTTTCTCTTTCAGTTTCATAGACTCCATGAATTGGAGTATTGTCATGTTTAGGGCTTCATTGGTGCTTTTAGTACTTTTTACGAGATTGATTCATATTCTGAACTCGCATCAAATAAATATCTGAACTCATGGCATCAGTTTCCCAAGTGCTTTCTTATACAGTGAAACTTGAAATAATTCTGTCGGATGAAGTCAAATTAAGCACTTACCTGACGATTTGTTATGCAATACATTATAAGCTTTACTTCTTGGCATGGTCATGCAAACCAATCCAGAACCATTGTCTTGTTAATGATTTTGGTTTCGGAGAATGTCTCACTTGATTACTTCATTCTCGTAAAAGTCACTGTGGAATTGAACAGACTCAATATTAGGAGTGGAGAATAAGGTTATGGGGTTGTTTTTAATAGTTTCCTCTGCACCAGTTCTTGTTGATGCTGAGAACTCGTTCGGAAGTGATTGATGCTGGTTTATGTATGTAGAAGAAGCAGATACATTTAAGGAGCCTTGTTATGGATGAAAAGAACTGTTATGATTCATGCGAGAAAAGTGAAGTTACTGTATCAAATTAGTGAGCATCTGTCATATTGCATCTCAACTCAATTTAGAAACCAATAAAGTGTGATCTATTTTTGAATTGGTTTGATTTTGAAAATTTAGATCTCTGTCCTTTGCCCTCATCCCATTATATTTATTAGAATAACTTCTACTGTTTTCATTTTTTTATTTTGGTTCTCTTTTGGATTAGGTCCCTCGTCTAACTATCTGTCTGCCAATTTTATGGTTTCTTGTACATTTGTGTGAAAATGCTGCTCATACCCTGACATGTTGAAGTGTTTTTCTTTTCTGTAACTTTTTTTTCTTAAACTTGTCTGAAAGTTTGAACTTTTCAAATGTTTGATCTTGGCTGAATGTACCAGTATGCTTTTTCACTTACATTTGGTGATTTCTTTGTTTCTATATGAACCATCCATATATACAAAGTGACTGTTTACATTGTGTCTGGTTTTTATTTTTTTTTTGACAGTTTGCATGCGTCTTTTGATGAAATAAGTTAGTTGCAAAATGGTCAGGTTGGTTACTGTTTACGTAAATTATTTTATATCTAAATTTGTATTTTCTTGGGTGCCAGAAAAACATGTGGAATGCATGGGTAACAACTTCAGAGCTCCGACATTCTGTCACGCTAAAAAAGATCAAGTTACTCTTGTTGAGGCAAAAATTGAAGTTAACTTCTATCCTCAGAGGACAAGTAAGTTTCAGAGATTAATTATCTTCATAGCACTTACTTTCTGCTCCAATATAACATATGCCATTGACTGGCATCTGCAATGTAATAGTACATAATATGGTGGTGGTAGCAAATTTTTTTCTAATGCTAAACTCATTTCTCTAATAGATTCATGTTTCTGAGATGTAACTAAGTTTTGTGCTGACCTTTAATCTACCAAAACCTTTCTTCCACTTTGTTGTCTCCTTATTAGAACTTTTGACTGTCTATATTCAAAGAACTGATACCATCAGTGTTGTTACCTTTTCCTCCCTTCTGGATTAGTGCCACTCTCTTTCTTCTGTTAATCTGTGCGGATGTCCAAAAAGCACTATCAAGACTGTTGATAAGATTGCCTCTAATTAATCCTTACTAACTTGTACCTTGATTAGTGCAAGTTCAATGCTTTGTATCTAGGCATCCAATAAAAGGAATAATTTTGAAAAGAATCTTCCGCCAAGTCCAAGTTTCTTTGTCCTACTACATGAAGTAGCTGTTTGGTTAGAGCTAACTTGGTGTTTATGTGGAACCTTTTTGTATGTGTTAGCTTCCAGATTTCTGATAACCAAGCAGGAGGATCAAAATTTCTTAAAAATGCTCTTGTTTTTATAACTTTATAATCATAATAGTATTCCTAAGGATGTATGCTCATTGTAATGGGAATGAGTTACTCTTTATTGACATTGGTGATGGTAGAGGGTGTTATCTTATTTTTTTTGTTACTCAAAACCTTTTACTGTAAAACACCTGTTGATGAACTTTACCTTTTGGCTAGCTTAGGGTCAATTAGGTCTCTCATATAAGAGGAGCTTATTTCCGGTAAAAACAGAGGTGTTTAGGAGTTGGGGCATACTATAGAAGAGGGAAAGTTATTAATGAAATAATATGTTTTCTGTGAAGACAGTGTGCTACATCTTCAAATCTTCTGTAGGAAGACATGCAAATATTGTCTGCAAAGGCAATGTGAAATATCAGAAAGGGAGACTAGACTGTGTTTTGGGATAACAAGGGCTTGCATAATTACTAATATTAACCTTGGTTGAGGTCCCGTTAGCCTCAATTGATTGCCATTAAATGATGCTTATATGCTCTAGACCGTTCTTGCCAGAGCTACAGAGTTTGAAATGTCAATCTCAAATCTGGTCCATCTAATGCAGAAGATGGACAAAAATAACTCAACCCACTACTGTCAATGTAGATGCTGATGAAGGAGCATCCAAAGGTCCTCAGGGATGTTCCCTGTGGGCGCGTGTCTGCATGCATAATAGTTATTGTCTTTCCAAATAAAGCTTATCTACCTGAGTTTGTATGTCATCATGAAATACTATTTCTTTCGTACCAAATTATTTTCTTGTAAAGATTACAACTGAATACACTTGGTAAACCTATGATAGCTATATAATATGGTCACACCATGATTTTGTGAGTGTTTTATTAAATACATTTTTAGGCATCTACTGTTTGTTTTGTTATTTATCCTGTCCTTGATAATGAATGAAGTCTTGTTGTGGTTGGTGAATGTAGATTAGTTTTTTGGAAGAATGGGGTCTTCTGGAAAAAGATCACTCTAGTTCTTTGCTAGGAGCAACTGAAGCTTTGCAGGCCAGTACTCTCCGTCTTCCAGTTGTGGGAAAAGCAATAGTATGTGGCTTCTTTTTTACCCTTAATTTAATCAAGGGCACATCAAAGGCCTAAAGGAGCCATTAAGGTTCAAAAGACTGACAATGCTTATTTTGTGCTAGGTCGACTTTCAAAAGCTGAAAGAAGCTGTGGGTTCGGCAGCTGATGTAATGCAGACAATGGTATCCTCAATATGCTCTCTTTCGTCAAAGGTAAGCTATTTTTGTCTCTCTTGAATCTTACTTTCCTTGGTTGATGTCACTGTTCATGTAAAACATTTCACAAAAACATTACATTAACATCCTGTTCCTAAAGTAGGTTCATTTGCTTATAAGTTCTAAGTTTAGAAGTGAAAAGGTGATAAATAAGTCGCTGTTTTTGAACATTAGCCCAGGTTATAACCAAGTTTTGCATTTTGGTGAAACAAATGGTATTGAGGTATATCCTTTTAGATAAAGGGGTAATTTGATTGAGGTCACTAAATGTTCTCAGCATTAGGATTGAGTCGATCAACATTTTGTGCTTTTTAGGTCAATGAAGAAAGTTTAGCAAGTGGTATTGCCTTTTGTTGGAGACGAAAATTGTTTTTAGTACCTTAGTTGAAGAGGAAAATTGTTTCAGTTGACCTATGCTAGAAAATGAAATGACCAGACCTATGCCGAAATATTAGTTGAAGAGGAAAATGTTAGGTTTGGCTCGTCAATTAGTGTCCTTTTCTGTTTGGGATTGTTTTAGGGAAAAAAGTGTGCTGCGATTCTTCTCCTAAAAGGGCTAGGAAAGAATCTTAGTTTCCTTATTCAATTTAGATTAGGAATCCTAGAAGTCTATTTGGAATTGGAAAGGAAGTCTAATTTCCTATTCCACTTAGAATAGGAATTATAATCTGTAAAGGACATGTAAATCTGCACCCTATGCCTATAAATAGGGTGCGGCAAGGCTTAGAATTTAAGAGAGAGAAAACAGCCAGAGACAGCCAAGAGGTTTGGGATTAGTTCTAGGGTTTGCAAAAGTTCTGTAATCTCTATTATTAATCAAAGAAGCGGAGAAATCACAACTGGACGTAGGCAAAAGTTCTGCCGAACCAGTATAATTCTTGTGTGTTTCTAAGTTTTCTAATATTTGCCAAAGTTTAGTCTATTGCCGTTGGTTACATCAAAGAACAAGATCTAGGGGTGTTTTTCAACAGAAAATTGTTGCAGTTGACCTATGCTAGAAAATGAAATGATCGACCTATGCCGAAATATGAAATTATTATTGACCTAAACCAAGGAGGGTGTAGTCAAATTAGGCTTTGATAGGATTTTAATAGACTTTAAAGTTTGAGGGTGGTCAATTAGGATTTTAAATGAAGATTTTAAAGGATTTTGAAATCATGCTGTAGTCAAATTAGGATTTAAGAGGATTTTAAAAATACATTCAAATCTAGGAGTAGTCAATTAAGATTTAAAAAATGTCCACACATGTCTAGGTGTAGTCAAAATACCAAAGATTTGCTAGGATTTTAATGAGTGATGGATTTTATTGGATTTGAAGGTGATGGTATAAATACAAAATGCCTTCAACAATCCAACCTTCAACCCTAGGATTTCATTACAAGACCAAAAAATTCTCTCTTTTCTCAGAAGAGGAACAGTCTTCCTCCATTTTTTGCCCTACCTGAGATCCGATGGTTAAATATTTTTTTAACATATCGCTGCAATCAGTTTTTTTCTCCCATGTTCTCCTCGCACGAAACGGATTTTCAATGGAAAATCGCCAAAAATCATCTAATCACCACTACCCCAAACCCACATAACTTGCACAAGCTCAGTAAATTTGGCACTGGGCCGAGCTTTGTTCCCAATAGCTATACTTTCTAGTTTTGGGGTGAACTCTATGCTGCATGTGCAGAACTTGTTGATTCATATGTATTGTTGTTGTGGGGAAGTGGAGCTTGCCGGAAATTAATGAAATGTGGTTTCTAATGTTATGCTTGGTGGGTACTGGAAGGGCAGGAAGCCAGAGTGTGCGTTGAAGTTTAGGAAAATGGTGAGCATGGGATTGAAAGGGAACAAAACTACCATGGTGAATATGCTTGCGGCTTGTGGTTGGTCTGCTAGACTGAATGAAGGTAGGTTAGACAGAGGAGACCCATAACTGAACACACATTGGAACATTGGAGTTGTTTGAGTCACAGCCGCATGATTTCATTAAAAATGATCCGACGGCTCTGCGTGTGATTTTCAATTTTTTCAAAATCTTAAGAAATCCAAGGAAGAAATCCATACAAATCCACAAAAATCATAATGAAAATCTATATAAATCTTCTAAAATCCATATAGAATTATAAAGTTTATCAAAATCCTTTGAAATCTATCACTAAAAAAAATCCATTAAAATCCTCTGAAATCCAAATTGACTACACCCCTACAAATTTCTTATTAAATAAAGCCATTACAAGTCTCTCTTCTCCGTTGCAACACCTAGGTCATTTATGTTGTTTTTTAGATTACAAAACGTAGGCAATTGGATTGAGCTACAACTGTCGCTTCCTGATCTGATAGTAAGTTATTGGCGTCCACACCCCCAGCCGGATCACTCTTGTTTTTTGACAGCATGTGAGGTTTGATTCTGGCTTGTCACCTAGCCTCTATGCATGTTATATATTGATTCCTGGTAGATAGGTGTGTCTACGTAACCTCTTTATGAATAGCTTAACAATCTGCAAAGAAGTTGAAACTGTTTTAAAGAAGTCTCTGAAGCACTTTCCCTTTTACAGGTGGAGGAAATGAATTCCTTGTTGTGTGAACTCATGAAGGTTACTGCAACAGAACGGGTTGTGCTTGAACAATGCAAAGATTTTTTGTCCACATTATCCGCCATGCAGGTAATCTGCCCATCGTTTTCATTTTCGTTCTCCTTCCAATCTCTCACATTTATCCTCCCGGTTTTTGAATTGCTTTCTTATCCAATGTAACAGGTCAAGGATTGTAGCTTGAGAACACATATAATACAACTGCAACGTGTACCAACTATCCGAAGCCTGACAACACGTGTGTAGAACTGATCTTATTTGACTACTCACTCCTAATGCTAACATATTACACGAACCTTTCCTTTCCCACCGGGTGGAGGCAGCAGAGGTAATAAGGATCGATCAAGTAGCTAGTTTTGGCTTCTGAGATTGGCATTTGGCATTTTTGAAACCTGTTTGTGGTCTTCTGCGTCAAGTATCCCGTCTCATGTGTCTTTGTATCTGAAGAATACAGAAAAGGGTTGTACCCTCTCACTAATTAGCTGTATACAAGCACTCTTTTCTTTCCTTTTGTGCCAAAAGGAAATGTATGTGTGTATATATGTAATGTTCTGCTGATTACACTTAATCAAGTAGTTTGTGGTAATTCTTCATTCTACCCTCTTTACGTGCCTCTTATTTTGCTCGTTTATTCGTTATTTTGCCAATGCCATCATTATATGTCGAGCGTATGAGTTGATCTTAGTTATTCATGTTTGTGAGACTAAGTAAGAACGATTGTGATTTAACTTAAGCGATCATACGCGATTGATCCTATCATTCCTCTTTCGAACTCTTATTTAAGCAAGAGCACCAACTGAGCTCGTCGTATCCTACGGCTCGAGATCACCCACATGCTAACCACTGTGCTCACAAGGCTTCTAACGGGAGGATAGGAGTCATCTGGGAAGAAGACGTTTGACTTAGTTTGACTATTCGGGCCAACGACAGCCCACGTTAAAGTTCCCAGCACCTGAGGATGTGATCATGTGACGGCCACCGTTGACACCCAATTGCCTCTTTTGCTATTTTGAACTCCTAACCTCGTATAAGGGGTGCAATTTGGATAACAAAATACGATTTCCAACCGACTATGAGCTGAAAAGTTTAAAAATATTTCGTCCGATTCAAATTCGAAATCAAAATATTGAAATTCAAAACACTCATAAAAGAATTTGATAGAATTGTAATGAGTTGCACATTTCGAATCCGAACATACACTTAATTAGGTATTGAATGTGTTTCATTTGTTATTTGTTATACAAAATGTTCAAATATGATTATATTTTTTCAATTACAATTTATTAAATTTGGTTCTTGTTCTAACTTCTATTCTATTGTATTTTAGGTGTAACTATATTTTACCCTCTAGTGTTTTGGGTTATTTTCATAATTGATAGTTGAACATCAGAGTATCAAATGGGCGAACAAATATAAATTATGAATATTATTTAAGTAATGAAAAACCAAATAATGAGAATCGCCGAGACGACAAGAAATTGAAGACTACATTTTTACCGACTTATCTTCTACAAGTTACAAAACATCCTATTCTATATCGAAAATCTACCTCCTACATTATTGTTTGGGCCATAAATAACTTGAGCCAAAAATAACAGCTTGGGCCAGGATGGGTTGACATGAAGACAACGGTTCTCGGTCCAGTGAGTATCCTTCAGGCTAATTGGCTTTTAGTCCACGAATAGGATCAGTTGGACCAAGTCCTTGTGAAGATAGGAATGTGAAGAGATTAAGTATAGGCTGGCTTTGCAACATTGAAGCCCCCTTTAACTCAACAAAAAACTCAAAACGTACTATGCAAAAACTCTCGCTTTACATGAAACCCTTCTCACACCTTTGAGAAAAACACTAACTATCCTAAATTCCCCTTTAACACATTTTCAATTTCGATAAGTGAACATCACTGTGTTGGCAACCAGTGACACCCTTAGTTTGGATAAGTGAACTGCACTGGAGCCGTAGAACCAGGTGATTTAGGAGCATCATCAGTTCGGACAAGTGAACAACACTGCTTCTGGTTGGTTGGTTATTTATTCAAGTCTCAGACGGTGAAGAGTTTCTAACTTTTTCACCTAAAGAGGTCATCTCAAGAGTGACAAAACGGCATTATGCTGGTTCAATGTTTGTTCAAGTTCCTTTTCAGCCTGTAGAGCTTTGAAGCTTCAGGAAAAACTGAGTTTTTAGCAAGGCTAGAAGCTGGTTCAGGTCTTCTGATTTATGGACCTTTTCATGTAAGCATTTCCAACCAGGTCGAGATATGCACCATCGATAACATCTTTATCTAAGCAGCTTACTATCTCTTTGAGGATGATTAGAGCATTAGGATCTTGTGATGTCTTAGAAGTGTTGGCCATCCATGATGAACCAGCAAGAAGTACAAATGTCCAAAGGAAAGAGTAAATTGCAGAAAATGCAAACATAGGAGATTGGTGTCCTCTATTCCTTGGCGACGAGGCACCCTTTAGTGAGGCTTCATTTGACAAAAGTTTATCTCTCTGATAAATCATATGGAGAGTATGGTCTCGACTTGGAATGAGAAGGGATTAGATAGCAGGCCAGCTTATAGATCAGTGCGATTTGGCCAGATGCCATGTTTATCCAAAATATTTAGTGCCAAGTTTTGATTCGGCCGAGCCGATGACCTTTGTCGTTCCGGTATAGGTTCATGACGTTTGAAGGATGAGGTTGCTTTTGTTTCCTCGGCCCCTTCCGCATTCGAAGGGAGGGTAGGAAATGAAGGATCAATGAGTTTTTTTCGGCACAAAGTGCTTTAACTTGCCACTGGAGAACGACACCTTGGGCATTTTTTGCGAATTACCTATCATAGTTTAATGAGTGGGATTAATAGTAGGAATAAACCAAAAGAATAAAGGTTGGTCAAACATACCATCTCTAGACTTTTGGAACGACCATTCTTGTAGATTGTTTGTTGATATTTCTTCAACAGAAGCTCTGAATAGATCACCAAGGTATTGTGTCCATCATTCTGTGAAAAAATGAACACTACCTACATGGTGGGAGTGGCCAAAGCTCAAGCCTTGGACATTTATCCTTGAGATTTGTTTTGTCTTTAGAAAATTTGGTGACTGCTATCGGGTTTTACCTGGAATGACCAAGACTAATACTTGGGGAGACCAATGGAAGTGGACAAGCTTCGTAATAGCCAAGTTGACGGGCAAGAAGTTCAATATATACGATTCAAACCCTGAGCTGCATAGTTTGCCCATGAAAGAGACATCACGCATAAGGAGAAAAGAACCCCATATTAGTTAAAGTTCCGCATTTGTCTCTTTGTCCTAGAGAAGGGCTAGAAATTGAAAGTAATAGGCATATGGCCTTGAGCAGCAAACTGTCCACTCGCCCTTTCTGATGTCGTGGTAGTGAAAAAACGACCAAATGTTTCTGTTGCATGATGACCAGTCAGTATAAGTTGTGTTGACTGGAACCCCATGGCTGTATCAGCTTGGAAAAGTGGACTGGCTAGTCGAAAGGCCTGAAAGTAAGACTGGAGCCATAATTGGAAAATCCAGAGTGGGCTGTGCTGGTGTGACTCCATCGCTTCTGCAACAATGTCATGAAGACACCAAAAAATGTGTGAAAGGATTGAGGGGTTAAGGGCAAGTTGTTGGTCACTCACCAATGCTTTTGCCACAGACATGTTTTCGATCAAACATTTGATGGATTTTGGAAAGAAAATGAACTTGTACCAATAAAAAAGGAACTTTTCATGTTCTCTTGTTTTTAGTTATCCATCATCTTTTCCAACAATATTGTCAAGTAAGGTCTTGCAACTAAGGAAATATTTTAAAAGCCTGTAAATGTGTTTTTGTTGCCAGTTTTTGTTCTTGTCCTTGGTCTGTAAAATTTCTAGCGCTTTCTTGTCAAAGAGGATTTTCGCATTGGTCTCATGCGTCTGCAACAACAGAGAGAAGTCAATCGATGAATCGGTTAAAAGGGGTGCCAAGACTTGCGGTAATATCCAACACCTTGGGTGCCATAGGGCTAGGGAGCATGATTATCATATTAAAAGTCGGGCACCTAAATTTAATGGCAAGAAACAGAAGCTTTCGATCCACTACGATCTTGATAGTTGAGAGTTTGATGGTATCATAGATGCCTAGTCATTTCCAACAATTGCTAAAGAATCTTTCCATTCTTTCATTCCAATGAGGCCAGGTTGTGGGAACTGATGGCCAAGCAACCTGATGCTCGACGAATTCTCATTTCGACCAATCATTGCCCTTTAAAAATGATTCATGAAGATATGGTTCTTATCAGCACAATGAATGCCTCAGGGACTGTACCTATGAAACGTGGATCTAGGATTTGAGTAAAAGGTTTTGAAGCAATGAGAGGTCTAGTGACGAAGTAATTAGTGGAACGTCTAGCTAATTTAAGCTCGATAGAGAATTTTCTCACATAAATCAAAGTTGAGTTGATTAAGAGCCATTATGATTAAGAAAGAATAAATATGGACGCGGAAGAAATTGAAATTCTTCAAGGTTTGATGTTTTAGGTTTTTGAACTCAAAATGAGATAAGGGATTTTGTGTTTTATATGGCCAAGGCTGGCACAGATAAAATTTGTTTAGCCTTGGAAGAAATCAAGAAGTCTTGGGTTATGTTTTTCAATCATTGTAGCTAGGTAAGCTGAAACGTCATGAGCCGAATTTCACACTGCACGATCCAACTAGGGGATTGGTGGTTTTTTAGACTCGACCTTTGGTTGATTAAATTATCTGGAAAATAGTGGTGTATGAGCAGCCAAATTCGAAGAGCTATTGTAGGAGCCTGACGTGTGGCATAAAAAGGAAAAACATGTCAGTCAAGGCAAAATTTGAGTGTAAACTAGAATCGAGGTATTTAATGCAAGAAAGTGGGTAATTTAAATAATATTCGATTTTTAAAATCCTTCAGGCTAAGTGTCTATGGTTGAGAGTTTCAGAAGTGATAGGGCAATGTTTGGGCCTGTAATAATAGTTTGGGTCGAGTAGGTTGACCTAAGGACCACGGTTCTCGACCCAATTAGTATCTTTCAGGCCAGTGGCTAGGATTGGGTCGACCAAGTTGATATTGATACCACGTGGATTAACCTACACAAAAAAAATCTGTATGTGTACTTGTCTGACTAGTCAGCAACACCAGCAAACTAAGTTTAAACAATTAGATTAACAAAAGTGGAAGCAATCAATATAAAACCCTGAAATACTGAGGAGATCCCAACTAACTTAGATCTACTTTTGTACAAATTCTAATGTTGATTATCTTAGTTGCAATGATAGGTTACGGTGAACACATATCATCTATAATTATTAAAGTATAAAAGCCAATAAACACAATAATCAACACAAGATGTCTTTGGCCTAAAAAACCCACCGCTGGATTAAAAAACTAGGGACTCACAACTGAGTCCAATCAACTAGTGTAAACAAAGGTTCATACAAAGACCACACAAGCTCAATTCCTAGATCCCTATCTATGGAGTAGCTTTACCTTTGTGCAACCTTGTCTTACACGAGATGAACTCTTACAGTCTTCATGAAGTGGTAGCTTCTCCTGAGCTCATCACCTTGTGGCACCGAGAACCAACACGATCAATGCAAATGATATGATGATGATGGATTTAAAAACACCAGTCTGATTCTCCAATCAAACATTGGAAGGAAGTACCGACTATAATCACAACTTGATCTAATCACAAAAACAATTCACAAACTAGATCAAGAATACAACACAAAGCTGAATGACTAATGCAATCTAGATACACAACGATCTTAAGGTAAAATGCAGAAGAACAGTTTTGTGGCTGGGCAACTAAACAAGAAGGCACAAAGCTCAAACTCAGTTTTTGAAGACAATAAAATGTTCTAGCCAAAGAGACGAGGAAGGTAGCTAGGGTTTTAACATTGGAGCGACCAGATTTTTTTGTCCAAACAAGGACAAAAAGACACTTGTCGATGCAGAGCTCAATATGAGCAAATCTAAGGCCGAGATTTAAACCTAGAACAAAGCTGTCAGAAAGCTCATGTAGGCTGGCTTAAAAAACGTGTCCAAATAGCTGGACAACAATGACTTTCTGACTAGATAGAAGGAACACAGGTTTATGCATGAAATTTTATCATGGGTTAGGAAATAGAATATTTGAAATTACCACATTTACCACAAGGTTTTTGCATGTTTTTTCTCCCCAATTTTGTCATGGCAAGACAACGTGAAGGGTAAAATAAAGTGTGAATGAGAATAATGCAACAGATTTAAGGCACATGATGACAATGATCATAAAACACATCACAAAAAAAATCTTACTAGCAAAGAAGGTACAATTCTTGGTACCAAAGCATTCCACATCATAAAGCAAGGTAAGAATAGATGTTTAGGGACCTTGTTTTGCATTGCCAAATGGAAACAAAACAGCAACATAACAAGGAGTTTCAGGAAACAAAAAAATATTACAAAATGTTCAAGAACATGAAGGCTAAACTCCCCTAAAATGTGTGCTCCCAATATAATTATACTCCCCCAGAGTACTAAAATTCCTCAAATTGTGATGAACCAGTTGAATGGAGAGGTGAACCCATAGTAGCAAACTCCTTACTAAGATCATTTTCAGGGTCTTCTTCTTCTTCAGGCTCTTCTTCCTTTTTATGGACTTCTTCTTCTTCAGGACCGTTGATAGCATCATCAGAATAGATAAACCAGATATGCTTGGCCATAGGAATAGGGGAAGACTGATTGACACCAGCATTCGAAGCAATACCTTTGCCCTTGGCAGCATAAGCAGCTGCCATTTGTGCAGTCACTTCCTCATAACGTGCAATAGATGTGGCAGAGAAATATGATATAGTGGGAAAATGCACGCATAGAACAAACAAGAATGATCTTAGAAGGACGCACAAAGGGTTTAGGCACAAAAGAAGACGGATTCAAAGACAGTGGACTAGTAGGAGGAATATAGGGTTGACTGACATGAGTTGATGAGACAGAATGACTCATCGAAGACTTGAACTCTACAAACTATTGCCTAAGAGACTGAAGCTTAGAGTCTAAAAAGGCAATTTTCATATCCTGAAAGACAGAGGGTGGTGGTGGAGGACGAGGTTCACCATGAGCAATGGCACACATCACATTTCTCAGGTTCATAATACCTTTATCAAGGGCTTTGGTGGATTTAGGGTAAAGATCATCAGGACGTGTGGGAACACCAGCACGTTCACACAATTGGGTTATTAAACAGGGATGAACAATTGAACCCCTCTACTGCCTACCAGGACGATCAATTTTGGACAAAATGAACTTGAATATAATATACCCAAAAGGGACAATTGACCTTGATAGCATAGCAAACAAAATCCTAGCAGACTCAAAAGTTAGATTACCATTGTTTGATGAACCTAAAACATTCTACGGTTAAAATCCGACTAAGTCCTATAAAATGGTTTGAGACAGGACTTCGATGCCTGGCCTTTAACCAAAGGAATAAATGAATCTAAATATGCTTCACGATGATATGTAGTTATATCATAATGACATGTGACAATATTAAAAGTAGATATATCAGAAGCAGCAAATACATCAAGATCAAGAATAAAGCAAATGACATACGGGTTGAAAGGAACCTTAATACCTCGGACATAGACAAACCCACCAGACTTAGAGAACTTAGAAGACACATTGGAGTAAAACTCCTGAACCACTAAAATATTAAAAATTGATGGAGGAGAATTTACCAGTTCCAATTTATATTTCTCCACCAGATTCTCAGAGCGGATGGCATCAGTCATAGACAAGTCATCCCAGAGAATTCTCTATTTAGGGACTACCTGACGAGCAGCCCCAACCTTGAAGAAATTCTTGGCACGAGTTGAAAGGAATGTATGGGGAGATTTCACAGAAGAGGCATTAGATGGAAACCTTGCAGACTGTGAACAAATTGTGATAGGAGGAGTTGGAGACTGAGAGCGGGAATGGTGGGAGGAAGTTGAGTTTCTCGATATGGTTGGCTAGATTTCCGGTGAACGAGAATCGGGAAAAGATAAGGAATTTTTCGAAAGAGGAATAAGCTTCAACAACAGTTTATGGAGGACTAGTAAAAAACCTAGATAGGTTAAAAGTAATTACACCCTAGGATACCTTGAAACAAATCTAGGCCATTCACCAGCAATCAACGGAAAAACCCTTTTTAATTCCTAAAGTACTGATGAGACCTGACAAATGGTTAGAGCATACAGGTGAATAATTTAGGGTGTTTAAGACCAGACACATACCCTAAAGGATGGCCTGACCTAAACAACAAACAAACAACAACCAAGCAGACATTTCTCATAGAGAGCAACTAAAGAACAATTTCAATAACTTTGCCTCCCAAAATAAGAAACTGAAATAAACGTGGACTCGAAATTAAAAGATCCAGTGCATCTCACAAATAGCATACCTTCAAGACCATAATTAGATAGTGAAGCATAGATTAACACAAGCTCATAGATCAATTTTGATGCCACAAGATTTGGGAATGGGATTGGAGAAAGCTATCTTTAAATCAAAACCTCAACCAACGAAGCTCAAAATACATTTTTAAAGGCTAGCCAAACTTTTAATAATCCATTAGATTTAAGAGCCATCACTTCCAAGATAAATTGAGCAAGGAGCAAAACACAAAACTACACACTTGGAAAGACAAAGCCAAATGAAACTTTAAGATGGCATGTAGAAGTACGCAGCCCAAGATATTTGTTATGGTTAGTGCAAGATGTATTTGAAGCACCTCCAAATACTTTTGAACTTTTTCTGACAAGAGGGAAAATAATTGATGACATATGACATTGCATGTGGGTACATACTTGTAAGGATGAAAGATTAATACTCCCCCTATTTGGATAATTAAGTAAGTGCCCATCATTTGTAACATTAATGCTCAATGTTGATTTTCTTTTGAAGGGCAAAAAGGGCAAGAAAACAATATAGAAGATGGTGGTTTTTTGCACTGGAGTTGATACTTAAGCTCAATTTATGGAATAAGTACTGTCACTACAACTCAAATAAGGCCAAAGTAAGCCTAGCCCCAAAAACAACAAGAGCTTTTGTTAAATGAAACGATGATTTTTCAGAGGCTGACAACCATAGTAAGGGAGAACCTTTGACATCACAGTTGAAGGATTATCCAAGGTTAATCTGTATAAAACTGACAAATGTTAACAGCAAGGTATGCAGCTTGTTAATAAAAACAACTATATGCATGTTTACCTGATGAGTTGACAGACACAACATAAATAGGTTGAAGAAAGAACAAGCAGAAACTGAGGCAATTTGGAAGCATAGTTATTCAATATTTCACTAAGCAACAGACCATCGAAGAGATTTGAATCTTCGATTGTCCATGAAGTGTGAAAACCATTATGCTAGTTGTTCTTTATTTGGTCTAGACATCAACAACACTTCAATTTCTTTGCACACCCATCTAAGGGTAGGATAGAAATTTTTAGAATAATTGAAGGACAATTGCATCATAAATTTTATCCAAAAGTTAAAGATATGTATAGGATCTTCATGCAAGAGACTGATTATATAATCAATGATAATATCCCTATCACACAAATCACTCAAACCCAAGATCCACAACACAAATTTATATGCGGAAGTGACACAAGACAAGTTTGCATAAAAAAATAGAGAAGTGGGCATACCTTTGCAATTCACTGTGGGGGATGTTACAGAATAGATTGGGTACAATTTCAATCCCCGAACAGGGAGATTTGGAGTATCCATTGAATGGCATAAGTATTCGTTGAACACAGGTTTATGCATGCAATGTATATGAATGATCAAACCTTTTGTGATGATACATTGTCTTCGTTCAAAGCATTTGGACTTAATATCTAGCAAGATGAACACATACTAGAGTTGTAAAAATCAGAGACAATCTAATGGTATCATTTACAACTTTTGACAAGAAAGGCCAAATAACTAAAGCTAGACTTCACACACGTCCTTGTCAAAGTAGGAATATGAAGAGATTAAGTATAGGGTGGCTCAGTTGAGTCCAATACAAATTGAAATTACCAAAGATCGAAATAAGCCTTGGATAAATAAGAATTGTCCCAATGATCATAATGCCTACATGATCAGATAAAGATGAATAAACCTCATAGTAAGGCTAGGTTCAGAGTCTTGGTGAGAATCACAGAGGTCAAGACTGGATGAAGATGCAGTTTCAATTAATTAAGGGGGATAAAGGAATATTTAGGCAAATGCCGAGCAAGCACAGTTCCATTAGAACTCTACCTTTGCATGCTTGTGTATCATGGAAGCCTTGCTCTATAATTAGAAGATGCTCTGCAACATTGAAGCCTTATTTCAACTCAACAGAGTACTAACGCTTTACAAGAAAACCCTTCTCACATCCCTGAGAAAAACATTAACTATCCTAACTTCCTAGCTAACACATTCCCGCCAATACATCTTTAGTACGGATAAGTGAACAACACTGTGTTGGCAATCAGCAACACCATCATTTTAGGTAAGTAAATATCACATCAATCATAGAACCAGGCGATTTAGAAGCATCTTCAATTTGGACAAGTGAACAACACTGCTTATGTTGGTTAATTATCTATCCAAGTCTTGGCCAGTGAAGAGTTTTAACCTTTTCACCTAAATAGGTCATCTCATTCACTTCTTGCTGTGGTGAGATGTTTCCAAGTTACTCTTTGTTTAGCATAGTGAAAGGCGAACTAGTTATTAAACTTTGCATTGATCTAGTAACCTTATCTTCATGTTCTAGAACCCAAGACCAAGACATGTTCCTTCCTCGACCATAATCGCTTGAGTACAGAAGTCAGCAACGCATTCAACACCACCAGAACCACATCTATTCTACTCGCCCGACCGAACTCAGTTGCCAGTTGGCACACCCACATTGCACAAGAAGACGTAGTTAGCTCATAATTACTCAGTCTACGCCATGTAAGCATTTTAATATCTTGGATCAACAATTGTACAGGCAAAAAGGATTGATTCATCAGATGGGGTAAGAGAACTAAGCTAAGTAAGAAAGCATTTCTAACTATGTGAGAGTAAAGTTACATCAATTGAACTCGTCTCCTAAGATTATTCTGATTCTGACGTTGAAGGCTTGCATGTATAAACACTCAGCATTATTAAGCTTCACGTTATACATATCATTAAGAATTCCCTTATGTTGCAAGACTTAATAGTATCAATACGATATATATGCTGGTCAAATTTAAAACATCGTTACATTTTAATGAACTTGTAACACAACGTCCGCAGGCGCATGCCTAATTGTTTGGAATCACTAGATTAGATTATACTGTTTGTTCATATATTATATGTATGTGTGTGTGTTCTATAAGTGTAAATGCGCCTCTTGAAGCTACTCAAAAGCCAACCATTACTACTCAAAGGCCAATGCTTTCTTTCAAGTTTCCATCACTAAAACTATAAGACAACCCTTACACATTAAACAATCACAGATGTCCGTGTATGTATTTCATCTTGAAATCATGGCCTCTGAATATGCAATTTGCACATTGATTGCCTAAAAAAGGAGTGAATATTGACAATATATAAGATTTATTTTCCTTTTAATTTCCAAGTCAAAACAAAACATGCATGGTAAAATAAAAGAAATTTTTTCTGATTAAATCTTAGCAAAAGGTCAAAAATCAAAGCAATACAAGAGTGCTTTTATGCTTATACAACCCAAGATTTTTTTAATAATTTGTGGAAATATTTTCTTCCCCACATTATTTACTCGGCAACTACAAAAAGGAGAACAAAGTTTCAAATGAATAACCTCAGAAGCTTTGTTCTCTCTAAATTACCAGCAGTACAATTATTCTCTGGTGAAGAACTCCCCATCGTCGTCGTTTCCGAGTCTTCAACTGACGGCGTTGCCGCTCTACAATCCCTACGTTTGGTCCTCGACGTCAAGCCAGTTGCAGATGTCAAGCTAAGATTGAGATCGGGCGATCGGAAATTCTCCACGTAATCATCATTATCATTGACATCAAAATTAGGCCTCTTCTTCTTGGTAGACTGCCGTTGTACTTCTCGAACCTGATGTTCACGAACATAATGGATGTCACGACTATACTCGGGAAGTGGCTCCAACGCGCCGCCACGTAACACCGTCTCCATCGCCGCCTGGCACACCTCCCACATCCCACTCAAAAGAAGCCCCGTCGCCCCATTTACCGGATTCATAGTCCGCCCCACCGCCTCAAATAATAACGACTGAAACAAAGCTAAAAGCAACAAAACCTAATCCTCATCAGCGATCTTAGATATCTTTAGAATTTGTTTATATATATATATAGGCCGCAATCAGACGTCCACACTGCATACTTAACTATTTTTGCATCGTTAATTTATCATCATGCAAAAACAACATATTATAGTGTGGACGTCTCAACCAATATTCTATGCACATACATTTGATTTTGATTCGATAGCGAAAAATGTTACATATACCGGGTCGTTGGGACTCAGAGACGGCGTTGATGAAGGAGAAGAGGCTGGCGCGGCCAAAGAACTTGGCCACAAAAACGGTGGCGTGGGCTTGAGCTTGGGGATCTTCCATCCATTGTAGGCATTGCCTAAGGATGCAGTTATCACTGCAACCCTTTCTTAGAACTCGGCATCCATTGCAACTCATTTTTCATGCATTAATATAAATTAACAGATCGAACTCTGATATTGGACGACGACAACTGGACTAGATGATCTGACCCTCAGGGACTAGCCTGCGTTTAATTAATATTGGAAATGTGGGAGGGCGTTATAATTGGCATTATGACTTGTATATATAGAGAATGAAAGTTGGAAATGTTATCTTATTGTAAGACCTGGGGCACTACAAAAATCTCATTTTACACTTTATAAGTGTATTTTTCTTTCCTAATATAGAAAGTTTGGAGTGTAGAATTTTTGGAATACTAATAAAAATTCCCTTTAAAATTTAAAAAGAAATATGGGGAGGGTAGTTATTCATTATCGTGCACAAGGAGTAATTCGTGATATCAACCAGCATTTGATTTGATTAACTAGGGTTAAGTTATAGGAGGTAAAGTTGTGTACATGGTTGACTCGACTGTATAATCGAGGGTTTTTGGGTTGGTTCCAAACTTCCAAGGAACTTGATGAGGGACGGCTGCGGGTCTCCGCACAACGGTTTGGTTCACATAATTTCATTCTTCCACCGTTGGATGTACCTCTGCATGGATATTATCTAACATCTGTGACCAGATTCTTTTTCTGTTTCTTTCTATTACTATTTGTTTCTGGTTGTACTATAGGAGAAATTTTTAGTTGTGACGGGAATACGGATGTTACACCATGTGTTTTTATGTAAGTGGTGGAAAATTTTAATTTTTAAATTATTAATTCTTTAACACACATATTCAACTATTTATATAGACACATGGTGTATCGCCTCGTGTGACGGAAACACTGAAAAATCTCTGGTAATATAGCTTGTACTACTCATGCGACTCTTGCATGCAAGACTAAATTATGTTTAGTGTTTTTTGCTTTTTCTTTTGGTTGGAGGCTTGAAGCAAATTGCCTCAACAAAATTCCAACAAACCATGGAGTTCATCAACTGAAAAGGTTACAATATATGTGAACCCCCCAAACGAAAAGTTAGTGCTACTAGGATGATTACCATCTCTAGTTAAGCATTATTTAGAACATACAAGGGAGTGAGGAGTCAACTTGTATTGAATTTGACAGCCAATTAAGTTGGGTGTAAATGTGCATTCTAGCAACCATCCATTATTGCTTTTGCATCTAATGGTAAAAGAATCCCTGACTTTCTCTCTCTCTTTTTTCAAAGAATAATATCCCTTTACAGGACAAAAGGGTATCACCATTTATACTTAATTAATATAAATAGAAGATTCACATTGTATTATTTTGACTCAATTTAAGAAAATTCTTCAAAGAATCACATAATTAATTATTTTGATTAATTTTTCTTCTTCCTGATGACATCATTACTTATTTGGAATAGGTCGGAAGTTATGAAATGAGGAAGTCAAGAATAAGGAGACAATGAATGTGCATTAGATCATGAATTGTATTGTGGAATCACTATTTTGATTCCGTAAGTTAGTCCGAATATTTTCAAGATTAACTTTAGGTAAACATGCAATAAAATTAGACTCTATGCGATTAATTTTCCATATTAAAATAATTCGATGACATAAGCTGTTATACAATATGATAAGTAAAAGAACATTATTATACATAATCATATATGTATTTTATTAGACTAAATGATTTAGACAAGTTAATTTCACTTAAAGAGTTAGTGAGTGGCTATATTTACAAGTCGCAGAAGTTGGGAAGAAACTGGCACGCATTGGACTAATGGCAAAGATGACGATATATACAAAGTAAAGGCATTGAAGTTATAGTCGCGACTCGGGTACGTGGCATCATTATCTTATTAGGACCACAATTCATTATCTAATCTCAGATAAAATATGTCTAATTTATTGTTAATTAAGTGATGTTCCAACAAAATGAAGTTTGTGGAGAATGGGATTCCAATACAATTAAATTTTCATAGCCAATGGCGTAGCCACACCAAAGGCTACGGTGGGTTGTAGCCTAGGTAGGATTTGTAGCAATATGTATATATACTTTAGTGTATAGTCTATATAATAGACAAAAAAAGTGTGTGAAGAATTATTTTTAATGAAACTAGCCCAGTGAGTATTTATCATAACTAAAAATACAAAAATTACTACAAAAATTGTGATGTCATTCTGTTCAAGATTATTCTACTTTGAGATAGTGCAACCAACTTTTTTATGATTGTCTTTACTTTTACTTTCAGTGTTTTACTTTGTGCTAGTTGTGTGGTTATAATTGAGATATCAAGTTTTCTGTCTTCTTCTTGGGTTTAAATCTAAATATATGTGAAGTTTTGTGATTCATTGTAATTTTGTTAGTTTGCAATTGCGAAGCTTATTGAGTTCCTGCCAGACAAATTTTAAGTATACAAATACAGAAGTTAACCTTAAATTACTTAAGGTAATTTTTTAGCTAGCCCACCCATAAAATATTTTATGGCTCCGCCCTTGTTCACAACTCACTTTGATTTCGATTTCACATGCTTCCGAATGTAAGGCCAGTCTGGTCACTATGGACTACGGTAGTATATATTGTGGGTGGTGCTATCCACACTCTTATTTTTACCTCTCATACACCTCTCTTAATTTCCAATCGTCGGATCAAACTAATTGAAGAAGATAAAAGGATAAAAGTTACAAGAATGATGGAACATCACTTGGCCATACATACGATGCCAAAAAGTGGATTCATTAGATTAATTGTAAGAGAAGGATGTGGTATGGGATGTTTCCATTTGCAATTGAAGCTATTCCAAAACGTCCCTTCTGTGAGCTAGAAGGACACACATACTTTTCGGGAGAATTCGAGACATGACTTTCAGCGAATATATGAATGTTCTCTAACTATTTGAACATTAAGAAGTTTTCTATAATTTACATTTTGTTTTTAGTTTTGCCCGCATAATCTCAAAACCTTTTTTGTGAAGCTCTCTATATATTGAGCACTTACTAAGTTTTGGACTCTTTCATCAATTAGTTTCACAAGCAAATGGTGAAGCTTTCTTTATCATGATAGGGAAAGGTGCGTCAATAAAGAGTAATGTTAACCACATTTGGCGATTATATCTTTATAAACGTAAAGGTAAAAATCACTTGGATGAATAAATCTCACTTTATTGGATTTCGGATGAGTGAGAAACGTAATGTAATCACTAAATATTATCTGACACAAATCGTTTTTCTTCGATGACAGAAAGAATTACCCTAATGATCCAGATCTATCAGCGACTACAACGCTTTAGGACAAAATCTAGATATGTGTAATCAATCACTTGCAGACTACACAGGTTAAGTAAACTCATGCGTTTACACCCGATTCTGTGAAGGTTTAAACCTAGGATAACGGAAATTACGACTTGTTCCTACTCACCTATGCCACTCGACCAGGTTAAGGGTAATGCTATACGGAGATTAATTTTTTTTGTAAACTAAATGACATGAAAATAGATGGTTGGATTATTACTTTAAGTGTTGATTAACGTGTTTATTTCTTATTGGTGACACATCTTTTGTTTTTCAAATTTAGTTTACCTAGCATTACTCTTTGGGTTTAATTAAATAGTTTAATCTTTTAAGGGTCGGTTTTCCTTCAAATATAAAGAATTCAGGTTTAGCAAATAAAACACATTGTGAATACTTGGGATTGTACTCGTGACGGCAAATCCTTCGTAATGCACGCTCCACAGGTAAGGATAAACGTGGTTTCATGCATGGCCTGTCTTTTATTCCCCCTGTGAGCCGTATACCAAACCTCTGTGTGTGCATTGAGTTGTTTTTGGCAGAAACAAATCGCACAAACATACAAACCCTATCGATTTGAATACAACTAAAGGAAGTTAACAGCAACTTATTTTAAGCAAATATCGGCTTAATTTAGTAATATATCATGGATAACTACTAGCCGCGGCACACAGTATGTAACCTTTAACCTAATCTGTGATTTTTCTTCTTGTTTTTAACTGAAAATTTGTCACCTCAAGGAAACGAAATCCAGATGTGGAAAATGGGTTTCGGAGAAAACTGATGTGAATGTGATGATGACGATCATTTCCAAGATTGTGGGTGCCTTGTAAGAGTGACTTAAGGTTTTGAGCGGTTTCTTTTATGCAGGATCGATTGACTTTTGCCGTCAATGGTTCCCTATCATTCTAGCTATTAATTTTTTAACAAATAATAACAAGAATTATATATCCTTGAAGTTCGTGTGTTAGAATTATGGCTAGTTTAGGATTGTGAAGCTTTTAAAAAGAGAAAATTGACAGAAATAGCCTATTTTCTTAATCTTTGGACCAAAATAAGATTGTTTGAATATGCACAAACATGCATACGACATGCACAAAAATAGGACATAAATATGATTTTTCCTAATGATGGGTTGAATTTATACTATATATTATTCCCTATTCTTGGTTTATTTTGGTTATTATTTTGGTGAGATTTTGATGCTTTGCTATGTGTTTTTAATGTAGGACATGGGAACTTGTTCTGAGCATAAAGTATTCAAACGGTGGAATTTTTGAGTGATTCCAATTGAAGCGGGTTTGTGAATCTGTCAAGAAGGTTATATCAAAATTTCATAATTTTATCCCCGAAGCATCTAATCGTGGCGAATTAATTTATGCCCAATGCGTAGTCATGGCAGATTGGGCTGCAGAGTTTATTTGGCTAGAAGGGCTCTTCTTGGAACTTGAAGAAGAGGTCTTAATCTTTAATTTGAATCATTTTGGATCTGTTTTGGAGCCTTGAAGGTCCATAAACGTGGCTATTTCTGTGTTGGGCAGCTTTCCTAGTCCGAATAGGAATGTAATTCCTAGTTATCTTTTTATTATTTTATTTCTTAGTTTTTAGAAAACCTTTTCTATGAGGGTTTTAATTTGGAGTAGTATAAATAAGGCTTTTTAGCTACTAGGGTTTTTTTTTGGAGAACTTCATACTTTTTACCTACAAGGTGTTTTCATTCTTTTTTCTAGTTAATATATTTTCATTAGTTTTTATTATGATTGTTCGTAACTAATTTCCGTTTGCTAGGGCAAAACCATGAGCCTTAGCATGAATATTTGATTTTATTAATTTGCTTATGAATGGATGCATGCTTGCTTTGAATTATTAATCACCATGATTAAACTATCTAATTGTCTTAGTGATTCGCGACCATTAGGGTCTTTACACAAGTAATTTGATACAATTTCTGTTGGAACATCACCCTGAAATTGAAGAGGGCTTCTTGTGATTAGTAATTGTAAGTTCACTTAAGGCGAACATCACGCTCTTAAGGGTTGCATGGTTTTTCAAAGGGTTTTCACAAAACTTAATGAGTCTTGCATGTTTATATTTGATCTGAACATCACAGACGGATTGAATGTTAGATATACGTTTTCGCTTGAACATCACGAGGAAAATATGCATTAGGAAAACCTAACCTTCAAAGTATGTATGTGAAAATTTATAAGTAATTGGTAAAATTGCATAGGATTGTTAATGGTGACAGCAGAACCCTAGTGCAGGTGATAAAAATCCCTATCAAGAAATTGGCGACGTTGCAGGGGATTGTTTCAAATAATTTGTGTTTATCTTATTCTTAGTTAATTATTTTTGTATATATCTTTTTATTTATCTGTTGATTTTATCTTTTATTTGTTTCGCAGGTTATAGGTTGTTGATCCTTAGAGCAATTCCATGATGGAGCTACCATCGGCTAGAGATTTGCCTTTATGGGTTTCTTTAGCAGAAAAAGGTTTTTATGGATTTAAACCTACGGTTTGTGCCCTTTGCTGTTTGAAGACCCATGATATTTTGCAGTGCCCCGAAAGAGAATATTTTTCTGAGTTTGTACAAAAGCATATCAATATGAGAAACAACTCAAAAAGGCTTTGGAACAATCCCTATTCAGAGCTCTACACTTCGGGCTTAAAAAAGCATCTTTATTTATGCGGGCATGTAATCAGCAGTATTTTGAGCACCCTGATGTGCCACAAGAGCTTACAAAATCTCTATATTGTTGGAATCATCTGAATTGTACATTGAAATAGCCCATCAAGGATTTCAGATTCAAGCATTAAATTGTGGGTATAACTATGATGATCAAGAAGAGATTGTCTCAAAAGCTGAGGAGCAATCTGCCAGCCATTCATGCCCAAGGGAGGAAGCAACAGATAAGGATCTCTCCCCAGAACCGAGGGCCACCCATGTTTATGTGCCACTAGAGGCCGCACGAATGCACACAAATTGATGTATTAGAAGCTATTCATAAAAAATCAGCATTTGGTACATTACAAGGTCAGCTTTTGGACACACTGACAAATCCGGATACAGGACAGCTACCTACTGATAAGAAAATTTTATCAGCTGTAATAGACAGTGGACCTGCATAGCCCATCAAACTCGAAGAAATGCCAGATGAGTCATGCGAACAGGCAAAGATCTACATGGGAAAGAAGAAGCTTATTGATAGCCAAGTTCCTCGTAGAGAATTTCAGCCAGTGCGGAAACTATGGGTGTTAAATACACGGTTTAAGTCAGTTCGATGGAGATATAAGCTTCACTGGAAAGGGCCCTATTTGATTACAAAAATTCATTCACATAAAAGGGCGAATTTGACGGTTTCAACCTCTAAATTTCAATGCATAAGTGTTAAACATCAACACATTCAGTATCTACTATCACCTAACGATGTTGCTAAGGGGTGGTTGATTCTAAGAGAGCAAGTGACATGATCACCAACCTCATTCAAAACCGTCTAGCTGTAGACATTAACTAAAGCGCTAATTGGGAGGCAACCCAATTTTTCTAACTCTTTGCTTTTATTTTCATTTTATTTTCTTGCTTTCATTCATTATCACAAAATCACAACAAACAAAAAAATAAAAATAAATAAAATTTGAAGAACACAAAAATAGAATTTTTTTTAGTTAATCAATATTTTATTTTAGGTTTTATTCTAATTAGATTTTTATTGTGTGATCTTGGCAGGTTGCATCTAGAAGCAATTTGGGCCTAAATATCCACTAAGCGCGCAAAATTCAACTGAATCATGCATTCGGCAACATTTATACGTTCATCATTCATCCAATTCATTGGACCTCAACAGGTGGAAATCAGTTCTGAAATACTCACAGCGGGGGTTTACCGTGCTACTCTCTGCACTGTTTGAAACCCTTCGTTCACTCTCTATCACTTCCAAAAATTTCATTACATACAATTTTGGGTGTCCAAGCAACACAAAGAAGAACACAGTCACCAAGGCCGTCCATATGCATATATTTTTGCTCAACATGCATCAATGGAGACATGCACAAACACATAGGACAATTGTGAGCAAGCGAACATCATATTCATACATGACACACAAATAAGAGTTGAAGGGATACAGATGTATACCTTTCCTTTCAAGATCAGAAGGGCTCCAAATATTTACCGTTGTTTGCTATGATGGATCAGCATTTTGCAGCTCCTACACTGTGAGTACACATACATCAGACACTCATCCTCTAATTTTCCTTAATCTAAGCTTTAGACTTGAAATTGAATTTAGAGGATGAGAATTTGTACCTCTGAGTGTGTCGACACCAAGATTGAAGTTTGGGGGTGGATCTCCTCCTTTGCCTTTAGAGCAATGAACAGATAAAGAAGATGAGAGAAAGGCTCTCCAACGACATCTTGTTGGAATTGAGACAAGGGAGCTGGTTACTCGGTTCAAATAGTGAATGGTTAGGTTTCTTGTCCCGTGAAGGTTTGCACGTGTGGCTTCGTGTGTGCGTGCAAGGAGAGCCTCTTCTCTGCTTCCAAGTCTCGAGTTCGACTCCAGGTCAGCTCCTTTTTTTCTTTTTTTTTCTATTTTATTTGTTTTATTATATTTTCTGCTGTCTCTTTGCCTATTTTATGTTTTGGTTCATTTCAGTATATCTTTTATTTGTCTAGATTCATTTATGTTTGTGTCTTAGGATTTTCTAGTCGTAAGTAGTTATTTTATTTTATTTCCACACCTTGAGGACAATTTGTGATTTAAGTTTGGGGGTAGGAAATAAGAAATTTTAGATTTTTTTTTATTTTTGTGTCAGTTAAAATTTTTCGTTTTTAAGTAATATCCATAGATTATTTTAAACATTAGAACAAATGGACATGGTGAATGTTAATCCCACAGTAGAGTCTCTTCCATTTATCGTTGCTTAGACACTAATTCATGAGTTATACTTTGAAAATTTGCACATTCACACCAACATGGTTTGTGGGGAGTGAGATTGAAGTACTTACTTTTTGTCTTAATGTATTTTAATTTTTGTTATATATATATATAAAATAAATTTTAGTATGTGTTACAAATAAAGTAATAATTGCTCCACCTGAGGCTTTGCTTAGTAACAGGGCCAGTCCTGCCTAATCAGCAGTGATTCTCGCGTCAAACAGTAGAGTCTTAGCATGGGGCAGGGTGGTTAGTTAGTTTCGTAGCCTTTTCAGCTCGAGTTAATAAGCCCTTAGGGGGTGTTCTACACCTAGTGCCCTAAAGCCCTAGTGGTTTGGGAGTCATTGACCTAAAGCTCGTTACATGGGTTGGATAGAAAGCTTAAGGGAATTGGCATTGCACGACCACCGTTATTACTGAAAAAGAAATAAAAAAATAGAAAGGAGAAAAAAAAAATGTGAAGTATGAATAAAAAAGGACAAAAGGTAGGGATTTTAGTCGAGTCTCCTTAACTATGTTGATTCACTTTTACACCAAAGGAAGTTCATGAATTCTTTTATAATTGATTCTAAATGGCTTAGACTTTGTGGTGGGAGTAGTTGGAACTTTTGGATAGATGTTTTGATTTTTAACGTTTTCTATGGATTGCAACTTGAAGGAAAATTTTGTCTTAGTTGAGTTTTAATAAAGTTTTTAAGTTTGTTAGTTCTTATATTTGTTTTTTAGTTTTGTTTTGCTTGAGGTCAAGCAAAAAACTAAGTTTGGGGGCATTAACCTTGAAATGACTTAATTGCTCTCGTATATAAATAGATTATTTTCTCTAACTCAATCAACATTTGCACCTTTTTCTGAAAATCTCTCTCGCCCAATTCCCAGCTCGAAGAACCTTAACCCCCAAATCGTGGGGAAATAGTGAATGAGGCTGCTGCTCAAGTTGGGGATTTCATCCTCAAATCATCATCTTCCCCAAATTTGAAATCTAATTCAAATCCCATATGGGTCCATCTAGCTGTATTTTGCAAAATCTCATTGTATTTTGTGAAATCCCATCCAAATCTGAAACCCCAATTTCGAAATACCATTATATCCCTTTATCTTCTTCTTAGTCGACTTCATCGGATCCGGGCTCGTCGTCGACAGTTTGGGAAAAGGGAATGTCATTGGAAACGGAAATTTCTTATAGAAAATGACTCATTTATGAGTCGAAATCTTCTGCACCCAAAAGCCTCTGTGGCTCCCCTTTGGCCTCTCTCAGGATTTGACACCTGTCCGCGACTAACTTAACTTCTAAACACTGTTAACTCTCTGAACAAATTAAATAAAAAAAGACAAAAATAAGCATAAAACCAGAAGCTCAACCGTCCCCGATCTCTCCCACCGAACGCCGACCACCACCAAAGCATCCCACAACCATCCCTCTCGGCCTCTTGATTGAGAATCTCGTTGTATTCTTCCAGATCCCCGATACTACAAACCCACTTCACAGAGACACGCCATATCCGTGAGGTCCGCGACTACCAGTCGGCGTTACGAGAAATCGAAGCCCTCCGCCACCATTGATGGGGCTTTTCCCAGTATATCCCTTCGCGCTTTAATCTTTGTACAATTACAAAACCACCACTTGGAAGAAGAAGGAAGACTTCTGGTGTTGGGAGGATGATGAGGACGGTGGCGACGACCGTCCGATGCTTGGAAGCCATGTGCTATAAATTTGGAATTTGATGGGAAGGCTGTGGTAGATAGGTTGTAGGGGTGAAGATGGCAGGGAAGGGAGGAAGGAGGAGGCGCTATGGTTTCTGTGGGTTGAGAGAGCTGAGAGTGTGATGGAGATGGATCTTTTTTTTTTTTTTTTTTTTTTGGATCTTTTGCAGAGTTAACAGTGTTAAACTAGAGTTAGTAGTTGACAGGTGTCAAGCTCTAAGAAAGGCCACAAGGATGGCACAGAGGCTTTTGGGTGCAGAAAATTTCAACTCCTCATTTATAGGGCTCGTTGTCTTGTTATGTGTGTTTAGTGAATGATTTAGGGAATGTCGTTGACGGTTTTTTATGCAATTTGTGTGCTTTTTTCATATCAAAACCTCTCTCTCTCTCTCTCTCTCTCTCTCTCTCTCTCTCTCTCTCGATAATGTCATATTAGTGCTTGACTGGAGAAATTGATTGATTTTTTTTTCTTATATTCTTGCAATTTCTTAGATTTTTCTAAGATTTATTGCGATATCTGAGATTTTTATTCTTTTGGGTGTGTGGTTTTGGCGGTATTGATGGATTTCACCTGAGAAATTGGGATTGTGTTTTGAGATTACAAACGGATGAATTCTAAAAATCTATTGTACGTACATGACATGCATATGACATGCTCACAAATTTGAGTTCAACCCAAAAACTCAAAGCTCAAGCTCTCTCTCGACATCCCTCTCTTTCCAAATTAGAAAAGTGATGCAATGAGTTGAGAAATTTTAGAATTTATACGTGGGTATTTAAGTTCGATTTTGTGGATGGTGTGCATGGCCGATTTGTCCTATTTTAGTCCCAAAATTAAGAAAACGGGTCATTTCTGTCAATTTCCCTTTTAAAAAGCAACTTATTATTAAAAAATCAAGAACATCAAATGTGTTTGGTAAATATTTTTTTAAAAAAAATAGCGTAGAAAAGAAGAAGTAGGGTCTACTATTTTTATTTTTTATTTTTTTTAATCAAAGCATAGTGATTTGTGCCCAATGAAATTTTCAAATGGCAAGCATACCCCACATATTTTGCAAAATTACACTAAACTTGACGTAGTTGGTTGATTGTTCTAATGGATAGGTCCTTCTTGTTCCATCCATTGCGTTTTAGGTACCTTCTCCTCTCTTTAGTCTAGTTTTGAGTAGCGATATTACTTAGTCCATTGTGAGACTAAGTCCACTCCCTCTCCTTAGTGTAGATAATATCATTTGTTCAAAAAATAATAAACACAAGAGGCATATAATATGTGAAAAATACATAAATGTATTATTTGGTGTCATGTAGCATTAAAAGCTATGGGCATTGGATGACCTGGATTCACAGGACTCCAATAAAATCAATAATCTAATACTTATAGCATGTAATGCTACATATAGTATAGAAGAATTTTCTAAAAATGTGATGAAAAATCAACCATTATTTTAAATTTTAAAATTTATTTATTTAAAGTGTTTATCATTTTCATTTGTTCAATAATATGTTAAAAATTTGTAGAATACGTAAATCTTATGTCTTGCTAGAAAAAGTATGGAAATTGTGTGTATTAACCATTAAGTGTGAAGACGAGCACATACACATGTATATTGAGGTGTATAGTAGAGTTAATCTTAAAAATGCATGTATTTTGTCGATGCAAATTTCCGCCGTCTCTAGTTCTGACGAAAATGCACCTACAAAACAATCAACACCTTTGATCAAGGACCTAAGCCTCACGCACCATGAGGTGGGGGTTAGGGCAATGGATCTCCGATGCTTAAGTTAGTTTCTCTGAGAAGAGTAAGTGTTTAGGACTTTTTAGGGTTGTAAAAGCTTAACGAAATTTGGTAGAATACGGGGTATATATAGGGGAGTGGCCGGCCATGGTGTTAGGGTTTTACCCTACACATGGCGGCATCCTATTGGCCAAGGTTTTATGGAGAAATATTCTCAAGATATTAAATAGGAAATAATATCTTAAGATAATGGAGTAATTATCTCTAATTGATTTAAGTAGGGATTACTTGCTTGAATGGAGTCAATCTTCAATTGAGAATGTATTAAAGATAGGATTTGGGTAATTAATCCTTATCTTCAATGCTTTGTGACATGCCCGACCCTAATATTCCCCGAACACCAAGGTAGGCACGTGCTGGCCGACACCCGAAGGTGACAAAGCCATATTAGGATGCATGAGAACTATGAATATAAATAAGACTTATAAATTTAATTGTAATTAATATGCAAATGAGGAACGTGTTCAGAGCATACAACTAAACCAGGACACCAAAAGGATATAATATAAAATTGAATGAACAAAGGAGTGGGTCCTACACCGAGAGGACTCGAAGATGCCGATGCGGAAATGCCTTGACGCTGAGATTGTACGCCTCGATTCTAAGTCCTGGGGGGGCGTAAAAACAAACATGAGTGGACCAAGTTGATATATATATATATATATATATATATATATATATATATATATATATAATACTGAAACAGTTATTCAATAACGTGCTAACCCCCAAAATTTTATGAAAACTAATAGCATAATATGTGATAGGTTTTTTCCGAAAACTCTAGCATGCCATAAAACCTTTCATGAAACATATATCGTATAGTATGCTAACTAGTGGTATCATATATAAGTATCTTCTGTCGTACGCACAAAACAGTGCCCTACACACGCCCAGCCAAAGCGAATATAAATATCACATACGCACAGAACAGTGCCCTACACACGCCCTTCTGAAACCAATATAAGTATCATCACCCGTAGGCAGAGCAATGACCACTAGATACGCACAAAACCATTGAATATAATCTTTCCAAACATAGGTACATATATCTCAAAATCATCTTCATAGCATATAGTCATCCATCTTATATACTACAAAGAAGTGTAAAAACATGTTCATAAATAGTGTATAGTCATTCATCATATATACTACAAAGAACATACGTTTTGATAAAGTATGATATTCCAAAATATTCTTAGTTAAGCATGATAATCATAAAGTGTAAATCTAATTTACTCAAAAGACATTTCATAAAACGGAACCATTAAAGCATGTTTTTCATGTATGCATTTCTAATAGTAAAATATACATTTTAGAAGGGGTCCACTCGCAAATACTTCGCCGCCAAAGAGCCACGTAACTAGCGAAGACGGAAACAGCACAAATAATTACCCCTAAGCACATAAAGGGTCTAATTAATAAAACTATATGCAAACGATTGAATTTGGGAAAATGGACGTAAAAAACGGATCCAGGACGTCGAAATTAGCCTAGGGCAGATCCCGGACAAAACCAAAAAAATGTCAACGTTGACCTGTCAAAGTCAACGTTCAAACTGGGTCAGGGTCAAGTCAACAGGGTCAGGTCAGGTCAACAGGGTCTGGGCTTGGGTTGTATCCAGGTTGGGCCTGAGCTTTGGGCATGGGTCCATCAGGCTAGGTTCTAAGGCATAAAGGCCTTGGTTCCAAGGAACCGGGACGCAAGGTTCACTGGGCCGAAGGCCCATTTCACACGGCTTGAAGGCTTAGTTTGGGTTTGGGGTTCTAAGGGATACGGGCCTAGGGTTTTGGGTTAGTAAATTGGGCCGTTGCCAAGGCCCTAAAGCCCTGGTTGAGGTTGGGTTTTCAAGCCTGGCCCATTTCTCGCCGGGAAAGAAGGGTGAGAAAAGGGGAAGAGTTCCATACCTTTAGGGTCTCTTGCCGTGGCCGGGAATGCTACGATTTCCTCGCTGGAATCTGGGTTTTCTTTCTTGAGCCATAATTATGTCCTAAACCAGTCCAAAAATGCACAAACATGATCAAAGTCGAACCATGAAGACGAAAGTAAAAGATTTAGGACATTCTCGAAGCATACCTTGGCCGGGATCATCGAGAGCTTGTTTGCCGGAGACAGCGAGGTGATATCTGATTCCTTGTGCAACATGCACCATCATGGAAGAAGGGAGAAGAGAGGTCAGGGAGAGACCAGAGCTAAATGTGGTTGGTTGAGGGCAGTGGTGGAGAGTGTAGTGGTCATCGGAGAGAAAGGGAGTGAGAGGTCCAAGAGAGAGGCTCGGGGGAGTTTGAGAGAAAGAGAGGAAGTGAGCTGAGAGAGAGAGAAGAAGGTGAAACTACCATGTGTCAGTGCAATAAGGAAAGTCGGGGAAACAAAAAATAATATTTTAAACAAATATCCCACAACCCAAATGAATTTACAAAAATACCCTTTTGTTCCGTAAAATCCAGGATGGGTTGTCACACTTTGACTTCTCCTTACCAAGGGCATCTGAGTTGTGGGCAGTCATATTCAGCTACAAGGACCTTCAAGGGTGTGAGCTATGCATGGGAGTATTTGAGAAGCCTCCCTATTAATGAGGGCAATCTGGTCTTTTTCTTAGGCAAAAGTCCACGTGTCACCTCCAAAATATTTGGGATTATTTTAGGCTCCACTTATTTTAGTGAATCATTCATGGAAAATAAGTATTTTTTTCAAAAATATGTATATAAAATGTATTATACTCTAAGTTACTAAATTATTAACAAATTAACTTTCTAGTATATGTTAATTTTGTTTTATACTGGAAAATAATAGAATGTATTCAATTGAAATTTTGAGGAATTTTAATGGATCTATAAATCCATGGATTTTGATGGAGTTTAATTGATTTGTAGAGAATTCAAGTAAAATTTTGATTTAATTCCCTTGAAATCTCAGTGAAAGAGGTGAGATTTGTGAATGCTAAAAATACACTGCAAAATCTCTCCAATTCCCTAAATTCCTCAACTTTCTAATGAGGGTGTATTCAACTGGAATTTTGAGAGAGTTTCAAAGAATTTAGTTTCACGGAATTTAAGAGAATCTGAGAGGGAAAAGAAATCAATTTCCAGGGATTTTGAGTTTAGTTTCATAGAATTCACATGAATTGTGAGAGAATTCTTTACATGGGCTTAGAGAATTTCAAAGAGTCTGTTCATGGATTTCAAAAGATTTGTTTGAATTCCCATGAAATCATACTGATTATTTTATTTCAAGAAAAGCCAAATTGATTGGTACAATTGAGTTGTCCCAAAGGCAAAAGGAAGAAGCAAAATAACAACTCAATCACAGCACATGAATACGCATCAAACTTCTGCTTACAAAATATATTTTAACTGGGGTTATCAACAGTCACAAATTTTGGTGCCAATGCTAGCCTTGAATGTGAGCGCATTATAAACGAACTAACTGTTGCAGACATTGCTTACGGGCTTGACAAAGAGTAACAAATTGACTTACATGTAAGAAATAGAGACCAACTTGCAAATTTTGCTCAACTCAATCAACAAAATTACTAGCCGAATGGAATTTACCAAACAGTTATTTTAAACAAGAAAAAGAGACATTTTTCAAACTCAACATATGCCAATGGTCCTCAAGCCTTTTGTTCTACCACGATCCTAAAATCTGAGAGATCAAGAAAATAAATTCAAAAAAACCCCATAAAATCAAATAATCCCCTTTATTTCTCATCTTTGAATCCTATCATTCACAACATTTGTTCACATATTTGTAGCTATACCAGCTCTCCATGCATTAGCAATATGTCGTTTGTTGCTCGAGTTTGATTACCTGGTTCATCATCATTTTCTTCATCTTCATATTCATCTTCTTCTGAGTCAAATGGAAATTCATCAAAACAACACTCCTTGCGAAGAAGAGTGTGCAACCGTGCATAAGCTAACACAAACTCTACTTGTGTTTTAATTGGAAATGGAGGTGCTGACTTAAAAATTGTGAAGCAAGATTTAAAATTGTTCAAATACAAAATAAAATAGAGGTACTAACATAATAAAATTGTTAAAATAAAAAATCTATAAAAGTGAAAGATCATCACGTAAACAATATATTCTATAAGGAAAATAACTCACCCTAAGGAAGCCTTCCCATACTTCATCACTAGTCGTGAACTTCTTTGTGATGGGGTCCCAACCAAATCGAATCCAAGACCACTCACTTACAAATGAAGAAAAATACCACTAGACCGTAGCAGTGTTCGAAAACGCGGCCTAGGTGGCTGCCTAGGCTGCGGCCTAGGTGGCGCCTAGGCGCTGGGCGGTGGTTCGCCGCCGCGATTTAACCAAAATTGTTGAAGAAATCGGAAATGATATTAGGCGGCGCCTAGACAGGCGCTGGGCGGCCTCGACGACCGCCTAGGCGGCTTTGATGGTAAGTCGATTACAATGTCGTTCCTTTGTTGTGGTAATGAGGTTGGACGACTGGGCGACCATCCCTACAGTTTCAATCTGCAATTGCAGAGAAAATGAAGTGAGAAGACGATTTGGCTGGGATGAGAGCGATAACCATCGATTTGCAATTAAAGAGTAAAGATGTGGGACAAGATAGATCTGCAATTGCAAGGTAAAGAAGATGGACGACTTGGCTGGGAAGAGAGAGAGAGAGATAGAAAGAGAGAAAGGTATCTGCAATTGCAGATAAAGGTGAAGGAGCGGAAAGGTAAAGAAGAGGGACGGCGAAGGATAGGTTTGAAATAGATTTAGTTGCTATGAAATGGATGAGTTGTAACTTGTAAATATGGGCGCTGGGTTTGCAATTGGAGAACTGGGAGCTCTTTCTGATTTTCTAGAGAGAGAGGGATGAGAGAGATAGGGTTGAAATGAGAGCAAGAGAGATGCCTTTCAGATTTTCTAGAGAAAGAGAGGCTTCGGGTTCTACAAGCAACATTGGCTCTGGGCTCGACGCAATTGTATCATGGGCATCCAATGTTTATTTCAGATCCGCTAGGGTTTCTGGTGCTCGTGTATGTTGTGCGTGTGAACAAAAAAATGGGTTGCTTTGTCTCTATTTTCTTGGGCCCTTCTTCATGTTTTCCTTTGGTTGTCCACGGCCCAATGCGTGACTCCTCACTACTTGGATCCCTTCATGTTGTTATCCCCAACAATGATTAAAATAAATAGGCTGACTAAATGTTACAAAATCAACATAAAAAGTCCTAAAATTTTACACATATACTTAAATCCGCCTAGGCCGCCTAGGCGTCCGCCTAGGCGCCAGCCGACCGTCCGACTGGCGCCTAGCGTTTTTTAGAACCTTGGACCGTAGTACTAAGTGGCAAATTTATAGAAATTTTTAGAAAGTCTCTAGAAATCTCAATTGAATACACCTATATTTCTAGAGACTTTTAAAAAGTGTTTAGAATTCTCAATTGAATACACCTAAACTTCTATGAAGTCTTTTAAATTCCTAATTAAATAACCCTAGAATTATTAATTCCTTGAAACTCTCTCAGAATCCCAATTGAATACACCCCCCTCAAATTCTTTAAAACAAATTTCTAATTGAATACACCTAGATCGTTATAAACCTCTTTAAAAACCTAATTGAATACACCTAAATTTCTAAGGATTTAATAAACTATCTTAAAATCCTAATTGAATACAGGTTGAATTTCAAAGAATCACTTAAAATCCTAATTAAATACCCTTATACTCATTAAAAAAAACTAAAATCCATCAAAATTTCAATTGAATAGACGCTCGTAAAAATGAGAAGTGTTAGCCTAGGTAATCAAGTGTCTCTATGCATGAAAGTAATCAATTTGGCTAAGATAAAGGTTTCTCGACTCAAACGGAGATTGGCCATCATTAACAATTTACATGAAAATAAGCAAAATGTATTTCTTAGGAAGATGCATAGTAACTATACTGCATATATATACATTAAATATAATGTATCTTAAGGATTAAGGGCATGTTTGCTTGAAAGGAATGGAATTGTAAGAAATAGTTATCGTTCTTATTTATGCGTTTACTAAGACCTTGAAAATGTGTACTCAAAAAGACCTATAAAAGTGAATAAATAAGTGGATCCCATATTGATTATGGTATGACATACTCGAAATGTCAAGGCATGGTGTTGGGATTAAAATCGCACACTGCAGTATACGGTGGAAGATGCACAAATCTGTTTACCTATATAAGAACAAACAATCGTAAACAGTCATAAACAGCCAAAGATGGTGGGAGGTGTGTTGGTCAAAGATTTTCCAATGGTTAAGTTAGTAAGCAATATTATGAGACTCAAGTAGTAGGCAAGAGAATAACTGTGCGATAATTGTGTTACTAGATATGAACCCTAGATGGGTGTTTTAATACCAGTCAAGAATGAGACCTTTTAGGTTAGGGAATCTGCATTAAACCAAGATAAACCAGAGAAGATCTAGAAAGTAAATATTATATCCTCTTAGGAGTGTGATTACTTGAGACGCACGTTTAGAAGTGTGATTACTTGAGACGCACGTCAATCCTAATAAACATCTTTGGATATCCTTCTTTGTCCTTACCAAAACTCCCAAATCTTTTACTCAGGAAAAAGTTTAGATACTTTTCTGAATTACTTTGCTTCTTCAACCTTTCTCTCTTTGCTTCATTAATCTCTCTCAATATGAGCCCTTGATGGCCAAAGTACGCGTGGAGGAGGAATGAGAAACATTTGCACACAGTTGCTAGCATTTTCTAATTGATGCACCATTCGGTGGGAAGCTAGCCACAAAGTCCAAAGTGTCTTGCCTACCCTTTCTAACCCTAAACGTCCATGTACCATGATTCATCCTTGGTACTTGGATTTTGGGCTAAAATTTCCTCTTTCCCTTTTTTTGAAACAAGTCGTGAATTGCCACATGGTTGGCATCTGCAAGCTTACCCTTGCATCCTTTTGCATTATCACCTGCTTCGAACTCTTGAACAAGTGGTATGTATTAAGACAAATGCTAAATCATCTAAACCAGTCACTAGCTTTTTTTAACAGTAAACAGTTAGTTGTGGTAATTGTGTAATTAGTTGCAGAAGTTAAGGGCACTAGTGTAATGAGCCTATGGCTATATATCTCTTTGTACTATTATAATTATTCAATCAATGAAAACAATATTTTACAGAGAGAATCTCAGTTTCTATATGGTATCCCGCCATCCGCCTCATGGCGTTGATCCTCTTCTGCTCACCGACTTGATTTCTTTATCAATTTCTTGATCGATTTCTCCTTTTTTGATCGATTTCTATCTCTGATTCTTGATTCCTTCTCTTTTATCTCGAATCTTGCCTCTATATGTCATGGTCTCCCCCTCTGAATCATCATCTCTGATGAACTCACTGCCATTACCAAACCCTAATTCCTCTGGAAATTCTCAACCTCAGAATTCGTATATGTCTCTTACAATCCAGAATATTGGTAGCATGGTGCCAATCAAACTCAAGCGCACCAATTATCTACTATGACGTGCGTTATTTGCCCCGATCCTGCGCTGATACAAGCTTATTGGCCTCATTGATGGCACTAAGCCATGTCCAGCTCCACTTCTCCCTGATCGATCTCTGAATCTAGCTTTTGAGCAGTGGTTTGAAAAAGATCAAAATCTTTTGATCTAGCTGAATTTGACGCTCTCTGAATACCTAATTCCCTTCACAGTTAGTGTATCCACATCTCGAGAGCTATGGCAGAAACTTGAACAACGTTTTGGTGGAGTTTCTGATGCTCATATTCACCAGCTTCGTTCCCATCTTCAGTCAATTCAGAAAGACTCTCAATCAATCTCGGAATATCTCCAAAAAATAAAGGAAATTTCATATTCTCTTACTGCTACTGGTGCAGCTATGTCCGATCGTGACCTAATTGCAGCAACACTTCACTCTTCCTGATGAATTTGAGTCGTTCATTGACTCCATCATGTTTCGGTTATCCTCTACTTCTCTTGACGAATTGCATGGTCTACTGCTCACCAAAGAAATTTCCATGGATCGTCGCAAGCGAACAATTTCTTCATCTGCCACTGAGTCATTTGAGGCATTTTCTGTCTAGACTCAAGCACCGTTGCTGTCAACGTCTCCTCCATAGACCTTTGCTGCATACACTTAAGTCCTCATTTCATTATAATTCTAATCGAGGAAGACATAATTGCAATTCCAACAGACGGAATCGCAATTACAGTACCAATCGTGGCAATTTCACTGGACATAATTGTGGAGGTCAGAATCGTTCTACTTATCAAGGCTCCACGTCTAACTATCGAGGTTCTTCATCTGGTAGCAAGAACACATGTCAAATCTGTGGTACTACTAGCCACGAAGCCATTGACTGTTTTGACAGGATGAATCCTGAGATCTTTGGAAGGGTACCATCAGCCAAACTCTCTACTTTGTGTGCCCATTACTCATCCAAACCCTCTCCGTCTTGGCTACTGACTCTGGAGCTACATCACATATCACAAATGACATTGCTAAACTCTCTGTTTCCTCTCCCTACACTGGTGAAGACAAAGTCTACGTTTTTGTCTATCCATAACATTAGTTCCTCTTCTTTAAATACATCTCATACTTCCTTTAAGTTGAGCAATGTATTACATGTCCCTGATATGAAACACAATTTACTGGCTGCTTACCAATTTCTCAAAGACAATAATTGTGCTTTGACACTTGACCCTGATGGATCCACTGTAAAGGATCGTGTTTCGGGGAAGACGTTTTTTCGGGGATCAGTTAAAGATGGGTTTCATCCACTTCAAGGATCTAGTCATCACACTACTTCATCACCATCAACTCTAATAAGTGTCAAAGCTCTTGTGAAGGTTTAGCATCGAAGATTAGGTCATTCATCTTCTTCTCTCTTTCGATAGGTTATTTCCAGCAATAAACTTGCAGTGCAAGGCAAGACTACTATTGATTTTTTCTGTTCAAACTGTGCTCTGGCTAAAAACCACAAGCTTCCCTTTGAATCTGCTAGCTCTACAACTACTCACAGCTTACAATTGCTTCACTGTGATCTTTGGGGTCCTGCCTCCATTACTTCACCAAGTGGTTTCAAATACTACTTGTTGTTAGTTGACGATTACAGTAGATTTAGTTGGCTATTTCCATTAAAGGCAAAGTCTGATGCCTATTCTACTTTTGTTGTATTCAAACATTATGTAGAAAATTTACTTGGCAATAAAATCAAGATTATGCGTTCAGATTCAGGGTGAATTCATTGGTACTATGTTTAAGTTTTTTTCTTTATAATCGTTGTATTCTTCATCAATTAAGTTGTCCCCACACACCTGAACATAATGGTTATGCTGAAAGAAAGCACAGACACCTTGTAGAGACTACCAGAACCTTACTTGTTGCTTCTAATGTTCCACATCTCTATTAGGTGGAGGCTTTCTCCACTGCTGTGCATCTTATTAACAGATTGCCAATCTTTGGAATATCTCAGTCTCTTTAGGAATTACTTTTTCATAAGCCATCAGATTATTCCAAAATAAAAGTCCTTGGATGCAATTGTTTCCCATGGCTCAAGCCCTATGTTCATTCAAAGTTGGATGCAAAAAGCAAAAGTTATGTCTTTTTGGGGTATAGTTTACAACACAAGGGTTATAGATGCCTTGACCCAATAACTAGTAGAATCTACATTTCCAGATATGTGTAGTTTGATGAAACTACATATCTTTTTCAATCTCTTCCTAAAGGCACTGTTTCACTTCCAGAATCTGTTTCAGCTTCTATGGATCTTCAGTTCTCTGTTCCAATTTTGAGGCGAAGCACTCTTGGGACGCCGAGTGGAACAGCATGGTTGAGTTATTGCACTGTGAGGAGAGCGGATGCTGGCAGCGGAACAGAGCACATGGCAAATTTTGTAATTAGTTTCTAATCTTGTAGTTTCAACATAATGCAAGATAGCAGTGGCAAAAGTGTTTTATTGCACATCTGGAATGAATGCAAACACGATTGGTTAATCTAAGCCCACAAGAGAAAAATGACGACTTTTAATTAATCTAACTCTACCAGAAAAGGCAAACTCGTGAATCAAACGGCTTTTGATTGATCTAATCCTATAATAGAAGCGTGAACTCATCAATCAAACGGATTTTGACCAAATTTAACTATACTAGTGACCGCGTCAATCTAACAACTACAACTGTGCTACAAACTCCGTTAGCGTCACATTGTACAAAGATTCGTAAATGAAATAGGTCCATGGATTTTATGGTAGTAGGCTTGTTGGGTTTTAGGCTCAAAATTAGGATGATGCAAAGAATTAGGTTTGTGTTACCTATTTGGTTTTGGCATCCTATTTGGGTTTGGATTTTCACTTCTTAGTTGGTTTCCTTGGTGGAGAGGTTTTGTTAATTACCTATTTGATTAGGATTTGGATGTACTTCCTATTAGGATGCTTATTGTAACCTAAGTCCTATGCACTATAAATAGGACCTTAGGGTTAGTATATTTTGTGTGGCTCTTTCGTGTGGCAATTTGGTGAGAGTCAATTTGTGAGTTTGTGAGTTAGAGAGCAATTTGGGAGAATCTTCTCCATTAGTTTTGGGTTCTCTACTCATTTGGTTTAGGGTTTGTAATTTGTGGGATTTGGGTTGTGAGAGTTTAAACACTCTTTTGTAATCTCCGTTTGTTTAGTGAAATTCCTCGCAGTGCTTTGCCCGTGGACGTAGGCTTTACGCCAAACCACGTAAATCTCTTGTGTTAGTTTGAGATTGTTTGTTTTAGCTTTCTTCTATGACATTGATATTTGGTACTTTGTTATAATTCGCTTCCATTTGCACATAAAAGTACAACAAGTGGTATCAGAGCCCAGGTTTCGGCTTGGGCTTTGCTTGGCAGTCACTATGAAGTCTTCTGTGTCGTCGGTGAAAGTTGATATTGAAAAGTTTGACGGCAATGACTTTGGTTTTTGGCAATTGAAGATGCGTGCTTTGTTAGTTCAACAAAGGCTTTTGAAAATGCTAAAGGGTGTGAAGGCTTTGCCGAATTCGTGGACTAATGAAGAAAAAGAAGACGTTATGGAGCAGGCACTTGGAGCAATTATGTTGACTTTATCGAATGAAGTCTTGGGAGAAGTTGGTAGCATCAAATCTACACCGGAGTTGTGGCTAAAATTGGAGAGTTTGTATATGACCAAATCCCTTGCTAAACGGTTGTATTTGAAGAAAAGTTTGCATACTCTTCATATGGATGAAGGTACGTCAATTCATAGGCATGTTGATGAATTCAATAAACTTATGATGGATTTGAAAAGTGTGGACGACCAAATTAGTGATGAGGATTATGCGATAACTTTGTTGTGTTCTTTATCTCCTTCGTATGAACACTTTGTCGATACCATGCTATTTGGTAGAGAAAGTATTAGTTTGGAAGATGTTAAAGCCGCTTTGAATTCTAAAGAGCTAAAGAATAAAGTGTCTGACACACAAGATGGAGCTTTGGTAGTTCAAGGAAGGAATAAGGAAAGGGGCAAACTTGGAAAGAACACTTGTAGCTATTGTTATAAGGAAGGTCATTGGAAAGTAGATTGCCCTAAACTCAAGGGAAAAAAGAATCCGTTTGATAAGTCTTTTGCTAGTGTGGATGCAAACATTGCAAAAGATCGTTGTTCTGAACTCCTCTAAAGGTTATGTGAGGAGGTGGAGCTTGGTACTCAAGCTCTTTGGGTGGAGTGCAATTCGCATTCTTTGTTCGTATGTTCAAGCTTTTGCTTGGATTTTGTTTCGTATTTGTTAGTTTCCGTAATGGAATTTGTTGGAGAAGGCATTGGAGGAAATTTCAAGTTGGGAGAAGGCATTGGAGGAAATTTCAAGGTGGAGATCAGTTTCGAAATAATTTGGTGCACGTTTGCGTTTGTATTTTGGTATCCCAAATTTGAAGTTTGTATTTGATTTGGAAGTTTGCTAATTTCTCGCCGAGGTGGAGATTGTTGGGTTTTAGGCTCAAAATTAGGATGATGCAAAGAATTAGGTTTGTGTTACCTATTTGGTTTTGGTATCCTATTTGGGTTTGGATTTTGACTTCTTAGTTGGTTTCCTTGGTGGAGAGGTTTTGTTAATTACCTATTTGATTAGGATTTGGATTTACTTCCTATTAGGATTCTTATTGTAACCCAAGTCCTATGCACTATAAATAGGACCTTAGGGTTAGTATATTTTGTGTGGCTCTTTCGTGTGGCAATTTGGTGAGAGTCAATTTGTGAGTTTGTGAGTTAGAGAGCAATTGGGAGAATCTTCTTCATTAGTTTTGGGTTCCCTACTCGTTTGGTTTAGGGTTTGTAATTTGTGGGATTTAGGTTGTGAGAGTTTAAACACTCTTTTGTAATCTCTGTTTGTTTAGTGAAATTCCTCGCAGTGCTTTGACCTTGGACGTAGGCTTTACGCCGAACCACGTAAATCTCTTGTGTTAGTTTAAGATTGTTTGTTTTAGCTTTTCCTAAGACATTAATATTTGGTACTTTGTTATAATTCGCTTCCGTTTGCGCATAAAAGTACAACAAGGCTCTCTTCATCTTCTTAAATCAGGATATGACTTGCCAGATCAAGCCCACCTCTAAACCCTAGATATAGATAGAGAAATGCTTTTCTTGCAAGACAAGTCATATACCATGCAAAATTATCTAACAAAAGATTTGACAAGAGCACAATTACTTATGAGAGTTGGAACTCTTGACAATTGGATCACCACTGCAGTTACATTCTTTAGGTAAATCTCTCATTTTCTCACAGCCTGTGAATTTTTCTGCAAGTACAACAAAAACCCTTCTTCCAAACTATATGTACTCCACTTTTGCTCAGGTAATACACAACCAGTTTTCCTTTTTAGTTGCTAAGATCATAAAAGATCAGGAGAAACCCGAAAATTCCCAACCTATTTGCGTGTCAATTAGTTCTACTAAGAAACCGAATGCCTCCTATTTCTGGAAGGTGTGGATTTCGCCTCTTCAGGATTAGCAGAACCAAGACTCTCGGATGAATCGGAGCCACTGTTCTCACCTTGTACCCCTTTGCTTGACCAAAGCTTTGCAAAAATCTTCTTCGACTTGAGCAACCCTCTCATTTTACTTACTGCCGCCTTGTCAACACTGCTTTTGCCGTCTCCATTCCTGTCGCACGCTCCCGCACCGCTTCTCAACCTTAAGGAAGCTAGCTCTCCCTTTAGGGCCCTAAGCTCCTCAGCCGATGCTACTGCATCCCAATCCTCCTCCGTGTTGGTTGTTGCAGATCTTGAGCTCCCATGGGACCCACTGTTTAAATCCTTCATTCCTTTAGGTAGGTCTGGAGTGCTGCTGCCTGATGAAGCAGCAGCCCTGACTTGCTCAAAAAAGAGTACCTGCACAACTACACGCAACGGGAGTCTCTCATTTTGCACCGCGTGCATGCACGCATCAACTGACAGCTTTTTGCAGTCCATCAGCTTGCATATCCTCTTCCTCTCACTCTTGCTGATCCCTGGGTGCTCCTGCAACAAAGACGGCCAAAGTGTGAAACACATATCCCCACCAACACTAACAAGATACAAAACAGACGCACAGTGGAAAAGAGAAATTTTATGGCATGAACATATTCCAGCATCGACTAAAATACAACAGAACAGAAAATTGGAAGCCACTTGTTTGCACCGTAACATGAAAAACTTGCATGACATCATGAAAGGCCCCAACTTTTCGTCAATCAAATAAAATGTAAAATAGCCCTTACCTTAAGGTACATGTCAATGGCTCGGTAAAGTCCATCATGAGAAGGTCGAGAGAAACCTCTCACCATCTCCGCAAGATCAACAAACTTTGACAAGGGGAGGTTGGGATCCTTTGATATTTCAGCAAGATACCCATCTATCAGTTTTGCCACCATCAGCTTGGAAGCATCAGACAAAATTCCTGGCTTTCTCACTTCCTGAAGTTGATTGCCCTCTTCTAGTGATTCAATCTCTGGACTTTGACCTTGCCTTAGAAACTCCTCTACTATTTTTTGGACTACAGTAACATCATAAATTATTGGTTCTCCTTCCGCTGCTCGTATCAAAAGATCATTTACAGAAGCCTCCTCCAGTTGCTGCCCTATTCTCCTTACCAGCTCTCCCTTAGTCGTGTCTCCAGAGTCCACAAATATAGCTGCTTTCAACATTTTGAGCAAGAAACTACAAGAGACAGTGCCTTTCTCTTCAGGCAACAGCCAGACGATTGCATCCACTGCTGATCGATGCTTTGTCATATCTCCACCCTGGATCATACCTTTGCTGAAACCTGGCAGCCTTCTGTAAGCATAAGCTTTCAAGGCCTCTCCTATTACTTCACCAGATAGTACCCCTTTGGTTTTAATATTCGCTAGAACACGCTTGTATAAATCAATCTCAAGCTCACACAATTCTTCAACCCACCAGTCTTTTGGAACTGGACGATTTCTTACACCATTCCAATTTGGATCATTCCCATTTTCCTCTTGGATCTTCTTCCGGTTATAGGTATAGGACCAGTCAACTTTTGAAATATCCATGCAGGCCTTAGTAGCGATAGAGTCAATGCCTTGGCTGACCAACCTCAGTTCCTCAGATATCGGTAAAAGAAACTTCGTAGTCTGAAGAACAATGATGGAATCCTTCCAGCTCCGGAAAATGCTAGAGCTAAGGAAGACATCAATCTTGTAAATGAGATTTCCTTTCTCGATAGACTCATGCATCCCCAGATATTCAGCAGCACAGCGAGACACAACAACATTGTAAGCATTGAGGGTGACAGTCATGCCATAACAAAACTTCGCACATATCTCAAAGGCAGCAGGGCCACCAGGAATGTCAGAAACGTAAATTTCACCAGTGTTTGATTCATTAGAGTTTGCAACCAACTTCTGTAAGCGGGCACTCTTTGATAGAAGAGGAAACTGCATACAATATTATTACTTTGATCAGTTTCACAAAACATATACCGGTTGATATACAGCAGATTTTCACATAAAATTTGAAAATGAAAAGAGTTGTCTTGAGAATCGAGATAAGTTTGCCAAGACTCTAGCATCTATTGAATTTAAAAGCGCTTAACATAACTATAAAGATCAGCATCTATATTTATCAATGCTCTGTTGGTCTCTGGAAAATCATAATAATTCCTCAAGTGATAAGGAATTTGTCGAGTATCAACAAAGTGGTCCTTAATTAATGTTAACTAGTCATATCCCGTAAATGTTCAGTTTATTTATATGAAACAAGTTGAGCACATGCAAATTGCTTATAAGTATCTGGATTTGTTCTGGTTGCTTTAAAACATGAGTACTATAAAAAAGCATCGACTATAGATCCCTCAACTTGAAAATGCAATATGAAAAGTAACAGGGGACCCGTTTATTTCACCCAAGAAATGAAAAATACAAGAGGAAACAGTTATTGGCAATCCTGATACAAGATACCATACACAGAAAAATGGACCAGATGATTACCTTATGTAGGTAAAACTTTGAATCTCCAACATTAACAATGATGTCTGTTGCCAAATCAGTTGCGACATACCTGCATATAAGAATATTTTTGTAGTGTTAATAAGGACTCTGAATATAAAAGAGTACTAATAAGAAGACCTGCATACTAACACATTAAGAGCTTGCAACGAGCAATTGGAAATCAATCTTTTTTTCTTTTCGAAACATTTTCTTTCCGGAAGCCCAAAAATTTCTCCTACAGGATTTAAGATTGGCTTGAAAATCCCTCACTCAAAAGACTGATAGGCTATGGTGCAGTGACCTCATTATACAAAAATACAACTCATACCCTGCATCCGTCTTTCTTTTATTATAACATCGCTTTAGCAAGAGATTTAAATTGATTAGCATTTCTACATTTTATTTACATTAGACACAACTTTGTTATTTCTTAGAATATTATCCTGGTTTAGTATAACTTATTAGCTCACAGCCTCTTGCATCCTTAAATTAACGAACAATAGTTTATGTACATGTGAATAACAAATGATGTGTGGTGATCTACTTATAAGAGCTACAACAGCACCAATAAATACTAGATTGACAACAGCTCAGATTTGATAATGTCAATGATTCAGAGATTCCAAAAGAATTGATCATAAAGCAAGTGACACACTGAGAGATTCAATAAAGGTTTTCTTGAGGCGGCTGCGGAAAGAGAACTAAGTTTTCGTGAACCAAAGAAGAAAAAAAAATAAGTGTCAGCAAGTTTGATACCAACTCATAGAACAAGAATAATTTTAATCAAGAGTGTGGGGAAATGACGAGAATCGAAAAAAGGAAAAACTTACAGCCCAATTTTAAAAACCAAGATTGTTACTAAAAATTAGTGGTCATAGGAATTATCCATTTAAAAGTTATGCAAAGGAATCATACTATGAGGTTTATGCAATCGGAATTACTATGCATGAAACACAATAGCGAAAAACATGATTCAAATTAATAACTGAGGTAAGAGGTAGAACAGAGTTCACAAAGAAGGGGATACAAGATCTCACCTAACATTATTTCCATCAGTTTGAAAAGAATCCGGCTTCGATCCAAGTTTCATAAACTTCATCTTGACAACCCAACGGTCTGCTCCTCTACTTGCTCGAAACAAAACTACCCCACTACTCAACCTGTCACTGCTTGATCAAACACTTCACACCAAGACCACCACACAAACCCAATAAGAATGCATCTCTATCGAGGAAGAGTTGCTCGAAATGGAAAGGAAGACTCCAGGAGTGGGGACCAGAGAATCCAACTTCCTGAGCTCCAAGCGAGAAAAGAAGGATGTCAAAGAGAGGGGGGAGGTTATATGTACGAAAGGCGGGGTATGACCGAATCTTGACAGGGACCAAGGCAGTCTAAGAGAGAGAGAGAAAGGGAAAGAGAAGATGGGGTTTGTGCAATTATTTAAGAAAAGGTTCTCTTGAATGGCAAGAGAGCCAAAGAAGAGGGTGTTTCCTTGGTCGGCGGCAAAGCCCACGGAGTCCGGGCGCACCAAGTCAGCCGAGGGGACATAACCGACAGACTCTTAAACACTAAACAATTATCATACACCAGAGACACCCACAAGCACAAATCTGACTCCACCACACTCCCCCACTATTTCTTAATCTCTCTCTTCTGATTACTCTGTTTCTTTGTTTTCCTTTTTTAAAAGCTAATTAAAGATTCATGGCACCAAGACCTCTTTGGACGCCTTTAAAGCTTCAAGTTCCAAACCCAACATGTACACATCAACACCACCTATTTTCTAGATTATTTTTTTACCCTTCAAGTTTGAAAACCTGCAACTGAAAACAGCATCTCGGTATCAGTTGAAGAAACCACCAAAACGGTAGACAACAAGCATCTCTTTTTATTTGGGCAAAGCATGGGAATAAATGAGCAAAAGATCACTCACAAAATATAAAGTTATTATAGTAATGGACAACCAAACATCAATTCACCAACAAAAATAAATCATTACAAAATTGGGCTCAAATCTGAGGAATCTACCAGAATATTATCATGGAATATCTAGTTAAATAACGGGGCAAAAGATCATATATTATGCTGCTAAAGTAAAAAGCTTTATAACCCCACATGAAGAAATAAGCAAAGAATCTCAAGGGACATAAAGAAATAGGGAAATAATCAAAAGGAAAGACCCCCCAAAATCCACTCTCCGTGTAAAACCCCACAAAAACCAAGACCCCATTTCATCAAATCTACAGAGCTACACAAAAACTACCAACAAATATCACCCACTTGCAACTTGAAAACAGAAAAAAACCCAGTTTATGTTTGAGTGCAATCAGCCAACACCAAGCCTAAAAACTCCAAAAGAAAAACCAGAACCACAGAAAGTGGAGAGAGAGAGAGAGAGAGAGAGAGAGAGAGACTCACCCAAAATCTTACGCCATCTATTCAAGTTTTTTGCTTGAGGAATCAGGAGGAGTTTTCAGCGCTCAGAGGAACAGTAACAAGAGACCAAAGGGCGAGGCTTTTGTATGCTGCTGCACAAGCATTCAAGTCTTGAGAACCAAACCCACCACCAAACAAACTTCCACGCAAGTCAGGAAAACAAAAACCAAAAGGGCAAAAAAAAAAAAAAAAGATAACACGAAACTCAAAAGCACCGAGCTGTTTAGTACTACTGAGTTCCAAAATCTAAAGCTTCCCCATCTCCCAAAATGCTGAAATAAAACTACCCAAGTGCGAATAAAGCAAACTTGATAATACCAAATGCATGATTCAGTCCTCAGAAATACTAGTATACTACCACTTTTCCTTTTAAGCACGCAGAAAATGTTTTTCCTTTTCCTTTTCTTTTCAGTTTTGCCCCACTTTAATTTTGGTGAGAAAAAAAAAAAGTAGAGAGAGATTCATTGAGTTTTGGGGGTTGCATAATTAACACACTCACTCACCTCGCTCGCTCGCTCACCACCTTGCACAGTAAAGCACACCAAAACTGACAACTCTCTCTGCTTTTTTTGCTGCCCTTATAACGCGGACTCCTCTTTTATTAAATGACCCTTGCGCCCTAAAACTAAACCCGCAATCGCAAAAGGCCATAACTTGCATGGTGGATGTGTGTGGTCTATCACGGTGTATCCATACCATACAATTTTCTTTGGGTTAAACTATGTTTACTACCCTCATGTTTCGTGGTTTTCAATATTTAGTACATCAAGTTTTTTTCGTCCCAGAGTCATACCTAAAGTGTAAATTTTGGGACAGTATCATACATCCGTTAGTCAAACTGTTAAGTCTGCCGTTAACTGATGATGTGGCGTCTATGTGGACAATGATTGAGACCCACGTGTCATTAATGGGTCAACGTGAAAATTAAAAATTCAAAAAAAAGTTTAAAATATTAAAATAATTAATTTAAAAATAAAAAATATATATATATATATATATCGAAACCTGTCTTCTACCCCGCACCCTCTCTCCCTCCATTCTCCCTCCCCCTCTCTATCTCTCTCTACCTCTCTCTCCTCTCTCATCTCTCCTCTCTCTACCTCTTTCTGTACCTCCCTCCATTCTCCAATCCAGCAAAGCTTCAATCTTTTCCCAATTTCGAATGCGGAGGAGAGAAAGCATCTTTCCTTCTTTCTATGCAATTTCTAGGGTTTATTGAAGAGATCTCGACCTCGACCCCGACTCGATCTTCTCCGCTACACCACCCATTTCCCATCGCCGTGATGTTCCTTGACACCGCCTCGGTTTCTCAGAGCCCGAGCCCTCCTTGGACAAACCCTGCAAGAAGATCTTTCTGCCACTGATTTCTTCATCTCAGCCAGAGCAAAATCTTGGGTTTTCTCCATTTTTTGTTTTCTGGGTCTGAGAGTTGCTTTGTTTCTGGAATTTTACAAGGAAGAAGAAGTGAGAAGGGAGGAGGAGAGAAGGGAGGTTGCTTTGTTTCATTTTTTTTTAACCCCTTCTCAAAATTTACCCTAGAAATTGCAGAGAAAGATGAGGGATATAGGGGGAAAAGAGGAGGAGAGGAGGTGCAGTCGAAACCCCCACCCTCACCCAAACCCAGACCGAAACCCCCACCCTCATCCTCCTTATCCTGCACCCTAGCAATAGCACCACCACTATTGGCTCGGAGAAGGTGCAGTCGCAGCGCGTGGTCCACAAATACCTATCTTCTACCTCCCCCCCCCAAATACCCATCTTCTGCACCTGCAACACCCTCGTGCAGTCGCGTGATGGCCGATTGTTTGACGAATCAAAGACGGCGGATCCGAAACCCGAGGAACACGGAACCAGAAATGCCAATACGGGTAATGTCTCGGAGTTGGATGAACTGGGTGAACCAGCCGGTGAGTAGATCAGGACGACAACGAAGTCGAGGGTGCGGTCTGGGTTTGGGTCGGGGTGCAAGATAAAGAGGAGGAAGATGAGGGTGGGGTTAGGAGATGAATGGTGGAGGAGGTGGTGGTTGTGCAGAAGGGGGGATAAAAATGGGGGAGAGAAAAGGAGGAGCCGAAGAGGATGTTGCAGAGGGAATAAGGAAGAGAGGTGGAAGATGGGTGACTGGGCAAGGGTGAGTATTTGGTTTTTTTTTTTCTCTTTCTTTAAATAATTATTTTTTCTTTAAATAATTATTTTTTTTGAATTTTTAATTTCCACGTGGATCCTTTAATGACACGTGGTGCCCAATCATTGTCCACATGGGCGCCACGTCATCAGTTAACGGAAGACTTAACAGCCAGACTAACGGATGTATGAAACTGTCCCAAAATTAACACTTTAGGTATGACTCTGGGACGAAAAAAACTTCATGTACTAAATGTTGAAAATCACAAAACTTGAGGGTAGTAAACTGATATTTACCCATTTTCTTTATGTGTTCATGTCTATATCATACAATTTCTTTTGTTCATCATGCGTTGGTGTTCATGGTGAATGTGATGGTGATTGCATTAGAAATCCAATGGTCATGTTCTAAAGGTGGCTTGTTACATGTCACTATTTAATTTGGCTAAACTTTATGTTGCTAGACAGCTAAAAATGCATGTCTTTTAATTAAATGGAAATAAATTTTCACACTTTACCAAAAAATACGGAATGACATTTTATGATTCATACCGCTGACCCCATTTAATGGGAAAAGGCTTTGTTGTTGTACCAAAAAAATGAGAATGGATTGTACTTATCTTGCTAATTGGAGATTAATTATATACTTATCTTGTTATTTAAGTTCTCAATTCCAAAGGGTGCTTTGCACATACAAGTTAAGTAAATGACAAGTTTGTCCTGCAATGCGAACAATATCAAAGTTTTGGAAAACTGGTGTGGTGTGAGCTAAAGAGCCTCTAATGGATTGGTGAATGAAGGCTTAAGAAGAAATATGAGTTCCAGAGAAATTATGTATGATTTCTAGGTTATTTGTATGTACCCTTAATAATGATTGAGTTTGGTTTCTTATTTTTTTTTTAGTTAATTCGTCAAATTCGGTACAATTATTCAAAATTTTAGTGAAAGACTAGATTTATTATCTCATGTTTGCATTTCATGAAAAAAATACCAAATTGGAAGCGAAGTGTTTCTTCAAACAATAAGGGGTTCGATCAACTATTTAATTAAATTAAATAAAGGGTGGTGCTATTCACAAATCCTTTATTATATTTCACACATTCATCTGTTAATTTTTCTCCTTTAGTCTTTTTTAATTTATTCGATCTAATGGTCGGAACTTAAGAGGGTGTGTGGAAGTTAAAAAGAGATGATGTGGAGATAGCACCACGCTAAATGAAATTGAGCATGTTTCCCATCTCTTCTCGAGAAACAAGTAGGCTATGCAAAATT